>OZ005613.1:125000-2525000 GCA_963930655.1 Myrica gale
ATGCTATAAGTGTTATTAGTAGATACATGGAGTGTCCAACAGAGATTCATCTTTTGGCTGCAAAAAGAATTCTAAGGTACTTGCAAGGTACTAAGGATTTGGGGTTGTTCTTTAGAAAGGGAGAAAAGTCAGATTTGTTTGGTTTTACAGATAGTGATTATGCAGGAGATTCTAATGATCGAAAAAGCACATCTGTATATGTTTTCATGTTGGGAACAGGAGCTGTTTCATGGTCATCAAAGAAGCAGCCAATCGTCACATTGTCAACTACTGAAGCTGAATTTGTTGCTGCAACAGCTTGTGCTTGCCAAGCTATTTGGCTAAAAAAAACTTCTTGAAGAGTTGCAGTTCAAAGAAGATGGACCTACTCTCATTTACTGTGACAACAGTTCAGCAATAAAACTCTCAAAGAATCCTGTTCTACATGGTCGAAGCAAGCATATAGATGTGAAGTATCATTTCTTAAGGGATCTCACGAATGATGGAGTTATTAATCTGGTTTACTGCAGAAGCGAAGACCAGATTGCTGATATTCTAACAAAGCCTCTCAAATTTCCAGCATTTCAGAAGCTCAGGGAGTTACTTGGTGTTTGCAGTTCAAAGGACTTTATCTGAGAGCTGGAGCTTCAAAGTTTTAGTACTATTAAACTGATTTATGTGTGGAACATCAGTTTAAGGGAGAGTTTGTTGGATAATTTAGTAGCTTAGAATGTGTAGATTTGGTTTGTCCTAGTTTTTAGGTTTGTTTAGCATGATGTTAGTGGTGTGTAGCATGATGTTAGTGGTGCCTATTTTTGTGTTTTTTGTAACCGTTGTTCTTTAGCCTATATAATGGCTAATTCCTTATCAATGAAAAAGTAGAGTTGTTGTCCCACTCTATTTTCCCTTTGTTATTATTTTATCATTTTCTTCTTCCATTTTTCATCATTATTGCCACAAACGCTCATAGCAAGTTGTAAATGGAATCACAGTGCGGCTCTATTAAAAATTGCCTCCTTTAAATACTCTAAAATATCCACATTTATAACCACTTAAAAGTTGTAAAAGCTCAGCACTGACGCAATTCTAGATTAGATTAGCTAGCCGGCCGGGGCAACAAAAAGTAACAAACGTACCAGAGGCTAGAAATTCATCCGTTCCTAAAGAAAAGACTCGAAATTTTTCAATATCTCCCTGAATTTCGAGGAGCATAAAGACACTTACTTCTCTTTGCTGGCATCTACCCTCTCTGGATTAAAGGAAAGCGCATATCGACTTAGAAGTTCAAGATAGAGTCTATAAGCCTTCGGTTCAGACCGACGATGAGGAAGTACTCTGAAATAAAATTGGAGAGATATCAATAAACAGGTCCCAACAGATGTTGGGCAACAGAGACAGAGAGATAGAGAGGGATAATAGGACCTGAAAGTGAGGAGGGAGAGGAAATGAAAAGGGTAGAGGAGGCCAGAAGAAAGGGCTTGTTCTACGAACTTCCAAAGTAAGGAAGAGTTGTTGTCGAAGCAGAGATGAGAGACCATGACTTGGTCCAACTCGGGGCAAGGGAGCCATATGCCCCATGACCTGATGCGGCCACTTCCATTGCCGACACCAGAGTGCTTTCATTTCGTTGGTGGCATCTCTTCAAGGTCTCCAAAACCCCTTGCTCTAAACCACCCAGCTCGAACACGTCCCCCATTTTCCCCTGTACAGTGTATTCTATTCTACGACCTCATCGCACCACATATACTGCGACCCGCCTTGCCTTTCTGCGGGGTTCGAGACCTATTAGAGCATTCCTAGTAGGTTCTCTATTGTAACATTTTGGTTAGAACAGAGAACCAATTTAACAAAAAAGTCAAAAACTATACTTTAACAGCTTATCTATTTTAACAGTTTTTAGCTAAAAATTTTAACATGTGAACAGTGGTTCTCTATATTTAGATAACCACTGTTCACTTCTCTATAATAAAATATTAATATTTTTCTTATTTTTTTCTTTTTCTTTCTCTTTTTTTAATACATTTTAGACTAAATAATTACTAACTTAATACATTTTAAACTAAATAAAGACTAACTTAATATATTTTTAAAAATATGATCGTTAAAATAAGACGACTATTTATAAATATGACCGTTAGGATAAGAAAATTTTTTAAAAATCTAATCGTTGAGATAAGATAAACTTAAAAAATGCTGAGCGTTAGGAAAAGACAAAAATTAAAAAATCAACCCTTTTTAGGATAAGACAAATATTCTAAAATATAACCGTTACAATAAAACAAATATTAAAAAATATAAATGTTAGAGAAATAATAAAGAAATCTTTGAATAATAATATTTAAATAGAATAGTAAAAGTAGATGGTTAAAATAGAGAAGCTGCTGTGGGTGTTTTTAAAAAGTTGATAGTTAAAATAGAGAAGTGTACTTTTTGGTTAAAATAGAGAGCCAAATTTAAATAAGCTACTAGGAATGCTCTTAGTGACTTGTAATCCTATTAGCATAATCAAAGACGACGTCTGCAACAATTCTGCTAAGCTTACCATCCAATCGCGGCGTCCTCGTCTAGTAAGAGTCATAGGGATTCTAATAATGTATTAAAATTTACACTTTGAAAGGTGAGTCTAATTCAACTCCAAAAAACATCTTGAGGAGTGAGAGATGTCATAACCTTATAAGAAACACATTGACTAGTTTCTCTAGCAATGTAAGACTTCCAACACGCCCCCTCATGTGTAGCGAGAGGACATCCAAGCCAACACATATAAATAGGTGATGGTGGAACCACAAACTATAAACCTTCCTCTGATACTATATTAGAATTTACACAATATGTGAAAGGTGGGCCTAACTCAACTCCAAAAGAAGCCTTGAGGAGTGAGAGATGTCACAACCTTACGAGGAGCACATTGACTAGCTTCTCTAGCAATGTGGGACTTCCAACACGCCCCCTCATGTGTGGCGAGAGGACATCCAAGCCAACACGTGGAAATGAGTGATGGTGGGACCACAAACTAGAATTCTTCCTTTGATACCATATTAGAATTTACACAATATGTGAAAGGTGGGTCTAACTCAACTCTAAAAAAAGCCTTGAGGAGTGAGAGATGTCACAACTTTACGAAGAGCACATTGACTAGCTTCTCTAACAATGTGGGACTTCCAACATAATGACATTTCTCACACAACCTGGGTGGGTTTGTTTTATAAAATTTTAGTGTTGTTAAAATTTTAGGTATCGAGTTTAGTGAAAAAGTGAAGAGAGGTAATTTTTTATATTTTTTGTAGTGAAAAGTAATGATGTGATAGAGAAGATTGAGATTATATGGTAATATTTTATTGTGTTAAAATTTTAGAGGGTGTAAAATTTTACAATACAAACGCAGCCAGAGTGTTCGGTTATGAAGCTTTTTGAAAATTTTTAGGTGATGTTAACTTTATTAGTATGAGTATTTTAGTTATTTTATGTAGTATTAAAAATGATATTTGATGGTAGAATTTTTTATATTCTGAAAATTCTGATAATTTTGTTTAACCAACACATACTCTTAGAGTTACCTAACAACGACATCACGCGCCTACGTCTCCACGCCCCCGACGGCTTCTCAAACTTCCTCCATATACTTGTCAACCACCTACTCATAATTTTTTTTTATAAAGACGGTAAATTAGATCTGCAACATATAGCTCAAGGAAATTCATCCTTATTCATGCTTAAAAATTTTAAAAATAAAAATAAAAATAAAAATAAAAATAAAAAATTCCTCTTTTTTCATTTCTCTTTCATAAATAGAAATATTGATTCAATAGAAGAAAGAATCCGAACATTCATCAGCAATCAATACGATTGATTGACTTCCTATTCAGTTGCTTTACCCAATGGCTAAAGGTGGCAGACTACATTTGGCGGAGAGTAATAAAAGTCCCGAGCACCCAGCAGTCCGTGGTGTTTGTTTTAGGCTCAAATTACCGGCCCACAAAGTCGCAGAACAGGGGAGCCGTACATTTGTAAGTATCTACCTGTATAGTGTATATAATGTGACTAATGTCGTATTTTCCTGGGGTTATGAACTAGTGTTTCCACCCTTTTATTCTTTAAGCTTGTTTTTGGTGTTTTCTTTTCTGGGCTAATTAAATACTTACTTCAGAATAAATTTCTGCTTGCCCACGTATACGTGTATATATATAAACATATATGTATATAAAAGAATGAAAAAGTATAGTTAATGGTGGCGTATATTTATTTATTTATGTGTTGTGTTTAGTTGGTATTTAACATATTGACAAACAATTGGTGCGTGCACTTAGTTGCTGTTAATGGTAATTATATTCAATACTATGTCAGACACTTTATGTTTTCATAAATCGCGGGATACATTCACTGTCTTTAAATATTAATCACAGGACGATGGGCTTCGCGCATGCTCCTTAAAGCTATCCAATTTCGGTCGTCCATCCAATGAGAGGAAGATTTGAGTTTATTATCTTTCCTTATTAATCTCATTGTCGTGCCAACTCAAGTCTAGCTATAAAAGCCCCTTCTATTTTTAATCCAAAATACTGTTCAAGTTCCATCTAGCCAAATCGGCCATTTCCAGGCCGCAACCCTTTAAAGCCTCTAGCTGTCTAGCCTAGTCGTAAGGCTGTGGCCCTCCTAATCTTTTGACTGGTCCACTGGGGCCTAACTGAAGCAAGATCGAAATCGAACGCTCAAACAATTCACTTATTATAATATTCCGATACTCGAACCAGAGATATTACTAGGGGAAAGTTTTTCGTATTGGTAGGTAACGCCCAAACTTTCAGTCTTCAATACAAGTAAGGTGGGGGAAGATGGAAATCGATGGAAAAGGCGAGAAAGCGCTAATGGGTAGGAGGGGTTTGGGTTCGGGTCCTCCTGGGAAGCGCAGAAAGACTTGTTGCATAGCGGTGATAGGCAGTATCGTCAGCATAGTCGTTCTGATTGTTATATTAAAGTTTACGGTGTTCAAGGCCAAGCATCCCGTGACCACCATCGACGACGTGAGTCTCAAGGATCTGAACGTGGGTCTGGACATTGCCAGGATGAGCGTGGACGTGAACGTGACTCTCGATGTGGACATCTCCGTCAAGAACACAAACAGGGTGGGCTTCAAGTACTCCAATTCCACCGCCCTGCTCAACTACAGAGGTGATCTCATCGGCGAAGTGCCCATTCAGGCCGACAAGATATCTGCTCACGAGACCAAGCACATGAACTTGACGCTCACCGTCATGGCCGACCGCGCGCTCTCCAACTCCCAGATTTACTCCGATGTTATCTCAGGTGTCCTGCCTCTCAACACCTACATCAAACTAGCTGGAAAAGTCAAAATCCTCTTCTTTAACATTCATGTCGTTACGTCCTCATCCTGTGATTTCACCATCTATATCTCCAATCGGACTGTTGGCGAACAAGACTGCAAGTATACGACAAAATTGTAACTGCTGCTAGTAAGCACTCAGTACTTCCTCTCTCTGTATTTTCTGTACCCTTTCTGTTCGTCTCTATTTAGCGGATTAATACTGAAAGCCACACCTTTAGCCTTGCTTTTATTTCTCTTCCTCTTTTTGATCATTTTTTCAAGATTGATTACTGTACAAGAATTTTACGGTCACTAGTTACATGTTCAGTTAGTTTCTGTCGAAGTTAATACTTTAGTAATAAACTTTATACAGAGAATATTCTCTAATAAATACTGAATTTTTAATCCTGAGATTATTTCAATCCTGGGGATTTTGGTTCAGTGTTGGGATAAATTTTGTCCCTTTCTTATTTCCATTTCCTGACCAAAATCAACCAACTGTTATTCAAGATTGAGATCAGTTGTGATGATTCCGAGTTGATCATATGTATGCAAGTAACATCAACTTATTCACTAGATAGAGACGAGAAATTCCTGTTATTGTTGTCCATTTCCAACACGAATTGTACTGCATTGGTTGGATGTTTTAGTGTGGCCTATGCAACATCGAGAGAATCAGATGAAGATGTTATTAAGAGTAATTTCCTTTCTCTTTTCTCAGATGCCATCCAATCCATACTACCGAAGCTAAAAACATACCAAATGCTTCGCCATATGATCATATTAATGCTCGAGTTTGGAAGCAGCTTTTATCATCTTTGCACTTGAATATCAGCTTCTTCTTGTATATTTCTCCCCTGCGGGCGTTCAAAGCCTCTTTATGACAACTCTTCATCATTTCTTCCCATCCGTCGTTAGAAATTTGCTCAAACGAAGGTTTCTGATCAACCTAAGCTATTAAAGATGGATTGTGTTTAGTAGTTGAGAATCTTAAAAAAGAGTATTTTTTTTTTCCTCATATTCCGCTTGGAAGCTAATCTCATCAGAATATATTCTCCAGTTCGAGTGTTCAACTCTGCTAGGTTGTAGTTTAAAAGCTCTGTTTTCGCATGATATGTATTCCATATGGATGCTTGGTCAAAGCAAAAGCATGTGCCGGAAATTATGGTTTGTTCATTTCATCAGCACAATTTTTGGTGATGCCTTCACGCATCAAAATCGGTTCCTAAAAGGAGGAAGTTCACGTCGAATTCATTGGAGTCTGTTACACTATTCGGCGTATGACAGCGAGATGAGAGAAGAATGGGCCGTTACGCTTGCCTCTTCCTCCGCACCCAAGCCCTGGCTCCCGTAAAAAAGAGGGGGCAATGGCCGATAAGACCGAGTATATTACAGCAGGAGTCTATTTGGCTTTATTGTCTTAATTGAAGGATGTTTGTTTGTCAAATAGTGTCAGCGAGGCTTGGTTTTGGTGATGCCAACATCAAATTAGGTGGTGGGTGGAAGCAAATTAAGGACATACGACTCGAGCATTATCGCCATGTATGAATGTTGAAACTGAAAGACAACAAAGATGACGAAGAATAAGAACGACCAAGTCCCTTATGACACGAAACGAAGCCGAAGGACAAGACGTCGGTGTCTTATTGCATCATGGGCATTGCTTCTCTTGCTCGCGCTACTTTTCATAAGAGCAAGCGGGATCCCAAAATGCATAGAGCGCTCGAGCGCTCGTCGCACAGCGGGATTCCAGAGGGATCTCAAGCATTTTTCTTTTCATAATCATCCAGATTCTAGACCTGACCGTCTTTAAGCACAAACCGCCCAGGATCCAGCTCCTCTCGGTCACCGTTGATGGCGTTGCTCCTCGTGTCTCATTGCCCTTAGTTGAGGTTCAACTCAATCTAACCGTTGACCTTGTGCTGTTAGTTGACAACCAAAATCACGCTAGCTTCAAGCGTGGGCAAGGCAAGAGTCTGTTGTTGTACAAAAGCAACCAGGTGGGAGAGGCTGATATCTCACCATGTCTGACTCCTGCAATGCGCTCCTCACAACAGGCTTGCCGCCTCAGGCTCGAGGTCGACGAGCTAGTGTCAAATTTGACGAGTCTGATTAGAGATGTGCTAGGTGGCGAACTCGTTATGGAAACATAAACTAGTATTCCGGGCAGGATCTCTGTTAAGATTTACAAGTGCTGGCCAGGAAGGTTAGACGTGGAATTAAGTGGGGCTGAATGGGCAAACTTGGAATTGACCAAGTCCATAATTTAGTGGACTAAGTTAAGTTGATTGTGCGAAGGAGTGTGAGCGTCGTTTGTTGCCAGAGGAGTTGGAGGGGTCGAAACATTGTGAGCCGAAGGAGAAGTTGGAAGAGAGGCTGGAGGAGCACGGGAGGAGGCACTGCGGTGGCTGGGAGGGAAGCCGTGGAGTCGGTAACAGGTCTCGTGCTAGTGACCATCACGGTGGCAGTTGGAACACTTAGGTCTCCCTCTGCCACGACCTCGCGTGTCTGGTGGACGGTGAAAGCTTCGGTTGGCAACAATGGCGGCAGTGTCAGCTGGCGAAATTGGGAGGTGCAGCAGGCGTTGGTGTTCCTCTTGATGAAGGGTGGAGTAAATCTTGGAGAGGGAAGGCATCGGGTCAAGGGCTAGAAGCTGGTTGTGAATGGAAGCATAGGATTCGTGTAAGCCAACCAGAAACTGGAAGGTATGTTCGGTTTCAATGAGATTTTGGATCTGTTGGATAGCACCACAACTGCAGGGAGAGAGAGGTTGGAGAATTGAGAGCTCATCCCAGAGACCCTTGAGGAGAGTGAAATAGGTAGAGAGAGACCGGTTATCTTGAGTGAGAAGAGAGATTTCACGTTTAAGGTAAAAAACACGGGGATTGTTGGATTGAGAAAATCTTGCCTCAAGGTCCTGCCAGACGTCTCTAGGGTTTGTGTGATAGAGTAAGCTGTCTGAAATGGATCTGTCAATGGAATTGAGAATCCATGACATGACCATATCACTGCAGCGTTCCCACAATTGAATGGCAGTAAAAGGTGAGTCGAGTTTGGGGAGGGTACATCCATGAACCCTAATCTGTGCTTGGCATTGAGAGCAATTTTCATTGCTCTCTACCATCAAAGATATTTGTTCCCATTTAGAAGGGTAGAGACCAAGACAGTACCAGGATAGTCAGATGCATGAAGGAAATATGGAGAGGAGGCATCTGGTTCGATGTTGGGCGGAGGAGAAGGGGTAACCGCCAAATCAAAGGCAGTGGAAGAACTAGACATGGAGAAAAAAATCACTCCTTTAATACCATGTTAAGATTTGTGAAAACAATTCAATATTGAGGAAATTCCAAATTATGTTTGATTTACATTTACATCATATATATAATACATTGATGAAGAAAATAAGTAAGGTAACAATGAGTTATACAAGGTAAGAAATAAATAGTGAATGAGTCGTTGGAGGCTAACAAAGGAAAAGAAGGATTTGTGCGTGTGATCTGTAATAATCTCCTTCTTGGGAATTTTCAGAAAACACATAGTTGCTAAATTTGATTGCCAACTGACCATCGCTATTCCAGACATGACCATCAGGAAGCAAACTTGCAAGCACAAGACCTGGTTGTGAATGAATGAAGCACTTCAGGAGGGGGGTCGTATATTTGTAAGTATCTACCTGTATAGTGTATGTTTTTTTCTAAGCAAACATGATTTCACAGTAGAAATACAAAGCAGTGCTAGATATAGACCCGACCTATGAGGCCGGGTACAAATTTCAGGGGCAAAAAGCCCATTACAACAACATCCAAAGCCCTGGATAGTGTATATATTGTGACTAATGTCGTATTTTCCTCGGGTTATGAACTAGTGTTTCAACCTTTTTTTTGGTCGTCAAAGACTACCCTTTACTCTTTAAGCTTGTTTTCGGTGCTTTCTTTTCTTGTCTAATTAAATACTTTCTTGTCTTATATATATATACACACAAGTATCCATCGGCAAGTAGAAATGTATCCTGAAGTAAGTATTCAATTAGACAAGAAAAGAAAGCACCGAAAACAAGCTTAAAGAGTAAAGGTAGTCTTTGACGACAAAAAAAAAAAGGGTTGAAACACTATACATGTGTGTGTGTGTGTGTGTGTGTGTGTGTGATCACCCAGGATAGGCCAAACAGGCAAATGATATTTCTCTAAACGAAACTCCAAATCTGTTCTTCTGTAATAGTAGCCAAAGGCACGACCTCTATCCATTTAGTAAAGTAATCAATGGTCACAATTAGGAATTTTACTTGCTTTTTTGCCTTGGGAAACGATCCCACTATGTTTATCGCCCACTGAGCAAAAGGACAGGGCGAGTTGATAAGAGTCATCAGCTCGGCGGTCTCCTAGGTATGTCGGCATGCCGTTGGCAGTCATCATATGTTCGTACTACTTCTTTAACGTCACGCAACATAGACAAAGCTCGATGTCCTGAGTTAATGCCGTGCATGCCTTCGTGTATCTCTTGCAACACATAAGTCGCTTCCTCGTCCTAAAGACAGGTCAAGAGCGGGAGTGTGAAACTCTTCTTATACAATATCTTCTGCCTTAGTAAATACCAAGAGGATTGCATGTGGACTCGCCGAGCTTCGTCCCGATCTTGCGGGAGAGTACCATAGGTAAGACACTCAAAGATAAGTGCCCTCCACGACTCTATTGAGTCTACCGGGCATAATGGGTACTGACCTTCTCGATTCAAGGAGGAAGGACACACTATCACCCCTTCAGGTATGTCATTTGTCATGTTTAACTACGAATTTAAAGCTAGTTGGGCTAGGCGATCGACCTTTTCATTCTGCTCCAAAGGCACCATGTAAGCTCGAACGTATCAAAAGTCTGTCTCAATGTCTCCACTTGACCCAAATATTTCCCCATTCACTCTTCCTTCGTAATATAATATCCCAGAGCCTGATTGGAAACCAATTACGAGTCATTCCAGGCACGTATTCAATCTGCCCCTCATACATGCAATGGCTAGGACATCTAATAAAGTTTCATATTTTGCTTCATTATTAGTGGGCCAAAAAATCGAAATGCAAGGCGTATTCGATCTCCCTCCCTTCAGGGGAAGTAAGAACCACTCCGGCTTCACCGACTATTCGGTTAGAAGAGTCATCCACATGCACAGTCCATGTCTTCGAGTAGAGATGTGGATCATCATCTTCAGCAAGAGTTGAATCCTCAGCAAAATCTAGCAAGAAATCTACAATTGCCTGCCATTTTATGGCTGTAAATGGTTGTAAGAGGGAAACAAGATATGTCGAATTCGCTTAACGCTAAGGAACACTAGATTATGTACCTTGACGCATTGGGCTTCAGCAACACTTTCTTTAGAGGGTAAGTCAGTAATTACGCAAATGGTATGAGCTTGAAAATATGGAAACAACTTTCGCGAAGCGACCATCATGCTCAATGCAATTCTTTCCATAAACAAATATCTCACCTCTGCTCTTCTTAGTGCCCAGTTGACATAGTACACCGGCTTCTGAACCTTTTGTTCTTCCAAGACTAGGCTGAACTCACAGAATACTCGTTAGCTGCTAAATACACATATAGATTCGCCTGACATAGGTCGGCTAAGTATTGGAGGCTGGGCCAAATACGTCTTGAGTGATTCTAATGAACTAGTACATTCTTCATCCCAGGTGAAGGTTTTCCACAATATTTGGACCCCTTGTACCCTCCAGGCCTTATTATCTTTATACCCTTTCCATCTTATCCGTCTTTTCACCGAAGGTCGGCGCTGTTAGAATTGGTCCCCTCCAAGGCTGCTTGAGTCGACCGATTCTTTCCTCCTCCCTCCTACTTTTTGGACCGTCATTCAGTGTGTAAGCAAAGAGTAATCATAGTTTACGTAGGCTTATTTTCTCTATAAAGCAGCACTGTCATGCTCTTTTATGGATCTCCAATCGCTGAAGGGTGCATGCGACATTGAATGAGCTGGTCCTTACCTCACTATTTTGGGCTTAAGATCATGAGCTTCTCGTAGGAAAAAATCTCTCATCCATCAGTAATTATATTCAATACTATGTCAGACATTTTATGTTTTCGTAAATTGCAGGGTACATTCACGGTCAAAATAGTTAAAAATATTAATCACAAGACAATGGGCTTCACGCATGCTCCAAAAAGCATGCAATTGGTAATTGCAATTAAAAACGGCTAACGCAAATCCTACTCGATCGGTTGCAATTAAGATATATAAATGTAATTAAAAGAAATAAATATATTTCATGCAACCTCTGGCCTGGCCTGACCAATCTCCTTACTTGTTCTTTCCAGTTTTGAAGAGCACTCGATTCTTGAACTCTACTTAAAGGCATCCTATTTCGGTCGTCTATCTAATGAGAGGAAGATTTGAGTTTATTGATCTCATTGTCCCTTTGCTTTGTTAAATTCATTGTCGTGCCAACTCAACTCAATTAAAAACGGCTTAAATGCATTTGCATTCTAGCAGTGCCCGCTTAAATCGCAACGCAAATCCTACTTGGTTGCAATTAAGATATAGAAATGTAATTAGAAGAAAGAAATATATTTCATGCAACCTCTGGCCTGGCCTGACCAATCTCCATACTTGTTTCTTCCAGCTTTGAAGAGCACCCGATTCTTGAACTCTATTTAAAGGCATCCTATTTCGTTCGGCCATCTATTGAGAGGAAGATTTGAGTTAATTTAATTATTATCTTTCTTTATTAATCTCATTGTCCTATTTTTTTTTGTTAAATTTATTTTCGTGCCAACTCAACTCTAGCTTTAAAGCCCCTTCTGGGAAATCGAATGCTCAACCAATTCATTTATTATATTCCGGTACTCCAAACAGAGATATTACTAGAGGAAAGATTTTTGTATTGTCAGGTAACACCCAAACTTTCAGTCTTCAGTACAAGTACGGGGGGAAGATGGAAATGGATGAAAAAGACGGTAAAGCAGTAATGGGTAGGAGGGGCTCGGGTTCGGGTCCTTCTGGGAAGCGTAGAAAGACTTGTTGCATAGCGGTGATAGGCAGTATCATCGGCATAGTCGTTCTGATTGTTATATTAAAGTTTACGGTGTTCAAGGCCAAGCATCCCGTGACCACCTTCGACTACGTGAGTCTCAAGGATCTGAACGTGTCCCTGGACATTGCCAGGATGAGCCTGGACGTGAACGTGACTCTCGATGTGGACATCTCCGTCAAGAACACAAACAGGGTGGGCTTCAAGTACTCCAATTCCACCGCCCTCCTCAACTACAGAGGTGAACTCATCGGCGAAGTGCCCATTCCGGCCGACAAGATATCTGCCCACGAGACCAAGCACATGAACTTGACGCTCACCGTCATGGCCGACCGTGGGCTCTCCTTCTCCCAGATTTACTCCGAAGCCATCTCAGGTGTCCTGCCTCTCAACACCTACATCAAACTAGCTGGAAAAGTCAAAATCCTCTTCTTTAACATTTATGTCGTTACGTCCGCATCCTGTGATTTCAGCATCACATCTCCAATCGACTGCAAGTATACGACAAAATTGTGACTGCTGCTAGTAAGCACTCAGTACTTCCTCTCTCTGTATTTTTCTGTATCCTTTACCCTTTCTGTTTGTCCCTATTTAGCGGATTAATACCGAAAGCCAGACCTTTAGCCTTGCTTGTATTTTTCTTCCTCTTTTTGGTTATTCTTTCAAGTTTGATTACTGTACAAGAATTTTCGAGTCACTAGACATGTTGAGTTAGTTTCTGTCGAAGTTAATACGACCCGAGGAAAGTGCCGTTGGTAGATGGCACTAATTTAAGGATCCTGGTCCAATTTAAGGACCCAAATTTCAACCAGTTACCAACCTGTATGGCTTCCTTAATGGATGGTGGCACTTCATGCAGGGCTAAAGGCATTTCCCACCTGTGCACCAAAATGCGTCCATGTCGTTTCCCCTCCAAAATCAAAATCTGTAAAAACAAAAACTGTCTCCCTCTCCCACCAATACATCCCAGTTATCGCCATGTATGCATGTTGAAACTGAAAGACAACAAAGATGACGAAGAATAAGAACGGCCAAGTCCCCTGTGACACGAAACGAAGCCGAAGGACAAGACGTCGGTGTGTATGTTATTGCAGCATGGGCATCTTGCTTGTCCTGCTTTTCATAATCATCCTGATTCTAGTCTGACCGTCTTTAAGCCCAAATCGCCCAGGATCCAGCTCCTCTTGGAGGGCGTTTGTTTCTCAATATTTCCAAACAATCATAAAATAATCTTTCTCCTATTAAATTATAAAATAATATTTTACTATTCAATTAAATCTTCTCCCTCCTCACTTTTCCATAAAATATTATACTTTTTCACAAACCCCAATACCCAAAATTTTCAAAACTACAATATTTCCACAAACAAACATCACCTCGGTCACCGTTGATGGCATTGCTCCTCGTGTCTCATTGCCCTTCGTTCAGGGTGATGTTCGTTTTGAGAAAAAATGTAAGATTTTAGAGAAGTTGTGAATTTTTATGTTGAATAGTGTTTTATTGGTGTTTGTGTAAAGTGGAGAGAGAAATGATTTGATGTAATTATTTAATAAAAAAGTATTGGAGTTATGTGAAAAAGTATAGAGAGAGAAAATTTATGTTGAATAAAAAATTAAAAAGTTGTTGGAGATTGTGTAAAATGTATTGGTTTTTGTGTTTGAATTCTGAATATGTTCGGTGGTAGAATTGTGAATATACTTAGAATCCTGAAAAAATGGTGAAAATGAACATACTTGTTCAACTCAATCTCACCCTTGACCTTGTGCTGTTAGTCAACAACCAAAATCACGCTGCTTCAAGCGTGGGCAAGGCAAGAGTCTGTTGTTATACAAACTACAAAAGCAACCAGGTGGGAAAGGCCGATATCTCACCAGGTCTGACTCCTGCAATGCGCTCCTCACAACAGGTTCGGTGGTAGAATTGTTTGAATTCTGAATATGTTCGGTGGTAGAATTGTGAATATACTTAGAATCCTGAAAAAATGGTGAAAATGAACATACTTGTTCAACTCAATCTCACCCTTGACCTTGTGCTGTTAGTCAACAACCAAAATCACGCTGCTTCAAGCGTGGGCAAGGCAAGAGTCTGTTGTTATACAAACTACAAAAGCAACCAGGTGGGAAAGGCCGATATCTCACCAGGTCTGACTCCTGCAATGCGCTCCTCACAACAGGCTTGCCGCCTCAGGCTCGAGGTCGCCGAGCTAGCGTCAAATTTGACGAGTCTGATTAGCGATATGCTAGGTGGCGAACTCATTATGGAAACACAAACTAGTATTCCGGGCAGGGTCTCCTTCTTGGGAATTTTCAGAAAACACATAGTTGCTAAATCTATTGCCAACCGACCATCGCTATTCCAGAAATGACTATCAGGAAGAAAACTTGCAAGCACAAGACTTGGTTGTGAACAAATGAGGCACTTCAGGAGGGGGAAATTCTTCTTTTCTTAAAACATTCGAGTTGAGTGCTTCTTGAGTCTAAACATATTTTCTGTGGAGTTCCTAGACGGATCAGTCCTACTTGGTAAAGGTTTTTGAGAAGCCATACTCCTTGAGATGCAATCGGGATGGATTCACTTTGTTACCTCTTTTCTTCTTTTCTCGAGTACAATTTGATTGGATTTTACTAAAACATACGGACTCCTATAGTACATCTACATTAGATAGCAAGATGAACATATGCAAGCCTAGTCTGAACTGAAAGCTTGACAGACTCATTTCACTTTTAATTTCCAAAATACGACTATTTGCTCTTCACAGAACAGACTCGACATTTCACGGCACTCCTAGTGCAATTTAAAATGATGCTAAAGTTTAATGACTTGCAAAAACAAGAAATTCACAAGTACACAATGATTATTCTTCAGAACACTGTAAAAAAAACAAAAACAGTTCATAGACATGTGAATATCACGAAATACCGAGTATTCATTTCCCATTGCATTAAGAATTGATGGAGACAAACGTCTCCCCTGGTCGCCGACCCCCCAACACAAAAAAACAAAAAAGCCAAAAAGAAAGAAAGAAAGAAAGGCTTGTGTGAATACTGCCATAATGTGAATACTCTCAAGTACCCGAAGCTTGGAATAATTCTGTCGAATCAAGCCTGTCCAAGCTTGGTATAAGGTATCCCTCAATCTAGATGCATGGACTACCATAGTTAGGGTTAAAAAAAGGATAGGTTTTTTTCACAACTTTAGGTTATTGTCGCCCAAAACAACCAGCATTCCACATAATTGAAGAACATAAAGAAGCAGCTATAAGAAGCCAAGAAACGAAGCGGACGATTATGGAGATCATAATTCAGTGATAATGCTGTAACTGAAAATAGCAAAATAAACAGTCCTGCTCAATTCTTCATCCATCCATAACACTATCATGGTACAGCATCGAGGAAGCAATTATTGCATCAGTTTTATTTTATGCTCTGTAAAAGCGTAGGAAAAGCCATTCAACAAGCATAGTCCTCATTTCCATGCCATAGGTGTTCATTTTTATTGATGGGTTTTCTTCACTCTCATCAACGAAACACAAAATCAAACCAGGCCACCTAACTAAAAATCACCAACATATACACAGTGGAGAATAAAAAGGTTTCTCCTTTTCACTTTTAAAACCGGGCAAGTGACTAAAAATACAGAAGACGCTATATGACAAGAGTAAAATTACAACCTGAAGGCAACAGATAGGAAACAATGCAGACATCATGTCTAGCAGAAGAAGAGAGGAAGACTCTTCAATTCTAATATAAGAAATTAAATGAAAGCAATTGCTATACAATGTGACAGCTACAGACTAAACCTTTTTTCGTCTTTTTTGAGAACTACAATCTAAAGTTGGTCAGACAGAGTTAAGTCCTATTGAAATCTATTGTTCCATAACTAGCCTGTTATGCATCTAGGAAAGATTGGTTACCAGTGCTGTCAGACAACCACCACAGGCCACTGACGTCAGAAAAGCTTCCTGCATAATCCCAAATTGAAGTCCCTCGATCTCCCAGAAGACTTCACGGGAGCCCCAGGACAAGTATCAGCAACTCCGTTCAAGAGCGGTGCCAATGGAGGTGTTTTACAACCATCAGAATCCGAATCTACACCCGAAATTCCGGAATGAAGAACCTCGGCCTGCTTCGAGACTATAGCTTCCAAGAGATTCTCATAAACTGCTTCGAACATCTCTTCATCCGAAAGGGATTGGACACCAGCTTCCACTGCCACAGCTTCGACTGAAGAAAAATCAAAATTGAGGCGGCGAGGAACAATACCTTTGAACTCGTGGTGACACTTGTTGCCGAGGGGAGCCAAGGCAATGTCATCCGGACCAGGCGCAAAGGGGTCAAAAACACCATCCTTGGGCGTCCGAGGGCTGGTATCATTGAAACAACCAAACGGGACCTTGTCACTGTCGCTGTTAGACTCAAAGGAAGCTACTTTATCAAGCGACGTCACTAGGGACTTGGAATCAATGGAAACATACCCAATTTCTTTAGCAGATTCAGGCGTGATAGGACCTAACGAAACAGTCCTGTCAAAAGAATCTTCCGACTCGCGAAAATTCCTACGAGCCTCGACTAATTTTACTACACACCTCTGGCATACGCATAGACTAAATTGATCAGGGGAAGTTTCTGGATCCTCCATGAATTAGGAGAATACCAACTGGAAAAAGAAAAATAATAAGATATAAATTAAGTCTCAGCTAATTTTCCTCCTATGAAGAAGAAATAAAATGCAGAGAGAGATACAAAAGAATCTGAAGCGAATCGACAAACATTAAGAAAATATCTTCTAAAGACACAGGAAATCCTGAATCCCAAAACAACGAAACAAAAGAAAAACCCAGAAACAGGAAACATAAAACCCATACGAATCCCGGAAGATAATCATACTGATGATAACAGTACCTGAACTTTTGGAGTCTGAGGGATATTTTCCCTCGAAGAAATGGATATTAGAATTGCAGCAGCAGCCGCGGCGATAAGATGAACAGGAGGAGGAGCAAAAGTAGTCTCTTTAGGGATTCTCTTTTTGGTAACTTCGAACTCCAAACTGCCCAGTGCCGAGTGCGAGTGCTGCAATCCAATCCTCGTGCGTCTCTGTTATGTCTTTATCCGGAGAGATCTTTATATACGAGGACTGAGAGGGTCCGAATCGTGTGCTCTTTTCACCTGTACCGTTTTTATCTGATCAAAACTGAAAATGATAAAAAAATTCTCATCATACAAATTTTTTTACAACCTAACATTATTTTTAATACAACATAAAAATAACTACAACATTCGTACCAATAAAATTAATATCACCTAAAATTTTTAAAAATACAAAAAATTATCAAAAAATAACACAACCAAACATCATCTTAGTGTTGTCCGTCGCCTGTGAAACTGAATTAATATAATAAAGCGTAGAATAAAATTAATATAATTAAATAGTTGTGCATAAGAACATATATGGGGCGTTTTTTTCTCAATTTTTCCACTCCATAATTTTTAAAAATACAAAAAATTATCAAAAAATAACACAACCAAACATCATCTTAGTGTTGTCCGTCGCCTGTGAAACTGAATTAATATAATAAAGCGTAGAATAAAATTAATATAATTAAATAGTTGTGCATAAGAACATATATGGGGCGCTTTTTTCTCAATTTTTCCACTCCATAATTTTTAAAAATACAAAAAATTATCAAAAAATAACACAACCAAACATCATCTTAGTGTTGTCCGTCGCCTGTGAAACTGAATTAATATAATAAAGCGTAGAATAAAATTAATATAATTAAATAGTTGTGCATAAGAACATATATGGGGCGTTTTTTTCTCAATTTTTCCACTCCATAATTTTTTTAAACAATTATAAAATAATCTCTCTCCTTATTAAATTATAAAATAATATTATATTATTCAATTAAATCTTCTCTCTCCTTACTTTTTCATAAAATACTATACTTCTTCACAAACACCAATACCCAAAATTTCCAAAACCTCAATATTTCCACAAACAAACACCCCTACAAGAAGGCCGACGCATCTTCTTTCTTTCTTATTTGTGTTTTTCTAGTGATTTTCTCTGAGAAACGTCTAAAATTTAAAACCTCACAAATTGCCTTGGAGTAAGGGCCCAAATCCATATGAAAATTTTTAAAAAACATTTCACCAACTCACAATAAAATACTACAATATAATCTATCTTTCTCATCAAATCATAACTTTTCACTACAAAAAATATAAAAAATTACCTCTCGTCATTTTTTTACTAAACCCAATACCATCACTAAATCCAATACCAAAAATTTTAAAACACAAACATAACCTAAGTATAAAAACAACATATTAAAGTAGTCCTGTGTTTAGGGCTGTTCAACTCCACCGGTAAAATCCGGTGGCACCGGCACCGGGTTGCCGGTACCCCGCCTCACCGGTGCCGGTGGCTTGTTTTTAGGAAAACCCGGTGGTTTTCCCGGTTTCCGGTTTACCCGGCACCGGGTTTCCGGGTACCGGAAACCGGATTTTATTTTTTTTTAATTTTTTTTATATTAAAACGACGTCGTTTCGTCGTTAACCTAATACCCCTCCCCCCCTCGTCGTCGAGCTTCAATTCAACACCCCCCCTCGACAGCCTCTCACTCCCTCCCCAGGTGCATACCCATTTTGCGCGCAACAGATCTGGAGGAAAATGAGGAAGAGCTTGTCCATTTTGCACGCAACAGAGCTAGAGTTATGGGTTGAGTGGAGGAAAATGGGGAAGAGCTTGTCTTTTGTTGTTAAGGTCGAGCTGGAGTTATGGGTTGAGTAGGGTCGAGTGGAGGAAGATCGTCAAGGTCGAGCTGGAGTTTGTGGTTAAAAGAGGAAGGGATGGACCCTCGGTGATATGGGAGGGATGGACCCTGGTTTCCCTTTTGTTGCTTCTAATTGGTAAATGCACTGCAGATCCTGTTGCCTTTCAAGAAGTAGGTGGGGAACGATTTTTCAGGTGATTTTTATTTCTCTGCTTCTAATTGGTAAACTTGTTGCTGTGTTAGTTTTGAGGTTCATAGAATTGGTTCTGGTTTGGACGTCTGCAAGTACATGTTTAACTTCATTGAGGATTCTCTGTGTAGGTATCCGTTATATAATTCGAAATCATCCCTAGATCTGCACAAAGCAATATTTTGATTTTCTTCCGTAACAAGCTTCAAACTACTCCGGAATCTGTGCAAAGCATTAAGTTTTCTAGGGATTCCAATGCTCACACTGCTGTCATTAGTAATCAAAATTATAACCAGACAGTTCACATCCATGTTTCTCAATTTACATTGAGTTCTTTGCTTTAAAGCGGCTATCAAACTTATAAAATGTACATGTTTTTTCTCTTTGTTTAATTTCTGCATTTGTCCGTCATTTTTAACCATGTATTAACGCCAAAAGCTATTCCATCTACTTATGTGAGCAGTCGAAAGAGGATGAACACTCCATCAGCCCAGTTTGTCACCTCAAGAAGGATAGGAGGATATGACCCTATCCACCAGATTAATATGTGGGGAGAAAACTTCAAAAGCATCAGTAATTTAAATACATCTGCTTCTTTGATTGTGGAGGACATGAAACTAGATGATCAGGTGCAAATGTTTGAACCTTTTGCATTTTGGTAGTTGGGGCCATATTCTTCCTAAGCTCATTCATTTTTTATGTATGGCTTTTCTAGTCAGAGGATGCTTCTCATGGATCAGTTGGACCTTCTAACCACTACGACCAAGAAGCAACTAAACCTGTTGATAAGGTGAGAGTGAGTGTGCCCTGAGAATCATTTTAGTTTTAAAAATGTGAGGCTTTTTCATTTATGCATTTTCTGCGCTGCTATCATCTCTTAACCACATTCATATATCTGAATCTGCTCTGTTTTGAGTTTTATTTTCCTCTTGTGAACATGGTCTTGGATCCAGACATGCTGGTACATCTGTTATGCATTTTAGACTTCTTATCTTACTCCCCTTTACTTTCTTTGAAAATACTTTTTGGTGCATGTTTTAATGTTGTTCTTATCAGACTCGTTTGACAGTTCTTAAGAAGATTGCAGTCCTGAAATGTGGTTTATATATGTGACCTTAAAATGCCTTTCTGTGGACTACTTATTTGATTGAAAATCTGGTGTTGTGTGTGATAGTTTATCAAGAATGATGACAGGGGTAATTCATTGTTTGTCAGTAATATATTCAGTGCAAATAACACGTCCAAAATGAATGTAGGATAACCGGAAACCGCCACCGCTAAACCGCCACCGCTAAGGGCCGGTTTTTGCCCTTAACGGTGTAGGTGTAGGTGGCAATTTTTTCAAAACCGGCCTACCCGGTGTAGGTGCCGGTTTTGGCCAAAACCGGCACCTACACCGGGGTTGTACAGCCCTACCTGTGTTTATAGACAAAAATTAACAAACTACCTCAATTTTCAAAATATTTTATTACACCTTAAATCACGGCCAAAACCGGCACCTACACCGGGGTTGTACAGCCCTACCGGTGTTTATAGACAAAAATTAACAAACTACCTCAATTTTCAAAATATTTTATTACACCTTAAATCACATTATGCTGGACGGAAAAATGAGGGGGGAGCAGGATAGGTGAATCTCGTTTCCTTATAAAAAAAAAAGGATCTCGTTTCGGATTGCTGTGATCCAATAAATTGACAGACCAAAGAAAAGGTCACAATTTACGGGCGCTGGACCATTCCGCAAGTTTGAGTTTTTCGCATTTTCAATGTTCAACTTAGATGAGTTGTTGGTCATCACATCACCCAATTATGTCCCTTTTTTGTTGACTTTTTTTTAATGGGCAGCCGTACTTTATACGTCCACGTCACTTGTTTTTTTAGTGAATTTAATTATTTAACAAGTTCCCCGCTATCCACGCTTCGTCACACTTTTTACATTGCACGACTCGCACGTAATAGTATTATTAGCTGCGAATCTTTCCACGGAGAGAGGGCTCCCGTCCATTCCTGGTATTTGGTACTCACCGTACTTGGGCCATCCTTTTGCACTTGGTGGAGCAAACAGTATCCAGTCCCATCCGCGAACTCGTGGCTGCTGCTTGCCCTGCCCTATTCCACGCCTTCTGCATAGAGGAGGGGTTGATCACTATCAGAATCCATGGACGCTGCAGGGACTCCAAGAGATTCCTGCAAGCGCAGCTTCGGCAATAAAGCGGCCTCCTCCTCCTTCCGTCTCCGCTCCGAGAGTCTGAATTCTCTGCGTCTCCGCCGCATATTCGATATCTTTGACAAGAACAACGACGGAGTGATCACCGTCGAGGAACTGAGCCGAGCCCTCAACCTTCTTGGCTTGGAGGTCGATCTCGCCGAGCTCGACACCACCGTCAAATCTTTCACTCAACCCGGAAACCATGGGCTTCGGTTCGAGGATTTCATATCACTACACGAGTCCCTTGACGAAACCTACTTCGGGTGCGCCGACGAAACCGCGATAGCAGCATGTAATGGAGGTACTGCAGGTAGTACTGATGAGGAGGAGGAGATGAAGATGATGTCGCAGGAGGAAGCGGATCTGTCGGAGGCATTCAAGGTGTTCGACGAGGACGGGGACGGCTACATATCGGCCAGAGAATTACAGGCGGTGCTGGGGAAGCTGGGACTCTCGGAAGGGAGCGATATTGACAGAGTTGAGAGGATGATTATCTCCGTTGACCGCAACCTGGATGGGCGGGTTGACTTCTTCGAATTCAAGGATATGATGCGCAGCGTTGTCGCCTGGAGCTCTTGATCACCATTCTCCTTTAATAGATTTGCCCGTTTGCTTTGTAATATGGTGTACGTCCTTGTGTTTTGGTCATCTTGTTTTGTTCTCTTTTGGGTTTCTAGGCCGATCATCATCTTGTTTGATCAGTATTATATGTACGTCCCACATGATTTAATTTCGCTCCCTTTCAGGGGAAATCAAATTCCCTGCTAACGAAGTGGAATTTGTTCATCCCTGATTGTTAGCTTTGATCGTTTCGCATTGTAATGGGATTTCGTTTGGGCGTTGACCTACTTAATTATTGTCTTCAAAACAATCCAATGTTGTTGTTTCTTGTATTCGTTGTTCGGACTAGATAGACAAATAACAAAAGTACCTATTTGTCTCAGATCGATCGTGAGATCCAATCACGTCTTCTGCATTACATTTACTCTTGCCGCGGAAGAACTACAAGGCCATGTGTTGGCATGTGGGCGAAGAAGGGATCCATTCATTAATGAATGGAAAATGGTACTTTTTTTATACTACATTGGAAGTGGTCATTCTTTTTGACCAATGCCCTTATTGGCTTAGTTCAGAAAACTAGTAATAAAATAAAATGGAAAAGAAAGCAAAGCACGCCTTTGAATACATTAATAGGTGACATTTTTTTCTAAAAGAAACTTAAAGATGGAGTTGGCTTGTGAAATTTACCTTAATACTTTGGACTTTTTCCAGTCTCTAAGTCTAGATCATTCACGTAAACACGTCGTCCACATGCTAGTGCAGTTGTCTCGAATAAAAGGATAATGCACAATGCTGAAAATTTTATTCTTATTTTTTTATGGAAAAAGTCACGCTCTTTATCTTTTCAAGAGCCTTTTTTTTAAAACAAAAAAAAAATCATTTTTCTTTCCATCTCACTCAAAACCAATATGTCTAATGAACAGTTAACAGTATGTGCACATCACAGAAGAGGATGCGGAGCAGAGATGGGGATGGGCCTGCCGAACGCCTACGAGCTAAAAGAAATTAAAATGCACGCTTAGTGGGCCTGGCCCAAAGGGCCTCAGAATCCTAAAAGCCTAGGAAGTTTTTGGTCTACAAGGTCACACCTCATCTGCCGAAAGGCCCCCCACACGTCAGACGCCTCTCCTTCAAAATTCGCCCAAACCGTTCAAAAGCCTATGCAAAAGGCCCTTTTCCACCGGTAGACGCGAGGGGAGGCGCCATATGCAGAAATCTTCTGCCTGTCGTATTGAGTCTTGTCAACTGCAAAAGAAGGTTTCGTATATCGCAAGAAATACATACCATATGCAATCTAGAACAACACATCCTAACTACTTTGCAAACTGAGTTTCTTCTGAGATTGACTTTTTAATTCCTTCCAAATTTATACTCTTAATATTATTCTCACACGTATATTAATATAACTCAACATTACTTTATTTACACGTATCAATACAACTCAACAACTTTTACATGCATGTCAATAACGACCATCTCTTTATTAAAGGCTGATAGCAGTAACGAAGTATACAAGTAGGTTTGTTAAAGGCTGATAGCAGTAACGAAGTATACAAGTAGGTTGAAGGCACCATATTATGACTAGTGTTAGGTACTATTACCTAAAATTCTGTCAAAAAAGTTTTTAATCCATAGTACTTCTCCCACGAAGTTCGCTTTCGCGGGGCCCTCTCTCTATCTGAAAATGCCACATCCCACATGTACTATAGATGTACTGTGTGCCAAAAGAAAAAGGTAAGAAAACAACCTACTCCTCTAACAGAGACGATAGGAAATATTATCCTACTTACTAAAAAAAAGAATATTATCATCTCTTTACAGAATTTATGCAAACTATAAATGAAGTATTCAATTTCACCTTCTTTATTCCTCAGGCAAGGCAAAAAAAAAAAAGGGTTACTTTCAACTTCTTCCTTCCTAGAAAGTTATTATGGTGTTAGGTGGCATTCTCAAGTCTATTGTCACTTGTGGGGGACAAGGTTGAACATATTGGACTAGGAGCGCCAAGACCAAAAAGATTTGCATAGATAAGTCATATGTGGATACTGTTCTGCACGCTTGGAACCGAACTTTGGGACTGCCTCGAGAGTGCGAGCTTTTCCAACTAGGAAGTCCAAATTGATGATTTTTCAATGGTCGCCGCGGGCACAGTCTGACTTGGACCAAGCTTAGGAGTCTAAACTAAGCCACTCCTCTTGGCTACTACAGGAAGTTGTAGTTTGGATACATCATTGAAGATGGGAGATCAGAAAAGTTGTCATTCCCATGAAAACCGGCTGGCTTTGGTCGATATCAGTCGACGGGAACTTGTGCAGAACAGGTATATTCTCTCCTAGAATAAACTCTCTTTCAGACCTCTCAACCAATACGACCTGGACAGCGGCTTTTGCTAAAACTTGAGTAGTTTCTTATAAGTTCGCTTCTCATGTGAAAACTTCTGAATATTGAGAGATGCTTTCATGTTTATGTCGCCTACATGACGTGGTGACAGCCGATCGAATATTTGAGTCCTGGCTACTCACTTACAATCCCAAATCAGTACCAAATGTGCCACGATCAGTGATCGTGCCCTTTATATATTCTTGGTTGGGTTGCCAAAGAAGACCCTATGGACTATTTTACAGTATTTTTTTATCTATTCGTAATAATTATGAATATTGTGATTTGTTGTTGTTTTTAATCGTTATCCAATGGAATTGTTCGTTGAAATGAGGTCTTGGACTCTTGAAGGCCTTCGAGGAAAACATCGACGAACACAAAGACAATTAGTGACAGCATCACGAGGCTCCTAATCAAGTTTCGAGGCATAAAAGTCCAAACCTTGCTAGCATCGATTGTGAAACCCCGTCAAGATATCTCTTCTGAGGCCAACGGTGAAACAAGAAGAAACAATCTAAAGGCACCATTCACTATTATTGTAAGCCTTTCGACAAGTGGTTAGTACAAAGGAATCAGCAGGGGAAGGGGCGCAACGCCAACGCCAACACGGCAACACCAAAGACGTCGACAATTCTCTTGAAAGCGGTGAGAAATAGAGAAGAGTGATGGAGATAAAGTTGGATGCAGTAAGAGGCGTGATAGAAGCTAGGCGAATAGGAATTGGCCGCAAAGATAAAGAGGCGAGAAGCTGCCCAACTTCTGTCAATTCCTCGCCAGTGCACAAAGGTCTTCCAAGCGAGAGCAAATTACACGCAAGAGACAACTCAATTCAGGCTGCAATTGCCCACTGCAAAAAATGAATTGGCCAAGCGTGTGATTCTTGTTTTCGAATTTGTCTTTGCCCTTTTGGTGTTATAATTGAAATCCATTGTGGGGCTTCTCTATATGTATTCTGATGTGATTTTCCTCTCTCAAGTAGGGATGCATCCAATAGCTTCTATACGATTACTAAACGTTTTGGGTGATCCCAACATCCTCTGTTTTTTTTTTTTGCAAGCACGATAGGAAGGATATATTACTATAAGAAGGGAGATACAAAAGCCCCACAATTAGGGGGTCGAAACCCTCATAAATCTAAGGGTACTTATGCAGCATCTCATGAGAAGGGGACAAACATCCCTAGAAGATCGAGGTCATACGCAAGAGAATTTGCGCTACAAGAAAGAAAAACCACCTTCCAAGTGAGAAAATAACGAAATAAAAGACAAAACATCCCAATATCCTCATTTGTTTCCAAAGATAACACTCCCAAGGGCCCGGTCTCTCCAAAGTGCGGACTTTGTGCTGGTGAAGACTGGCCCAATTCCAGCCACTGACGCAAGTTCGATGGGAATCTTTTACGTTTTATTTACTAAGCCATTATTAGTTTTACTCACAGAAAAGAATATGCATAGTAATATTCCGTAAGCGGACGACTTATTAAATTCCAAGCAAAAAGAAATGGAGGCGATGTAGCTTCAAAAATTGCAAAAATTAGGATGTTCGTTTTTTAAAATTTTGATAAAATTGTGAATATTTATGTAGATTAGAGTTTTATAGGTTTTTGGTGTAAAATTTGTTGGAAAGTTTAAAAATATTTAATTTTTGTTGGAGTTTGTTAAAAAGTATAACTAGAGATGATTTGATATAATTGTTTAATAAAAAATATTGAAATTAGGTGAAAAGTATAGAGACATGAGATTTGTTATAATTTTTTAAAAAAAAATATTAAAATTTGTTTGAAAAATTATTGAAAATTGTATAAAAAAATATTGATATTTTTGTATGAATTTTTAAAATTTTGATAAATATTTTTACAAACGAATAGGCTTCTAGTATCCACCTACCCGGATTCTGACCTGCAGTAATTCCGTAAATATTAATTGGGATTTACAATGACAGGAAAGTCGATGGGGACAACATCAATCATAAAAACAAAAGAGAAACGAGTGACCCATTCCATAAAAAAGCATGTCCATGAATGTGATGATTTGCATAAATTCTTATATTTTAATTATCATCTCTTAATTTTAATTTTTAGTTCGATATTATTTATTTTTGTTGGTCACTCATTTATATTTTGTTTCAATTTTAAAGGAAATGACGAAAAATATCTTGACAGTCTATTATGCTGGAGGACTAAGCCTAACTTCTATGAAAGTCCAACTTTAATTTTTAATCTTCAGGCGTAGTACAGAAGCTAAGTTCTAGAAAATGGGAGAAGATTTTGAAAGACCGAAGGACATTGCGGAGCTCTCTCGTTCAAATCAGATTTGCAGAATCAAATGTGTTGTTGGCTTGGTTGGTTCGAAACAAAGAGCAGAAAAAGGAGGAAACAAAGGGCAGAAAAATGAGGAGAAAGACAAGACGAAGAATTTGAAATGGGCTGCAGATTTTAAAGGAGTTGCCGCGTAACAGATTTTAGAAAGGAGAAAAAGGAGCGTAGGAGGAAGGCTAGCTCTTTCCGGTTTGTAATTTTTGAATATTTATCGATTTTTTTTAGAGAAAAACGATGGATGCTAAAGTTTCTTTCTTGGTTGAATTTAATTCCAGCATGAACTAAACGTTATCATTCTAGGAAAACGATCGATTGTTATCTAGTCTCAACTATGCTTGATTTTCTATTTTAATTTAAAGTAAATTTATTCTCTATTTGTTTGAATTATTCTTAACTCATTATTTTTAATTGACTGGCCTTCAATTAGATGATTTGAATTTTGTGATTTGCTTTTGAAAGAGGAAATTATAGAATAGACCCGTGGATAATTTAGCATAGGCAATTATATAATCGAAAGACATAGAAGAACCTGTGTAGTTTTGAGAAATGAATCATTGTTCTTAATGCGCATTCTTGTTTATTAATTTGCACATTCATGTGTGAACTAATATTCAAGAATTGGTCCAATTGACTTCGAAAGAGGTATTTGGATGATTTAGGAGATCTTGCTAGCAAACTTAATAGATTTTAGTTCAATTAGTTAGATAAGAAAAGCATATAGAGGGACTAGGTGAAATCAGTTTCCTAGAAGTTTTCATTTCTTCTCTTCAAATTTTTCATTGAATAATTCCTTTTGTTTACTTGTTTTGATTACTATTTCAGTTTGCAATTACAAGTTATATTTTTTAAAATAAAATTGAGATTAGTATAATTTTGATACTTGTCAAAAGTGAGTTATCAATTTCTGAGGACTACATTCTTCTCATCACTTTACTATAAAACTACGATATTGTGCACTAACAATTTTGTATCGGTCAGAATGATAATTAGTTTTGTACTTTGCAAATTTATTCAAGATGAAATCATAATGTTAATATTTGACTTCGCCATCATGATTTCTACGGTGACTTTTTTTTTTTAATTTGTTATTTATCATAGTAGGGAACAAATGGTCCGGCCAAGTTGTTTTTTTGGCCATGAGGTTTATGAAGAGAACATTTATGTTGTTTTATTTATATTTTCTTTCTCCAATTATTAGAGTTATTAAAGTCTCGAATGAGTTATTTGTAATAAGAGGCTTATAAATAAAGTCTATCTTGTAATCTCATTCTTATATTAATGAATATACAAGTCTATCCAGTTGGACTTTTCCACCGTAGATGTAAGTTTATGGACTGAACAACTTAAATCTTGTGCCTCGCTTCTCTCTTTCTTAATCTAAATTATTTCTCTTTTATTTTAATTTTAACACCAATCATCTTTTTGAAATCTAAAAGGTTTGAATCCTTAACCAGTTAACCTCCATCTCGATCCTATATAAGATGGTGCTTTGGCAGCGGCGAGATTAAGCGTCTATTACTTCACTTTGTAAGGATCTGGTGATGGATTTTATGCGGAAAAAAAATGCATGTCACTACTGATTTGGCCCGTTTGGCAATTGGCAATTGGCACTTTGGCAGCAAGTGGCAAAAATAGGAATTTGGAATTGGAGAAACATGCCATCCCGATCTAATCAATCAAAGCGATAAAGCAAGAGCTAGGGAAGCTTCCATTGTCTCAGTGGGCAAAAATAGTAGCTAAGATTTTGCTCCTTTTTTTTTCTAGGTAAAGTAGGACACCAAACCTGCGGGAAAGCGACAAAGGGATTCGATCCTTTGAGGAACCTCCCCAAAGGAAGTGCCAACTGAAGTATAGCTCACTGGCGCTAAGATTTTGTTCCTTGCTGCAGCATTTTAGCAGCGAAGCAACCTTTAGCACAATTTTTTTCTGCTCGGGAACGTGAACGCGGCCTTCTCTCTAAACCTTCATTAGTGACTTCAATACGCAGTTCCAAATTATTGCGACGACTCTTCAGCATCCTTTTAATAAAAGCCCAGATGAGATAGCAGTGTCATCAACCGAAAGGGCGAAAAAAGAGGAAGAGAAAAACCCAAACCCGGGCCCCGCCATTGCGTAACGCATGTCATGGCTTTTTGTCTTGTTATCTTTAAGCCAATGCCCTTAGCGTCTGGAAAATAATTAGTAGGAAACCACAAGTGTCAACACTCGACGCACGCATGCCTTTGAGACAAAATGCTGCCTCGTTTGACAGGCAAGCAAGACACGGTCCGTCGGATGGATGATGGATGCGATTTATCTGAGTGCTGGAAAAAGCGGATAAGCTAATTGGTTTGATATTCAAAGGCATCTTTTTGTATAGAATAAGGCATATTGCCGACTTCTTTCCTCCAAAGTTTGGATAAAGTAAGTAGCTTTTCCTGATACGCCATTTTGTAAATCTCGGATATGTACCATCACTTCAATCTACTTATTTTATTAACTTAAATATCTTGAGAATTATCTCGAAAGACTAGTATCATTTAATTAATTTTTAATTTTTACTTTTTAAAGAAACAAATGAAGACTTAAATCTTAATTACCAAACCAAACAATTTGTCAATTTGAAGTTAACTTTCTTTTTCACTCTTTACTTGAAGCAACGGAATTTTCCTTCTCAAGATTACTTTTTTTAATTTTCAGCCGTTTGTTTTTCTTTTATATTTCCAAACACGACATGTTTGATAGATATACACTACTAATCACAGGCGGAGGCAAAGGGGCGAACAAAAACCATATTGACTCCAAAAAAAATATTTTTACACCTTTTTTTCCCGAGGCCCACCCCCTTGATCTCTGAAAATCTCAACCCCCCTATGTCCAAGATATCTGAAAAAGATTTATCTCGAATTCCCAAATTTGAAATGCATGCGAAACATATTGTTGTATGATCGCTTTTTTGAAATTGTACTCAGTTAACCCTAAGGGGTTGGCCTGAGTGGTGGAGGCTTCGGGCTTAGGAGTTTGCTCCTCTTGAGGTCCCAAGTTCGAATCCTCTCAGGTGTAAACAATTCCTTGGGGCCACTCCCTCAGCGAAGCTGGACTTAACTGACATGTGTAATTTGGGAGGGCTGCACGGCCCGAAGTTTGCCGTGACGTTAAGTCCACCTCGTGCGTATACTGAGCTAGGTTCGTCCGAGCTCGATACACGTGTCATTGAGAGGAAAATTTTTGAAACTATTGAGAGCGAAATTATTTTGTAATATTTTCAGAAGATGTGTACTCGTAGGATCTAAATAAGGAGATAGTTGATAAAATTAAGGTAGAGCTTGATATATTGAAAGTGTCGTTGTCGATGTTAATTTGCATGCGCATGCGCCGCTTGACATCCAAAAATGTTCCTCTATTACCTTTTTTTTTTTTTTCAAAATATAACTTTAATTTGGTGTTGATTGGCACTCACGTGTCTGCAAAACTTAACATTTCCAACATTTTATCTCTCTCCTAATAAAATACTCCAATATAATCTCTCTCTCTCCCATAAAAAATATAAAAAATTACAAAAACTATAAAAAATTACCTCTCTCTTCACCTTTTCACTAAACCCAATACCAACACATATTCTCATACCCAACATTTTACAACACAAACACAACCTAAGTCGGCTAAAAGGTTGTGTTTGGGTTATTAACTTTACATGTCTTTCTGGAAGAGTGGAACATAAGTTTTACTCAACCGATTCTCATGACTTCATTTCAAAAAGCTTTCATTTTGAAAGAATGAAAAAACATAACTATATACATTTGTGGTCAATCGTTTCAGAAATTGTTCAAATATATTGTTTGTTCAAGTACGTGGCTAGGGCCTAGTACGTACGTAGCACGTGTTTCGCTTTTATGGTTACACTACCTGATTTTTTTTTTAAATGGTTACCTTACATGTCAGTTGAACCACCCTTCAAAAGCTCAGTTGGTTGAGACTGAAAGGTGGATTGGCTTGCAATGCCTACTGATGTTCTTTCTAGCTATCGAGTACCTCTCTCGAGTTTTCCTATTACGCGTCTCCACATTTGGAAATGACACCGCAACTGATTCTTAGGCTGGTAAATACCAAATTATAGAGTCAAATTTAAAAATTACTATCTTAATACATGGTTACGTGATATACCACATATCTAAAAATAATAAAAAATTATATATGTTGTTAATTGAATCTACGCAGAAAATCAGGCATATCAGGAGGAACAAACAAACAAACAAAATTATCCGTAAGATTTGTTTGGACCATAGATAAATGATTTCCGACTCCTCGCATCCGATATAAGGACGATACACGTGGGATATGGCAGATTCACAAAAACTCCCGCCGTTCGTCGCACAGGGCAGGAAAACAAAATCCAGATGGTGCTCGCGAAAGAAAAGAGTGTGCGGCATACCAGGAAATTTCCGTTGGTACGGAATCCCCGCGAAAGGGTAAATTCATAATAACCTCGGGGTATCTTCGTCAATTTGATCTCCCTACCTATATTATGAGACGGTTCGTAGTCCGAGTCTGTCTAAAATCAATTTGGACTGATAATTGACAACTTAGATTGGAAGGTAGGTAGCAACAAAGTGACGAACCAAGCAAAACGCATATAGTAGAGAGGGAGAGGCAACTTCAGAAGACAATTTTTCTCATTCTATTTTTGTTTGCGTGATTGGAATATAGAGGGTTCCACTTCAAAAGCAGTGCTCGAAGGCTACTGGGATTCTCATTCTCAACCTCTCCTGTCAAAGTATGATACCTGTACATGTTATAAGGGTTTCTTTCAAATTTCCCTGATTATCATCTATTCTTTCATGTCATCAATATAGCTGTTCATTTAGAAGTTCATTGGAATTGTGTTTAGATTCGATTTTTTTTTCCACCTCCATATCCCTTTGTTGATGTTTTTTTTTGGTAAGCAATGGTTCTGTCTCTCTTTTTTTCTTGATGGAAGTTATTTGTCGATGTGTTAGTTATGGGAGCTAATCTTCACGGTTTCTCGATGGAAAATTGCAGAGTAGCTTGAAAAAGAGATCGTCGCGGCTGGGAAATCTCCCCTTTCCTCTCTGAGAACCGAAAAGCCAGGCTTTTGCTTTGAATGCTCGATACGGAGTAGAAATAAATTAATATTGTAATTAAGCGGCTAATTGTGTCCGGTGGATGTGCTGCGGAGGAGCGTCAGATTTATTAGGACTTGGGAGACGACAGCATGGAGAGATTGCTAACGGCGGTGACAATGGCGAACCAGGCGGGGGCCGCAGTGGGAGGAGAGTCCTTGTTAGGGAGCATCAAAATCGCGGTGTTGCCTATAGCAAAGGTCTTCACTATGTGCTTCCTGGGATTTCTTATGGCTTCTAAGTATGTCAACATTTTGCCTGCTCATGGAAGGAAACTTCTAAATGGGGTACGTGTCGGTCTGCCAATAATTACTTGTATGCCTGTGGGAACAACTCTGCAAATTATACTTACCAATATTCCTTTTTGTCATGCAGTTGGTCTTTTCACTTTTACTTCCGTGCTTGATATTCTCTCAACTTGGTCAAGCTATCACCATAGAGAAAATGCTCCAGTGGTAACAATTATTATCTCTGTTCCTTTGATTTCTATGTTTGATTACCAAATTATTCATAACAAAATTTGGTTGATAACTACCCTTTTATCTTTTTCCAGGTGGTTCATTCCTGTGAATGTTGTTCTCGGTAGCATATCAGGCTCATTAATAGGTTTCATTGTGGCATCCCTTGTACGTCCACCATACCCTTTCTTCAAGTTTACAATCATACAAATTGGAATTGGTAAGCCATTTCTTCTAGAAGTACACTTTAACTACATGGATTGCATTTTCTTTGCACTGTTGGTATTCAAAGTTCATTAAATACTTTTTGAACTTGACGTTCCAGTTAATTCCAGTCTAGATGAGCACTAATGGTGTATTGGTGAATTCTAATCATGTGTGTGTGTACATATAGAAAACCTTTTTTGTGCTGTTCTTTTTGCTATATGCATATCTGCCCTTCTTGAATTTTTTGTTTCTGCATTGAATACAGGGAACATTGGGAATGTACCCCTTGTCTTGATTGCGGCTCTATGTAGAGACAAATCTAACCCTTTTGGTGACTCAGAAAAATGTAGCACAGATGGGACTGCCTATATTTCATTTGGCCAGTGGGTAGGTTTTAAGCATTTTCTTCTTGATCATTGGATATTATTTAATTGTTATTCTAATTGTGAATTTTGTTTTGTGAGCTGAATTTATTAAACAGAAGCACTTACCATTCACCCTTTTGATTAGTTGTACTATCGTCTTGTAAATGATGTATGTAGGTTGGTGCCATCATCTTATATACATATGTGTTCAATATGTTGGCTCCTCCTCCCGAAGGTACCTTTGATATTGAGGATGGAAATCTTCCCATCAAGAACCTTCCCATGGATGGCACACCTGAGCAAGTTCCATTGCTTACACAGGAGGAGACTGCATCAACAAATTCCAATGCTTTGCATAAAGGAAAGGTGAGACAGAGATAAATGTTAGGAACTGTGTTGCCACATAGCAGTGCAACAACTGTTTTATAAGAAGGACATTCTAGCTCTCTGAAAGTGTCTCCCCTAGCATCCAAAGCTGCTTCTTTCATATCTCTGCGGCGACAGACAACCCAACTTATGTGAAACCATATATCATCTGTGCATCAATGATTTACCCCAACAGTCAAGCACTTCTCAAAGTTTGTCCTTTTTCCCTTTTTGTTTTCAAGGTAACAACTTCAAAAATAGCATTGAAGCCTCAGCCTCCTATCTAGGTGCGAATGAGAATAATATAGTTCACAGATACTAGATGATGACCAAACTCCGAGATCATGATCAACATCTCCAGAGATGTCTTCATCTGCATTACATGCAGTATAAGTGTGTAGGAGGATTTTTTTGGTCTCTTTGCTAGTCACAAGAGTGATAAGATGCCGGTTGCAACCTCTCAAAACTTTCTGTTCTGGCACTGTGAAGATAATATTACGTCTGTTATCCAACTATTTGAATCTGATATTTTTTTTCCTAAACTCATGAAGCCAGTAAATTTTTATAGTTGAATATTTTCCTCTGGTCGACAGAAGAGTTGCATCTCATGATTCTTGATGCAGATTAAAGATTTCTTTGCATTTTTATACGAGAAGTTGAAGCTCAAGCAAATACTTCAACCCCCTATCATTGCTTCAGTAAGTTTCTATTTGTTAAACTGTCTGGTTAAGTTTGTATTTCCCTAGCTTGATAGAAATTCGTGCATATTTGAGCTATGCTTTAATGATTAAACGATTTTAGTGAATCATTTCTACTTATTCTGATAATCTTGATTACAAAAGTCTTGGCTTTTCATTTCTGTATTTTAATCTTTGAAGAAATTGCTGTTAGACGGTTATGCAAGACAATAAATTGTTTGAGTCCAAGATCAAGCCATTTCTTGTAGACCTAATCTAACTGAAGAATCCAACCTTGCGAAGCTGTCCCATTTAATGTTGGTGTTGATGGATGATCCCGTATTGACTATCTAATGGGAAAATGGTTATAGCCAAACCACAACCCTCTTTTGGCTATCATTGAGCACAGCATTTTAGTTGAAGTCTACACAGTCACTTTTCCCTACCTTTTTTTGCTTCCACTAGTTGTAATTTAGATTTTTTTTCTATATTTCTTTGTCAAGATATGCAAACAGTTTGATCAGTTATTAGCACCACAAATTATAAGTTACAAACTAACAGCAGTTCTATTATTGTCAAGCCGATTTTTATCCCACATTTTTTATTGACATTTAGTTAGTTTGGATCTAGTCAAACTTCGGTTAGTCCTATGCATCATTCATCCAGATAAATCTATATGCTATAGCATTTACCAGTTCCCACAGATTTTGGCAGTCGGGTAGATCTGGGAACCAGTAGACATCATGATGCTTGCTACTTCAGAAAAAGTAATTCTGACTTGTCAATTAATTAGTGTTATTCCAAAATAATTTTGGAAAAACTTGCTTTTGGATTGAGTAAGTTATGACTATCTGCTGATGTGGTTTTTCCCTGTCAAATAAATCACAGTAAGTACCGATTGAGTCAACTCCACAATTTTCGGTTAAATTGGTTGTCTCTCATTTATACAAGAGCGTAGGCAGGGGTTTTTGAGATGCTTTTCTGAATTTTAACTTGTTTCCCATTCTTTCAATCTATTGGTCTGAAAGGGTCTTGTAATTTCCTGGTCATAAGCTAAGTACGCGATTTTGAACCAGCAAACCATTTCTCTTGGGCAAACACCTGATAATGAAGGCTTTCTAGTGGAGTGTGCTTGCTCATAAGTTGACTTGGTTGTGATATCGATTTGACCATCTCTATTAAATGAGATTTGTTTTTTTTTTAATATTTTTTTTGGGGAGGACCATCTCTAATTGGCATTCACATTTTGATGCAGATCCTAGCTATGGTACTTGGTGCGGTACCATTTTTGAAGCGATTGATCTTTACAGCTGATGCTCCTCTTTTCTTCTTCACTGATAGCTGCATTATTCTTGGGTATGCTCAATTGAATCCGATGCAAAGCGCATACTTACTGTTTGTGGTTGTTTTAGTAAGTTGATATGTGCTGCAATTTTTGTTTAGAGATCTTTGGCATTACAAAAGTACGGATTTGATAATGTTGACAGTTATAGGTTATATCTATTGACAGATACTTGTCATGTGTAATATATGCGATGTATAGGTCCCATGTAAAATTTCGTAGAAAGCTTAAAAAATGAGGACACCATAGAAATGGTATGGAAAACATATTTACCATAACATTTTTCGTTTCATCCGAAACATGTGCTTCGAGGAAGTCTTTGAGAATTAAGCTTATTTCCGTATGTCTCAGCTTTTGAATACCTCAAGTGAATTCTGGAAGCAGGTATTGGTTTTATTCCGTTGGAGTTGAGTTCTGGAATAATTCCTAGCCTTAGGCCAGTCAAACGAACTCTCACATGAGCTCCAGGAAGTTTATTATTCTGACCATATATTAGAGCCTCTTTTGGTACCATGTAAAGATTATTTACTCATGAGTATGTTCACCTACTCCGCCAAATGTGGATTCGATTCCATGAGCTTCGCCAATCTTTTTACTTATAAAAAAAAAGAAGCTTTGCCAATCTTTTTTTATCGATTCCATATTGAGTACTGTTTTACCCACTCCCACTTCCTCAAATAGTCCTACAGAAGATTAGCCACCTGTGCTTTGGTTCAAACTCAAGAAATTATGGAGCTAGTATATTATTCTAAAGCTGGGTACAGCACATGGTCAATTTATAAATCAAAATTTCAAATTTTATTTCATATTAAAAGGGTTTGGTCATTTGTCTGATCAATTATTTATTTGTTGCTTTGAAAGAAAATACTTTTATTAGCATGTGTTATATGAGAACACAATAAAAGATGCCTTTGTTTTTTGAGTTTCTTAGACTTCTATGTTATTACTAAGAGTACTTGTGATTCATCAGGGAGGCCATGATTCCATGCATTCTGTTGGCATTAGGAGGCAACCTTGTTGATGGTGAGTTTATTTCATGTTTTTTTTAATCTCCACCTGTCATTCGGTCTGCATATTTGATGAATGGATATACTGCCTTTTTTCTTCTTCTTGGCGAATGGATATACTGCCACTTAGCCTTAGTTGGTTTTGTTTATATTAGCTGTCTGTTGGCATACGTGCTTTCATATAGAAAAGAAGTGCTTGAATGCATAGCAACCTGTGCGTCCTACTTATCAGGTTGATCTGAGTGTAAATGTGTTACTTGCAGGACCTGGAACTTCAAAACTTGGTATACGGACAACTGCAGCTATTATTTTTGGGCGGCTAGTTTTGGTGCCTCCTGTAGGACTTGGCATTGTCACGTTGGCTGATTATCTTGGTTTCCTCCCTGCTGGTGATAAGATGTTCCGCTTTGTCCTACTTCTACAGCATTCAATGCCAACATCAGTCCTTGCTGGTAACATCCAATTCTTATTTCTAGTCACTTCCTAACAGCTTTGGATGAAAAGCAGAAAAAATTGACATGATATAGATGTTATAGTTTCAAGATATATTTTGAAACGTCCAAAATTTTAGTAGCTGATCCAAGCATCTGTTTGAGGCTGGAAATTAACAAAATTGATATATTTCTTTTCCTTCAGCTGCTAAAGACCTGATCAATGGTGTTCAAACAAAAACTATGGATAACAACCTTTAATTGCATCACAATGTCTTAAGATCTCATCTTTAGCAGCAACATGAAACGGAAAAGCGGGTTGTCTTATGTAACGACCTATGGGAGCGCTAGCCACATTTGCGCTTTGACTTCAAAAATAATAGTCAAGCTTGCTTTTAAAGCCCCTTGGAACGTATACAAGTCTCAGTTCTACCCAATAGTCAGTCAATATGAGACTTGGTCTTATACTATTTACTTATCATTCCTTCTCTTCTCCTATTGGGACTCGGGGTGTCACATCTTATTTGTCTTCCTTGTCTGTAGGTGCTGTCGCTAATTTAAGAGGTTGTGGAAGGGAAGCAGCTGCTGTTCTGTTCTGGGTTCATATATTTGCGATCTTCTCAATGGCTGGATGGATTGTTCTCTATCTAAACATACTCTTCTAGGACTGCAGCAATTTGTTGCCATGCCAAATCTTCCATGTGCTGTAGCTATTTGTAACATTCGTACACTTAATGTCAATAGCTAAGTTGGTTAGTAGCAGAGTTGAAATCTTTTTCCCTTAGTAATGGAATACATTGTTCTATCCCCTTCTCATGGTAACATCGGGGAGCACCCACCCATGTTCATAAGAGCTGTTCAAAAAGGGTTCAAGGGTTCTCATTTTTTGTGTGGTTCAGGTCATTTTTCATATTTCTTTATTAGCCGCCTGTTTTCTAAATTAGTAAAAACGAAATGATTGTCTCAATGTACATAATGGACCAAGTAAATCCATTACGACTCGTTTAATACAAGAAGAAGAGAAAATGAGGAGTTGATCTGAAGTAGCTAAAGTGTAGTCTGTTGACTGTTAGATCACAGGTTTACAACTCGAGTTCAACTCAAAAGCGTCAGCGCTTCGAGGGTTCCCATCATGATGTTGTTTAATTTTGGTCGAGGCTCAGTCTCAAAAAACTGATTTATTTTCTGGAACTGCTTTTAACTTCTTCGGCACGTTAACAAATGACTTCCCCATCTCAAAGCTGGATGTTTTATGTTGAACAATGAATGCACAAATAGCATCAACAAAACCAATTCTAGAGAGGGCGGCTCGCCGATCCTCCTACCCCTCGCCTGAACAACTTCTTACCCATCATTTTCAGTTCGTTTTTTTTTTTAACCTTTTTCACGGAATCAGAGGCTAGACCCCTAACTTTCCGGTGGTCTTCAGTGTGCACAACCTCCGTGGTGGGCCTCTCCTCCTTCAGGATTCCAGATCTAGCCAAGAACGGTAGTGAACGGCCGGCACTTGAGGCCTCACACTCCCGGTCACTTTTGTCTCCCATTGGTTATTTTGGGCGATTTTTAGAGGACACGACACGTCTAGTCTCCAACCATAGTCTGACACCACCTTGCCAACACGTGCCGCTTACGCGCACAGTGTTTTTGCCCCTTGTCGGTTCGTTAGGCCTAGGGGTGTTCATGGAATGGTGAAACCCGACCCGACCCGGTCTTCCGAACCGACCCGCGTGAAATTGGGTCGGCCTTCTGAAATAATGGGTCGGGTGTCGGGTTAAGAAATTTATTTCCGAGTATTACGGGTCGGGGGTCGGAATGTATTTGAAATTTTCGAGTTTTCCGACCCGACCCGTACCCAATATGTATATGCATCAAAACTGCGTCGTTTTGATCTCCTACTAAACATATACTTCATTACGTCTTATGCCCTAGCCCCTAACGCCTCCGCCCCCTTCTTCTTCATTACGTCGTTTTGATCTTAGTCTCTCCCTGCCTCCCAAATCTTCTTCTCCGCTCCCTGCCCCCCTCTCCGGTGAGCTTCTATCTCTCTACGCCGCCACACGTCTCTGGTCTCCAGGTTTCACGAGAAAACGTCGTTGTGCCGCACATCTTCAAGATCTATAACCTTTAGTCTTCATTCATCACTCATCAGGTACGAATTCCTGGAACTCCTCATCTGAGATTGCGATTTTTTCTATCACATCTTCAAGATTTCAAATGAAATTCCTAGACCCAAAATTCATTATTGCAGACGACATAGATTTCAGGCTTCACGGCATATATAGATTTGTTTCATTTTTTCGGGCAATTTATCAAATCGGAGAGTACATGCGTAGATCTGTATTCATGGGCAATTTAACAAACATATTCTTTGCACATATAGTTCTAGAATAAGTAAATTATTTATATGCAAGTTGGGTTCCTAAATCGGTAAATCCTAAGTACAATCAACAATTCAGACCATGTATGTTTCACAATATAGTTGCATGGTTGATGATCTTGAAAATATATTTTAGTTTCTTTAGAGATTTACGTAATTTCTTGGAAAATCAAGTTGTGCTTTTGACCAAAGCAACTCAAGAACTTTTTGCTTCTGAACTACTGTGAAGAAAGTTATGGCCTTTTGGCCTGCACAGCAGCACATGCGTATCTGAGTACCCTGTTTCTGTAACTAAAAGAAACATAAATGATTCTCTTTATTGTTTGTGAATAAGATCTTGAAGATGTGCAACAAGGGTAGTATCGTAGTACCTTGTTTCTGTCTCCCTGTTTCTGTCTATAGTTTGTGAATAAGATATCTGCTGTAATTTGCTCATAGTTGGACAAGGGTAGTACCGTAGACAAGATATCTTGTTTATCTTTGTTGTGAATAATGAGGATCTATTAGATAAGATATCAATAATCATGTCTTTAATTGGCTTTGATCTGCTCACATTATAAGGGTTCAGATTGTAACATTGTTTCAAAGGGCATCCTTGGAGAAAGAAGAGAGTGTTAATTTATACTAGTAATATTGTAACATTGTTTCAATAGGCTTTACAACCATATGCTGTTAATTTTAGTTCCTATTGTTATTGTTTAATACGTGGACTATTCATGACATGATTTCTACATTGTTTGTATATAATGGTCAGTGGTTAACTATTGTTTTTGCAATTGACACAGATGGAGCCTATAGATTGTAATGAATCCAATGACGACTTTGGCATTAATAGAGATGTTGGCACGCCTACTTCAGGGGCTGATTCAAATTTGGGACCAAGTCCAAGTCCCGACACTCCAAGGTCCCAAATGAATCCAAGTCCAACATGCTCCACGGACAACATTCAACCTCAAGTTACTTCTGGAGGAGGTCAGCCTCCACGTTATCAGAGAAAAACTGAGTTTAAATCAAAAGCATGTGACCACTTTGAGAAGATTGAAGATAGTAATCCACCTAAAGCTAAGTGTAGTCATTGTAAAAGTGAGTTTTTTTGTGACTCAAAGAAGCAAGGTACATCTTCCTTACTTTATCACTTGAAAAAATGTAGACCTTATCTTTCTAAGGAACGTCTATTAGATAATAAGCAAGTGAAGTTGGCTGAGATTTTCAAGAAGGAGAGGGAAAGTAGAGAGATGGGCCTTGTTAAATACAATGAGAAAAGGATAAGGGCTGCACTTGTAAGGATGATAATCATAAATGAGTTGCCTTTTAGGTTTGTGGAGGGGCAAGGGTTTAAGGATTTTGTGAGGTCTTTTGAATCTAGATTCTCAATTCCTTCTCGCATCACTATAATGAGGGATTGTTTGGACTTATTTATCCAAGGGAAAGAAAGGTTGAGGAACACGTTTATTAATATTGGTCAGCATGTTTGTTTGACTACTGATATGTGAAATTCTATTCAAAATCTTAATTACATGGTTATCGTTGCCCATTTTGTTGATAGTGGTTGGAACTTGCATAAAAGACTCATAAATTTTATTAAAGTTCCTAATCATCAAGGAATCACAATTGGGAGGACGATTGAGTCATATTTATTGGAGTGAGGGATAGATAACATTTTCACAATCACAATAGATAATGCCTCAGCCAATGGTGTTGTTGTTGATTATATGAAAAGAAGGGCAAGAGATAGGGTTGGTACTATTTTGGATAATGAGTTTATGCATATGCGATGTTGTGCCCATATATTTAATCTTGTAGTTAGTGATGGTTTAAAAGAAGTAGATGACTCAATTGTGAAAGTGAGGAATGCAGTTAAGTATGTAAAGACTTCTCCTTTACATCTTGACAAGTTCAAGCTATTTGTGGAAAGACAAAAAATTCCAACCGGAGGTCTTCTTTGTTTGGATGTTCCAACTAGATGGAACTCCACCTACTTGATGTTGGATGTGGCACAGAAGTATCAAAGTGCATTTGATCTTATGCAAGAGGATGATAGTCAATTCATAGAGAGTTTGACTGAGGTTAGGCAAGGAAGAAAAGACTTGGGGCCACCTAATGACGACGACTGGGAGACTGTTAGAATCTTTGTGAAGTTCTTGAAGATTTTTCATGATGTAACTGTACGCATTTCTGGTTCTTTGTATACAACTGCAAATTTATATTTTCAAGAAATATCTTTGATCTACAACCATTTGCAACAATTTCGTAGAAGTGATGATTATATGTTGAGTATTATGGCTGAGAAGATGATGAAAAAATATGAGAAATATTGGGGAGATTTTGAAAAGGTCAATATGATGTTTTTTGTTGCGGGTGTGCTTGACCCAAGATATAAACTGGAGTTTTTGGAGTTTTGTTTTGATGAAATTGTTGGTACTGAGCGGGCAACTGTACTTATTCAGAAGTTAAGGAATGTCATTGATCGCTTGTTTAATTATTATGCCAAATTTGGTGGAGGTTCAAGTGGGGTTGAGACAAGTGGTGAGGAGTCAAATGTGAGTGGTACATCTTCGGTAGATGATAATGATATTATGTTCAGATTCCATAAGTTCCAAGTAGCAAAGGGTACTAGTGTAGAGTGTAAATCAGAAGTGGATCGATACTTGACGGAGGAAGTTGAGTAAGGAGGAGATTATTTCGATATACTCATATGGTGGAGGGTGAATTCAACAAGATACCCAATTTTTGGCGAGCTAGCACAAGACGTACTAGCTATTCCTATCTCGACCGTTGCTTCTGAATCTGCTTTTAGTACTGGAGGTCGCATCTTAGATCCTTTTCGAAGCTCATTAGCTCCGAAAACGGTCGAAGCCCTCATATGTACTCAAAATTGGTTAAAGTCTTCACCTACGACTTATGACTCCCAACATGTACTAGATGATGCAGACAGCTATCAACTAGAATCAGGTATCATTCTCCAATTTAATTTTTATTTCATTTATGATCAATGCTATCATGTTTAATTTTTTCTATTCTAATTGTTCTTCACTTAATCTTGTTGTAGGTTTGAAGCATGGGTATATTGTGACATTGTGAGCTAAGTGAGATTTTTATGGTGCATGAAGAGTATGAATTGGTACGTGTAGTTTTCTCTATTATTTGTTGTCTTATCTTAAAAGTCGCATAATTATAAATTTATAAGCATCTCACTTTGTTCTATTTTGTGCATGTAGGTTATGGGCGATGGAAAACTAAGGAGATGTTCCTATATTTAGTTACTTGGTGTTGTTGAAACTTGAAACTTGTTTATTTGAATTTCTAGTTGTATTCATTTCATATTTTTCTTTGGTATTGTAACTTGCTTATTTTAATTTTTAGTTGTATTGATTTCATATCTTGTTCATCTTTAGAGATAGGTTGTTACTGGTTAGATCTGGATTCTGGAATGCAGAAGGACTAAGGAGATAATTGTGGTTTTTTTCTATGCATGTTTTTCATATGTTGAATTGCAGGTGTTTGAATTTCAGTTAGATACGTTGAATTTCATATGTTAGGTTGTCATAGTTAGTCAGTTAGATACGTTGAATTTCATATGTTCGTTTTTCATGGTTCATAGTTAGATACTTGTTAAAAAAACTGAAGTTGTTTACATGTTCTATAACTATGATTCATGAATGCTCTTTTCTTTTTGGGTGCTTTTGGCTGTGGATAAGAATTCCAAGAGCATCTTCGTAACAACTTCAGTTTTTTTAGCAACTTTTCGCTACAATTGGTCCAATGGAGGAATTGGTTAATAAAATGGTTTAACCGGTGATATACGCAGGACGACAAGAAGAATTGGTTAATTTGGCCCTTGGGCTTCAAAATTAATTAATTGGGCTTAGTTGGCAAAATTGGTATGGCTTTAAAACACGATTTTGGGCTTTCGGCCCATTCCGAATTTCGACCCGTATTCCAAAGCGATTTCGGAATACATTTCGATTCGGAATATGTACTGAATTCGGCTCGGCTCGGCTCGGCTCGGAACATTTTTGTGTATTCTGAAAGTTCTCGGGTCGGGTTTCAAAAAAAAATCCGACCCGTAGGGTCGGGTGTACGCCCCTAGTTAGGCCTTTATGCTGTCCCTACCGCCTTCGCTCGTTTTGTGGACAGTTCCAACCATTTTTCTCATCCCCCTTATGTAGTCAATCCTTACAAGAAGATTATCTCGAGGGAATTAAATCACTGCTCCAATCGCCCTTCCTCCAATAGAAGCCGTTGGCAGTAGTGTTATGTCCCAATCCTTGTGGCCAATTTGTATTTGTATTGTGTGTTGATCCTTACGGCCGGTTTGTCGCACATCTTTACCCTTGTGGTCAGTTTGTATTGTGTCTTGGCCCTTAAGACCAGTTTGTGTTCCTGGTGGCTTGGATTGTTCAGCCCACAAGAAGCATATGTTAATCTGACATAAATAGGGTGGGAAAAAAGAAGATGCATGTTGGCCGTGTTAAGAGCAAGCAATCACATAATATGAATTGCACGAAATTTGAAAAACCGCCGTATTCTTCCAGAAAGCCAATTCAAAACCACATCTCAATAGTTTGTTACTAGGATGTGTTGGGAAAAGATCCAACTGTACAGGGTACACAATTAGAAGATGAAGCAATTCACCTCACCTTTGACACCAGAGTGCAGGATAAGAGAACAGGCTCGGCAAATAGCCCGTATGTGATACAAGAATTGTCATACTGAAGGTAGATGTCTGCGATGAACATCCAGTCGTCAAAAGTTAAAAGCATAACAGCCTAAATATGAATCTTGAAGGTCAAACGAACAAATTTCCAGGTGAGAAAAACCATACAAACAACATATCACTGATTGATAAATTTACCAGACAGCCCAAGACCTGGCTAGAAAGGTGACCACCATCTCCCGCTTCTATTCTCCCTTTGGCTGGGTGAGGAGGCAGAAATGTGGATTTGATGATGGCTCTGTTCTGCGAAGCTGCACCGTTCTGTTGGCCTCCTTCCCTGAATCAGAGGATTGCCTAACCACCATACAAGCACAATCCCCATGAGACCAACGATTGGAGCAGCAGCAAGAAAAAACCACCTCCCTCTACCACTCTCTCTGCCAGAGATCTCGGTAGCAGGATCCACATCTAGCAGCCCTCTCAGCTCTGTCCTGCCTTGATTAAGTTCATGCACTTCAACTATCTCGGCTTCATCAAGGACAACGGAGGAGCTTTCATCACTTTCATTTTCCTGCTGGATTGCATGGATTTCCACTCCACTACTATTGTTCTGCTTCCCCTCCTCATAATCTTTGTCATCAGTAGGAAGTTCATACCGACAAAGGGGGCATGAATTTTGTGTGCTCAACCATGGCAAGATACAGGAAGGATGGTAGAGGTGACAACAGGGAAGCTGATGTACTTTGGTGCCAACAGTTAACACTTCCTTGCATATTGCACATACTAGGTCTTCATGCTTCTCGTGTTGCTCATCAATGACCACACACGGGAGACTATTTACACAAGATGCGGCTGCAGGTGGTGCTCCTCGTCTTGAGTTGTCAGTCTCTACAAGACGCACAAACAGTTCTTCAAAGTTTCTAGCATCAAGATATTCCTGAGAATTCCTGACATAAGGCAGTGCCTCCTCCTCCAAGTTAGCAAAGCCAGTATCAATATATGTTTGTCTACCTTCCCTCAGTCTCAAACTGGTTGCATCATCAGAAGTGAGATAATTCTGAAGCCGATCTCTTGCTTCTACAGATTGAACCATGTATTCGTCACCATCAACTTCTTCCCACACATCTTCTTCTTCTTCTGACTCCCATTGGTTGAGACCAGCATTCATTGGATCGATATCAGTTTCATTATCAAACAGGCTCCCCTCATCTGGTGGAACATACATATACGGATCCAGGAAACTATGTCCTTCTACAGAAGCATCTGAGTCATCTCCATAGGCACTAAAAGAAATGGCATCACTCTCACCCTGAAAAACCCCGTGCTGACCAAAACTGACACTAGCTTCACTCTCTGCATCAAGAGAATCCAGATGATCAAAACCATCACTTTCAGTATCAGAAAGTATCCGTTCCCATCTTGCAGATCCACTTGGGGTAGAAAGGGAACTCAAGTTATGCCCTAACCTAGTCATAGCATCATCATCTAGAGATTGATCCTCACTTCTAGAGATAGTTGACTGCCTTTGCCTTGCTAGACTAATCGTATGAGAGAATTCCTGTGAGAAAAGATTTTCAACAAACTCAGAACTGCTGTATGTGGTTCTTCTTCTTCTTCTTCTTCTTCTTCTTCTTCTTCTTCTTCTTCTTCTTCTTCTTCTTCTTCTTCTTCTAGGTGTTGTATGCTGAGATGATTGTTGAGCAGGGGTACCATGATCTTCAAGAAATAAGAACTTACAGTCTCCACATAAGCCAATGACTTCAAGATCACTAGTTGTCTCATTTTCAGGAGAAAGGATTCTTCGGCAAAAAGAACATGCTCCTGGTTGGACAGAATTGTCAACAACCAAACCATTATCCGTTCGCCCCGGCACAGTGGACCGAGGCATCTGTTCTGATATTCTTGATGAATCTGCCTCCATTTGAAACAGGACCAAAGACCACGATTACAAAAAACAGTAGCGATAAAAAGTGCAATTACAGACAATTAGTGCTCTGTAAGGGCCAGGCAAAAAAACGTAACTATAAGCAGAAATGAAGCAAGAACAAAAATGAATGAGAAGGTAGTAAACAACTACTGTTTGATTATCACACTTTAAAATCATTTTAGGAACCTTTTCCCACCTTGTTCACTAACGTCCTCAAATTATATGAACTTTGTTCAGAGAGCATCACCCCAAGTCTCCGAAATCCTTCTTTTTTAGAAGAACATAATGCTATGCACTCAAAAATGGGATGCTTGAACTTGTCCTCTAATTAATACCATCAGATATGCCATGGAACGAACCAGGAAGAACAGGAATAGATACTATATTGAAAGTCTAGTTCACATATTCTGTATTTTTATCACAAAATTGGTTGTCTACAATCCCAAAGGCCAAAAGAGTTAATGAGCTTTCCTGCTCCACGCTTCTACCTTCTCTGTCAAACCCTTCATGGGTATATTCCATAGGCTGTGCAATGGATAGGACCTTGGCCGCGAAGGCATGCCAAGTAGTAGAAAAAAAGAAGCACATTGCGAGAACTTCTATTACCAACTCTTTCCTACCTAACTCCTGTATTGCAAGTTAATATAAGACCCAATTGCCGGTGTTTTTTGTGCAAAATTTTCTACTCCATTTTATTTCCACTAAATGCTAAAGGTCGGAGGTGCTTTTGGTACCGAAAACACCAAATTCTGACAGCCACAATAGCAGCTTGTCTCATATATTTTTCTTTCCAAACAAGTGGAAAAACAAATGACAGAGAAGAAAGTTACAAAATTTCCCACCGTTGATACACAAAAAGAAATTTGGATGTGGTGTTCTCACAAAGTAGTGTACTATACAAAATCCGGTGTATTTAAAGCTGAAAGAAGTAAGATAAAATGAAAATTAAGCAGCAAATAGAGAATGGAAGGAAACCGGAAGCATAACCCAGTTTAGCAGAACAAGTAATCGGAAGGTTTTAAGTATATTCCCCAGAAATCACAATAGAAATGTATCGAAAACAAGCATGGTACGGGAGTGATTAATTACCAGGAACACGATAATAATTCAACGAATTGGCTCCGATCTTTGAGAATTACAGCAAGTTGGTCGTCTGAATTGCAGAAAGAGTTACATTTGATCGGTCTTCAGCTCCAGGATTAATCTCGGAAAAATGAAATAAAAGGTGCAGAGACAATCCACTGGTGAATTAAAAAGCAAGGATTTAGGGCTAACGGATTCAGATTTGAAGAGAGAAAAATCGACTTTCTACAAGACTTTGGATTGCTCAAAGGGAAAGACCTCTTCAACTCCGACGGAGAGAGAGAGAGAGAGATTTCCTGTAAGACTTCGAACTGCTCAAAGGGAAGACATCTTCAACTAATAAGTCCGAGAGACTCTAGTCCGAGACTGAGAGTAGAGACAAGGGCCTTCATTTCGTCAAAAGAAAAGAAGTTTGGAGTCACTGTTGACTGTTGAGGCTGTCTTAGGGGGCTACCTTGCAATTGCCTCCTAATCAAGAGCAAATGGCAACCTATATATATATATATATATATATATATATAAAGTGCATAATCGATCAACATCCATACCTTTTTTTTCTAAGTGATTTTTTGCAATATATTTAGGCTCTGTTTGAGTAACAACATTTTAGCCACTTAAAATTTTATTATCATTATAAAACACTCTACTCATTTTTTTTTATCAATTTTCATATTTTTTTTTTCACTTTTTCACTCTCTCCTCACTTTTTCATCAACTCTAATACCTAAAATTTTAACAATCTTAAAATTTTACTTCTCAAACACAGACTAACGGGATGAGTTTTACTTGCGATAATACAAATTGAATTAATTCTTCCGGTCTTTCTTCCGCCATTGGTTCCTTCGTTAAAGACTAATTTTTTAATTTTTTAATTAGTGACATAATTTTATATTTTATTATTTCGTGTACTAATTCAATTTTCATACACTAGAGCGGATTGATTTTGCATTTATACCTTTCACTTGTACGGGCTACAAAAAGCTAAAAAGGTACAAACCACAGGGAGTTAGGCCGGGTTCAGGTCATGGGTCAGATGAAAAGGTTTCTCGGATCGAATGAGCCCAATTCGTTATTGTATTTGGATCTGTTTTCCTTTTTGGGCCTTATCCAATCTAAGCCTACTGGCCCGGCCCATAAGTCTCTCAGCTTCTTTCAGTGTTGGTCAGACGCTCATTGCCAGCGCGTCGCCTGTTAGATGTCTCTGATGTGACCCAAGGGGATTCTGTTTCTCCTGCAAAGCAGAGAAGATGATGGTACTGGTAGCCCACTCACTCTCACATTTTGACCGCAACACAACACAAATCCGAAAGCTTCCTGCATCGTAGTCTGCTTCCATTGTAATTGGAAGCCAATTAAACGCTGAAACGAAAGTTTTTTACTCTGTTACCTTCTCTGCGATATTCACATATCTCTCATAAACAGAAAGCAATGCCATCCGCTTAGCTGTATCGCTTCCATTCCTCATTTACCTCGTCTCTTTCCAACTCTTCTTCCTTTGAAATCCTATAAAGCCAGAGGATCTCCATTACCCCTCTGTGCCTCCATTTCCTTTTCTCTGTTATTTTTCTTTTTCAGATTTACCTCAGTCAAATAGAGAGTGTGTTGTCCTGCTATGCAATCGGCTCCAATGTCCAGGTGAGTCTTTTTTGCTTTTCCCTTCAGAAGCGAGTTTGGAAATTTTTAATATTAAACCCTTGAGAATGTGGATTAATTTTCTGGTGTATGACATATTATATAGAACAAAATTGCAAAACTCGATGTGGAGGGAGGGCCACAGAAAGAGCCCGCGGATATCACAAAAAACGACCACAAGCGCCACTGCTAGTCCTGGTACTCATACTAGGAGCAACACTCGTCCCACTCGCAGTGTACAGGAAATGGGGAACGGTCAGGGACCAGCCTCTCGGACAGGGGCCGGAAGAAAGCGAAAACTGAGACCAGTTCAAGAAGTAACTGCTACTTCTCTTTTAACGCAACCACAACAGGTCAACTCTTTTTTATTATTGTTTTTTTTTTGTAAAAAAAAATATTTTCTCAAATGTATTACAACTATTAGTGTTTCGCTTGTGGGAGAACGGGAGAGTGTAGGGGTCTTACTTAGATCGGGGTCCTGAGTCCTGGACTGAATAGCTTTAGCCTAAGTTGATTAAGCAATTCGGACATCTCTAGTACTTGCCTATCGCTACCTCTGACTGCCATATATATTCCCTGTGAAATCGTTGGTTCTTTTGATACAATCTTCACGAAGTGACTGTGCCATTAGAATGGGAGTCCATTTTCCACATCATATTAACACTACTTGTCACCTGGTTTAAGTTTCAAACTTCAAAGCAGACACATTGACCTATCGATTTCAGCGTCTTCTTATTTTTTGGCCAAGGATTGGGGGTTACTTCTGAAATTACTTCAGTTTTTCATCACTCATAAAGCGTCAAAGCTAAAGCAATGAACTAAAAGTATGTTACAAGTGGTTTCAAGTCTCTAGTTATTCAGGGTGGATAGTGTCGTTAATCTTGATCCCTCATTATGTTGTACAATTTTTTTTCTAACCGCCCATTCAACATGACATGCAGGGTGGCTCAAAACCCAGTAACGAAGACAAGCATACTAATAATGGTGAGTCATTTTGCTTCATAGGAGTTATAACTCCGAAATTGTACATATTTGGATTTCTAGAGGGATGGTGTCAGAATTTTGTGATTCATTTGCACCTTTACAGATCAACCAGTTGCCGCTCACAGTGAAGATAGCCCAAGACATGAGGACCATGCTGCCAAAACAAGTTAGCTAATTTTCTTTATTATCAACGTTGCAAATTGTGAATTTTAACTAATCGTGACAATAAAAATTTCATCCACCAATTAAGATCTTCGTTGTACCAGATCAACCGTTCCAATTGCCTTCTGCGCCATGGATGCCAGAAAAACGTGTTCTCCAGCTTATCCTTGACATATTACAAAGGTGCCTTTTAAAGCTTTTCCTCCTTTAAAGCATTCTTTAAGGTAACGAGTAAAGGTCTTGCATCAAGTGAATATAGAAATGACGTTTCACAAAATACAGTACATAATAATATTTATAGTACTCGTCCTGATTCTTTGCATAATTTGGAATTACTTTTCCATTTTAGGAGAGATACCCATGAAATATTTGCTGAACCAGTTGACCCAAACGAGGTATGTATTTCGTCATCACCTCTATCAAGCCTGTATGATGGGCCATTTTATTTCCTCTTTTTTTTCATCAATGTATTGATTGAGACCCACGCTTTTACAAGGTTGAAGATTACTATGAAATCATCAAAGAGCCTATGGATTTTGGTACCATGAGAGCTAAACTTCATGAAGGAATGTATAGAAGTCTTGAACAATTTGAGGTTTGGTCCTTTCTTGAAAACTATTGCTTAGATAGGCAAGTGAACTTTTTTGTTCCCCTCATACAAAACTTACCTATTGATGGCATAGTGAATGAAGAATGCAGATACCTAGAAAAAAAATGAAGAATTCAGATTTCATACATATAGGTCTGGAGTGGAGTTCTGTTTTTTTCACTAGAATCACTACTGGTTATTTTAGAAAGAAGCCGTGCATTACTCTGTATCAAAGGCCGTTGGCAAACTTTTTCTCATAGATGGTACTTGTAATTGTTCATCATATACACTACAATAGAAAGTTCGAAAGTATCCATTTCTTCGTCCCTCGTGCACCTCCAGCTTGTTATTATTTACCAAGTCATACATCAGATATTCTTAGGAGTCATAATTCTAAATTTCACATAGCATTGTATTGCAACTTGCCACATCCACATTGTTTACTGGCTCCTGCTTAAACAGTTTGTTGATTTACATATGATCATGGTGATAATTAATGCGATGCAGCTCATGGATTGAACTCTGCAACAATTCAGAGGCAAACGAAATTGAATATGCATCTTTTGCTATATAAAAGCAACATGAGAACTTATCAAAAAAATAAAAGCAACATGTGAGTCTGATTCATTATCTGAATGATTAATGTTTTGGACTGCCATGCAGCACGACGTGTTTTTGATACCCAAAAATGCAATGCACTTCAATTCTTCAGCGACACTTTATTTCAGGCAGGTAAAATCAGGGATCACTGCAAAAAGTCATTGTAGTAGATAGAATTTCTTCACGAGAAGTGTAGATTCCCTTTACCTACTGGATAACACAACTCCTTGTTTTCACAGGCTCGCGCCATGCATGAACTAGCTAAGAAGATTTTCCATGTTCTAAAAACTGATCCTGAGAACTTTGAATTAGAGTTCTCAGATACAGGAAAAAAAAGAAGCAGGAGGAGGCGCCAAGGTGAAACTAGGTGTTCAATTAAGAGCCCTTGCCCTAAGCTTCCTACGAATGTAAAATCCAGTGGCAAGATACTAGATGTATCCTCAGAAATGATGCCATCACTTGCCAATTCATCAGATCTCAGGAGCAGTTTCAGACCAAACTCTCGATTCTCTGTTGCTGCTCCTTGTATTGATGCAATAGATCATGATGTTCTCTCTGGTATGAGAACAAAGTCTGGTCCTACCTTCTAAACCTAAAATTTTCTACATTTGTCTGTATAGGCAGAAGTTAATCAATCTTAGTCGTGAGCAATATGAAAAAGGAAAAACAACCTATCTGAAAAGTAACGACATCATTACCCAAAAAAAAAAGTAACCACATCGCCCTAAATTTTTGTCCGCTGAATTTTTTTAAGTTACTAAATGAACTGATACCAAGTGGATTTGTTATAAAAATATTTTGTGGTAAGACTAAATTGGAAAATGGTAAATCTTGAGGTTTCCAGTCTCTGATCATACAGGTACGCAAAGGAAGATAAAAGAGTTACATAGTTTGTTTTTATGTACCTTCTACGTTTGAAAACATTTCTACCCTCACTTTAGTCAGCCCACCCATGAACTCTGAAAAGCAATGGGAGGGCCACCCTTTTGCCTGATTCACTATCCTAACATTACTGTGATCAGTGACGGTTTATCATTCCAGTTTGAGTGATGATACCTAGCAATTGGTATTCAAGAAAATATATTGGCTCTGTAGTTGTGACTTTAGGAAGTATAGTTGATGGTTCTTGCAGTTTAATCACCACTTCGTTGTAGGAAGTCAATATTGATAGTATGTTGAATACCTTAATACACAATGCTGGCATACCACTTTACTTACAAACATAAGCTTCTGAGTTTGTGTCCGTGGATGTTGTAGTCATACACTTTTGTTATTACCACCTGAGTTGAGCTTTAACCACTCGATCTCTTAGCCAAATATGCGTGAACTAGCTTAGAAGGTTCTTACTGCATTGTTCTAACTCTTTTTTAAAACAAATTCTTAAAGGATAAAAACTCCACTATTTGGATGCAAAGTACAACTACTCTTTCTATATTTTTGTTCACTCCGATTCTCTTTTATTTTTACTTCCTTATGATTCCACAGTTCCAATGGGAGCTTTTACCTATATATGATCCACTGTGATAAAGACTGGGCCTTGAATGAAGTCTTAAGCCTAAAACCTAATTGACTTTCTTCTCTGACAGGTGAAAAAGATGGAAGAAGATTGAGGTCTTTCATTCCAGATCAGCGTGTTATTCATAGACCTTGGATGTCTTTTCTTAATGAAAATGAGACTATTCTTTCAACAATTTATGGTGCTTCAAAACCACTGCAGCATGTAAGTTTAGGTCCCATCCTTCTTGGGCTTGCAAATGCACCCTTGTAGATTCCTTTGTTACCGATAATGTGCCCTCCTTTTCATTGAAGTATGACCAATTATGTGGATATTCCATATTATAATGTACCTGTGCTGTGTATTAATTAAGCACTGCATTATGCGGTAGCCATCCTCTTTATCATATACTAGCATTACATGATTCCCCACTCATTTTATTCATAAATTCATTTGGGACATCATGAAACCTATGCAAGACCAGTTTTGCTGGCAAGAGACGGGTCTGCCAGGAACTTTTGGACTGTGTAAAAGTCTAGACAAACAGGGCAGAAGGTGTATGCATATATGAAAAAAAAAATGCATCCAGCTTGTAGGCATTTTACTAGAAAAATGTTTTCACTTCCTTTCCATTTACTGGTTCACAGTATCAACTATAAGAGCTGACAAATATTCTTACCTTGTGTAGGTGAATCAACAAGATTTGAGTTATAAAGAAAGCTTGATGTTGTTTGTTAAAGATTTGGGACCAACAGCCCAAATGGTTGCTGAAAAGAAGTTACAATTGTCAGCTGATACGTCAAAGTACCAGACTTCAAATAATTGGTTCCAAGCTCAAAACTGTCACACTGATATGGAAGCTAATGTTGCCCAATGGAGGCCTAGTACTTCTAATACTACAATCACTACACCTAACTCCAAGAATGTCCTGGACCTCCTCCATGGACAGCCATATGTGATCAGGAATTCCTGTGACAGAATAAAGTTCGGGGATGCTGACAAAGGACAAGAGGCTACTGTTGGTGACAAAATGAGCTTCCATGGGGATGTAGCGGCAGTGGCACTCAACAGAAGCACGAGTGTCCATGGTGCTTTAGACGTGGAAGTTCATGCCAGTGATGAGAAGAAAATTCTTGGGGATCATAGTTGTGAGGTTCAACTGGATTCATATTCCTTCACAGCTGGTGTTGGAGATTTGAATTGCTTAGTTGCTAAACCTCAAAACATGAGCAACGAGTCAGGGGCACTGGAATTGAACAAGGGCTGTCTGGATCATCATCAAGCACAGTTTTTGGAGTCTGCTTCCAAGTGTTCCAAGTCAAATGTGCCGGAATCCCTATCAGGGAAAAATTATAGTTCTCCATCTTCATGGACTCTTCAGAGCAATGGGGATAATGCCATGTCAAGTTCTTGTCAAGTTGAGGATGCCAGGCCCTTATCGAGTTTGGAGTATCTGATGGATCATGATCATGTCATAGCTGCGCAGGGCGCTAGTGATGGAGCTTGTAGATCATCCGTGGCTGGGCAAACATCAAAAGCAGACCAACCAATGCCGCAGGCTTCCCAATTTGTTTTTGATCTACCATATCTAAGAACACGTCTTGACCAGACAACTGCTTTGGGATCGGATAGATTCTCACAGCAGCTAAGTCCATGTAGTAAGGGGCCCCCGTTCCCCAAAATGAGTTACCAAAGGGGTTCAACCTGTACCCAGCCAAGCAGACTTGAGCACCCAGTCTCATAGTGTAAATCAACAGCGATCTTCATTAGATAAATGTCGTACTCATTTAGCAGCTCAGCTGCAAGATACAGATAGTTCTGCACTCAAGACTTCTAAGAGAGAGAGAGAGGAAATTGATCTCCAAATAGTTTTGTGTCGAGCTTCTCTTGTCTAGAGCTTCGATTTGGTAGTTTACGTCAAATAAAATTAGATTTGAGACATTCCGTCACGTCTACGTTTCTCTCCGACGAACCATCATTTTATTATTATTATTATTATTATTCGGATCCATACAATATTAATTTGGTAGGAAAAGCGTTTATGCGTTGTCACCCAACACGTCAATCCGTCCGCCTGGGTGCGTTTGTGTACCAAAATTTTACCCCCTCTAAAATTTTAACACAATTAAATATTACAATACAATCACTCTCTCCCTATCAAATCATTATTATTTACTACAAAAAAATATAAAAAAATTACTTCTTCACTTTTTTACTAAACCTAATACCTAAAATTTTAACAACACTAAAATTTTACAAAACAAACACAACCTTAATACGGAGGTAACGGGATTCTCTCTCACCCTCTTTAAAATAAATAAACAAAATAAATATTTTTGCTTTTTAAATTTTAATTACACCCGGAAGAGTTAAAAACATGAAGACGTGGGAACTGGGAATAGATTTTCAGTCCGAGAAACAATACTGTGTTCATTTCCGCCAGAGCAGATATATTCTTCCTTCTTCTCCTTCCGTGATCGTGGTAGTGACGGTGACGATTCGAGTGTCGTAGATCAGGACGGTGAATGTTGTATGTATATAGAACTGAAGGAGAAACATTCTGTATAGAGGAAAATGGCATACCGAAGAAGGCAGGGGATTACAAGGACATCCACCTTCAAAGAAGAGATAAATTGCCCACCGGATGATAACAATCTATCAAATTCTTCTTCGTCATCTCTTGCCGCCCAGGCAATCGGGGCCTCCGCCGCTCATCGAGAATCCTCTCTTTCCTCAGCCTACGCCGACTCTGCTTTCGCTTCTCCTCGTCATCCTCTTCCTTCCAAGGTCTTTTCTTTGTGATCTCCCTTTTAATTGTGTCTTTCAAGGTAACACAACACTACTAAATATCTCCGAGGTCTCTTCAACAAGCATATATTGTTTATGTGTTACAAGTGGAATTGGATATCTCTCTTCTCCCACACACAAACCACCAAAATCTCTTTGATCTGTCTCTCTTGCTTACATGTTCGAATCTCGGCGTGTTTCTATGTTTTCTAGATTGATGATCCTGCCCATGTTTTCCAGTTATGATGGTAATGACTTCATGTGATGGGAAGCTTTTCTTCTGTTCTTTGCTTTAGGAATATTTTAGACCCAAATGGCATACAAATTACAAACCCTCGTAGTACATGTTATTTTTGGAGAGTCTGATACCTTTTATTTTTCCGTCTTCCTAAGAAGTTTCATGTAGTTTACAACCTTTTTTGTTTTTTGAAATTGATACCTGAACATGTTAGCTTTCACCAACTTAGTGTATAGCTATTAATCAGGTTCTTGTCGTCTAGCTTTCTCCGTGGTGTGATGTGATGTTATGCCTGAAAATACAGAGCTTTCCGGCCTATGGCGATACATCAACAAAAGGCGACTCCAAATCTGGATTTTGGGGTGTTCTTGGTCGAAAAGCTAAAGCAATTCTTGAGGATGCCCAGCAAGATGATACACCTGACAAAGTGAGAGTGCAGGCCTTCAATGCCTCAACAGGTGGCCGGGTAATATATAAAGTTAATATCTTTTTTCTTGCATGAGACCAGCACGAACTGGAAGAACCCAGATTACTTGAGTTCGAAGATGGAAACTACTTTTCCTTACTGCAGTTTCGAAATACATTAAGGCCATTACCATGTTACTTGCTGAATTCCATTGTTTGTTCGCTCTTTTTTTTAATTATTATTTTTATACCAATTCCAGGAGTCATATCCATCAGCTGAAAACTTCAAAAAGGACAGTCCTAAATTACGGAAGGGTTTGGATGCAATCGCATCTTCCCTTAATCAAATTGGCGACTCCTTTGAGAAGGCTTTCGAGGTAAAATCTTTCTAATAATGTGTCGTGAATGGATGTTTTCTTGAATTATATTAATTTTGCTTGCCTTGTCAAGCCAATTGTAGCTAACTTTGATATTTTCGTATCTTATTTTCTTCTTGATAATCTATCCATATCTTGCCTTATCTACTGGCTTACTGAGATATTTCTTGCTTAGTAACTGCTGGGTGTTGATTTGAGTATTATGTATCAACATACACAAATTTTCCCCCTGTTCCAATCGAGTGTTATCTAGGAATAGTTTCAACAAATGACCTCCTTGTGATTGGTGTGATTTCTTCTTCTTCTTTTCCGAAAGTGTCATCAAACTATAATAGAGCCATCATTTTTGACCCAATGAATAAGCTCTCTGTCTGGATTAGAAAAAAATAAAGAATAAGCTCTCTGTCATGATAGTTGGACCTCACGAAGTTTAGGAGTTTCATGGAAGAAGCAGCTTTGCTCTTTGATGCAGAAATAGAGCAGCTGCGTTTCCACCCATTTTGAGATCCAACTGGGGATTTAACTCATAACAGAATTAATCAATTGGGATGGAAGTATCATTTTACTTCAAAACACAAGAAATCTTCATAACACTTTCCAAAGAGAGTGGGGGTAGTTTGCCACAGCGATGGAATTTGTGTTTTGCCCTATCAATTATTGATAGAATGATTAGTGGGAATAATTGGAAATGCGCTGCATAATTGATGTTCACTTTGTAGTTGGGCAAGATTGATGACCACCCTATTCTTCTTAGTTCTGAAGAGCCATCGAATAGCTTATTTACTGAAATAGGATCTCCGGCTAATGTAAAGCTCATATGGAGTATTTGACAAATAAAAATATTTTTATATTTTCAATGGACACTTAAATATGGAAACCTTTGGCTTGAAAATTTTGCCTCACTAAAATACGAAAGCAAAACACAACGAGACAGCAACCTTTCTTATTTTTCTCCCGTAGTTCATACCTTCTTCCAAGTGCGAAAATGGAATCACCATGCTTCACCAAAATTTCTTTAGCTTTCAGGAAGGTCGCGCGATGGTGGAAAATAAGACCACAGACATCATCCAAGAAACCCGCAAGCTGCAAGTCAAGCGAAGAGGAAATAATTTCGAGACACCAAATCTGGCTCCCAATGTGAATAATCAACGGCAGCAACCAACAGAACCGCAGATTCAGACCAACCCTGAAACTCAACTCAAGGCATCTCGCGACGTAAGGTGGCAACTATGTAATTGTGCATGACTGGTTCATGTTTTGAATGTAGAGAAGGTTTAATCATTTTACTTGATTACTCTGATTAAGTCAATAGTTAATGTCAAGTTAGTCAGCAGGGGAGCATACCTTGGTTTTTCCAGCAGGCGGAGATCCAAAAGAAGAAAAATGAATCTGTTTTGTAGACTAGTTCTATGACTCCATGTACATTAGACAATCTTCACTAATTTAAGTCTAAACTTTCAGTTAGCTGAATTTTCAATTGCTTTATAAACCATGCTTATGGGATGAAGAAAGGTATAAGTTGATGCGGTATGCTGCAGCTTTTCTTTGCTTTTTTGATAAGGCGGTATGCTGCAGCTTATTCTTTGTATTTTTATTTTGTTAACGCTCATTATGATAATTTTAATTATTTCACTTTTATGGTACTTGCAATTCTCAGTTTTTACGAACCTATTCTAGCTTTGAAATGTATAGTTGGCCTTTTTTGCTGCTCACAGGTTGCCATGGCAACAGCTGCCAAAGCAAAACTACTTCTCCGGGAGCTGAAAACAAATAAAGCAGATTTAGCTTTTGCAAAAGAACGGTGTGCTCAACTAGAAGAAGAAAATAAACTTCTTCGAGAGAATCGTGAGAAGGGAGACAACCGTGCAGATGACGACTTGGTATTTTCACATTTTCTTTTGTTTTCAGTGCGCCAAGAGTATTACTTATGCATTGAATTCCTCTGTTTATTCTGATGCTTATAGTTCAAGGTTGAATATTCTGAAGTTATTGCATTCTGTATGGACTACAGTCTGCCGTAATTAGCATACCTGAACCTTAATTTCCGATGGTAGAGCAGAGGGATTGTCATCCTCCATATATAAGTTGTGTTTTTGTTGTTTCTTTGTGGCTGGGTTTATATAACTGTTCTATTGCACATATCTGTGAACTCAGATCCGCCTTCAATTGGAGACACTTCTGGCTGAGAAGGCACGTTTGGCTCATGAGAATTCGGTGTATGCTCGTGAAAACCGCTTCCTAAGGGAAATTGTTGAATACCACCAACTCACCATGCAGGATGTTGTTTATATCGATGAAGGAATTGAAGAAGTCACAGAAGTTTATCCCATATCAATGCCAGGAGTCTCCAAAATGCTCTCCATTTCCCCACCCTCTCCTACATCACCACCTTCACCTTCTGAAGTTTCCCCATCAGTAAGCCCGCCAGCAAGGGAGGAAACCTTTCCTGCAGCGGCCATGCCACCAAAAGAAAATAATGAGGTCCTAGGCAGCGAGAGTTCAAGTCCAGTTGCTGCTGAGGAAGAAGATACAAAAAGATCCTCTATACCTTCTTCCTAAATAGAGCTTCCTGCTCTTCATCAAAGATTTAATTATTCATTCATTTTTTTAATTTCCTATTGTGCCATTGTTTTTGTTGGAGGAAGAGGGGCAAGAAGTGGAGTTAATTTTCTGCCTGCATTTAATCACTAGGTTATATAATTTTCACAATTACAGCTGTTGGGGGTCAAGTGTTTTCCATGTCCTTTTTGCTCCAAGCCAGGCAATAACTAATGTTTTCCTTCTTTGTTAAACTCCTGAAGGGTCTGTTGGCTTTTGGCGTGGTTGAGATTGTGATATATGGAACTCATCTGTTGCACATAAACTCCCTTCCATGTTTTTTTATCCAAGCAAACTTTCATTCCACAACCAAAGGAATACAAAAGAGAGGCTTCGAGGGGGCCTAGACCAAGAATTCTATCGATACAAAATAACAAGTAAAAAATGGAGAGGAACAGCCCACTTTATCAAGCAATCAGCAGTGAAATTAGCTTGACGTGAAACTTCAACAAAGTTTCACAATAAGCAAGTCACCCTCATTTCGCGGATGACTTCGATAGAGGATCCCATTAGATATATTTGTTGCTCCATTGAATGGCAAGACAGATAGGTAGGCTTAATTATCAATTCTCCGTGAGCCAGCCATGGTTTTATATAATACCAATTTTGAAAATATTCAAAATAAGATACCCATATGACTACTATTGATTTCTATATACTTCTTTTTTTATATAAGTAGACTATTGATTTCTATATACTTCATGCTAAAAGCATTGGTAGACTATTTACTTCCATCAAAGACGATAATTTCCATTTGCTAATTTTTCATGGGATTGTTGTGCCGCATGGAGTCATGGAGTAGAGTGGATTATATACGCTCGTTCTTCCCTTCAAGTTACCAATACGACGGCTTTGAGAAAAAAAATTACCACTACGATAGCTGTCAAGGCAGTTTAGCAAAGTTTAAGGCCCTTCATTTGTTCCTGTTTATCCATTTGCAGGCTACTCTTAACTACCCAAATTAAGTAACACTTGCCACTATATCAAACCACTACCTTAATTTGAACTCCGTGCCGCAAAGAAAAGCGAAACACAAATTGAGTGACAATACTTTCATTCATGGTACATGAACAGCAACAGATATTGTAAGTATCATGAGAACTTCCTCTGTAACTCTGGCTCCATTACATACATCGTTTCTCAATACAACATATGAACATAATGCCACTTCAATTTTGGCCAGGCACTCCAATTAATTTTCCAGTGCAACCAATGAACATGGCACAGCAAAATACAGTCAAATTACCTGTGTAGATGAAGAGACTCGGAGAAGGCTGCTTCGAATAAGAATTCAGGACTTCAAAGCAGAAAAACTCCTTCGTTTACAGCAAAAGAATTTAGAACAATTGGAAAAACAGACTTGTTGATCCATCGCCGAATGATCTGAGATCGGCAGGTTTGACCAAAGCCCTGCACAACGGGCATGTCCGTTCCCTCTCAAACCTGAGAAAACAGAAACATCAGTCATCCAAAGGACCTAACAACAATAAACAAAGTGATGGAATACATTCTTTTACCAGCACAACGGAACTCGTAACAAAGCCTAACCTTCTAACAACTTAAGGCTTACAGATCATGCGATGAGTTTTGAACAAAAAATACAGAAAAAATTATAGCCTGAATCAAAATTAAACATTACTAACTCAAGCAGAAAAGACAAATACACAGCATGGAAGTCCCCATACACATGGCCAATTACCAACTCTAATGTGCAAAACACACGCAAATTGACCAAGCCAAGGCACACAACATCTAAAATTGAGGCCAGCCAAACCAAGCTAAATGGCAACAAAAAAAATCAACAGAAAAAAAATCACACGAGGACAAAAATAAACTAACCACTCTGATACACAGTCTTCACAAAATATGTGTTTACAACGAAGTAGGATAGGAGCATGCATCTTCTCCTGGCAAATAGCACACATGTCACCTGCTGCATTAACCTGCATCAGATACATAAAACTTAAGATGACAGATGTGCATTAAACCACTAAATGAAAAGAGAATCCAAACACCCAAAATTTTAGCTAAGCAGGTTCCAATGAAAGACAAGCGATATAAAAGTTTGACAGCAATATTTCAGCATTTTTCCTTAGGCATGTAACTCTCCAACTAGCTTTAAGACAAGAAAAAAATAGTAGAAACATATGAGCGACGGAGTGGTGGCAAGATTGTTGGGAGGGCGCCATGCCAAACCAAGGATTAAGCCAATGTTCTGTTCCCTGAAATGGGATTAAGTTAGCAACTTGACAAGGTGTTTGCATATGCACTATACCCTGCAGCACGCTTGTAGCTGTTTGAACAAGTACGGAGTATAAAGATGATGGACACCATCTGTTACTAAAACCTAGGGACTTAACAATAATTCTTAACTTAAAACCTATAACCACAATGAAACAAAGGGACAACAAACTCAATTCTTAGCACAAAAGATTACATGAGGTCAAACCTAACAATGAGAAGGCAGAACAGTCAGGCAACAAGTAATTTATATATTAGCATGTGGTGTACGTGTTGACAGACATGCACACCCACACACGTGCATACACAAATACCCACATTGATACACTGTTAAGGGAGTACACAAATAATAACATATAAGGTGATTTGGCTACCTGCAAGAAGAGCTGTTAAAGAAATGTAAAAGAACGGGTAATGAGAAAGAAAAACTAGCTCCACATGTCTCAGCCTGACTGTTCTCAAATCTTTATTCTCCATCCTATCCAACTTCCTTAAAAGAAAAACTGCAATTTTGACGTGCTACAATCCCTTTCATACCCAAAATAGATAATAAGAAGCTGAAGACCATGCCTATGACTTTTTTGCATGGGTTTATAGGTGTATGCGGGAAAAGGAAATCCACAGTACCTGCTCCGATGTTGCATAGGCCCCATAATGCACCTCTTTACGTGATAACGCCTTCAATGCCGCAAAAAAGGACTGCACCTGAACAAACCACCACAAAAAAAAACCAAGAAAGAGGGTTGGAAAAGAAGACAAATAATCACAAGGAAAAGAGAACTCGTGCCAGGAAGTCGATGTTTTATGAAAGGTCCGAAGCCTTGTAACAAATGAGAATCTTGAAAATGTATTAACAGAAAATAATACCTTCTCGACAACAGATGTAAGCTTGAAAGTTAGATACAACCCTGTCATCAGTGATGAAAAGAGGCTTCCATATTCTTTGTTCAAGAAGAAGCGATACCAGACTGGTGTTGGCAGTAATGCACGATACAGCAGCAGCAGATACTCAACCAACGTAAGCATTTGACCCTGAAAGAAGTGTACTTCTGCAGTTAGAAATTAATGGCAAATAAAAGGCCTACATACATGAATCATGTTCATCTAACACCCTGTTTAGTTCACTGACACAAATAAGAACAAAGAAAAATGTTAAAAACGCTCACGACAAGGAAGCACTTTCAGAATCTTCCTCTTCTTTCTATCTTTCCTTTTCAAGGACAACTGAGACAAAATGAATTTCCTAATTGCAAGACATCTATCAGCTCACCTGTTTACGATAATTTCGGCCTCGACTGTTCTTGTAATACATCAATAGAATACACTTGGATATCATCGCTGCCTGCCTAACCAAGGTATCTGAAACAAACAAACAAACAAGCCTAAGAAACCATTGCAATTCTCTGGAACAAATTAACATATAGATAGTGCATTTCAGAAGGAGAGAGAAATAACATACAAAGTATCATTAAATGAGAAACAGAAATCAATATTCGTAGGAAGCATCAGTTGTCAGAATATTAAGTTGCCAAGCATTCTATTGGACACGTCACAAAGAGGAGATATGAACCAATGCCTACAACAAAATACCACCTAGCCATATTTGCACAAAATTAATATATGAAACAAACAAACCAGGAGTTCAGCGCAGCACTAAAAGCAAAGTGAGTGGCAGCAAGGTTTTAGCTACAACAAAAATTTCCTTGCAGTATTCACAAAGATATACTTCCACAGACATCAGGCAGCACAAAGAATTTGATGACTACAGAAGACTACTCACTAGAGAATTCGACATGCTTAAACAAATATCAAATTCAGAAGAAAGTAACAAGTTTTGATCTAACTGCCATGTTCTTGGCACTTTCTAGCCAATATCCGACAGAGGACCCACTGCACTCATGTTTGAATGAGAAGAGATAATACCACTATATCTTAGTTTCCAGCTACAATATACTGATTTCACTAGTAAATGGCTGGAGGAAAACATACCATTGACCATGATGATGAAAATAGCATGCCAGAAAGGTGGAATGGCTTTTGGAGGAAACATCACCAATGGATACAAAAGATCATCATTTTGATACCACCAGTAAACACCAAAGACATGGATTGTTAATGCCAGAGAAATACAAATCAGAACAGACATTTTCCTCTCTCCCTGCAGCCACCAACAATTCCCATGGTTAACATTGGGAACTTTTTAATCCAGAAAAAGAACAGAAAAAAAAAATGTCCTAGTACCTTCAGGGCTGTCTGTTTCCGTAGAATGTCATTTGACTTGAACATGAAAGCAGCAATCCAAATAGTAACAAAGAAACCTGTAAGTCATAGCAGAAATGCCAAGGTCACTAAATTTAAACGGATAGTGGCCAAATGCTTTTCATCAAAACCCAAACGCATGCAATTCAAGATATCCAATTTAACTCCTGGGAACAATATTTGATGTGAAAGCAACAAAAGCAAATGCATCCCTAGTTCTTTTCTGATTCTTGGACAAATAGCTTATAACAACCAAGAAAAAAAAAGCAATTGCACAAGAGTGCTTATAGCTAATAATCAAGGCAAAACAGTGAAGTCGTGCTATTAATGACATATGAACCAACATGCAACAAGTGGGATCATAGACTTTGAAAACCTGATTCGATCTGGCAACACTTGAGGCATCACAAGTTTAAGGTATATAGATGCCCTCCCATGAGTAAGAAGATCATTTCTATCCTCAAAAAAGATGAAAAAACAAATGTAAAATCAAAAGATTTAAAAATGCATCAAGAGAACATGGGAATGATTCCATCATTATATCAATAGTCCTAAGGACTATTTTCCCAATAGGTATTTGGTATATGAGAACTTCTTTCAAGTAACTAATACTCATCAACAACTGCTTAAAGAAATCAGAATAATGAATATCTCATCCAACAAATATCAACATAGAACTTCAATATTGCCTGCACCTTCACCAAAGAAGGCATGTTTCCAACCATGGCATTGCATTGAGTTGCAAGATTTACCAAACTTTGTAGCATTCATACCACCCAACTCAGGCACGAGATAGAAAAAGTGTAAAACTCTCATAAGAAATGCCAAGATGGATCAACCAGGGAATATGGAAACATCAAAGCTTAAGCTATAGTAAACATAATTTGGAAAACAGATTCACCTTGTAAATGCTGCCGAATAAAGACCACCAACAGAAGCAAGGAGAAGGGGAGGACCTGCTCAATCCACCTAGCAGCCTGCTGAATGTCATATCTCTGGTAAGAAGAATCCCTCCCATTAGCCGCACTAGCATCTGCAGCTTCTCCATCAGCGCTACTGTTTAAGGATTGGGAACTTCCCTCTCCCACACTGCCACGTTCAATTCTAGAATCTCCTTGCCGAGCCTCTGGTGCCATCCCGGCCATCTCATTAGGAGCAGCGACTTCTCCAGCCTGCTGCTGCCCAACTACCAATCCAGAAGAGGCGGTGGAAGTAGCAGCGGCAGTGGCTTCCCTGTCATCCTGTTCGTGCTCCCCCGCACCAATTATCCTAATGGAAACCTCCCCGTGGTTTGTGGCACTCGTCGTCGCAGGTTGGTCCAGCTGAGCATGAAGAGAAGAGAGGCGTCTATGGATCAAACTCTCTGTCTCTTGGTGATTGGACCTGGAACTGCTGCCACGAAGGAGCCCGGAGTACTCCAACAAGGCCGAGAGTGGTGCCTGAATGATACTGGAAGCAGATGGCAATCCATACCTTCTCCTGTACGCGGTGTCGGAATTGCTTCCGGAAGCTTCCATTCGGTCGAATTCCCTAACCCTAACCCTGATATTCCATCACAGTCATAATAATGAGAACGATAAGCATCTTAATCAACCCAAAACACGTCCTGCATCGAGTACATAAATGACATGATGGGAAAGCATCTCATACCCCGTGCAGAGCAAGAAAAGTCGAAATAAACTTGGGGAAAAAAAATGTCGATGATACAGAGAAATTAGAGGAGAGACGGAAAAGGTCAAGCTTTTACCTTCGACAACGCAACTCCGTTGAGACCCACCCGAAATTCAAATAGTCATCACCATCATGCGAACCCTAATTCGCAGGTGCAAGAATGAAGAGGATTGACCAGAAACAATTTGCACTTCCCCTCTTCTCCGCAGGTTCAAATCGACTGCTACGCTCGATCAAAGATTAGTCTCGCAGATTAACGAGGGCGTACAAAATGAGAAACGAAAAAGGAAAAGAAACAAAAAAAAATAAGGGTTTTCGATCGGTCAAAGACTGGGAAAATGGTAAACAGAGAAGGAAGGTGAAGAATGGCAATAGAGACCTCTCTGACCTTCGGCTTTGATGGAGTTTGGGGGACTGCCGAACACTTTTTTTGTTTAATTTTTTTCTTTTAATCTCGTTTGGTTCTCTTGTCTATCTTCTTAGCTGAACGAGCAAGAGCGCAAGAAAAGGAGAGGAATAATAAACAAAGAAGCAAGAAAGAAAGCTCCTCGAGGTGATTCTTATTTTATTATACAGCATATGGGCATGCATATATAGAGGAGGGATAGAAGCGTCCATACATAGGCAGTCAGGCAGGCAGGCATGCACCGGGTCTTCTATAAATCTTCCTAAACCGCCATCCAGGGTTGACTCGTTGATAAATACTCATGTCTAATATTATGTTTTCACCTTCCTTTGTAATCCATAGCACACCCGAGAATTAAACCACCTACGAACTCTTTAATTTGCTCCTAAGCAAATCAAACGTCTCTCTCTTTTCCTTCTTTCTTGTTTAATTATAAGAGAAACATCAAACATGTGAATGTGAGCATGTTTGTTGCTAATTTTTAGTTTGGTATTGGGTTCATTCGATGGATGATTTTGCGGGCTGGAGGCGACAACAGTTTGCGCGTGGGGAGTTTGGGACTTCTGGACCTTTTATACACAGCCCACCCGGATTTTGTTTTACCCATATGTCTATGGGTTGGATTCTCTTGATGACATTTTGACCCACTTGAATTCAACCTGCCTGCCCATTTCTGTTGCTGACTTTCATTTCTGAATATTACTTCACTATAATTATCAATTGTCTTTTTATAATAAAAAAATTGATGAATATTGACACTGCAAGCAATGATTTCATTAAACTATAATATAAGGAGACACGTGAATAGTGTTCAAATTTGTGATCCCTAACATGCATGACACTTGGGTAATGTTCTCTTGAAGACATGTTTTTATAAAAATATGTGCTTTTACACGATGGAGTGATTCAGGATCAAGAAAATATTGAGCTGTGATCGAAACTTTAAAACTAAAATTAGAAATAGAGGAAAATATTTTTTTCACTCACGAACTATAGTAAGTTTTGTACTTTTCACCTTAAATTATCATGTTTGAGACATTACATCCATAAACTATCAATTCCTAATACATTGCACTTTATGTCTATTTTTCCGGAAATTAGATGGAAATGGACCTTTTAAAATAAAATGACTATATATACCTTTAAAATGTAACTAGTCATTTGTCTTTTTTTAAGTATAATTGATATTTCATATATTTTTTAAAAAAAAACTCAATTTTTGTTAAATTTGATTAAAAAAAAATTCGACGGGGAGTGTAATGTTTTAAAGATGAGTAGTTTGTGGATGCAATCTTTCAAATGTGGTAGTTTAGGGTGCAAAATACAAAACACATAATAATTCGTGAGTGAAAAATTGTATTTTCCACTTATAAATAATGACTACCAATATCTTTTTTTACATAACTCTTATAAATCTAAGATGGTTCTATTTTGGACTTAAATCTTGTCGGTGGAGAATATAAGTCTTCAGATCAGGATTGTAAATTCTGATGTTACATCCATTGAATCAGTTATGAGTGTTTGGGTTTGATTTACATTGCCATGTAATATAAATACTCTTATCAATATAGCATTATAAGTTATAGAGTGGGAGAATAATTGATTTTTTTTTAACAATTAGTTTCAAATCTAAAGCCCCCAAATGAATTCTTAATTGGACCTGGAGTATATGTTTTGATCTGTAATTCTATGTGCCGTATATATATATATAATAAAATACAAACTATGTTATATATCGATTTCAGCTGCGGGGAGGCCATCAGTGTTGGGCGTTGGCCTCGACATTTGAAAGGTTTTTTTGTTTTTGTTTAGTGCTGCGATCGAATCTGTTTTCCCTCTTTAATATTTCACAGCAACTGCGAGATAAAGTTAAGCATAACTTGAACCTCCGGAAAAGGGATAATTAAGTAGGAAGAACAATCTCTATCTCTCTATCTATTCCTTTGAATAATATATGTAGGAGCCTCATTTCACTTCATGTCATCTTTTATTGGAAGAAGAAGGAAAAAAACAAACATTTCCTTCGAAAGCCACTTGAGAAGGAGACAACTTAAAGTGATATTCGTTTACCTACGACGAATAAGACACTTATATTATTATACTTCCAACACGTAATGTGAAATATGTGTGGCCCCAATTGGTTATTCTTGATTTGCTTCCTAATTCGACCGGTTTCGGCGTAATGAATTCACGAAAGAAAGTGGATGTAATAATCGGTTGAAACATTCTCCAACCAAACAAAAAAAAAACATCCTTGAATTAAGGCATCGAACCCTATTTATAATTAGTGGAGGCAAAAATTTGTTATGACATCGATGAGCCGCAATCTAGTCTTATAGGTATGAGACTTGTGACGAGCGATGAGCTGCAATCTAGTCTTATAGCTGGTATGAGGCTCGTACACGAAGAGGGATGAGCCGTATTTTTTCTGTGAGATCAGTCTTTGATGCTCAAGTTAGAGTAGTAGATGTATGTCTAGAGAAGCAAAGAGGTCTTATATCAATGTTACCTTTTGTTGTGCCTACGTGGGGAGTTTTATACCCTTGTCTGCTTACCAAGGAGGAGTAGGTGGCGGAAGGGAAGCCGCGCATCTCTTCCTGCCGGTTGTAGATCAACCTTTGCAAGTGGAGAGGCATTATGTGGCAGTGATTGGTGAAAAATGACCACGGTACACGGAGCCCCCCCTTTGTGTTTCTCCCAAGACGTATATTTTTCTTTTTGTTTATAGGGGTTCACTACTCGTGGAGAAGGTGATCGTCTTTTTCTTTTTGTTTATAGGGGTTCACTACTCAGCTGATTGGACTTGCTATGAAAGGCTTTCTATGAAGAAAGAAGTTTTCGTTTTTGGCTAAATTAATTCGTACGTACTTAGTGTTTGACATTTTCTCAAATTGGTTATCAGGGTTCATTTTTTCTTAAAATTATCCTTAGGGTTTAGTCAGAATCTCAAACAAATCATGTCGTCAACTTAGTGAACGGAAATGCACACGTAACTAATAGCTTACACATGAAAATGGACAAGTCACGTAAAAAAATTACAAATGAATTGATTACTTGAACTTGCTGAACAATTTTTATTTTTCCTTTTGTGATTCCGATGGAGAAAATTATATAAATAATAGGGGACAAATGTTTGCAACCTCTCTGATGGTGCCTCGTTTGGATGGCTCAAACAAGTGGGGTTTTGTGTTTTTTGGGATTCGAAAGTTGCAAGCTGCCTAAAAAATTAGGGAATAGTTTCTCCAAGTCAAAGAGAACCACAAACAGGAAAAAAAAATAATCCAATGGCATAAAGATCTCCTATTCAATACCACAGGTTCTTTGCAAAACAAAGAGTAAATCTTCACTTTAAGTGAATACCATGAAAGTGCATAATGTTCTTCGTTTGAACATTTGAAAACAAAACTGACTACAACAACACTAAGCAGATACAATGCAAAGTTACTTCACCATCACGTTTCAATAATGGAACCATAAGTGTATTAAGATAGTGGGCTTTTCATTGTTGTCACTTATATCCAAAAACCCCACAAAATAAAGAATAAGATCCCTTCAAAGTAAGTTGTATAACTCATTAGTAAATAGACTACAAATATCACACATCTCTTTGTAGCTTATTCAGAATCATTCGCAAATCAGATACCAAAGTCTAGCCAATGAACATCACACACAATGTTGCTCCATGTGTAGTTTTGAACACAAGATGACCAACAAACCAAATAGACTCTAGATAGACACAAAAAATACAAAAAGCACACGCAGAGTCATTCCTAACCCATAAAGTACCAAGTTGTTATGTATTTCCCTGTTTATCCTTTCCAGAAATAAATCTAGGAATGTTATTCAATACCATGGACAAAGGCGGATCCAGGGGGGTGCGGCCCTGGGCGGCCGCCCCCCATTGGATCGGCCAAAATTAATTTTTAGTTGTAAAAAATTAAATTTTTTTTTATTTTTTATTATAAGTTGGTATGGGCTTATGGGGCCCGATCCCCATAAGCCCAAGCCAACCTTGGTTTTAAGCTTGCATGACCTGATTTTAAGTGTGTATTAATTTCCTCTACTTTCAGTAGCCTCGGCCGATTAAAGGTGCTAGAGAAATCGTCAGATAGTTTTTACTTGGAAAATGTGGACCTCCTTCTACGTGAACCTGGACCACCTGGTGCTAGAGAAATCAAGTCTTTTGGGTTTTGTTTTTCCTGTAAATGAGTATACGTGTATCTTAGTTATATATGTTGCCTCTTTATTACTTCTTTCTTTTAGTTTTTAAAGTATATTTTATTTGGAGTGGAAGATTTGACAATTTGATATTTGCATCTTAACTGGACATTGTGAGGCAACTAGTACTTTGATCAAACCTAATTAATGTCTTTGCAGTTGAATACTAATGATGGTAAATCCCCTGGTAGCCTATAGGACACTGCCAATTTATTGAACAATTTGGGTAATTTATAATTAACAGCAAATTTTCCATACTATTATAGGAATTATAATGCAATACTTCTCAGTTATTTTTGTCCATACTATTTTTGTAGTACTTGATACTGAAAATTCTAGTGTATATCCCCCTTGACTCTTAGCTCTCTCTTAATCTCATTATTTAGATTTTTGAAGGTTTCAATTTTTGCAGGATACTCGAGATTTTACACTTGAAAATTGTTGGACCTCCGACCCCTAGTATGTCCCTCTATCAAAGATTCTCTCTCTACAATTCAGTAGAAAAATTCATTTATTTAGTATGCTAAAAATGCTTTAGGGTTTAAAATTTTGTGAGTTGTGAAATTGTTGGAGGATGAGATTGAATTGGTTTGGATATCTTAGGGCTATAGAGGTTTCTACCTAGAAATTTCTAATTTTTTTAATTTTTTTCGAAAATAAATAGAAACCCACTCATATTTTTGGGTCCCGATTTGTTTAGGATTTTTCATTCCCTTGAATTTCGATGGAGTTTCTGCTGCTCAAACTAACATTTTCTTATATATATATATATAAGATGCAAATTAGTAGGATCTAATTGCCACTTTCAGTCTTAGCAAATAGTATGTATGTGTATTTTAAAATTTTTGATGTTTTTTAATCCTTAATTTTCGATATTTTAATTTTAAGACACTTTTTACATTACGTTGGAAATTTTTTTTGTCATTTCGCCTTATATGTCCGACCCCCTTCAAATTGAATCCTGGATCCGCCACTGACCATGGACCACAAAAATTAGGCCACTTATTCTATATGTACTTATATATATAAAATGTAAGAAAAAAAAACCAATTTGTACTCTCAAACAATCAATCCTAATTGCTTATCGACGCCTGAATTAGTACTCTCCTTTCTATCCAAAATTAACTTTCCTTAATTTTTTTTTTCTCTGCCACCAGTTACAAAAGCTAACTAGGGTTCGTATCTAACACTCGAACAATTCACATATAATTGAAAAATTACTATAGGACATCAAAACCTACTAAAAGCACAACAGTCAACAATAGAATTGCAGCTAACATCAAAAGTTTATTACATTAAGGATAACTGCCTACGCAAAGTTATGTATCTCCTTTTCAGCTTCACAATTAAGAAACTAAACTCAAAGATATGCACTGGATCCTAACCTGGCCACTTGAGTAACGCGGGCATCCGAAAAATCTTCTGCCCGGATTCCCCTCTATCCTACTTGTCCTCGTTCGAGCCTTGATGCCGCAGAAGTAGAGACGTGCGGCTTCGTCACCCTCCACTTCCAATGATGATTTTTCCTGCCTTCCATTGCTAACAGAAGACGACGATGCGATTCTCATTGACATTGTGAAGTAATTTAGGGAATGTGTTACGTAGTTAGGGATTTAGGTGTTTGGGGAGTCTTTCGGGCTTAGGGTTCGTCGTGTGTTTGATTTGGGAATTTTGGGGGTAAGGGTGTGACTATGCATATTTGAGGATTTTGAGCTTAGTGTTCGTCGAATGTTTCTGTCTGATTTGGGGGGGTAAGGGTGTGACTATGCAGATTTGGGGATTTCAGGCTTAGGGTTCGTCAAATGCTTGTATGGAATTTGGGAATTTTGGGGTTACGGGTAAGACTATACAAATTTGGGGTTTTGGGATTTTTTTTGGGAATTTTGGCCACTTATTTACGCATGACTTTTCCTTTAATCTTTTAGAGTTTTTTTTACGTGATCTGTCCATTTTTACGTGTAAGCAGTTGACCACGTGTGCATTTTCGTCCACTAAGTTGACGGCAAGATCTGTTTGGGAATGAGTCTAAACCTCAGAGATAGTTTTAGGGAAAAACGAACCCTGAGAACCAATCTGGGAAAAGGTCAAACCCAGAGACGTGCAGAGTAATTTAGTCTTTCTTTTTGTAGGCAGCTTATAACACTTCATACGAAGAAAATCCCTTCAAGTTTGTGCTTACTGTCCTAGCAGTCTTTCGGCCTGGGCCTCATGGAGCCCATATATCTTTCTTTACTTTCTAGGGCCTTCTCTGTAAAAGCGGCACGATCTTACTGGGTTGGTCCTAGTCAAGACGACCGAGAAATATCTAACCTATCAATAATTAATAAATTTTCACATGATGGAAAAAAAAGTTTTTTTTGTTTTTTTTCTATTGTTTTCTTTTCTTTGAACTAAATGAAAAGGTACCCTCCAATATAGAATTTTCTCTTGCAACTAATATCTTGCTAATAACAAAAAGAAGATGTACCGCATTAAAAAATAAACCGAAATTACTCCTCTCTTTTTTTCTACGCTATCTATTACTCCTTTGCTAATGTAAAGAAAGGTCAACCATTCGATTATCCCACAAGTCACAACCCATTCAACATTTATATGGATGTTCAAACTTCAAACAATCTGGAAAAACAAGTAAACGGCATCCAAGGTATCCTTTAAAATATAAGTTAGGACAAATAAGGAACGAACAGCGGATATTAGAATATTAATTAAATAAACAAATAAAAAGGGGGTGGGAAGAGTAGGTACGTGTGGAATCGGGCTGGAAGCAACACAACGAAGACTGATGGGCCCGAAATTACAGCAAACAACAAAATGGCCTTTTTTTGCACGCAAACTCACACGCACACGGAGAGAGAAAAAGAGCTTCGCTCTGGCAAGTGGCAACACGATGGATGTGCATCACGAGCGCCCCTTATCATTTTACACGACAAAAAAACTTTGGTAATTCGTGCCTACTTACTCCCACACGTGTCCGTTCTTTAAGACGAGCGAGGGACAAAATAGTGATTACGGTCTCCCGGCAGCTAGCTTTATCATCTACTGTGCGTTTGCGGTAAAAATTTTACAAAATATTTCATCAACTCCTAATAAAATATTATAATATAATATCTCTATCCCATAAAAAATATAAAAAATATAAAAAAATTACCTCTCTCTTAACTTTTTCACTAAACCCAATACCAACACTAAACACAATACTAAAAATTTTACAACACAGACATAACCTACGTCTCGTTCGCCGTTCTTTTTTTGTTAGGTTTAATTACACTGGGATCCTGTGGGCTGCGGTATTGGTTTATGAAAAAAATAGTCTCGTGTTATTATTTTCAAACAAATCAGTCTACGTGGTGACTTTTGTTGTTAAAAATAAGTCTCTCAGTCTATTAATTATCAAGCAACTAATTGAGGAGGCGGACGTGTCAATTTTTACACATCATCAATCAATAAAAAGAGGACATGCGTCCCACTCATCCTAATCATCACCACATATGATTTCCCCTCTTTTAGAAGCCCACCTCAGCTGTCATGTCAGAACTTAAAAAAAATTTAATTATCATCATGTCACACTTAACCTCACATTCCCGACACTTGCAGTCTAAAAATCCTCAAATCACTTTTGACTTAGCCAGAGTTTGGTGCAACCCAAATCCCCTTTACCATTTCAAATCGTCGGAACCCATTTTCAGACGTCGTCGTCGTCCCCGATGTCGATGTGTTCTGAATCGTTTACGTCGTCCTGTCAAGATGGAGGAGGAACACGAAAGTGCAACTATTTTTTTTAAAATTAATTTGAGGGTAGTGCTTGTATCCTTCTGGTTGTTGTACGTTGATACGTTAGAACTTAATTATTTCTTTGCATCTGGGGGAACTTGGAACTTATTAGGAAGCTTGGTTGGTTAGCTGCATTTAGTTTCTTCCATCTCTAAAATGAAATTTTCTTAGATAAGTGTCGGTTTTTAAATTGCGTCAGGAGTTGTGGCTATGAGATGCAGAGTTCATACTTATTGTAGATCAATTGCTGCATATGCTTATGTTGATACAAGATCTCTTTCTTATTTGGAGCTCCTTTTTTGGAGTGAATCTATTACACGACTTCTGGTGATTGACAGAAGACAATGGGCAAAGGGAGAGAAATAACCCAAACTAATCTGAGCAAACGGAACCCAATCTGAGCAAACGGAGAGAAATAACCCAAACGCTGACGTGTCTTATATATGCAATGGACATGTGAGATGTGAGTAATGAACTAATGATGTAGGGCGAGAGAAGCCGGCCCTCTGTATCCTATGGGAATGGATTGGGTACAGCGAGGCGAGTGTCGAGTGGGGATAAGGGGACCGTTCTGCTTTCTTCTCTAATCTCCAGTCTCCACCTCTCTTTCTATTTCTCTCTCCTTTACTTGTTAGATTTTGTTTAATTTAATAAATATTGAGGAAGCAATAATGTATTGTATAAGGCCTTTAATATGGACCGTTGGGCAGGATGTGGAATCTACATCAATTTTTTTTTTAGACTAAAGATAGATGGTCATGGAAGAGTCAAAAAAATAAATATTATTTTTTGGTAAGCGGAAGAGTCAATTTTCAACTAATTGGACATCCGACTTAATAATAACGCATCATATATGGAGATCCACCTCTCATATACAAATAGAAGTCCGCATAGAATTACACTGTTACTGGATTAGACCACATCATTATTTAAAACAAAAACAAACAAAAGGAGTGAGGGAGCGAAAAAACTACGAGAGATTTAGGTGTTGTTTGTTTATCTAAATTTTAAAAATCTTTCGAACATTGAAATTTATTAAAATTTGTAAAAAAATTATAATATATAAATAAAAATTAAAAATATTAAAATATATTTATTTTATTAAAAAATTTATACAAACAACCAACACCTTACAATCCGACAAATCCATCAGAATGGATTCACCTACTACCAATTCCGCGGGCTCGACGAGTCTTGATAAGGTAGGCTTGGTTCGCCATATATTCCGCCAAAATATTGTTGGTCCATTTAGGTTGTGTTTGTGTTGTAAAATTTTAGTGTTGTTAAAATTTTAGGTATTGGGTTTAGTGAAAAAGTGAAGAGAGAGGTAATTTTTTATATTTTTTTGTAGTAAATAGTAATGATTTGATGGGGAGAGAGAGATTATATTGTAATATTTAATTGTGTTAAAATTTTAAAGGGAGTAAAATTTTGGTACACAAACGCACCCTTAGCCGTTCACACATTGAAAACGAAACCAACTCAGGCACAACCCGGATAGGGTAAAAGGGTAAAAGCACTAAGTCCAAAGGAAAGTTCATCGTATCACATTTAAACACCTGTAAATACTAAATTTTAGCATTTTGTTTTCTTCCGAATTAAAGCAAATAGATACACCGAAATATGGAAATTGATACCCTTGCTGTTTTCTACTTCTTCTCCTTTTTTTTTTTTCTCTCTTCCTCTTCTTCTTCTTAGATTTTCTCGGCAATTTTCCTTCTTTCCAACTTCCGAACCCCATTGCTCACTCTTTGCTCTCTAGTATCTCCCAGTCTTTTCCATTTCCATTAACTTCGCTAGCTGTTCTCTATAAAACAAACTAATAAAAAGACACCCTACTGTACTTCTGTTTCCTTCCACCACTTTCTGCGAAAAGCTCTATATCCCTTCCATACTCCGTGAGTATCTGCACCGACCACGCCTATCTCAGTGATGTCCTCCAGATTCAGCCCAAATGCAGGCCGTTTGGGACTTTGATATCGGTCGGCGGTAGCGCGGAGCTGTTCCTGTGATCTTCCCCTGGAATTGAATAATGATATGCCTGAAGGCTATATGGTTTTATGCTTTTTCTGGTGGGTGATATACTGTGCACTGGGGCCCCTTAATAGATTTGCCATTGTGGATTTCTTGGTGGAAGGGAATTTGGGTTTTGCATGTTTTGGTCTGCCTCAAGGAAAACTGTAAGCAGGATGTTCCGCCCATTGTCTGTTGGCTAGCGGAAACTTTGGCTGGCTATAGGGTTTTCTACTGAAGTCCCATCACCGTAATTTATGCGGAGATCAGGTATTTAGTTGCCTCCTGCTGCTATATTTTGATACGGTTCCCTTGATTATTGGTCTGTAGTAATTACTGGGTTCGTTTTACATTTTGGTGACCGTTTAAAGCTTCAACCGGAAGATTTATCTCGCAAGTGTGGGATTTGGTTGCTTTACTCTCAATTATTGGTTGGTTTAGTCTTTACCAATGGGGAAATGGCGAGGAATCAGGGTTTCAATTCCTTGGAGAAATGTAATAATGCTTAAAAGATTCCCCTTGAGAGCTTATTTTACAAGGATTTCAAAAGGGAAATAAAGGTATTCTGAAATCAGGCCAGAAGGAGCTACAACGGTTGAAACCTTCAAAGCTGCTTTATACGATCTCCTACACTCCCTGAGAATACCAAAGCTTCTTTTTACACTCCCGACTACCCGTTGTTTCCATTTATGAGAGCTAGACGTGCCTCCAAGTAAGCAATTTGAAGCTTCTTTGGGCAGATTTCCATATCTCCGTCATTATTCTAAGGATCTGAGGGGTTAAATATATACATATTTCTGGTGTTGACCACCTGGGTACCTTCTGAGATTTTACGAGGTCAAGATTTCAGTGGCATTGAGCTGAAATTGTTAAAATATTCCAAAGCATCGATGGGACTTCTTCGAAGTCTCTCGATGCTTATTCTATTGATGTGGTTCTTCTGCCTGCCGCCCCTCGGGGCTCAATCCACTTCTGGGTCTTCAGGAAGCCCTGCACGGACTCTGGATGCGCTGCTCCAAGACTATGCTTTCAGGGCTTTTGTTCATCCAAAGACAGGCATTCCCTTCGGCGGGAGTGTTACCTCAAATTTGACTGGGATCAAGATTGCAGCACTCAGGCTTAGGAGCGGTAGCTTGTTTAGAAGAGGGGTTCCCATGTACAAAGAGTTCCATATCCCCGTGGGAGTTGCTGAGCAACCATATGTGCAGAGGCTTGTTTTGGTCTACCAAAACTTGGGCAATTGGTCTGTGAAATATTACCCTTTACCTGGTTACACCTACTTGACACCAGTTCTGGGTCTTCTTGCTTATAGTGCTTCAAACTTGTCAGCTACAGATTTACCAGAACTAAATATAACGGCAACTGTTGGTCCCATATCAATTCAATTTCAAGATGTGAAATCAGCCCCTGTTGGGGCTGTTGCAAAGTGTGTTTGGTTTGATTTACGGGGATTTCACAATTTTAGCGATTTGGCATCCGGTAATATTTGTTCAACAATTCAACAGGGGCATTTCTCTATCGTGGTCGAGTCTATTGCTCCTTCTCCTGCACCAAGTGGAGGAGCTCCAAATGCAGGTCCAGGACGGGGTGTTGAACGGAAAAAAAAGAGTAATTCAAAAGTTGGGATAATTGTTGGGTCGGTGCTGGGTGGATTAGTGTTGTTGGTGTTCTTGACATTTCTGGTTCTTTGGGTGAGGAAGTTCAAGCACCGGAAGAAACTGCAACAGATGGAAAGGGCTGCAGACCAAGGAGAAGCCCTGCATATGACCACAGTTGGGAGTACAAAAGCTCCTGCTGCAACGGTGACTCGAACACAACCAGTCCTCGAAAGTGAATATGCATCCTGACTCCTACAGTTTGTACAAGCTTCCACTATCATCCAAATCCCATTCATATTCAAGTTCATTTTCAGAAATTCTTCCAAAACACACCTTTTTTTGGTGGTGTTCCCTTCCCGTTTTGTTTCTTTGTAGGCTGTTGGTTTTAGTGTGGTCGATATAGGATTTTTGTGTAATCACTCACACAGTCGTCCATAGTTTTATGATTCATTAAGGTGTTTAGCCCAACGTGATTTGATATGTGATGAATTGAGTTCTCCAATCGACAAGGAATAAAATCTTATGTCACCTTTTCTTTTTGTGTTGTTGCTGATGTCGTCAAATTCTATGTAACCTGAAACCAGTTGGATAATCACAAACATGATGTGGGCACGGCAGTATTCCTATATTAATTTTGGGTTGCTCCAGCCACTGATTTCAATTATCTCTCCCTCCCCGGTTGAGGGAATTTCTATCAGGTCATGTGCTCTATCTTTGAAGAAGAATGTGATATGCATATTTTGGCCTGATTTCAAGCATCTAACAAGCTGTAGGCAATCTGCACTACTTAGATTGCTGATGCAAAGATCATTCTGACTGTTGGGGTTGTTTCTTCAGGAAGCAGAATTTTCCCCACTTCTTACTTCTGATTCCTGGTATTATCAAAAGCATGCATAAACCTAAGTGTTTGTTCAGTTTGCCTGAGTAGTGTCAAGTTGTGTAGGGTATGAGTAAACTGTAGATATATCAAGCATTACGAGAAGAAGTTGAAGAAAAAGAAAAAAGAATGCGAAGCCAGACCAGAATACATTTATTCCTTGATAATAATTGCATCTGGTAATAACACTGCTCATCAATGCTTGTACTTTTCATTAAGCACGCAGGTGGGCATGAGGCTTAATTGGCGCGGCGTAGTTGTGGACAAGTGTACTTTAGAACCAGCCGTACATTTGGTTCTCCGAATGCCTGATGGTCACCGCCCATGAAAGGGACTTGAGCAGGTAAGAGGCTGTTATTTCTGTACTGCATTTGTCTACCAGCCCACAATTTCTCACCCAAAGAAAAGAAAAAATTAATAAGCATCGACGTAGATGCCTATTTGCCAGAAAACACAGTCAGTCAAAGGCTTCGTTTTTCTTTTATTTGTCAGTTGGAGGAGGATGCTTCTCTTCCCATCCACCCAGATAATATGACAATTTTATTTTTTTATTTTTTGAAAAATCAATATAGAGGTTCCCAAAGAGGACCAAAACAAGACTGAAAATTATTGGATTCTGATAAAATTGTAAATATTTAGGTGATGTTAAAGTTGTATTGTCATACGTGTTGAAATACGTGTGTTTTGTGATGTTTGACTGTAAATATAAAAGTAGGAGGTAAATGTTAAAAATGTGGTGTAAATCATTGTAGAACCTCTTTTTCTATTGAGCCCAATACTATATAATTTAATTTTTACTGCATTATTTATCAGTATTCGTACATAATAGCCCCAAAAGCGCACGGGTGAGTCCATTACGATATAAAAAGTGACAGGGAATCAGATGTCAGCACCACGGGAAGATTATATGATGGAGCCACTGACAACTTTTAACCTCGCATTGATGCATTTCTTCTCCTCCGACACCACATTGATTATAAGGTTCTTTTTCTCTTAAACATGTACTGCAAATACAATATCTGAGACACTAATCCCTGCTTTGAAATGCCAACGTACCAGTCTATTTGAAGTTTCCCTTTCTTTTTCTTTCCACCATAATTAATGTGCAGAACTTATTGCTATCCCTATCGAATAGCTCCAGCCACAAACTGGCTGTGTTTGTGGGGGAAATCAAAAAGAGTTGCGGCCATTAATGACCTCAAGATTCTGGTTTTTCCCCCACGAACATTAGTATGCTTTTGTGGGTGCGTGACTAAAGGTTTTCTTTAGACAGATAATTTAAAAAACCTTTTAGAATTTTCAAAAGTTGAGAACTTTAACCCATAATTCAATCACTTTTTACTGTTTAGATAGTTATATGTAAAGATTAAGAAATTAGTGTACAACCTGACGAGATACTGTTGGTAATAATGGTTTTGATATGAAAATAATGTCGTCATAAATGTTTATGAGTGTGACAGCATTGTTGCCATAATGTTGTGGGTGCAAAATGATTACCCATATATATTTAGATGTAGAGCTATTTTTCTTGTATTTGGTACCTCTCCGGTCTCCAAGATTCGAAGCATATGCTGGTCTGGAAGGTTCGGCATTAGAAACAAGCAACCTCTCTCGCATGACATGACACCCTTATTTGGCATTGTCTTAAAGTGGTGTACCATTTGGGCCTCGTCAATAGAACAGGTAGGTAGACGGGTGATTAATATTTCCGGTTTATATAAACGTGTTTAGTTCAGCCGAATCCCCATCTAGACCTCCACGATACCAAATAACGCGTAAGCACCTCTTAACTCAAACTCATAAAATGTCCGCGGCAATTATTATACTACATGGTGTTGCCCCGGAACAATTCAATTCTATACAAGGTATCGACAACAGACAAGTAACTTGCCCTCTTCAATTGCTCCTTTCTGTTACCTCACCTCTCTCTGTATCTCCAAAGGTTCCGCTCCCCAGGATCATCTACAAATAACATAGTTCTTAAGATGTTATGAAGCCAGCCCTCCATATTTCCACGTACAAAAAATAGAGGTTAGCTTGCCCGGCATCTCTTACTTCAACAAAGCTCTCACAAATCAAATTTTCAGAGTCAACACAAGTAGTTGCAGAACATAATATTTTTCCTAAAGGGCACAAAGCTTATGGTAGTTCATACAAAGACAACGACAATAAGATCAGAGCTGCCCCTGAGGCTCTGCAGCATCGCTGGCCGTTTATTCCTGCTTCAGGGGTTCATTGGCAACACTTCCTGCATTTTGAAGCAAATATTGTACGTTTAACAAGACGAAGATATTAAATGAACACAACCAAACAAACATGCTCGTACATGGACAGGACGAGGAAAGCTGAGTGAATAAGGGAGGAGCTCAAATTAAAGGATCCATTTAAATTAGAACTTCTCTCGAAGTGAGCACAAAGTTTACCAAAAATTAGCATGGAATCTGATAGCGTAAAACCACATACAAGCGTGTAAAACAATAAAGGCAGAGGTAAGGGACACTCAAATGGGAACTTGGCATAGCTGAGCTGAACCTCCAACTCAGCAAGACTCAGGAAGCTATAAAATGGTAACTCTAAAGAGTGCATCTGGTCCCAATTAGTTGGACCAACTGATCTGTGCTATACTACAAACACAACCCCCATAATATATCTTGTGTTTCACAATCATTTAAGTGATAAAGCAGCATCAAGTCTTTTCTCAAGCCTATGGTTGGTAGTTGAAAATTTATTACACAACAATCTGAGAAGAAAAGGACAACTTATAACGTACCTTAAGATGAATAAGAATAAATACCAGCGCATTTGAGGATTTAAGTACAACGCTTGTTACATTAAGATATGCGGCCAAGAAATAATAAAGTTCTTCCACAAAGTGTTAAATCTTGGTTGTAAAGAATTGCATACATCATGAAACCCAAAAAGTTTATAATGACATTCATGTTTTAAAGCCATTTTGAACCCCCCCCCCCAAAAAAAACCTCTATTTTCTCAAAAATAAAATAAGAAGCAAGGAAAATAAAATGCACACACCGAAACAGAGGAGCAAACACCACGATGTCTGTTTCATTTTTTTGGGCAGTGGGTGGGTGTTGGATAAGTATAATGCTTGAAATATGATGTAAGACAAGAAATATCCACCTATTCAAACTTCTAAAATTCACATAGGATAACATCTGCAGAGGCAGAAGCAACATTTACAGATTGATGAGAAAGAAGACCCATTTATGGAACTAAAGCGCTGGAAAGGAAGAGCTACAAGTCTACATCTGCTTTAACCTAGAATATAGGAAATGCATCATACGATTTGTCAATCCTCCAGGAAGAAGTATAAATTAATCATCCAGCAATGCCAATCCCATTGAAGTTTTCACTGTGATACTTTTTTGAAGTTTTGGAAACCTACTTGAATTCAGTCATACAATTTCAAACTAACCTCAGATTAGTCCAACTTGAAATAAGTAGTGTACTGCGTTCATGCATAATATAAAAAAATCTATAGCAAAATTTTTGTTTATGCCATTTAGCAAATTCTGTAGTTTGTACCCTTCTTTAGGTTGCATTGTCATACAGGTTTGAAGTCATTGGTGGTAGGTAGAACCTTCTAAGTTTATCTAATCACCTTTTCTGTTGGGCACAAAGGTGCACATATTCAATACATTATCCTAGTTTCAAGCAATTGACAATCATATCATTCACCCATCCAGATAAACACGCACACAAGCATCCTTACCTCTGAAACAATTTATTTGATCCAAGGGAGACCTGATAATCACAATAAACAATCCTCAAATGGCTAAGCAATCTTAACAACTTTAAAAGTTGCACGTCAGCAAGCTAGCAACTGGGAAGTTAGTGGTAAAAGTCCCAGATATCTGAAATAAGACGCCACCCTAAACTTATTTATTTACTCGAAAATCAACAACAGGCTAAATATCATCGCGGTAATTTCAAGTCTTGAACGAATCGTGCAGGGATACAATCCACTAAAAGCTTCGCCATAATTTGGGAGTGTCTAATTAACCAGAGTCTCCATTGCAAATTGAAACGAAACCCTAAAAAGATCAAACAACAGAAATCACGGGGGATGAAAATGTAGTCAGAACAGCAGAAACAAAACATAATTAAAGAAATAAATATATACCTTTCTTATTCCCTTCTAACTATGAGCAACAGCGGAAGCCTTCTCGACGAGCTTCTTGTCCCTCCGTTCCATTGCGACATCCCACACGTCGTTGCCGATGTGCTTCGGCTGTAAGATTAGTTAATTACTATTAGGGATTCGGTTAGGACGAGAAATAACCATTTTTAATGATGATCGATGAGAATTAATTTCGAAGCAAAAAGAAAGACGAAGAATCAGGATAATACCCGGCCATGAGCGGCTTTGTGGATGTAATACTGAGCATTTCCCATAATACAGAGCATTCCGGCGATGATTCCCATAGGTAGCGTTGCTTCCAACCACACCCACGCCATCTCAGATCTCTCTCTTCCTCCGCAACTCTCTCTCTCGTGCACTCGTGCTTGGAACTTGCAATGGTGTTGCCAATCTATGGGTTATTTGGGACCCATCGGCCCTGCCTCTAACTCGTCACTCATCTTCAGCCCAAAAATATGGGCCTTGGGCTTCTCAGCCTGATTTTTTTATCTTTGTATCCACTTTTAAGCCTTGAATTTGAAGCTAACAGTACAAAAAGAGCACGACAGAAATGTCGACATAAAAAGGTTTTAAGTCAAAGTTGCCGAATCCCATTTTGTGACTTTTGGACTTGACATGTCGAATATTGTTTTTAAGGCAATAATGTTAGGTAGTAGTAGTACTCCGTTATTAAATGCCTAATTCTGCTCCGACGATGATTGAGAATTGATCTGAGGAATTAACGGTGGATCTCACGCCTCTACCCGACACAACTTGTGTATATACTCTCCGTGTTCTACCTCACGAGTCATGGTCCATCGTTCATTGAGGCCCCAGGCCCCACTGTTCTTGACTGAGTGCGATCCATTTTGTTACGTTATTATTGATATTATCTTCGTTGTTTGTTTCGTGTTTTTTTTTTAAAAAGTAAAAGATTAAATCAGTTATCAAGTTTCGTTCAAAAATTAATTGACTATAGGAAGAGGTGGCAAACAGATATATGAAGCACAAGATTAAATAATCTCTAATCAATGTGAGACTCTAACACTACTCATTACGTGCAGGTCGAATAAACATGGTTCATGCACGTGGACAATAAATAGGGAACACAAACAAGTGGGTCAAGCCCATAAATAATTGGCTCTGATACCATACCAAGTTTCATCCAAAAACTAATTGGTTATGGGAAAAGGTGACCCAACAAGTATATGAAGCACAAGATTAAATGGTTTCTAATCAATGTGAGACTCTAACAAAAACAATATTATCTTCTTTGTGTTGTTTCGTGATTTTTTTAAAAGTAAAAATGTGGATGAGAGTGATAAGCTAATCCATTTCCTCCGTGGCAAATGCTAGAGGTAGGTCAATGAAAATATAACAAGTTCTATAGTTTTAAATCCTTAGTAAATGATGGAGAGTTGGTTGATGCAAGATTTTAGTTTGTTTATGGTGATTGGATATGATGAAATAAGATTTCAATTTTTGGGCATATAACGTGGGACTTGCAATATGTTACTAATGCTTGCACATTACAGATGGGGGCCTTTGTTTCTCAAAATTTTCACCGCTCAAAATTTCTAAAATTTTAAATTAAATTTTCACTCTCCTCACTTTTTCATAAAATACTATATTTTTTCACAAATCCTAATACCCAAAATTTCCAAAACTCTAATATTTCCACAAAACAAACACCACAATAGTATCTTACAACCTACCAATAAAAAAAAGGTTTTTATTGACAGCATTTACAAGCAATAAAATATAAACATATGAGTTGGGATGATCTTAACATAATCCTTGGAAAAAACCCCATTAGGGTTCGAAAGCACAGGGAATTGAATTGATGGTTATTTTCTGAAAGATTTGGGGCTTGGGATGACTGTTGTCACCGTCAATATAATAATTTTTGTGGTTTGTTTGGATTCGAGGAAGAAATAAAGAAGGAACAGCCGAATATAGAGAATCTTGATTTGTTTGAAGAGTTGGCCAATACAAACAAGGAAGAGAGGCGAGGGGTGGGGGCAGCTACTTGTTTAAAACACCATCCCATCAATCTCGGTCTCCCACCGATCATGGAAAAAGGTGTTCTTCTACTACAAAAAAGTAAACAAAATGCAATCAGACCATTCTTCATGTTTTCTACCCTTTTAGACTTACTTGGCATCGGAAGGAAGAAAAAGAGAAGTTTCCAACACTTTTGAGGACCCTCATCAAATACATCCTATTACACAAATTTGTTTTGGTATATTGTTGTGCATTAGTCCCGTGCTTCATCCTGGATGAATCTCACTTTTGAGGACCCTCATCAAATACATCCTATTACACAAATTTGTTTTGGTATATTGTTGTGCATTAGTCCCGTGCTTCATCTTGGATGAATCTTGGAGTTAGGGCTGAAAACCGGATTTTCGGTCTGGTATAAGTGGTCCGGTCCGGTCCGGTGTGGTCCAGACCGGTTTTAATTTTTTTAAAAAAAATTTAGGTTAATTTCAAAGGGGAAGTGCAAAAAATGTTGAGTTTTTATTTAGATTAAAATTAAACGTTTTAAGTTTATAATTTGTATTAAAAATTATAAAAAATTTATTTATTTTTTGTAATAAATGCGGTTTGATTCGGTCCGGACCGCATTTAATAAAAAAGAAGACCGGACCGCATTTTAAGAACTAAGACCGGACCGGACCGCAAATCCGGTCCGGTCTGCGGTCCGGTAGTGTGCAGCCCTGCTTGGAGCTAGTGGAGAGTGCATGTAAATTTTCTAAACAAGTTCCAATCTTCAATAGAGAAGTACCAGTTAAAAGAGGACATTTATTGGTGATTCGAATAAATGACATTCGAATTTACAGCTCGTCTTAGGACTCGCATATTACTAAGGCTGCGTTTGTTACTAAAATTTTACCCAAAATTTTATCTCTCTCCTAATAAAATACTCCAATATAATCTCTCTCTCTTCCATCAAAAAATTTAAAAAATTACAAAAACTATAAAATATTATCTCTTTCTTCACTTTTTCACTAAACTCAATACCAACACCAAACCCAATACCAAAAATTTTACCACACAAACCCACCCTAAGCTACACAAATTTGTGTTTGGTATACCATTGTGCACTAGTCTCGGGCATCATTCAAAATGAATCTTGGAATCAGTAGAGAGTGCATGAAAAATCTCTTTACACCTCTCCACTTATAATAGAAAAGTACTGATCATGAGAAAACACTCAGTAATGATTAGAATTTAGGGATAAATAAAAATTTGGTCATTGAACTTTGACCGAAAATCAAATAAGTCATTATACTTTAAAACTCATCAAATTGGTCTTTAAAATTTAAAATTTATTAACAATTTAGTCCTTTTAAGACCATTTAAATGTGAATGATTTTAACTTCAGAGACTAATTTTATGTATTTTAAAATTTAAAGATTTATTTAATTTTCGCATAAACTACAAAGATCAAAATTATATTTAACCCTATAATTTATCGGGTCCGAATTTAAGACTCGCCTTGAAGTATATCTACCATTAAGCTAACTCTTTGTACCAGATAACTGTGTTTTCGTCGAAATTTGTATTTGCCGAGGAAAGAAAAATGAAAAAGAAAATGGAGAGGTTTGACTTAGACCCTAAGCCTAAAGAGATGGGTCTTATAACTGACCAATTATTGGGGATGTTTGAGGGTGAAAATTTTGAATATTAGGGTTTGAAAAATATTATAAAGTAAATATATGTTATGAGAGTTGGTGAAAAAGTAAAGAGAGAGAATATTTTTAATAAGTATTATAATAATAAAAAATTATGTGGTGACTTTTTTATAATTAAACCCAAATATTTGAGCCCAAATATTTGGACACCAAACATACAAGTCTTCCAGAATCAGAGAGCGATAAAGAAAAAAAAAAGTGGCAAAAAAAATAGCGACCCAAAAACGCGGTGAAATAAATCGAAATTACGGAGGTGAGACCTGGATTAGGTTCGTTTTGAGTAAAAATGTAGGATTTTAGAGAAGTTGTGAATATTTATGTTGAATGTTTGTGTAAAGTGGAGAGAAAAATGATTTGATGTAATTGTTTAATAAAAAAATATTGGAGTTATTGAAAAAATATAGAAAGATAAAATTTATGTTGAATAAAAAATTAAAAAATTGTTGAAGATGGTATAAAATGTATTGATATTAATGTTTAAATTTTAAATATATTAAGTGATAATCTTATAAATATACTTAAAATCGGGAAAAAGTATCAAAACGAACTTATCCTAATAAAAAGACTCGTTGGTGAGAAATGTCGAGCAATTGCGCGTTCACTGTCCAGCTAAGATTGCGTTGGCAAAACATAATTATTCATTTGCCATGGGGGCTCTACGCCTGTCTGGGACCCTTCTCTCCCAACCCAGACCTTGATTTGCTTCATGCCAGACACGTGTTCTCACCTGCAACATGTAACTTCTGACTCCAGTCACAGGCCCAATAAAGATTTCGTCATAAGCTGTGAAAAACAAAAGGCTAAAATCTTTTCTCTACTTCCTCGGTCCTCGGGCAGTGGCCAATGTGAAAATGTTGCATCAAAAATCTTTATCCTTGCCTTCCAATTTTTTTAGCTTCCCAAGAGATCAACTTGTTTCCACTCTCAGAGTCGGTCGGGATACAAAACGGAAATTAGTGAAAGAGCAGGAAGAAAATAATTAAAGATTTTGCCTTTCCTTCGTGCAAATTTGACAGAGAGCTGTCCAGTGTCCACCCTTCCCTTTTCTCTTTTTCTTTTTTTTTTTTTTTTGTTTTGTTTTGTCTTCCCTTAATACAAACCCCCTTTATTGATGGTGCTCTGTTTCTCCTTTTTCTTCTGCAAGAAGAACAACTAAAACCCTTTTTTCCAATACCATTTTTTTGTTTGTTCGATTTCTCTAAAAGAAGAAGGATAAGCCATGTCGGGTCTGTATAATCCCAACTTCTCACCAGCAAGAGCTGCTTCACCGCAGATTAGAAGCACTCCAGATGTCGACAGGTACGCTTCCGTAAACGCTGTTAGTATAATTCATATAATTGCAGCAGGAATAACCACAGGCAAAGTTAGTCTCGGTCAAGTTGTTGGATTTCTCTTGTGGATTCGGTATTTTTTGTCTGAGAATCTTGAATGTTCTGCTGTTTTGATCTATGTGGGGCTGTTGTTTCCTAGTCAGTACTTGTCAGAGCTGCTGGCAGAGCATCAAAAGCTCGGACCTTTCATGCAAGTCCTTCCGATATGTAGCCGGCTATTAAATCAAGGTCACCTTCTACATCATTGAGATTTGGATCTGGGTTTTTCTGGGTTTTCAATGGTTTCCTTCTTCTTATTCTTTTTCTGTCTGTGCAACAGCATCATTGGGACAAGAAATGTGCCTGTTTGTATGGGTTTAGATCGGTCTGATTGTTCCTTAACTGTAAACTGGATAAACTTGTCCACTGGCTTCCTCCGTTTTTGACAACGATTATTGGTCAAGCATCCGTTTTTTCTCTTTTCCTGGCCATCTTTGAGTGTGGAATTGGCGTCATGATATGATGAGCTTTATTTCCGAGATAAGATGATATGAACTTTTTCCAATGGGGAAGTTGGCAGTCTAATGAAAAGATAACCAAATCATTAGGTTTTGATAATTGCTGAATGCTTAGTTTAGTTCACCGAGAATGGAGTGAACTCATTAAAATCACTTTAGGTTGGTTGATTGCTCAAATTTATTTGCAAATTCAATTTTTTTTTGCAAAATTATGAACCATGTCAACCAGAATATTTAAATGAGTGGATCAGTATAAAAACAATTGGTAACAATTTCAAAAACAACTAAAGGCCTTATGCGTGGTCTGGTGCTGATGCTTGGGATGAATTTGAACTTGATAACATGGAAGAGTCTTGAAAATAATCATGGACAGGGATTGATATGAACTAGGTAGAGGTGGTCTCGGTTGGTAACTTCGATGTTGAAATTTTGAACATATGCATGCCAATGCTGGAGCTAATGACATCAAACAACTTGACAGAGAAGGATTCTGGGGTTTCATAAACATTTAAGTGGCGTAGATGGTATTAAGAAACTGTGTTTGAATCTGGCATAGCTTCCCGAGTACATTTCAGGACATGGAGATGATTAAGCACTTGCTGCCTTAGTGACTGTGGAGTTTGCTGGTGTTTTAGTCCTCAAAAGTTTAAAGCATGAGTGTATGACCAAAATGAATCACTCGAGCCTAGATCAACTACCTCACAGGCTTACACTCTGTATTCACTGGCATTAAGGTTTTGTGTCTCCTTAAACAGAAGTTTGACTTTAGATTATCAAAGTAATTGGCTTATAATCTGTATCGCTCTTGGATGAATCTTTATAAAATAATTTTTCCCTACTTTGCTTTGAAATGTTTGTCAAATGGCAATGGCCTTTTCTTCAAGGTTATAATAGCCAACAGTGTGGGTCAATTTCTCATATGAAGTACTCTTTTAAAATGCAGAGATTTTACGGGTCTCTGGAATGATGTCCAACCAAGGTTTTGGTGACTTTGACAGATTTCGGCACAGAAGCCCGAGTCCCATGGCTTCTTCAAACCTCATGTCAAGTGTCACTGGGACAGGATTAGGTGGCTGGAATGGTCTTCCTCAGGAGGTAATTATGTTTCTGATTTTATTATTTCCTTTTGGTGCCCTTGACCTCTATTTTGCTGCGGGGTTTTTGAGTTATGCGCCAACTACTAAATAAGCTTGCTAGATTTCCGATCCTATCCCCTGTACACTGAAGTGTGTGAATCCACACAGACATTACTTGTAGACGATATTTTTACTTCCTCTAACTTCTACTTAGGAAAGGAAGTTGGTCAAAAGAGGAAGAGGAAAATTGTTTGTGGATGTCCAGTCTAGAATCAGCAACTTTAGAGATTTGTCTTTATGTTCACACCTCTTCCCTAACTCCCTCTATCATTCCATGAGATGTGTAATGCACTAGATACTTAATGACGACTTCATTTGGATGAATGGGTTAAACTGATGAGGAGTATACCTATCCTTCTTGTTCGCTCCTTAGCTGTTGGTCTAGCAGTACATCCACTAGAATATCCACGTGCATGAATAGAATTTACATTCTATGGTTTCAGAAATGCATGTTTTATGAGGCATATGCATGCTTGATGATTGCACTTGAAGCTCACAAGAGATGTGTGTTTGACTTAATGAGTAACCTGAAAAAAGAAAGAAAAAGAATGAGTTGTACATGCTTTGTACTTGTACCTTTTTGTGGCAATTCTGTAGTTGGGTCCCTTGATGTTTTCAACTAGAAGTTTAAAACTCCTGATTTCGAAGTTATCTGAATTGTGTTTGCATTTCTTTCTGCTTTGGTTTTTGCTTTTACAAATGAATACTAATGAATGTAGCATGTCTATGTGAAAACTAATGCCATTTGTTTTTCTTACTAATTTATTCTGTAATCCTCACTTCTGGAGTACTCTATACAAAAATTTAATGAACCTTCCTCACATAACAGAGATTAAGTAGACCCCCTGGAATGACGATGGACTGGCAAGGTGCACCTGCAAGCCCTAGCTCATACACTGTCAAAAGGATTTTGCGTTTAGAAATTCCCGTTGATACTTACCCAAATGTGAGCTTTCACACGATGGTAGTCTATTATAAATTTGATCGTGTAAACCCACATATTTCTCCATTTTAAATACAAAATCTAACAGCTAGTTACACCTGAACTACTTGTTTCTTTATGGGTGTTAGTTCAATTTTGTCGGGCGGCTTCTGGGCCCTAGGGGAAATTCTCTGAAACGGGTGGAGGCTACAACAGGCTGCCGTGTATACATTAGAGGGAAAGGGTCAATAAAGGATCCAGACAAGGTAATACAAACCTACACAACGCTTTAACTTTTTTCATTTCTATACGATGTTGATTTTCTGTTTAAATGTAGCCAAAATTGAAATGGAAATATAATGCATTTCATAATGATCCTTTGATATGATTTTTTTAAAGTTGAAGATTGGCATTCTTAAGTCATCTTCTGTACATTTCAATCTCAAGGAAGAAAAGCTAAGGGGAAGGCCAGGCTATGAGCACCTTAATGAACCACTTCACATCTTGATTGAGGCAGATTTGCCTGCCAGTGTTGTTGATATGAGGTTGAGGCAGGCTCAGGAAATTATTGAAGAGTTGCTCAAACCTGTGGTAAAAATCTTCAAACTAGAACTTCTTGTTTTCTAATATTTTTGGATTCTATGTAACTTGGTCGCAGATGTTAGTTTATTATTAGAAGTTATAAGGACATTTGAGGAAAGCAATGACAAGTCATTTTCCTTTGACGAGGTCCATGAAAGAAACAATCTTTAAGGGAACAGTTCTTTGATTTCTTCTAGAAGTTATTATAGGTCTCAATTGATTCAAAATTTGATCATTGAAGTTATCCTATTATTGGTATAGGATATATTTTTTAAGCCATACGTATTCTTTCGGGAGAAGTATGGGCAGGATTCAAAAAAAGGGACCCAACTCCCGTGCCCACACATAATATGAACTAATAAGCCACTTATCCACTTCATATTCTTTAGCTCTAAAGAACCGGTCACGACATGATATATTGGTTATATTATTGTAGCAATGGATTTGCAACATCTCATGAAATTGTACTTTTAACTGATTTTATTTGTCCTTGAAGACAGTATATATATCCTGAAACATTGATAAAAATTCAAGCATTTACATGATGAAGCTTCAGAGGAATCTGCTCTTCCATTTGAAGAGTGTTATTTAGGTATCAATGGTAACAAACAGGCATGCCAAGCTGTTAAATCTCTGTTTTTCCTTTAGTATAACCCTTCAGCTCAGGTTTGAGATTTATTGATTCTTATCAGAATCGAGGAAGGCCCATTTTGCTGGTTGAAGAAACTTCATGTTTCACCTTTTTTCTTGGAAAACTGTCCGTTGGGAATTGCTTTAGGAAGTAGAATCAATTTTCAGAATAACTTAATCCACTCGAACCCATACAGATATCAGTTAAGAGACAAGTTAAACACTGAGCAAATTTTGAATGTCTACAATTTGAATCCTTTGACTCTTGAGTTCTCTAAATCGTCGAGTTATGCAGATTCCTCTTAGCCTGCATAGACATATTAGATATAGAAGTTATGCTCGGAACTGTTCCCTCAATGCTCCTTTCGTGTATTAACTAATAGCATCTTCCGGCCTTGATTTTGATTTAAAACCTCCATTCTTTGTCTTTTCTGGATGACCTTGAATACGCAGGACGAGTCCCAGGATTATATAAAGAGGCAGCAGTTGCGTGAATTAGCCATGCTAAATTCAAATTTCAGAGAAGAAAGTCCTGGGCCTAGTGGTAGTGTCTCGCCTTTTAATTCCAGTGGCATGAAACGTGCAAAAACAGGACGCTGAGTGCTTATATTACTCCCGGTCTGAAATGTTGCCTGCTCCAGAAACCCCTGGCTGAACATGCCTCATGCTACTCTGAACTCAACACAGGCACAAGAATAGGCTAACAGTCCCTGGTGGATGAGCTTTCTGGTGGGTTTTGTTCTTTTTTTTTTGTTTATTTAACAGAAAGACAAAAACAAAAAATATAATCCTAAAAGAAAAAAAAGTTATATAGTTGAGTTTAGGTTTGTTGGGGTCAGGTTTTCCAGTAAACTTTATACATTCATTGGATTTATTCTTGTGGTAGAGACTTGGAGAAGTGTGGAAAATATATATTACTGGTGCTAGCATTAGGCCTTGAGACAATGGAACAAATTTTTGTACGTATTGTCATTTTCCATAGTTTGTTTTTAGTTAGCTGTATGTGAGCAGAGTCTGGATATTCTTACCAGTCTCTCTCAATTGCATTATTGGATTTTGTTTCTTTGGAGACATTCGGCGTTTCTATGTATGGTGGAATGACATGGGCCCTATGCAAACCGAGTATTTGGACCATCTGTTAATGGCTTCATGTCCAAGTAGCAGTACTTTGGTAGGTACAGGGTGCTTTTCAAAGGCTATTCAAGATCTCGCTTGTTGCATCTGCATCTCTCTCGCTCTATAGATAGATAGATAGATAGATACAGTGAACTATCCTCTTTGTTAGCCTTGCATCATCTCGGCTTTTCTCCTGTAAATATACATGCGAGTCATGAAAAATGGATTGCTTGGGCATAGATTGATTGTACAAATATTTCCTGAAGAATGCACCATGTATCCTTTCGTGCTTATAAAAAAGGATATTGCCAGAAACAGATTACCAGGTAGAGTATGGGATTTCATTTGACTTGGTTGTTGCGGCAATGTGCATAGACAGGGCAACCGAAATATAACTGTTCAAAGCAAGTTCTGGGTATATTTGTTTACTGAAATTTTGGGGAATATTGCCAAAATTTTGGGATACTTTTGAATGTTGAAGTTTATTAGGGTTTGTGAAAAGTTTGAAGTGTATGTGTAACAGTTGGAAATTTTGAAGTATGTTTTGTTGAAAATTTTAGGCCTTCAAAATTTTAGGCAAAAAAACATGTCATCTATCTCGACCCATAAAAAGGCTCAGACAACATCCAAAGTACACCACTTGGACAACATAAATGGGCGGGAATCTTTGACATTTAATAATCCTTAGGCTCTGTTTGAGTAACAAAATTTTAGTCACCTAAAATTTTATCATCATTACAAAACACTCTCATCACTTTTTCATCAATTTTCATACATTTTTTCACCAATTTTTTCATTTTTTTACCAATTTTTTCACTCTCTTCACTTTTTCATCAACTACAATACCTAAAATTTTACTTCTCAAACACAGCCTGAGTGGGTTGGTGTGTTTATGTTTGCACGTGTTAGAACATAGTAGTGGAATCTCCAGGGAATTAAGATATGCAGAACCTATTCTTATGGTTCCTCGATAGATGCCCTGCGTTGAAATATGATGTGTAAAGTTTTGCAGCACTGGAACGTGGCGGTAGGCTTCTTTTAACTTTTCCATCAAATCTTTCAGGTCGGCAGGATCGTTTGTTGGAGGAAATTTTTGGAGAATATTTTTAAAATTTAAAATATATTAAATCTTTTGAAATGTACGTATGAATGTTAAAAATTTTGGAGTGTATTTAATTTAGTAGAAATTTTGATGTCCTAAATTATTGAGCAAACAAACTCCCTCAGAATGTGTGGCTCTGCAACAGGGACAGGATTCTCGTGCACTTCAAACAAAACAAAGATTCGGCAAAACATAATTTTGCAAGTTGCAACCCTTAAACAAAAGGCTTTGACACAGTACGATGTTTGTTGGCAAAAGTCATGACGTGTCAAACTTGAGAATTTCTGTCTCAATAAACAAATCGTAAGGCTTGACATTCGGCTTGCTAGTTTGCTTGAGTTCAAAGTTAACTACTCCAGCATATTCTTATTTGCCAAAGAGGAACATTTTCTATTCCTCAACTCGCATCTTTCATAGACAACAGTAACATTAGTGGTCGCGAATTTGAAGTTGGAAGGAAAATATGTGATCCCCCAATTATATGTGGGGGGGATTTTGTGTAGGATTACGCCCCAAATGGTAACATGTTGAGAATACAAAAAATAAATGTTTCGACAAAAAGAAAGAGAAGACAGACAAAAACAACAGCAAAAAGTGCATTTGTTTCGGTGGAAAACACTTGTTCGTGATTTGATTTATTATTATTATTATTATTATTATTATGGTATATCTGAATTGAAAGAATTAAATTTATTTCTTTTATTTGTAAATGTTCAGAGGAAATTTAGGGTTTAAAATTTAAGGTTAATAATGGTAAATGTTCTTAGGATTCTTTGTTTTATCAAAACCTCCAAAATACATGTAGACCCATTTTTTAGCGTCTTATAAGTAATATTCCTCCTTGGACTCGAGTTCATACTTCAATTTTCCAGAAAATACTTGTTAGCTTGTTGTTACTTTGTTTAATTTTGTCGTGACATTGTTGGGGATTCAATTCATATTTTTAGAAAGGGTAAATTACTCCATCAGTCCCTGGGGTTTAACGTTTTCCCAGATTGGTCCCTGCAGTAATTTTTGTCCTACGAGTGTCCCTGTAGTTTCTAACACTTCCATATTAGTTCTGCCGTCAGATAGGTAACAAAACTTGTATACGTGGCTGACGGAGACCACGTCAGAACCAATACATGCCTGACACGTGTCAAAAAATGTCACATCATTAAAAACATGGGTCCCGCCTCCAACATGTAATTCCACGTTGGATTTTCTCTCTCTCTCATACCACTGTACGAAACTCTAACAACATCAAGCAGATAACTTCCGCATTTTCAATGAAAATCCAATGAAATCCACGGTATATATCATTGAGGTAATAGTTGATCGAAATCCGAAATCAATGAAAATGAAATGAGAAAAGTAATAGAAACAGAGGAGGGGAAGGGACGGGGCTAACTTTTGGCGTTCTCGTATTGGGAATGAGAGGAAATAGCTCTCGTCGAGTCGCCCAGCAAGTCCACTCTCACCTTATCACCTCTGGTTTGCTACATAACCACTGGTCTGGGTCCTATGTTGAAGCCATGCATGTGTTCCACGAAATGCCTAAGAGGAACAGCGTCACCTGGAATGTCATGATCACAGGTTTGGCGAAATGGGGGCACCATCTCTGTATAACCGTTGAGTTAAACAACCTTGAATGACTCCTCTATATATTTTATCCCTATAAAGAAACATCCACGTAGATCATCACCCACAAGAAGCCAAGAAAGAGGGAGTCAGTCATATTTCTATCTTTTCGTTGCAGAGAGAGAGATAAAGCACTGCCCCATACGGATTGGCAAGAAAGAGGGAGTCAGTCATCTTTCTATCTTTTCGTTGCCCTGAGGTGGTTTCTGCTCTCTTTTAATGAAGTATCGTTGTTTAGATAAAAAAAAACTACGAAAAGATAAAGCACTGCCCCATACGGATTGGCAAGAGCTCACCTGGTACTCCTTGAGCGAATCATACCCAAGAATAACATAAGCCAGCTTTCCTGGAAAGAACCACGAAAACAACTTTAAGATTGAGAATAAATTCTTGAGTCGTCGGAATTTTAGAAAACATCAAAAGTAACAGAGATTGTTCAAAAGTGCAAAAACAAACCATTTTTGTCGGGAAAAAAGAGGGAGACAATGCTTGCACCCCAGTTGGTGAAATTCACAGATATGTCACCCTGCTTCAGCTCGTAGAACTCGATCTCTGGCTTTTTTGCAGAGCCGCTGACAAACCCGAATGCAGCTAGGATGATGAAACAGCACACCACAAAAATCTTGCCCATTGTTTTTAAGCAGAATGGTCTTCTCCGAAAGGATATTTGAATGGTTAAAGAGGAATATATACATGCAGAGAGAATCCAACGTGAAATGACATGTTGGAGGAGGGACTCACGTTTTATAACGTTTTTAATGATGTGAAGTTTTTTAACACGTGTCAGACATGTATTGGTTCTGACGTGGTCTCCATCAGTCACGTATGCAAATTCCGTTACCTAACTGACGACAGGACTAATATGGAAAATGTTAGAAACCACAGGGACACCCATAGAACAAAAATTAACGCAGGGACCAATATGAGAAAACGTTAAACACCAAGGACTGATGGAGTAATTTACCTTTTTAGAAATAATATAAATCATATGAGTCTTGTGCATCTTTAAATTTTGACTTTAATTACTGCTCTGGAATGACTTGACTTGCTGACGATGAATGCGAAGAAACTGGGAGACTTGTTCTTGACTTCCAATTTGACTAACTTGCAACATTAATTGGGTACAAAAGGTCTTGGAGGTCTTCTTTTGTTTTTGACTCGAGACATGACAAAAACAACTGTTGTTAGCTAGAAACTGAATTTGTTGCTTGTAAGAAGGAAACTCTCCTGACTTGGGATGTTATTCTCTTGAGTTTGAATTTATCCCATCATTTGAAGTACAGTTTTCTAATACAAAATATTTTGACTTTTCCCATGTATCCATTTTTATGTATTGCAAAAATGGATTATTTACTAGAAATTGAGAATTGTGAGGGATGACTTGGTAAGCAGTAGAAAACTTTTTCATTGCATCTTTCACTTGCTTGAGAAATGATCTCATAACTTGACCACCACTTATGCTACGTTTGCGTACTAAAATTTTGGTTACCTAAAATTTTATCATCATTACAAAACATTATCTCTCCTCACTTTTTCATCAATTCTCATACACTTTTTACTTTTTCAGCACTTCCCGTAACTTTTTTTTACTTTTTCACCAACTTTTTCACTCTCTCCTCACGTTTTCATCACCTCCAATACCTAAAATTTTAACAACCCCAAAATTTTGTTTCTCAAACACAACCTTAGACAACCAAGTAAGAATTTGACTTTTAAAATAATTACAAATTAAATAGGATTATAAGTATGTCAGACCAAATCCTTCAAGTTTTACAAAAAAAAAAGATTAATCCAAGACGCACACCTCTAAAAGAGATAGAGATGGATTTTCTAAAAGAGATATCTTGATTAGATTATAACACATGTGGTTACCAATAATTATTTAGTTAATCAAAATTTAATTCATTCTGAAATTGTTTACAGAATCTGATTATGGTAACCCTAACATAGAAAGAGGGTGTAATGATAATTATTGCCAAACAATTAATGTAATAAGTAAAACAATTGATACCTTAAGTAAAAAAAGAAGAAATTATTTTTTAATTGAAAAATAGAAGATAGTGAATTAAAAAATTAATATCTTAAACAATTTAATAGTCTTTTAAGTAACAATTGCAAGAAAACAAAAAATTACAGAATTACAGGTAAAGCCTTGATGTTTCCAACGGTACGTCGTTTATCTCCAAGCCGTTGACCGTCGATCCGGTTCCCTCATTTCGCTGTGGGCAGTGGGGCGATTGGGAGTGTGCGATATACTCCATCCTATATCTACTCCACACTACAACGAGTAACAGCAAACACCGCTCCGCCACCAGAAAATGCTAGCGCGCAAATTAGTTTATCCTTCCTCTCCGTGAGTAACACACTGCTTTTACATATTTTCTCTCTTTCCTCATATTTAGTTTCCCGTAATATTCTGATAATGGGTAAGAAATTGAATCCAAGATAACTTTCTGGGTTTCTTGTACGGTGGTAGTTAGAATGTGTAGACTTAAAATAACGATTTCAAGGTTATATGTATGTCTCAGGTGCTCAGTTGTTTCGTTCGATTCCCATTGTCAAGAATCTGTGAAGTTATTGTTTCGTCACAACTTAAGCTATGGACTCGACCAAGGTAATGTAACTTGCCCACGTCTTTGCAAATCTCCAGTAGAAAGTAGATGAGTGGTTGTATAATTTAAGATACGTGTATTTTCAGGTCGCAGGAAGCATAAGAGTTTACGAGTCAGGGCTGGCTTCTGGGACTCCATTAAATCTGGGTAATATTGTTATGAATGACGAAATCTACAAACTTAGATTTATCAAATTTTTTTCTGCTTCATCGTACGGTACAAAATCAGTATTCACGGACGCCGCTCTATGTTTCAGTGATCAATTAACTGGCCAGATTGTTTGGTCTTGGCTGCAAATTTTTTTCTCCCCATATCCTAAGAAGGAAAGCGTGTTTGAGTAGGCTCGTCTGTAGAATTGTGTTCTTTTAGTACCCCCAAGGGTTTGGTGTGGTGGTAAGGCTTCGGCTTGGGTTCTAACATGTCCCAAGCTCGAGCCCCAACATCCCCATTATCGCCCTTGACTTATCTGCTCCCTGGGTTGTGGGGTCGGTCCAGTGGGCCGGGGTTTGTACTTCAGGGTTGGGCCAAAAGGGTCCGGCTTTGGGGAATTTCCTTGTCATAAAAAAAAAAAAGAATTGTGTTCTTTTAGATGGGTTCCTATCGAAGCTTTCAAAATGTCGGTTGGTGGATAAAACCCCGCCAAATGGTCATGTAAATCTATCTTTGAACTTGTAAAGTTTTTTGATATTATGAGCAGCAAATTTAAAGTTTCCATATTAATGCTGGTGCTATTGATTGCAGTGTAAAAGAGTAAGATAATGTTTATTGTGACTTGAGTAGTTACTTTCAGTGTAATTTGTGTAGGATGGGTACTCTTTTGATCTCCAATATAGAAATTTTTCGTATGCTATTCTGTGGTAAACAGTAATCTGCTGGCGCCATCCTACCAACAATTTTTGTCTGCATTGTTGCTTTAGCTTAGTTTAGAATGTTCTTAACTTGATTCTTGTATCAGGTTTTTAAAGAACAATACTGCACAAGTAATTGAAACGCCCTCTGAACCCCAGGAAGAGGAGGAACCTTTGCCTCTAGAGGTTGTTCTCACTGAAAAGACTGAAATAGATGGGACAGTGGAACAAATAATATTCTCCTCTGGTGGAAATGTCGATGTGTATGATCTTCAAGCCTTATGTGATAAGGTAATTATATTGTTGTTGTTGGTAGCTCTTCTGCACACACATATGCTGTTGGTGTTTATTGTTCAGCACTCTCAAATGGAATAACTGGAAGTCACATGCCTGTCAGGCTTCATGTTTGGGTTTCTTTGTGCCACTTTGCACAGATGAGGTCTGCATATATCTAGAGGCTCTCTGCAAAGTATGTACTGTGACTTGGGGCTTTTGTCGTATTCTATTGATGTAACTTGGGCTAAGTAATTTTCTGAAGGCTTATTTGCTATTATGTATATAAAGATTTGTGGGCTGGACACCAACTATTGCTTTGCAAGTACAGAACCTTTTAGATGTTGATTCTGCTGATTGTTGTTCCTTTTATCCAATTATTGATTTTTATACCTCACAAGGAGGGAAAAAAAATGTGTGGAATGTGTATGCTCTTTCTCGAAATTGAAGATTCGACAGTCATTAGTTCTGTTAGATCTTCAGGTGATAATCAATTCATTAAATCACATAATATCATGTCCTTAATAGGTGGGCTGGCCTCGTAGGCCACTGTCAAAACTCGCTGCAGCTTTGAAAAATAGCTACATGGTAGCCACACTGCATTCAATTAGGAAATCACCTGGATCAGGTAAATACTAAAGTTTTGACTTTGTTGTATTACCGTCCGATTTCATATGATTAGGCATGTTGAGTCAATGTGCACTTATTACTACATCTAAAACTACTTGATGGACATCTTAGTGTACTTGGAAAAGTTATTTGACAGAAGGGAGTGACCAAAAGAAGCTAATTGGCATGGCTCGTGCCACATCAGATCATGCCTTCAATGCCACAATCTGGGATGTCCTCATTGATCCTAGCTATCAGGTATCTTGTGATGGGTAAACCTGTATGTGGTGGGCATGCCAATCATTAGTTCCTGCCAAAAAGAATTTTGCAGATAGTACGAACTTATTGAAGCATTTATATCAATGAGATATTGAGGTTACAAACTGGATACAGAATTGGATATTTATGCAGGCAGGCCCCCTTGCTGGATATCTAGTTTGATGCATTTTGGATTTATCTATGACCTAGGGAACTGGGCTGGCTGGATTGGCGACGGGAGCCATTAAATAACTGTAGCATTAATGGGCGAGTTCCATGTTTTTTCTTGATATAGAAGTGGGAGTTTGGGCTCAATGTGAAAACTGTAACTGAAATAAAAACGGATCTTAACGTTTGGCTCCCAACACAGCATTTTTTTGCTGTTTCAATTTGAGCAGGGTTTTAGACGTATGGTATGTTTTGTTTTTGGTCCACTGGAGGAAAGTTTAAGGGCATTGTGGGAGTTGGGAACCGTTTGTGTGGACCTAAGCGCTGGCTGTTTTTTGGACATGATGTTTAGTATTCCTTTTTTTTTCTCTGAGCCATGATGTTTAGTATCCATTAGATGCAAGTTACAAATTTTCATTATATATGTTTAGTATTCATTAGATTCATTAGATGCAAGTTACAAATTTCCATTTTATGCAACTTGGCAGAATCTCTGTAATCAGGGACGGAGCTCCTGCCCCCCCCCCCCCCCCCCTCCCAACGTTCAATCTTTGTTTCATCCCTGTTTGTAATGGTGTTTTAATCATCAGGGGCAAGGCCTTGGTAAGGCCCTCGTTGAAAAGATTATAAGGGTTCTTCTGCAAAGGGACATTGGCAATATAACACTCTTTGCCGATAGTCAAGGTATTAAAATACTTTACATATTTGTTGTGTTCTTGTTCAATATGGTAGTAACCCATTGTGAATGACAAGATTGATCAGCCTATCTGCCATTATGACATTGGCTCTTATTGATGAGCGACACTTTTTTCTTCTTGTTGTACTTGCATAATATTAGTCCTCTGTAAAATCATATTGTGTGTCCTGTCTCAGCATCTCAGGTCAAAACATGAATTTTCTGCTGCCAATACCTCCCTGATCTTATCATAGTCTTTTGTGCCAGTCTTGTTCTAACATTTTCGTCTTTGATTTAACTTGGACTGTTTCAGTTGCACGGTTCTTTTTTGTCATATGTGGGATACAAAGCCTGTAGCCTGACCTATCTTCCATTGTCATTCCAGTTGTGGAGTTTTATCGGAATTTGGGTTTTGAACCTGACCCAGAAGGCATTAAAGGTATGTTTTGGAACCCAAAGTATTAATTCTCCCTAAACTGATCGATGTTGTGGGTTTGAAGGGGACATGAGAAGACATGAGCAACGGTAATCTGTATGTAAGTTTGATAGTTACTCATTTGTAGTTTGTACATATGAAGTCGGTGCCTAATGGAATCTGGCACGGGCGGAGACTGATTTCCCCTTAAAAAAGTTTTTAAACATCGGGGCTCTAATTACTGTTATCATGCTGGAGGACTCGGTATTTAAGCTCGAAAGATTTTTCCTTTTAAGAGGAAAACCATCCATAAGCTCTGAAATTAATTACAAAGACACAAAAACTTGGATGAGTTTCTGTTCTTGTTTTTATTTGGTAAGCGAGCAATGCACGTGGATTATCCTTGTGTAGGAGAATTCAGAGACTTGCGTCAATAAAGGGTTTATATGTAGAGCTTTATTAAAAAGTCCGGTAGAGAAGATGAGTAGTTTTCCATGATGATGCTGTGTTCGGGTCCTCGTTGGCTCACTTCCCCGAACACTCTGAAAATCTAGTTCGATCGTCTGAAATTGACCAAACTTGCATCCACGCCCACTTGGGCTCCAACAAGTATTTACCAGTCAATTTTCTCGTAGGGGCTAAGGCAGCACGCTGCAGGAGCTACGCAATTTCTTTGCGGGTTATCCAAACAGTGTTCTCCCAGGAGAGTCCAGTTAGCTACGGTGGATGAGGTCGCCTTGGACTTCCTTTTGGTGCAGAACAAAATGACAAACTAGAAAAAAAAAAAACAAAAGAACTTAACTTACTTAATGGCGACACGTATTAGAATGCCATATTTTCAGCCAACCGTGGCTCTTTGTTGACATTGACCAATAAACGGCCTATCTTCCTTTTCTCGTTTCTGTCCACGTGGCCTGAATTTTTGGGATTTAAATATTAGGGAAAGTTGTTAAGTTTTGAACACTTTTTCATTTTATTCTTTCACTTTTAAATTTTTAATTCTGTAATTTTCTTTTTTTGACGAAATGGTCATTCTGTCAGTCTGCTGTCCATATACTTAACGAAGTTCTCTGACACGTCAACAAATTTGTACTGGTCGACCGCTTCATGTAGTGGTCGACTGCTCACTTTCAACACATATACCCGGTCGACCGCTTCATGTGTCGTTAAACATAAGGACGACAAACTGACGGAATGACCATTTTGTCAAAAAAAAAAAATTCAAGGACTAAAAATCTGAAAGTTGAAAGTGAAGAACTAAAATAAAAAAATGCCCAAAATCTAAGGACTAAAATGCTAATTTCCCTAAATTTTAATAAAAGTTTATTTTTCTAATATATATGAATATTTAAGCTAATATTTTAAGTCGGATAATTTCATAATTATATTTCTATATGTAAACAATATATTAAGTCAAAGTGACATATGAGACAACACCACATGGGGGGATAGTTGTAATTACCATCTTCCCCACTAAACTTCTTTGGCATCTGATATTAATAGCTATAGATAATGCAGTTAGTAGTTAACCACCGGAAGAGGCCGCCCCCGGGTTTGGGTCCTGTTAACGAGGGAGTGGTGCCCATGGGCATCTTATGTTTTGACTTTCTATTTTGGAAGTCGATGGTTTTGGACTTGTGTAGTATGAAAACTACGTTCCGAGTCCAAATCCTCTCGTAACGTAATTTTTCCGCGCAAACTGAAAAGACTATTATATTTCTGTTTTCCACTTCGGCTAATTATCTATTGATGTTAGTTTAATCCGTGGAAGGATAAACGTATCATGATCAGGTTTATTCCTTCCGAACCTGCTTTACCTCGCATCCTTTTTTGTTTACATCTGTGCGTTTTGGGGGGCCGACTCGGTAACTCGTCCGTAACTTTAGGAGCGCGCTTTTCCTTTTTGGATTCTATTGGTATTTGGTAAGTTCGAGTATTTCTATCTTTGATTTTCTCCTTTTTTGTTTCCCAGTGATTAATCGGAATTTTGGATTATTTTTTAGTCCGATTTCGCGTTTTTGGTTTTCCACGACGAATTTGTTGAGGGGCCAAAGAAGGACCATTAGGGCAATGGCGGAATCATCGCTCTCATGGGAGTTTAACAGTAGTAGGGTATTTCATGGGAGATAGTCGAATTAACCTTGCTTTAGTTTTGAGGATTCTTTTTTAGTCTGAAACGAAATTGAGATCGGATATTGCCGATGCCGTCGGTTGCGAAATTGGGTATTCTTGAGGTCAGAAAACTAGCATCTTAGATAAGTTTTTGAGTTTTCCTTGAATTCCGCTTAGTAATACGAATTTTATTTCTGTAGGGAATCTAGGAATATTCTTCTCTTTTGCATGATATCAATGATTATGCTTTTTTTGTTTGTTTGGGTTGTGTCTAAGCTTATTGGTTATTTGTCGAATTTTGCTTATCAAACATACCCCTTTTGTGTGAAGGTGTACGCGAAGTGCGCGGAGGATCATGCAAGTCTTATAATGTTGCTGTTTTAGTAATAATGTGGTCAATGATTGATTCCTTCTATTTGGAAAATTTGATTGATCTTCAACCGTAGCTAATGTTGGGGGTCAAGTTAGACGTGCAAAAGGGTCTGGGTGGCTTCTAATTGCTGCACCTAAATGTGCTTCTGGCTTCTGGGTGCATTCTGACCGAGAGTTCAAAGAGTTTGGGCTGGAGAGAGTTGAGAGATAACCATTACTTCTCATGGAGGATACATTGCGGAGTCAGTTTGATAATGATCGAGTGACATTGAAATTGTGAATGATTTTTTCTGATACATTTACGAACAAAAATGCCGTTGGGATTGAAGCACATCGTGGTATTCTTATTGTTCTCTGCTGTATTATTCAGTGGTTATGCAACAGTAGAGGTTGAACATGAAATTTCGGGAAAGCTGCAAGCTGCTCCTCACAAAAACGTGGGAAACAATATTATAGATGCCGCTGGTACAGAGAGTTCCTTCAGTTTTGAGGATATTAATGATGGACTGGGAGAGACGAAGAGCGGAAGTGGCAAAGTTTCAGTGTCAACGGTTGCATTATTTACATTGGCAATGGCTGCTGCCACTGGTCTTGGTGCAGTCCCATTCTTCTTTGTGGAGCTCGATCCTCAGTGGGCTGGATTATGCAATGGAATGGCTGCTGGTGTGATGTTGGCTGCCAGTTTTGATCTCATACAGGAAGGGCAGGAGGGGCATGATGCTGGAAATTAGGTTGTTATGGGGATTTTAGCTGGTGGATTATTCATTTGGCTTTGTAAAAAGGTGATGCCTTTGGTCAACATTTTTCCCATCCTTGTTTGGCTCCCCTAGCATTGAAAATTTTAGTTCGCATTCCTGTATATGTTGCATTGTGTGACGTTTATGTGTGGACACCTTTAAAATGCAATGCATAGTTTTTCCAAACACTTCATTTCTGGCTTAACCCGACTCGATTAGTCTATTAAAACATACTAATGATTTTTGCAATACATCTGCCTTTCTAAATAGTGGTTTCTCCCTCAATATATACAGCAGGTGTATGAAGATATTATGTCTTATATTTCTTTTTGGGTTTCAGATTCTTGAACAATACGGGGAAGTAAGTATGTTGGACATAAAAGGCGCAGATGCAACTAAAGTCATTCTTGTTATTGGAATAATGACGCTTCATTCATTTGGGGAGGGCTCTGGTGTTGGTGTTTCATTTGCTGGCTCAAAGGGGTTCACTCAAGGTCTTTTGGTAACTTTGGCTATTGCTGTGCACAACATACCGGAGGGATTAGCTGTGAGTATGGTGCTTGCATCAAGGGGTGTTTCTCCACAGAATGCAATGTTATGGAGTGTAATTACATCATTGCCTCAGGTACCATATTATGGTTTCATATCCATTATGCTTTTGAATACTTTACTGTGTGAAGGTAACATGCATCTAAGAATGACTTGGTCATATGTTACTCTTCATAGGAAAGAGGTCAAATTAAGGATGATTATGGCTACATACAGTGCTTTCTTTGGATAGTTGTTTTCGACTAATCTTTTTTTTCAGAAAGTGTGCTTCTTAACGATACATCCTAAACAACTGTAGGTGGTTGGTTGGTTTCTTCGTATCCTAAGCATAGTCATCTGTCTGGCTTAACAAGTGGAAGATCTGTGTTTTTTTGGGTTCTGGGTTAATAGTTGCACTGAAAATATTAACTTGTGCAACCTGAAATTGTAGTCTGCATTGGCGAGTAGTGTTGACCTTTTACTCTCTATAGGCTGAGATTCTTTGCCACATTATAAGGCCATGAATCTTTGCAAGCTGTATACCAAGGCCCATAACCTGATGTTTTCGGCCTTTCAATTATACAACAATCAGTGGTAATTTGTTCTCATATCACCGTTGAATCTTAAACGCCAACAACCCAATCATACATGACTTGGTTCTTATTTTGCTAATGTGATCTTCAGTTGGTTAGAAAAGTAGGAACCTTTGATAGGTTTTGTAGTTTCAGTTGATGCCAGACTAAATCATAAGGGATTGGATTTTGTTTTGAGCAGTTAAGGATTAGCTTTTAAACAAATTAAGGTCATGTGGCATTTACTCCGCCTACTATGAAGAGAGGTTGAGGTTTTCTGTTCAAGATCCATTAGGTGCCCTTAGGTGCTTGTGTAACTTAGTGCTAAAGTAGTAGCAGTAGTAGTGAATTGTTGTTGATGAAGTTATTATATATTAACTTTGGACATTTCCTTTTTTTGTGTAAGTTAACTTCGGATATTTCAACGTAATGGCTTTTGGCGCATTTTGTGTTCCAGCCAATTGTAGCCGTGCCCTCGTTCATATGTGCTGATGCATTTAGCAAATTCCTGCCTTTCTGCACGGGCTTTGCTGCTGGATGTATGATCTGGATGGTTGTTGCAGAGGTCCTCCCTGATGCATTTAAGGTGGTGTACCTCCCTGAACTCATAAATATTGGGTTGGATATCTAAAACTGCAATAATTTGTTTTCAGATAGGCTTTCAGTAAATTTACATTTAGGTGTTGTCTTAGCCTATTCATTCTTGTTAACTATGCAAGCAGACACATGTTCAATTTTTGTTGAGGCTGTGTCTTGGTGGAATGATTAAGAAGTCACGTTGAGGATTTATTTTGTTATATTGATTACTAATTAGCAGTTCTGTACAAGCCTTTGTACCTCCCAAGTGTCGAGAAAGAGAAGTATTAACTAGATTAACCTACAGTGGGAAATGCTATGCACTTTCAAGCAACATCGCCTTACATGCAAAGGAAAATAAAAACAAAAAAAATCTTCCTGTATTGTTTTACCTGTCAACAGCAATGGCTTATTGAGTTTTATGCATGTCTATCTAATTTAGTTTGCTACAGATTTGATGTGAATTAGCCTTTTTGGCATACTGTGTCTCTGTACACTGTTTCCCAATGTGTCTGGCATTGGCATTGGTCATTCTTGCAATGTATCTCCTAAGTGCTTGTGCTGTCATATGCTTTTAGTTGGGTAGCTTTGTTGAGTGCTCAAGTCTTTGTAGCCTACAATCAAATTAACTCTATCCAAATTGTCCAGTATTTTGAAGTTTGGACCAAATCAAAATTTTGGATGTGTAATTACATCGTATGTTACCCTTCCCTTTGTGGCCGCTCTCAAAGAGGAAAAGAAAGTGTCACCCTTCCCTTCCTGCCTGCCCTTAAAAGGGGAAAAAAAACCAAATCAAACCTGTTGGACGAGGAAAGAGAAAAACTAGCAAAATTTCTTGGGAGCGCACATTCTCATTCTTTCATATTTATGTTGGCTTGTTGTTTCCCATTTACTGTTCTATAATGGTCATTTGTCCTGTCTTTGTAGGAAGCCTCTTCATCCCAGGTTGCATCAGCAGCTACACTTTCAGTAGCTTTTATGGAAGCTCTAGGCACTTTGTTTCAGAGTTTCAACCATGAGTACAAGTGAGTTTAATCTGCAATTGTATGTTGTTGAAGGGAAGATATGACCATAATTGACATTATCTTTCCATTGTAGCAGAAAATCTTATAAAACACAAAAAGCAAAAGAAAGTATCTCTTGATCACTACGCACTTGCAATCTTAGGTGATGTTCGGCCACCCCAAAAAAATTAACCTTTTTGGCTGAATATTTTGAAAGCAAAAAAATTCACAACCGAGCATCTAAAATTTCAAAAAGTGCAATACAAAAAATCAATAACTTTTCACACAAACTTCAATATCTTAAAAAAAAACTAAAAATTCAATCAAATCTTCTCTCTTTATTTTTTTTTGCCAAACTCTAAATATTTTTTTATTAAAAATTACATCAAATTATTTCTCTATACATTTTTACAAACTTAAATAAGAATCAATTTGCAATCAAATATCTTTAAAACTTTTCACTAACTTTTTACAAAAACCAATAAAACTCCATTCAATCTAAATATTTACACCACTACCAACATTTCTACAAATTTTGATTTTTTTTTTGCAACCGAACATCACATTAGGAACCAGCACCACCGCCAGACAAGAACCAGATCACTGTTCTTTATGTGTGAAGGAAACTGGTGGACCATAGTTATACATTACTTAAAATCATAGCAGTACTACAAGCAAGCGAGGCTGCATGATAACAAACTAATAGATAAAATACAATGACCTTAAACATAATCCCCATGCAGTATTGAAGCTTCCAATTAACAGTCAAACCTTTATTCTCCAAGTCCTACTACATTATTGTAATCTGTATGATGGAATTCATTCTGAACTCTGTTTCATGCGCTTTCATTTTTGGGGTTTATCTTCCTTACTGTTGAAAACTCATTGCATCAAGTTGTTTGAACATCTACCCTACCAGAAATTCATTTCTGCTGCATCTTAGTTCTGATTCCCGCTCATAGATTTAGTTTGGTGTGACATGATTTGACCTTTGTATTTTCTTTGAATTGCATTTTGTCCCTTTAAAAGTGAAGCCTTGGTCTTGAAGTTCTAAGATGTTCTTATATAACTGAGATTGTTTCTTGTTTTGCACTAGAAATGTTTATACAGGCCATTGAAGAAGGAATTCCGTTAAAAAACAAATTGTGGTTGTATTTCCCTTTTCTTTTGGCTAAGTTAAATTTCCCTGTATTACAGCTCAGAGGATGCTTCTGGTTTCTTCGTCTCTCTACTTTTTGGTCTGGGGCCATTACTTGGAGGAATTGTTCTTGTGGCATTTGCTCTTGCTTTCCGTCTTCAGCATGCTCTTCTAATGGGTGCAGCTTCTGGAATTGCCTTTGTCCTTGGTGTCTGGAGACCACTGCAGCTTCTTTTGTCTTCGAAAATGGGATTTATGCCTCTCATATCACTGCTTGCAATGGGAGCTGCATTCGTCCATGTTGCAAGCTCTAGTGTTTTGAAGCTTGCAGGTCAAAGAAGAGTGTCTGCAAATAAGTTGCCTACAGTTACTGGTTTTCCTATGAGTGTTCACACCCTTCAGTCCTTCGTGTCATGTGGAGCAGTTGCCTTTCATGCCTTGGCTGAGGGGCTTGCACTAGGTGTGGCCGCACCAAAAGCTCCGGGCCTTGGTCGGCACATGGTCCTTCCTGTCTCCCTGCATGGGTTCCCTCGCGGTGCAGCTGTGGCTAGCTGTATATTTGGTGCTACTGACAGCTGGCATGGATCCCTCGCAGCTGCTGCGGTTATAGGATTTACAGCTCCAATTTCAGCAATTGGAGCTATACTTGCAGGAATTGACTACACCGGTCTGGACCATGTGATGGTGTTTGCTTGTGGGGGACTACTCCCAAGCTTTGGAAGAATAATTACGAGAGCAGCAAGGTTGGATACAAGGAAAAGCAGTTTTGGGCTCGCAATAGGACTGGCGTTTGCTACTCTCTGTTTAACGTTCACTAAGTTGGTTTGCTTGCACACACCTTACTGCAATTCTGCCCCCGAGGCTGTCAGATGAGTCCATTATGCTGCAGGTCATGTGGTGACCCTTATTTATTAGGTGCTTCTGCATTTGTTGGTTGGGTTAGCATGGCCATCTCCCAACATATATGTGGTTTGCACAATCATCTTCCAACATGTGAGTTGGCATTGCGTTTGGCAAAGTGTAAAAATTATTCAGTGCAGAATGGGTGTTTAAAGGAGATCTTCCCGTAGAGTATTCTAGATGAGAGGTCTCGTATAGTACAAATATAGACAACATCGTTGTCTATCTTTACTGTTATAGAAAGAACAAAGAAAGAAGTGTATTTTCCTTTGGGCAGCTCTGTTTAAGCACATTTCACATTCAAAGGAAAGGACTTCTATGGACGACTCTTTTACTCCATTATTTTAGGTGCCAATCTCATTGAGCAGGGTATGAAACCGATTTTTTGGAAGGGTAAAGAAACAAATTGTATTGTCGAATTGTTAACCATTGACTTTTTTTTTAGAAGTAAAATTGTTAACCATTGACGTATGCCATTCTATGGAAATATGCCAATTTATTGGAGCCCATTTTCTCTGGACGACGGCTGGTTTTCCGTGACTCTACCTTGCTTTTTCTTTATTTTTGTAAGCAGTTATGAGGAACTGACGAATGCAATTAGGTGAAAAATGTTCATCTATGAGACCCTTACTTCCAACGGGTAATGGCCAGCGCCCTATAAGCTTCCGGGATGGTTTTTCTTTTTGCCATTTTTTTTTATAACCTGGAGCTTCCAAGGTCGGGCCACTTCGTGTACCCAGCCCTACAAGCAAACCTGGAGCATGTCAGGACCTCACCCAACACACCCCATATAAGTCAAGGGCGATAATGACGATGTTGGAGCTCAAACTTGAAACATGTGAGAACCCAAGCCGTTGCCTTACCACTATACCAAACCCTGGGGTTTTTTCTTTTAGCCATCTTATGGTTGAAGGTCCATTGAAGAAGAAAGGGCGGGAGATGAAAGTGGATCGTCGGAAACTCCTGTATATATTTTCTATGCCATGGCTTGAGACATTTTATACGGATCAGACTACCCACTATTCTGCCCTCAAACAACAATTTTTTTGTTTTGAGCAGCCACCAACAACATTCGAAAAGGTTCTGCACGCATTTTTTTCTTACTATTTTCTAAATGCCAGAGATTCTCCTAGGTGAACAGAACTCGCAATTAAACTGACAAATCCCAATTTGACGAGACATGATCTCACAGGTGAAACATTTAGTTGGGGCTAACATCTGAATAGAGAAATCTACGATTTGGATTCTTATTACAGCTAAAACTGTTATTATTATCCTGATGAAGCCCCACAGCCAGGCGATACTTATGAACATGTGCAAAAGGATAGGAAAATAGTTAAAACATGCCTGAAAATGAAGAGCCAAAAAGATGACGATGAACCCGGTTGAAATACATCACTTGAATGTCGACTGATTGCTCTGGTAGCCCACAGCATCATCTATCAATTTCTCCTTCTCTGCAACCAATCCAACCTCTGCTGCAACTGGCTTTGCTTCCCCAACGCTCTGTGACCCCGTCAACCTGGCCAGCATCACAAATGACACCCCTCCAAGAACATTGTTCAAGCATCTGAGAACGACCACCGAGGACTTGAAAGCCAAAGGGGGCAGCCCCTTATCCAGCACGAACTCGATACCGTTCAAAGTTTGGTACCTGAAGTTACTGCTGATACCCATGTGAATAGCCCAAGTGAGAGCATTCAAAATCGTCGGAGGAGGTTTATTGGGTGTCTCGAAATTGGGTTCGATCTTCTTCCTCAAACTGATCAACCCATTTGAGAGGGCAGTCCCAACGAGCCCTGCGGCGAAACCAACTGCAGCAAAGACTGCTCCTTTGTACACGAAAGTCCCAAGTCGATTGAGGAAGGTATAAGCACCCGGTTCAAACATGTGACTCGTTGGACACTTGGCGAAGATAGCAGGGAGATTCGGCGACGAAGAAGACAGGGTTGGTGCTAAGAGATACATAAGAGTGAAGTTCAATATCGATCCGACAACGAGCGTGGAGAAAACAAAGTCGAGCTCGTTGAGTCCAAAGTTAGGCCGAGAAGCCATGTCCCCGAGTACACAGGAGGAGACGCCTACCAATTCCTCCATAAGAACCTTGAAAGGGAATTGGGGATCGGCAGCAACCCTGGATCTCCATCCTTCAAGAAAAAGACCCAGAATCCCAAATCCCCCTGACGGTGAGGAATCGCCAGAATCCTTCCCCTCTTCTCCACTCCAGCCTCCATTATCGCCACCTCCGCCACTGCCTCCGTGCCCGACCCCATTGTGCCCGTCGCCTCCTCCGGCAAATGGAAGTTCGGATTTTGCATCCAAAGTGCCCGGTTTGCAGAGCTTTGGGTGAATCAGATTAAGAGAGCAGTTTTGTGACGATGATGAAGAAAATGGAAATGAAATCCCAGCAGGCGGAGCAGCAGCACCAAAACGATTATCGGCATCGTTACAGCGGTATTGGTATTGCCTGGGAATAGCAGCAGAGTTACCAAGCTGAAGCTTAGCCATCCCCACCACCATCTTCTTCAAAATCCTACACAGCAAAGAAAAAAAGGGAGAAAATAATAATTAAAAAAGCACAAAAGTAATATACTACTACTATGAGATCGAGATGGAAAAATATACTTACAGGTATCGAAATGCGGCTAACGCGTAACAGATAGGACCGATTTATGAATTGCAAAACATTCAAGTTCTCGCAGTGGAACCTCTATAGAGCCTGATATCGATTTGGGAAGAGGAAAACGTGCTAGGTATATGCCTCTTTTCGTATTTATATTCGAAGAGAGAGAGAGCGCTGCGTTAATGATCTAAAAAGCCTTAAACCCTAATTAAGGCCCGTCCAAAGTAGGGGGAGAGACTGGACTCTGAAGGGGAAATGCAACACGATGTCGTATCGATTAACCTGAGGCATGAACTTGGATGGAAATATAGGCCATGGTAGAAGACAATCGCTAATGGCGCTAAGTGGGATTTGGGCATATATTTCCCTTTCCGTTGTGGGTTGAATAGCCCGTTAGGCGCCAGACACTCCAGGGTTCGCGGGCTAAGAGGCCCGCCTATCTAGGTCCATGAGGCTGAAGTTTAAAAGGCCTGGGCCTATAGTTTGGGCTAGAGGGCTTGCAAATGGGCCAATCCATCAAAAGGAGAATTATCCATTTAATAAAGTGGGCCGGCAAATGCCCTAATGACGCCAGCCTTGGTTGGTCAGACAGAAAAAGGAAAAAGAGTAACCTTGATTTACGTAGAGAACGCGAAAGAACTCCCATTGGTGTCCCGGAGTAACCGACCGAGAAAGTGTACCTCGCCGGGGGACAGTGGAGACGGCCGGAAGCACGGACAGACAGAGGGGAGAGGACAGAACAGGGACAGGAATCGGTCAAAAAAGAAAGAGAGGAATATCTGGGGATTCCCAATTGTCCATTTGCAAGTAATCTAAACAAATTGCAAAATGAAGCAACCCCCCACCCAAAGACAGTAGTAACGCTCGAGTGAAGCGCCGTTACTAATGTACTTTGCTTCTAATAATTGCATCTTTATTGAGTTCCGATCCACTTCTGTCGCTTCAGCTCACGCCGCCCACATTCCCTCCTTTTTTTTTTTTTTTCATTATCTGCTCTTTTTCATTACGAAGTAGCCGTAGATTTCACAAGATTAACGACTCTGCGACAGTGAGACAGCACCCGCATTCGTTCGCGCGTGAAGGGTATTTTTATACAACGGTAAGATATATACGACGGTTAAACTTGAAACCGATATTAATAACGTGCGCGCGCGTTTGGCTTTATGCAATCCTATTCCCGTCAGAAAATTTCCTGTTTAATTTTTAGCTTAAAATATAAATAAAAGAAAATGTGGAGAGAAATGGAAGTTATCATGCTGGCTGCAGCCACTGAAAGACAAAGCAAAAGCTGGCTGTCAGCCTGAAAAAGAGCGTAGAACTGGTTTTCGTAAACTAACGATCCTGAGGAGGCTATTTATGGAAATTCGCGCAGTCATCCTCATTCCCTCCATCACCCACGGGCCACGAGACTGTTTCAGATGCTGTTGCTGCCCTGCTGTGCCTGATCGGTCTCCGAGCTCATAAACTAGACATAAAGACATGGTCTCCGAGAGTTCTTTCTCCTCTTCCAACCGCTCTCCCGCTCCCAAGTTTTGCAACTCCTTCACTACTCGGTACACATCTCTCTCTCTCTCTGCCTGCCTCTCGTGTGTCGTTATAGATGCATGTATATGGCACTCTGTTTGATCCTTAACTTCGAAGTAAACTTGATTAGTTGGTCTGCTTGATCATTTTTGGATTTCTATTGTTTAATGTCGTTTCCAAGATCCGCCGAGTATTTTATTTAGATTATTTCCCTCCTCCGCACCCCTTTCTATATTTAGATTTTTGGAATTGTCATATACTGGCATGTTCTTTGCTCTAAACTAGTTTAACTCGAGCAAAGATTGTCTCTTTGTCCATCTTGGAGGTTTTATCCGTGTGAATTGTGATTCTTTATAAATTCATTTATACTATTTTGAGACTGGAATCACTGACTCGACAACTCGACTCCAGTATTGTCTTTTTCGTTTAGATTTGATTTCGAGTGAGGTTTCGCTCTTGAGAATACAGGGCAGAATCTCAGTTATATAGGATAATGGTAATTAAAATCGAGAGTGAAGGGTAAGATCTTAACTTTTACCATTGCATAGTGAAACATGCTACAAGTCCCGATTTGTTGATATGAAGCAGTCCCGCTCTTTCGTGGGGAAATGGTTTTCCTTTCTTCAGGAGATCAGTAGCGACATTCCGATTTCATCGTTCAAATGGACATTGCTGATAGGTCCTAGTACAAGGAAATAACGAAATGGATAGATTAGCTCCGATTAGGGAGGAGCAAAGTCCACAATACAATTCTTTTCTTTTCTTCCCTACCACAAACACTACGTACAACTTAAATAACTTGCTAAAATAACCGAACAGATAACTTGCTAAAATAACTCCTCCAATAGCTGAACATGCTCAGAATCTCGAGGTGTCACTTCCCACTAGCATGTGCCATTTCTTCTTGGATAACTACCCACGTACTACTTCCCCTTGGTAACTGCTTGGCCATTTCTTCTTGGATAACTACCCACGAACTACTTCCCCTTGGTAACTGCTTGCCATTTCTTCTGGGTTGATACTAGATGTTCTCCGAAATATTTGGGATTGGGATGATGTTCCCTTAGTGGCCTATCAATTGCTCACTCTAAATGTTCTATTTGCGTGCAGTATCTTCTCAGATGTTGCTGGAGACGTTACAATCGTGGTAGATGGAGACTCATTTCTGCTGCACAAGGTAAACTGCGATTCGAATACTTTAGGACATTTATGAGCTAGTGTTCTCTATTCGCACTTGTTTAACTGTTTTTTTTTTGGTATTTGGGTAAGTGGCTTCTTTAAGTTTCTTTTTAACTTATCAAGTTGTTCTTTTTGGTCTGTTTTACTTAAGTTTCCCCTGGTGTCAAGAAGTGGAAAGATTTGGAAAATGGTTGCAGATGCTAAGGATTCAAACATTTTTAAATTGGAGCTCTTCAATTTCCCCGGTGGCCCTCAGACATTTGAATTCATGAAATTTTGTTATGGGATGAACTTTGAGATCACAAGTGCAAATGTTGCATGTCTGCGATGTGCTGCAGAATTCCTTGAAATGACAGAAGACTATCGGGACGAGAACCTAATTGAGCGAACAGAGATTTACCTGGATGAGGTTGTGGTTCAAAGTCTTGAGAAAGCTGTAGAAGTCTTATCCACATGCGAGATGCTACTTCCCATAGCAGAGGACGTCGGGATTCCAAGCAGATGTGTGGAGGCTATTGCTATGAATGCTTGTAAGGAGCAATTAGTATCTGGATTGTCTAGGTTGGAGTGCAATAGTGAATCTACAGAGCTAAAGAGTGTTTGCCTTGAGTGGTGGGTTGAAGATCTCTCGGTACTGAGGATTGATTTCTATCAGAGAGTTATTTGTGCCATGGGTAGAATGGGTGTTCGACCTGATAGCATTGTTTCATCTTTAGTTCATTATGCCCAAGAATCATTAAAAGGCATTGGTAAATGTCAAATATGGAATCCAGCAAGGGCCAAACCAACTTCTGGCATGGTAGAAAACGATCAGAAGTCAATTTTGGAAACGCTTGTAGGTGTAATGCCAACAGAGAACAGTTCTTTGATTCCACTGAGTTTTCTCTTTGGGATGTTGAGGATCGCTATCATGGTGGATGCTACTATTGCATGCAAGCTTGAGCTCGAAAGGAGGGTATCTCTTCGGTTGGAAACGGTTTCACTTGATGATCTGCTTATACCTTCAGTCCAGAACGGGGATTCATTGTTTGATGTAGATACCATCCATCGGATATTGGTGAATTTCTTGCAGCGGATTGAAGATGAAGAAAATGAAGATTGTGGGTATGACTCAGAAGGCCTTGGTTCTTCAAGCCATGGTTCTCTATTGAAAGTAGGACAGCTCATGGATGCATATCTAGCAGAAATTGCTCCAGATCCTTATCTAAGCTTGCAAAAATTCATTGCTATCATTGAGATCCTTCCTGATTATGCACGAATCATTGACGATGGGCTTTACAGGGCAATTGATATCTATTTGAAGGTAAATATTGCCATATCAATTGTTTGAATTTATAATTAACTTCGTGAAGACCATTCACACTATGGCTGCAATCAAAGATTGGTCTTGCAATTCACACCATCCATCTTCTGCTACATACTGAGCTTTTATGAAAACCACTAGTCTTCTGAAGAGTTGGAAAAATTATAGATGACCTTTTCTCTTTACTTCTCTCTTGTTATTTTTAATTTACCCTCCGTTATTTGTTTTCTCTTTTAGGCTCACTCAATGCTAACAGAAAATGAATGTAAGAAGCTCTGCATGTTCATAGACTGCCAAAAGCTCTCTCAAGAAGCGTGTAATCACGCTGCACAGAATGATCGGCTCCCAGTAAAGATGGCAGTGCAAGTCCTCTACTCAGAGCAGCTACGTTTGAGGAATGCTTTATCTGGGAATTCTGGAAATGGTTTTCTGTCACAGAGAATCAGCAGTGGTGTTCCAAGTGCAGCCATGTCCCCACGAGATAATTATGCTTCTCTAAGGAGAGAAAACCGAGAGCTAAAGCTTGAAATTTCAAGAATACGGGTGAGGCTAAGTGAGTTGGAGAAGGAGCAAATGTTTATGAAACAAGGTATGATTGATAAATCAGGGAATGGAAAAACTTTCTTGACCTCACTCTCTAAAGGGATTGTAAGGATTGGAATCTTTAGCGGTCCAGCAGGAGGAAAGCGGCAGAAATCTGTTCGGAAGTCTCAAGCAAAAAATGGTAGGAGTAGGAGGCATTCTGTTTCCTAGCTTTATGGTTTCAATTGTAGTTTGAATTTTTCGAAGGAACTAAAGGCTTTTTGGCTGTATATGAGTGAATGTTTATTTAATTTTGGAGAAGATTTGCCATTTAGCTCTCTAAATATGATTATGGAGGTGCTTGTATTCAACTCTCATGTAAGAGAGAAAGAATTCTGAAAGGAAGCTGAATAACAACTGTATTTTGAAATTTATAGCGAATGAAGCATAGTCAAACATACTTGTTCCTGAATTACAAATATTGAGCATTTTAGCTTGTAGAAATACCTGCCCCTGCGCTCGCAAACACAGGAAGATACAGATTGCGGATTGTTGACGAGCTTATTTACCCTAAAAGGAGCTTTCTGATCTGCCATGCAGGAAAAGAAAAAAAAAATCAGAACTTTTTTGCTAAGTTTCCAGTATGATCGTACATTCACTTTATATTATTTGTCCAGTTCCTCGTCCCCATCCCCACATTTATTACCAATCTTCCTTTCCCCTGTTTGATACAAGTTCCCTATACCTATACTTTTTGTACTCTGAGTGACTGGTAGCCGTCGTTTTAAGATTCCCTGGATTTCAATTCAGAAACTCTATAAACAAGAAGGCATTGCCCGACCAGAACAAAATGGCAAACAAATTCCAGTAGTTGTTTGGACAAACCTTTTCAAGTTGGTGTGTAAAATGCATACCTCAGGCAACTTCTGTCCGTGCATCAAGGGTGTTCTCACAGACTATCTTCCCATCTTGTGAAGCCAAGTCTACTCCACCCGCGCTTTTTGAGCAATTAACCGAGAAACAGTCAGAAATTGCAGTGCTAAAGAATGGCCTAGTGGCATATAGTCTCTAGCAATGAACTTATCCTTCAGAGCAAATAATCAGAAGATAATTCAGACAAACAAATGATGTTTCGCAGTTAAAGATCAAAAAGTTACCAGAATGTTTCATGGGAATCCAATCTACTCGGTGGTGGTGGGAGGTACACATGCTTAACAGGAGCAACTTTAGGGGGTTGTACTTTCGTTTTGCCAGCATACTCTTGTTTGCTTCCTCCAAAATAGCCTCCACAAGCTTACTGTCAACCTCTCTGCACCTCAGCAACACTGCCGGCTCTTTCAGCCTTAGTAAGCTCTAGGAATTAAACAGAATTACCAGTCAATAGCCTGACTGTATAGGAAAAACAAGCTGTATGGTTCAGAATTTAGAATTAAACTGAATGGTCAGAAAGGTCAAATGAACAGCTAGCTCATAAAAATCTGACAGATCAAGTATCAGAGGAAGAACCCGATGCATGGTGACGTAACTGCATTTGAAAGAGATTCAAATAAATGCAGAGGGATTACCTGAACAATTAAGTCTCTGAGAAGCTTTTTATATGTGTTCTTGTCATCAGAAACACGCAGAAGTTCCTTACTAGCAGAGTCTTTAATGGAATTCACCACTTCATCTTGTGCTTGAAGAACTTTTAGGCGGGATGCATTCAGTTGCTCCGAGTACTCACTTCACAACAACATTTCAATTCCTTGATGAATTTCAAAGGAGAAATATACAAAGACATAAGAAAACAAATTGATTCAAAAGTATGCCGTATATATATTTTTTATTCCTGTATTTGTTGGACAGACACCATACAAGCAAGAGAAGAGAAACGAAGAGTAACACTAACACCAGAACATCAGCGAAATATGCGGAGACAAGGAAAGGTCTATGACGAAGATCTTCAACCAAATTCATGTTAGATGCCAGTAGCAGTTATAGAAATGGTAGGACGAACGTTTTTCAGATTGAAAAACTCGAAATGAAAAAGAGAGTCGTCTCCCCAAGACGGTATTCATAAGTCATTATTTTTTCTAAGTATTCATAAGTCATTCACAATTAATGATAAATTATTGTTGGAAAAGATAAAGAGGAGTTACATTTTCTTACGAATCTCCACCTGCTTCGACTTCCGTTCTTACTCTTGCCTGATCTTTTTCTTTTCAGCTTCCACAAGTTGTAATTTCTCGATATTAAACTCCTGAAAAAGAAAAGGGGCCGGGGAAAAGACAACATATAGTAAAGTTCGTGCATTTGCTTGTCGAAAAGACAAAGATCATTAACAATTGTTGCGCATCAATTAGCGGGAAAGAGGAGCTGACCTCCTCGGCAGACAGATATTTCGTTAGCGTTCTCCTCCGCCTCCTGATGGATGAACCTAACCATCTGCTGAATCTGCCTTGACACATCTGCGTCTTCCATCCTTCCCCTTCTCCACTTGTCTCTGCTACTGTTGTGACAAAGATAAATATTTAGGATCGCCAAGGAATAGAGAAATGAGATTAAAATCAGCAAACACAAAAGACACCAGGATTTTAGTGGTTCGGCTTAAAGCCTACGTCCACTGGCGGAAACTCAGGAAGAAATTCACTATAAGAAAAGTGGAGTACAAAGAGTGGTAACACAACACTCAAGCGCAAAGCCCCAATACACCCAATATCCTCACACACAAAAGAGATGAGAATAACATTAGAGCCCTCTCAATTTTCCGTGACTCTTTTCTCTCGTCTCTCTATTGGATTTTCTCGCTTCCTCGCTTCTTCACTTCGAAACAATTATTCTCCTTTTAAAGCTGCACTCGGTGAACATCGCATGCATTTCCATAAATGCGAAGTTACGTCTTTCGGCTATAGGACGGCTATAGTTTTACTTGAAAGTCTTCGGCAAGCTGCACGATTTCAACTTGTCTTGCAGCTGGTCATTCACTTTTAGAAACAAAGGAGACATTGAGCATTTAATGAGAAGAGGAAAAAAAATGAAAGGAACCAATAAAGAGTTTTCCCTTTGTTTGTCAAAGATAACGGCTTGACTTTTCAAGCCACACATACAGCTACACTAACTACGTACGTACTAGGGTGTCCATTAGCCGGTCCAGATTCGGTCTGGTTTGGGCCGGTATAACCGGAGTTGCCCAGAGTGTATCAACCGGACCGGACCAGACCGGCCATGCTAATGAGACCGGTTCGGTTTGATCGGTTTGAGCCACGTTTTTTTTCTTCTTTTTTTGGACTCTCGCGCAAGGCCCCTTGCCTGCGTCGTGCGCGGCCTTGTGCGAGGGTTCAAAAAATAAATTTGGTTTTTTTAATGATCGGTTCGGACCGGTCTGGAGCAGTATACTCTGGTCTGGTGTTGGTTTTTCAATGTAGGGAACCGGAACCGGACTGGAGTATACCAATTTCACCGAACCGGCCATTCCAGTAGACTATTTGTCACCGGTTTCGCCAAAACTGGTCTGGTTTCGTCCGGTCCGGTCGGTTTCTTGGACAACCCGGGTAAGTACCTACGTACTCTGCATTTGAAAGGTTTCTCCGATAACTCTTTTTAGTTGCTTAAAATGTTCATGAAGTTGAAGGTAAAAGGAAACGAGAAGTCGTGCTGTTAGTACTATCAGCTGCGAAGTTTCTTGATCTGAACATATCACCTTTGGACTTTTCGACTTTGAACAAATCCTCCTATATATTCACCTTGTTTACCGAATCTAAAGCCCATTGTTCATTTCTCATTTCATACATAAACTGTTAGAAATAAAAATTTAGACTGAAGAAAAATTATTTATACTGATAAGTGAGACATCCACTATGGGAATGCTCAATTGAGCTTATTGGTTTTCTCACTTATATTTGATGAGATTACATGAAGCTTTATATATAAGTCATTGAATACAATAGCCCACATTGCTTTAGCAATGTGAGACTCTTAACAATTTTAATACCCCCGCAAACTCAAGGTGGACAAACGTTGAGTTTGAATTTACAAAAAAATGCAAGGGATAATGTCGGTCTGATGTCGGGAGGTCGCCAGACTGAAGCAGGAAGGTCGCTGGACTGAAGCCGGAAGGTCGCCGGTATGATGCCGGGAGGTCGTCGGTTTGATGCCGGAAGGTTGCCGGATTGATGCCGGGAAGTGACAGAAGGTCATCGGACTAATGCCGAAAACCTTGCTCCGATACCATGTTAGAAATAAAAATTTAGACGGAAGAAAAATTATTTATATTAATAAGTGAGACATCCACTATGAGAATGCCCAATTGAACCTATTGGTTTTCTCACTTATATTTGATGAGATTACATGAGGCTTTATATATAAGTCATTGAATACAATAGCTCATATTGTTTTATTACTAAGTCGTGAATCATGAACAACTTCCCAGCTTACATAGATGCAGTACTCAACTTAAGTCCTTATTTGTAGATTAATGTCCTTTCTTTTTCACCGAAACAGCTAAGTACCAATTCTAAAAATATTAAACGAGAATATCCTCTTCCAAATAGATACAATTTAGGGAACAAAATACATGGGATTAGGAAGCTTAAAAGTCCGATTTCCCAAGTACTCTCCTTGAAGATCACTCCATTGGTCTCCAACATTTCCCCATATTCTGTAACCTTGTTCCAATAGCTGCTTCCGGATCTGCGACTTGTACTTCACTGCGCTTTGCCCTCTATAAGCTGCAGTTCTGTGTCGAAAGAAGAATCACAGAGTAAGACGATTCATTAGGCATATGTGGCATGGGCCCATGCAGAGTGTAGCAGTTTTAAGCTTGAGAATCTGACGAGCCTAAGCATCAATCAACTCAAAAAGTTTTGGAAAGACGTCAGAAAGAGTATTGGGTAGCTCTTGACCCCAGGAAAAGCATGCCTTTTTATCTTTCTTGCATGCATATTGACTAGGACAGCATCCAATTACATATAAGAGTTGTGAACATTAATGGACTTTGATAGAATCATGAGTAAGTATTATTGGTGAGCATAATCTTACCTCAAAATTAGACGTTCATAACCAACAAATCCCTGGTTATGTAAGTTATCAGTAGTGGCTTGGCCCAGAGACTCTTCATCTCTTCCCGTGACCAGGAAGACCTTAAATCCACTTTCAACCAATATGTTAAACAAACTGAGCACCGAAGGAATGGCTGGACACTCCCCTCTCATTGCCCATGCCTTAAAACCCGCCGGGTCATATGGGTCGCACCTATAATATATATATCACAAATTGCAAATCCGAAAAAGTTAAAAGAGGAATATCAATTTGGAATTCATTATCTTCATTCAGGATGAGCTAAAAATTATATTATGTCACGTACCCGTATCTCTTTCCTTTGTAATAAATTAGGTTGGATACACAGGTGTCATCAACGTCAAGAATCCAGGCATCCATGCCGTCATCAGATGGAACAATCTCGTTGGCATAGCTCAAAATTAGGTTGACAATGAAGTGGAGGTCTCCGAAATATTGTCCACCAACCATGTAATTTTCAATGTAGCCCAAGCACTGAGGTGGGACCGTGCGCCAGCCACGCACATTGTTTGCCTCCACCGCCAACCTCCAGCTCAGGCAATAACTTTCGTCGTCAGGAGGTACGCTTGCCCACGACCAATAAGGCTTCGCCCTGGTTGCCTTGACGAATATAGTTACAACCAGTACAATCATTACCTCCCGTATTCGCTGTACCATGGCCTTGATCATGTGTGCTTGAGCTTATGATCAGACCAGCTGAAAGCGCCGATGAGAGCACAAAACACTACTGTTAAGATTGGAAAAGAGTAAACTGAAAACAAGGTCTTCAGTAGGCACATGCATACGTTATACAAATAGGAGCGCTAGCACGAGGAGGTCATGGGATTCATGTGAGCAGCTTGCTCAATGCTGATGGCAAAGAATTACGTGTGCGTGCTGGAGAGGACATTTTCCGCCTTCGCCGATTTACTAGTCATTTTCTTATACATGGAGACTTTAGAGGGAGGACAATGACATTCTCTTGTCGAGAAGTTTTTGCTTTTTCAGCTTTCTTCCTCTTTTTTCACCCTTTGCACCCCCATGAATTACCGGCGGTGGGGTTTGTTTACAGTGGAGGAGAAGGTTAAAACTCACAATTAATGCAACTATTCCTTGGTACATTTTTTCTTATTAATGTAGGCTATGTAGCTATTCCTAACTGGTGGGGAATTCTTTACAGTTAACAATGTACTTTGCCAGGGCCTTTTTGCTAGGCACCCATATGACATGAGTTCACCATCTTTGTGCAGTTGAAGATATAATGAAGATAAGAATAGATGCCAAAGTCATCTGAAAAATGTAGCGTACGTACTGTTGGAGAGAATATCGCGAAAGAAGATAGTTTAGATACATCCATTGAGGGTATAAGACGCTTTTTAACTTTCTATGCTGTTTTGAAACAAAGACGAAAGAGGAAAGAATATTCATCTGTTCCAAAAACAGGTTAATTCAGAGGAAGGAAAGGTATTTTCACTGTATCGTGTGCAATAATTAAAGTGTTGATCACAAAGATCTACCAACGGGGAGAAAAAGGTCGAACTCGATCTCTACCCTTCAACATGACAGGGCTGTTGATTAATTGGATCATTCCATCAGACACTCGATAATCTATAGGATTAATGTTCAGATTCATTTTATAAGTGATCGCTTTTGGAAAGGTTTAAATGATTAATTTGATTTTAATTGCCACTGTACTCATACAATCTCCTCTTGGCCAAGATCATTCAGAACTCATTGGCCAGTATTTAAGAACCTCTTTCCTTTTTAAAGATAAACTTTGTCGTTTAATTATAATATGTAAGTCAATCGACCGACGACAGTACGTAGTAGTACCAGCTAGTACTGCTCTTTGAACGCGAAGTAAGATTATTAATATTTCTGCCTTTTTTTCATAATTCGTGTAAATGTAGCTACTGTACGACAAAGGAAGAGATCATAAGAGTTTTTTTTAGATAAAAAAAAACAACAAAAATGATAAGACGAAAGTGTTATAGAGTCATGAATGCCTACTAGCAAAGTAGAAAAGTGTTACCTACACAAATGTTGCAGGCGAAACCAAATTTGCTGATCAAAGTAATACAGTATCGATATTCGATCGAGTGAGACCAGACCACGACTCTGTCTTGGGCATGCAAGAAGCAAACGAGCAAGTACTGGGTATTTAAAGAGAGAAAAGCCGTCTTAATTAAAAATGGATACCCACGATGACTGTCATGCCACCCTATATTTGTCTTTACCATCACATTTTTCGGATGGGAGTGGCGCGCGTCGGAAAGCAAAGTGCATACGATGGTGGACGGCCAGGTGTCAGAGGAGGGCCAACTTGACTGCAAGCTCTGTGGGACGTCGAGGCCTCCAAAGGTGGGAATGGAGTCAGAAGCCACCATGGCCACAATATCTCAACGAAAGTGGCATGGAGAAGGAAGAGATCAGCCGCTCCGAATACGTAACAAATGCACCAACGTCGTATACTGTAATTGGGTTGACAATATATTCCCCTTACAGCAAATTGCATTAGACAGTCCCATTGATAATTGATTACGCCACTTCAATCATGCGCGGACCAATTTAGGTCAGTACTGCTAATTGTGTGAGGGAGAAAATGGAAAGGATCAAAAGTGTTATCCGTGGGCACGAGGTCAACAAATTAGGGATACATCATACATACATGAAACATGTATGCCATTGGACTATTAGGAAGTACCCTCTTGAGTCTTATTTGTTTAATTATTGGGGCAGGATTGAACCAATCAGTTGAGGTCCTTTCCACGACATATGCGATTGGACTGATCACCCAAATAACATGTTAAAGTGGGGCACGCGTAATCATGAGGACATTAATTCTTTCTCGCAGAAGAAAAAATAGTACTCTGTCTTAAACGTCAAAAAGTAGAGATTTTCGAGATACTTCTCTTCTCTACATGGGTGGAGGAAAACACTAGATGACAACTTTTCTTACGGTAGCAAGTTAGCAACTTCATATAAGGAAGGAATTATGCAGCAAATGCGTATACATCCATTTTCTTGCAAACCCACCTCCAGTCAGACAGTAGAGGGTCATGAGTCAGTGGGGGTGTCAACTGACTCAACTGGACTCTATGTCGGACGCCCATCCTCTAAATGTCCTGAAAACTGGGCCATCAGCCCTCCAAATGCTTTCAGAGGCTGCTATTTATGGACAGATCAGACCATCTATCAGTCTTGGCTCAAATGGGCCGAAAGAGCTCTATCTTTGCTTCTTTCTAACTCACATCAAGACTTTGATGAGTTGGTGTCTCAAGTGGTTTCATGAGTTTTGAAGTAGAATATACATTACCGTCGCAGCTTGGCTCTCGCTGTTGGGTGTTGGCAAGATTGGATGTTCGAACTCGATTCTGGCTTAGATCTAGCTTCAGATGCAGATCTACTTACGAAATACCATGAAGACGTTTTTTCAATTAAGATTAATCAAATTACCTGATGCGAACAGAAAGAAATAAGCGCAGCTAGCCTTTTGTTTTTTTGTTTTTCGTTAAGCAAATGAAATCATAACTGCAAAAACAACAAGCTAGTCCATCAGGCCGAATGAAAGAGGGGAATACAGCCCAAAATTCTCTCCGTCGTCGTCCGTTAATTTGCCCGGAGAATCGAAGCCTTAGCCTTAGGTGGATACCATCCTATCTAATCTGAATCTCTCTCTCGCTTTTTCACCCACACTCGCACATACGACAGAGACAGAGAATGCATGTGGAGGCAGGCAGTTTTTAGAGATAGATCGTTGTGATGGGCTTCCACAGTTGTGCCCACCGAGTCCTCGTCTCAAACTTCCACTGAACATGGACAAGCTTTTAATTGGTAAGGTTTTAGCTTTGCTTCTAAGGGACGGTGGTGGTTCGGTTGGCCCCCCCTTCACTTGTACCTAAGAAGTAAACAGTTAACACCCCACGGCCCACGCATATCACGGGATCGTATGAAAACCATGGACTGCCTATGATAACGTACAGAGGCAGCAGCCAGCACGTGTTGTTGATCTCTCCCTTAACCAAACGCGGACTGAGGCCAAAATTGCCTAATAACAAGCATTCTAGTGCTAGCAAGATCAGTAATCTCTATCTTTCTCTGTACCCTATATACCCTTCTGTCTCTCTCCGATGCCATAGATATTCCAATATATATGGACCACTTCTGGGTTTTGAGAGCTCCTTAACATGACCCTAGATCCTAGATCCTTCCAAAGAGTACTTCTGGTCGCTTTTCATGGGATTGGGATAAGATGGCGACATCTCCATGCAAGTAGTGTCTGTTCTCTCTCCATCTCATGCTTTGTCCATAATCCATATCAATTAATCGCCAACATTTAAGGATTCAAGAAATTAAAATAAGCCCATAACACTAATAGAAAATCGGTCATCGCTGACGCATAACAATCGTGGCAGAAAGCATTCAAAACCGTCAAGGAAGGCATTTGACCACGATTTTTCGTAGTAGAGGAGTGGTCGTGGTTACCTCGTGCGCGCAGCTCTTCGTCGACAACTTAACACGTTCGTCAGGAATGGGTGGCAACTGCAACCATGAAGTCCGTTGGGAGAAGCTTGCCAAGCCGTTCATCTACGTCGATGAGCTCCATTTCGTCAGGAGTGCAATGCTATTTGCCGACAACCACAAGCCGCCGCTTGATTCGTTTCCTTGCCCAACAACGACGGGCCAACCAGATATGTAGTGACGATTATTTCCGTTGGTAATGGCCATTCTCGACTACTTAATATTCATCGAGAATGCTTTCGGTCAAATTTGTGAGCTGCTGCAACGGGAGGGTGATCGTGGAGATTTTTTTTGCCCACGGCATTAGTTGTCGTAGATGCCTCGTACTGAGCCGTTGGCATTGCTTGCAATCGATTCTTATTTTCTGGGTTCATCCAGTGCATTTGAAGTTTGTAATTTTTTTTATTAGCCATTTCAACGGGTCGCTAGTAATGTATATTTGAGTTTGCAATTTTTTGTTTTAGGTAATGCTCGGCTTATGCAGAATGCTCTTTCTATATTCATGCCAAAAAACTGTTGACTTGTGGAGGCAAAATGATATGAAGAGAGAACATAAACCATTAACTTACAAGCAGTCTATACAGGGTGAGCAATAAAAAAATGCTCAGGCGACATCCCGCATAGAACATAAGAGGAACGTTCTTTATACAAAATATTCGATGAAAGCAAAGAGAAATAAAGCAATTCGTTGCAGCGTGTACCCAGGTGTGCGTCAAGTTCCAGAAGCACCATCTGCACCAGCATCCCAAAGGCGACAGATGACATTCTTAGAGTCTTATACCCTTCCAGGTCATAGATGTCATTCTATTTTACTTCAAATTTACTTTATTAATGGCGTGAAGCACCTGGGACAATAATCCAACAAAGGTTAACGTCAGAGTGGGAACAAATATTAAAAAAAATCGAAAACATGGGGCAAAAATATAAAACAGAGGTAAAAAATCAGAGAGTGGGAACCAATGGGTAATGTTGCATCGTAGTCAGACTACATTGGTGGGATGAGTTCGGGTTGAACAAGAGGTTGGGAAGCAGAGGGCGTTGCTTAAGGGATGAATGCGTAGATGGAGAGGATGGGAGAGAAATAAGCTCTCAGTGGGTATTTACATCATCTGTTAAGAGGAAATGATTTTATCTGTCGTGACTTTCGTATATATGTTAATAGGAAATGATCGTCCAACACTTTCAAATTTTAGTTTTTGGCGCAGTTTCGTCCTGAGTTGCCTCCTGTATCTATTTGGAAAATTCTATTTATTTAATTAACAACTCAATTTCCGTTTTATTGACACGCAAAAAGTACCATTCTTCATCACTTCGGTGCTTTTTTTTACGTAAGTTGCCAGTAGTGTACATGTAGACATATAAATTTATGTTTCTAAGGTATCTGCAAAAACCTTGTTTATAAATTTAAGTCGTTTTTCATGATTTTTTGAATTTTTATGCATTAAAATATCTGCAGTTTATTTTTGGATCTTTTTTTAAAAAAATATTATCATTATATATATATATATATATATATATATATATTATTCTAAGTTTTATGTCTCTTTCTTTCATTCTCTAAGATTCATTCCATACTGTATTGAATACACAGTGTGAGGAGTAAGTAATTTGTGAACACTTGCCCAGTACATTTGGGTAAAAGAACAAACACTTGATGTGCAAGAATGTTCCTTGGTGTTGGTGTGCAATGTTGGTGTCCCCAATACAATCAACACTTAATTATGAAATTATTTTTCTTAGCAATGCTAGTTGAATCATTTTGTTCCCACTGGTTGTCAAATTACTTATTTTTCTTAGCACTATGGTAGTTAAATCACACTTTTGTAACTTGGCGTAATAGATTCCAAGTGTGGGACACGGTTTAGACCATAAACTTACCTAGAGGCGGGTGAATAGTAAGTTAAAAATTTCAGCAAAATCTATTTCACCTTAATGCGGAAAACCTTATACAAATCTTAACATAAAGAATATATTGAATCTGTCCAGATTTGGAAAATATCATATAGTCCTATTAATGACAGAATTTCAATATATATAGTCAATTTAAACTCTTCTAAGATTACTTAGACAATATCACAAACACTTGGAATGCAGAAAATCTTTGATCTAATCTTTTAAACCAAGAAACACAACCAACCTACCAAGATTTGAATTTATATTATGCTAATCAATTAACAAGCAAATATAAACGGAATTGAAACGCAAACAATCACACAAATACAAGAGATTGTTTACGAAGTGGAAAACCCTTTGAAAGAACTCCTTCAAAAGGGAAAAACCACTCTGGGCTCACTGCCGGTTAACAAATCCACTAAATGAGAGATACATTTGCAGTCGGTTACTTTGTTTACCATAAAACCTTTGCTACTTAACAAATCCCGAAAGAAGCAATTCGAACGACACGCTCGAACCCGCACCAAGCGGTAGAATCCAAAACCTTTGAATCTCTGTCTCACTTCAATGAATCTTGATCAAAACAAACTTGCTTCAGGACGATTGAAACTCCAATCTACAAACACCGGAACTCCAATGTTTACCCACTGCCACAATGAGGTTTTCTTGGCGGTGATTGATTTCTTCAACAGCACATGATGGAGGACCAAAATCTTGATAATTCAAGTCTTCAAGAACAACCTCCTCTCGAATCTTCACCAATCTCTCTCTAGGAGCCTTCGAACTGTTTCAGATCTCTTTCTTTTCTATTTTCTTCGAAGTCTGTTTGTCCAGCGTGCAAAATGAGCCTTTTAAATGTTTGGGTAAACCAACGCAATACGACACTTATTATTTCTCCGCGTTTGGGTTTGAGCCTCAAGCTAGCTCCAAATTACAACGTGAATTCTCCAAGCTCGCCTCAAGCTAGCCTAAATAGCACTTAACCACTTTAACAACTTTATAACTTCCAGATTTCTTCACAGACGAACTCTTTCATCCGTTAACCACTTTAGCAACTTTCAGATTTCTTCACAACTGAATCCTTTCAACGGAAACACATTTACTTGATCATCCACATCCAAGACACATTTCTTTACAACATACATTTCACGGAATAAAGCCAACATCAAACCTTGGGAACTAACAAACTCCCCCTTTGACAATTCCGTGACAAAACCCAAAAACCAACCAATTCTTACCAAATTCTGTCAATCACCAAAACATATTTAGTTTACAATTGTACACAACCTATTCTAAAACAATAGGATTCAATGAAACGTGTCTTAGGTGTTTTGGTACATGAAATTACACTTAATGCAAAAATGATTATAAAGAACAAATATCAACATAATCCAATAAGTGTAATATAACAGTTATGTCATCATGAAAATCAAATAAAGTCCGAACAATTATCCTTAGATTTTCATATCAAGCAACAACTAGACATATGTAACTGCAACATAAGCAAAAGAACATCATGTATCATATTCATACAAGTAACTGAAACATAAGCAAAAGAGTAAAACAATATGATCTATATAAGCATTGTTCATATCATAAGTAGATACCCAACAACATCAACAAGTAGACAACTACTCCCCCTCACTACTACGTCACTAACAAGTAGACAACTATTCCTCCTCCCTATTCTCCTCCTTTTTGTCACAATTGACCAAAGGGAGCACTTGTTCAGTACTGCATCATATTCAGCCAATACAACTTCTTCAGCTCAATTAACCAACTCTCCCCCTAAATGGGTAACTCGTAGTCTGAATTCAATAGCTTGCTTCCCATTTGTAACAACATGCAACAACTTTCCCTCTTTTTGACAATAGGCAAAGAGTTTAGTCATCCATAGTACTAGATTATGCATCTTCATCATCATTTTGACAAAATATTTTTCATCTTCATCAACAAAACTATATGAACTTATTTTGAAAATATTGAACGAAAAAATCATTTTCATTTTCAAAACAATTTAGCACAACATATGGATATAAAGTGCAAAATGTGGAATAACATACTTAACAAACCAAGTGATCACAACACTTATATCTGAAAATCATCACACATGCAGTAAAGAACCATATCAAGATTTCACAAATTATCATAAAAGGACTTTCAAGATAGTAACAAAATATCAAGACAATTCAAATCAATTAAACAAAGGCCATATGTTTCACTTTTCTAGAAGCAACCTTTCGATAGGAGGCATCTGAAAAAAATAGACAAATCAACCAAGTTAGATAGCATCTTAACATTATAAAATGCACACTTATTCTCATGCATTCCAAAATCACAAAATCTGGAAACATAAAAGAGAAAAAGTTTATGAAGATATTTGCTACATCTATCTTGGTGCCCATATTCCAATTGAAAATAAATGCAGTCAATGAAATTAAACTATGTGAAATCAATGTGCTACATATGTTTAGCAATACTGAGATGGTTTCTCTTCAAAAAATTTCTGTTTTTCATAGTTTGGAGTTACTTTAACATCTATGACTTTTTCTTTAACAGTAGCTGGAACAAAAATAGTTTTACATGTAGTAGAAATATGAGCATTAGAATTCTTAAAACCAAGACCTCTCTTATCACTGTCTGAAACTCCTAAACTCAACATTTTATCTAATTTCTTTGTCCCGCTAGAAAAATTTAGTAATTGAGATTTAGTAAGTTCAAGTTCTGATTTCAATGAACTAACATGTGATTTTAGAGATATCTTGCATTTTTATAAGTCATTTACAAGTTTCACATGCTCATCTAACTTCACAATCATTTCTTCTTTTTCTGTTTCCAGCAACTTAAACTTCTTAATAATTCCATTATTCTCCTTTTTAAGACTCAAACTTTCTTCAAATAATTGATCATATAGATGTTGAAGATCATCATATTCATCTGAATCCTCATGTGATGAGTCTAATAGATCATCATTCTCAATATCAAAATTATTTAGACTATCAACTAAATAAGTAAAGGTCATAAAATTTACCTTTTCTTCTGAAGATGAATCATCACTATTTCCTGGAGATTCAGTTTCGTCATCACTCAAAGAAACGTTCATTACTTTACCTTTGGACTTCTTCAAGTAATTAGGACATTCGGCTTTGATGTGGTCGAACCCCTTGCACTCATGACACTGAATTTCTTGAGTCAACTTGCCTTTTGTATCATTAGAGTCATTCCTTTCTTTTCTTTCTTTGTTGTTCCATTTAGGCTTGCTGAAAGATTTTGCAAGTTGCTTTTGATTTGGCCATTTGCTTCCTTTCTTAAACCTGAAAGTTTTACGAAACTTTTTCACAAACAGAGCAACATCATTATCATCCATAGAGTCATTATCAGAAACTTCTCTAGTATCCTCACTAATAGATTTGAAAGCAATAGATTTATTCTTTTTAATCAAGGGAAGAGTAAGTTCATAAGTTTGTAGAGAACCTATTAGCTCCTCTATTTTGACTTGATCAACATCTTTGTTTTCCTCTATGACAGTCACTTTTGGTCTAAACCTCTCAGGTAGAGACCTCATGACTTTTTTAACAACCCTTTGTTTCGGGTATTTTTTCTCCAAGATAAAAACTAGAGTTCACAATATCATTCAATTTACCCTAGAACTCATCAAAAGTTTCATCCTCTTTCATTCTGATTTCTTCAAACTTAATACTTAACATTTGAATATTAGAGGATTTAACAAGTTTTGTTCCCTCATGAGTTGTTTCAAGAATGTCTCATGCTTCCTTAGCCGTCTCACACATAAAGACTCTCTTGAACTCTTCGGGTGATATAGCCATAAAGATGGCATGATCACCTTTACTATTCCAATTCCAATCATTAAGCTCATCCTTGGACCAAGAGGACATTTCTTTAGGATTAGTTTCTCCCTCAAGAAAAAACCGTGGGTATTGTCCAACCCTTCACACATGAATTCCACACTCTCTCATCCATTGACTTCAAAAAGGCTCTCATTTGAACCTTCCAATATGCATAGTTGCATCCATCAAAATATAGAGGCACCGAGAGAGATTGAAATTTATACATCTAGGAGTTAAAAGGTTCAAGGGGCGAAGTATGGCTCAGATACCACTTGTGGGGACACGGTTTAGACCCTAAACTTACCTAGAGGGGGGTGAATAGTAAGTTAAAAATTTCAGCACAATCTATTTCACCCTAATGCGGAAAACCTTATACAAGTCTTAGCATAAAGAATATATTTAATCTGTCCAGATCTGAAAAATATCATATAGTTCTATTAATGACATAAGTTCAATATATATAGTCAATTTAACTCTTCTAAGATTACTTAGACAATATCACAAACACTTGGAGTGCAGAAAATCTTTGATCTAATCTTTTAAACCAAGATACACAACCAACCTACCAAGATTCGAATTTATATTATGTTAATCAATTAACAAGCAAATATAAACTGAATTGAAACGCAAACAATCACACAAACACAAGAGATTATTTACGAAGTGGAAAACCCTTTGAAATAACTCATTTAAAAGGGAAAAATCACTTCAGGCTCACAGTCGGTTAACTATTCCACTAAATGAGAGATACACTTAAAGTCGGTGACTTTGTTTACCACAAAACCTTTGCTACTTAACAAATCCCGAAAGAAGCAATTCGTACGACAAGCTAGAACCCGCACCAAGCAGTAGAATCCAAAACCTTTGAATCTCTCTCTCACTTCAATGAATCTTGATCAAAGCAAACTTGCTTCAGGACGATTGGAACTCCAATCCACAAACACCAGAACTCTAATGTTTACCCACTTCCACAATGAGATTTTCTTTGTGGTGATTGATTTCTTCAACAACACATGATGGAGGACAACCAAAATCTTGAATCTTCAAGTCTTCAAGAATAACCTCCTCTCGAATCTTCACCAATCTCTCTAGGAGCCTTCGAACTGTTTTAGATCTCTTTCTCTTCTATTTTCGTCGAAGTCTGTTTGTCCAGCGTGCAAAATGAGCCTTTTAAATGACTGGGTAAACTAACGCAGTACGACACTTATTATTTCTCCGCTTTTGGGCTTAAACCTCAAGCTAGCTCCAAATTACAATGTGAATTCTCCAAGCTCGCCTCAAGCTAGCCCAAACAGAACTTAACACCACTTTAACAACTTTCAGATTTCTTCACAACTGAATCCTTTCAAAGGAAACACATTTACTTGATCATCCACATCCAAGACACATTTCTTTACAACATACATGTCAAGGAATAAAGTCAACATCAAACCTTAGGAACTAACACCAAGTAGACCTAAAAACGTCTTTGAATCCAAACCTTGACAAACAGTATTTGGAGTCTCATTTCCATAACTTTAGATCGTTTGAAAACATAAATCATCTCATTTTATTTGGTTTGTATAGCATCTTACATTTGGTTTGTATAAATGTGTCCTGATATAGCATTTTACATTTGTCCTGATTAACTTGCTGGTTCTATATCAGCGGACTGATTAACTTCAAGACTTTATTATAGGTAGTTTTCAACATGTATACCAGAATTAGCAAGTTATTAAACTTCTCATACTCCATGAAAATAGAACATGTATACTAATAGAAGAAACACTTATTTAACCAATCTATTTACCAGATCTGTGAGTGTTTCTATTTGCAGAAAAGGGGACATTGTGGTCATTTCCAGCACTAGTGGGAGTTGGACCCTATCGCGTGTGTCCTGCGAGCAAGGCCTCATGCGCGCAGGGCGCTGGAAATTCCAAGCCCCCCCCCGCGCCCCTATCAAAATATCTATATCTCTTGTTTTTGTTGTTGCACATTAAAATCACACAGAATTGAGGCACATGCCAACCATAATGTGTTCGTACATGATATCTCGTTCAATTCTAAGTGACAACCATATATTTTGCAAACTTACCCCAGTAATAAGTTCTTCTGCTAGGGAAATCAATGGACCAATTGAAAGAACAAAAACAACCATAGGTGATTGGGGTGGGGTGGAGGGTGTGCGAAGAAAGACAGAGTCAGAGATAGGATAAATATCATGTGCTTCACTGCACAGGCATGAAATGGGGCACAAGCTCCCCACAAATGCTCTAACACATAGTATACTGGTTAACAATGACTTCATCCATCAGACGTCATACCTAAATCAGTTCCTTAAATCGAAGTTATCCCATTATGGACATCAAATTTAGAAAGGGACATGTAAAAGGATGTATAACATGGTGTGTGTAATATATTTGAAAAGTTGAGAGCCTTCCAAAATTCTTTTTGAATCTTCCTTGATAATCTTCACAACGTCAAGATTGAATCTCAAACCCTTGAAATTGCACTTTGAAAGAAAGGCAAATACGTTATATAAATCACCTGCATTAGGTAAAGCACATGACAAAACTAAAGTGAGACTTGTGACAAACTAAAGTTATCCAACCTCTCTCTCCTGTCAAACACTTTCTAAACAGAAGTAATTCCAACATCTCTCTCGTGTTCCCTCGAGCTTCATCTATGAAACGTAACAATGTGCTCGAAGAAAAGTCATTCATCGGAGTAGAAATGCAGCTCGACTTGAAAGATGTCTTTGTGAAACCATTGGCGACGACCACGAGCTTGCTGCTAGCGGCTTTCTTGACGAACCCATAACCCAGCTACATCGGCAGGAGACCTTCACCAATAGAGATGAACTCGTCGGTCTTAATTTCTAGCCAGAAACACAAAGGCGACGACCTTCACCGTCGGTTTTACGAGTGCTCTTGACGAACCAAACGGTAGGGAATGGTGACAGGGAAAATTTAGTTTGACGACCACCACTCGCGTCGACAAATTGTGGATATGTGTCGCTAAATTTGGTGGGAGCCACAATAAAAGGTATTTCAGAGATTCGCCAACGGTAAAACACATGTTGATTTGGGATTGAGATTTCCATCTTCAAATTTGACGAAAATGCTTTAGTCATGCGTGTGCTTTACTAACGCGTGGAGGGAGCTCACTTTTCTTGTAGTGTAATTTGGGGAGAGGAAGCATGTTCGATCGATCCTAATACAATCAAGTAGGCCTATATATGTTGTCCAATATTGGTTTTATTGGTCTCTTTTTAGCTAAAATGAATTCTTCCTCATCGAGCGTTGGAATAGCCACTACTGGTAGTGATTGATCACATTCAGATCATGCTCTGCAAAAATTAGCTAATTACAAGGCGCCAATTATTGTGGAACAAGGGAAGTCAAGAAAGTAATCGGCGATGACTCATTTATCATGCGGCACGAGCTGTCGGATTCTTTGGCTGAATGTTTTTAATTGAGGAACCATCACATGGGGTATCCTGTTGAGCTACGTACGTACGTTGGCCCATGCATCGTTCTCCCTCTTGGTCCAGCCATGTGAATCATGTGATAACTGAAGTCGATGGATCGTCTTCGTTCACGGTTCAAGTACTGCTCGTAATTCAATCACATGTGGAGGGATTATATGCTGGTGCGCCCGCCGTGGCCCAGTTCGATTTCCGGTGGTTAAAGATATATATATATATATATTATACGGATGATCCTCTTATACATGCATGAATGATTATATTTTCCATTATTAAAATATGCATATCACTAGAAGCATTCATTTTATGTTAATTATTTCTTTTTTTTAATTAGAGGAGGTAGTTGGTTGAGCTACGTACAACTAATATTATATATCCTATTTCTTTTAGGAAAGTCTAACATATCCAACGCCCGTGAATCTTCATTATTTATTTAATTAACTAACAACAGACTAAAGAACGAGATAACGTGTTCTAAAGAAGTACAAGAAAATTAGGAAAGTGCTTAATTTCACAGTAGCAAGCGTGATTAAAGAAAATCTGAGAACAAAATTACTTAAGATTATGTAGTAAAATAAAAGGTCAATTTGGAAACGGGTACGGTATAATTGGTAGACAAAAAGGTGAGCAACCTTTTTAAACCATTGTTCGTATGAAATATTGTATTGGCACGGAGATCCCTATTCTAATGGTTGTTGCAATGTCACTCTGCTTTCGTGTTTGCACTGCGATTACGTACGCAACTGGCAAAATATTCTCTCTTTTTTTTTATTCCGTTGGGGCCGTCCAGGAGTAGTAGGATTCTCTACCTATTCAATTGTAAAATTCAATTCGGAGAAATAGATATTGTGAAGTTATTTTTAACAGTTCTATTATAGAAAATTATTAGACTAGAAGTGTGAGAGAGTTGGACTCAAATTACGGTATTTTAGATGGGTTGAAAGGTCTAAATTCTTCTTCCTTCTTTTTGCAAGCAAAATAATACGTTAGAACTCATAGTCCTCCATGTAGGGGATTTCTCCAATGTCATTGGCAATCATCGTCGTTTAATATCTTTTATTTTCTTATGGTTTCTTATTATCGGTGAGAGAGTTTTGAAAGAGAATTATGTCTACCTTTGTCTATTTTCCTCTTCTTCCTCTTATACTCCCTTTTCAGTGTCTACGTCGCGGACTCCCTTTGTACTTTGGCTTTATTGCCCCCGTCCCATATCACTTCTCAACGTTTTCTGTCTTGTCCACCATTTATTGAAGACCGGCGTTGTCAGAGTTGGTTTCCTTAGAATGATTCGAATCAACTATCTTTCACCTTTTATTTTCTACCTTTCAGTTTGTTATTCAATAAACAGAGAGTAATCATAATTCTATACGTCGGCTTCTTTACCTGATAAAGTATGAATATCCATATTCATTTATGGACTTCCCAATCCTCATGATACACATATTACACCGAATGAGCTAACCTTTGTTCCACTATTTTGGACCTCAAATTATGGATTTTTGTTATAAGAAAAAACTTCTCCTTCATCATATGCATAGATGAACTTCATGCTATTTATTTTTGGTTATATAAAATTTTGGATAATATAGATCTTACAATAATATCTACTTATTGAATTTATTTTTCTTTTAAAATTATATAGTACAATTTAAATAGAAAATTACGAAAAAATATTAATTAATCCTCTCATAAATAAGGACTAATTTTGTGATGTGACATATAAGGTGGTGGATAACATTTATATATCTTCCAAAGACAGTACTTGTCCCTTGAGGAGCCGTTCGATCTCCTACCCGATGATAGCTTCTTTATAACCATAATTCCCTTACCCATTGGGAAGTGTATCTTACAATCATCTCTGCATAGAAAAATGAGGCATTTAATTAATATAGGGGTAAGCTGGATTAACCTCCACCTCCCCTACAAAAACTGTAGAGCGCGGAGATGATCACCGCCATAATCATGATGCTTAATGTTAATTGACTCATGTGCCTAGATTCTCATTTTCCTATCATTGCTTTGCTCTATCAGTCCTCCGTTTTCCTTAAGACACGTGGAGCCTCAAGGACGTGACATGTTGACACTCCACTGTAAGTGATGGAACGAAAGCCTACACTGGAGTACGGACCCTTAAAACTCATCTCTCTCTAATCCGCACAGATCTAAGACCGACTTTCTCTCTCTCTCCCCTTGTCTGTGAGTTCCTGACGTATTACTTCAAAGAAAGCTCGGTGACTTGTTGTCTCCCTTTGCATCTACTGCACTCCCTCTCTCTGTCGCTGTAGAATACTAGATCCCATTTCCTTTCTCTCTTTTCTCAGAGATTACAACATTTTGGTGCCTGAGCTATGGGATTGGAATCAGCGTAGGATACTAGGATCAATGATGAATCGGAATGTGAGGGAATCTCTGGTCGGGGGGAGGAATATTCCGGCGGTGTCGCAGCACCGAAGAGGTCGGAGCTTGAACGGGGTCTCCAGGGACACCGCCGACGAGAACTTGGATCTCTTCTCCAGGAACCTCCGCTCTCTCTCCGTCACCTCGTCCGACGAATCATCTGATGGTACCGGATTATTCTCTCGAGCTCCTTTGTTTAATCTCTTTGGCTTTGTTTTATGCGGAGGACAAATGGTCACTTGAAATTACTGCTGCTATTGTCCTCCATTTTTTTGTTTGATCGAGTATTTGCTGTGATAGCATCTGATTTGTCCGCTTTCAGTCGGCTTCACGTTAAAAACCAATTGGAAACCGCGTCGTTTTATTATCAATCTCATTCGTGCTGTTGCCTTAATATATTTGTTTAATTTGGATGGATAGCAGTTTCAGTGAAGTTGGGGAGACTTTCAATTGGGTTAGCAAAAGTGGGGAAGACTGGGATTGATGATCTGTTGGCTTCTACAGATGGAGGAAAGCATGATTACGACTGGTAAGTAAAATCTTCAATCTCTCTCTCTTTCCTTTTGCTTTTTTTTTTTTTCGTTAAATCGCAGATCTGCTTTGTCTTGATGTATTCACGAATCCAAGTCAATTAATGTTGACTGAACTTCCGGAACTTCGGATTCATAACAGACCAAATTAAATTAGACATCTTTGTTTAAGTTGGTCTGATCTGAAATTAAAATACAGCCTTCATTGCCTTGGTCACCCCTAATGCTTGCTTATCCTTGTATTGATACAAAATTGGGTCATTCGAATGTAGAGTTTAAAGCTAGCATTTCTTGTTAGATATGAATTGCTCCGCAACATTTGTTGACTATTGTTTAGTGCTTGATTTTGTTTTGTCAGGCTTCTTACTCCTCCTGGGACGCCTAATGTTCCTCCATCAGATGGAAATGAGTCTCAACCAGCTTTAGTGGCTCCAAGAAGCAGTTCTTTAGCTAGATCAGCTTCCGCCGTAAAGGCTTCGAGGGTATGCATCTCACTTCTTCTCTTTGTGCTTGTTCCATGTGAGTTTTAGTTCACAATTTGGAGTTATAAAAAAAGGGTTTTAGGTCACAATTTGGATCATTTCCAGGCACATGTGCTCAATCTGTATCGGCATTTGATAAATTCACGTGAGCATAAGTCTGGCTTGTTTTCAAAACCAAGAGATCTATTTTAGACACCTTGTTGCTGATAATGGCATGCCAATGCAATTTTTATGTTTCCAAGTATTAATAATTTCTCAATCGTCCCTCTGTTTCAGCTTTCTTCTTCACAATCAGAAAGTAACAATTCAACAAGACCAAGTAGAAGCAGTTCTGTGTCACGCCCTTCCATCTCCACTTCCCAATATACTACCTATTCCTCAAACAGATCCTCCTCAATCCTTAACACAAGCTCAGCTTCAGTGACATCCTACACTCGACCATCCTCCCCCATCACCCGCTCTCCATCTACAACAAGACCTTCCACTCCATCCTCCCGCCAGACACCATCACGTTCATTAACTCCTTCAAGAGCCCGTCCATCCCCCACCAACTCTTCCATCGACAGATCTCGACCATTGCAAAGCTCAAGACCCTCCACTCCTAGTTCTAGGCCACAAATTCCTGCAAACTTGAATCCCCCTGCAACTCGCCAAGTTTCTCGCCCATCTACTCCCACTCGTCGAAACCCAATACCTTCTGTATCTCAGGCTGTCAGTCCTTCAACTTCAGCTGGGCGCATTCAGTCAAATGGCCGCAATTCAGCCCCAACATCGCGACCAAGCTCACCAGGCCCACGAATCCGGCCCCCTCCGCAGCCAGTTGTCCCCCCTGATTTTTCCCTTGAAACACCACCAAACCTCAGAACAACTTTACCAGACAGGCCAGTTTCTGCTGGTAGGTCTCGGCCTGGCATTGCTGTCACCATGAAAGGGAATTCCGAAGCCCCAGCACCCATGAGTACCCCAAGAAGACAATCGTCACCCATTACCACAAGAGGAAGACTTACTGATTCCACTGTAAGGGCTCGTGCAAATTCCAATGGACACCTTGCAGATGGTCCTGAGCCTCGTAAGCCCCCACATGTCCCAGAGTTAGCCATGCGGAAACCTGTGAAGAGTTCAACAGCTGCCACAGAGAGCACTGGATTTGGAAGGACAATCTCAAAAAAATCACTGGATATGGCTATCAGGCATATGGTATGCAATCGTTATTTCACTACAATAGTAATGCATTTATTATCTGGAATACTGAAACAGAAATTTTCTTTGGTCAGTTAGTTCAATGGTGTTGGATAAATCCTCACGATTGATCTGCTCTGTGATGTAGGATATAAGAAATGGCACAGGGAATGCTCGTCCGCTTTCAGGCACCACCCTTTTCCCCCAAAGCATTCGATCTGCCACTCAAAAAACCCAATCCCTTCGTGCTGCAAGTGCTCCGTCATCCATCAATACAAGGGGAAGCCTACAAAACAGCAGTAATGGAGTAATATCAAAGAACAGAAACAATATTAATTTTCCTGCAGAAAATGGAATTGTAGTAGATGATGGGCGATATGCTGCAAAATTGAGTGAAGTAGATATCTATGAGAGCTCCCGTTATGATGCAATTTTGCTCAAAGAGGACTTGAAGAACACAAATTGGCTGCTCTGTGCCGATGATAGATTGGATCAAGAGCCAATCTTTGACAATGGATTTGAGACCCTACCAGAACCTTTTGGCCTCTTGTAATATCTGATAAATGGGTGTTTGGAGGTGTTTATTTTTTAATTATTGTTTTTCATAATTATTTGTCATCTACAAAAGAATGCAATCTGTCAACATCTGTCACTGAAAGCCAGGAAGAGTGAAGTAATATGTGTTTTGTTCTGTGGAGACATCAATGGGATTATTGTTTGTTTTCTGTTATTGGCATACCATGCCTTGTATTTGATTCTTCTGCCTTGACCTGTCTTGTGGGCTTTCAGAGCCTTGCCCCTTTATTCACCTTTTTTCTTTCTTTCTAAGTAAGTCCCTTTATTCACCCAGTCATGCAAGCAACAGGAATTTAGTGGGACCCTAAGACCAATAGCTAAATGGTTAGTTAGAAAGACAGATTTTCACTAATGGACAAACAATATCCACTGGGTGGACATGAGCTCTTCCTGTCTTGCGGTACATATCATTGATTTAAATTATACATGGGTTATTTATTAAAAAAAATGATACATGGGATGTAAAACCAAGTTAAGTGGGGTCAGATTCGTCAGAAAATGCATAAAAGTAAGGTAAAATGGAATTTTTTAGTAATATAAAAAAATACTGAGCCAGAAACAATTATCCGTAAATTTTACCATCTCTCCAAGGTCAGAAATTTAGAGAGAGAATTGAATTTTGTGGTATGTTTTATATTTTCTTTTTCTTTTTGGATAGAGGAAAATCCTAGCACATATTCATGTGCATCGTGTTCGGACGGATCACCTAATAGGAATTGAGTTCAACACTACATTAAATTCTGAAGAGACTAACTGGTCCAATGATCAATCTCCTATTTAAGTCGTAGGTTTTTCGCAGAAGTGATTATTTGAATCCTTAAATATGCGCTTAACCCACACTTTCAAAGGCTTCCATTGCTACTTGAGTTAACTGAGTGAATTATGTCTTATATTTTGAATGGAGAGAATTGAATATTTTGGTATATCTTATTTTTGAATGGAAGATGGTGAAGGATAGGATTAAAGAGGAAGGAATGCACCGATTTGGATGCGACATCAACTCCCAAAGTATGGGTAGTAGAAAGAAATAACCGGCTGAAGTGATTGGGCTGGAGCAACAAAATCCAAACTTTGGTTCAAAAAGCCGAAAAAAAATGTTTTGAAGAATCTCGACCACTCCTAGACCTCGGAAACGCAAGCCCACAAAAAATATCAGGCCGCAATGGGGCTCAGCACTTAAGGTAGCACTTTCTTCTGGATTACGATTCTTCGTAGGTTACTGAACAAGGAGAGCCCCATCCAACACTTTCTGGGCCAAACCATCGCTTAACTTTAGCTTCGTCCCTGGATTGAAGTATATTTTGGGTCCGCCGAACTTGGGATTTTTTTCATGCGCATCGATTAGTAAGATTCTCCACCAGTCCCCCACATAGAGAGACTTCAGCCTTTGACAATTTGCGTTTGAGAAAAAGTTTTAAAAAGTCCATCGGCCTCGTTTCTTTCTTCCTTCAATAACGCCAGAAAAGCTATTAAAGAATTAAGAATACTTACTCCAAGATGACAAGCTAGTTAACAGGTGGGCACCACTTTTGACAGTAGCCCTTGGCCTTTGTCAACTTGAATTTAGCACCCTTTTTTGTCCCTATTCACCCACCTCCTGTTTTTCTTTGGTCAATTTCCATTTTCCAGACATGGCATCCGCAGCTGAGATATGTTTACCAATAATATTATATATGTTTATTCATTAATATGGACAAAGGGCAAAAGAATCGTGACCCACCACTAGATGCCTCTCCTAAGCCTGAATTTTGGGAACTTCTTTCACTGTCCCTTTGGAAAGAGCTGTATCATGCCTTCATTTATTTTCCGACACAGTCGATGTTTACCGTTAACCTTTTCTGTCTCCTTTTCATGTTTCGGTGTCCTGTTTAATGAAAACAAAAGTATCCAACCACCTTAACCAACCTCAGGTGTGGGAATTCCCTCGGCAACTTCCTCCTGGTACAGATTTCTTTTGTTTCTTTTTCGTTCTACGAGGGCGAATTACTAGGAAAGAGCCAATAGCCATCTGTTGTTCGTTGCTTGTTGGTTGCTCCCACTCCACTCCAGCTAACGGTTACCTAAATTATTTTGTCTAGTTATAAATAAATATGTCTAATAAATCAATGGAATTTCCTTTGTTTTAATCACTATTATTGTACCTTGGAAATGTAAATTGTAAAATTAAGAGGATTTAATTAATTAAAACTGAATTTTTAGGATTTCCAGAAACTGCATCTAAAAGTTTCTGTGAGAGACGATAATGGAGGTCGAGCAGTTGGGCTTCGTAAATGTAGCAACTTTGGAAGCAGTTGTGGAGAGGATTTGGAGGTCTCAGTTCACTCTCACAAGTGCTATGGGATCCTACAAGCAAACTTTAATGGTTTAGAACTGAGGAACATAACAAATGTGACCACCATTGGATACACTTCAACTACTTAATCAATGATTATAACCTGGATTTGATATCTTGATAAAAGGTATCTATTCACAACAGTCGTCTATAACACTCACAAGCTCATTTCACCATTGCTTACTTTCTCCCAGAATAAAACAGTGGGAAAAATAAGAACAGCTCAAATGAAGGTAGTGAAAATCAGCCCCTCCTTGATCATAAAATAAAAGGTATTTCTTCCTATAATAAAAGAATAATGAAGTCGCATCTGACATCCACAGTAATGACGAAAGTTACCGTCTAGAGTTTTTGTCGACCAAGTCAGCGCCACTAACATACTTGGCAACAAAAGATATGAACCGAAAAGGAGCACCAACCAGAGGAGCATCTGTAAGCGCCACAGAAGTTTTTTCATCATCATTAGCAGCCTGCAACTCTACATCCTGAATTTCATTTTCATCATCATTAGCAAACTGCAACTCTACATCCTGAATTTCGTTTTTATCCAATGAAATCTGCAAAATCTCTTCAGCTTCATCAGACACTGAAGAGTTGGAAATTTCAGCAGCCTGCTCAACATTGACAGTGTCACTACCAATATTATCAGCCTTGAGTGCAACAATTTCAATGGACTCTAACTTCTTTCCTAGTACAGACAAATTCTCAATTGATTCAGACAAGGCGTCAGCAACACGGGAAGTTTTAGCAGTATCAACCATCTGATCAGACTTGAGGGCTGAAGGAATCTCAGCTGTTGCACTTCGTCGGTCTAGCTCAACATACAACTTGTTAACCTGACAAGGAGAAAAGATTCCCAACCCCAGTGACAATCACTCCAATGATCAGTCGCCAAATATGATAACAATAAAAGATGGTTTCTCCATAAAACCTTTAATCTAATGTCTAACAGCGTAATTGTACACAACAAGAAATAATTAGGTAGCACCATAACACTATCCAAAACCCAAAAACTATCCAACCAATGCCAAGCTTTTAGCCATATACGATATTTCTAAAAGGTAATATATCACGGCAACCTTAAACAAACCGCCTATTACCTTCTCAACAAGCTCTGCGTTTTCTGTTATCAATTTCTCAACCAAAGCACGCGCTGCATCCCTCTGAGAGTTCCAGTTCTCGTGTTCAGAAGCATGCTAAAACAACAACAAAAAAAGGAGTCAAGTTCTTCTTCTCCCCTAACCCCATCTCTCTCTCTCTCTCTCTCATACAAACAAAAGCAGACCTTTGCGAGTTCATTGGATGCGATGGTGGAGGAGGTAGTCCTCTCAAGATTCTGGATCTGTAACTGCAAACCAGATATGATGTCCATCAGTTGTTTGTTTTCTTGTAGGAGATTGCTCCTGAATTCTTCCAACTCCACCACCTGCCAAGCTTTGTTTTTAATTTCCATATCAGAACAAATGCACAGTCATGCTACAGAAGCGGTCATGACCTAAAGATAAAATGTGTGTGCAACAATGAAATTCCTCTTTTCCCCGTTTATGAGGGGAGTAGGTTAGAAAAATAATCAATATAAGTGAGACTGTAATCACAAGACGAGCTTTGGATCAAATTAGGCACATGCCCTAAAGATGAGAGGCCTTTCCTTTTGATACAAGTTACAACTATCTTCTTTATGCCCATCGGAACCCAAAACAACAGAAACAGACTGATCCGGTCGTTTTCCCTTTTTTGGGTCTTCCTGACTCGAACAAAAATGATTTAACCATGCTCTAAGTTATAAGAGCAAGCCAGCAGACAATCAGCTTATTTTAAGTACTCTGATGTACTTGGGACAAGCAGGTGACCACGTTCACTAGTAGCCTCATATGCAATAAGCCATCAACTTGAGACCTTCATGTAGATAACTTAGGTCAATTAAGATACATACCTGCACCTCTAGTCTCGCAACATCACGATTCAGGTTTGCAATCATTTCTTTGGTTGAATTCTGTCATGGAAACACATGCCACAGCCTTTATTAAAAATTGCAAACAAACCAAAGTTGAACAAAGGCAAGCAAGTATGGAATATGGGCTTCAATCCCAAACCAGGCACAAAGTTCCAGATAAGTGTATTTACACAACAAGATTAACAATTAAGAGAGAGAATTGAGAAATTAAACATCGACCAACTTTTCCTCATTCTTTTCAACAAGAACCTAGTAATTTACCTTACAACACTTCAGCTTGTTAATTAGCCATACTAATTATAAACAGTATAAGTTATAATACATCTGAAAAAGCCTTATCCGCACCCAATCCAAAAAACATAAAAACAAAAAGTGATTACCTCCCTTAGAATGCATAAATCTTTTTCCCCCTCCAAGTATATGACCTTTTCCTCTAAGCTCACCTGTGGATTGTACAAGTAAACTGTTGACTCCTAGCATCATTGGAAAAACCTAACGCATATATGGAAACCCAAAAAGGCAAACCCAAAGGAATGGTACGAAGCCAACAAGTAAGGTGAAAATGATATTATTAGCACCAGAGAGAAGGGATGAAGTACAAAAGGAGTACCCCTTTCAAAACCAATTTTGCTTTCTCATCTAGTAACAGACTGATTTTCTTCTCCAAACCAGCCTGCATGTAGCCAAGCATGAGATTAGTTTCCTAATTTGATATTGACCGAAGATATATTATTGTAAATATTGACAAAAGCAAGTATGATTACTGCATTGCTGATGGGGCAAATTCTTCATGAATATGAATACCTTTTTATTAAAACTTTAAGAAATCACTCAACTCACCACTTTTTCAAGCAAAGAATCTCTTTCGTTCCGTACATGTACAATTATCATCTCTAGACCAGCCTGTAAATTATCAAGTTAAATAACCTATCCTGTAAACATAGGAGTGCCATATTGTTGCAATACAGACTGCAAATATAAAATCCATTTAAAGATTCCAAAATCTTTTCAGTGTAGCCTCTCCAATAAGTTTAAATTATCTACCTGTTTCTGTAGGTTCGCGTGATTTTCAATTTGTAATTCTTTGATTGTCTCTTCCAATGTAGCCTGTGCAAGAATATAAAGTTTGAATACAAAAGGAGTTTAGAATTAAACCTCTGCAAATTTCACAAAATATTCAGTAGTATAATCACTTGATTATATGTATGCTATGTTACCCCTTTTTGAATGTGAAACTCATTTTCATTTCGTAGTGCATTTACTGTCCCTTCCAAGGAAGCCTGTAAATGAAAATGCTGAAGAATGAAATAAGTTTCACCAGCCATTTCTCAATTAAATTTCCGATTATAATACCTCTTTCTTTGTGCGCAGATCTTTGTCACTTTGTAGTTTCTCAATTGTCTCTTCTAAAGTAGCCTGCAGAAAAGACAGTTAACTTCCATTTCATGAAATATTTCAAATCAAAAGCAGGAAATTACATAACGTAATTGAAGTCCAAGAAAACAAGCATGCAGATTTAACAAATCTACCCTTACCTCTCTTAGGATCCAATGCTGTTCCTCAGTTTCGACTAAAATGGACTGCACACCAACATTTAGAAAAGAATGCCCAAGCAGTTAGCCGTGAAAAGAATCTCGACACAAAGTAAGAGACAACTTGAAAATTTTCTATGTCATTGACAATTGTAAAATGAGTGACACGCCTCATCTCTACTTTCTCTCATACTAAGTTAATATACAAAGTAGAAGACATACATTACAAAACCCAAATTATAAGATAAGCCAACTTCTTTGATATATTGAGTTACCTTAGGTACTACATAGTATGTATGTATTATAAATATTGTTGGATCCTTCTGATTTTTTTACACGATGGGGACTAAAAAGAGGACGTCCTAACAAACCAAATCTAAAAGTATACACAAGTGAAAATTTGTGCCTTAGATATATCACCAATTACACCTTCAAAGTGTGGGACCTTCAAAGTGTGGGACTTGATTTCCTAGCGTATTCAATAGTGAAATAGGTCATGCTGATGAATAATTGAGCTATCCTCATACATTCTGTACTCCATAGTAATTCATGACATTGGCACAATAACTTGAAGAAATTCACGGTAATGATTGAATGATCTTTTTGGTACTGGTACAAAGCATGGAATGTTGATCATGATTCAACCTAGAATTCCAATTCTGAAACCTTATTGCTGGATTCTGTTTCACTTGCTTCTTACTTCTAGTGCATTTGAGCAATTTCTTTCTTCAAAATAGGACTTCCCATAAATATTCAACAATATATAAGAGTCTGTATTGATTTTTCTGTTTGTACAAAAGTAATAAAATCATTTACAAACGTGCAGAAAAAATATATAGGAAAAAGTCACTTTGCGCCCCAAACTATGGGGTCAATGTCACTTTAGGGGCCCGAACTACCAAGTTCATGACATTAAGTCCTTGAACTATCAAAATTTATCAATGTGCGCCCTCATAAAAGGTCCGGTGGCCAAAATTGTGCCCCATGTGTTATAAATGGGTCATGTGGCACAATTTTGATGGTCGGATCTGATTTGAGAACCTGATTTGAGGGTGCACATTGATAAATTTTAGTAGTTTAAGGGCTCAATGTGAAGAACTTGGTAATTCAAAAACCCCCAAAGTAACATTGTCTCCATAGTTAAGGGGTGCAAAATAAGAATTTCTTCGTTAATAGTTGTATGTGTCTCTTATCCTGAACTACTTATAAATAAAGAACACGTGCATTTCTGATATCTGTCTAAATACTCAGATTAGCTAAGAAGACTAGTTAGGTTGATAAAATTTCATTCAATCAACTAAACCTGCAATACATAAGAGAACCTTATTACGTTTATGACCTGATAAAAAAAAAAACACTATAGGATGGTTTCAAGTGCTGCAAGGAAATCCAACCATTGACAGATATATGTATACTCACATCAAGCCATGGTACTGAGCCGAAGATGAATTTATGGATAGAAAAACAAGCTACAGTGATAAAAATCCAAAACTTACGCTTTCTGTCCAATTCGGCCGATGTCCATTGAGATCTACTTTCATATTCTGCAAACCATTATGAGCATCTGCAGTCCCAGAAATTTGACCGTGATCATCCTCTCCATAACTCGCATGATTCTGGTCCAAAGAAGCAGTGTCACCAGCATCAGCCGTGATATTTTCAGCAGCTTTGCTCTGCTTGGTTTTCTTTTTCTTATTTCTCTTCTTCTTCTTCTCCTCTTCCATTGTCCCTAACCAAAGTTCTCTCCTTTACAACTAAAAGTGACTATCGGATCCCACCAGAGTTGACAAAACCAAAAAAACGGATTTCTTACATTCAAAACAACATTGTATCACACCTTCTTCACCTGCCATCACAAAAAACAGCTTTCTAATCAAACAAGTCTGCACCCATTAAAAAATGAGATTGTCACGGCACATAACGCAGTAGAATCAGTTTCCAGCACAATTTGCTCCCTTGCACAATTGCAAATTTCAAGGGTCCATATGTCTAGCTTAAAGAAACCTAACGCCAGAGATACAGCTATCAAAACCTAAAACACAGATCAAACACGCGAAGGGGAAAGGGAAATGATGCAAAGACGTACGTTACAGATCCAATCCGAACCGCTCCAATTAAAATTTCGAACGACTGTTAATTGGAAATTGGGGTGGGGGAATTGAGACGAAGATTTGGCGACGGCCCCTTCGGTGAGATACGTAGGGTGTCACCGTGCTGGCACGTTTTTCGCGTTTACTGCTCTGAGAGGCGACGCAAATATGCACTGACGTCATCTTGATGTTCCAGACAGAATGTTTCAATGTTATACCAATCTGACGGTTGTCGTTCCCGATTGGATAGACCGTTGGTCCGTTAAGCACTGGATTTCTCCCTTTCAAAATGATGACTTGTACACCTTTATTGGCCAGTTGAGTGCTTACGGTCTTTTCCATTGGATTATAATTCTCTGTAACTTTTTATCTTAATTTTAGTGCCTACTTAAAAGACATAGATATAACAGGTAGATTTTATTAATATTGTCCTAATAGAAAATTACAGAAAATCTACATTTGTTCCCTAGTCCCCTTGTCTCTATGTAAGTGTGGCAAGTAGAATTGACCATGTAATGCAGCATTTTTATCATACATTAATCCTTGTCACGCTTATTTTCTACATAAATATTTATAGTTGATTATTATTTTTTTATAAGTTTTTGTTCATGTTATTTAGAAAAGAGGTAGGCATAATAAATGAACTCTATAAATGATCCAATATTGTTCAACAATTTACATGAATAACATTTAATGGAGCCATCTTTAACTTGTCTATCACAATATCTATTGGGGCAAAAACCATAAGGGAGCTAAGCCTGAAGTCCAGCGCCTGGAATAAGTTGAAAGGATCAGTCTCTCATTCCTTCCTCCTATAAACAAAAAAAAATTAGAACTCAGAGTCTTCCTTATAAGGGGATTTATCTGATACCTTAGTTAGTCATCATTCTTTATATATTTTTGTTTACTGGTTTATTATCAAGGAGAGAAAGTAAGAGTCATTTTTTTTGTGTAGCTGCTTACCCTCCTGTTTTTTCCCCCTTTCCCCTATATTCTCCTCTTTGTCTTGAGTTGGATACTTGTTGGGCCACTTTTTACCGTACAGGCCATATTATCTTTAGACTTTTTTCATCCTATTCGTCCTTTCACCGAAGGCTGGTGCAGTCAGAGTTGGTCCACTCGGAGTTGACTCGAGTCGATTGATTATTTTCTCTTTCCTCCTCCTTTTTGTATTGTCGTTAAGTGAATAAACAAAGAGTAATCATAACTTCTTACGTAGACTTTTCTACCCGATAAAGCATCATTGCTCTTTTATGAATCTTCAATCGCTGAAGGATACATGCCACATCAGACGGGTTGATCCTTGTTTCACTATTTTGGACTTTCAGATCATGGACTTTTATAATAAGGAAAATTTTCATCCATAGACATTAAATAATATATGACATCACTTCAAATTATATTGCATAATACAGATAATTTTTTTAAAAAAATTGACAATTTGGTCACTAGGTTTATACCATGCCGACGATTTAGGCATTAGGTTTCATTTTTTACTTTATGGTCACTGAATCCATACTTGTATGACGATCTGATCTTTCCGTCCATATTCCTTCAGCCCTTCTAACAGAATCGCATGATACGTCAGCATTCTTCTCTCCTCAGCATCGTGGGCAGCCTAATCACTTAAAATAAGCTAAACTCACCGTTTAACTTATTTTTCAACCCAGGTCAAGAGTCTGACCACCATCTCCTTCCCACGAGCCCCCTACTTAGTTTCTCCTTTGAACTCGCTCGCAGAGAATCCACCATCTCCTCCCCCACCTCGTCTCTCTCTCTCTCTCACGACAATAACCATCTCCAAGTCCAGTGGCGGAACCAGGAGTGATTCTGAAGGGGGGCCAACTTTTAAGGAAAAATGACAAGAAATTTTTTTTACTACGTAATGTAAAAAAATGTTTTAAAGTTAAAATTTGAAAATTAAGGACTAAAAACACATCTAAATTTTTATCCCCACAAAGCTGATTCCTACATGCCTAGTTATAATGCAGCAACAAATCCACAAAAATGAAAGGAGGTTAAATGAAGAAAAACAGACTAAATATAACTCATATATTGATGGGGTTGATACAGTTGGTAAAAGAGACCAGATAGAAATAGCAATAGCAACAGATCACCAAGCCAAAAAGTTGTTACATTTTGGTGAATGCAATGGGCTTGGAGCTGGACGAATGGCCTTGGACTGGGCGAAGGTGAGTGGCTGAGCAGTGGCCGACAGGACTTGGATTGAGGTTTAAGGGGGCCAGCTTAGTTAAACGACACATAAGAGTTATGTAAAAAAATAAAATTTCAACATTTTGCGTTAGGCCAACCGGGAGGGCCAACCCCCCCTAAATCCGCCAGTGTCTCCGACTTCTCTTTCCCTTCATCATCCATGCGGCCAATAGCAGAAGCGAGAGACAGCAGCTGCTCTTGTCATTCAAACCTGACAGATCACGCCGTCAGACGCATCCGATGCAGATGAGTACCATCAACCGCTAACTCGGTCAGGATATGCTTTAGCTATCTCTTCGTCGCCAACGGCTCATTGCGTCTGGGCTTCCCCACTTTCAATTTTCCACAGTAAGCCACCGCGTGATCTCTCGTTTCTCGTTTACCTCCTCCTTCTTCTTCTTCTTCTTTGAAATATAACAGAGCAGAGCTGATACGTTTTTTGTACTTTCTTGTTTTGCCTGGTAGTTACAGAGTTTACGTTGACAATGAAAAGCGGGGGATTGCACAGTAGTTAAAGGTACATGAATTTAAGACTCAACGTTCACATGAATAGTGTGATTCAGGTTTTGCCTATGAAATAAGTTTTGGATTATATCATAGCGATCTATGAATTATGAGCAGATACAAGTAAATGCTTCTTAGTGATTTAAATTGTTTTCTTCGAATGTCAGACGAAAGCCATGTCTGAGCTGGTTAACGAGCTTGGACTCGAGCACTTAATCCTACAATTTTTTCTTTCGCTTTCAGGAAGTTGGCAGTTTTGTCTGCTCTGCAGCTTATCAAAGTGGAGGGCGTTGAGTTTGAAGCTTCTTTTATGTCTGAGCGGGCTACTCTCTTTTCGTCGCCAATTGGGTTGCTTGGGGGTACTGTCCTAAGTCTAGAAAAAAAGAACAGACATACTGCTGAGGAACTCGGATGCATGCATCTTGGCTTATTAGAAGGCACCAGTGTGGTGACGACGACGACGACGTCCAATCGCCGACGGACACTTCATTGGAGGCAGCCCGCCAGAGCATCCAGGAGCAGTTGAGTATTGTTACTGCTGATATGGTCATGCTTTCTACCGAAGAAGAGAGAATAAAAAGGTTATAGGGAGGAGGGGAGAGAAAGTAGTAACAAGAGATAAGAGATTTTAAGTGGTTCAGTTTAAAAGAGAGAAAAAAGATAGAGAATGAGATAAGAGATTTTAAGTTGAAATCAAAAGCACACTACCATTGTCAAACATATCCCATGCTCTATTTTTTTTCTCTCTTTCACTCACCTATTTTTTCTCTCATCACAAACGACGATTTGTTGTAAGTACAACGGAGGTGAAAATTCACCAGCGAGATAGCTCTTGACTCTATGCAAGAACATGAACATTCAAACAAAGAGTGGCAAAATTCCCAACATATAAGGATGCGGAAGACATGTTTTGTTGCTCTGATAAGAAGAAGAAAAAAGTTATAGTGAAGAGGAGAGAAAAATAGTAACAAGAGTTCGGTCTAAAAGACCTACATTCACTGGGAAAGTCTTCTATAACTGTATTTTGTATTATGAGTTCATACAGATTACAATTGGAGATCTCTATTTATAGAGACAATACAAAGTAGACAAATATTCCTATATTTAATTTGGATCTCTACATTTAAAATTTAAATCTTAAATCTTTGATATCTGTAACTATAATATCATATTAAATCTTTAAAATTTGATTATGATATTATTTCTAACAGAGTGTATCGGCAAGGCTACGGTGGGAGTGAGAAAAAAGTGTACGCAAACAATGGAGTAGGAGATAGCAGCGATGAGATCACTAACGTCACGGACCAAAGCAAGCTCGTCTTTTTCGAGTAGAAAACAGTTTAAAAGCTGAGTTTAGCTTAATGATTAAATTATCTATGAATTTTTTTGAAAAAAATTCAAACGTCTGTTCTATTAACAGTTGGCATGAGTTGCGGAAGAAATCCGCTGCAACCAGCAAGTGCTGGAATTGTCCTCATTGACTTCGGATCACCGACCATGTTGCAGCCACGTGATCGCCGTAAAAGGAGGCATGTATCCCGACCGTGACAACACGAGCATCCCCTCAACTATATAAAATTATACTCGACGATAAAAACTATACTAAAAATTAAGGATGATGAATTTTCGTATACTTCTAATGGCTTCAGTATTCCGTGTACCTTTCTTTTGACGACGAAAAGAGGATACAAACTCACTGCTGCATGAAAGCTGGGAAAGAGTATAAATAGGTGAAATTTTGGAATTTATTTATATCAAATAAAGGAGCCTTTGATCTGACAATTGTCTGATTTGTATGAGACGAAGGGACTACACAGATCTCGAGATTAATATGCGCAAAAATTGACATGAAACACTTGTGCAATGATTGTTTGGAATTATTTCAAAGTGTTGTATCTATTTATTTTCAAATTACAGCATGTACAAAATTGTTGGAAATACTCATAAAAAAATTAGATGTGTCCAAGAGATTAATAGATATGTCCTATAAAATTAGATAGGTCCAATTTTGTAATTTAATTTTCTGTGGATTTTGGAAAGTGTCCAAATAAATTATCCGAGGGAGAAAAGGCACCTACTACTTATTACACCATAGTAAATAATGAAAAGAACGAGATCGAGCGAGGAAGGTCAATTTTTGTAGCGCCTCTATATAAGAGGGGTCCAACGTCGTCGAGATCATTCATGATTCAAGGGTTTGTGGTACGGGCGTGGTGGTAGGCTGTGGATCTGCTTGAAACTCGAGACAGCTCTTAGTTTCAATTCCATCTGAGGTTGCCTCTCTGTCTCTCTCGTGTTTTTTTTTTTCGAGTTTTTGTCCTTCATAGTTTCTTCCATTTCTAGGGTTTGACTCCATAACTGGCTGACTTCGTGGGGGTTAGGCACAGATATCGTAGATTGAGTTTTGATCTCTAATATTTTTTATGGGATGTAGTTACATTTTGCATCTGCTCTTGAAGAATCATGGCGTCCAAGCGAATCTTGAAGGAGCTCAAGGATTTACAGAAGGATCCCCCGACTTCTTGCAGCGCAGGTATCTCGATCAAGTTCGTTAGATGGAAAGTACATAATTGGTTGATAATTTTCATTTTGCTATATTCCCGGAAATTGATTGGTTATTTGGGTGGTTTTTCCATTAATTTGGTGCCATTTTCTGTTTCTATGATTTGTACCTCACTGTTATTTGTTTATTTGTTTCCCATTTAATCATCCACATGAAAGATCTTCTATGTGTTCTGAATTGAAGAAGTGTTTGTGTTAACTTCAGTTAGTGACGAATCTGATTAAGATCAACACAAATCGTTTCAACTAAGACATAAGCCCCTTTTTTTGTCACTTCATGGAACATCTTTTGCTTTTTGATCTTTTATATGCTTGTGTTCTCTATGAAATCTTTGACAAGAATGATTCTCCTTCCTATTCCTGTCCAGTAATTATGTTCAATTTACTTGCCGTAAAACTGATAATAATCGAGACAACTGGACTTTGGAGATTGATTTAACCAAGAACCTGTCAATTGTATAATATTACGTTCCTATGGTTCCAAGTTTGGATCAACCTCTAACTTGGTTTTACTGGCACTAAGTGGATGAAGGTATTATCTGTACATGACTAGAAACTTGTTTGTGAACTTGTTTGTGCTTCCTCCAATTGTCTGATAACTAATCACTGCTTCATGATGGATATCCTTGATGAGATCATCTTTATTCATTGAAAAATCCATTTCTACAAATCTTCACATGCCTAGAGACTCTTATTGTTTACTTTTTCTTGTCCTCTCTTTCTGTGTCAACAAAAACCATGTATTTAAGTCCGTGTTCTTCTCTTTTGCTTTTATGTTAGTTGCTCATGTAATAAAATAGCTTCCGAAGGTATACTCTCCTAGCATAAATGGAATTTAGTCTCTAGACAATTGATTCTACTGTATATTTCAGATATAAATCCGTCAATCTGCAGAAGGCATGCGGTGGCCATTATTAACTATGCTATTCGAAATTATTCTTGAACTAAATTTTGTTGCTTTCTTTCACTTTGTAACAGGTCCTGTAGCTGAAGACATGTTCCATTGGCAAGCGACCATTATGGGACCCACTGATAGCCCATATGCGGGAGGTGTTTTTCTAGTTACTATTCATTTTCCTCCAGATTATCCCTTCAAGCCCCCTAAGGTGAACTTTTTGCATGTGCAGATTTATGTTGGGTTTCTGTATCTGTATGTATGAAGTTGTGTAAAAGACCTTGTTTTGTAATTATTATTATTTTTTAATGCAAGAAGGGTGATGGACTTCTGTTTTTCAGGTTGCTTTTAGGACTAAGGTCTTCCACCCGAACATCAATAGCAATGGAAGCATCTGTCTTGACATCCTTAAAGAACAGTGGAGCCCAGCTCTTACAATTTCTAAGGTTTGGCTTTGTGTTTTATGGTAGTAACATTGTTTTACCATCATTCTTTTACCTAGAAATGCCATGCTCACATGGTGGGAGAATTGAAACATAATGGGGTTTTAAACATCAACTGTGTTAATTCAAGAAAACAACCCAGGATGTTATCCAAAAGGACTGAATAGGTAATGGATCTTCCATACTCAAATGATGAAGTGATGCTCATTGGGCATTTTTAACCTATAACTTCCAGAACCTCTAGTATTCTTTTAATTGATGTGTCAAGATGAAATCTGTGGCTGATATTGAAACAGGGTTAGATGGTTTCTAACCTCTTTAGAGTTTTGATGTTATCAATGCTGACACAGGACATGTGATGTCGAAGTATTCTTGAATGGCTGGGGTAATCAGTGTTGCACTTTATTGTTGTGTGATAGGAACTGTGGCTACTTTTTTGTGGGGTATGTCATAACACTTTGATTCAAATCAGGTATTGCTCTCAATCTGCTCGTTGCTGACTGACCCTAATCCTGATGACCCTCTCGTGCCGGAGATTGCCCATATGTATAAGACTGACCGGTCCAAGTATGAAACCACTGCACGTAGCTGGACACAGAAGTATGCCATGGGATGATGGCTGTTAGAAGAGCAGATCAAGATTGTACTTATATATTTTAATCATGAACCATGCCTTTGTTGTCTCTTGATGTTGTTTGTGGTTGATTCTGGGAGTGTCGGGTGTGGGGGTGCAAGTGGGAGAGATTGTTTTGGGTTGGGAGGTGGGGAGTTGAGAGGAGCATTTTGGTCAGAACAATTGGCTGTTGGCAAATTGTGTAACCAAATGTGCGAACAGGTTAAGCACACACTCGTTTGAAGATGTTCCTTGTGACAATATAGACATAGTCAGTCAGTGTACTGCACACCTGTTTTGAAGTTCAACATACCCAGGCATATCTGTGTAGCTTGCAAACTCTCATCACTGGTGTACGTAATTTTGTATTACATGCTTGGTTCCAACCGCTGTTTGGTAAGCTTCGTGAACTTAATTTACTGCTTCTGACTTGCATCTGCGTATGTCATGTCAGTCCAAACATCTTAGGGCATTACAACAGCTAGAGTAATAGAAAGGAGTGACTATTATAGCATAGCATGTTTCTAAATGAGAATTTTGACTCCCAAATTCTCATTTATAAACATAATTAATTTAAAATTTTAGTTAAAAACTAATAAAAAAAACTTTAATATCTTATATTTCTCTTCACTAAATCATCTATTTTCATTATAATAAATATACAAAATTTAATCAAATCCTTTTTCTTTCAATTTTTCCACCAATTATCATAAAACTCCACTTTCCACTATTTTTTCTTCATAAAATTCAATAAAACTCTAATCTATTTCAATTTTAACTATCTTTCAGAATTTTTTTAAAAAAAATAATTTGTAAACATGACCTAAATATCATTAGACAATAAAATATTGGATCGGTTGACGTTTTACCCTCGCGGTTGTTGTCAGTCGCTGCGACCGTTGTCGGTTACTACTCCGGTATGTCCGTTCACAAATAAACCTCCACCCCAAATCTAAAACTAAGGGCAGCTACGTAATTATGGGTCTCTCATGGAGCTACGCAGTTACAGGTGGTAACAAACAAGCAACAAATAACAAATAGAAATTCAAAAAAAAAAAAATAGAAATTCCACTTAAAAGAGCAAGTCGGATCTCTGGGCATATTTTAATATTTCTACGGAAAACAAACAACCAATAGAATTAGTCCTCACTTCCTCTCTTCATCCACCGTCATTATTTAATTTATTTAGCTTTAAGAAGTCTCACGCGTCGTCGTTTCGCTCCCTTTCTCATTCTTTGGTCCTCTGATTTCGATTTGGGGTTGGTATTCGCTCAGATCGCCCAGATTGCAACGATGAATTAGTCGGCTTTTGACATCAATCTTTCCAATCCGGTGGTAATATGGCTTTTCTTGCGTATTTCTTTCATTCCCTTCGTAAATTAATTGTTCATATTTTAGGTTTAATTTGTCTTCTTTTTCTTGGATGTGTTGTTCCTTTTTGTTTACAAGGCTTGGTTCCGAAAGTTCTGTTCTTCGAATGTAAAGAAATTAGTGTTTGGTTAACGCACCAAAGTATTTTCCTTCTACAATCTGAGTTTTGTTGTTTTACTATAAGAAAACGTTGAGGCTTGTGTATGGGTGCCTTCCATTTTCCTTTCTAGGATTACAATTCAATTCGTGCTCCTCTTGCTGCTAACATTCTGATAGCTTCATACTCGAATACCTATCAATGACGTAGATAATGCCAAGTTTATGGACTTTCTTTAATTGTCGAGAAGTTGTTTTTTTTGTATGCATGTTATCGTGTTAAATTAAGGGATTGTTCAACTTTCAGGGTACTGCCTGACTTCTACGACCTAAGTTTAGCAGTTTGGATTTTCAACATTAATATGGGACTTTGCTTGGGTAAGGTAAGTGTTTCTGATAGACTTGTGTCATTCTTTTATAAAATTTATGAAGGAAACACGTGGAAAAGAAGAGAGATAGGGAGAAGGAAAACCTTCTCCAATATTTCGTATACTGTTGTGGAGGAAGATATCCGTTTCATTATTGTTTGCTTTTAGTTCGTTTAGTCTCTTGATCGTAATGGTGGGTGTTTTCTGTTACTTGTATCCATTATGACCATTCTTTTTTGTTATACATCATCCACTTATTGCATTATTTTCCGTGGCATGAGATTGATAGTCATCTTTTCCCTTTTTTTTTAAATACTTTTCTTTCCTTCTTAATTTGGCGAACTTGGACTTATTTCTGTGCAATTATTGTTGTTTCTTTTTCCTTCTCACTTTAGAATGTGAAAGCCATAAAATGATGGAATAATCCATGAAAAGAGGTTGTCCCCATATCCTGGATTTTATCTGACTGATTACACAATGCTGGGTTTTATCTTAATGGGTTTTGCATAAGCTCTTGCATGGGAATTATCTTAGGCCAGATGAACTGTTCAAGTGGCAAGCTTTTAAGGATTTGACGAAAGATTCTCTGCAGTGTTTTTTTTTCCACTTTATATGTTATATTCTTTGTTTTTGGTGCTTTGGATTAATCCTTAACCTGCCCAGTTAAAACAACTTGCCCTTTGGGAATAACAACTATGGATTAATTGGCATTGAGGTCCAGCAGTTAAACTATATCAGCTGAATGCAAGGTCAGCTGTGACATGAAAGTCATACTTGAAACCAATGCATCCAGCTGGCCGAACATCTAGAAAAACCGTGTTCATGACATCTGTGATGGGGTTTGGTATGCCAGGTTTAGTAATCCAGTCATGTTTTGGGAACTTAAATGTTCTTAGTGCATTCAACTAGTATTATCAGAGTCTTAGTTTCATCTCCATGAACTTATGGAAGTTATTAGTGTGGTCTAGAATGTCTTAGAGCATGAAGTATAAGATAAGCTTGTGATCTCTCTTAAGTTTGAATGGAAATCAAAGATAGACTCTTTTGACCGCAAGACTATTTCGTTGCTTGGATTCTACTCTTATCAGCTATTAAGACTTTCATTTACAGATTCGCAGCAACATCTAATTACTCTGGCAATTATCTAGCTGCACCAGAAACTAATACATACTTTGGTGAAGCGTAGAACACACTAAACACATCTTTTTAAGGTGCCACCATGTGAGGATGTGGAAAGATTAGTGTCAGGAAATGATTGATACGATAATGGTTGATGGGTTATTTCTCATTTCGACTTAGAATTGCAGGCAGCACCAAAAGAAGATAGTTGGTGGCTATATGAATATCTCTGGAGATAACATACCATTTTTTCATGTCTTCAGCCTGGGAGAAAGCGTTGTTACATGCATTGTTCTGACAATCATTAGGATCCGTCTGAGTTTGAAATTGATTGTATATAGTATTTTGTTTATTATTACCTAAGTCATTCTCTGAGGAAGTTATGATGTTCATAATGCATGCAGACTGACACTGATGGAGATGATTCTGACAAGCACGTCGAGTTTGTCTGTGGGAATGTGCAACTCGTCACGACCAAGGAATCTTGGGATCAAAAGTTGGCAGAAGCAAGTAGGGACGGAAAGATTGTACGTTTTCTATCAGTTCTTGGTGCTTTTTTTTCTTTTTCTTTCGTGGAATAGCAAAACAATGGGGAATCATTTCTGGAGCTGGAGTGTCCTCTACATCAAGTATCTCGGCTGAACTGATTTAGATACTTGCCAATGAGTTAACGCAATAATCGTGAATGTCAGTGACCATTACAAAACTGTAGCCCTATGTTCTACCAGTATATCTTAACTATTTCTAACTTTATAATCAAGTAATCAGATAAGGGAATTATTTTTACATTGTTTAGTCTGTTACTTTTAATCTCAACGAGAGGAGTAATGCATTTCGTTACCAAGTACCTCACCGTCCAAGAGACATCTCTTATTTTCAGTGGAGACACCTTCCAGTTTAATCCTCATATTAGAAATCATATGGCCACCTAAAAAATATGAAACTCTTGTAACACTAGATTATGGGGAAACCATTGTTTTGGTTCCAGATATATTATGGGAGATTTGCCACTTATCATCTTACGAAAAATTTGCAGAGATTTTTCTCCCACTCTTTACCAGGGAAATCGAATTGCAATGCAACAACATCAAAACAGCCTATGAACAATTTAGGGAACCCATCAACTCATAGGCCTCTTTGCTTGGACCACAACCTGCCTTTTTGCATAAAATTATGTTTTCCTGGTATGAAGTCCTTTCATGGTGTGGATTGTGTTGGATAAACTCTGGCATTTAGTCTAAAGTAACAGTATGGTCTTATTTTAAGCCATTTTCAGTTTCCTTCCTGGATCTTGCATCTGCAAGTCTCTCTCTTGTTCTCTCTGATTCTGAAACCACTCCTGTATCTGCTGGTACTTTATGTGTAGGTCCACTTGATTTGCTGCTTTGGCAGGGAAGTTAGTGTTCGTTTACTTGGTCAGTGTTCTTTTATGGGTCTTTTTCAATTTAATTTTGATTGAGGCTGTATGTTCAACAGGTAATTGCAAACTTCAGTGCAACATGGTGTGGTCCTTGTAGGGTGATTGCGCCGTTCTTCGCTGAATTATCTGAGAAATATCCATCTATGATGTTCTTAATGGTTGATGTCGAAGAACTAACTGTAAGTAATGAAATTATGTTGTTGTGCAATTATAAATTATATTTAGTGGTCTACTACTGATGGGGCTTCCTCTTGGTACAATGGTCTTAGATCTTAACATGAAAGGTCACCATCTTGGCCATGGCCTATAAACTTGACCCTTCCAACAAACACACCTAGCAAAAGTGATATTAGAAAGATACAAAACAATCATTAGAAACTACTTAGTGTAGCAGTGAAAAGATTAAGAAATAGCACAAGGGAATTATTTCGTTTGTAAGGTAGATGGTTGTTATTGGGTAGTTTTTCTATCCTCCACAATGCCAACTTTATTGATGGTATAAGTACTGTGGTTACGCGAATGTCAGGATTTCAGCACTTCATTGGACATCAAAGCCACTCCTACCTTCTTCTTTCTTAGAGATGGACAGCAAATTGAAAAGCTTGTAGGAGCCAACAAGCCGGAGCTACAGAAGAAGATAACTGCAGTTCTAGATTCAGCCACCCAAAGTAAGGATTGAGTGCGGGGCTTGTCTCTATCTAGTGAGAGGCTGCTTAATATGTTCAGATAACTGCATTTGTAGATTCAATCATCCAACGTCAGAATTGACTGCTGTGCTTGCTTCTATGTGCTTAATATTAGGTTGTGCACAATTTGCTGCGAGTAGTCTGGATGCTTGGCTGTGAACTTTCTTTTTTCATTTTTTCGGGTTCTTTTTCCTTTCTACGGGTGTCATGTAAATACGACTATTATTCGAGTCTCATTCATGCTCTATTATTGTTTTTCCCCTTTGGGGTTGAAGTTCCTGGATTCTAGACCTCGGATCACATACGGTTTCCCAGAGACTGATCTAGCTACTTTCATTCTGCACTGCTATTTACCTCTATAGCTTTCGTCAACCTCACTTATATCGATTCTCAAGAGCTGGACCCAAAATCAGGATCACATTGAAGAAACGTATGAATACCGGTTTCAATCCATATCAAATATAAAGGAAATACCAGGGCCATCCGAATTTTGAGGCTTTAATCATTAGTCGTAGAACTGACCGAGTTTACAAAACGAGTTTGAAAGCACCAGCTCGTCCTTTCTGACGCTCGTTTCATTTGACTGGGGCCTCTTAATTAACAATCCACTCTGTCATGTCTTTCGTTTTCGGCCAGCTTCCGGTGAGTGGACACTGTGACAGACCACAAATGGGCCACAGGTCATGTCCACGTTAGTCTGAAATGGTGCACGCGGTGGAACCGTATCGCGGTTCCTTGTCGACCACATTTCTTTGCAATTTCTGTGCTGGAATCAATTTAAGCACAAGGCCTACTTCGGACACAGAGCCGTTCACATACTTTTGGCTTAAATCCTCAGGCTTCGTTGTTCAAAGTCGTACCGAATATATTCGGTATGTGCTAGCCAGTATATCATGCCAAATGAACGACTTTCGTCACAAGGAGGTATGGATCACCGACTTGTCACATGATGCTCGGGATTTTTTCAATTTAAAGTTGAATATGCCAAAATATAAACTAAAAAAAATAAAAATTGAAATAGTGTGGGTCCCAAGAGAGTTGGCAAAAAGAAAAATAATTTCCAGCCTCTTTTGCTTGTGGTGGTGCAAACATGATATAGCTGTTTTCCTAAGTACTAATCATTGGTCGCCTTTTTCAAGTCAATCTTTACGGGACAAGCCTCGTGTGGATTTGTCTCTCAATTCTTTTAACGTTAAATGGACGGCATACAAGAGACCAACTAATTCAATTTTAGTAACAATATAGACCAAGTCTTATATGAACTGGGAAGTATTCTAGTAGTATCGTGAAGAATTTGTTAGCGACCATATTCCCTATTTTGTTTACATTAATTATTGTCCTAGTAGTGTGATTCACGATCAAGTGTTTGGTATACAAGAAAATGGACTCCATCTATTTCCAGAGCCAATTATTTTATTCCCAACGGGTACAAAATTAAGCAATAAAATCCACCAGATACTGAGAAAAACAACTGCATTGGCTAATTTCTTTCCCATCACCTTTCACGAATCGTCCTTCCTATCCTCTGCTCCAAGATTTTACTTGAGCCTAGGCGTGTAAGCCCATCAACTTGAAGGGAAAAAAAAAAGACATATGCGCCAGCGGAGACAAAGAGGATGTTCGATTAGTGTGTATTTTGAGAATTTTTAGGTGATGAAAACTTTATTGGTATGCGTGCTGTAATTATTTTTAGGTAATGTTAAAAAACATGTTCGGTTTGTGTATTCTCAAGATTCAAAAAATCCTGAGGATACAAAATAACCGAACAAGCTCAAAGTCAGAGACAGCCCTCCCAAACTCACTGTCTTTCCCACGTCTTGCCGTAGACAATATATTTCTCCCAACTCAACCTGTATCCGTGAAAGCTACAGCAACTGAACTAAAGGGGGACACGCCGGTGTTGCTGTCATGCACTACGAATCATTTGGACAACAGATAAGAGATGAACCCCACCCACATGTAATAGACCTTGATTTATGGCAACTCCCTAGTCTCCTACACGTATTCAGATGTTTCCTATATTATTTTAGAAGTTGGTGGTCATTTAACAGAACCAATCCAGTTGTTCTAACATCTTTTGCATCAACTAGCAGGAAGTATCACTGCAATTTCTTATCAAAAGATAAGAAAGTAAACAAGTCGGTAGCAGGAAAGTCAAAACAATATTATAATCCGAAGCAAGTAAATTACATAGCATTATTTTTACAATCTTTAGCGGGAAGATACAAATTCGAAACTCATTTGATTGCTTACCATATCCATGCCCAAAAAAATTCAACAGTAAGTAAATGAATTGGGGGGGGGGGGGGGGGAGGAATAACATGAAAACCCAAATATTACTACATGCTTGATTAACACCACAAAGCATGCAGATTGCCTAACTGGTGACGATGCAACCACCTTTGATTTCAACGTCCTTTTGGGTTCATAATCTGCGAGAACACAGCGCTTGGTGTCAAACCGTCGGAGTCTTCACTGGCTAGACTTCGGCCGCCTATGCTCATGCTTATTCCACTGCTCCTTGAGTCAGTGACATTACCATCGAACCCTTGGGATGCATCGGGATCTTTCTTCCCTTTAAAGGTTACGAATGGCTCCTCCTCGATGTCTATCACACCGATGCCGAGGCCGCTCTCCTCTGCACTCTCCTGTAGCTGCAAAGCAAACTCAAGGTTCCACAGCACATCGCCCATTGAGGGCCTGTCAATGCTCTGATCGGACACACACTTCATTGCAGTCTCAGCAAACTTCTTGAAGCATTCAGGCGCAATCTTCCCCTTCAGATATGGATCAAGTATGTGATCAAGCATGCCTTTCTTGTGGCAATGTGCAGCCCACTCTGCCAAGCTCACCTGCTCCTTTGGAAGTGTTGGGTTCAATGCTGGGCGAGCACACAAGATCTCGAAAAGAACGACCCCAAATGAGTACACATCAGACTTGTCAGTCAGTTGCTGCCGCCTGAAGTACTCAGGATCCAAATAGCCAAAACTACCCTTGACAACAGTGCTGACATGTGTGTTATCCAATGTAGGACCCGTTTTTGATAAGCCAAAGTCAGAAACCTTCGCAACCCACTTCTCATCCAACAGAATGTTGGTCGTCTTAACATCTCGGTGGATTATAGTGTGCTTGGCACCAGTGTGGAGATAGTGTAAACCGCGAGCAGCTCCGATGCATATCTCAAGCCTTTGCTTCCAGGGCAGTGGAGGCCTTTGGGTCTTGTATAGATGCTCCCGCAGCGTTCCATAAGCCATGTAATCATAAACAAGAATCATTTCGCAGTTCTCTTCACAGTAGCCGATCAATGAGACAAGGTGGCGATGACGAAGCTTTGAAAGCATTTCGATCTCAGTCTGGAACTCATGTACTCCTTGCTCAGAGAGTGGGTTTCCACGCTTGATTGCCACTTCGGTTGTCCCACCATCAATTTCCCCCTTGTAGACTTTACCGAAACCTCCGACCCCAAGGAGTAGAGCCTCATCGAAGTTCTTGGTGGCAGCCTTGATCTCAGCAAATGAGAAGTGGCGGCAAAGGTTCGAAGGAAGTGAGGACACATAACTTCCCGTAGTGTTAGTCTTGGCAGAACCAGCAGAATGTGAATTTCCATAGAGAGAAAGAGGAAGCCACCCTGAAGGACCTTCACTTGCACTTGATCCTTTCCCTGCCCTACAGCGACGGGAAGCAGCAAGAATCAAGAAACCAACAACCAGGGCTAATACAATTCCACCACCAACACCCCCAATGATAATCGCTTTCTGATTCTTTGTTTTACCATTACTAGATGATGGTCTAGCCCGTGATGGGTCAATTACATCCTGTACAGGCAGGGGAGTAGGATTAGGTCCTGCGAGAATACCATTTGTATCATTAACTTTGAAAATCTCCACCCCATTCAAGATCGCATCATAATAGTTGGGCAGGAAAGATTGATCTGGATGCAGTTGAAGCCACAAATCCTGCTGTGGGGTTCCATTTGGAACAAGAACCACAAAATCCTTATACACGGCTACATCATCCTGGTCAGTCCATGCAATAACATCAGCCCCCGTCATTGCAGTTTGATTATAAAGGAAGATATCAAAAACTCTTTGATTAATCTTCGTTATATTTAGGGCAATCTCGCAGAAATGAAGCCGAACTAGGTAAGAAAATCCTGAATCGACCGAGAAAATCCAAGTCAAATTGTAGTTGAGGTTGATCTGAGGGTTTGGCCCCATTGTTCTAGCAGTGCCATAAACATCCACTGGTGCAACATAAGTAGGTATACCACTTTGATACGTGATGGTAGTATTTGGATCAGCAGCAAAGGTAACCCCAAGCGCTGCCCCATAGAGGTATGGCGAGTCATCATACCAGGACCTATAAAGACCAGTATCATGGGACGGCGAGATATCATTCCCACCTACATTTAATCGATACACGTTCTCAAGTGCAGTGGTATTGTCGATGTAGAAAGAAGAAGATTGACCCACAATCATTAAAGTTCCATCAGTGGAACTATATATGTCAGGCATTGACACAATCTCAATTCCATTCACAAACGCATATGCCTTTGGAGCTTTGGCAGATGGGACAAAACTTATATCCAATTTGTCACCAACAACATTGATCGAATACTCTTTCACAATGAATGCGAAATTCAAAGCTTGTGCAGTCTGAGCAGCGCTGAAATTGTTGAGAAGAGTATATGGTCCAGCCATCACAGAGAAAACAGCATTGGATGCATTTAGGCCCGCATAGGAAGCAGGGTAGAAGTAAAGCCGCACAAATTTGCGACCAGAGATAACAGGAAAACTATAAGTGAAATTGGAGTAAAAGACCCGAGCCGTCATGAAAGGGACTTGAGGGACTGATGAGTCTTGAGTAGCAGCCGCCGAGGCAGTGGAGTTCCCACCCGCCGTTAGAAACTTGGACCCTACATCGGAGGTCCACTTCAGACCGTCGGTATCAGTAAGTGCAGATCCAGCGGTCCCACAATCTAGGAGGATTTTATCGGTCGGCACATAGTTGTCGGCAAGAGCTACATGAATCAATGTCGCGGCCCCGTAAAGAAGAACAATGAGTATAGAAGACGCGACACCAAATTTAACTGTCTTCCTCATCTCAAAATTCAAAAATTTCACCGCTTGGATACGGTTTTTGGAAGCCTAAAGATTTGCCTCTCCTTCTTTCCGGTCCTCTTTGTAAAGACGTTGAAATCACCAACCAAATCCTTTGGAACCGAGAAAACACATATGACTAGAAGGAATCGAAGTCCATGTCCAAGCTCGGAGTTCAAAACAACGATTAGTGAAAAGATCTGGGTGGCTCAACACTCAAATCCGGAGCGACACATGAGCTCGCGAAGTTCCCAGTTTTCAGACCAAGAATATCAGATAAAAAAAAACCCACACACAAGAGAAAAAGATTTTTACAGCAGAAGCCACACAAGATTCAGATCCGAATACGCAACCAGCTGAAAAAACAAAGGACGAGACTGAAGGAAATTCTAAGATTGCAGAAAGTGCAAGACAGAGCACCAAAAGATTGAACTGAACAGATTTCAAGCCATTTCTAAACCTGAGAGCAGAGAATACGCAGGAACGAGGAGTTTACCTTCATGAAGCAACAGCTCAAGACGTAACTGAAGCGGAAGTGTTAGGGTATGAGAGCCGTGGAATTCGGCAATGGCGGAAATAAAGTGTTCAGGAAGGAGAGAGCGAGCAGAAGCTGAAATGAAAGAAAAAAAGTAAGAGCTTTGGCTTAATTCATAGTCTCTCTCAATTCTCGGCTCGCCGTGTGTTTGTTTAGTTATTAGTTAATTCTGTGCTTAAATAAATAATTCTGATATTATTCTCTGTTTGTGACTCAGAAAATGACGGATGTGAACCTCGACAGTACACTTATTCGCCGACTTGTCGTTTATCAGAACCTGGTAGCTGAAGACAGATCTTACTCTTAGAAGTTTGAAGAGAAACGCGTTGAAACTTGAAAGGAAAATGGGTTACGTACGCGTTTGAGTTTTCCCCAGCTGGCTAAACTTAAATATTTAAGTGGTGTCTTTTATTTAATTTATATTTATTCATAAATTTCCACCCTGAGCACTCGGACCCACCTTCAATCTCCGATATACACGGACCCATATGCATTCGGCCCTGTTCAGATACCCCACACGAAAGCAGAGATGGATATACAGCTGAATTAGGTTCAAGGTGGGGTCTACCTGAATAGATGACATGTTGGCATGACAGGTACGCGTACGAGGTCTAATTACTAATTAATCCTAAAAACCAAACCATGGGAAGAACATCCTTCGGACACTCAGATGCCAGAAACCTGCTCATATGATCTTGATTGCTTGCGCATATATGGAGACAACTAGTAAGGACTAATAAGCAACAATTTCATTAGGAACATGTCTCCTACGAGGCTGTTACATATAATTTTTTGATCAATTTAACTATAATATATGATTAAAAATGATAAATTTTGATAATTTAAAGAATAAAATGGTAATGTAATTACAAGTTTTGACTTTAAAAAGATATTGGTTCAATAATTAGAGGCTAAAAACTTAATTTCTTTTTTTTAAAAAAAAATCAATAAATTGGATGATATTTATTCCAATTTTCTGATAGTGAAAAATAGTTCCTCCTTTTTTAGAATGAGAAATGTTGGGCGTCCCGCCCGCGTCCCCCTATGCGTCCCGCTGGGCTGACGTGGAGCGGGACGCCCAGCACACTTAATTTAGACCGGACCGAATGCAATTTAGACCGGACCCAGCACACTAACGCACACTAACACACATCAATGACTCATCACTAACACACTTGGGGGTTAATTTTTTCTATCTCCCGCGACTGTCTCTCTCAAACCCGACACTCTTCTTTTCAAAATCCTAATCCCTAACCCAGCAACAGCCCCTAACCCAGCAACTTGAACCCGCATACCCAGCTTCAGCACTCCCTCTTCGACCCTAAGAGCTGACCAACGTCGTCGGTGCTGCCATCGACTGGCTTGTCTGATTGGCTTGTCCCTCTAATTTTCGGTAAGTCATCCGCCTTCTACTGGGTTTTGTTTAATTTCGAAGATGAAATGGACAAATCTAGAAACTCGCATGACTTATGTTTCTTGTATAACAGCATTTCGTGATTAGTTCTCTATAAAGCACTTGGGGTAGTTCTCTGATGGGAAAATGAAATGCCATTTGAGTTAAGAGTTCAGTTCTGTATGAACACATTGAAAGTAGTTGAAATGGGATTGCGGTTTTCCATCCTTTCTTTTGATTCCATTTGACCGGAATGGTTAAGAGTAATAATGTGCTCGTCTTTAGTTTATAGTTTTTCCCAAGACCACTAATTTATGTGAGGTACCCTGCATTTCTGCGACTTTTAGGGGGTAATGCCCTAATCATTGGACGTTGTCCCATAAAGCTCAAAGAAAGAAAACCCATGCCGGAGAAAAACCCAAAAGTGCCCATCCTGATACAGAAACTTTATTACTGTTTCTACTCCATGAACAGCAAAACTAGGGTGCCTGGAATATGGGGTTTTCTTTGAAGTTCTTCAGTAATCTGAAACTGGTAAATATTGAGGTATGGACCACTGGGTAATGTGAGTTAATATAGGCTCACATTGGGGTGATCTGATATGCCTTATCTCCTAGGGGTTGTACTGGAGTCAAGTTTCATTTATCACTGCAATAATGTGATATTGGGGTCCCATAAGAATTTACTTAGTACTCTGTCGGTCAATTCTCAGTAGCCTTTATCTTTTTGTTTGCCAGCTTCGATTTGGTTGCCTTTTTCTTTTGCTGCCATAGTGGCCTTAATTTCGGTGTTTACCTAACTCATCATTCTTCCCCAATGCACAACAGCAGACTTCATTCCAAGGGTAGGGACATGGGGCTTGACCTCATCCACGATTGGCGGAGGTGTAGAACAAGCAAGGAAGTCAGTACTGCACATAAATCTTGATCAAAAAGAAAGCTTAGGTTTGATTATTTAGACTAATTTTCACATATTAATTCTTCTTCTTCTTCTTCTTATATGCCTATACCTGATGGATTCTGTCCTCTAGACTTTCAATTGGTCTCCCTCTGTCTCCAATTTTCTCTGGCAAGTCATGAACTTTTTCTATAGACAAGTGATTTTTAGATTAGAGTTTTATGCCAACAACTATTTTATTGGAATTTGGGATGATCACAATATAATATTGGTGTCCATAGTCAAATATAATATTAGCGAACCAAATTAGCCAAAAGAAAAAAGAGCATAATAATGTGACAGTAAATAACCATGGCTAAGTGTAGCTCAGCTCTGAATATAGACGAGGCCAAGAGAAGACCACAATCGTACAACTCTCTTTCAAAAGTAACGACAGAGAACATGCCCTGCCTTCTACTAATATAGTAAAAGGTACGTCAAAAAGCAAAGTCAAACTTTGCAGCTGGCTTCTTGTCCGAGAGGGGACTATTCCTTGCTCTCTTTTCTTTATGGTTGGCTGAGTTTTAATAAAAAGTTTTAAGAGTATATATTCCTGCTGCCTGCAGGCTGCAGCTGAGAAACCCAACTCCAAGATCTGTAGACTTTGAACTTGAAATTTAAACTAACTTCCATAAGGTGCGGTCTTCATTCTGATCATAGAACACAATGTTGTTGTAGACATTGAGCTGCCATGACTCTTGGTCAGAGTCATAAGTTTCTAAAGGCATGTTTGCATCTAGGAATTTTTAGACACTTGTAGTGACATTGTGAAAATCGAGATAGATTATAGTTTTGTTCAGTTTTGTAAAAAAATAGATGTTGAAATTGTTTTGGAGTTGGTGGAAAAGTGAACACAAAGATGATTTGAGTTAATTTTTTGTGTTTAGTGCGATGAAATTTTTCTGTTTGCATCTATCAATTCTTAAAACCTCAAAATAGTAATGGTTTTTTTCCAGAAAAACAATGTTGTTGTAGACATTGATATTTATTTATCTTGCCACATGTGCAGTGTGCCTATTTAGTATCGTGTGGAGTGCAAAGTAAGGAATATTTATTTTCCAACCTAGACTTCACTATGGCACCACGACAGTGTCGATGCAAGCTCCTAGTCCAAGAAAGGACTTCGTGGACAACGCAAAATCCCGGTCGACGGTATTTTACATGCGGGCTAGACGCCGACCATTCGGTGAGTAATACATGGTGAATCTGCATTTATATTCAACATTTTTTCTGCTTTGCTTCCAACCCAATTGAGGATGTCACAATCCGTCCATTTGTCTTATGTAGGGGACAACGCGTTGTGGTTATTTCGAATGGGTAGATCTTGAGACGTCGATGCGGGACCCGGTCGAATATGTCCCCCTATTGAACCGCAAGATTCAGCGGTTGTTGTCCGATTTGAAGAAGAAGGATGATGAGATTCAGCGGCTCGGAGCGGAGAACCATATGCTTAGGGTGGAAAACCAAATGCTGAAGAGGGATCCTGAGTTGGATAGGATGAGGGAGGAAATAGTCCTAGGATTAGCTGTCTTTGGTTTGGCAGAGAAAAGCAAACCCTCATCCTCATCTTAATATGTAATTTGAGGGTCTCGATAAATGTAGATTACCTTGGCACTTTTTCTATGTAATATGTAATTTGATCTTAATATGTAATGTATGTTTCCGCTATATGTATGTTTCCGCTATATGTATGTCTCTGTTTGTGATAGGTCTCTAGCAGCCTGGAGGTGATTCAATGAATTGATGCCAATATCTGCAAATTTCCTCTTGGTTGTAGGATACAAGGTATCTATGAATTTAATGTCAACACAGTGAAATATGAAATATTTTCTGAAAGCATGCAGCTGTGTCTATCATATGCATGAAACCAGATTTGAGCTTTATGCATAATCTAATAAACTGGAAAGTAGCTAAGAATTAGGTTTAGAGGAACCACGATACAATAGACATATCATTACTTTCGAGGGCTACATTGAAAGCTTTTTCAAAATTGTGTTGAAGTACCAAGTTTGCCAACTCCATTGTTACGTCAACTGGCACCACAATCTAATACCAGCATGACCGAACCAACGTCATCCAATAATTTCAAGTAAAAACAAATGAAGTGCGGCACATGTCGTCAAAGGGATTTTATGTTTATACCTGAGTACTCGTAGCACGACCTGGCTCATTTTCAAGAACACACAGTGGCATCGGGGTCTGAGTATCGTTTGATTGATCCTGCGTTGCTTTTAAAGCCCTACAAAACAAAAACCAAAGTGTTGTACTTAATTAGTGTCCATGCAAACGCAAGATGACATATCCAAATACCAGAAAATTGCATTTTTGCAACCTTTTTTTCCCGGTACTTGGTTCGGCTTCTGTCTCAATTGCTGGATTTGGCCCTTTTCGTTTTGACTTCTTGACCGCTTTTTCAACTGCAGACACCATTCTTGATGACCTTGGTCTCCCTTTCCTCGTAACCTTAACAGGACTAAGGACGATATTACTTTGTGTCGCCGAAACCTCATTACTTTGAACTGATTGCTGGTAGCCAGAAGATGCAATTGCGACAGCAGGTTGGTGGGAGCCACTAATGGGCTGAATTGCACGAAATTCATCTATCAACTGCTCAGCATTTCTCATCACCTTTTCGTATCTGTCCACGTCAACTGATGCCACCGACGCTAATTCATTGAACTTTTTGCACAAGAGGTCATATCTTTCGTCAGTAGGGTCACCGTGAAAAGCATCGTAACTACTTTTAATAAAAGTGTAATGTCGCCTTATATCCTTCCTCCATCTCGCAAGATAATATTTGCATGGCAACTTTACAACTTTCTTTAATAGCAGCACAGAAATGGCATGACAATACAAGATACCTCTCGTTTCAAACAACGCACATGTGCACTTCACCTCTCCTTCTTTATCATTGTAGGAAAGCAAATAGGGTTTTTCCTATATATCTTTGTTCACAACCCCTAGCTGAATCACTTCGTAAGTAGCAATTGCACCTTCTACTCTAAGACGAGAATGATTACATTGCATAACTTTCCGAAACTCCCCTTGAACTTCTTTGAACTTTGCATTGGTATACACATCTTGAAAGCTCTCCTCTAAAGGAAACGGACTTGAACACGGAATTATGCGATTGAAGGAATCGAAATCAGCATTTGTCTCTTTCTCAGCCATCTTCCTCAAAGCACTGTCAAACTGATCAACAAATTCCTTTAGTGTGGTCTGTGAATGCACATAACCATCAAAAAACGCATTCATACTTTCACTTCGTTGTGTAGTATTCATTCCCGCCCAAAAAGTATTTTTCACATATGCCGGCACCCAAAATTCCTTTTCACCATATAACCCGGTCAACCATGTATTATTTTCTAACTGATAAGTCTCAATTAGAAACTTCCAATTTTCCTCGAACTGTTCACAAGTTTCGGATTCATATATACAGTTATTAAAGGCTACCTTAATACCATGGAAATCAGGATTTACTGCAAACTTTTCAGGTAGCTTTCTCATAATGTGCCACAAACAATATCTATGACGTGTCGTGCTGCCGAAAACTATTTCAATTGCATTCTTCATAGCCCTAGCCTGATCTGTTAAAATTGCACTTGGGGCTTTACCGTTCATGCAACCCAACCAATTTTCAAACAACCAAACAAACGTACTTGTATCCTCATTGGACATAAGTGCTGCACCAAACAACATTGACTGACCGTGATGATTAACACCTACGAAAGGAGCGAATGGCATGTCATATCTATTAGTCAAGTACGTTGTGTCGAACGAAATGACATCCCCAAAGTATTCATATGCTGCTCTACTTCGTGCATCGGCCCAAAAGACATTTCGCAAACGACAATCGTCATCCATGTCCATTACATAGTAAAAGCCAGGATTATTCTTCTGCATTCTGCAAAAATACTCACTAAGTGCTTGACCACATCCTTTACCTAGCCGAAGCTCTCTTGCCTTTTGAATAAAATTCCGAGCATCTTTTTCTCCGAAGGATAGATTTTCAAACCCCCCCATTTCAACAACAAGCGAGTGGAAATTCTTACTTGTACGTATTCCAGCTCTGTCATTTATATCTAGCCTTCTTTTCACAGAATCTTCAATTCGCCTATGGAATTTCATTAACCTGGCTTTCCCTGGGCTTAGACTATGGTTATGTTGAAGCACAACTCTAGTCAACATCCACTTTCCATCTCCACAGACCATTGCACAAATCCTGGCTGAACAATTTGTTTTAATTGTTGTTGGCACAGCATCACTTTTAGTCTTTCTTTGGTTCCCTTGACGAACACAACTATAAGTTACGTGTGTGACATTCCCTTCCTTTCTTTTGTTGCGTCTTTTTACCACAGCAAAACCATCTTGCTTAGCATACGTTACATAGTACCGAAAAACTTCATCGACTGAATCAAACATCATTGATGTCTTCGGCTCTTCAATTTTTTCATCCCCATCTATCACATCGTATACCCGAGCATTAGCTGCTTTATCATCACCGTCTTCTTTATCATCAACCTCTAAATTACATACAAAAAATTAAATAAGAATTGCGACTTCCAACTCTATACTTGGGTTAAAGAAGCATAATTTGACGCTATAGTAAAAAAATAAGAAGCCTAACCAATCTCAGTGTCACTTTCGTCGATTACATCATTGTCGTTATATTCACTGTCAACTTCTCCGTCAATCTCCAAAAATGAACTAGAACAGTCCATTTATAATACACCAGCCAAGCAGTACCACCTGATGTGCGTAATCTCTCAGTGATTGGCTTTACACGAATGGACTGAAGAAAACGTCTTACGAGGTAGCCTTAAAATCTTTCAAATACTGTAAAGATGCAAGAGAATTTTTAGTTGTATTCTTAAGCACATTATCATAGTTGTAAATTGTTAGTGTTCAAGACAAGGGAAATGATGCATCCTGATGCATAAAGAACTGGTGGAATTGAAGAACTGGTGACTTTGGCGTTACCAGTTCCTTCCCAAATTCAACAGCAGCTTCCTGATAACTGGCTTTCTTCCCTGAACTGCTCCCACAGAATACACAAATTCTCTCTCTTGGAATAATGACCTGTCAAGAGGAAGAGGGTTGAGAATGAGAAGCAAGCGAGGATTTGCATAAATATATATAACCCCCCTCCAACCCCGCATTCAAAATTTCTATATTAAACTCCCTCGCTAAGTTAATTAATATAATACCCTTGGCGTGTATTTATTTATGTACACTATGGCTGTAGAATTAGTACACGATGCTCTATAGTCTATATGTTTAGAGGTATATGATGGAACTACGTTTCTACAAAATTAAATATACTTCGCGTTCCCACTACCCTAATATTCATTTAATAATTTAGAGGCGCAGAGATACTCATACCCTGCTTCGCATGATAAGCTGGATGTTCGAGTGGGTTCTTGATTTATATGGGATGTTCGAGAGAAAAATCTACAGCAAATTTATTCCAACAAATTATCATCGGATGGACATAATCCAGCTGCCCACAAAAAGTTGCATTATTCTAAAAATCTTATCTCCATTTTGTTACACGTGGATTGCAATTTAAAAAGATATCAATTTATTCCAAGAAAACATACTACTACAGCTTGTATGGGCTGTCAAAGGGTTTTACAATTACAGATTAGATTTCAAAATAAAATTGCGTAGATTTTCATTTCCGCAACCGCACGTTTACTTAGCCAATGCAGTGAAGTGAATATGTAGTACCTGTTTGAAGTGAGGCTGTCAAAGGGCATTTCCTGTTTGTAGTCATCCTTTAATACACACGACAATTCAAACTCCAGGCGATGGGAGAGCGGCTGGGTAGGGAGACGTTGGTCAGCTCTTGGGTTTGGGTTTGCTCAGCTCTTGGGTTTGGGTTTGCTGTTGGTTCAATAGCACAAAGGGGCTGTTCGTGGGTTTCGTCGCTTGGGGTTTGAAATGAGGGGTGTCTGAGTGAGAGAGAGAATCGCGGGAGGGAGGAAACAAAACATCTAAAATACGTTGAAATCCGGTCTGTGCATATACATTTCAAACCGGTCTGCGCATATCACTTTGAAAGCCGGTTCATTTCCTTAAGTTTGAAATCAGTCCAACTGCTGGGCCCCGCGCCACGTCCGCCAGCGGGACGCTGGGGGGACGCGGGCGGGACGCCCAACATTTCTCTTTTAGAATGGATGATAGTCAAGGATACATTTCCTAAACCAACACTAATTAGCAACTTTGAATAATATGTTGTATTGATATACCGTATTACAAATGGGCTGTAGTGTTTTGGTGTGGAAGACGAGACAAAAGAACCAATGGGCCCAGGATATATCTACTGGTTTTGCTTCCCTATCCGAGAAACGATATATGCTTCATGTCTATTACACAAAACATGACATGAAGCATACTATGTTTGTAATCGATTTCTCATTTTAATGTTGAAAAAATCAGTTTAGACCCTAACTACATTTAGAGACGAATATGTGTTTTCTCTCTAATTATAAATTTAATAATAATTTTAAAACACGTTCTAAAATTATTCAATCTATATATGAATAATAATCAACTTAATCAACAAATAAATAGCGAAAAATTAAAACAAACTTCAATCACACAAATAGATAAAGATTTGGTGACGAAGTGGAAAACCTTTGAAATACCATTCAAAAGAAAAATCACTCTAGATTAGCAGCCACCTGAAATCCAATAAGAATAAAATCTTACAAACAGGAATTCAGACACGGGCAACCTTTTGACCCTGATAACCTGATGTAATAATTTCAGCGTCTATGCTTAGATCCGCTTCGAACGACATTCACCTCAGATCTTTTGAGGTTCTTATGAATTTATCACGAACAAACCTTGTTCTTCAGCACTCCTTCAATACTATGAAGGTGCCACATCAATCGTGATTGAAAAGTGAAAACTAAGAAAAACTTATCAATATTGAGGCATGAATCCTTTGCGATTTTTCTCTCAGGAAAAGAGACACAAATATGTTCACTAGAAGCCTCAATAAGAGTTATGGACGTCCTTCACATACCCTAATAGGGTTTCTCGATGTTTCACAAGGAAAGTCCAGAAATCAAGGAGTTTTTGAAATTAGCTGAAATTCGCCGAGTGTGGATTGAGTGCTAAGTTTTTGTCTAAAATCTTCAAGGTGCGCTCGAGCATTGGTCGAGCGCGAAATCTTTGTCTAAAATCTTCATTGGGCCCTCGAGCGTGAGTCAAGCGATAGACAATTTTGGACACAAAATTAGAAACAAACTCTTGAACAATAGGGAACAAAAACTTACAACTTGATAACGACATTTTGGCATGAATTTTAGCCAATACAAAAATACACTAACAAATATAATCGTGCAGTTAGGGTTGTGCATAATTGGTTGCAGTTATGCCCTCCACTGCCACAGCTATTGGCGATTTTTTAAAAAATGGACACCGCTCTCGCCACCGTTGAAGAAGGAAACCAGTCCATAACGGTGGCGGTAGAGGTTACCGCCAGCTACACCGGAGATCAAAAAAATCACGACAGAGCAAATCAGTAGCTAAATATCAACCAAATCACATAAGCTTTCCAAATATTAACCCCAAATCACAAAGAAACCTAAATAAAAAATTTCCAAAAACCTGCCAGCAAATTGCAACAAAACTATCAAGAGAGAGAGAGAGAGAGACAAAGGGTATGTTCATCTTGATGAGATTTTTAGAATTTAAGGTGTTTTGAGAATTTTTAAGTGATGTTGACCTTGTATTCGTGTTTGTGTAGAAATTGTTGAGTTGTAAAAAAAAGTAATGATGATTTTTAAGACTGTTTTTTTTATATATTATCTTTATTGAGATGTGTGTAGAATATAAAATATAAAATAATATTTAAGTTAATGTCTATTTAAAATATTTATTATAATTTCTAAATTAATTTTTTATTATTATAATGCAGATATTAGAAATGATGAGCCATAATATGATTGGCTCAGCCCATCAGAATTACACCAGCTCATCAGTATGATGGACCATAATATGATTGGCCCATTGAAATACACCAGCCCTTCTGTCCAAGTCCATATGCACATTCTAGACCCCCGCCCACACACATACAAATTGGTCCCTCCATATTTGTTCCATCAACTATTTAAAAGAGTCTCAACTCACATTATTAGGACTCCTCTTAGGACTCTAATCCCTCCACATATAAATAGACAAATATTCCTCTTAATATTTTCTCATGTCTCATGCTTAATTCTATCCTTCAAGCTTCAACTGCTCTTCTCATACTCAGAGCTTATTAAGATCTAACTTAGGCATCAGAGTCTCCGGATCCGACGCTGCCCCCTCTTTTTATTCCTTCTCAGGTCTGATCAGCTCCGGCCAGTGGTGATTTTTGACATCATCAAGAAATATATTGAATTGGTTAAAAAAAATTGAAAAAAATAAGAGAAATGAATAGAAGAAAACGTACGTAGAGGAAGAAGAAGAAAACGTGCACATGAGAGAAATGAATGGGTGTATAGAACAAAAAGAATGGGTGTATAGAAGAAAATACTTTTTCAATTGGGTCAGCATTCTGTCAGAAACGGTGATTTCGTACAGAAGAAAACAGTTGTCAGGGGAATCGAAAAAGACTGTCATAATGGGGTAAGTGAAAATACAAAAACAGCCTCAGTAACTTTCAACGTGTATAAAGACAAGTGATGCAATTTCGTCCATTCGTATGTCCTGCAATTAATGTCGACAATCGCGTGGGGCCATATGTTTTTTAAACTTCTATTTTGCCCTTCCTCATTTATATCTCTAATGAATTGACAGAGGATGCGTTAGTAATTTAGAATCCTCAAGGCTAGGGCAAAATTGGAAAATAATTGTGTGCATTTGAAACTCAAACATGTTCGGCTTGTGATTGGCAAACGTTGGATTCAAATTCTTAGAATATCAAGCAAACGAATATCCCCAAAGATAAAGTTGTTACAGAAAGTAAGAGAGAGCTAAAGAGCCTTATAGTCGTTGCTTGCTGCAGAGGGGGGTGCGACAGAGACAGAGGCGACTCTTAAGGTAATTGGGGCCTTAGGCCAAACTCTAAAGTGAGGCCTTTTATGAAAATTTATAAAATAATATATTTAAAAAATAAAATTTAATTAAAAGTATTCTTATAGCTTTTTGAAATGCAAAATTACTTATCAAAGTTTTATATTCTATATTTGTTAATATATCATTTTTAATTGATAATATTACTAATTCATTTAATCTTTCTTTTGTCATACTTGATCTTAAGTATGATTTTATTAGTTTAAATGATAACTACAACTTAAAATTAAAATTAAAATTAAAGTAAAAAGTTTAAAATAATAGTAACTAGAGATTTAGTGACAAAATATAAGAATTGAGAAGCACAAAGAAATAAGAATAAAAAAGATAATGGTCGAAATAATATTTTTGGCTATTTTTATACTTGACAGATATTGGTTTAAGTTCTTTTAAGGATAGATTGTTAGTTGTTAATTAAGGCTTAAACAACTAGCAATATCTAACATAAAAAATTAAATAAATTGCCGCAAAAAATGTTAATCTAGATATGAAAAGTTAACCTCAAGGAGATTTTATATAACTTTTTTATTAAAGAGATTGAATCAATTGGAGGAGACTTTATAGGATTTTTTTGAATTAATTACAATTAATATCTTTAATAAGAAGGTTATAGGCTTAAACGAGATTTTATAAATACCACAAAAGCTAAAAGTTAATACTCCTTCAATCAAGGAAATTTAATAGGTCTCTTCAATTAAGCTCTTCGAGTTAAGTTTTTGAGGCCTTAATATTAAAATTTCTTTAAATATATCATTAAAGAAAATTTTGAATTTAGGGCCTCCTAAATTTAATGCTCCTTCAATCAAGGAGATTTTATATGCCTATTCAATTAATATATTTAACCTTAAGTTTTTTAGGCCTTAATATTAAATTTTCTTTAAATATACCAGAAAATTTTGAATCGAGCCTCCTAAATTTAATGCTCCATTTTATAGGCCTATTCAATTAATATATTTAACATCAAGTTTTTAGGCCTTAATATTAATTTTTGTTTAAATATACCCTTAAAAAAAATTTGAATTGGAGGCCTCCTAAATTTAGGGGCCTTAGACAAAGCCAATGATGCCTATAGCTGGAGCCGGCCTGGACGGAGAGACGAGTGAGAGGGATCGAGAGAACTGAAGGAAAAAGAGGAGGTAGGTAGGGCACCGGTGCACGGTGCACACCGCGGGTACCCGTGATCAGGCCTACGTGCAGTTGTTTCATTTGATTTTACTAAGAAGAAGAAGGAGGGTGGTCGGCGTCCTGCTGATGATTATGTGGATCAGCTGACTGAAAAACAGAGCTTGGATTGGGAGGTCCTGATTCACTCAACCCTATCCCTATAACAGTCGTTATTCACTTTAAACTTTCAGGCTTTGCAAATACTTATGGCAGCCAGAGCATTTCGTGACATTCGTCCTGGCTGAAAATGGGGACAAGTGGTTCTCTTGGTGGACAACAGAGGTTGATGTTTAGGGTTGATTCGCTCCTGACAACTTCGAAGGAATCCTTCATCCTTTGAAGATGCACAAGTACCTCTTTTTGAGTAAATTCTTGGTAGGCCTACTTCTTATTTCGTCTACCTAAACAGATCTCTCCCGCCAGAAATATGTCCTAAATTAAACACGACATCTCATTCGCTGAATATGCTAACTCTATTCATATCCCAAAGATAGGGCTCCACTAGATTGTTCAAGTTGGTGGGTGCTTGAATTCGAATCATAATATCAACTGTAAGAAGCAAATACTTTGGATCATGTTGTGTGGTTGCAGATGGATATATCGTAGTTAAGGGTACAAAAGCCCAGATGCAATTCGTACCAAGAAGAATTGTCCCTTGTTGCTCCAACGTGAGCAGGTACTACCTATAACATGTGTCCTGCATTTGGTTTTCTCTTTTCACAAACCAAGCAAATACAAAAGATGGAGCAAAGCCCATCCAAATACACACAAGACACGGGCGAGGAGGAAAAGTGGGCTTGAAGCCTGATACGAATATCAACCAGTCGATTCTGAAACTTTGATGTTAATTTTTCATCTCCGTTCTGTTCTCAGTGGGCATTATTAAGTCCTGAGAGCCAATTTTGAGCTGTTGAATTGATTGCTAATGGTCTGTCTTGGATGTGTTCTATTTGTAGGGTTGGGAGGGAAGAAGGCAGAGGTTCTGACCAGAATACAGAAAATATAAATGAAGCTCTTTCTGATCTGAACGAAGATTACGATAAGGAAACTTGGAACATGTGATCTATTGCAAAAGAGATTCCCCATTAGTAATACCACATGATCTCCGAGGTGCTAATCTTCTGTAAATTGGCAGGCAAAAAAAGCGAATTTCATCATTAGCTCTGTTTAGAGCTGAACTTTAACCCTTCCTAATGTTTCAGCTCAATACATTGGATTTAACAGAAAGGATCGTACGAAAAGTGTCGTATTTGTAATTATGTAAAACGAGTTCCTTTCCGATTCATAATTTCGTTGTAATTGTACCCAGGAGAGAATAATGAGAAACAAAAGAACAGGGAAGAAAATTTCGGGGCATACAAAAAAGAAAAAATTGAAGAGCCATGACTTTGATCGTTTCTTTAGCAATAAGGTCAAGAGGGTAATTGATAAGTAGTATTACCATTTTTGTTAATATGATGTGTCTTCAAACAAAAATAGCTGAAAACTTTTAGATCCACAGAAAAGTCGTTGTACAAAATGGGAAAAAATTACAGGAAAAAATATGAACTTTCCTTTGTATTTCAAGAAGTAGAAACTTACCTCTTATCCCTAAATTTAAAAAACGTTAGAAGTAATCTATAAATGTTCTACCTCTGGCCTCTGGTTAGATGAGAAAGAGAATTGGCCCTGGAAGAAAAAGACGACGAGAAAGAGATTCAGAGACAGAGAAGTATATCTCAGAAAATACCAGTAATTGAGCAGGGGGACTATACACAAAGAACTGTATTACCTGCTCAGAGAAAGCACCGACATTTATTTTCCTTTAATATGCTCTGAGATCGACAATCCTCCTCCATCTCTCTCTCTGTAGCTTCTAGCAGTAAAAGGTACATTCAAAATTGTTCTTCCCTTGTAGGTAAAGAAGCTAATTGGGGAGTCCAACGCTGAGGATTCCATCTGTACTTCTTATCCTTATGGATGCGGTTCTTGATCCTATCAACAATTTTCCACCGCTTAGAACTTTTTAGAATCCAATGCTTGCAATTGCCTCCAGTGACACGGTGTAGCTCAATGCCTCTGATTTGAGGAATGATTTTTTTTTTTGCAACTTTACTCCTACCCTTCCATTATGTGTCCGTAGGCCATAGCTGACAGGGTGGTTGCAGACAATGGGTTAATCAAAGAGAAGGAAATTTTCTTGGCTTCAAAGCTAGAGACTTGATCCCTTCTTGAGCACTTTCCTTCTGTTCTTCGTCACTTTGAAACAAGAAACCGTACACATCGAGTCATATAAATGTGTGGTCCATGAAATATCCGAAATGTGGTTATGCGACTCCATAACATGGATCCCCCTATGAGGAACTTTTGGTTGCACATTCTCCTTCTGGCGTCCACTGTTGCGATCCTTATTGAATGTTCAAGTTCCACGATAATTGGTACCACTGGGGAGGAGGAACTATTGTATACCCTGGTGGAGGACGCTGAAAATCATTTAGCATATCCTAGCAGAAGTTATGGGTACCCATGAAGTTTTTCCTAATCCTTTTGCCCGAGTTTTTTAATAAATTTTCATTATCACAAACATGTTTTCTCGGATGCGCACACACACATATATAGACCATTTTTCTGTGCATTATACGTTTGAGTATGCTGAGTATTTATAATTTTAAGTTATTCTTCATAGGATTGATGATCTGGGGATCATGGAAGATGATGCATGGACCATGGTGGGGAAGAAAGGGAATCAGTTTGTGGTTAACGACCAACCTTTCTATGTAAATGGATTCAACACTTATTGGCTGATGGTGTTTGCTGCGGATCAGTCCACCAGAGGGAAGGTCACGGATGTGTTTAAGCAAGCATCTTCAGTGGGTCTAACTGTCTGTAGGACTTGGGCATTTAATGATGGACAATGGCGCGCTCTTCAGAAATCACCATCGGTGTACGACGAAGAAGTTTTCAAGGTACCATCAACTGTTTCTTAATGCTTGTGATGTTTATTTGTAATGTCAACTACAAGAATCTCCAATAGCGACGGTTTGGTCACTTCTGTTTGTCTTTCCGCAGTGAGTATGAGAACAGGTAAAGCTGAAGCTACAACTTGTTCATTTGAATTCTCAACGTAGACTATTAGGCCTTTGTTTACCTTCCCCTGCAGATTATTTAAAGATTACTTGTGTCTGTAAACTCTTAGCAATTACCAAATGTTCACAACTGACCTGGATTTCCTGATTTGAGTTACAGGCCTTGGATTTTGTGGTAAGTGAGGCCAAGAAATACCAGATAAGGCTTATATTGTCACTCGCTAACAACTGGGATGCATATGGTGGCAAAGCACAATACGTGAAATGGGGAAAAGCTGCTGGCCTGAATTTAACATCTGACGATGACTTCTTCTCTGATCCAACTCTCAGAAGCTACTACAAGGCGCACGCGAAGGCTAGTTCTTTGCTTCTATATAACCCATCTTTTATCAGTTTAACTTGGATATCAAACTTGCAAAATTATCTAAATTATTGTTTTGAAAATGTAGACGGTGCTTAATAGAGTCAATACATTCACCAATATAACATACAAGGAGGACCCCACAATTTTTGCTTGGGAACTGATGAACGAGCCTCGATGCACCTCAGACGCCTCTGGAAATAAACTGCAGGTCTGTTTTTCAACTGCATTTGTATTCTGGGTAGCCTTTGGGTAGTGATTAAGTTCCTTGTTTTCCAGGCATGGATTCAAGAAATGGCAGTCCACGTGAAGAGCATTGATCCAAAACACCTGCTAGAAATTGGATTGGAAGGGTTTTATGGTCCCTCAACACCTGACAGAGTTCAATTCAACCCAAATACCTATGCTCAGCAAGTGGGAACAGACTTTATTAGGAATCATCAGGTTCTTGGTGTTGATTTCGCCTCTGTTCACAGTTATGCAGACTCTTGGTGAGTACTCACTGCATCAAAACTTCCCCGATATGAAGACTTGAAACCATTATTGTGAAGAGGCACAGACATACTCACTTGGACATAGATTTTGTTTGTGAAGATGCATGATGTATATCCCCTTACATTATCACATGCTTTCCTGCTGATTTACATCGGCCTCTTTCCCTTTATTTTTAACATGGTTATTGTAATTTCTGATTGAGTGATACCTCGTTGATAAAGGATATCACAATCTGTTTCCGATGCCCATCTGCAATTCACAAAGTCATGGATGGAAGCTCACATTGAAGACGCTGAGAAATATCTTGGAATGCCTGTTGTGTTCGCTGAATTCGGTGTATCCACGAAGGACCCTGGCTACAATTTGTCATTTCGGAACATCCTTCTCAGAACAGTATACAAGACCCTCTTGAACTCTACAAAGAAGGGAGGGAGTGGTGGTGGGAGTCTTTTCTGGCAGCTTTTCCCAGAAGGGACGGACTATATGGATGACGGGTATGCCATTGTTCTATCGACAGCTCCATCAACATCAAAAATCATATCCCTGCAGTCCACTAAACTTTCCCTTTTCAACTCGTTGTGTTCTTGGAAATGCCATTGGGGTTGCAAGAAGAAGCATCCTTTGGAGACATTCCTCTACCATGATGATCTGTAAAATTATACATGAAAAGATAAGGTCCGAACACGGTGGGAAAAGAGAACAGCTTGATTATGTGTAGATGCGAATATTTAGAAAACACATACTGAAGAATACAGGAAAAAAATGAAGAGTGCTGTGGTTTGCTTCATTTATGATTATGTTAATGGCCTTATCTACAGGCTATTATGATAAAAAAAAATCAGACTGCAAGTCTGCAAGCCATTAGAATTATTGTCCTCTCCAATAACTAGGCATATGTGCCTTCTCTGAACATGAGGTTGATAAGAGAAACCGTACACCTGCCTTATACAACCAATAGAGTTTTGATTTGTTTTGTTCATTCCAATTACATTGGTCTGGCCATGGGAGTTACTTGATGCCAAATCTTCCTTTGTCTCTCTTCTCTGCGATCGCCCTGGTTAGATAGTTAGGTCTCTGCAAATTTTGTTGTCCTTTTCATAGGCCATGTACAAATTTTTGTAGTTAACATAACTGTTTCTTAACTGCCAAACATGGAATACATCCAGATTATTATAGGTAGGTCTATGACCATGTCCCAAGTTCAAATAATATTCGGACAACTGCCAATGAGATCATGAAAGCATCTTCATGTGGCAAAAATATTGATTCGTTGATTACTTGGTGTCTCTAGAGAACAAGGAAGCTCTCCGGGATAACTTGGGCGCCCAGTGCATTTAGAAACATAATTATCATACAGGTAACTTTGAACATCGACGAGTGAGATTGGAATCAAGGGGAGTGGAAAAGATTAGAACTAGAAATATATCTTCCACTATGGTTAATCTAGGAATCTTTTGCTCAGATGTTTTAAGAAAATATTTCATGCTGTCTGATATTATGATTAGCCTTAGCATCCTGTCTCGGATTTGGCATTGTGGAAATACTCTCAACTGTAATTACAAAGGAGACTTTCTCCATCCAGCTTTGCACTTGCCGTGAAGCGATTAGAACTTGTTTGTTCCCTCAGCCTTGCAGTTATAAGTATGTCTTCAATCTAAGCCTAAAGAAGAAAAATAGAGTTGGGGGAGGTGGGGATGATTTCGAAGAATGCTCTCATGGAGTCACTCTTGTATCAGACTTACTGTCTTGTTAATAGCCCGATCCTCTTGATTTCAGAATGCTACAAAATCCAGTCAAGCATTCAAATATGGTCAATCCCGACAAAAAAAACATCTCTGAACAAGTTTCAGCACATCATAAGTATTCTTTTCTCTTCTGGTTTCATTTTCTGATTCAAAATGACAAAAGAACCGCGCAGCAGCAGGAGTACTTTCCAGGAATAGAGTTGACCACAAATGCAGCATTATATTGTTCAAAGAAACAAAGAAACAAAGAAACAAAGAAAAGCAAAGGAAATATCGGCAAATGGAGAGATGATGCTCTGTTCCGCTACACCAATTTTGTTACAGAGAATGTCAAAACAGAGGATGATATTAGAATAGCTATACTGCCGATTGATTCTGATAAAAGGATTTGGTCATTGCATGGACCAGACTAAAAAGATTCTCTTCCAAATCAGAAATATCTGCATGGGGACACCTTTTGAATCCTCCAATAGGGAGCACCTTGGCATTGATGGTATTAATGAAATTTGGAATACTTGGAGAAAACAACAACAAAGATATGGTAACTGCGTCTGCCTGTGAGTTTCTCCGAAATCTTACTTCACTTGCAAAAAAGGAGGAACTGTGAGTTTCTGTAATAAGTGGTAATTGCACCAAAGGGCCACGTAATATGTAAGAGCACCTTCAGCATGCGATACGATTCTCAAGGTACCTCAGGCATCTAATGCAAAGAATGCTGATTTCATGAATTTGCCTGCAAGCCAATGACAAAGCCTCCTCAATCCTTCCGCCAGTCCTTTAAAGATAATGCAACACCTTTATCTCATACTTCGAAACATATAAGAAAAATCCTCTTACAGCTTTCTGTCACGAATTGAAACAAGAACTTTACATTTGCAAAAGCTTGAAAGGCAAAGCACAAAACAGTAAACAGTAAGTCATTTCTGAGTTACAAGATCCTTTTCGGAAAACAAGGCAAATATTCACCAGGTCCTAGAAGTCATAGACTACAGAAGGCCTGACTTTAGTTTTTATAAGTCAAGGGCCAATACCATTAACCCTTTAACGACATTAAACCAGAAAGTTGAAAAAATGAGAACATGCAATAGCACAAAATATTTATTCACACCATGAAGCCGCTCAGTTCCTTGTTAAGCTTAATTTGAAAGAACAGCAACTGCCTGGTCACCACCCAACAGAAAATATGGATGCGTCAGAGCAGCAGCAGCAGAGATACGCCCTCTTCTAAGAAAATCTCTTTCAGATATAAGCTTTGAAGCTAGATCACACCCCCTTCCCGACAGAGGCGGATCCAGGGGGCGGCCCTGGGCGGCCGCCACCCATTGGACCGGCCAAAAAAAAATATTACATGTAAAACTGGCCTGAGCCTATGGAGCCCGATCCCCATCAGCCGTTGCCAACAGCCAACTTCGGCAACTTGCAGTTCAACTCAAACAAAACGGACAGTCGGACACCCTACAAGATCTTTACTATCCAGAAAGATTCCCGATACACTTCGAGAACTCTCCCCTCTTCTTCTGCTTCATCAGCTTCAACGACGTATCTTGCCGCTGCTCATACTATTTCACAGCAAACCCCAATTAAACCAGAAATCCCCTTGCTGTTCCGTTGTTCGTCTAGACTACCCAAAGGCGCCATTCCACCAACAAGGCTCTTCGTCTACCCAGTTTTGCTCTTCGCCGGCTTTGACAGCCCCTTGGATACCCAAACAGGCCAAACTCTCCTTGCCACTTTAAGTGTCTTGTCTGCCATTGCTCTTTCTCTCTCTCTGGGTCTCAAGGTAACAGCTTCTGCCCCTTTAACTTTGATTCAGTTCTGGGGTTTTGTTTCTTAGCAATTCTGGGTTCAGTTAGTTCTCGTGGAAATGTGTTATTTTCCCGAAAAATCGAGTATCTCACGCTGGCTACACGTGCGTGTACACGCATGCAAACCCAATCCATACGCATGCTTTCTTTTAGAACCATTTATACTTCAGAGTTCAGAGGAAATGAAGGCCTCTTGCCAAAATTTCGGGACTAAAGTAGTAAAGTGTCCAAGTCTTGTATCGACTGAGCGCTGACGAGTTATTGGCTTTTCGCAGGGAGATCCTGTGCCATGTGAGCGGTGTGCTGGCAATGGTAACTATATATAGTTTACAACTAACTGGACTTGCTTGAAAGGTGCAGCTATCGCGCACAATATGAGACTTTTTTCTTCTCTTTTTCCAAGGGATTGGTGTGGTATCTGTCATTTTTCCTGCTGCATGATTTTTGTTATACATGACTAGGGTTGTTCACCGGTACCGGCACCGGCAGTGGGCTGGTTAACCGGCACCGGCAACCGCCCCCGCCTGGCGGTGGAACCGCCCACCGCTGGGCGATTCATCTGCCCCACCGTATTGAATTTTTTTTTATATGTAAGATACGACTTCGTTTTTTTTAAGTAAGACCCCCCTCTTTTTCTTCCCCCCCTCTTCCCCTCGCACATTTCACATTTTCACTTAGGGCTCGCCGGCTGGGTTTCCCCCTCCCCCCGGCCTCCAGCCGCCTGCTCCTCCCAGACCCGCTCCAAGACGCTTCAGCCTCCCCTCAGCCACCGTGGCTCCGCCGTCCTCTCGTTATTTGCCTCTCTTTTTCTTTCTCTCGTTCATGTCTTTGGCCACACTAACTCTCTCTTTCCCTCTCAGTCTCTCCCGTTCTTTGTCGCAGGTCCGCAGCTCTCCTTCAGCCGCACCACCATCTGAAGCAACTTCATCTCTCTCTCTCTCTATAGTTTTGTTGCGATTTGGAATGGTTGCGATTTTTTTGGGTTTGTGGATTTGGTTGAGATTTGTGATGATTTGGTTGTGATGGTTGCGATTTGGGTTGAGATTTGTGAATTTGTTGTGATATGATTTTTTTTTGTGATTTTTGCGATCTGGGTGTAGGTGGCGGTAACCGCTACCGCTACCGTCGAAACCGCCACCGTTAGGGGCCGGTTTCGTCCCTTAACGGTGGCGGGGGCGGTGTTCATTTTTGGACAACCGTCCATAGCAGTGGCGGTGGAGGGCATAACCGCCACCGCCACCGATTATGCACAACCCTATACATGACTCATGGATTGTTCAGGTATTATTCCCCAAGCAAAACCCAAAATAAGTGGAGCAAAAATCATGCAGCCGGATCAATAGTCATGACTCATGGATGAGCCTGTTCAAGTATATATGTCGTGGATGAGCCTGTTCAAGTATATATATATATATATATATATATATATATATAATCAAGTTGGGCATTGGTAGTCCAATCAGTGCTTCTAACTTTTAAATATTCCAATGCTTGTTGGGGAAATTATATGGAAGTTTAGTTGGACTTCATTTATGAATAATTTGACTGTAATATCAATTGAATGCAACATAATTAATTATATTAGAATTTAGATTTTTGAGTTGTGATCCAATTGATTGATTGTCTTCACTTTGTTTTATTTTGTTTAGATAATGGATAAGTTTGTGATAAGAAAGTCACGCAGCGTGGAGACATCTAATACTCCTAGCGTGGAGTCGTCTCAGTCATAATACATAGTACGGTACGTCTATTCTAATATTTTTAGTCTTTAATTTTCGATATTGTAACTCTAAGACAATTTTTTGTATTACGAAGTAAAAAAAATTCTTATCATTTCGCGTTTAAAGTTCGACTCCCATGTATTTTGATCCTGGATCCGCCACTGCTTCCCGAGTCAAGATCAAGAATTGTAAAGCCAGGCCTCGACCGCGTGTTCTCCCTCCATTTATTCAAGTCATATCCAAGTGTTCTTATTTCCAAGTTGAAATTCTTCAAGCCTGCTGTAGACCTTAAGGTTGGTATTGCCATTTGTAAGAGTACAATCCCAGCAGAATACATGTCAAACAGGTCAGGATGTTCAGATGAACCAAAATTTGCAAACACCACTTAGCACTTTGAGGAACAGAATATAGTATCATGGCTGGCAAAAGAAAATCATGCATTCACATAGACATGTAGCAGTGTAAAATCAAGCTCATAAGGACTTTTCAGATATCAGATTATGCTCCTATTCCATCGGGTATATACGAATCCAAACAATCAGCTATATGAAGTCAATAGCCAGGCCCAGCAATCATTATTTAGTTTAGGTTACTTCCATGTGTCTTCTCGGAAGCAACAAAAGTTTGACATGTTCCTTCACAGATACTCGCACACCAAAGGAAAAAGGAAGAAATCATGTAACCTGCCAGAGGATTGGAGAAAGAAAGGCAGAAATGGGTGTAATACCCCATCCCAAAAAATATGTAAGTGAGTAATTTGAATTTTAAATGAAGAGATAGTGTTTAATCATGTGTTTGATTTTTGGATAGATATTGAATTGTATTTTTGAATTTAAAGATTAAGATATGGATAAAGATTATTCTTATATTTGAATTTGAAATATATAGATAAAGATCTTGTGTTTGAATTTAAAAGTGATGGATAGAGATATGTTTGAGTTTTAAAAGTTGCAGAGATCAAGGTTAATAAATAGTTACAAAGATCAAGATAAATAAATAGTTGCAGAGAATATATATTGAAGACCAAAATTGGGATTGAGTTTGTGATACTAGTTTCCGAGAGATTGTTCTGCAATTATTGGAGAAGCTTTAAGGATTGATTAAACGTTCGAGGTAAGTAGTTCTTCAATGGAATTTTTAAACGTGTACCGTATTTTTATATGGTTTTGATGTAAATGGTTCTTCAATGAGATTTTTGAACGTGTACCGTATTTTATACGGTTTTGATGTATTATCTGGGGAACTAAACAAATTTTGGGTAAAATGAGATTGTCGTGATTTTGTGAAACTCAATTGAAATATATTATAACTTGTTTTGGTGAGCATACTATGAAAATTGTCCTTGCGCTGGCGACATATCTCTGTCGTCTGTGTGGCCAATTTGATACCCCTCGTGGTATTTGGAGTTCTTTGTGGCCTGGAGGTCTGTGTGACCATTGGTGATTTCCCTATATTGCGCGACCTTGTATATTTTTGTTACAAACTTGTATTTTAGATTCGGTATGGCTCATGATGTTTTATTTTGGATTTCGATTATTGTGACAAAATTGTTTTTTCCCCCAACCCCCATTGACTTACTACTTACTGAGCTTGTCGTAGCTCACCCCTTATTCTCATATTTTTCAGAGTTGGCAAAATTAGAGAAGTTCGAGGAGTTTCAGATATATTTGTGTTTCGAAATCGTGTTTTGCAAGAGTACTTTTGAAGATTAATATTGGGGAATTCGATATTGTATTATTTTGGGAGATCTTCATCGATATTGGAAATATCGAATATTCTAATGTAAATTTTAGTGCTCAGATTGATATTTTTTGGACTTTTTACGGTTTATGAATATTTTGCTGAGGTTGTACAAAATTAGTTTTGAAATATTGGGGCCTAGATAAATGAGTATCCATAGTGAAATATCCTTATTTTATACGGAAATCTATTCGTATGGAGTTTGGGTCCGGGGCGTTACAATGGGCTCCAGCGGCGGACTTGGTGTTTCCTCTAGGAGTACATATAGTTCAGGGGGACAATAATCCGGATCAAGCAGGCCAAGCTTTGGTACATAGTTCTTGCCAATTCGAAGGTCAGTGGCTGCCCCAAAATCTATGAGCTTGATCTTGCCCTTTTCGTCACCACCAAGTTGGCAGGCTTTACATCACGGTGGACTATGCCTGTGTCATGGATTTTCTTTAATGAGGTAATGATTTGGCGCACGATTTTCTTGATGATCAAAGCATTCCGTTCAACAGAGTCCACTCCCTGCAAGACACGCCCAAACATGATAGGCTCTAAGTTTAAAGGGAAGTTGCGATCTTTCATGTAATCAGCAAGGTTTCGATCTCCCTGTAAAATGGAAATCCATAAATCAGTCTTGGGGGGATGGTTGCACATACTGATAAGTATTTAGAACTGTGGATAATCTGCATGCATATGGTACAAAGAAGTTGCTCATCAAGTTCTCCGGAAATCAAAATAAATAAACCAACAATCCACATTATGGTTATAACTCAAACATAGTTATCCTCCATGCATTTAGAACACAAGCTCATACCATATTCAGTGATCCTAATTGTCATTCAATGCATCTGTGTTTGATCTACAAAACTGCACCGCAAATTTCCATACAATTTCTTCAGCAACAAAACTTCCAAGGAACTCGGCACATGCTTCAGGAGCTGCTCTCGACAGCCTATAGTTAAACCTCTCCTCTAATTCACCACATTCTTCAGCCCCTTGAATTCCAATCTTCACCTGCAAGTTCCCATCGTGTGAGAACCAAATTAAATAATAATCATAACGGTTAGGGAATCCATTAGCAATGGCAAGGATAGTGCGAAAATAATTTAGCCACTTCTCCAATAGGGTAGACATAGTAGATTATTTGCTGACCAATCAGACAGAAGTTTACAGTAACCACAACTTTAACTCGCATGCAAAAAGTTCAACGCTTGTAATTGGTAGCTCTTACACCAGAATATCTAAATGACCTTCATATTCCCAAATCCCAAGCAAAATTTAATCAGCACTCCCCACTCCCCAGCTGAAGGAAAGGAAAGGACTCAAATACACAAATAGCATACTTGTAAACTATCTGAATCCAAATATATGACCCGGGGAACACTAAAAAACTAAGAACCGTTACAGATTTACCTTTTTGGGAATGACCTTCTCCTTAACCCTCTCATCCAACTGCAATGCATTTCTTCTCCCTCTCTTCTGTACCTTCGCTTCTGCTTCTGCTTCTGCAGCCACATTCTTGGGTACAATGGCACAAGAGTCCAGAATAAACTATACCAAAATTTCCTTCTCTCAGTTTTTGGCCTCACAAAATCAGAAGTATTCAAGCTCCTCTTTCCACTCAAACTGTCCAAACCCAGTTGCAGAGGAGCAAGAAGGTATGCATCAATGGCCCCTACAAGAACACCGGGCCTTGAAGTTAAATAAATCCAAGTCATCCCAGCAAATACCAGGAACCCCCACTTTTGCATCTCTGATAGGTCCCCAGTAACTCTCTGAAACTGCCAAAAGCCATATCGAATAACAGGAAACTGCTCCAGATGAAGGGTGTTCTTTAACAAATCATCTTGGACGTTCCCAAGGAATGCATTACACCTCGTAGGGTTACTTTTGAAACGGTTTATGATACAGAGATCAGTTCCAGAAGCCAGCTTCAAAGGAGAGATGCGGGGACTTCTAGGATTATGTTGAAGAGTAGTACTCGGAGTCGGACAAAGCAGAGAAGCCATGACTGTAGTCTGTACTCCAATAAGCCCCTTACGTTACTTTGATCGGGAGGAAGATCCAATAGTAGCGTCAGCAGAGGCTGATATTTCGCGACGTGGCTCTCTTAACGTCTGTCCAGGAATATTATTGCATTATCGCAGAGGATTTTCCCTTTCTGCGCAAATCCTAAATAAGTGAATAAATTGCTCTTAAGCCTCGAAAAAAGAAGCAGGAATAAATGACACTTAAACAAAATGGTAACTATTATTTTTTACCCAATAAATCATGATTTTTCAGAATATATATTTGGAATCAGAATCATTGATACTTTCTTGCACAAATTATATGGTGACATGTATTTGTACTGTCTCTTGAAAAGCAGCAATGCAATATGAGCTTTCTACTGACTAGCAACGAGTTCAACAAAAAATTATTATCTATTATTATAGAGGTATGACATCTTTAATCACGAGGAAACTAAACAAATTAACATAAATAAATAAATTCATGAAGAATTAGAACTACTAAATTCTTTTTCAAACCGCAGAAAAATAAAGGGAAATGGTAAGAGTATTGTTCTGTTTTGTGGCACCACTTTTAAGAAAGCATGATTTTTTTTGTTCTTTCGGTAGCTTTCTATTTTATTTGTCAATCGATTTCCAAGTAACAAGAGAATGCCAATTTGATTATCCCATAAAATTTTCAATGGGTCCACCTGTTTGCCCAGCTCCAGAGGGAAGAAAGACAAACTATATAATTGTAGCGCTACAAGAACAAAAAGTGGGTTGATCTTCCCATCATATATACCTCAAGTGATGCAGTCAAAGCCATTGGCATGATAGTAATATAATAAACTGATTACTGTTCAATTTCAAAGTTAACCTTAATTGCAAAGGTCAAATCAAAGGACCCCGACACCAACTAAGTAATAAGACACCAAAGAGTTACCAATACAAATAAGCAAATCGTGTGCATTCACCCACTGAACGAAAAGAAAGAATTCCCCGGATAGTTTCCATCTAGTGGCGCACCGAGCCATCCTTCTGAAGAAAAGAGGCCGCGGGTCTCACATAACTAAAGCCCGTGAAGGGGTTCCCACCAGCATTTGGACTCGCAGCTGGTGAAACCTCAACTGGCATGTCAGTCCAGCACTTATCGAAGTTAGCAATGCAGTGCGTCCCAGCAACTTCAGGACGAAAACTCGGCTGAATTTGACGCGCATCCAGTTTCTTCCAATTGATTGGCTTAAACCACTTGTGCCGCTTAATTTCCTCGCTCCCAGTAGGTCCACTGCCTATGCGCTTGCTTTCTTCTTTCTGTAGCAGCTGCAAGAGAAGCAATAACATACTCAGCTCTCTCATTGCAATGGGACACAAATTTACACAAACATTAACATTGTTCAGAACTAATTCGTTTAGTTGCCTCATTGTGGAAATCAACATTTCTCAATTCTTTGTAATGTAGCAGGTAGTTCCCATATTAATAAATAATGCTGAAAAACAATCAAAAAAAGAAGCAAAAATATAATGCCAAGTAGGCAGGCCTAAAATTAATTATCAGGTTTGGAAGACTCCCGATTGATAGAAATACAAGCTAATTATAAGGTAAACATATATCAAGATAACAAATATTTTACCCCTTTCAACAGAGAATGTGCTTCACTTGACAAAAATGCTGGCAGCTTCATCTTTTCCTTCACTATCTTTTGCTGAATTTTCTCTTGTTTCCCAGTAAAAGGAGGCTGTACAAACAGAAAGTAGAACAAAAAACCATGTAACTATTTTGTACAACAAAAAGTTGTTCCACTGATGCTATAGAAAACTTTGAAACGGCTAAGTTTTTGACCATATTGAGACATTTGATTTGCAAGCTCATGTTTCCTATACAATGTGATGCACATATACACTATGACAGACCTACTCTGTTAAAGAGTATCGGTGGGAAGATTACCAACTATGACAACCATCCTCATGTTATATAGCTTAAAACAGAAAATAGAAAGTACTATGTGAGATAAGCCAAAAAGTAAAGAAAACTATAAGGAACTTCAACAAGAAATAACAAACTGCTCACAGAGCCAACTTAACTTTAACAAGCTCAAAGAAAACTACTGCAACAGATCAGTTGAATAGGACACATTAATCTTCAATTCCAACACCCAAAAACTCTCCAAGGAGTAAAATACTGTTAGGTATCCACTGAAAAAATTAATTTGAAGCTGAAACAAGTATCTAATGGAAAAAGATGATCCTAATATACAAAAACACCAACAGCAATAAAAAGACACAAACAGAACACTAACCTTGCCAGTTAGCATCTCAAATAATAGGATTCCCACGCTCCACCAATCTGCTGCCTTATCGTGGCCCTTCCCAAGAACAATTTCGGGTGCCATGTATTCCCAAGTTCCACACAGAGAATTAGATCTTGTATTTTTTTCAAATTGCTTGGCCAGTCCAAAATCAGTCAACATTGCCTAATTGATTAAGTAACTGTCAGCAGATACTCCTTCATTGAGGAGTGGACAGCCATCATGTTTACACAAAAACAGCTCATGCAAATGAAAATTAGAGAGAGAGAGTGAGAGAGAGAGGAGGGAGGGAGGGAGGGAGATTAGTACATGGCCATCTGCATCCAACAGGATATTTTCAGGTTTAAGATCCCTATGCATTATTCCATTCGCATGAAGGTGACCAACTGCAGAAACAATCTCAGCGGCATATATACGAGCAAGGTCCTCCCTGTAAAAATACCCACAACAGAAAAACTTAATACTCGTGCCCTAATCTCCATAAACTCTGCAATAGTTTATTATCTTGAATACCTGAAAAGGCCCTGCTGGTAAAGCTGAAAGAAAAGGTGGCCTCCATTTACAAAATCCAGCACGAGATATAATCTATATTTAGTCTGCATAGAAGAATAACTTATCTCAATATTCTTATCGCAAAGAGTTTGACCAATTAAGCATGTTAAAATTCAAATAACTCAGTATAATACATCTTTGAGTAAGGATGATTCATGTTAAGTGATAAAATCACAAAATTATACATGCAGATGGGCTAAAACACAAGAACGGAAGTATGACTGAGGCAAATGTCCGTCAAATTCAAACAGTCTTAAGTCAGGCTGAAATTACCTGGAATGAGTATCTGAGCTGGACAATGAATGGATGATCTACTTTTGTCAAAATATTCCTTTCAGCTTTCATGTATTCAGCATGATTCTTCTCCATAATCTTGTCCTTACGCATGACCTTCATTGCATATATTTCCGAGCTACCCTTTTTCCTCACCTGATACACCTTTGCAAATGCACCCTGCCCAACAGCCTTCAAAATCTCAAAATCGTCAATGCCCACAGTCTCAACCATAGTCGATTTTTCATGTACATTTTTAAAGGGTTTCTCAATCTCGCCATCATAAAGGGAAGGCTCCTCAAGTTCCTTAATTGTGTCTCCATTGACACACACTACTAATTCCATTGAGTCCTCCGACTCACGTATAGTAAGTTTGCTGAGGTTCAACGATTGACCCACACAAGAAGGGCCAACTAGAGAATGTGAGCGGTTACAAATGACAACGGGATCATGATAAATGAGCTCACTCGCGTCTTCTGCAGCAGTAGAGATACCAGAATCATCATAATATGATTCTATTGAGGTCTGAACTGGTAGAGGACCGAATACATCAGAGAAATCCAGCTCAACATTATCTGTAACTGCAGCATCTGTGGGGTTGACGGGGAAAAATAATTTGCTTTGTAATGGCTGAAAAATGTCAGTCTTGGTCAAACCAGGTAACTGAGACGAAACCATGTTGAGAAGTATGTAGGAGGGATGAGGCCCGTAGACACCAAAAAATTATTAGCCACTACAGTTTGATCCCCCCTAAATGTCCTTAAGACTCACACTGCTGCAGCACACCTATCAATATCCTTAATTAAAAGGAAGTTTCCAAATGCAAAAGGAGTTCCCAAAAATTTTGGAAGCAAGCAGAACAGAATCCAGAAGAAGAGGATGTTCTTGCTTCCCGATTTGCAGGAAACCACAAATGTCTCAGAAATTCTTGAACTCATGAAGAGCAAGTTGTCAAATCTGCACGTCAAGGTCAAATACAACGACGAAACCTGTCAGTAATTCTTAATTGGAGGCAAACACCCAGGAAGTGTAAATGAAAATGCAAGAATTTAAATTCTTCTGGGACCAGAACAAAGCTTCTTCACACAAGTCCACCCTTTGAGAACCCCATGTATTAATAAGTGCAACAGAGTCTGACCAAACAAAAAGCAGAGTTTATACGGGTTCGGGAAACAGAGCTACAGATTGAGTGAGGTAGCAATCAGCTTCCATCGTGAGCAAATCTGTATTTTATACGTTTGTCTATAGTTGTCCACCAAAAAAAAAATAATGAAGAAAAGAAGGAAAGTTGAATCCGTACAGGTACAAAAGCAATTTGGACTTTTCTTAACCAAATTAATCACACACAAGAAAGAAAGAATCAAAACCAAAAGTTACAGCCTTCGCACGGTTAACATATATTAACGTAATCCCTACAACTAAACCTGCGGGAAGAAGTAAAACAACATAGAAAAAGGACTTGGAAAAAATCATGTACAAACAAGAACGAGATGTACACTCGAATTGTGAAACAAAAACATACCCTAAATATATCGCAGCAGAATTGGGACCGAGATCAAAACGGGACGAGAATCATAGAATAATGATTCAACTAAAACATAACAGAAATACAAACGAAACATAGAACAACGATTCGACTACATCCAATCCCCGACAACACAACACAAGACAAACAAAACATATCGGAAATTTCTACGCATAACCAAATCTCCTCGAACAAATCCACAATGGTTTCGAGGCCTGCTTACTTTAGAATCATTCCAGGGATTGGTCGAAAATAACAATGAATCTCCATGAAAGAAGAAAATTGAGAAAAAAAAAAACGAAAGTACCTGGAAGATTGCAGAGGGAGAAGCGGAAGGGAACGACTGTAGAGAGTTTTTTTTTGTGCGTATTTCTAATGAATGCCTCGCGTCGCCGCTTATAATGCAGTAGATCTTTGAAAGTTGGCCGTCCTTTTTGACGCCTGACACGCGGCGTTGTTGGAGTGGCTGACCGGCAAGTAACAACAAAAAGGCTAATTTCGCCTTTCGAATATGCCTTTCGGATTCGGTTTCGCGGGGGCACAGCTCAATTGGAATTGGTTAGAATTAGATGCCTCTGCTCCGATAGGAATTAAGCGCGTGCACGCAGCTCTCTAGACGTCGTTTATACGCCTCTCGAAATTCCTAACCCCACTTGTTTGGATCATTTTTAAATGCAATTTTATATTCATGGCTAAATTTCTCACACGATTAAACAAAAATAGGTTCCATAAAATATTAATTGTATTTCTTCTCTACCATGGTGGATAATATATAATGCTTCTGCGGACCAAAAAAAAGTATATATTATGCTTCTTTCTAAATTTAAGTAGGTGGCAGCTTAGCATATGATAAGATTCTTCCTAATATAGTCAATTTCCAAAAATGTGTTGTTTTGCCGTTGCAGCCTCATTGTTTAAATTCTTGCCTTATGGCTTTTCTTGAGTTTAATAATATTTTCTTATCTTGCTTACTATATCATATTAGTATTTTCTTATCTCTTGATCAAGTTTTGAGCTATCTTGTCCTATTATTGCGAGTCTTTTTTTTAGTTGTAATCCATATAGTGCAAGATATTAGGGACTAAAGTTTAATATAAAATTATTTATATATTGTAGAGAGCAATACATGGTAGGATGAAAGATATTCGATTATTTACTAGTTGAATTTTAGAAAACTTCCCACTGCCAGAGAGATAACAATTCACGGAGAAATCCATGAATTGTCACTCGAAAAGATGTGTACAATGATACATTCAATGAAAATATTACCCTCTAGATTAACATAAGCTGCCCACTGAACAATTTTATGGGCAAGCTCATTTGCAGACCTTTTTACATGCCCAAATGTTCAATTCACTCTACTATGAGACAATCGGTTTATGTCATCTATAACAAAAGCGATTTGCCAACCTCCTCCTCTATCTCTTTGGTTGATGACATTTTTTACCAAAAGAGAGTCGCCTTCTATAATGATAGGAACATCTGGACTTGCCTCGCCCACAAGAGGGCCGCTAGGAGGTAGCCTCTTTGTGTGAACAAATAAGATAGAACCTTCAGAATCTCTGCATATAACGGCAACAAAAGCAAAAGAATTTCTTATGGCGATCTCAAAATTAAATTTCCATGAACCTGAAGGAGGGATTTGCCACACCGGCTGATTGAAGCTTTCTTTTACCATCCATGCAGCAACTAATTCTTGATATTGAGAATGAATGGACCGAATAAGATGTGGTAAATTCAGCTCTCCACCTTTTATGAATAATTTGGTTAACCAAATGGAGTCCATGAGAATAGCTGCAAACCGAGTAAAATTGACTTGCTGATCAAATGAGAAATTGAGTAATTGCGAGGGACTGAAAGTGAACTGTATCTAATCTGCAATACTTTAGGATGGTACCAGATGAGTTATTAAGGGCCAAGGAGTTTCTCTCCATAAGATTTGTGACTCCAATCATTCAAAGAATAAATGGACAAGAGATTCATTAGCTTGATAACAGAGTATGCATTTGATTCCAGCATCATTCCGATGAATAAATCTCAATTCTCCATACTTGGCAGACAATTCCAAGCTATTTTGCATATTAGGAGTTTCAATCGGTCTGGCATTGGAATACTTCAGATTCTCTTCCAGTTATAATTTAACAGAGTATACTGCTTAATTGAGAAAAGAGCATGAACCGATTTTAAGGAGAATTCACCATGAGGTTCCGCGCAGTCCAAGCCAGCTTGTCTTCTTGATTATTATTAGGAAGTCGGATTTGTAAGATAGTCTCAGCATCTTCCGGACGAAATAATTGGCAAATCAAACAACCATTCCATGCGTTAGAGAAAAGGAAGAGTAAGATCAGCGCCGATCTAGGGGAAGGAGCATGTGGCAAGGGAGATGGCAAAAAAATATTTTGGATACATTATGTTCAAAAAATTGACAAAAACATACATAACTAAAATTTGCATTCGGTTACCCACTCGTAATTAAAAAAGGGTGTTCTGTTTTTTTTTGTTTTTATAAGCAACAAGAAATCCATTTCATTGATTGCCCAGACAAAACATACAATGCTGATACAAACGACCTGACGAGGCCAGATACAAAGCATCAGGGCATAATGCTCATTACATCAACATAAAAAGCCCTACGGGCAGTACAACAAATGGTCATAAAGGCCGCATAATAACGGACCCAAAGGGCCGTGAATACAAAGCGAGTCCAAAGACCCGAACTAATATCCGCCGAAAGTGGCGAACGTCGGAGGAGTGGGTAGTCGCGCACCGCACTCCCACTGCCTCGAGAGAGCGTCCACACCAGCACCGAAGGACACTGAGGTCCACACCCAAAGGCCAACGAAATGGAAAACAACACACAAAGAAAAAACAACACAACAGAAAACAAAAAAAGCCTCTAGCCGATCGGAAGCCGACAAGAAAACATGACCCCAAGACACCACCGAGAACCCTTGCATCAGAGCCAAAAATGGGCAACCGCGTGTAAGCCACGCGCGGCCCGTGAGGGAACACGCGCAAGCCAATGGTGACCTAAAAACGCTGGAGACGAGCTCCAGGAGCAGCTGATGCAGTCCCTGCCGAGCGTGGCCGCCGAAGTCCAACCGGAAAGCCGGGATCTGGAGTTGAAAGCAAACTCAGAGGGAAACCAAAATAAGAGGAGGTTCGAAGGGGAGCCGGCCAAAAGAGGGAGAGGACAAAAGGGAACGGAAGGGGGACGGTCCCACTGCCGGCCACAGGGAAGAAAAAGGGGGAGGGTAGGCGGAGGGAAGGGGAACGTCTAGAGAGAGGGCAGAGGGGAAACGGTGTTCTGTTTTTGTTATTAACTGAAAAGAGCAAAAAAAGAGCTCCTAAATTTATAATCAATCAGTTCCGAGCTAGGGTGGGAATCGTGGGAACCCAACCTCCTCGGCCTACACCATGTGTGACTGCCTTCCGTCAAGTCCACTACCATTCGCCGCCTGCAAATATCGGAAATTTGGGCTAACTAAGTCCAGCTGGAGCCCAAAGAACATTCCGTACACCCAAACTCGCCGCTCTTAGATCGGGCTTCGTCTCCGAGCTTTGGGTGGACACAACCGCTGTAAGTGATAACAGGACGTTTAACAGAGTTAATGTTAGCTCGATGTTTATGCAAGATATTTACTGGTTGTTGCTGAAACATCTGCACGATTTTGTATTTTTTCAGTGGGTGGTTTTATTTGTAGAAGTGAGGCCAACTTTGCTTTCTGGGAATCAGAAAGTTTACTTCTTGAGGATGTCAGCCAGGTAGAATTAGTGTAATACACGTATATACGCATACACTTCAATTGCGGGTTCATTTGCTTGCTTCGCACTCTCTTTATAGATTGACAAAGAGAATTCTGGTCCATTGGTAGAGTTGAACTATATCACTTCCTACTGTATTTTGTATGCATACTATGCACGTTGATTCTGTGTGTCAATGGCCTGGGCTTGGTTCTTTTCCTAGGTTCAATAATTTGTGAGCAAGATGATAAGTATATGTGGAGTTGCTTTTGAGACTACGTGTTTTAAGATCTTCCCCTCTTATTGGTCCTTTGCTCTGACCTGAGATCTATTGGTTTATACCCCTATAAGGCCTCCTTTCAACATTTTGTACAACAAGAAGTATCATCATTATGTCATTGTTGAATGTTTGCCACACTCTCAGTTCTAGAGTTAGTGTTCCATTACAGGCACCTGAAGCATTTTCTTTGACCTTGCTATTAATGTTCTTTAGTTCCCAGGAAATTTTTGGATTTATCTGACTTCTGTCTAAAGGAACTTGGTGCCCTTGAGATCTGCAAACTATCAATCTCCTGCTGTCTTAATTATTATTCTATGGACATAATTGATCATTTCTGTAGGTTGCTTAACCTGTTTTTCATTGCAGGTTGGTGATGTTGTTCTCGTTGAGGATGAGAGTTTTATGGAGAATGAATTTAAAATGGTTGGACTAGAAACCCTGGTATGTTCTATTGTATCCTCTCCTGCTCAACCTTATCAAAACTAGCTTATTGTTTGTTGTGAACTTAAGATGGGATAACCTAGTTTTCCTTTTCATTGGGATAGATGAATCATCTGGTATTTTGTCCATTAGAGTCAATTTGGGTCTAAATGCTTAATTCTGAGCGGCAGAGACCTTTGTCCAACAAGCCCATGATCCACCAAGAAAAAAGAGAGGTGTTTCTCGCTTTTGGATTCTAAGATATATTTCTATTAACGCAAGGAAATTTACAAGATGTTGGGAAACTTGATGCTGGTTAGTCATAAATCAAATTGTACGTGAAGTCATCTGGTAGAGCCTCTGGAGAAATTTCAGAATTAAATGTTCTAGACATAGGTAAAACATGGATGGTTTTTTGTACATCTTGGTGCATGGAGTCATTCTGTTGTCTTATAGTTATTGGTTCATTTAACTTATTCTTAGGATCATTCCTAGGGATATTCTGATATTTGCATGACTTTGACTGAAGAATTTCCCATCAGACATCCCGGGAAACAGATTGGAAGAAAGGCATCCTCTTTGATGTCAAATGCCCCCTCCCCTCCCCAATTTTTTATATTTTATTACATGCATCAGCTCTTGAGTTATTTACTAAGTACGGAAGGGGTATCATGATTTGCCGAAATGACCTCTAGTAAAACTCAATGGGAGTGGCACTAGATAATGGTCATGGTGTAGTTTTTTTGAAGATTTAATGCAAACATCTAAGTTTGGGATTTTTTCTGTTATGTTTTTTAGGTAGGATACAAAGTGGTAACACCAGGTCGGCGGAATATTGGGAAGGTGAGTCCAATTTTGTTTGCACCTCATTATGCACTATGTACTTACAAATTCTCTGATATCTTAAAATGTTACATTTCTAGGTGTGGGGTTACAGTTTTAATATAAATTCTGGGGCTGTTGAATCATTGGAGCTTGATTCATTCGGGATCTCCCTTATTCCATCAAGTCTGGTAGGTGCACTGAAAAGGCAAACCCAAATAATCGAATGCAGATTGCTTGAAATTTACTTTTCTGACATTTTGAATGATTGTCTGTTGCATGTTCAGTTGGATATTTATCCAGCATTGCATAATATCACATTGACAATCCACGAAGGATGAGTACATCAAAAAGGTTGAAGTTTGAATTATTTGTGTGATGTGCATTGGACTTGGATATGGCTAAGATATGGTTGTACGTGTTTAATATGCTTCCCTACACTATTATAGGATACTTAATTGATACAGCTGGACGTGGCTAGGACATCCATGGGATCATATGAATGTCTTAAAAAAAAAAAAATACACCCTGAATTGTACTCTATAACACATTGTGGTGAAACGTTATAAACGGGAATCTAAATTCTTTATGTTAAATATTTGAAAGAGCACAACTGATTGATGTTATCTTAGGGATTCCTACTGAATGTTGTATATTGAAGACAGTTATATGATGCCCTTAAATATGCGCACCTGTCTCTGATATGCCTGAATATTATATTTCTAGATGTGTTCATGTCTTGGTGGTTGTTTATTTAATGCAACAGACCCACACAAAGGTTTAATAATTGGTTATTTAATTAATATGTCCTATTTATAACGTATGCTAGCATTTCAACAGGTATCATGTCACTGTCTCTTCATTGTGTCACCTTGGTGACTCATGTGGGGCACCAAGGCTTCTTAGTGGACAAGATATATGTTTAGTTCAAAAAGATCTCAACGATGTTCGAATGTAATTCACATGTATTTTTTCAGGTCAGTACCTATGCTCTCTATGTGGAGGATGTACTGGAAGTTATACCTGATGCAGTTGTTGTGCATGAGGCTGCAGCCTCACTCATACAGAGACTAACAAAGGTAGTTTTCCGTGCATAATGGACCTACCAGTCTTGCTCTGTGGTACGCGTTATTGGTAATGAAATATCTGGATAAAAATATTCCATCCCACCAATTGATTGCATTTTGTTGATTGGGGGGTATATATACCTGATGCATTTATACACACAGATAAAGAGGCACGCATGGAAGGACAAAATCAACACCTTGCTCATGCTTCTGTAGGAATGTATCACTTATAGTGCATTCGTTTAAAAGATGCATGATGTTGTCTGCTCATTCTCTTGCCAATTACTGGATATTTATTTTTTATTTTGTCACTTGGTTCCTTGCACTGAGAATCATGTCTTGTTTCCTTTAGCTACTTGGGAGAAAACCCATGAAAGGAAGCTGTCCAGCCTCGTATTCCTTGTGGCTTTTGCTATCTTTTATTTTCCCCCGTGTAGATAATTTTACAATAGTACAAGGAGTAGATCATTAATTTATTTAGTTATACAGACTTCAGCAAGTACTAGATCCCACTATTTGCATATTGCAGGGTTTCTTGGGCAGCCAAACTGTGAGGACTTCCATAGATGACCCTAGAGAACGTCAAGACTTTGAAAGACCTTCAAGGTCCGAATACAAGAGATTTCAGCCAAGGAATAGGGAAAACGCGGATGATTGGGAGCTTCCGATGGATTTTTCGTGATCTTTAGGTTTTACTGTCAACTCCAATGTAGATAAATACGTAGATACTCACTGCTGTCTTTCTTCAACTGTCAAACCATTCATTTCCTACCCTTTTATGCGTTATGCTGTTATTAGCTCCTATACGGATAGATTGAAGTGCTCCCACATTATCAGGTTGGAAGCTGTTGGGCAGGGTCCCGAGTGAACCATGTTTGCTAGATTCTCTGGGAGCTATTGTTGTGTCCAAATAGCCAGCAGTGGAATACACGAGACCATTCTTGTTTATTGTGGGAAGATTTGTATTGATGCTTGGCTTAGAGCATCATTCTCTATGACATGATTTCATTCCTCTCTCCTTTTTTTCTTCTTCTTTTTTCCCAAAGTCGAATAAAATTCGAGTCTCAATCGCATTTTTCTAACAGTATCACTATTTACAAAAGAAGATTTATTATAACCACCGAAATAAGAAGCTACTGGGAAGAAGCAACCCAATGGTGTGCGTCGATTCCTTCTTTGGGCTCCTCTTGGCTGCTGCTGTATCTTGTGAGAAAGGGCCCGAAACAGCAATGGAAAACTGTGGCCTATGCAGGTCTCGAACCTGCGACCTTTCCTTCTTTGGGCTCCTCTTGGCTGCTGCTGTATCTTGTGAGAAAGGGCCCGAAACAGCAATGGAAAACTGTGGCCTATGCAGGTCTCGAACCTGCGACCTTCGCGTTATTAGCACGACGCTCTAACCAACTGAGCTAATAGGCCAATTGACGATACCAACATAATTAATATCTCAAATGAAACAAAGTGTGGTTTCAGACCCTCTACCGTGCAAGGCGTGCAGAAACTCAACAGCGCCGAGCTACAGGGCAATCATTCCTGCACGAAATGATTGCTGTGAAGTTGCTTTCTACAGTCGCCAAACTGTCAATCCTTCCACCATGGATTTATTAGTGCTTTTCAGTCAACAATTAATGAACTTTTATTATGGACGATAACTATCGATTCGCTCTCGGCCTGGGTTGGAGCGGTGATCAAGCGAAAATGGTGGCCAATTCAACGGAAGGACCCACAGAACCATCTGAGCAGAGTTCTATGATGGCATTGGCATGATAAATAAATTAATAATAATAGCTCAGGACAGAATTAATAAATTAATAATAACAGGTCTGGGGTTTAAGACCACTTCTGAATCCTCTCAGTTCTCTCGTTCGAATACATTAGCTAGCCGTTAGCGCCTCCCGCTTTCAAATTCAAAACTTATTCCCCTCATTTGTCTCCATTCTGCAAGGGAGACAAACACGAAGCTCACCCATGCAAACTGCTCAGTTTTCGGTCGCCGGAGATCAGAAGCTCCGGCCGAAATCTGGTCGGAAACCTCTTCAGCCGAAGAACTCCCCGGCGAACCCCGTCACCGATTCCGCACCAACCAAACCAAAACAGGCACAGAACGAGATCTCGGTGGTAGTAGTCGATGACCTCTCGAACAAGGAAAACCGTCCGATCTGCTCGACTCCCTCGCCGATCGAATCGCTGGATGGGTCGCTCGCGGAGAAGCTGAGGGCGGTCAAGAAAAAGCTCGAGAGGCTGAGACTGGACAGAGAGAGAACGGAGAAGATGCTCAAAGACAGGGATACGGTGATGGATATGAAGATGAAGGAGCTGGAAGAGCGAGGGGATATCCAGAAGAAGCTTGAGATCGAGGTGGATAGGTTGTACAGATTGAATCAACTCCATTCGCGTTCCATGGTAAGGCAACGAGCAACATCGTCTAAAATTTGATGTATTTCTCTTATTCCAAAAATGTACTAACTTCAGGATATTATTTATTTTGGATCAGCAAATTTCTCCGATCCGATCACTCAGAGAGAAGGAACATACGAAGAAGATCAATGAAGGGCAATCACCGGTAAGCGCCGAATTTATGATTTGGTTTAACAGTGCTAATCGTTTAAAAAAATGATGTTTGAACTAATCTTTTTCAATGTACTTTAATCATTCAGATATTGAATATGGAGGATAGAGAGGAGTCCGAATCTGTTGGTGAAAACGCAATGCAGAGTCCAAGTTCAGCTTCGTCAGGTCTTGTAAGAGATAAATAAGACTCTCTTCTACAGCTGTGGTTTGAGGAATTTGTCCTCTATCGGTTATTGTCTCTCTGTCAACTGTCAAGTAATGGACATCCCTGAGTTCCCTCCATCGTTGTATAATTTAGCTCAATATTTTTCGAAGGAAAAAAAATATAATATAATTGCCTATTATATCTGTTTCTGGTTGAGATTTTTAAATCTTTAGGCGCTCTAAATTCCAACCTTGCTTTTTCTGAAGAAAGGGGTGCTTTTGCCATTCAAGAGTGCCATACAACAGTGCTAAGTTATGATCAGACCATTAGAGGCGTTTGTTGGTGGAAATTTTGGTATTTTGGAAATTTTGGGTATTGGGGTTTGTGAAAAGTATAAATATTTTATGGAAAAGTGAGGAGAGAGAATATTTAATTGAATAGTATAATATTATTTTATAATTTAATGAGGAGAGATGAATTATTTTATAATTGTTTGAAAATTTTGAGGGGTGGAAATTTCCACAAACAAACGCCCCTAAATGAGAACTTGAATGAATCCCACATCCTCTGTAGAGGTAAATCCTTGCAGCCAAATGCAGTCACAAATAAGTGCTGTTCCAATGGCAGATGCGTGGTTCGTTAAATTTAAAAATTTAGGATACAATATGTAAGAAATTGCCGAAGATTTGTTTCTTCCCCCAAGTAAGATATTGAGGCATTGCTGGCGTATAAAGAGTAAAAGACAGTCTATAGATTTGCTCAAAACGTTGATATTTTCAGCCGAAAAATTTACCAGAAAACACAAAAGCATGGATCCATTAAAAAACAGATAAAATTATGTTGGAAAACAAGCGAATTTGAATACTTTCAATTGAAGGTCAGAATGCCGGCAATATATTTGTTCAACAAAGATACCTGAAGACAAAATTTTATCATGTCCCTAGATCAGATTATCCAAATAACGAGATCAGTATAAACAAAGTCTAAAGGACTCAACAAAATAGAAAGATTGCACAACTCGGTAGCTATTAAGAAACACTAATCAAAGAGTGAGAATCCCATGTCGTCATCACTCTCTTCCTTCTCTTCTTCTTTCTTCTCTTCCTTCTTCTCTGCTTCAGCAGCTGGCGCTGCACCTCCTGCAGGAGCTGCTACACCGGCTCCTCCACCACCTCCAATAAAAGCACCACCGCTGGCACCACCAATAATAACCTATACCCAACAAATTTTACTCAATATTTCATATAGAACAAACCAATATATTGCCATGGCAAGCGGCCAAGCGCAGATCCCAAAATTTATACAAGAAGAAACCAAAATAGCCCGTACACTCATAATCGCATTTCAACAAATATTATATGAGCTATTGATGATTGCATTGCAAGTGCCTTAACCAACAACTTCTTTGGATTCTCGTCACAAATACACATGCAGCATAGTTATAGATCTGATTCCACTCTGTAACCAATTGTAGAGTTCAGAATTACATTTAAAACCCATAGAATCAAAATTTCCCACCAACCCAGATGCTACACCCACCATATGAACAAACAAAAGTCTTACAGGGAGCAATCAAAAGGGCAAAATGAATCGTTTACAATTCCATCTAATCCATCGATCTAAACATCCCCAAGCAAAAAAAAATATCCAAGAAGAGTAAAGACCCAAATCTATCTGTCTCAAAAAAAAACGCCGTGTTCTGACATAAAATCCTTCGATAAATAAAAACCAAAAATTGGGAGAAAGTCCTAAATAGCGAAGCACACGCATAAAACATTCTCTTTTGTTCTTCAACTTTTGGGGAACCAAACAGCTATAAAAAATTAGAAAGCAAGGGATGAGAGAGAAACCTGGAAGACGCCGGAGGTAGGTGTAACGAGGGAAAAGGAAGACTGGATCCCACCGGATGAGTCGGCAGAGTACGCCGTCTGGACGAGCTTCCTCTGAAGCTCGAAGGTGGATCCGGCCGAAGCCTCTAGGTCGCCCGAGATCGATTTCCCGGTCCACTCGTCGCCCGAGTTCCTGCACACGAATGTGAACACTCCCATTTTTAGCCAATAACCTAACCCTAATGCCAAATTCCAAACGAGAGGAGTGCGACGGCTTGCGTTGCACGGCCGTATTTATATTTATGTAGGGAGACAAAAAAACCCTAGGCTGGTTGACCTCTGTGACGGTAATGACCTTTTGATTTTAGGCTGGTTGATGGTCCAATGTCTATGGGCCGGGTCAAAGCCGAAACCTGTACCTAATAGGGATCAGCCCATCTTGATATTCTCATCTGATCCAAGAAATAAGGCTAAAGGGTTAAGGGCCGTTTAGTCTTTGAATTTTACACATTTTGATAAAAATAGTCTTTAGGTTTGCATTCTAGTGGCCACGGTTCTTAGATTTTTAGGTTATGTTTGGTTTATATCTTAAAAAAAATTTTGTGTTTGTATTTTTTTAGAAGTAGTGTAAATTCTTTTCGGATCGGTAAAAAATATATTAAAATTTGTTGGAATTTATAAAAAAGTTATCGAGATTATTGAAAATATATTGAAATTGCTAAAAAAGTGAATGTGAGAAGTGTTTGAATACGTTTTGAAACACTATCCAAACGTAGCCTTAAATTTTATTAATATTGTCTTTTGGTCTTCTTCTATTATACAGTATCTAATGGCATTACAAGTCAGACTCATAAAATAATAATCACCTGTTAGAACCTGATTGAAATTAAAACTAATTAAAGGATTCTTACGACAAAACTAAAAATTTTTAAAGAAACTTGTTCGTGTTGAATGTTGATATTGAAAACCGATCAAATTTAAGAAAGGTGTAAAATCAAGTGAAAGAAAAATAATTTTTGACTCAAAATTGGAATATCAACCAAAGAGAGATTCATATTCCTAAAAAGATTATATTATTTAAAAAACATTAAAATGAAAGAATCTCTTTCATATAGTAAGAAATTAAAAACATGTTCATTTGTAAAAGTATTTTAGAATATAATATGATTCAATAAAATTTACAAAATAAACATCTAATATCTCAAAAATTCTTACACAAACACCAAATTTTGTTACACAATCTCCAATAACTTTTCACATAAACTCTAATATTTTTTTTAAAAAAATTATAACAAATATTATTTTTCCATACTTTTCACCTAACTCTAATATTTTTTTATTAAATAATTACATCAAATCATTTTTCTTTGCATTTTTTTACAAACTCCAATAAAAATTAAATATTTTTAAAACTTTTCACCAACTTTTACAAAAAAAAACTTATAAAACTTCAATCTACATAGATATTTACAATTATATCAAAATCCTAAAAAGCTTACAATTTGAGATGTTTGATTGCCTCCCAAAATTTCGAGCTTGATTAAAAAAATTACAAAATAATATTTTTCTATCAAATAATTATTTTTTATTATAAAATTCATTTAAATATTCTATTTCTTCAGATTTTTACCAACTCCTATAAATTATTTTCACTCTTTCACCAACCTCATACCCCAACATTTTCAAAATCTTGGGCATGTTCGTTTTGAGAAAATTTGTTGAATTTTAATAATAGTGTAAATATTTAAGTGATGTTTGAGTTTTATTGGCATGCGTGTAAAAGTTGTTGAGTTATATTGATGTATATAAATAAGGTAAAGTTGAGTTTATTAGTATGCGTGTAGGAGTAATGCTAGGAGTATAAATTTAGAAAGTTAAATTCAAATTTTAAAAATTGTAACCAAGCAAACATGTCTCAAATATTACCTAAATGAACATCCACTCCAAGTAAAAAGGACGTTTCCTAGGTATTAAAACGACAAAGACACTCGTGAGAAAAACTCCAAACCTTCGTGACGACACCAGAGTAGGTTTTCACTCCGTTTGACACTTAAAATTTTAATACAATAAAAAATTACAATATAATATCTCTCCCCATCAAATCATTACTTTTTACTACAAAAATATTAAAAATTATTTTCCTCTTCACTTTTTCATCAATCTCAATACTTAAAATTTTACTTCTCAAACGCTATGATATTAAAAATTATCTTTCTCTTCACTTTTTTATCAATCTCAAAACTTAAAATTTTACTTCTCAAACATAGTCATTGCACGAGAGTACGACAATCTCGACGACCCTAAACGGATCGATCAGGGGCATTTTTGCAAACGGGCAAAATCTCTGAGTGAAAATGCAAAAAGACAAATACCCCTCTGACCGAACTTCGTCATCACGCAAAGACAAGTTGAAACAATAAACACTGTATGCTTATGAGTTATGATGTAACCGAAAGCAACCTTTCCAGCCGCTACTCCGTACCCTTAGTACCCCCCGTCTGCCCTCGCATCTCTCCAAATAGAACCATCAACCACCGACCATCCCCCAATCAGAACCACAAAATAGTTTAATAGTGAACTCCGGACCCGAAATTGGGCCTTGTTTCACCACAGGGCTCCACTTTCCTGAGATTTACAATTGCGCCATCACGACATTTCAGTACACGTCAGTGATAATAAACACTGGGCCTCCACTAATTGAAAAACGGAGGAGGAATTTGAGTTAATTAATCATTTGAAGAGATTGCTCATCCACTACGTTGGTATTATTTATTCTCAATTAATATGACAACTACAATGATATAATCTTACGAGGACGAAAATGTCAAGCTTAATTACTAGATTTTTGCGATATTTAGGGACCAATGAAATAATTAATTAAGCCTGATAGTTTTGCTAAGAATATATATATATATACAAGTATTCTTTTATTTTATTCTTTGTGGGTGAGCAGGAAAATAATTTAAGATTTAAGATTTAATGTGTATAGGACAAGATTAGCCGCTTAGTCTTGTTGTTAAAGAAGGGAAAGAGGTTTAACCCTAAGGGGTTGACCTCAGTAGTAAAGTCTTGGGGTCTAGGGGTTTGTTCTCCCTGAGGTCCCAAGTTCGAATCCTCTCAGGTGCAAACAACTCTTTGAGGCCACTCCCTCAGCGAAGCTGGACTTAACTGACATGTGTGATTTGGGAGGGCTACATGGCCCGGGGTTTACCGTGGCGTTAAACCTACCTTGTGCGTATACTGAGTCAGATTCGTTCGAGTTCGGTGCACATGGTTAGATGCTCGAATTTCCTCCAAAAAAAAAAAAAAAAAGGAAGAGGGCATTTTTAAGATACTTTAAAAAGATCCCGGGGGAATACATGCAATGCATAACAACAAATGCTAAGCACGTCTGCATTTTTTGTCAATATATTTTTTCTTTTCTTTTTGGTTTATTTTTTGAGGGTAGTAAAACGGCCCTTTTTATTAACGAGTTGAACAAAAGCTAAAAGCACGACACAAGCCTGCCAAGCGCCGAAGTGGAGAGAGGAGAGGAGAAGGGGGATCGGCAAAGTGTCCAAGGAAAAAGAGAGAGATTTCGTGTGGTTTACCGCTCGTCTCTCCATTGTCTTCTTGCGATTTTCTCGCCTCTCGTGCATCCCTCTTTTTCCTGTTCGATCTCCCCCAAATATCACCAAAATTCCACCGACTTATTAATCCCCCCACAAGTTAATTTTCATCTCCAAGACCTAGGTTTTTTCATAAGGAGTTCAGGAGTGAATCAGTGATTACCCCGATCTGTGGTCGCTCTCAGATCCCTCTCATGATTTCGAATTCAGTGCATTGAAGGATATGGGATCTCATCAGATCTCATCGACCAGCTCTGTTTCACCAATTCCGAGAAGATAAAGCCCTCTGTTTTCGATCCTCCAGAGGTGCGCTCTCTTGGCCTTTTCCTAGCTTTGCCCCCATTTCTCTTTATGCACGGCAATTATGTCCAATATAGCTCACATCCGTGATATTCTGTCTCATGTTTCTGAATTCTTCCTTTTTTTTATCAAGAAATAAAATGCGTTGGTAGATTCCATTTTGCTGTTACCCAACAGCAGTGATTTCTGATGCGTCTCAGATTTGTGTCGAATTTGTCTTATTTTTGTTTTCTCTTTTCAGTTTTGGCATTAGCTGGGGGATACGTAGACGCTGCTGCTGCTATTTCCATCAGACAGGACTTGGTGTCACATTTCATTGAATCGAGCTGTTACTACTCATTCTGGCAGCTTCGCGTCCTTTTCGTGTGCGTGTAAGCGTAATTATAGCACCATCATCACTGTTATTCTATGTTATTTGCCATAATATCTTGAGCTTAGCCAACTTAGGCTTGAGGTCAAAACTGGTTTAGGCCGGAGATGGAATTGGAACTGGTGGAGTTTTGCTGCGCTCGGTTAAGAACTACTATCTTTTTATGAATTCTGGTAGTCATTCTCCTCGTAAAATTGGCTCCTTCAACTGTCTCTGCGCCAATGCTTCCTGCTCTTCTTCGGTTTTTGATGACTCTCAATGCAATCTCTTAGACGACGTCGTTTCAGTCGGAGACGATCAGCCACCCCTTGAGCATTATTGCACTAGTTCTTGTGGGCATTGTGAATCGGGGGAGTTTCCAGTCCTCAGGCAGTTTCCATCGGAATGCCCCAGACAGAATAGTAGTAGACGCCCGATTTCTTGGGGTGCTATGGAGCTGCATAATCATGACATCGAGAATAATAGCTGCAATTCCAATTCCGTTTCCTTCGAAATCTCTGGCAACAAGTCTCAGAGGAACCTCCGCCACAAGAGTGTGCAGTTCGATGATAATATGCCGTTACATTGTGAGAATGCGAGGCTGATCTATATAAATGATCCAAGGAGGACCAATGACAAGTATGAGTTCACCGGGAATGAGATAAGAACAAGCAGGTACACGATCATCACCTTCTTGCCCAAGAATCTTTTTATCCAGTTCCATCGTGTCGCCTATTTGTATTTCCTTGCCATTGCTGCTCTCAACCAGCTTCCACCTTTGGCGGTGTTTGGAAGAACTGTGTCCTTGTTTCCTCTTCTCTTCGTACTTTGTGTGACAGCTATCAAAGATGGGTATGAGGATTGGAGAAGACACCGATCGGACAGGAATGAGAACAACAGGGAGGCTCTGGTGGAGCAGTCTGGTGAATTCCATTTGAAGAAGTGGAAGAAGATACAGGCTGGTGAGGTTGTGAAGATCCGTGCTGATGAGACCATTCCATGTGACATGGTTTTGTTAGGGACTAGTGATCCTAGTGGGCTTGCCTATATCCAGACTATGAATTTGGATGGTGAGTCAAACTTGAAGACAAGGTATGCTCGGCAGGAAACGGCTTTAGCAGTGTCCGAAGGGTGTCCAATTTCTGGGCTTATCAGATGCGAGCAGCCAAATAGAAATATATATGAGTTTACCGCCAACATGGAGTTCAGAGAGCAAAAGTTTTCCCTCAGCCAATCAAATATTGTCTTACGTGGTTGTCAGCTGAAGAACACAGAGTGGATAATTGGTGTTGTGGTGTATGCTGGACAGGAGACGAAAGCAATGTTGAACAGCGCAGCCTCCCCTTCTAAGAGAAGCAAATTGGAAAGTTACATGAACAGGGAAACCCTCTGGCTGTCATTTTTTCTCTTTATAATGTGCCTAGTTGTGGCCCTTGGGATGGGCCTTTGGCTAGTACGCCACAGGGAAGCGCTTGATACCTTGCCTTATTACAGAAAGAGATACTTCACACAAGGAAGAGATTATGGGAAACGATACAAATACTACGGGATACCTTTGGAGACCTTTTTCTCCTTTTTGAGTTCTATCATAGTATTCCAGATTATGATTCCCATTTCTCTTTATATTACAATGGAGTTGGTTCGTTTGGGTCAGTCATATTTCATGATCGAAGACAAGGATATGTATGATAGTAGTACTGACACTAGGTTCCAGTGCAGATCATTGAATATAAATGAGGATTTGGGTCAGATACGGTATGTCTTTTCGGACAAAACCGGGACACTCACTGAGAACAAAATGGAATTCCAAAGGGCATGTGTACATGGGAAAAATTATGGAGGATCCTCGCTTGTGGCTGATCCACTGCAAGAAAAGAACACTGCTGGTATGACAATTGCTTCACTTTTTATAATCTTTTATGTTTGTGGAGGAGATCGTTATTGTCTGTCAATTTGTAATTCTTAGAGAATTGCACTGTTTGCAATGGGTTTAGTGAAGTTTTTGTTTGTTTCTATGCCATTGATATGCAAGATCTTACGATGTTATTTGCTTATGCATCTGAGATTCAAAATTGGTTAATTCCTTCAGGCTATTGTTTGTTGTTGACTCAAGTATATATCAAACTTGAACATCTACTGCTTATGCAATCACTGGGTTGTCGATGTATGAATTCTCTGTCACAAGTTCAGTAGTTGGGCTGCATTTTGTGTTACACTATATGGCTCGTGTTCCTATTTTCAACATTTCTGTCTTGCACTTGCCTAGTCTATTATTGCATACCTAGTCATTCAAACATAAATAATATATCTTCCTCATGTTGAATGATAGCCACTTATCTCACATGGCCACTTTTAAGTTGGTCTGTATCCCATATGGTTGATGTGCCAACTCAGTATCTACTATCTGGAAGTTGATTGGCATGACTAAAGTCAAGGTTGTTCAGAATTATGTCTGCAGCTATTGAAAAAATACTAAACCTTAGGTCGAACCATTAAGTTTGGGATCACACGGAACATTCGATTGAAGGGGAGTTGCTCTTGCTTGATTTCATAGATAAATTCTTTTTCATTGTCATTTTCAATTATTGGATATATGTTCTTGTGCTGAAGCCTATACTCTCCATCTAGTCCAAAATTTTGGAAGGCATTTGGTAGTTTATTTATATTGAGATGAGAATGAATTTCTTGACAAGCAGTCCCAGTGTCCCACCATCGGAAAAGTTCTGCCAGTTTTGTGGTAAGATTTCATCAGTCTGCAATTCAATTTATCCCACATGGAATTTTTGGCATAGAAGGATGTAAAAATCTGCATTTATTCCATTGAAAAGGGATGGACCAAAATTATTTACATTTACTACTCTGATAAGCTAGGTCAAACTAGTGTGGTGGATGATCTGTTGAAAGTGCTGTAAATTTTCTGGTTGTTGAATATAGGAGATTCCTGCATAGTGCACATCATATTTCCTTTTTGTGTGATTCTACTTCTTGTATGGTTTTTTTTTTTGCAGTGACAGATAGAAGGTGGAAACTTAAATCTGAAGTTCCTGTTGATTCTGAACTCATAGCATTATTGCACAAAGATGTTGTTGGAGATGAAAGGATTGCTGCACATGAGTTTTTCCTTACATTGGCTGCATGTAATACTGTGATTCCAATTCTCACCCAGGGCACATCTTCTAGTTGCTTAAATGGTGAATTGCATGAAGATGTAGAAGCTATTGATTATCAAGGAGAATCTCCTGACGAGCAAGCACTGGTTTCTGCTGCCTCTGCTTATGGATATACTCTTTTCGAGCGCACATCTGGGCATATAGTGGTTGATGTCAATGGTGAGAAACTAAGGTAGAAAGTCTTCCACTGATGGTTTACTTGTATCTGATAATACCAAAGTACTTGTTTTACACATCTACGATGGCTTTTAATAACATCACCAAGTACTTCTGTGAAATCTAGGTTCGATGTTCTGGGGCTGCATGAATTTGATAGTGTACGCAAAAGAATGTCTGTTGTTATCAGGTTCCCTAATGGTACTGTAAAGGTATTTGTGAAAGGGGCTGATAGTTCGATGTTTAGCATTTTAGCAAATGACATTGACATGGATGATCATTTAAGGAATGCCACTCAAGACCATCTCACTGAATATTCATCACAAGGGTTACGCACACTTGTAGTAGCTACCAGGGACCTTACAGATCAAGAGCTTGAGATGTGGCAATGCAGGTATGAGGATGCTAGTACCTCATTGACTGACAGAGTGGTGAAACTACGGCAAACGGCAGCTCTAATAGAATGCAACTTAAAGCTTCTTGGGGCTACTGCAATTGAGGACAAGCTACAAGATGGAGTTCCAGAAGCCATTGAGGCTCTACGGCAAGCTGGAATCAAGGTCTGGGTTCTGACAGGAGATAAGCAAGAAACGGCGATTTCAATTGGTCTCTCTTGCAAACTCCTGACCTCTGATATGCAGCAAATCATCATAAACGGCAACTCTGAGGATCAATGCAGAAATCTTTTGGCTGATGCTAAGTCCAAATATGGTGTAAAATCATCGAATCAAAGAAATCAGAGTCTGAAATGTAAAAAGCAAGATGAGAAAGAGTATCTCGAGACACCCATCGACACTAAATCGTCCAATGTGCCACCATGGCATGCAGGGAAGGAAATTGTAAGCCCGAGTGTGCCTCTAGCCCTCATAATTGATGGGAACAGTTTGGTGTATATCTTGGAAAAGGATCTGGAGTCTGAGGTGAGAACCTTTCATTTTTCCATCATAAAGCATTTTACTGCAGTATTGAATTTGTTTTTCTGTTGTTTTACTCTCTTTGCACACACACAATCCTGTGAGGCTGCATTTCATATTTATATGATCCTTGCTGAAAGATTACTTGTTTTTCATCTCTCTACAGCTTTTCGACCTTGCAATTTCATGTAGGGTGGTGCTGTGCTGTCGTGTTGCACCTTTGCAAAAGGCTGGAATAGTTGATCTGATCAAGAGTCGCACTGATGATATGACGCTGGCTATAGGTGATGGTGAGTTTTCCCGCTCATGAATTGTTTTGCTAATACCATTAACTTTTACGCTGCTCTCTTCAACATGTTTTTTTGTGGTCGCCACATGGTGCATGTAAAATCTAGGATATATTCAGTCTAACTTTGTTGTCTTCTTTCATTACCCTGACGGGTTACTTTTGTTAGGGGCCAACGATGTTTCAATGATCCAAATGGCGGATGTTGGTGTTGGAATATGTGGACAGGAAGGGCGTCAAGCAGTGATGGCATCAGATTTTGCTATGGGACAGTTTCGGTTTCTGAAAAGATTACTTTTGGTGCATGGGCACTGGAATTATCAGCGCGTCGGTTACTTGGTTCTATACAACTTTTACCGCAATGCTGTCTTTGTATTGATGCTATTCTGGTAAGCACGGTTTCCATCCTGTAGGTTGCTTTTTGTATTGGATTTTAGGTGCAAAATATAAACATGTTGTTGACTGCCAGTTGATATTGTTTGTCTTTTCTATCCCTTCCCTCTCTTTAGATGTAGCATTAAATAAGAAACCAAAGAATGCAAAAACTAGTTCCAAGATCCAACTGATCCGGTCCAATTAGCCAAAACCATCTTTCCATTCCCCACTTTCTAGAGAAAACAATAAGAAAAAAATGGTATTTGAGCACTTTGATGTGCGTTTTTCTCTTTGAATTTTGTTTGATGTACCTTGAAGTCTTCAATATCATTTTCTTTTGGATTTGTAGGTATATATTGTGTACAGCTTTTTCAACAACGTCTGCACTAACGGATTGGAGCAGTGTATTTTATTCTGTTATTTATACTTCTATTCCAACTATTGTTGTTGGCATTCTGGACAAAGACTTGAGTCACAAGACATTATTAAAATATCCAAAACTCTATGGCGCGGGGCATAGACAGGAAGCTTACAATTTGCATCTCTTTTGGATCACGATGGTTGACACTCTATGGCAGAGTCTTGTTCTCTTCTATATACCCTTGTTCACCTATCAGGAAAGCACAATTGACATATGGAGCATTGGCAGTTTGTGGACAATTACAGTTGTTGTTCTTGTGAATATACACTTGGCAATGGATATTCGGCGCTGGGAAGTATTTACGCATGCTGCAGTATGGGGATCAGTAGTCATCACATATGCCTGTGTGGTGGTATTGGATTCTATACCAGTCTTTCCCAATTACTGGTTAGTATTACATCTATCATTACATCTTCTGCAATCGTACTATTGAAGGGTTTGTGGACAGAACTAATATTCTTCCTGATGTTTGGCAGGACAATTTACCACCTGGCAGCGTCACCGACCTACTGGCTCACCATTTTGCTTATTATAGTGGTGGCGTTGCTCCCTCGCTTTGTTTTCAAAGCTGTACATCAGATTTTTTGGCCTTCAGATATCCAGATAGCTAGAGAGGCGCAAATACTAAGGAAACACAATTATTTGGGTTCGAAGCACGATCAAGGTTCCAGTTAATATCTGTGGACCTCTCATATACAAGCATTACATTCGATAGATTCCCTGGGGTGTTTCCATCGTACAGCTTTCTTTGGAAGCTTGGTTGTGAAACTTAACGGTAAACATGTGTCTGATTCGTCTGATGTTTCCATCCTACATATTGCATCATGAAACTACTTATGGTTCTTATATGACGAAATTCTAGACAACAGAACTAAATACGGCGTAGTTGTATATCTTCTCTGGAAGCACCATATTTTTGGCAGTCCAGAAACCCTGCTTGGGTTTGTGGTGGAAGGAATCTTCAGATCCTCTCTCTTTACTAGCCTAGCCAATACTGGATGAGTCCATACACTAGTGTCCTTATGAATGTTATGTTGTGGGTTTTAATAGATGTTAAAGGGTTATGTTTGATCACTTCACCCCGGGGGGGGGGTGGGGGGACGGGTTCATGCAGACTGCAGAAAAATGCAAGTGATATGGCTGTTGTAATTTTGAGTTGCTTATTACTCCGTGCCTTCAATTTCTGTATAATTGACATCATGATGTTTTCTGCTCCATATTCTTCAGATGGTTTGTACAATCTTAACTTCTAGCTTGTGAAACAAGTGATCTGCATCGGACAACGGAGCGGATCAACAAGTAGGGATAGAAAGCAGATGGATGGTTTAATCCAGGAAGTGTTTGTCTGGAGAATTTGATGATGCAAGTTGGTGAGGGAAAAATCGTGCAAAATGGGATGGAAGAGGTCCCATCATGGGCCTTGAGCAATATGGTTGATTTCTACAGGAGTTGGTGCTGCCAGAAATGAAATAACAGGGTGGTGGTCCGGATTGTATTATATTATGTTAGGGGTCCTCCGGCATCTAGGCTCAAGGGAGTTGATGTTTAAAAAAAAAGAAGAGGGGGGAAAAGTGTATGATGGTTATTTAAAAATCACGCTGGACTTATTTTACAGCTTAAAATTAACGCTATAGTTTGAAAAAAAGTAAAGGTAGTGTGCCTCAATGTTAATGTGTTCTGGATAAAACTTCTGTTTGACTCTCAGGCCAGCCTCGGGGCTTCTCTTCTCTTTTTTTTTAGAACATGTTTCAACGAGGAACCGAAAAACAAAGACCAGGCGAAAATACACCGGTGAGATCTTATAAAGGATCGGAGAAAATCGCTATATGCTCAATGCAAGATCAGGCGAAAATACACTGGTGGGATCCTATGAAGGATCGGAGAAAGCTGCTATATGCTCAATGCAAAGCAGTGAGAGCAGTAACCGGACTCGATAGACACAGCTATCAGGACCTATATATGCCAATAAGGAAATCACTACAGCCCGGTTCACCGAGCTCAGGCTCAGGGCTTCTCATTATTGGAATCATACGACCCTGCGTGTTAGCCGCCATGCCAGAAGCTTTGGAAATATCCTCTAATATTCTGTACCTCTGAAATCCTATATATTCCAATTCCCACTTGATTAGAAACATTCAGTTGGTAGGCTGGTTTTGGGACACGCCATCGACGAGACGAAGAAGTTTCAAAACGAAAGCTTTCGACAGGTCATTTTCTTACAAGGCCATCAACGAGGACCACACCAGACTACGTGTCGTATATGAAGTCGTTGGAAAAATTATAACCCTATTTTACATCGATCTCTATTTCTAAGTTGTTTCCCGTTTTCTCTTTTTTTCGTACTTTTCTAGGATCAAGTTGGCTAGTAGTTGAGTGCGCTACACGAGTTATTTTTCCAGTGCGAATTTCTTAATTTAGTAGGCGGTTGAAATGCCACACAACTCGTGATATACTTGATACTTCTTGATATTTGGACGAAAAGGTGAATTCACCTTGGGGTTTTTTAGATAATAAGGTAAAATCAACGACCTATTTGCGTACTAGATCTAGACCGATTTGGTTCAGTTTAGTCGCACTAATGAGTTTAACCCTAAGACCAACTTCGGATGTGTGCAACAATCTCTCACTGTATGTACCGGTTAAGATGCAAGATCTAGACGGATTTGGTTCAATTTAGTCCCACTAATGAGTTTAACGCTACAACAAATTTTGGACACTTGGAACAATTTCTCATTGTATGTACTAGTTAAGATGCAAGTTTAGTTGCTGTGGGGAGTCGATCAAGGTCGACCATAATAATATCTTGACCAAATCATCTGTATCTGTTGGCAAGCTACCTTTATCTTACTAATAGTTATATAAATATATATTTGAGGAAAAATCACTTTGCGCCCTCAAATTATTAAAGTATTCTCAAACAAAGGTTTCAACTAATACCTTTGACACATTAAGGGCATGTTTGTTTTCTATTTTTTTTTAGGATTTGCATCACACTTTTTACATTTACAATCTCAACATCACAAAAAAACGCATTCTAATACAACCCAACATTACTTTTTGTTACAAATATCAATACAATTCAACAATTTTTGCACGCATATCAATATCACTCTAAAATCACCTAAATATTCACAATTCTATTAGAATCCTACAATTTTACTCCATACGAACATCGCCTAAGCTCCCAAACTTTTAACATTAATCAATTTACTGCCCTAAAAAGATTAAACTTTCGAAAAATTTTGCTACATGTGTTAGAAATGAGTTATTTGGCATGATTTTAACCATCCGATTTTATTTCATGACGTAAATTGATTGATTTTGAAAGTTTAGGGACAATCAATGTGTCAAATGTGATAGTTAGAATTGAAATTGGTAATTTAGCAGTCATTAATTACCTCTATAAGCCATCTCGTCCAATTGAGTATTGAGTATATATATATATTATGATACCATGTTGTTGTTATTTTTCGTCTTTTTTTCCTTTTTACTGGTTCCTTTTTCTTTTTCAATTTTTCTTATTGGTTCGTACATGGCAGTGGAATTCATTCTTTTGAATCAAAGTATTTGGCAGAGTCCACCCGTTAGAGAAAAGAAACTTGCTTTCTTTTTCTTCTTTTTTCCACCACTACTTCAAGATTTAGTAAGAATCACGGAAGAGCAAATTAACACGAACCAGAACACTCTTTTCACAATATTTTACTCCCAACATCTCTTTTCTGGGGGATTATTTTACTGCAAGTCTGGAACTTAGAACCCAACGCAGCAGCAGGGTCCTTTCAGTAGAATCACTGGCAAGGAATCAACGAGTTTGTGAAGCCTAGGGGCTAGGAAGCTCTTTTTTTTTTTTGGGTACTGACTCGTTTCAGTCCCCATTAATATAATTCGAAGAGCAGGAAGCAGTTGGGAAAGGATTCCAAGAGAAAAAGAACAGTTCTATATTTCCCACAACCATTTTGATCGATCTATCTGCCATTCTCCATACCCAAAAAGATTAGTATAAACAGTTGAATGAATCCAATAAAATCTGTTAAATTTGAAACGACGCGGCCCGCCAGTCTGAACGCTCAGAAGATTTTTCTTTCCATCCTGGCCTTTTTCTTTTTCTTTTCCTTTTCGTTTCCAGTACAGCCCCTCAGCGACAAGATCCTACAAACATGGTAACTGGATTCCCCCCCCCCCCCCCAATTACACTAATCTTATCTGCTCTGCTCAATAAAGAAAACGACAGAAGAATCCGTTGACTGGACCTTATCTTGATGGAAGTCATCCCTGGGAGTAGAATGAGAAACTGTGGAAGTTTGAACGGAAGAAGACGTACTTTCCCATTTGCCTTTGCTACCATTTGATAGCTGCCCACAGAAGAACCTGGAATGAACGAATGATTTGCACTAAATATAAGCCTTATATATATATACCACAAAGCTTATTTATTATATATTTATTATTAGTGGATATAACTTACCTCTTCTTATCAGTTCTAATTTGTAGATCAAACATTGATTTAAATTTTTTTAATAGAAATTTCCACCCAATTACATGCTTTGAAAGTATAGTACTGAATTTATATTATTTATTTTGGACCATATTTGAGCAGCTAGCACAACAACCTCAATTAGGGTTATGTATTTGCCACTCAAATGAAGACCTATTATTTACAAGACTAGATTAGGGTTATGCAGGTCAACATTGGGCTTCAAGTAAATCAATAACCTCTTTGATAATCGTACTTTTTTCAAAGATTAATTATTTATTCAAAAGACTCATCACCTTATTAGAGAAAAACAGTACATTTCCATGGCTGTTCCTAATATGGCAAACATTTTCGATATAGTGGTAACAAAACTTGGGACACATGCAGGCCCGAACCCTTTTAAAAATGTCTTAAGTTTATTTTAGAGACGTTATAGATGTATGATAAAGAATTATAGGTATCTAAAGTGAAGTTGCAGGATATAATAATTTCAAAATAATAAAAAAAATAAAGTATTCTAAAAAATCTATATCACACCCTTGAAACTCGAACTTGGTACGTCGAACCCCAAGAAGAATGTTTCTCCTAACCATTGAACTATCGCCCTTGCGAGTCAGGAAATAATTGAAAGAGTATATTAATTAATTACTTACCAATTGGTGGGTGTTAATAATTTTTTTTTATTAATTCGTATAAAACATCACGAATATCCCTTTCCACTCTAGACAAAAATATTAGTATATAAATTGGAAAGGGCTTTCCCAGATAATGCGATTTTCTACTATATATTAATGGTTTCAGATGGACCACATGGACGATGATGTCCATTACCACACAATAACTCTCCCCCCGTGTAGTGCTTATCCGATGTTCGAACCAGAAGGAATTCAAAGCTGCAACTACCCCGTTATTGTCGTATTATCAGAATTATATACCCCTAAAATACCCTTACATCATCAAGCCAATTCCCATATCAAGGTGCTGATGAAAAAAAATAAACTAATGTTAAATTTAATCCTTGAGATTTAATGTTGGGATAAATTCGTCCTCATGTTAGGTTTCCCTTGTGACACGGAAGGGTGAATTCGTCACTTGATAAGGATGTTTGATGCAAATTAAACTAAAAAATAAAATCTTGTATTCAAGGTTATAATCGTCTTTTCGGGCGTTATTTAACTAATAGGATAAGAAAATGGGGATACCACTTTTTTTTTCTTGATAAAATGGGGATACCACTTGGAGTTAACAATTAAAGGCTAGTAGCTACCACATTGGTGACGACGTCAACATGACATAAGATAGTGACGTCACACGACATTCGTAAGATTCCAACAAAGTAACTCACGCGCTGTTAATACCACGTCTTGAGATCTCTCCAAATCGGACCCTACGTGGGAAGCACATAGCGGGTAGGAACAAAGCAGTCACCAAACAAAAGTGTAATGCGCGAGTGGGGGTTGTAGAGCTCCCTTACGTGAGGAATTTTTTTTTTGGGTAATTAACGTGAGGAATTTTCCCATCGAGGTTCCTCTGAATTTCCTTGCATGTGCTCTCTTTTCCGGAGATAAAAGGCTGTCTCATCTCAACCCCTCGAGGACACACTGAAACCACTCTCTCTCGCAGTCTTAGCACAAAAATGGAGTGCTCCTGGCCCGAAAGCTTACCCACCAAACCCAAAAGAGCGATCGAAGAGCTAATTCAAGGTCGTCAATTTGCAAATCAGCTACGATCTCTACTCAGTAATTCCCTTGGAGATGGATATGATGGGTCGGTCCCGGCCAAAGATCTAGTCGCCAAGATCCTGTCGTCCTTCTCAAATAGTCTTACCATTCTAAGCTCCGACGACCCCAATGAGGTGTCTCCACTTCCACCCAATACCCATGGCGTCAAGTCGGAATCTTCGGAAGAAAGTTGTAGGAGTATCTCAACGCTCAAAGATCGGAGGGGATGCTATAAGAGAAGGTAAAAATTTTTGTCATCTTTGTCTTTAAGATGAGTTTGTTGTGTGCTTTTGATGTTTTTGTTCCTGGTTTTTGGCATTAGTATTTGCTGCTGTTCGTTTGGCACATAATTCGATACCTAGTATGATCAGGAATCGATAATTTAGATATAGGACAAGGGACTTGTTAGCCTTATCCTAAGCTAATATCCAGCTAATGTCAGGTGCTTGTGCTGCGTAGAGAATAGATATATCTGTTCGTGCTTGTGTTACAAGTAAAGAACAGACATAGAGAATAGATGTATCTGCTCTCAAAGGACAATAATATCCCTTCCACCATATCCAATTTACAATCCATGACTTGGGTTTGGTATTTGTTTCGTAAGGTGTATATAGTTTTTTTAAAACTAATCATGATCTTATCAGCATCATGACTAAACAGCGACTACATTTTCGTACTCATATCTTCAACTGGTTTGAGAATTTTGTGACAAAAAAATACAATTCCTTACTTGCAGGAAGAATTCACAAACATGGACAAAAGACACCCCTACTCTGATGGATGACGGCCATGCATGGAGAAAATACGGACAAAAAGTGATCCTTAAAGCCAAATACCCAAGGTATTATTATTTCGCTACTGAACAAGAAAAAGAATCTCATTAATGCTCTTGAGAAAGGAAGGAATTACCGGAACTTTCTGAAACATTGTTTCAGAAATCCAGGAGATAGATATTCTGGTTTCCATAAGTACTTTTTCGGCATTGTATATATTTCCGACAACTACTGTATAGAAGCCTCGTAGTTTCCTTTTACTATTTATGCTGCAATAGTCTTTCTGCCAAATTGTGAAATTTTTGTCTGATGTGGGTCCGTTTGGTGGTGTATATATATGCAGGCATTACTACAGGTGCACTCACAAATTTGATCAGGGATGCCAAGCAACGAAACATTTGCAAAGAATCCAAGAGGATCCGCCAAAGTATCGGACCACATATGTCTGTCATCATTCATGCAAGACGCTCCTAAAAACTTCAGAATTAATCTTCGATCCATCTCCTAATGACTCTTCCCTTTTCTTGAGTTTTGACAACACCATCACAAACAAACAAAACCCCTTTTTCTCACCCTCTCAGTCAGTAAAGCATGAACACAAGGAAGAGAAAACGAGCAGCGATGATATCACCCACAATCAATCGTCATCGTCGGATTATCTTGTGTCCCCGGATCGGGAGGCATTCGACTCAGTTACGACTGTATTTTCAGAGTCCGATAATAGGGACGTGATTTCTAGTGCCGTGGTGGAGCCGGTTGAATTTGATGACGTTTCTATGCTCTTCGACCGATTTTTGATGGATCTAATTTAGAAGGAAGCTAGAAAGGAGAATATCAGTGTAATTAAGCGAGGGGGGAGGTCATGATGCTCTCTCTCTCTGGTTCTGACTGTCAGAAAAGTCTCCATTAGACGCTTGATGGAATGGAACAGATGGGGCTGATCAAACACTATTAGATTTGAAGATCCTCACTCGATCGATCGGGTTAATTCGGCTTGTAATTAAGTTTATTCTGATCCTATTTCACCAGGCACCCAGAGACGTACATGGTACTAAATAAAAAGTTGACAAGAGTGCTTCTTCTTTTTTTAGGTAAAAAAATATGTCCTCCTCGGGCTACTTATCCTTTCTGTAGCTGTGGAATAGAGGTTGTTACTCCATTGTACAACATGTAGCCCTTCTCTTTGTGTAACCCTGTTTACAACCTTTAATTATCAGTGTAACATTTTTAATTGGGTGTCCTTGGAACTCGTATTCGATCAGTTCTATCTCTGTATGTGAGGGTTAGTGATGCGACCGCATAATATTCAAGCGATCCAGAAGAATATATTCCTGGGATTCCGGAATATTACGGTTCTGGGAGCGACCATATATATGTGAAGGTAAGTGGTTGAATATTCCTTATATGTTGAACGGTTTAACTTCATTAAATTAAGTATACCGAAAAAGTTTTGATCTTAAAACTTCAATCTTAATAGGTCATAAGTATACGAGCTCGATCTCTCTAATTGTTTCGGAAGATTTTCTTTTCCCTCACAAATTAAAGAAACTAGAGGGTTAGGTATACAAGTGTGAACTTAATTAAGATATTAGATGGTAAATTTTGTAATTACATACTGATAATGTATTAAAGCAAAGGTGTGAAACTAGACCTATGAAAAAAGACCAAGTTGGAAGCAACCACCATCAACTAGCTAGTTTGTGCTATTCTTGGAAAAGTGGAACGAACCAGCACAAATCACGTGATCAGGATAAGGTAGTTTCATGGCCTACCAAAGAGGGAAGAAGAAGTGCCAAGAAAAAAAAAGAGGGAAGAAGAAGGAAGCAAAAGCGAAACAAAATATAAGAAAGAAATAAAGAAAGCGATTTGATTTGATATATAGACAGTCATGGCGATCGATCAAAATGAACGAGGATCTGGCTTTCAGACAACCAATTGTTTCCTTTTCAACCCTCGTGCCAAGGTCCCAGCAAAGTGGGGGTACTTTAAGCTAAAGACATTAACGGTGACGACACCCTTTGGGGGCACTCTTCCAGCAAGGAGGTTTGCCTTTGTTATACGTGCTGGATTGTAGCGGAAAGTATCGTCGAATCAAAGTAGCTTAAGCATTATGTCTCTTTTAAATTTATGCACACAAGTTTGAAAAAGAGTTAAAGAGAGATTCTTGTAGAGAGAAAATTTCACGTTCAAAATGAATTTTCTTATTCTCTAACGAATTTCTGAGCTATTTATAATGACTGACTCAGAACTCAACTATTCTTATGCGTGAGATCTTTAGGTACCTCAAATTTCGGCCGTAGGATTATCATGAAAAACTCTTTTTCATTAAACCCTCTTATATTCTGTAATCCGAACAACATAAGCTAATTGTGTTGAATATTATTCTCTACATCAGTAATCATTTTCATAAGGTATTCATCTTTGATCCGATTCAGTGTATGTACTCTTACATTGCACTCACTCGTCTGCTTAAGGTCACCACCTCAATGACGGAGTTCATCATTTTATCATATTGAGGCACAACGAGTGTAGACCTATTTGTACATTACCATGTATCTCGGTCTAGAACAAATTAAGTGAGTCAACAAGGATCTGAAAAGTCATTCTCTCCGTCTCTGATTCATTAATCATTAGTCTGACTTTTCTACAATGTTGCTCAACAGTATGACATCTAATATCATTGCAATATATGACATCAGATGTCATTGCATCTACCCACAAATAATATACAAGTGATTAATCAACAATGATAATTATCTCATAATGATTCAAAACTGATTGATTTTGAGGGCATACTTCTAACAATATCGATGTCATTTGTCCTTCAGTGATCGATACAGAAGATAGTCGCCCAGTCATATTCAGGCTTTAACAAAGATTAATTTGCCTTTGCTATACAACTTTAGTCCACATGGAAACAACTGTTGGTTAGACCATGTGCACAACGATTTTGAACCTTTTGTTCAAGCTTGGCGATAGGAGATGTGTTTGTTTCTTAGGTAAGTGAGGACATGTGTTTTTGAAGAAATGAAAGTTTACAGTTACCCAAAGAACAGAACCAAAGTTCATATATAGAAGTATTTTGTCAAATTTATTTGGAGAGAAAACCTATTTGAGGCACTGTCTGGCTCTCATCTCTTTCAAAGTTCAACCTCGTATGTATCTTCTTCCGCAATCTTTGTCAGGAGTCCTTATTGTTAGTGTATATTTGAGTATTGGCAATTTTTTGTGCTAAACTAAGTCCAAATTTAGTTGTATTTCTTTATCTAACAAGTTCGGTTAAAATATTCAAGAGAAGAAAGAGTCTCTCTATGACAGTTTGCTCTAAATGATTCTACAAGCAAGTCGCTTGCTCCACGCTCAAGCGAGCTCTATGTAAAATTCACAGTGTTGTCTCTCTCGCCTCCTAGCTTAAGCAAACACTATTCATATTTCACAAATCGATCTCGCCGGCCTGCTGCTTGGCTCGAGCGAAGGCTTCACAGAAAAGTGCACATAACTAACGCTCGACCTTAACTTGAGCGAAAACCGATGATTTTAAAAAAAAACTCAACTTGAAGAGTCGTATTCTACTTGAAACTCAAGGTATCATTTAAACACTTCGAGATGTCGACCTGAAACAATAAGGAGGTTGTTCATTGTTTATTTGAGCTTTCACTTTATAGAGAAAAATAACTGATAGATTTCAGGCCTAAATTGGTAGCTAGATTTCTCTCTCATCCAATCACCTTGAAACCAACCTTCCATTATGAAGATTTCAGAATACTGAAATAGTTCGGTTGCAGGAATTTGGTGTTGAAAAACGAAAGTATTCAGTATCCATATGAAGAGTCTCATATGTCTTAGATATTTCCTCCATCGATCCGTTGTGGATAGGGATGATGTCCAATTTCTAAGAAAGACACGACGATTAAAGTGCTTGATCTCAATTGCAAAAGCAGATTCTCGTTGATTGTGACGATTTTACTATGCCTAGTATACCATAACTGCCATGTGGTCCTCGATTGCATTTCGCACGGATTCTAGCGACGCATTATTAGATGTCGGAACGGTCCAAATGAACGTGACCACGCGTCACTCTATATAGTCCACAGGCCTGTTGGATTTCCGACTCGAAAGGGAAAGGGTCCAAATGAACGTGACCGCACGTTACTCTATATAGTTCACAGGCCTGTTGGATTTCCGACTCGAAAGGGAAAGGGAAAGGGAAAGAGTAGTCCAAACAAAAGTTGTCTCAATCAAAAATCAAAAATCAAAATATCATACAGTGGTGAGCTTTGCGGCACAAAAAAGCCAAACTATGCCCTTTAAAATGGGTAATGTGGGCGCTTCGTGTTGCTCTCCAAAATAAAAGGATTCCACCTAAAGGCTTAAGGCCTATAGTTTAGTCCTAGCCTTCATAATTTAGCCCCCTGGGTTTGTTTTCTTAACTGCTTCAGGCCCAGTAATGAGTCTAAACGATAATTGGGCTTGGGCCAACAATAAGAGGCCCAAAGGTGCTACCTGTAGAAGGAAAAGGCCTCAGTGAAACCTCACTCGGAAGCCCTCGCAAGCCCAGCTACAAGGAAGTACCTAAATTCTATGACAAGACTAATATTTTATCTCACATGACTTTGTCATGCACCCCATTGCTCCACTTGGGCATTTTTTATTTTTTATTTTTATTGTTACCAATTAATTATGGGCCATATTTAAGATCAACGTATGCATAATGCGTTTTAGTACACAATACTTATACACGTCGTTTCGGAATGGAGACGTAGAGATTCTTCCGGGGCCACACGAGTTGTCATTTTCATCATGCCATTGACTAAAGTTGGACATGATCTAATTTTTCGGTAATATCGAAAAGATCCCCTTTTTTTCAATGTAGCATTAAATTAATTAAGTGCATTAATTAATATAGAATATAGCCCAACTCAAGTGTGAGCAGTTGGTTGAAAGGCAGAGGGGAAAGAATTCGCGGTAGAGCAAAGGAAGGGCCAATAATTTTTTTTTTAATAAGCTAAAAGAGTGGAAGGACGTGACCAACTTTTTATAGGACGTGCTTCTCACCCACTGTGACATTCGAACGACTTTGACATGTTCAAATTGAGTTATAGTTTCTAAATCGGAAGTTTAGACGGTAACCAAAGCCGTACATAAGTAAAAGGACAAAGAAACTTGAAACTAAAATCCTTGTACGACAAGTACTAGTAGTACCCATAACAGGTCAACGACTTTAAAAATATCTACAGAGCTAGCTCTTTTGTTTGGCACAAAGTCGTTTTCAGAGTGCTGAGAAAAAAAATAATGAAAAGAAATATCAGTGTCAACGTTCTTAGATCTGCATGTGTATTGTGTAGTATATAGCCCTTGAGATTTTTTCTTTTTCTATCTGCAGGAGTGCAGGTTATAAAATACGCACGCAGAATCCACGATGTCGCCCTCTATAACCGGGTGTTTTTCCGGGGAAGACGATCCCTCGGGATTCTTACTGAGTTTGCTCTCGCCGATCCCTTTCAATAGTCATGTGAACGTGTTCTTCCTCTCTCTCTCTCAACGATCCCACTAGAGAAGGAAAAAAATTATAAAATAATAATTAATAATCATAGAAAACTTGAGGGAAACCAGGCATGTTGTACGGATAAGTGGTAGACAGGCGGAAACATAAATATATGGGTACAAATAAAGCAGCTTATCTGGTTTTCATTTAATATTATTCTTGGATGTCGAAATTAAAATCTTCTAGCAGAATATAATTATATGCATTTTCAAGCTCAAGTTGATGCTTTGGGGAATACAAAGATCAAGTGGATGTAGCTTAGGATAAAGCATATCTCCAAAGTTGATGTATTGGGAAGAAGAAAAAGGTTCAAGTTGATGGTATTTTTATTTCCAAACCCAACTTCACAATTTCCCACGACCTTCCGCAGGGGACGTAAGGGAGGAAGACTTCTATACTGTTTCAGAAAATGTATTTAAAAAGTGAATTTACACCTACAAACTCAAAAGTCTTCCAAGCGGGAGCTCGAGATACGCAATTTTCTTCTTTACCTCCAGCTGGTGACGAGAGGAATATGACATGAGACCGTGACGATCTTAAATTCAAACTCGAGGAAATTTCCCTTCATGTTCTGGGATGAGCCTCGGCTCCCAGATAAAACGCCCCCTCTAGCACCCCCGAAAAAGACACCAAAACACTACTGCCTCTGTCTGTCTGTCTCTCTCGGTCAACGCAAAAAAAAATGGAGAGTTCTTTGCCTGAGAGTTTACCCTCCAAACGCATGAGAGCGATAGAAGAGCTCATTCAAGGCAGTCAATTTGCAAATCAGCTACGATGTCTACTCAATAATTCCAGAGGAGATGATGAGTTGACCCTAGCCATGGCCAATGATCTTGTCCTCAAAATCCTATCATCTTTCACAAACAGTCATGCCATTTTGAGTTCCTACGAGTTCGGTGAGGCCTCTCAACTTCAGACAAATACCCATGGCTCCAATTCAGAATCTTCCCATTCCCAAGAACGCTGTAGGAGTATTTCAACGCTCAAATATCAGAGGGGATGTTATAAGCGAAGGTAAATTTCTAAATTTCTGTCATCTTGATCATGAATCACAATCAGCACAATCATTTCCTTAGCAAATGCTGTAGGTTGATGATCTCTTTGCTAGCATGTACTCGTGCTTGTGTTTCACGTCAACGAGAACCAAATGGAGAAGATATAACTGCTCTTCAATGACAAATCTCTCCCTTCTTCCATATACATTAATTTACCATCCATGGGTATTCGGTCCATAGTTTTATTAGTGTTCTTAATCTAATAAATCTAATTTCTTGCAGGAAGAGTTCACCAGCGTCTACGAAAGACACAGCTACTTTGATGGATGACGGCCATGCATGGAGAAAATACGGACAAAAAGTGATCCTGAACGCCGAATACCCGAGGTATTACCTCCTTGTTAACCAACAAGAGACAGAATTATCAAGGTTCTTCAAAAAGTGATTCTTTGTTTTAATATATAATATTAGCACAACTTGATTCCATTTTCGCTGTATGCAGGCATTACTACAGATGCACTCACAAATTTGAGCAGGGATGCCAAGCAACCAAATATGTGCAAAGAATCCAAGCGGTTCCGCCAAAGTATCGGACCACATATATGGGTTGTCACACCTGCAGGAAGTTCCCAAAAACTCCTGCAGAAATAATCTTCCAACTTTCTCAGAGTGACTCTCGCTCTCCAGTGATTAGTTTTGGCAACAGTACCATCGCGAATAAAGAAAACTCCTGTTTCTCAACCTTAATCCAATCAACAAAGCAGGAGCACAAGGAAGACAAACCTACCAACGATGAAATTACCAATTACCAAGCTCCATCATATGATTATCTCATGTCTTCGCGTCAAACTCAACTCAACTCAACTCATTTGCCCACAGGTGACAGGACAGTCTTATCAGAGTGTGATGTCAGGGATGTGATTTCTAAGGTTTTGGTCGGGCCTGTTTTCTTTGGTGATAATGTTAAGCTATTTGATTTTTGATGGTGCTTAAACAAAAAAACAAAGGAGGAGACGACTGACGGTTGAAACTCTATCTAAATATTGCTGCAGAAAAGAGAAGGATAGAAAAAGATGATGAGAGCATCGGCCGGAAAAATTCTCATTGTAATTCATCGCATAAGTGCGCTTGTAATACACATAATCTTTTGAGCTACTTTTGAGACTCTCGTATTAAGGCTTTCATTTTCATATCTTAAGTAATTGTGTTCTTTTCCTTAGTATTTGCTTGATTTGCTTAATTTGTGCCTTGTTAGTATTTATCATTTGATTAATTGCTTATAAGATTTCTTTCTTTATACTTTAATCTTTGAATAGAGATCATTATTTTTAGTGCAAATGCATGTGTTTAAATTGCCTAATTTATTCGATTTTATTTACTCTAATATTTTAAGTAATTATGTTCTTTGGTATTTGTTTAATTGCTTCGGTTTCTAAATTCGTGACTTTAGTATTTTGATCTACTTTTTTAATTTACATTGCGTATGTGCTTTCTTTCTTTATTCTTAAATCCTTACATTATTTCATTTAAATTCATGTGCATAAATGTCTTATTTGACTTGAGTTTTGTTCCCTTAAATTTTTAGATTAATTTGGATAATTTTTATTTAATTTAATTTATATTTAAATTGGGCTGACTATACTCCCGCGATGACCAAGACCTGGATCCCAGGATGAACTAGACTTGATTTCCCGGGATAACTAGGGCACATGCTCTGAGGCATGTATGCTCGAGATAACCAGGGTACTGGCTCGGAGGCCTGTATGCCCGGTTTACCATAGGTGCATACCTGTATGCCCGGGGTGATAGAGGACAAGTCTGGTCACTCGGCAAGCTCTCCCAAACCCATGAATTTTGTCTCATTTTCTTGTCTCATTTTCTTGTCTCATTTTCTTGTCCATTTAGCATGCATAGTGCAGTAAAAATCAAGGACAATCAGCATGCATTGAGTGAGATTGTATATTACCTTTACAGCTCATGATTACCTAGAAAATGGGGGAATGTGCCATTTAGTTTCTCCTGCCCCTTGCCGCCCAAATTGGCCATCCAAGGACCTTGCTTCTTGCAGCTCCTTTGGACCAACTGTTGTCGCCCATTTGGCCAGCCAAGGGGCTTGTTCTTGCAACTCCCTTGGACTCAATCATGACTTGGTTGGTTTAAAGAAAAACCGACCAAATTGTGTAGTGTTAGAACTCTAGTGTGTGTGTTGAGCAAGTGAGTAAAGAGAGATAGAAGAGTGAGTAGTCAGAGGAGGAAAAGAGAAGAAGGAGAAGAAGAAATGGGTAAGAAAACTAGGAAATGGTTGGTGGGGGAGAGGGTGTTCAGCCATGGCCATGAACCCTCCATTGCCTCATTTTCTCTCCTGTTTTCCTTGACCTATCCATCTTTTCTTACTTTTTAACCTGAGTTTTCTAACCATAAGTTATATATGCTTGCTTTAGGAGATTTTCAAGCCTATCTTGAGTCATCCGAAAATTACCAAGGTAAGGGTTAGGTCTCGGTGCTTTAGTAAGGGTAGTCTTGCTGCATTTTGTGTTGGAGAAAATATATTTTTGCCTCTTTTTACTTGATGTTTTAATTAAAGATCATGCTTTATACGTTGGATGTAAGAAATAAATGAATAAAACTAGTTTTTAACATGAGATTATGTACTAGGAGTATTTGCATGTTTAAAATATTATTTCAATTAATTTTTCAAATGTTCAAAATGTTATGAGGGATATTATAATATTTATTCATTAAATTTTTATTTTTATTACAATTTGTCTACTAAATTTAGGGGTCAAATTGATAAGATTGTGTCTAGTAATTTATTTTCATTAATTTTAGCATAAATTGTAAATTAAACTACTGTTTGGAGAGGTCTAAAATATAGCTTTCGTATGTTAACTAGAAATTACCCTTTCATCAAAACCCTTTCCCAATCTAGTGATTTTGATTTTTTTTGTTTGCATTTTGCTTTTATAAGACCTTTCTAGATATAATAAATCTATCATTTATATATTGCACCATAATTACTTATCGAAAAGACTTAACTATGTCTTGATCAGAGAACGGAACTGGATGACGTAGATGCGTCTTAGGATTCCACTTGGAATTATAATCAAGGAAAATATTTAAGCAACCATGCTCTAACACCGTATTTAGAGCATGTTTGTTTTACAAAAGTATTTTTGAATATATCAAGATTCTACAAATTAAATGGTGTTCTCCACTAGCCTCACTTGGCTATAAGTCCCTACTGTCCAACCCCAAAAGATGACACGCTTAAAACCCTTCTAATGAAATGGGGTGTTCTAAGCCTCGAGAAAGCTTACCGGCCTCCAAACTCAAGAAAGCGATCGATGAGATAATTAAAGGCCTTCAATTAGCGAATCAACTACGATCTCTACTTAATGATTCCCTTGGAGAAGATGGGTCGGCCCTGGCCAATGATCTGATCCTCAAAATCATGTCATCCTTCACTAACAGTCTTACTATATTGAGTTCGTCGGAATCTTCCAGAGAAAGTTGTAGGAATGATATCTCAACGCTTAAAGATCGGAAAGGACGTTATAAACGAAGGTAAATTTTCGCCATCTCCATCGTTGAATAATCTTCTTCTTCTTCTTTTTTTAACGTTAGCATAACTTGCTGGGCTTAGTTTTTGGCATACATTATCCATAATCCTGCTTTTCATTTTTGGTTGGACAAGTGCTTGACTTCTCGTACACACTATGATATAGTGTGGATTCGGTGGGGAAAGGGGAGAATATATATAGATATATATCAAAACTAGCTAGGAAAAATGATTATTTTTATTCTAGATGGATAGGCAGGGCCTTCTATATATGGCCGATATTTGCACAATGAATCTTTTGAACTGTGATAATCCTTATCATCCTCCGTGACGAGGTTTTGTTGTTGTTTTGTTGGATTTAATGAATCTTATGCTTAGTCTTTTAAATTTTTGCTCGAAAAGATGCGGTTAGATCGTGGTGTTTTTGGTGCCTCTCGGAGGACACGCCCCTGCCAACAAGAATTTAGGTTGCTTCCTGCGCTAGCTGCGGGAACTGTGTTGTTGGCTCAATACGGCCTCATTCTGGTGGCGCGAGTCTCACATGCCCGCCCATTTTGCCTCTGGTCGGACTGTTTCTAGTGATCTTTGGAGGACACTCCCTTGGATAGATTTTGCCAACTTAGAAAAAAAAGGATAGATTTTGCCATCCTGACACTCTGATATATATGCTTCGGTAGGGGTCCTCACCACCTGCGCGCGGTTGTCTGTGCATGTCATTGTCACCCCTTTTTTGGTTGCCTCCAGCCGTTTTCAACGGCTTCCTTTGTTCTGAGCTTGATTTTTAGCTTTAGGTTATTGTTGTTTTATTTTGTTTATATCGCCCCTGGGTGGGCAGGGGCTTTACCGGCCGCTTGTGGGCTTTTTCAGCCTCCTTGTTGAGCTTGGTTGTGCTCGAGTTGTCGGCGCATTTTTGTACTGTTACTAGTACTTTGGTTTCGGTAGTACCATCTACCGTGTCCTATCACACCGATGTCTCTGTTCGGCACGGAGTATTTTGATGGTCTTTCGTTTCTTTTTGAGTCCCGCTAGCTAGTCTTGTTTAGCAGCCTAAGATTTGCTTAAAATCATAGTTGATTTTATTGTTTATTTTGTACGATAATTTCTAATACAAGGAAGAAAACTAGCTAGTATGGGTAACAATCTAGAAAGTTAGATAGGAAATGCCGAGATTATGTAACTGATCTGCAACAAATAAATGCAATTACTTGCAGGAAGAATTCACAGGTGTGGATTGAAGACACCCCTTGTCTGATAATTGACGACGGCCATCCATGGACAAAATACGGACAAAAAGTGATCCTTAATGCCGAACATCCGAGGTATGTACTATATATTTCGTATTGAATCATAAGTGATTTTTGCAATAAACTGAATATTTAAGGGACCAGGCTGCGATATACCGCATTTCTAATTGGGCCAACAATACATGCCGCTGCCTTCGCCCTCGCACATTTCAGTCAAGGCAGGCCTAAATTTAATTCTATTTTATGGTACATATATATATATTGCAGGCAGTATTATAGGTGCAGTCACAAATCTGATCAAGGATGCCGAACAATCAAACATGTGCCAAGAATCCAAAAGGATCCGCCAAAGTACCGGACCACGTATATTAGAGTTAGTCCCACATTGCTAAAGCAATGTGGGCTATTGTAATCAAAGGCTTATAAATGAAGCCTCTATGTAATCTCATCCTTACACCAGTGAGTACACACATCTGCCCATTTGGGCCTTCCCACAGTGGATGTAGGTCTATGGACCGAACCACTTAAATCTTGTGTCTCACTTCTCCTCTCTCTCTCTCTATTAGTCTAAATTTTTATTCTCTTTTATTTTAGTCTTAACATGGTATCAGAGGCATTTCGATCCTGTGACCCATTTTGGCTCAGGCTGGTCAGCACTCTTGTTGGCTTAGCTTGGCCTAGTTTAGGCCTAGTCCAGTCTGGCCTATTTTAGTTCTTCTCTCGGGCCTTCCGGCGCCCCGTCCGGCATTCCTCCGGCGACCTTCCGGCGTCTTCTCTCGGGCCTTCCGGCGCCCCGTCCGGCATTCCTCCGGCGATCTTCCGGCGTCTTCTCTCGGGTCTTCCGGCGCACCGTCCGGCATTCCTCCGGCGATCTTCCGGCGTCTTCTCTCGAGCCTTCCGGCGCCCCATCCGGCATTCCTCCGGCGACCTTCCGACGTCTTCTCTCGGGTCTTCCGGCGCCCCGTCCGGCATTCCTCCGGCGATCTTCCGGCGTCTTCTCTCGGGCCTTCCGGCGCCCCGTCCGGCATTCCTCTGACGACCTTCCGGCGTCTTCCCCATTCCGGCGACCCTCTCCGGCCATCTTCAGGCGATTGTCGGCCTCTCTCCGGTCAGATTCCGGCCAACTTCCGGCGACTGTCTACCCTTCTCCGGCCATCCTCCGGCGCCATTTTTTTCTTATGGGAAATTTCTTTTTCTAGTCCAAACTCAACGTGTATCCACCTTGCGTTTGCGGGGGAGTATTAGAGTTAGTCCCACATTGCTAAAGCAATGTGGGCTATTGTAATCAAAGGCTTATAAATGAAGCCTCTATGTAATCTCATCCTTACACCAGTGAGTACACACATCTGCCCATTTGGGCCTTCCCACAGTGGATGTAGGTCTATGGACCGAACCACTTAAATCTTGTGTCTCACTTCTCCTCTCTCTCTCTCTATTAGTCTAAATTTTTATTCTCTTTTATTTAAGTCTTAACAACGTATGTCGGTCATCACACATGCAGGACATTTCTTAATTATGATTCTCGATCAATCTCTGATCCAGTTTTTGAAGACTCAGGTCCCTTTGTACTCATGAGTTTTGGTGATACCAAAACGGCGGGCGAACAAAACCACCTCTTTACCTTATACTTCCCGTCAGCAAAACAAGAGCATAAGAAAGAGAAAACGAGCAGCAATCCTGTCAACCTCAAACAATCTTCATCGTGGCCGGATTATGATCTCTTATCTCCAAGTCATATGATGACCTTTGATTCGTTCAACTACGAGACAATATTTTCGGAGTTTGATATTGGGGATGTGGTTCCCGGAGTCATTAATATGGGACTTGATTTTGACGATGATATTAAGCTCTTCGATTCTTGAATGATGTTTAAGAAGCTGGTGGAAAAAAAGAAAACTTGTCATGATGATAAGAATGTGTAATGCCCTTGAGTTGAGTAACTTGAGTCTCATTGCTTTATATGGGTTGGGGCTGGAAAAATTACTCAGTGTGTCAAGTTTTAATTTGTCTGATTAGACTTCATTAAGCTGTAAGGAATCGTCAATTGTCTTTCCAAGACAAATTGGTTGAAGTCTCGAGGATTAAGCAGTTCGCTCCTTAGAGCTGTGCAATCAGATTATTGACCTTGGACCTTGGTGCAACTATATTGACTCAGCTTGTGTTCGAGTGAGTACTATATTGAGCTGTGCAATCAGATTATTGACCTTGAATAGATGCCTCAAGTGAGCCGGTTCGGAAGGGGCCAATATAGCACCGGTACCATTTGGCCCACCAAAAATGGGCAAACTTGGTCAGAAGCCCCAATGTGTAGGCTGTAGGCGGAGGCCCCAGCGATGCCTCCCTCCTAGCCACCAGCCCCCCCTTGACATGTTACCTCGTCCAAGTAGCCCAAGGCAAGAAGCTACAAGGCGAACTTTACTCGCTGACGCTGAGGGATAGAGAGTGTATTCAGATTCAGGTAACGTTTGGACGTTCTTATGTTAAACTTACCATTTCTGGCTATCGAGGATTAAGGAAATGAACTGGGTTGTTCAAGCTGTCCCACTGCGGAGTTTGCCCAGATTGTCTTCTAGAATTAGTATCGACGTAATTAAGGTTTAATATAATTGTTCGAAGAGCCTAATGATTAATTACTGTGTAAAAAAAAGCCTGAGGCCCTGAGCATTATGCACAAATTGTGTCCATACTTAGTGCCAAATTACTATATAGACATGTGGTTTCCCTGCATTGCTGAAAGGACATGACCATCGAGGAAAATTCCCAAAAGCCTGAATTAATTATCCTTAGAAGACTCTTATCATGAAAATTAAAACAAGAACAGAGCTAGAGTTAGAAGTAATATAGTAAAAGACGAATTCTAATACAAATCAAACTAGCTCGAGTAATTTCATCTTATCTTTCCTACCCAAGCCTCCCAAGTTCATTACAGAATTTTATACTCAAGCTTGATAAGTTCTCTGACTTCCACGGGGATCGGAATTGATCGATGCACTCTTGATCCAAGTACACGGAGTACTAAAACAGAGTAGCTTTCATTTTTCATCTTTGCGTCCTATTCAGAATCTACTGGTCTTTCGAAAGTCATGGAAAGAGATTATATGTTCCTGTTCACCCGCACCTTTGCTTATGAGCTTCTGAGTATTTCCTTGAAAAATCAAATTCATAAAGCCCCCAAACCAATGCCACCGATGACAAAGCCACTAGCACTGGGCCAAGCATCCATAACAACAAAGGGAAGGTAATACAGAACACCCGGTTACCGATTAGAGCCAACATGAACCCTCGCTCGAATATGGTTTGTGTGTATCCAGGAGAAGAGAATTCACCACAGGAATTTATCAAGAAAGTAGCATCGATCAGGTATCCAATGGACATGGAGCTGCATAAGAAGCTAACCAACAAAAGAAGTGAGGCCGACCCAAACTTCAGAGGAAACATCCAACCAGATTGCGAGCCGAAAATAGGGTTGCTGAAGAGGTCGGTTGATTTGTAGGCGCTGTTGGTTAGAGCTGCCAGCGCCACAGTAATAAGAATCGTCATTGAAGCAGTGAATATGGTGGCCATTAGAGTGTTTCTCAGGCTTTGGACAGCCAGCATACCCTTCTTATCATCACCCTGCATCGCAAAAAATCATGTTATAGCATTTCACATGCTCTTCTACTGTAATCATCACCTCGAAATCATATCCGCAAATCACATACAACACAAGCTGGTCATATCAAGCACTTCAACTTACCTGTTCTATTTCTTGAAACCAAGCTGTCCTCGTTAACGCGTTGATTCCTATGGTGGTATTACAGCGCTTGTTCTTCAAGCTATGCCATAGATAGGCGTGATAACCCAACGTAAGGAAGAGACTCAAGGGGACCAAGATGGTGTCCAGATAAACCACCACTCCCATCTTTAATCGAAGGATGCAGGGCCAATTTGTTAACCCAAGGAGCCTATTTATGAAGTCCTTACCAAGTCCTTTGTGTCCCTCCAGCAGGCCATTCTAGTAAAGTTTGGCTGACGAGGTAATGCATTTCCTATGCTTCATAATGGGTAGGTTCTTTTGTGGAAATCACAGAGTGGACAACTCGAAAAGTAGCTGCAGCTTACTATCCACTAAAGGCAATGAGGATTATTCCACTATTGGGTGCCTGCCCATTACGCAAACAATAAGAAAATAGTTTACACGGCAAATGGGATGAATCAGCAAAGAGTACCAAATTGGTTTCTCATTAGTCTAAGTTGTTCATGGAGGTTTCATCTAATTGCCCAACGAAATTGGTCATCTTCTGACCTGACTTCATGTCGCCCAAAGGCTCGGTGGTGTATGTACGTTGCATCGTCTTTTCTTTAATCATTGCAAATCCTTATCAATTATGCTCGTACTGTATTGTGTAATGTTACCCAATTAGGTCAGGCTTTGAAGACGTTGCTGTCCGACTAAATAAGTATCTCGAAGATAAAGATGCTCACTAACCTATTTAAACGATATAATTAAAAAGCTTTTCATATGGCTGGTACTACTTGGTCAAGATCTGTGGGGGATCGATCAAGATTGCTTGAAACTGAGGCACACAAGTAAGTGGAGGCTTTATCATTCCACCCGAGTCCCAACCAATCACCCGTGAAGGAGTGGACCAATTCCTCTCTCTTTATGTTAAGGCACTTGCTTCTCAAAGGGTCTCTGTAATATGAGAAGTTGTAACTGCTTTATTGGTTGGAGCTTCTTGAAAACCTATATAAAGTGGTCTAAAGTAACCCCTAACAAGATAAAGATGCAAATCTAAAATATCATTTAATTGTTCTTAATAATGGACCAAAATTTTCTATGATTCTTTACCAGATTGGTGAGAGCTGTACATAACAAAGCATTACAAATGTTATAAGTTACACATTGTCCCAAGTTTAATGCAAACAATATTAAATAATATAGAGCTCACATGTTATCTCTATCTATTTCCGAGCTCACATAGTTTACATTCATGGACATTTCGGAGCTTTCTAATGTTGTAACTGTACTCTTAGGGCATGTTCGTTTAGGAAGAATCCTCAGGATTCTACAACCAAACATAATTTTTCACACCACATAAATATAACTACAAAACGCATACCAATAAAGTTAACATCACATAAAAATTCTCAAAACACAAAAAATCCTCACAATACACCTTAACCGAACACACTCTTACTCTTTAAGAGCAGAGATCAACTTCATGGTTTTCTTGTAGGACAGAAGTTCACAACTTGAGTTGAGCTAAAATAGTCTGGCAGCCTTTAGACCAATTCTTATTTTATAAACCTTTTTAAATATTCCCTGCTTTTATCAAATTATGTGATCAGGATTTTATCAAATTAAAACATTTGTCATTTTCAAAATACAAATAAGGAGGTAATTAATACAGAGCATATTAAGGTGGTGTTTGTTTGTGGAAATATTGAAGTTTTGAAAATTTTGAGTATTGAGGTTTGTGAAAAAGTACAGTATTTTATGAAAAATTGAGGAAAGAAAAGATTTTATTGAATAATATAATATTATTTTATAATTTAATGAGAAAAGAGAGATTATTTTATAATTGTTTGAAAATATTGAAGGGAGAAATTTTGAGAAACAAACGCCCCTGAATATGAATTATAGATATAATCATTCTCGTATCAAGAATGACAAGAAAACCGAAACATTAGAAGGATGATGGTCTCCTTTTTTCCCCCAAAAGTCGCCTGTTTACGGTTTACCCGCACCCAAAGATAAGCCGTAAGCTTCCAGTACACGAATAGAACCAGACACCCTCCGAGCGGCAAGCAGTAGGAGCTACGCAGTCAATGAAACGTCACCGTATAGAAGCTGCGGAAATAAATTTATAGTACTAGCCTGCCACGTCACTTTCATCGTTCTAATTCAGTTGGTTCCTTTGTCAAAGTTGTTCTCTAGTCTCCAGTCCCTTCTTTTGCCAATCCACTTTGAGAGCGGAGAGGGAGGATATTGAACTGTTGGGACGCGTGAAGAGAGGGCATGGGGCTAGGGTTTTTGATTGGGTTGATGTGCATATGCAGCTCAATCACATTTCGAGTGAGTGCTTCAATCCACGAGTACAAAAACGAAGCGTTTATTCCTCTGTCAGACGCCTTCTTCTTCCATGGCGGCAGTGAGGGACTTTACGCTTCTAAGGTTCCCAATTCCTCCACTCCTAAAGACAACAAGCCCCTTAAGGGCAAGTCCTTCATCAGGTTTGCTTCTTTCTCTATTGTCCTAATTCGGCAAAAAGCTGTTATAACTCCTTGTATTTGTACTCGCTTGATTCTGTTCTTAGGTTTTTTTTTTTATAAGTAATTCTGTTCTTAGGTTTTACACCCTTTTTACGTTAGTTGTGCCGAAGAATCGTGAATTTTGGTGGCCCGAACTCTTAATTTGTACTCTTGATACATGACACCGTCAAGTGTCTTAAATCTTCGATATGTAGGATGAATTTCCTTGTCTTAAATGAAGGAGTTTATATTTCATGAGTGATCCGATGATATAGACTAAAAAAGAATCGAGCATAACACTGCTTCTCTAGGGGTAGGATTCCCGAGGCACTTCACTTGTACTCGACTCTTTTAAAGCTCTAGTCAACTTAGTTGCTGCCACATTACGCCATTGTAGCCTTAGAACTTAGCATCTTCGATATTGTTCAGTATTTTGTTCATTTGTTTCCCATCCGGAGGAGTTTTGTCTATATGGCTGGCATTACAGATATAAAGACCAGCCTTGGCCACATCTGCGCTTTGACTTCGAAGTACTATTCAAGGTTATTTTTGAAGGTTGAAATCATTATAAGACCCAGTTATACGCAGGAAAGAACTAATATGAAACTTGGCCTTATGCCGTTCCTTTCTCATTACTTCTCTTCTCCCACTCTATGTGGAACTCAGAGTATTACAATTGTCTTATGGGATCATGCATTCTATGCAATTTGATCTCTGAGAAATCCATGTATATTAGGTAATGGAGGTGCAGGTGACTGATTTTGACATCCCGTATATATGCTGAATTTGTTGGGTATGCTCATTGAGAATTATCACTCTTGTTATGGAATCTCAGGTTTGAAACTATCACTTTTGTGAGGACCAAAGAGTCTACTAGTAAGCTGAATGAGATGCAGCAGAACACTGGTTTGGTGGAAGCCATCATACTTGAGGTAAAAGACAGAGAAAAGATCGGAGGTTCTTCCCAAAAGTCCAATGTGATATGCTGCAACCCGGGCCTTGCAGACACTGGAGCCTGCAAGTTAGGAGAGGTTATAATAAAGAGAAGCCCAGATAATCACAAGTGGCCCAAGCGCATCCAAACCTTTTTTCAAGGAAATAAGGAAGAAGTTAAAATGACTTATGAAGAAGTCGAAATAAGTAGTACTGGAATGTATTACCTCTATTTTATGTTTTGCGATCCACAACTCAATGGTACATTAATGAAAGGAACGACTGTGTGGAAGAACCCAAATGGTTATTTACCTGGGAAGATTACTCCTTTGATGACATTCTATGGTTTCATGTCTTTAGCCTACCTTTTACTTGGCCTGATCTGGTTTCTAAGGTTTGTTCGGTTCTGGAAGGATATTCTACAGTTGCACTACCACATTACAGCTGTAATTTCTCTTGGAATGTGTGAAATGGCTGTCTGGTACTTTGAATATGCCAACTTCAATTCAACTGGAAGCCGACCTATGGGCATTACTTTGTGGGCTGTAACTTTTAGTTCTGTCAAGAAGACTCTGTCTCGCCTTCTTCTTTTGGTGGTATCAATGGGCTATGGTGTTGTGAAGCCAACGCTTGGTGGTATAACCTATAAAGTACTTATTCTTGGTGCAATATATTTTGTTGCAACTGAGGCACTTGAGCTAGTTGAACATTTGGGGAACATTAACGATTTCTCTGGAAAAACAAAGTTATTTTTGTTCCTACCTGTTGTTGTCCTGGATTCATGCTTTATTCTGTGGATTTTCTCCTCATTGTCAAGAACTTTAGAGAAACTTCAGGTAATCGTTCTGTTTTACCCATTTTGTTTCCACTCTTATGAGTGCTTCAATGTGAAAATACTCATTTACAGTTTATTATATGTAACTATGATAGTGAGGGATTATCTAATGTGATTACACGTTATGAGGTGCTATGCATGTGTAATATGGGAATTTGGTGATCCTGTATATATTTATGTTTTTATGGATGTGGCCTCTCCCTCAGATATGCAGGTCTCTCCAATGTAATTGAGAAATTGGTATTACAATTAGTAGCGTATGTAGCATTGTACTCTCAGCCTAAACCACAGAGAATTATGTCTACATCTCGGTAGAATATTTGATATGGACTATTCTTCTGTACTTTTTCTGTTTTCTTGTGGATGCAGTTGAGGAGAAACATGGCTAAACTGGAGCTTTACCGCAAATTTACCAATTCTCTTGCAGTGTCCGTGTTGCTCTCTATTGCATGGAATGGCTTCGAGGTAATAATCTTCAATTCCATTAGTTATGATTGTTGATGAAGTTTGGCCGACTTTTGGTATCTTCATTACCTATTAATCTTCGTGAACAGTGAGTAACTAGATCTGATTGACTTGTGTTGGCTCAGCTATACTTCAATGCAACTGACCCTTTGAGTGAGCTGTGGCAACTTGCCTGGATCATTCCAGCATTCTGGACTCTACTTGCATACACTCTCTTGGGAGTAATATGTGCGCTATGGGCTCCTTCGCAAAACCCAACTAGGTACTTGCTTCTTGCTTGGACATTGCCACTTGACTATTCTTGGGTGTCTTCTACTTGCTTCTTTGGTGGTCATAGTTCATTTTGCCTCTAATAGATGCTAAGTTTTCAGGAATATTAGTCTACTCCCCCCCCCCCTCCCCAGTTCTCTCCCCTCCTTTTGGGGTAAACGAAGAAGTCGTGGCGCTCCTTGCTGCTGTCAAGTTTCATGACTGCTATGGATAAACTATGCCTATAGAAATGGTATTAGAATGAGTGACTTGCACAATGCATTGGAGTCCTGATTTCACCAGTATATTAGTAATGCTATGCATTGCAACTTCATTTTGGAGGATTAAAACAATCTACTTTTCAAGAAGCTATTGCTGCGCATTTTTTGGATAAAACTTTCAGAACTACTTCTAATCTTTGTCTTCCGTTCCTGTTCTTTTGTTGGACTGTTTTCTGAGAAAGACATTGTTGCCACCATCCGCAACTGTGTGTTTGTTATCTTTGTGTTAATGGGACATCATTTTCTCTCACTTAATTTTGGTGTTCCACTTGTAGATATGCATATTTAGAGGAGACAGGAGAGGAGATTGACGAGGAGGGTATAGCTTTGACAGGTGGTGTAACGAAGGTGGGTGGGGATATGGCGGTTAAGTTGGAAAGGAAGGAAAGGAAGGGACCGAGTGGACTTGTAGAAGATCTTGAGGAAGATAAACGAGAATAGATGTTTCTACTCTCCTCGTGTAAGGGCATCTTCTGTTGCTTTTGCAGAACTTCTGTAAATCTTCATGTACAATACGCTTTGTACATAGAGAGGACATAGAAACTACGACGTATAAAAGAGAAATGAAAGAAAATGCAATAGTAAGATCTTTGGAGTCCAAGCAACAACGATCATTTTAGAGAGCGTAGTAATAGAAAACTTTAGTCATGCAGACATTTCAGTCACAATGTTAATTTGTATTTCTAATTTGGGAATTTTATAGCTACCGGAAGTGCCCCATTTGAGGCAGATTAATTGGTTTTTTTTTCTTGCTTTTTTGGTTTAGTTGTTTGCTTTATCGTTGAAGTTCGTGGTGAGTTTGAATACTATTGTTCACAAATAAATTATTGATTTAAATTATACATAACTTATGGAATGGGTTCAAGAGTTCCGTAAGTTTGTCATTACGCCAAACTGACAGTGCATTCTCTAACTGAGTCAAGTTCGTCTTAACCCAGGACACAAAAGTCGGGCTCAATAAATTTCTCTACCTGCTAACAAGAAAAAACTTACTTTAGACCTGAATGTTCTGCAAAATTGGTTTGACGTTAAGACTCCGTGCAAATTGCCGAAGGATCTATGGGCAAATAGAATGAAATACAGGGTCATCATCCAAAATTCCATAAGCTGAATGTTCTTTATAATCAGCTCAGCTGCCACAGTCGCACCTTCAACTCATGATGGCAGAGGAAGTGAAGCTGTTCAGGACATGGTCAAGTCCAGTTGCTCTAAGGGTCATCTGGGCCCTGGAACTCAAGGGTATCCCATATGAGGTCATCCTGGAAGATCTCTCCAACAAGAGCTCTTTGCTTCTCCAGTACAATCCCATCCATAAGAAGGTTCCGGTGCTTGTGCATAATGGAAAATCGATAGCCGAGTCGCTTGTAATTCTCGAGTACATCGAGGAGACCTGGAAGCAGACTCCCCTGTTACCTGAAGATCCTTATCAACGAGCCATGGAACGCTTTTGGGCAAAATTTGGAGATGATAAGGTAGCCCAGCCACTGTTTATATAGAGGTCAAATCTTTCATGTTGAAAAACTTGGTCGAGTTAGTTTATTGGGTTGGCGCTTAGAGCATTATAGAAGCCCCGCCCATATTCTGGAATCTGAATCTCAATATTGGGGCTTTCGAGCAACGCAGCGGCTGGTAATTTGACAGCCGAGTCTTTATGTTGAAAATTTTGGCTGGGTTTATTGGATTGGGGCTTATATATATACACTGCTCCCAAGTTTCTTATCAGGTTCGACACCACCATGTGGACTGATTGGCCTTTGATTTTGCCGTACGTTCCGGAGAACTTGCTTAAGATCTTGGCCCTTTAATATTTCTTGAAGAGATCAAGGAAACCAATAGAACAAAATTTTTTTTGTCCCATTTCGATCAATATATTCTGGATAATTGTCCACTATTATCTATGTTTTTTTTTCACATAAGAACCTGAAACTGTTATTTTTCCAAAGATTTTTGATACTGATCGATCTAGATGCATGTCAGTCAGGTTCATGCTTTTGTTGTTCTCACAGCATAGGAGAATTTTAATTGCAATCTCCAGCAATATCACTGCAGGTTTTGTCATCACTATGGAATGTCTTCAACAAGCAAGGGAAGGACCAAGAAGAAGCTATCGTTCCAGCCCAGGAGAACTTGACATATTTAGAAGGACTGCTAAGGGGGAAAAAATTCTTCAGTGGAGAGAGAATTGGACTTTTAGATCTTGCATTGGGATGGCTTGCTAATATGGTTAGTGTATTTGAGGAGGTAATGGGTGTGACAGTGTTAGATAATCAGAAGCTCCCCTTGTTATCAGCTTGGATGAAGAACTTCATGGATGCTCCAATAATCAAGGAAAGCTGGCCTCCTCGAGACAAACTGATCACCAAATACCAAGCTCTTCGTGAAGCCCGCATCGAGAAAGAGGCACCCAAATGAAAATGGCTTGCAAGGCCTAGCGAGATGTACTTCGCATTAGCTAGAATAATGGGCCCATGTTGTTGGTCCCTAAAATGTTTCTGCAATCTATTGAAGACCCTTGTTAAGTATATCCCATTTGGCTGGCTTGTTTAATGCATATGACCTTATTCTCTAACGCAGATTTTGTTGTCACCAACATAAGAAAATGTTGGAGTTTAGATGTCAGAAACTCCGGCTGTAAATTGGGTTGCATTCTGGGGTTTGTTCAACCAAAAACCAACGAGGAATAAACACAAGAACTCTAACAGCGGAGCCTGAAGTTCTAGAGGGGGGGAACATCTTATTTGGGAGTTGGTATGTTGTGTCAAAGCTTTCTAAACTTCCTCAAGTCTCAGACTTTTATCTTCTTCGATAACTGGAAAAAGAAAGCAGAGAGTTCTAAAAAATGCATGTACCCAAATTAACCCTTATCTTCTGGAAGTAAGGAATCTAATTGTTAATAAAGGTATTATTCGATGGCCATAACTTTCCACCTCCAAGTAATTATTCTTTTTCAGTGCACCACTTTCCACTTCACTTTAGACTGGTTCTGCTGCACACCAAACTAATTCTCTGTTCCGGCTACTTTAGATCAGCTTTGTTTTTACGCCGTTAAGGACAATTCCAGAGAGATTAAGATCTCCTCGAGAGATCATATATATAGTGTCAAAGCCATCGAACTCTCGTCTTGTCTGATTCCACATCCAAATTTGTGTCAAGCGCAGCAGATCTTCATAGCCACACCACCGCATTGGGTACGAGAAGTACAGAGGTCTGCTGCTTATAATACTTCCAAATCCAATTTACGACATACATTCGTGATTCATCCAGCTTGTCAATTTCTCATCATTTGGATTTGAGTTTTTCTGAAACAAAATGGTATGTATATAGTCGAACGTGGATCATCATCAGCATCCTTCTCATTATAATCGACATATTAAATATCATTGTCGTCATGGAAACAGCCCATATGAGGATCCATTTTGGACGTGCTGTTGCTGCCCATGCTTCCTAGCAGTCTGCTCCTTTTTCAGGGGCGTTGGGAGATGCATCTATCTGGCTTGTTACCCTGTCTTGCAGTGCTTTGGATGCGATCGATGATTCTATATATGGACGCCATAACCAGGCATCAAAGTTAATCCAGTTTTTCTTAAATGACTATTTTGGTTGTTGTTCTTCTGCATGGCTTGGAAACCTGATTGAATAATTTATCAACCGGCTGCAAGGAAACTATTTTGTTTCCCGCAAGACCGATTACTACGTCTGCAGAACCCTTTTTTTCCCCCTCCATAATACGCTGGGATTTTTATTCAAGAGCAAAATACAAGGAAAAGTCCACAGGGCTATAAACCCTACTAATGGGCTCAAGTCCCAATACAATATTTAAACCGGGCACAAGGCCCATGTGACCAAAAATACCAAATCGGGATCTAAAGATCCGGTAGCATCAAGCGGGCCGAAACTACGGCACAATGCGGAGTTGTCCGACGTTGGGGGAGAGACCGCGACATCCGGTTGCCTAAATTGAAGCCAATACAGTTATACAGCTTCCCACGGAGGAAACAAGGGTGAGTAAAAATTCTGATAATAATCTAAATTTTAGGTTTCACTTTCAATTTTAGAAATTCTGTTCTGGTTCTCATATATACCGAAACCGAAATAGAAAATTCTGGTGGAATTACTGAAATTTTTTATTTTTTTTTTAAAATAAAAAATATAATTTGATTGAATTTTTATTTTAGAATATAAATTTTAAATGAAAATTTTACATTTTATTCTTAATTTATGATGCATAACTAAAAATACCGATTTTTTCGATTTTGATTTTTTTTTAAATATAGCTCAAAATAAAGTATAACATATGATGAGTACCGAATTTGTTTGAATGTTTGTTTTAGAATCTAGATTTTACTTGAATATTTACATTTATTGTTAATTTATAATGAATGATAGAAAAATATTCCAAAAATTCGGTTCAAATTTTTTTTAACTCGTTAGGACTCAAAAAAATGTCCAAAAAACCTATATGACTCCATTTCAGAATTGAACCGAAAAAAAATGTATTTCAATGAAAATCGGAACGAAACCGAAATTGACGATTCAAGTTTCATCCGTTTCCATACCCACCTTTAGGAGAAGATCTGTCGTAGAATCATGGTTGCGTTTAGAGTCAGATCTTAATATAAAATGCAAAGTGGAAATACATTAATAATTTAATAATTGTGATGCGGTTTTGAGTCGGATCTTACTATAAAATAATTAGGTAATTTTGGTATAACACGTCAAATATAATAGTTTAAGAGGTAAATCACAAACTGTGCACTGAATTGCATGGGCCATAGCCGGAAGGGATAAACACGTTGCAGTCCACGTGGTTCACGTTCGGTAATTAAACTCTCTTAAAGCAAATATGCGAATCAAAGATGTCGTCCCTTGGATTTGGTTTGAGATATCACTTCTAGTTCCGCGTGACATTAAAACAAAAAAAGAAGTTCCAGGTGACATGGGTTTCTCGTAGAGCATCAATTTCAATATACAATTCAAGTAATTTAACATTAATGATCTCGAAGAGTCACATTCGGAACAAAACACCTAGGACAAAGACAAATACCTCCTCCGTGAGATAATTTCCTTTTTCTTTTTTTCCCAAACAAAACTTTGGGGAGAGAGCAAAATGCAGAAACAAAGATCAGGATAGTTTCGTTTCCACATTTTTTTTAGGATTATAAGTATATTCATAAATCTACCACCGAACATATTTAGAATTCAAACACAAACACTAATACATTTTACCCAATCTCCAATAATTTTTTATCATTTATTAACGTTCAAGAGCTTCGATGATGCAGATATCTCCTTTAAGTCCAAGCCCGGCGGCCTACCCACGTTTCTTCTTGCTGATAGAGGAGGTGAACTTTTAGACAAAAAAAAAAAAAAAGGAAAGTCCTTTAATTGATTGCGTCCTTTGAAGTCATCTTTTTTACCATAATATTTTTTATTCTTATTTCATTTACAAGTTACCCAGGAATGGGTTGACTAAAGATTTCATTTTTTGGTGGTAGCCTATAATATGAATCCGGTTTTATCTTGTGGAAGTAATGATACGGGTCTTCAAAAATCAAGTTGACATTGTTGTGATTAGGCTGTAAATGGCGCAACAGAGCAAATGATGTCCATATATTGTGAAATTGTCGTCAATGTCCATATATTGTGTAATAATCGTCACCATCTCAATCCGTTGACTAGTTTATTGTATACATATTATGGTTGGAGAGTGGAGCTTAGTTTTTCCCATCAATATTCTATTTGAGTGTTCCTTATTAGATTTGCTACGTTTCGTTTACTTCATTAAAATCCGCTGCAACAGTTGCGAAATTCGAGATTGGATTCTGCTTCTGCTTTCTGGAGAGGGTACTACTAAATTCTTATCGTAGAAGCTTTAAATCTTGCACCGTCTTAATTTTTCAAGAGACAATAATGTCTTCTTTTGAATGGAAGTTTTCATCTATAACTTCTGATGTGCTGGCAGATTTGAAGGCATGGAACGCACAGAAGGGTGGAGCAGCCGCTATTCTGGTTGCAGATGACAGGACTGAACCATTAATTACGATGGACACTCCTGAAGAAGAGAATGCCGATGCTGATTATCTACAGAACATTACCATTCCTGCAGCTCTTATTAGCAAATCTTTGGGGGATAGCATTAAGAAAGCTCTATCTAGCAGAGAGATGGTTAACATAAAGCTTGATTGGTCTGAGTCTCTTCCTCATCCTGATGAGCGGGTTGAGTATGAGTTTTGGACAAATAGCAATGATGAATGTGGTGCATAGTGTGACGCCCAGATTGACTTTGTCAAGAAATTTAAAGGAGCAGCTCAGATACTTGAGCAGAAAGGATACACTCAGTTCACCCCGCACTATATAACTTGGTATTGCCCGGAAGCATTTATTTTGAGAAAACAGTGCAAATCTCAGTGCATCAATCATGGAAGGTACTGTGCTCCAGATCCTGAGCAGGATTTCAGCAGAGGGTATGATGGGAAGGATGTTGTGGTTCAAAATCTACGCCAAGCATGCTTTTTTAAGGTGGCAAATGAAAGTAGAAAGCCTTGGCTTTGGTGGGACTATGTGGCAGATTTTGCAATCCGTTGCCCAATGAAAGAGAAGAAGTAAACTGAACAGTGCTCAAATCAAGTTATTCAATCACTTGGTAGGTTGAAGATTCCAAATGGATGTTGGCATTATGATTTCCTTGGCATTCTATGCACATGGTCGTTACACAATTTATCAAATGCTGCCCTTGTATGTGAAAATTTTGCATCTCGCTTTTACTTCTCGACCAGTCTAATCTAAAATAGTTGTGATTTCTATCTGAACTTTTCCACATCGTACCTGGGTTTTCATTCAGGGTTTATTGCTGCTACAACCCTCTTTAATGAAGGTGGGACTGTTTTCCAGTGGCATATGCGGTCATTCTTTGAATTGGCTAATTTGAGACGACTGTCATTGGTTTAGCTATGGCATTATCTATTTTAGCTGATTTTTTGGGATTGTTTCCAATCCATGAATTCTGTGAAACACTTACCTTAGATAGTCATCTAAATTACTTTTTGTTGCGGGGTTCTTGGAATCACAATTACTTCGTCATTGGTTTTTAATGTTCTCTTAATTTACTAGGAACTTTCATATAAGAGTAAGCTTATGTTCCCTATCTATAGCCTGAATAAATACTGATGTTGAAATGTTTCCCATGCTGTACTTCACCAGGTGTTGATCTCAAGAAAATAGAGAAATGTGTTGGAGACCCTACTGCAGATGTAGAAAACGCTGTTCTTAAAGCTGAACAAGAAGTACAGGTAAAATCTTAGAAGGCTAACTGTTCATAATACTCTTATAGCTTTGTCTCATCAAATTTTCATTGTTTCCACACTTGTCTTCGTTCATCTTGCGCCTTAGTGATTCTGGTTTTTCAGATTGGCAAGGGTTCCCGCGGAGATGTTACTATATTGCCAACTCTTGTTATAAATAACAGACAGTATAGAGGTCGGAGGAAGCTCTTTTTGGATCTTGTTAGCCATTTAAATGCATGATTTTTTTTTCCATCTTTAGTTCAGCATTTTATTTTATTTTTAATCTTGATCTTGATGGTTTCAGGTAAGTTGGACAAAGTAGCAGTTCTCAAAGCCATCTGTGCTGGTTTCGAAGAGACCACAGAGCCTGCCATTTGTTTAAGTGGAGGTCTTAATCTAGCCTCTCTCTCTCTCTCTCTCTCTCTCTCTCTCTCTCTCTCTCTGTGTATGTGGGCCAACTTGTGTTCTCCAACCCCAGAGCCAACTTGTGTGTGTGAGTCAACTTACTAATCGGCTTGATTGAGAGGAGCAATTGTTCCACAAAGGCTACAAAGTTAACTTAGAAGTGGAGTGCAAACTGAGAATTGACCTTAAAACTTTGCATACTGTCCCCCAAGTTGCTTGGGGATAAAAGACTGCTAATTTGTGTGGAGTCATCAAACTGGCTAAACCAGCAACCAGGCTGTGTCCATAATATGGACGGAAAGCAAATAACCTGGATAATTCAATTGCATATGTGTAGTGTACATGCGTGTGTGTCGCTGGGTTTGTGTGTTTCCTTTTCACAAGAGAGCTATTGCTGTGGAATCTGTTTAGCATACAAAAAACAAAACAAGTGAATTAGCTTCACTTTTCTGAAACCCTCTTGATTCCGCTTCTGATGTGCTTGATGAGAGTTGCCACCAGAATATCTATCCAACATAATTTACCAAAAATTCCCGTTGAGAGTTTTTTTTCCAAAATATATTAACCTTGAAGTGTCAATTACATGAAGAAAACCAAGTCAGCTAGATGTGTGAGCGGACCTTCTTTTACAGCTTTGTCTTGGGATCTTCGAGGATGTTCTACTTATTTGGTTGATCTACAATTTGATACTTGCAGATATAGAAACAAATGAATGTTTGAACAACAATGGTGGCTGCTGGGAGGATAAGTCTGCTAACATAACTGCATGCAAGGTATTCCATCTGCATTTGCGGACGTGTTTTTGTGAGGAAGCCTTGAAAGAGGTTTTAGTTTTGGTTGAGTTCGCCTTTCCCGTGATGCGTATTATGATTCTTACTATATTCTTGTAGGACACTTTCCGGGGGAGATTATGTGAATGCCCTGTTGTGCATGGTGTGAAGTTTGCTGGTGATGGCTATACTCATTGTGAAGGTGAAAGTTTTCCATCATCTAGTGCTGGTTTCATTCCAAGATAAATCACTATAGAAACAGGACCCAGGAGCTATGAGCTTCTTTTGTGTGCAAATTAGTATGCAAATTTGCCTGTTCTTTAGGTGGCACCTTTAAAAAAAGTCCTACACTAGCTTCCTTCAATAAAATTTCTTATGTTCTTAGTCTACATCTTACTTCTGTAAAAGAGTTATTTTGATCCCATGACCTCACATGGTTTAACACTAAGAGAATCTTGAAGATGTCCAATAAAGATGCATGTCCCAGATAAATTTCTTGAATCATGTTTATGTGGCTCTTACTTATTGGGTGTGGAATAATCTTGAGATTAATGTAGCGGCATTATCTATAATGTGGTATTGGCTCTAATTAGGTGGTATCAATTTGGGAGAAAATTGCTGTTTTTTGTTTTTTTTTCACGTATCTGTTTCAATCCCTTTTATGCCATGATTCTGCTTGGTTTTATAGCTTCGGGAGCTTTACGTTGTGAAATTAGTAACGGAGGATGTTGGAAGAAAAACCAGGATGGCAGGACTTACTCTGCTTGTATTGTAAGCTTGTCCAGCTTTAAATTAAGCAATTGTTCATAATTTCGTATCATCCCTCCTACTAGTTTCTGATCTAACTGGATCTCCAATGATTTAGCAGAATGACTCAAAACTTTCAAAAGGTTGCAAGTGTCCACCAGGATTCAAAGGTGATGGAGTCAGCACCTGCGAAGGTATTATTTCCTTGATATGTCTAATTAATAAAATCAATATATAATATAATTTTGTCAAATGGATTAAAAATGCGGGTTATTGAAATCTCAAATTAGTTTTGTGGGTCCTCATGGTCCATTTTCATAAAACTTCCATCTGAAACTGAAGGCCCAGTCATTAAACTTCCGTCTAAACTGAAGGTTCAGATACCGAGATCTGTCTGTTTTATCTATTGGTTTTTAAGGCCACCGTTGAAGGTCTTTTCACGGGCAGGGGCAGTGGGACAGTTGCCTTAAACAGAGCCCTTGGCTTAAACTTAAACTACCTAGGATTTTTTATACTGATTTCCTGCACATGTTCTTTGCCACAGATGTTGATGAATGCAAAGAGAAGCTGGCCTGCCGGTGCCCACAATGCAAATGCAAGAACACGTGGGGCAGTTATGAGTGCAGCTGTAGTGGTGGTTTATTGTACATACAAGAGCATGACATATGTATAAGTAAGTATCCTCAGAGTGTGCGGCAATTGTCATCTTATGCTTACTAACCACTGAATTGATTCTTTTAAGTTAAATTTACCAAATAAATACATTTGCATGGATCTTCTAGGTTTGAATTTTCGTTTACAAAGGATGATAGAAAATGCTTGCTAATTTTATTTTGCATTTTGCATTTATTTTATTGGTTGTGTTGGTTGGCATGCATGGCTATTGAATTTGAGGCCGCATGATATATAAGGTTTCATTTTTTATTTTATTTTATTTTTGCTTTCTTGGTTAAACGTTTTGATGATCATCTGTTGTAGTACCCTTGATATTAATTTCTGTTTAACTTGGCTTTTCATTTTCTTGTACTAACTAAATCTATTGGGAAAATTTAGGTAAACATGATACAGAGGTCAGCTGAAGCTTTGTTTGGGTCATTATTCTCAGCTTGGCTGCTGCTGGGGTCGGTGGGTATGCAGTTTACAAGTACAGGATCCGGGTATGTCTGGTGTTGCATAAATCCTAATCCTATTTCCCTTCTAAGGTTGTGTTTGTGTTAAAAAAATTTTGGGAAATTGATAGTTTAATCCCTGGGTTTTTCAACCTTTAACGGTTTGATCCTTAAAAAATAAACCCTAACAAAATACTCCTCAAACTACCATCATCTGACATAATCATCCTTCTGTTACATTCTGTCTGATTTTTTAACGGGAGAATGTCACACCTGGCAATTTTTACACGCGAACCCACTTGTTTTGCTTTTTGAAGCTGGTTTTGCATTGAGGGCAGACTTGGTTTCCTTCTCTGCGTTCATACTCGTAGCAAGTTTTACAGATGGGAAAGTCAATTTGGTAAGTGGGTGGGTCACACGAATATGCACCGAAAGAATGTGTCCTTTTCACTGAAGGATCAAAAGCACAAATGGCCGTATCAATAACGAGAATCCATGAAGAAGAGCACAAACCCAACCGAAGAGAACAATACTTGAACCTATTCTAGATGATCATAAAATTAAAGAAGAGATTTTTCCTTCACACAAACGAAATGAGAGTCAGAGAAATTACTTAGTTTTGTAGTTTCAAACTTTGGAAAAAAAGTTGAGATATCAGAGCCAATGAAAATGACAAAAAAAAACTCTCAAACGTATAGGAAAGAGCATGAGAATTGGCTCACATCATTGCCACCCATTAAAGGAACCAGGAATGACGGTATCATAACAGCAGTTCCTAAGGCCAAAATGTAGTGCTGAAAACCCAGAGCTATGGCCTCCCCTGTTTCCACAAGCAAAAATGAGAAGAGCTAAGAACATAGAACGTAAACATGGGCCAGAGAACGAATAAACCAACGAATGCAGAAAAAGGAGGGTGAGAAAATTGGCCATACCCGACGACGGGTTTGAGTCAATACAGTACTCTAGGCCTTGAAGTTGGTCCATAGGTGGATGACTTATCTCTTCCGGTTTTGGAGTTGCCATGGCTGACACCCAATTCACAGCTCTTCTTTTGCAGGCAAATCAAAATGGATATCCACAAAATGAATCAAAAAATGCTGAGAGAGAGATCCTCTCAGGCTTTTGCTTAGCGGGAGTAACGGACAGATAAACGCGAAAGTGAGAAAGAGTCAATGCTGGTAAAAAGCAGAAAGAGAAAGCTAATGGATGATGGAAGCAAAAGCAAGAGACTGAAGAAAAGTTTAGAGAGAGAGAGTAGTTGCACGCAGAGGGAGTAAGAAAGCAATGAAGGAAAAAAAAAAATTAGCACTTGCCGCCCACTATTTAGCTCTCGCATTCTCCCTCTCTTTGTAGTTACTAGTTACATCTCCTCTCTCTTCGCAAATCTGCCAGATATGCGGAGACGATGTGGGACTAACTGTGGACGGAGAGCTGTTCGTGGCCTGCAACGAGTGTGCTTTTCCCATCTGTAGAACTTGCTACGAGTATGAACGCAGAGAAGGAAACCAAGTCTGCCCTCAATGCAAAACCAGCTTCAAAAAGCAAAACACGTGGGTTCACGTGTAAAAATTGCCAGGTGTGACATTCTCCCGTTAAAAAATCAGACGGGAATGTAACGGAGGGATGATTATGTCAGATGATGGTAGTTTGAGGAGTATTTTGTTAGGGTTTATTTTTTAAGGATCAAACCGTTAAAGGTGAAAAACTCAGGGATTAAACTATCAATTTCCCAAAAATTTTGGTATTGAGTTTTGTGTTGGTATTGAGTTTAGTGAAAAAGTGAAGAGATGTAATTTTTTATATTTTTTGATGGGAGAGAGAGATCATATTGTAGTATTTTATTGTAAGTTGGTGAAAAATATTGTGATATTTTTGATGAAAACGCACCCTTAATAGGAATAGTCCTTGATTCTGAATGGACTAATCTGTATTGTATATTACTCGATAAAATCCATTTGGCAATCAGCTTATTTTCTGGGTATAAAGAAGCTGATTTTTATTTTTATTTTTCTGTGTTTTGTTGCTCAAGAACCAATGTCTATTTACCGGTGTTGATAATGACAGATCTAACTTGGGGTGATACAATTAAATTTATCGATGGGACTGCCGCATCGAGTGATTCTAATTTCCTGTATAAAATGACGTTTTGCAGAGATGCATGAATTCTGAGACACGGGCAATCATGGCACAGTACATGCCATTGGATAATCAAGGAGAGGTCCCTCATCACGTCCCCAATGTGAATGTCTGAAAGTGGAGAGATGTTGAGGAAGATGCAACCGAGATAATGGAGGAGTGTTATGTTTCCAACTGTGACTGCCGATATCTCTTTTTTTTTTTCCCCCTCAAGTGAGAAGTTTGTCTTCGTGTTCTCGTTCGTTCTTGTAAATCCGTAGCCTAACTGACGCACATATTTCCTAGAATTTTAGCGACAGAAGTTTTCCTCCTTTTCATGGAAGTGTAATGGTTTTGAGTATTGAGTTTTTAAGTTTTATTTTTATAATAGACAAAACGACCTACAAAATGACAAGGACACAGTTCTAAATGAAAAAACCTCGTTCTTGACCTCTCGACATAAAGTCCACAAATAATTAAAATGAAACATTTGGATCCCTTCATGTTCGTGTGTTATTCCGTTGTCCACGACTACGGAGTGACTGGTCATGGATCCGGTGATATGGGATCTAGTTTTAACCCGGTGAATAAAGCTCAATGGTGCTCGATCAATGTGGATGTTGATCTTTAAAGGGGTAGGGGTATGTAATGGTTTCACATCGGTTAAGAAATGTTTAAGATGACTTTATATAAGAGTCACATGCAAATATCTAAACATTCTGTCAGTTAGATACAACATCTGCAAATCGTGGGAAACAATCCTTTGTCCGCAGATCGTGGAAATACGTCCACATGTAAAAAGTTCCGAGGTCCATTCTCTGTCGACAGGGATGGGACGGAGAGGGCAGTAGTGTTTCGGTGCGATGGCATAACTTACAGATCTGGTTTCGCACCCTCTTTGTGGGCACGGGAATTCGATTTTGGAGTCATTTACGCCAGACACTGCTCCCAGCAAAGAGATGAAAAGGAAATCATGAAAGCAATCTAGTAGATGTAGGCAAATCCTATTTTGAATGTTTCAAGAATTTTCTTTTGGCATCATCTCCAGAGCTTATGTTTCCTATAGACAGCTAGATATAGATATACTGATTGTGGTCAAGTGTAAGAAGTGAAACCATGCATCAAGAGTAGAAACGAACATACTTAACAAGGGTTAATAATGATTTAAAAAAAAAATCATCAACAATCTGTCAAGGAAAGATCATCCACCAGCAAAGAATTCTGCATATACTTAACAGAGGTCATCAAAAAGCTATGGAAAAGGAGAAAAAGAAATTAACTCTTTCTACTTTCTCGCGTCTCCCAAACCAATAGGAGCATGTACACCACGTTATTGTTACATCTATATTATTTCCTAATCAATTTGACAAAATAAAAAAGTACATACTTTAATCTGGGGCGAGCCCAGATATTCTCTTTTGCCCTTGGAAGCATTCTCCAGCTCCATCGCCAATGATACCTCTGAAACCTAGATTTCAGTCCAGTAACTTTCACCTGAAGCATATTGAAAGGTTCATTTTTTTGTTTCCAGAAAAGAACGCATGTTCAGATTAGAAAGCTTGAGGTCAGAATTTAATCCGGTTTTTTTTGTGACAAATGACAATGACGCCTCTTACATTCTGCTAGTATCAGTGTCAAACGAAGAATTAACAGAAAAGCTTATATGCTGAGTGAGAACAAAAAGACAGATGGTTCTCATCTGACCATAGAAATCCATCACCCACTAGGCATAGCTGAAACAGAGAGTGCAAAATGTCCAAATATAACTAACCTTGCAAAATTGAACTAATTTTCTGTCTGGTTTTCCAAGTTTGGACCCTTCTTCTTTTTAAAAGTCAGGAGAATCTTATAGACATAGAATGCTACCACTGCACCGCTGCAAAGGATTAGTAATTACATGTCAAAGTATACTTAGCCAAAAATAAGCAAAACCCATTCTCAGCTAATCTTTATTAAACTATATAAGGAAAAGGATGGTACAAAATATGAGCTATATGTGATGCTTGAGTGGTTTACATCCTCAACCAAGATAGAGGATCTTATGGGAATAGACCAAAACAGACCCCCCAAAATAAGATTAGGAATTCCCCTGAAGGGACTTTGTTTTGTGAAAAATTAATGCAATAGATTTTCTATGTTAAATATTTCAAATTTAGGGATCAAAGGCACCAGATAATTAACACTAGATTTTACTTTTTTTTCATAGTTGCACTAGATAATTGAATCATTATCTGTTGCTTTTAGCATGTGACTTTAACCAGCAAGATTAAACCCAGCAGAAACTAGACAAGGCCAAAGCATTCACTTCAGGATCCATAATAATTCATCGACTCAAAGCCTTTTCTCTTTCAAATTGGTGTTGACCACACAAATCATTTCTAGCATTCAAATCTATCTTGCACCATTATTAACTAAACATAACATCTTTTGACAAACTATGACCTAACATTCTATCTTTCCTTTCCAAATTATATGGATGGCAGTGGGAATTTAGTTTGAAATTGTTGGTGAACACAAATCTACGGTTTTTGCCCAAGATTGGTGAAAGCATGTATTAGTGATCCCTATTTTGTCACTCAACTGCTTCACTATGCAGAACAATGAGTCAATCAGCACCATAAAATTCACTTCCACTACCGATTGATGCAAGTTTTAGACAATAAACTTAAAATGAGCAGAACTTATTCTGAGAAGAAAATAAGAACCGACTCATTTTTCCCTGATAGTTAAGGAACTAATGAAGGTCGGGATGTAATGTTGCACACAAAAGACCGCTTTTTCTTCAAATGCGAGAAAAAGAACATAGAAGTCCTAAGAAAAATAAGAACCTGATCAAGGTTGTAAGAAAATTCGGCAATGATGGACCCTACAAACAGATAAACCAGCAACAGCAGCGATTAGAAGTTGGAAAGGTTGTTAACTTGACAAGCATGGAAATGATTAATCTATTACCTGAGACAGCATGCCTATCTCCCGCAAAAGTATTATACTTGCTATTGCTGCAGACCCAACAGCACGTTTAGAAATAAATTGAGTAAAAGCATGATATATGATTGTCATACTAAAACAAGAATAAATAAGCTGATCCCAACTACAGTTTCAGGTTCAGACTTCGAAACAAGATGGATAAATTACATCTTCAGTTAAAAAACGAAAAATTCCAACATCAAAATTCCAGCCCAAGTACACATCACAAGTAGGCCTGTCCAAGTTCCGGTCCGGTTTTGCCGGCCAAACCGGCTATTTTGTAGAGTATATAGACCGGACCGGACCGGTCATATGACCGGTTCGGTCCGGTCCAGTCCCCGGTTTCACCGGTTCGGTCTAGGCCGTTTGGATCGGTTTGGGTCATGCCATTTTGGGCCGGTTTTGGGGTTGAGCCGTGCTATTTTGGGCCAATTTCCGGTTTGGGCCGGTTTAGAGAGGTATACTCCGGTCTAAGTCCGATTTTCCACATGGATAACCCGGTACCGGACCGGAGTATACCGGTCTCGGTCCGGTTTTGACCAAAACTGGTCCGGTTCCGGTCCGGGTTGTCCGGTCCGGCTGGTCCGGCCGGTTTGGTGGACAGGCCTAATCACAAGAATGTAATGGTGCAGGATGGTAAAGCCTATCCTCCTGACTGTGTAGTCCCGTCTTTTTTTCTCTTCACGGACAGGGAGAGGGGGGAGGAGGAGTGGGAAGAGATGAGATGGAGCCTGGACCATGCTGTGAAAGTATCACAGGCAAATAAGGTAAACCAATCATAGTCCCGCTGCCAAGGATAGGCTACATGAGTCCATCTGATACCTCCAACAATTATACAACTTAGTTATTTTTAATTGATTAAGCAGCTTGTAATTGTGAGCAAATTTGTCCTCCAAATCTTCCATCTCCTTGCAACACTCTCTCAACCATATAACCCTCCTCATTATGATAGGAATAAAAATAAAAAATATAAGTACCAAGTGTAGCATATTCTTAGTGAGGGAAAATGACAGTGGGATTACTTGGGCTACAGAAAATCTAAATGTCAAGAGTCCAGACTCCTAGCCCACCAGAGTAGCAAATCCCCCCTATACACATAGGTATGCATATATACTGAGTTGAAGAAAAGATACCAGAAGGAAAGCATTACTTATGACATAATAAAAGGCATATACTGGACACAAACAGCTAAGAGCCAAGTGAACAACGTGTTCAAAGACATGTTAAACATATCTCATCGCTGAAACTAAAGCGACAAACAAAAAGCTTATTTGACAAAGCGTAAGCTAATCAAATGAGCAAGTACAGGCTATTATTTTCCTAATATAAAGAGGAAAAAAAACTAACCTGCCTGCCCCTTCAAGGCTAGAGAAAATGGTTCTCCTCTTTTATATGATTTCAAACTTGAAATGCTTAAAGCCAAGAGAGTACCCCCTAGAATAACACCAAACCTAATGGCACTGACACTTCCTGTTAGCATGAAGGAAAGAAAGCCACCAAGAGAAAGGAACAGACCTGAAAAGCATTAGCAGCACCATGAATAAGATTGAACTGAAGAAATAAATGAAAGTACTTGATATAGTTTGATGTCATTGTCTGTTTACAAGGCTATAGATACGATTTGGAATGGATCGATATATAAGTCTATGCTCCAGCATCAGTTTCTAGAATGAGCTCAGACAATTAACGGATATTGCAGATGAAATCATATAGCAATGTAAAATTAGCACCAGCGTACTGCATGTTTGTTGCCATTGCTTCTCATACTCCTGCATCTATCTATATCCTTGAATGACTAAGGGTGCGTTTGCATGAAAAATTTTACAAAATTTTTCACCCTCTCACAATAAAATACTACAATTTAATTTCTCTCTCCCCCATCAAATCATAACTTTTCACTATAAAAAATATAAAAATTACCTCTCTCTTCACTTTTTCACTAAACTCAATACCAAAAATTTTAACAACACAAAAATTTTACAACACAAACCCACCGTAACTAAGGTATCTTTCAAAATGCAGTGTAATGACAAAAATTTAGATTGCAGGCATTTGATACAACTTCATATTCATCTTACATACCATACGGTATCCCAACATGGAAGTCATGGGCTCGAGAAATTTCACTCAGATCATCAGTTGAGGTAGTATATGTATCCACAATCTCCTTGACTGGTTCAGGGGAATTCTCTGCAGCTCTGGAGAGATACACTTTACCTTCTTCACTAATTTCCTTTGCTATCACAGATAAATCCTGTTTTGCCTTATCTGCTTGTATTTTCATCTGTTCTGAAGTTTCTTTTAGGATGATAATTGCTTTCTTGGAGTATACCTCGTATGCTTCTTGGGAAATGCATTGCATCTTCAAGGCTTGTTCTTTGAAAGAGTCTAGAACCTGTTTCCAAGCTTCTTCTGAGTCTTCAGTACCCAATTTGAGATCATCCTTATCTTTCTCCACTTCAATATCTGGATTGTTCTAGAGGGGGGAGAAAAAAGCTACCATGAGGAGACTGTTATAATTGACCAAGCAAGAAGAAAGTCTAGATACACTCCACCTAAGAGCATGTATGTGAAAACATAAAAGCTATTGAAGCCACGAGCTATTACCTTCTTCACAATGCAACACTTAATATATCAAACTCCACCGTTAATAAGAACCCATCAGCGTTTAACAATGCTGCTTCCACAGAAGCTCAGGAAGCAAAGTAAGATGAGATATCCCATTATCAAATTTGTCACTGACATGGTGTGTCGTAAAAACAATAGAATGCCCTTGTGTTGAAAATGAAACTATCGGTTGTATAAACCTAAACACACAGCACTAAAAAATGCACTATTCTTTATTAACCCCAGGTGTCTGTTATAAATTTGTCTTATTCAAACAGAAGTCTCGCAGCAAAGTCAAAGGCAGAATCCCCGTAAAGCAATTTCTCCAAAAAAACCCCGGAAAAACAGAGCTTTGCCTTGTTCAACAATTAGATTCGCATCTCATGTTCCGCTCAGCTCAATTGTAATACGACAGAAAAAAACTCAATTTGCCGACTCAAAATCCATGAGTAAAATCAACAAGACAGAAAATGAACACGATGAGAAATTGCAGTTACAACCAATGAATATTTTCCAAAACATCAATTTTTTTTCTCACCGACTCCTCGTGCGAAGCAGCGGAAGCTAAAACCGACGGTATCCATAACCTCCGTCTATCCAGGGAAAGAAAACGAACCCCAAGGCCTTTGGAAGACACAGCTCTAGCCACAACAGAAATTCTGTAGCAACGAGACCTAAGCAGCGGATCGAACCGTATAGACGGCACCATCGGAGTCCTCTTCGACTGGAATGACCCGCAGGAAGGTTTAGGGTTCAAGGCCGACAGCGACTCCAACGTCACACTCATTGTGGTTTAGGAGCGAGAGTGACAGGCAGAGCGGGGAAGAAGCTGACTAGGGGCAGTAGTAGTGGCCAGTGGGAGGACTAAATAGAAGGGCCAAACTTGTTCTAAATATACGCGTTTGTTGGGGTATGATGCGCATCCATCTCTGTGTGCCCCGTACGGGAAGAACATTATAGAACCCTGGGATGCTTTGATGACACGTAATCAGCCAATATTTTGTTCTGTGTGCGCCCGCTCTGAATCCTATACGTGGTAGGCCGGATGTGATATGATACCATCAAGCATATTATTCTGATCGCTGTTTGAAAACAGACTGTACGTATACACATGAAGGCTCTGTGTGTTACTAAGGCTGCGATTTGTCACTAAAATTTTATTCAAAATTTTATCTCTCTCCTAATAAAATACTCCAATATAATCTCTCTCTCTTCAATCAAAAAATATAAAAAATTACAAAAATTATAAAATATTACCTCTCTCTTCACTTTTTCACTAAACCCAATACCAACACTAAACCCAATACCAAAAATTTTACCACACAAACCCACCCTTAAAAAGTCTTGGCCTGTTCTAATTATCGGATAGTTTCGGATGTGAGACTTCTATCTTATATCTATCTCTCTTGTAATTGAATATATTTGGAGTTGAGTCATGAGAATTCTAAGCGTATATAATAGATTCCAAAAAGATTCTCCTTCGGATCCCTCTCAATCATCCAAAAAAATGTACACCAAGCATCTTGGCTTTAGTTCCTGCTTAAACTAAGCAACCTGTGTGTAAATGGGGAGGGAAGAGATTTGGTGAGGTAGCAATTTTGTTTTCGATATATACGATTCCGCTTTGCGGACGAATGGGGGAAAGGGAAGCATAATGGTAACTGTAAAACAACAAGCACAAGGCTTTTTAATACCTGAATCAATAACCAAGCAAGGCACCTCCGCAGCTTTTTCTATCACAGGACTGGAAAGCTCAACACTTGGGCCCAAACGCAAAGCACTTGGGAGTCGTCAACTTTGGATATTTCGCACATTCAAGACCCACCTCTCAAGCCCAAAAGATATTCTCCACAGTCTAGCCCAGGCACCAATATTTAGCACGGCCCGCCCAAACTTCCTAAGGAAAGCCACGCAAGACTGCCTGGCAGATAGATTCCCCAGAAATTCATAGCAGACCCTTTTGTTTAACGTTAACGTCAGGTCAGGAATTCCCACTATTCTTCTCCTAAAGACTTAAGACTTGACAGCTTGTTAATGAAGCGCCATTTACGCCACACATAATAGCCTCTCTTCAACGACCCCCGAGAATCTCATTTATGAGGACATTAATGTTGTAGGTAACATCGATAATAGAGCTCTGGTGTGGAAGCTGGAAAGTAAGGTAGAATTTTGCTTCGCCCACAAAACAAGAAAGAAAGGACTTTCTTTATTCACTGTGAAGGTCAACGTGATTGGGCACAATGGAATTGGACGAAATAACTAACAAGTCCAGTCCAAAACAAGTCGGCGAAAGTTTGGTAACTATGGGGCTTCCACCATTTGGGGTGAGGACTGAGGTGGAACTCAAGCCAGCCAAAGCCAGAGCAAGTTAGCACCACATTGTGGAAAACGTATTCTTGTGATTAGACTTGTTTTATACCAAGAAAGAAAAGGATTATACTTTTTTACAGTTCAAATTTCTTGTGTTTGCCACCTCGGATTGTGAAGTTGTCACAGGAACCAGCGTGGAGGACACACATAATAGGATTCTGGTTTGACCGAAATAAGTCCCACTACACGCGGGGTAAAAAGGCTGGCGCATCATGCGCTCTGTTTAGCTGCTAGAGAAGCTTTAAATGCTTTGCCTTTTGCTTTTAAAGCTGTGTCCTCTTCCCACTCATCCTCTGAAGAGACTTTTACTTCTTCTCTTTTATCAGAGACCAAGCTCTGACTCATCCCCAATTTTTACTCTATGCCTCTAGGGCTTCGAATTTTCTAGCTCTCTCCTCTCTCGCCACCCTGGTAGACTGGCCGGCTCCATTTTCTGGTGGAATCCAAAACCGAACTTTTCGCTTTGAGGTGCATGTGTCTGGCTCCGGCTCCATTTTCGGCGCTTCTTAAGTGACCTTACACAAACAGCCTTTGGTGCTCAAATCTTCGATTCGTCCTCGAGATTTTTTTCCTTTGAAGTTTTTCTTCTGGTCTGAGTGTGTTTTAGGCTTGCTCCATTATTACGAGCTGTTTATATAGTAAATTCCTCTAAAAGACTCATTTTTCTTTTGGTATTTGTGAGTATCTCTACTTGTGCTCTGTACAAATTCGAAGTTCTGGGAGATAGAAAGTGTGATTCGCTGTTGCTGTGGATATCTTTGCTTTTGCTTCGTTTCCCTGTTTTGCTCTTTTTAATCTTAAGATTGTTTTGATTCAGTAATTTTTCAGCCAGTTTCTTGTCGTCTTCTTCTTTTCGGCCTCTTTCATCACATTGAGGTTCATTGTGGTCACTGTACGGATGGCAACTTTCCTGTATGCTTTTGTAAAATTGAATTGATTTGAGAATGCCATACGACCTGGTCCTTTTACTTGTATTTGCTGCTGCTCTGGTGCAGTCTCTAGACCCAGTTCTCAACGACGACGTTCTGGGATTGATTGTGTTCAAGGCCGGTCTTCAAGACCCAAAGGCCAAGCTCATATCATGGAACGAAGACGACAACAGCCCCTGCAGCTGGGTAGGAGTCAAGTGCGACCCAAGAACCAACCGGGTCTCCGAGCTCCTCCTCGACGGGTACTCTCTCTCTGGCCACGTCGACCGGGGCCTTTTGAGGCTGCCATTCCTCCAGACTCTGTCACTGTCAAAGAACGACTTCACAGGGACTATAAACCCTGATCTTGGTCGCCTTGGGAGCTTGCAAGTTATCGACTTGAGTGAGAACAAGCTCTCTGGGTCGATCCCAGATGGCCTTTTTCAACAATGCGGGTCATTGAGAACGGTTTCGTTTGCCGTGAACAATCTCACAGGATCTATTCCAGACTCTTTGAGTTGGTGCTCAACCTTGGGGTCGGTTAACTTCTCGTCTAATCAGCTTTCAGGGAGATTGCCTTCTGGAATATGGTTTTTGAGGGGGCTTCAGTCCCTTGACTTGTCCGACAATTTGCTGGAAGGAGAGATTCCTGAAGGTATTGAAAATTTGTACCATTTGAGAGCGATAAACTTAAGCAGGAATCGGTTCTCCGGGAAGATTCCTGAAGATATTGGATGCTGTTTTCTTCTAAAGTTGGTTCATTTCAGTGAAAATTTCCTTTCAGGAAGCCTTCCAGAGTCAATGCAGAGACTAAATTCATGTACGTCCCTGAGTTTAGGGGGAAATTCATTCTCCGGGGCAATCCCAGAATGGATTGGAGAGTTGAGAGGCTTGGAGAATTTGGATCTTTCTGCGAACAGATTGTCAGGTCAAGTTCCCATTTCGATAGGAAATCTTCAATTGTTGAAGAATTTGAATTTTTCTGCGAACCAGCTTACAGGGAGCTTGCCAGAGTCAATGAAAAATTGCACTAACCTTTTGGCTATGGACGTTAGCAATAATCAGTTGGCAGGGAACCTTCCTTCCTGGATGCTTAAGCTGAATACGCTTTCTGGGAACGCAGTCAGTGGAAATGTGCAACATTCCTCTCGTCAAGGTCTTCAGGTCTTGGATTTATCCTCGAATGCGTTGTCTGGTGAAATTCCAGCTGACATCGGGGTACTTAGTACCTTGCAGTTCTTGAATATTTCCAGGAACCATTTTTTTGGTTCAATTCCCTCGAGCGTAGCTGAATTGAAATCTGTATGCGTTCTTGATTTGAGCGACAATGAGCTAAATGGAAGCATTCCTTCTGAAATTGGAGAAGCAGTTTCGCTCAAGGAACTGAGGCTTCAGAAGAACCTTTTAACTGGGAAAATTCCTATCCAAGTTGAGAGGTGCTCATCTCTAACATCTTTGTAAGCACTCTTGCTGCCTTAACTTATTGTTTACTATTTCTGCCATTAAAACTGATTTAAAATCTTTGAAGCTATGCGATAAGAAGCCAATAAACTATGATGTAGGGTCTAAAAGTAAGCTGTACGCAAATTTTTTCTAAAGCATTTCAGGTGATCTATCTAATTCGAGGACAAATTGACAGTAGTTGTGTTTTCTATCTTCATTTGCCGTCTTATTTTCGTAATGTTTATCTTTCTTTTTCTGTTAGGCATTATGATCATTTCTGTACTTTAAGATCGTAAGCTAAGAAACCTACATTGTTCAATATATTCAATTTTTGTAATATTTGGTCGACTTATACAGGATGCTATCCCAGAACAACCTCACAGGCCCAATTCCTGCAGGCATTGCAAACCTCAAGAATCTTCAATATGTAGACTTATCTATGAATGAACTCTCTGGAAGCTTGCCCAAAGAGCTGACAAATCTTTCCCACCTAGTTTCTTTTAATGCCTCCCACAACCACCTGCAAGGTGAGCTACCAGTGGGGGGCTTCTTCAACACTATCTCTCCCTCATCTATCTCTGGTAATCCATCCCTATGTGGTTCTGTTGTTAATCGTTCCTGCCCTGCTGTCCATCCTAAACCTCTAGTCCTTAACCCGAATTCTTCCAGCTCATCTCCAACGAGTTCTTCCTCTTCAAATCATCATAAAATCATACTCAGCATCTCTGCCCTCATTGCAATCGGTGCAGCTGCATTCATTGCCCTGGGTGTAATAGCTGTCAGTGTCCTGAATATTCATGTAAGATCTTCAATGTCACGTTCTGCTGCTCCTCTCACATTAGCTGGAGGTGAAGATTTCAGTTATTCCCCCTCTAATAATCCAAACTATGGGAAGCTTGTCATGTTTTCTGGTGACGCTGACTTTGTCACTGGGGCCCATGCACTACTCAACAAAGAATGTGAAATTGGTCGTGGTGGATTTGGAGTTGTTTACCAAACAATTCTTCGGGATGGGCGATCAGTTGCAATCAAGAAGCTAACCATCTCAGGTTTGATCAAGTCACAAGAGGATTTTGAGACAGAAGTGAAGAAGCTCGGAAAGGTCGGGCATCATAATCTTGTGGCCCTTGAAGGCTACTACTGGACTCCATCTCTGCAACTCCTTATTTATGAATACATCTCCGGTGGGAGTTTGTATAAGTATCTTCATGATGGGCCCAGCGGAAACTGCCTCTCTTGGCGACAGAGGTTCAACATTGTTCTAGGGATGGCAAAAGGTTTGGCCCATTTGCACCAAATGAAAATTATTCATTACAATTTAAAATCAGCAAATGTTCTGATAGACAGCTCTGGTGAGCCAAAAGTAGGAGATTTTGGGCTGGCAAGGTTGTTGCCAATGTTAGATCATTGTGTTTTGAGCAGCAAAATCCAGAGTGCTCAGGGATACATGGCTCCTGAATTTGCATGTCGTACAGTGAAAATCACCGAGAAATGTGATGTGTATGGATTTGGGATCTTGGTTTTGGAGGTGGTGACAGGAAAAAAACCTGTCGAGTATCTGGAGGATGATGTGGTGGTGCTCAATGACATGGTGAGAGAGGCGTTGGAGGAAGGAAAGGTGGAGGATTGTGTTGATGGGAGGCTCCGGCGTAATTTTCCCGCGGAGGAGGCAATTCCAGTTATAAAGCTTGGTTTAATATGCGCCTCTCAGGTTCCATCAAACAGACCAGACATGAGTGAGGTGGTCAATATTTTAGAGCTCATCCAGTGCCCTTCAGAAGGCCAAGATGAATTAGAGTGAATTTTAAAGTTAAGAGGTTGAGAAAATCAGCTACATATAGTGCTTATTCCAGTGAGGAAAAATCCGGTTTGTCTGTTTAAGCAGTAGAAGCCAACGAATAGATTATTGAAGGTCCTTCTCTTCAAAGTCTTTCTTTTGTTGTAATTTTTTGTTCGTGTTTCTTTTCATTGAGTTTGTTCAATTGTATCGCCGGATTCCTTCTCACTGGATTGATATAAAAGTGGAACCCATTAAATATTGATAAGATTCTGGGATCATATTGACCGACTGTCTCTCCTATCCTCTCTCTTTCTTTCTTTTTTTCGCAAGGCTTGCATTTCAAAAGTTGGAATAGAGGAGAGGGGTGACCGATATATTCACGCTAGTAATAAAAGCACCGACAATTTTAGCACAACAAATCCTACTAGAGGCCGCAAAAGAAAACAACTAAGATCAACAATGGCGGACGACTCTCTCCTATCCAACATATTCATGCGTAATTAGAGCGATATTAAACGGCAGAATTTGAAATCCAGGAGAAACATATTCCCTCTATGGGCCAACAGCCAATGCAAAGATCAATTTGAGTCTTAAAATAATCAAAAGGATGGACTCGAGGAGATCAATTGAATAATCTGCTGGGAACGGCTCAAGAGTCGAGAGTAAAGACTAAACATAAAACAAAACGATCAGAACTAAGAGAGTGCGATATATGATCATTTCATGCTGTTGGAAAGCAAAAGTAGTCTCTTGATTTTTTTCTCTTTCTTTGATCTTGGACTCGCAAGTTCTCTTCTTTCTACGTATCTCCTGGTCAAGGAATTCGCGGAATTCATGATGATATGTCGCGTATTGTTTACGTATCGCGCGACTTCCCCGCACTGACGCTAACTATCCAGCCATTGGCACTCGTTCAAAGTAATGAAAAAGCTCACACTTTGTCTCTTCATTATCATACACTTAAGTTTTCTGCAGACTGCAGGTGTGTTAAATAATTAACGCTTAGATGTGAAGATTTTTATCTATGGAGGCTAATGAAGTGGGGTACGACATAATAAAAGCATCACATGGGGGTCCTGAGAAGCACTTATAAAGCTTTTTGAATGGTAAATTTTTATCTAGTGCTCGACCATCATGACACGCCCAACGCCCAACAATTAATGCAACTTTTCATGTTCTTGATTGCTTATGTCTGTTGGATGGAAAAGGAGACAATAAGTCAGGCAGATTGGCAGAGTGTCTGGTGGTATCTGTCGATCGATTATAACCACGTTATACAAAACTTGGAAAGGACCCAACTTACCTAAGTGTCAAGTGTCAAGTTTCAACTTTCAAGAGAGTAAAACTGGTGAAAAAGAAAAAAGAGTAAAACTGGCGGAGATATCTATAAGATGATCGACTGTCGACCAAAAGTAAAAAAGAAAAAGGAGAGGAGGTGAAATCTGTTCCACACAATAATTATCCTTAAAAACTTTACTCCTATGTACTCGGACAAGAATTAGTCGCGAACCCAGCAACATTATTCAATCGTTCCTTCTAAGTATCTCTTAATATCTCCATCAAGTATTTTGTATGATCCAAAGACAGAATGTATTAAATTATTAAACAGTAAAAGATGAAAGGAATGGCTCAAAAATGCTTAAATCACTGATTTTTGTTATGAATCTACTCATTCAATGATTTGATGATCATCATTTGATTTCACGACTTTTAAATTTTTCTATTTTTATGACTTTGGAGTTTATAACATTTGTGTACATGTCTAGTAGATCCATACTTATTTTTGGATGACCATACATCACAAATATGCCTTAATTTTACCCAAAAAAAAATCGCAGTAAAAAAATCAATGGTTGAGATTTTAACGAAGCATATTTGTCGTGTATGATTATCCAAGAGGGAATATTATGAATATACTGATTCATTGAATTGTGGATCATTGACTCTCTTCTCTCGTTTCGAAATCGTATTGGTTCTTAGTTTTACAACAATTTTGATGTAATATCCACCATGGTTTTAAATGCAAATCTCTAGTCTAAACTTATTTGTATAGCTGAAGTAACCGATTTTGGACTGAACCTCCGTCATATAGCTTATATATACACAACATGGATGCGTAGAGTTTGATCCAGCACTAGCTAATCTTGGGCTTGGACGAGGCAGGGTAGTAACAACACAGCTGTGGGCTAACGGCTATAGCAACCATTTGCTATGGGTCTTTCTTGCAGTGTATGGTAAAGGTAAGAATATAAACAAGGTACACAGAGCAGGCTGTGCTTCAACAACAAAAACAAAGTTTTACATGACCTGTGTTTTTTACTCAACTATTACATCGACCAAGAAAGAAAGATTTTTTATCCAGAAAAAGTGTGAGAAAGTTCTATATTCGACCTTCAACAATCCTATTTGTTGTGCAAGGAGTATTTTTTTTTCCTGTTTTTAACTTTATTGTCTATTTCTGCTACCTCGCCTACCTTTTTGCAAAAATTCACTTTCTATTGCCCATTTTGGCTGTAAAGTGCTACTACTCTTTCCAGTCATTTTCCCATCCATCTTTGTTTGAAGATCTAGAAGTAAGGCCATTTGCAGAAATGCTTCCTACAAGACGCCCTCCTGGCGACTTCACTGCATTATCTTCATCCCAGTCGTCATCCCACACCTGATCCCAACCTTCAGCAGTTTCCACATTAGCGGATGAGACAGATTCTGGCAAACCCATTTCAAACTCTTGATACGGGACTCCACCCTGGTGTCTCCTCTTCCGACACTTGCAGCAAGTCCATGTTCCTCCAAAGACTAGCAGTGCAAGAATCAAGAGGTATGCACCATTGACTGGTGTCAACAGCTTGTCAAAATAAGGGAGACGCACAAAAGGGTTTCCTTCCACAGGAGGGTCCACACTAAGCACACATTCACCTTTTCGAGCATCTAATACGAATTTGGAACTATTCTCATGAGTTAGCTGGAAAATGACCTGAAAAATAAACAAAGAAACAAATGAGGCAAAACTGCTCACAAAATCTACGGTGTGGTTTCTATTCTTGAATCATGAACTGCCAAACAAGAACAGAATCTTGGCTCAAAAGACTATTTCCCTTTTCATCCTAACTTTTCAATCTCCGTTTGCTACATCTTGATTCGTTAACTACTAAGTCAATGTAAAACCCTAAGAGCTTTATTTTCCTGGCAGATATAGCTTAGACCCCAATATAACCTTTCAATTTAATATAAAGAACCAAGATACAACTGTCAGTAAAGGTCCAAGAAGTTCAGAGAAAGTCACAACATAAATCATTAGTGATAAAGCAGAAAACAAGAAATTGACAGGAAGGATCCATACCCTTTCCGTTTGGTGATCCGGTATTTCCAGCGTATGATTGGTGCTTTCCACAGTAAGGTTCACTTTCAAGGCCTTCACTTTTCCATTTTGGACTAGAATAACCAATTCTTTGGTTCCCGCTGGATGTGAAGAAGAAAGTAAATTAAGGACTTGTCAATCTTCAACACATAGGTGAGATAAAATTGGATTAATCAACATCCAGCTCGAATTCACTACATCAGTAAACTAGCATATAAAACTGAGCATAACTGGGTAAACAAAACAGTAGAAAATCCTGTTTTCACACTTGCTTTCCCTTTTCTTGTCCCCCCCCCCCCCCTTCCCCGCCCTCCCCTCTTTGGACCCTCTGTTCTCTTTCTCTTCTCGTTCATTTTACACACAAGCAGGGCAAATTAATGGACTTTCAATGAGCTCTCTCTCAAAAAAGATAATTTAGTTGTCCTATTTAAATCTGCACAGAATACATCCATCCGGACATCACTTTACAGAAGATATCTGAATGACACTCTTAAACACCCCATAGACCCATCAAACAGGGTTAAAAACAATCCAGATGATGTAGAGGCTATGATCAATGAAGCTTGAATCTGACAACTCCCAAAGTTATAGATATGAGGACTTTTTTTTAATATGTAATTACATGAGGACACGGGTGTACAAAGTACAATAGAAGCAGTACCGCTTCCGCCTGTCTAATGACCAACATCTGTGGTACCAGATTGAAGTAGGTTGAACACTTAAATATTGACTATTGCTATCCAAATTTGATCATCCAATGAGCCAAAGCTTTTTCAGAGAGCTTGGTTTCAAAGTTATAGAAGGTGCAATCATATAATCAGGCTTGCACAGTCAAAACCACTATAGATTTGGTTTTGGAAGCAGTTACAGGGGCATGATTTTATGGGCAGCTAAAGGTTAGAAAAATGTTTGTTTTTTTTTTGATAACACAGGAGCTCCCAAGGTCGGGTCACTTCGTGTACCCGGCCCTACAAGCCAATCTGAGGGCATGTGTCAGGACCCCACCCAACACACCCCAAATAAGTCGGGTGATAATGACGGTGTTGGGGCTCGAACTTAAGACATGTGAGAACCCAATCCGTTGCCTTACCACCAGAAAAATGTTTGTTTTTACAGCTAACAAATGACCAGTATGTATATAAAACCTAAACAATGGTTACTTATAACACCCAAAAACAATAAAGTAATACCCTTCTGCAACCACTGTAGCCTATGAAATGATACTCTTCTAGTATTGTAGCCTGTAAAACACTTTCACGACCAAAATCCTAATTAAACCATATTTGCAGATATCTTTGGTCTTTACACTGGCATGTCTAAAAGTACAGAAAAGAATACAATTTTATAACAGGTTATGTCCCAATGTGATTGGGATTAAGGCATTGCACATTGAGTTATAGAAGTTAAAGGAATTCCTCCTCTACATTATAATATAGCTCAACAGTCCAGAAGCCTAACACCTAGTGTATGACTAACTTAAAATGCAATAAATGTTTTTTTAACCATCCTAGTTCTCATAACACATCCATCATCCAATTCTACCTTAATGTCTAGTGCAAAGGCATGATATCCATGACTTGCATTGTCCACTTGGACCACTTCCAGTAATACAAAAGGGACGTGCAAATACAAGCCCTGGTAACATTTGTCTCATATATACGGAATTTCACCACTGTTTTGGATCCATTGGTCTCAATCTATGTTTTGTCCGTTACCAAAATTCGCAACAAACAGGACTGATTACATGGATATATATGGCCGAGAGGAATACGTGAATTTACCACTTCGAAAACTTTTGATGCAGGCAGTCATGTTCCCCTGGTCCTTGCATTTAGGAGACAACCCATCACAATTCTCTGAGGTCGCCGTTTGTGAATTTTCAGTCTTCTCCTCATCCTTCTTCTGCTGATATTTTGTATTGTTCGCCTTGTGTACATTTTCGGTCTTCTCTCCATCCTTCTTCTGTGGCATTATCATCTTTAGGCACCGCACTAACCAGCTTCCTGATTTGGATAGCAAGGAAGCGTCGGAAACATCGGCAACAATCAGAAACAAGAAAAGCACACCCAGAAACGCATTTTTATCCATTTACAGCACATCTTCGACCCGCTTTTCCGGATCGGGTAAAACACTGGCTTGAGCAAAGCAAATCCCCCAGGATGAAATCCACGATAAATACGGGAAATGGATTCTTTGCCTAATTTGGGAAATAGAGATAGAAGCGTTACCGCAGCTAGAAGCTTAGGAAACACGCAGTGGAAAGGGAAAATTTACAATAAACAAGTTGAGGAAACTTTTCTTTAAAAAAAAAATGACCATCAAGCCAAATTCTAGGGTTTAATATCCATTTGAAAAGTATTGAAAGAGGATTGGCTCTAGGGCTTTGGATTTGATTTCTGCGATAATTGAATTCAGAGGGAGTTGACGCTATCAAAGGCCTCTTCAGCTTTCTCATTAAATGCATCAAAATTGGAAGAACTGGTGCAAAATGTAATTAACCTCTTCTTCTTTTTTATCTAGAGTTTTCTAAGCTTGTCCAAGCCTAGTTTGGGATCTATAGAACATAATATCCATACAAAACTTTACAGTTTACACATTCAGTATCTCTCTCTCTCTCCCTTTGGTCTGATGTCTTCTGTATGTCCTGCACCCTCCTCACTTCATCAGTCGCCCGTTCAATGCCCTTTACTCAATTGCCCTCGCTTCTTCCCCAATCGCTATAGAAGCCACTGTAAGAAAACAACACAAGGTAAGCTAGTTGTCTTTGCAACACTGTCGCTTTCTTCTACAAATCCAACAGAGCACACAGGCGTACGTAGTATCGACTTTTTTAATCGCAGAGATGGAGCGGTCAGAAGGAAAATCCCCCATTTGATTAATGAAAATGGGAATCAAGTGGTCGACGGGATAGCTTGTAGATTTCAGGCGCAAGATTTGGTAAGTACAATTAGAGCATTACCCTCTAAAGAAAGAACTGAATTTCTCAGCAAATGCCTCGAAGACAGGGAGATTCGGAGCTTACCTGCGTTCAATCACCTGCTCATGGCTTTATTCATAGCAGAAGAGCCTGGCCTTTCATTGAAATTGTTCTATTCTATGGCATCTTACGGTTTGGAACCAGATTCTTGGACATTTTCCATCGTGAGCAGGTGCCACTGCAAGACAAATAATCTGGATGAGGCCAGACGAGTCTTAGACCATATGGTGGAAGAAAAGGGTTTTCCCCCAGACGTTGAAACAATCACCATGCTCATAAATGGGTTCTGCAGAAAAGGTAGATTGCAGAGAGCTTTTGAGGTTTTTGATTTCATGAGCAAAATCAGTTGCAAACCCACTATTCAAACTTACAATTGCTTGTTAAAGGGGTTGTGTTATGTGGGAAGGGTGGAAGATGCATTTGACATGTTGATAAAAATCAAGGAGGAGAACATGAAGCCAGATGTTTATACGTACACAGCTGTTATGGATGGTTTTTGTAAGGTGGGTCGATCCGACGAGGCAATGGAATTGCTTAATGAAGCTGTGGAGATGGGGTTGACACCAAGTGTGGTATCTTACAACACTCTGTTTCATGGCTATTGTAAGGAGGGGAGGCCATTGAAGTGTATAGGTATTTTGAGGCAAATGAAGCAGAGAAATTGCATGCCTGATTACATTGGTTATAGCACTTTGTTGCATGGGTTTCTGAAATGGGGTAAAATTCGGTCTGCGTTACGAACGTATAAGGAGATGGTGAGGGATGGTTATGAAGTGGATGAGAGGTTGATGAATACTCTCCTCAGAGGGTTATGCAGGATATCCTGGAAAGAAAAAGACCTGCTAGAAGATGCCTATCAAGTGTTCGAGAGAATGAAGGAAGGGTTTTACGCAATAGACCCTGGTACCTATGGCCTAATGATCCAAGCTTTATGTACCGGAGAAAAGATTGAGAAGGCTTTGGACAATTTGAATGATATGATAAGTATGGGGCATTCTCCACAAACAATCACCTTTAACAGCATAATTCGAACACTATGTGCTGGAGGAAGGGTATATGAAGCCTTGTTAATTCTGGTCCTCATGGCTGAGGGAAGAAGAATCCCCGACAGAATTTCTTATGACCTCCTAATTGAGGAGCACAATAGACGGAAATGGTTTTTAGGCGCTTGTAGTATATATGGGGCAGCGTTGAAGCGAGGTGTGATTCCCAATCGGAAGCCACGGGGAGAGATATATATGTGAAATCTTAAACTGTTGAGGTATTTCAAACATGTTCTGTACTCGATTTGGACGAATAATAATTTCTCCTCACGTACAACAAGAAATTGCAATCTATACAAGCTCAACTGAGTCAACTGTTGAAAGTATGATTCAACATTCACAATCGTCTGCTAGGCTAAACTTGATGTACATTTCTTTCCCCTAACGGAAGCTACAGGCTCTTCAATGAAAACGAAAATGGAAGGAAAAGCAAAAAGTTATGACTGATCATGTGAAGCCTCCAAGGTAAAAGACTTATGCACGGCTCATGTATTGCCCTGTTCTGGTATCAACCAATATTTGATCACCTATATTTACAAACAATGGGACATTAACAACAGCACCAGTGTCGAGAGTTGCTGGCTTTGTCCCACCTGCCAACAAGAATCCATTTCTCAAACAGTTGGCTAGAGTTAAAACAAAAAAATTGTAAAATAGGAATACACGAAGAAGGCAAAAGAGGACCATCGTGATTGGAAAGCTGCATTATAAACAAAACATGGGCCATAGACGAGCCCCATCCCAATTGGTATCCAGATATTACCTCAGAGTTTAATAGTAGAAAACACAAGGGAGGAACTGCATATAGGATACTTTTCATTCAATTTCATTATTCCAGGTATGGAAAGGCAGTGAAGGAGATTTGAATTGGCCGATCGGCAAACACCCAATTATTTAGAGGAGCGTATGACTTTTGAAACATCGATGAGTCATCTAGATGCACATTCAGTATGGTTCAATCCTTTGTCTCCAAAGTCATGAACCGATCGGAAACTATATCTGCTTTCGCATATGTTTGGTCTTTCAAAATTGCAAGAGAAAGCAAATGACATTACCTTGAGCAGTGTCACCTTTAAGTCCGGGATCTACATCAACCACAGTCAACTTAACTGTGTTGGGCAGTTCGAAATCAATAACCTGCAAGGACACAAAAACAAAAAACAAAGAGATTGCAAAGAGATACTAATAATAACAAGAATGAACACCATCCAGTTGGTGCCATTTGAAAGTATGCATGCATATGGATCTAACTAGCGAAACTAAGCACACTTCAAGACGCGAATAGATTTTCATCAGATGATGCTTAAATAATGTAACTCATAGCAGAGACTTCTTCCAAGAACAGTATAATCATGTATGCAAATTCCTCCTTCCAAAAGTTTACAGATCAGCCTCTCAAGCACTTCTGGGAAATATCCAGTTCTCTGGAAGCAAACACTGGGGTAAAAAATACCAAACAAACAAACAAACAGAAAGAGAGATGAAACAACAGAAGGAAAGGTACGAGAGTTAGAGAATACTTTTCCATTCCAAAATAGCACAATGCAGTCCATTCCCTCTTTTAGATACTTCGTCTTATCTCCAACCTCTGATACATTGAGACGAATTTCTTCATATGTGCTCTGTGAGACAAAACATGAAAAACTGAGATAGGAAATAACTGCAAAAACAGCCTTGCAATCAGTGCTTGTTAATTCAAGACAAATATGAGCTTCCTTGGAACAGAGGCTGATTCAAATGTCCTCGAGTAGGTCATCATACACAAATAAGAAACAAGACCTAGAATAAAGCCTAGAAGAAGAAATAAAAAGCAATTTTACAGAAATTTCTTCTCTCTTCTTTTCTCCTTTCATTTTGCAAAATTTATATAAGAACAAAATGTCAGAGCACTAGGAAACCAAGCAATACCAGGTCCATGAAGACAAACTGGGATCCATCTTTGTACGTGAATTGCTTTGTTTCCTTGAACACATCTGCATTCCCAATCTGGAGAAACAACTACACATAAGGACGAGAGAGAGAGCATATAACCTAAGTATGAGCATTATTATGCAATGAGATACTCCAATGGACGTTGTATTGAGCAAAAGAAAAAATCCATGCATCAGAATCAGATTTGCTATGCTTTACAATGTACTAGCTAATTGAGATGTTTAATATTTCGTGTTTTGCAAATACAATGGTCTTACATAATATACATATCCTGCATCATCTCCAGCTAAAATCAAGTTTAACGATTTTATCCTGATGAATACCACGGTCAAGCGACCACACCCTTGTAAGCTGAGATATAAATAGACAGATAAGTGGAAGTTAAGCTACTTAAGACTTGGCATTATACCATAATTCAGAGCGTCTGACTTTTTCTCTAGTCTATGCTATGTAAATGAACCAAAAAATGCAAGTTTAAACTAGAAAATGATCCCCATGTAAAAGGACACAACTCTCAGTGCAGTGCTGTCAATGAGGTCCTAAGAACATGCAAAACAACTGCTACATCAGTAATGCAGAGCTGGTCAGATATTAGCCATTCCTAACCATATTCAACTTAGAAAATACCAGGATGCGGAACTTAATGATAGACTGTCTGTAATACTGCAGTGTTTACCGTAACTCCAGCACGAAATGTTTTCTCAACTGTGTTTCCTGTTATATAATTCCGCATCTTGGTCCTCACAAATGCTGCCCCTTTTCCAGGTTTCACGTGAAGAAACTCTGCAGAACGCCAACAGCCAATGAAGCTTTAACATTCGAACTATGTAAACTGTTGGTTTCCCCAGAGAATAAAAAGATTCCACATAGGAAAACAGAATGCTTAACAAATTAGACGCCAAAGATAAAAAGCTGAATATATGGAAGTAGGCATATTTTGAGAACAGCCATCTGACTATTAGACATAATCAAAACAACTTTGTGGCATACTCTTGAAAACTAAATACCAAGACGAGTCAAGTGTTGGTAAAGGGTATCGTCGGCGGAAGGATACACACAAAGTTGCCTGAAAATGAGTACAAAGAACTTATTGTTCCCACCACTGTGTATTGGCAACTGCACTAGTTGGAGGCATAACATAAGTATGAAGACACACAATTGCACACACATGTAATGCCCAAGAGAAAAATTCTTCCACGAATATGCTGCTTAGCTTAAGGCCTAAACACGCGAAGAACACAATACACACAAAAGAAAACACGTAATGTAGTACTTCGAAGTCGAAAAACAATGAATATAATGCGTATAACACACATATTCTGATACACAAACACACAAGAATAGTCAGTCACAATCAAAGAACATAGAGATCATATCATACCCAGGACTTTCCAAGGAGCGCCGTCTACTTCAATGTTGGAACCCACTTTGATATCGTTGCTGGACAATGCATAAATCTCTGCCAGGGAAAATAAGAGAAGAGAGAGAAATACACAAAATACCCACAATTCCCAAAACCCTTATGTTAGACAATGAACGCAGAATGGACGAATTAAGCCAAGAACGAGAATGGATAAGGCGTTTACTGGGAAATCTGGGAGGGAAGGGCTTTCCAGGAAGACCCCGCATTGGGAGATAGGACGGTTTGGATGAGAGCGAGAGTGAAGGAATCGTTGATGAAGATGACAGTGATGGGCGGCAGATGCGGGAAGAGGCCGAATAGGCATTGAAGGATGCCATTCCCGCCATGGTTGGCTGTCACTTGTTTGGACGGAGATTAGAAAAGAACATGAAAAATGTCTGAAAAAGCGAGGTTCTCACGACTGAAAATATAGAGGGCCAACAAGACTCAAAAAGAGTCCCTGCTTAGATAAGGAGTGTTTCATGGGCTGGGCCTCATCCACCCTTGGGCGAGACAGCTGCTACCTCTCGAGTCCAGGGGCATGTTCGAGGACCAATAGACATCTTTTATCTTAAATTTTTTTTTAAAAAAAGAGAGAGAGAAAGGATTAAACACGATTCCGATTATTATTGGTACTTAATATATTATTTTTTAATTAAAAAATATTGATTTATTTGGTAAGCCCTTTGCAATTCATCTTAATTTCTTAGAATGTTAATGGAAGAAAAATATATTAATTCCAGCACATCTAATAGCACATAAACATGTAATCTCAATTAATGAAACGGTTTAGGTTGAAGATCGGTTCGGATCGAATTATCTTTATTATTTAAAATAATATATGTTCATATATCGTTAGATATTTTAAAATTTAATCTTAATCATCTATCTATCCTCTTCTAAATTTAATCTATTTGTCTGTTACTATAATTTTTTTTACTATAAGAGCGTGAAAATGTCACATGCGTTTTTTGAGCATGATTTTCTTTTCCAAAGATTTGCATCCCAGCACTCTTTTTGTCTTTTGTTTTTGGGAAATTCATTTTTTAGTTCCTAGGTTTTTAGCACTTTTTCATTTTAGTTCTTCAGTTTCAACTTTCAAATTTTTAGTCTTTGAGTTTTCTTGTTTTGACAAAATGATCCTTCAGTCAGTCTGTCATCCATATACTTAACGGAGTCCTTTGACACGTCAGTAATTTTGACCTGATCGACTGCTCACTTTTAACACATATATTCGGTCGACCGCTACATGTGTCGTTAAACATATGGACGGTAGACTGACGGAAGAACCATTTTGTCAAAACAAGAAAACTCAAAGACTAAAAATTTGAAAGTTGAAACTGAATGACTAAAATAAAAAAAGTACCCAAAATCTAACGACTAAAATGCTAATTTCCCTTTGTTTTTTTATGCACCGACTGATGAGCGCATTAACATTTTACTGGCCATGGACCAAACTTTCTGACGGACCACGAAGCACTAGTCGATCACGACACAAAATTATCTGCAGCCCACAAACGGAAGACGGTCGTATTTATCCAAAACACTAACACTTCCTCTCGAGATAAGAAGATAGCATATTGAACCTTCAACTTTTGCACCACAGAATTCGGTCGACGTTCCATATAAACTCGACATTATACTATTTTTTTTTTCATACAATTAAAAATCTTTCATTTTCATTGAAAGATTCCTCGAAAGTCGAAGATCTACAAAAGATCGCAGCCGACCTTTCGTTTAGCACAGAATGATTGCAGCCCCAGTGGTATCTGATCTTTTTATCTTCTAATGGAAGAAAGATATGCTCCCTCGAACACTACTGCCGTTTTGTGGTTTTTATAATCAACCACCCACCCATGATTTTCCACTGATTTACGGATCCAAAAATATTGGTGCAATTTTGTCATTTTCGCGCACAAAATCTCTCATAGTTATAAATAGAATATGAGAAGTTTATTGAAGATGATATTTTCCACTAATCGTTTTTTGAAATTAGAAATTCACAGTTATAACTAGTTTTATCAATAATACAGAAAAATCTCTTTGGCATAAAATAATACGTCATGTTTACCCTTGCGGCAGGGTTGTTCAACGACTTATGCTGCAGCCAACCGAAATAAGTCAACAGTAAGCGAAGTTCACCCTACTAAGATTTAGCGAGAACGCCAAGTGTGCACTAGGGAGAAACCCACACAGAAAATCACTCCGAATAATGAGTGCACTCAGTAATCAGTAAATTGGTACCAACAACAGCAGTAATAAGTAACAGCACATTGACTCGGAGTTTGAAAAAATATAATATATAATAATAGAATTCGGATTTAGAATCAGAAATTATATTCAGCAGAATATATAATCTTTTGAGAAATAATGCATAACGGTAATATAAAAAGATTTTAGTATGTCTTTTAAAATTTAACACTTGTTTTCAGAATAACATAAGCTTGCAAAAAAATAATATTTTTCACAAAATCTTTTTATGAAAAAGTGGTCGTAATTGGAAAGAAAACCTCAACCATGGCAACCAAATGCGTGAAAACTACTCAGCAGTTAAGCTACGAAGCTCCTTCCTTTTAGCCTGCAGGTTCGAATCCTCATGTTTATAATCTTCGAAGTAAAACTGTTAAAAGTTTAAATCAACCCAACCGCATACAAATCAACAAACATGCGCCTTACTTAGTGGTCTTCTCCTTTCATCCTAGGTCTTGAGTTCGAGTCCAACCAGTTACAAAAGTCATTTTTTTTGAAAAACCAGGATATCACACATATAATTGCAGAGATATTAGTATAAAGTTTACATTTTTTAATTTATGAATTATAGTATCATTTTTTCCTTCATATTTATTCCATGCCCATACAAAAGTATCTGATTATCTTCGTTAGTCGTCACGATGAGCACCCATGTTGGGGGCTTGTCTCTTTTCAGCACAGTGGTTCCCGCACTTGGAGGGCACCTAACATCATCACCTACTTATATATGACGTCATAAATTATGCTCTCTCCTCTCGAGAAAAAAGCAAAACGAAAAAAAAAAACATAAATCAACGCCCACATGAGTAGTTGACAGACACACACACATAGAATCCGGTTGGACGGTGTAGACAGAGAGTGGACTTGGAAAGACGAAGACCTCCGCAACACTCTATTCTTTTCTCCATGGTCTTATCCTAGGTTACTTTTAAAACTAGGGGTTTTTCAGTAAATTCAACCTTCTGATTCTAATTGCATGCGAAATTATCCTTTGGGATTAAAAAAAAAGCGGCTGGTGGCGAATTTTACGGTGATGTCCTGCAGCTCTGACTTCCACGCTCCCCTCAGCAATATCCAAACAAAATTTACTCGCTCTCTCTGAGGCAGTCATATTCAGTCCCATGGGCAATTTCGCTATTCAGTCCAATCAGGAGCGAGTGTTGCAATTATGCGCACAACAGCGATTACGAGTTGGAGTCTGAGTTATTCTTTTCCTTATTTTCTTTGCTGTCACAATTATATTCGAATTTGATTTTTATTCTTGAAATATTCAAATGAGAAAGGAAGGGGTAAGTCGGGAAAAGAGTAAGTGGGGGAGAAAAGAGTTGGCCGTGCCTTGAAGTCTCATCATCGTGCATGCATTTTGTGCGCTTTGCTCTGCATGCACACGCCTCCTCCCCCTCCTCATCCCCAAAGTCCTCGACCGCCGTTTCACCTCCCCGTCGCTGGAATCCTTCGCTTCCAGCTTCTGATCCGGAAAAAACTCTTGTGTTGGTTCTCGGAAATTCCTGATCGGAGCTCTATAGCTCTGCGACTGAGCCCGAGAAGAAAAACTAACTGCCAGAGGAAAGAAGATACTCCGGTCCTTGTGAAAATCATTTATGAGAGTGAAGTAGTTTTGGTATGGTTACAGAGCGACATATAATGAATTATCGATTGCTCTTTTTCGATATGGTTATCTCCTCGTAATTTGCCAGATGCGTCCGTGAAATCTTGGAGAGGGAGTGCTTTAGGGATTTTTTTTTTTCATTTTTTTTCCGATTCGGTTGTATATCGTGGAATTGACAGAATCAAGTTCGGGAATGGCGTCAAAGACTTGCATGAATGTACTGTGCGGGGTCTCCTCGTCGACTGAATGGGGAAAGGGGTGGGCTCTGCGATCCGGCGAATTCGCTAGTCTCTGTGAGAAGTGCGGGTAATCTTCATGACTCCTTCATATAGAGTTGTAATGCCACTGCCTTGATTAGGAGGTTTTTGATATTTTCGATAATTTTACGTATTGTCTATTTTCGGTGTTTTGTTTCCTTTCTATTTTTGGCGTGGTGTCGAAATGTGGATCCAGTGTTTTTTTTCTTTGTTCTATTGTTTTCTTGGGCAATTTTTTTGCACAACATCATGCGAATGATGAACAAACAATTACCACCTCGTTTAATGAGAATGATGTACTTTTCTTAGGTCTGCATATGAGCAATCTATTTTCTGCGACTTATTTCACTCCAAGGAATCTGGTTGGAGGGAGTGCTTTTTATGTGGCAAGGTAAGCCAGAAGCCTACATTATTTAAGAACATGTATTTCGTTTTTTAAGCCCCACACCACAGCTTACTATTGTTTATTTTGAAACTAAATCACTCTTGGAATGGCCAGCGTCTCCACTGTGGGTGCATCGCTTCCAAGTCTCTGCTTGAGCTTCTTGATTGTGGTGGTGTTACTTGTATACGCTGTGCTAAGAAGTCAGGAATCGCCACTGTAAGATCAATTAGAAGAATAGACGCTCATCTTTAGAAGGATTGCATTTCATGACATAATGGTCTTGATAGCTTATTATAATATATCAGCATTAAAATGCTGCTCAACTTCATTTCCCAATTTTTTGCATCTGAAGTCAGATTTTTATGTTTGACTTGGCATACTCTATCTTAGACATGGTGTATTATGATGGTCTTAATTTCCAACCAATCTTTCCTTGGGTGTATATTGGTGCCTACCTTAAGTCATGCATCCTTCAGTCATAGTGATTCAGGGTGGATCATCAAAAATCTATCACGAATCACTTGAAATGGAAGTAATACTTTCAGTCACATATACTGCTTTTAGTGAATAAATTTGTGAACTGATGTTGTAGAGTTGGTTTTTCTGCATACATTTGGTAAATGAAGAGCCATATTGGATTTTTTAAGTAAATTTATGTTGTTCTGACTAGTTATACTTTAACACATATTCACATATTCACATAGAGTACGAGTGAAAGACCTAATGGACTTGGCACACCCAAAGTTGATAAAGCCAATGAATTGTGTTCCACTTCCATGGACAACCAGCTGGATGGAAGTAGTGCTGACAAGATAAAGCTTATTCGATTGGGCCAAATTATAGAGGGTGATGGGCTCAGGCACTTGCTTCAGTCTCAGAATGGAGACAAAAATGGATCTTTTGGTAAATTGAAACAGGAGGAAGTTTTGCCTGCTGTTGGAGAAATTGGAAGCACATGTTTCTCAAATTTTAATCCGGCATTCAATGGATCATCCAACACTACCAAACCAGAAATGTATAGAACAAATATGGGAACAAAAGATTTTTATGAACTGCTGCCACAGACAAATTTGAGTATGTCTTTGGGTGATGCATCAGGAAGTCCAAATCCCCTTACTGGTGCTGTTTTTGATGAAAGAGAAATTACCAAAATGTCCTCCCCATTCCTACAGGGACCCAGGTCTCGCCACCTTTTGCCAAAGCCCCCAAGATCAGCCCTTGCCAGTGGCTTGGAGGCAAATGCTGGTGTGGTTTCTCAGATACGTGTTGCAAGGCCACCTGCTGAAGGACGGGGAAAGAATCAGTTGCTTCCTCGTTATTGGCCAAGAATTACCGACCAAGAATTGCAGCAAATATCTGGAGAGTATCCATTCTATGTCACTTTTATATTGCAAGTGCTCATTTTTTCCTATTCGAAAACCATACACTTAACGCAAGTAACCTTAGTATAGTTAAATATCTATTGTTATTCACAAAGTCAGGTTGTGATGTCCTTAACAGTGATATCTTCAAGCTCAAATTCCACTATTGTGCCCTTGTTTGAAAAAATGCTGAGTGCCAGTGACGCAGGTCGAATTGGTCGCTTGGTTCTCCCAAAAGCATGCGCTGAAGTAAGTTTCTGGTGAATTATCCGAGCCTGTCAATGGCTAATGGTTCTTATGACTGTTATAATTACTTACCTCTTACTTCCAACCATGACGCAGGCATATTTTCCTCCTATCTCTCAGCCGGAGGGCCTTCCTCTAAGGATTCAAGATGTGAAGGGAAAAGAGTGGGTGTTTCAGTTCAGATTTTGGCCTAATAATAATAGCAGAATGTATGTTTTGGAGGGTGTAACGCCCTGCATTCAATCAATGCAGTTGCAAGCTGGAGATACAGGTACTCCCAGTGCCTGCAAGACTTGACTCAGGATTATATTTATAGAAATTTATCTGGTAAAACTATGTTATTTCTTTGCCAGTCATTGACTATTCTCTATTTCTTTCATGCAACTTGAATATATGCTTCCCAGGCCTAATGCCTCATTAGACTGATCTCTTTAGTATTTTAACTTGTTCCTGTGTGCTTCCTTTTATTTCTGGGGAGTCCTAGAATGAAATCCCTTTTTTTTTTAATTATTTCTACTATTTTTCAATTTTAAATAGTGATCCCTACGTGTTTGTTGTATAAAATTCACATCGAAAAAGAAATAATTGTTCTATCCTATGAATATAAAGAACTTTTTTCGTAAAATCTCGTCTACTAATAAGTTTCTGGTCCAACACAGAACGAAAAGGACAATATACGGGATGGGTAGAAGAATTTGTGATATGTGTCTCGATCTATGATCGGAAACTACGAGATATAGATATAAAAGATTCTGGAGTACACTTGGGCCCACAATGCTGACAGGAGCCCTTTCCCATCCTTTATGGTATTTGGTACAATGACCAAGGACTATGGTAGCTAAATTTGGCTGCCACTTTTCTGTCCGGTTTGCTAATTGCGAGGAAAGCTAAATTCTCTAGTGTGTTTCTTTTGTTCAAGTCGGAATTGAATCAGTTGGAACAACCCTTTTAATATTAATTTCATTCCTAGTTCTGGGGACTATTTTTTGTCATTTACTCTTGCATGATAAGGAACTCAGTTATGTCTGCCACTTGCTAGTTTTGTACTGTACTATGAAGGCTTTAATTATTAATGTTTATTACAAATTGAGATGTGAAGGCATAGTGAATCCATTTTAGTATGTGGTTTTGTTTCATTTTTGTTCAGTAACTTTTAGCCGTATGGATCCTGGAGGAAAACTCATTATGGGATTCCGGAAAGCTTCAACTTCAGCTGCAGTGCAGGTAACAAGCCACTTTCAGTTTTCATTTAGCAAACTCATTCATATAATATTAATTTTGTTATCAATAAACAGGACACCTATCCATCTGCCATTCCAAATGGCGCTCATTCAAGTGAAACTTTGTTTTCGGGTGTTTTTGAGAACCTACCTATAATAAGTGGTTACTCTGGCCTTCTTCAGTCGCTTAAGGGAAGCACAGATCCCCACTTCAATGCAGTTCATAAACACTTGAATTCAGCTTCTGGTGATGTTAGCTGGTGTAAGTCCGAGAAGTATGAAGACAGGACGAGGGAGGGTTTGCTGCTGCCTTCAGTATTAGCACCAGAGAGGAAAAGGGCACGGAATATTGGGTCCAAAAGTAGGAGGTTGCTCATTGATAGTCAAGATGCTCTTGAGCTGAAGCTTACCTGGGAAGAGGCACAGGATTTGCTCTATCCACCTCCAACTCTTAAGCCAAGCATTGTTGTTATTGAGGACCATGAATTTGAAGAGTATGATGTGAGTTATTCCGATGGAAGTTTTAACTAATATACTGTCATTATCCTGCTTCATTTTTCAATTCTATTGCCATCTTCTTCATTTCCACTCTCTTTCAAGTTCAACCTCCAGTTGGATTTTGAAGAAAATTCAGACAACCATCTTGGATTAATGTATGGGTTGTCACTCACATGGGCCGTGAATTTATATATTCAAACATATATTCTTATCATCATTTCAGCATCCTTTTCCTAGCGTGAGCATAGATCATAAAACAAATAACAAAATGATATGTTCGACAAATCTAAAATTCTCCCCCTGCCTCCAACAAAGAGAGAATAGAGTTAAAAAAAAGAACGAAAAGTGAAATGCGCAATGTGTGCCTTAGTCCTGTACAAACAATCTAAACCTTCAAAAGTTCTAGTTATTACTTGTACACAAAACTGTGGTGAGCAATGTCTAACATATTCTACATCTGTCATACAGGAACCTCCCGTTTTGGGGAAGAGAAGTATTTTTGTTGCCCGTTCAAATGGGTAAGAATTTGTAAAATTATTTAAGTATTTTGTGTAATCGAATAATGAATTTAGAAATTCTCCGTTGACATGCTAAATGTTGTGGCACCAATTACCCCTCAGTTTCTACATCCTCAGTGGGGTAAAGATGGTGGTGCCACTTCTACTGAGTATGTAGAAACTAAGGACAGACTTTTTCCTTCTCCCTGTAACTCATGTGGTCCTGGTGCAATTGTCTTTTTCCGCTACCTATGCTTCAGAGTATCTATTTTTCTTCCTCAGTCCTGTGGTTGGATAAATCCCTCTGATAATGGATTGATAAGCTTGATCTTCAGGGGACAAGAGCAATGGGCTCAGTGTGATAGTTGCTCCAAATGGCGAAGGTTGCCAGTTGATGTACTTCTTCCTCCTAAGTGGACATGTGCAGAAAATGCTTGGGATCAAAGCAGGTAAATTAAGGATTTTTTATGCTAGGTTTTGTTTAATGACAGCTATTTGTTCAATAAGTCTTCATGTACTGTGGGTTTTGCCCTCAGGTGTTCATGTTCTGCCCCAGATGAATTGAGCTCTAGGGATCTGGAGAATCTTCTCAAACTGAATAAGGGTATGATGTCAGACTCTGTGCCCCTTAATATATATCTACAAATTAGATTGTTTCTACCACAGTGACAACTGAAAGAAGGGGTTTTCTTAAATCTCTTCCTTCATGTGTAGCATAGAAAGAGAGCAAAACCACTTGTTGGCCTCGTTTATCCTGAAATTTGCATAACCTTGAAAGGACCACTTGCTCACATTGGGTATAATTTGTGCTTGAGCCTGACAAGAAGGTCAAACTTTAAGCTTCAAATTTTTGGGCTTCATTCAGGGAAAATTTCGGCCATGACTTTCGAACCCAGAAGCATGGCCATCTTACAGCTTGGAATTTAAAAGATATGAATATGTACAGTACAGGGGGTGTCCACGAGTATGGCATGTGCACTCACTTCTGCTTGGTCTCATCTTTTAATCTGATAGCTTGGAATTTGGAATTATGAATGTATACTGTAGAGGGGTGTTTTCATGCATGGCGTGTGCATCAATTTGCTTGATCTCATCTGTTAATCAAGTAATTTTATCGCTACATATATATGAAGTTCAAGAGGATTGGCTGCTCAAAATTTGGTTCATTGATGAAGTCTGAAACAAGAAGATTTTTAGGGCATATTCAGGGTTACAGAACTGTTGACATTATTACACCATACTGTTTCGTAGAGTTCAAGAAAAGGAGAATAGTAACAAGCCATAGGCCAAACCAGGGACATGAATCATCTGGCCTGGATGCTTTGGCTAATGCTGCAATTCTTGGCGACAACGCGGGTGACCCAGGAACTACATCAGTTGCTACAACAACTAAACACCCCAGGCATCGTCCTGGCTGCTCCTGCATTGTGTGCATCCAGCCTCCTAGTGGGAAGGGCAAGCACAAGCCAACATGCACATGCACTGTGTGCATGGCAGTGAAACGCCGCTTTAAAACCCTTATGATGCGCAAGAAAAAGCGTCAATCAGAGCGGGAGGCAGAGATCGACCAGAGAAATCAGCAAATGTGGGGCTCTAGGGATGATACGGAAGTAAACAGCAACTCTAGGCATGCATCATCGCACCCTGATCCTTCTGAAAATGAAGCTAGATCAGGAACTGAGTTGGAGTCCAAGAGCCAAAGCAAATTGGCTGAAATAGGCAAGGGACAATTAGACTTAAATTTCCATCCTGACCGAGGGGAAGACTTGCAAGTGGGATCAAAACGTGAGAGCATGCTCAGTCTTCTCCAAGTTGCAAACCGTCCATTGGAGGTATATCTAAAACAAAATGGTCTTGCGAGTTTGATCAACGAGGAACAAGCAAGTTCAGCATCACATGTTCCATCGGAGGCCACAAATGAGAATGAGGTACGGCCTGATGAAGATTGTGGTTTGGTTTCTACCGTTCAAGAGCTAGAAGGTGGGGATGAAGAGGACTGTGGACCAGATCAAAGCCAGAATGATCCCCAATCTTGAAGTTCCCCTTTTTACTGAACTTTTTATTATTTGGTTGCTGGTTCTCATCTACTCATAATTTATAGGCCTTTCTTCAGTTTGCAATATGAGAGGGTGCAACCGCATTGTCTTTCTTCTATAGTTTGTAATATGCTCACGTTATTTTCTCCCCAAAAAAATGACGAGATGTGTATTAAAGAATATTAAAAAAAAATTCAGGAAAAGACCGATTCTAGAGAGAGAGAGCTCGAGTCCCCCCACTTTCCCCTTCAGGCTGTACACAGCCCCCACCCCACTGTTGGTCGGGGGAGGAGCTCCCCCTCTCTCCTTTTCCAGCCATGTGAGACGTGGCTCGATCTGTTCAAAATGTTGTTTTTCAGTCCTCTTTCGGGGCTTTTTCTCGGAATCAAAGAGGTTAGATCCTGGAGTTTCTGCGGTCTTCGGTGTGCACTGCCATGGATAGACTATTAGACTCCATTCCTCTCGGCGCTGAGCTCTGACCAAGTTCGGAGGTGAACGACGTGAGAAGCTGCTCGCGCCCGATCACCTTCTCCTTCAACTTGGCTATATTTCTAACGTGGATTTCTATAAATCGTTCCTGCCAAATTCGAATTCTACCAAAATAGGTTAAAGTCAATTCTTAGGCGTCAACCTATTACACTTACTTTTCCAACGTTCAATTTATCCTAATATGACTTTAACCTATTTTGGTAGAATTCAAATTTGGCAGGAACGATTTATAGAAATCCACATTACAAACTTTTTCGTTGTGACATGTTTCTCACGCAAGTAGAATTGTCAGAAAGTGACTCTTCTCCAGTACAGAGTACAAGCTTGAAAGTAGATTTCTTTCCCCATTCATGCACTGCACTGAATTAATGCAAACTTTCTAACAGCATCGCTTGTATATTGTATGGAAATGACTAGAAAACAAGGAGACTTTTTTTGGGGGGAGGAAACAGGAGCAAACAAATTTCTATCCAATAAATTGCATCCTGAAACTAACTGCACCCAGACAGACCAGTCTTGCTTTATCTACAAATGAGTACTCTCTTTCATCATTATGGACAGATGGGGAAGGTGGAGGAATCGCATGTTATCTTCTATATACTGTGTTGAATCATTAAATAAAAAAGAAACACCAAATATTTTTTTAAAATGAAAATTATAGACAATCAAAAACCTTCAACGCTAGATCTCCTGATGGCTGATGACGATGATTTCCGGCTTTCCTGCTGCTCAAGTTCGTCCAAAGAGAGGTTGGAGGAACAAGCACGTGGAGGAAGAGACAAAGGCAAGGAGGGTCGTCTGGTAGGAGAAACAGATGGCCGGGCTCTTGATGGTGGCGATGGTGAGAAACCTAACCTTGGAGCTGGGGTAATGATCCCGTTTAGACTTGGTGACCTTAACATGTGTTTTCCTGCAATGGTTGCTGGTTCTTGCAGAGGAAAACGCCAGGAATACTTCAGGTCTTGTATGATTTTGAGATGCTCAACAACAGTTCTCATCGTGGGTCTTTCTGAGGGATCCTTCTGAAGACATCTTTGTGCAATGTCAGCGACTGTCCTCGCAGCTTTGGCTGGGAAGCGGCCTTTCAAATGAGGATCCATAATCAGTGACAGTCGACAGTCGTCAGCCAGGAAAGGCCTGCTCCATTTTACTAAATTCCTCTCTTCCTTAGGATGACGGCTATCTAGATTCTTCCTGCCTGTTAGTATCTCAAGAAGAACTATTCCAAAACTCCAAACGTTGCTTTTCGGAGTGAGCATTCCTGTCTCTAGTGTCTCCACTGAAAGATTTGCTACTGCCTGTAACAATGAGTGAAATGAGCGATATAAATGCCCCGACTCAACAAGATCATGTAAAGAACAAATAAACGCATTCCCAGGGCACGTATTGTTCTGCAGAGAGGCTGTCTTTGAATATAATGGATATAAGGTCAACTGTAGCCAGAAAAGTAACATTTTAAATACGCAACGAGAACAGCACTTACTACTGAATTATTTGAGATCTCCATGTCAGGAATGTGGCCAACGCAACCATATCCTGAAAGCTTTGCGCTAAAATCTTTGTCAATCTGTATGTTGGTACTTGAAAATTCATTGTACATGGCCTGTATTTACAAGGGGAGTTTCCAGTAAACACAGAAGTACCATACTCAGATTCTCTGAGGAGCAGACTTTAATACTAATTCAAGATCATTCAAGCCCATATTCATCCCACTTTCTCATACCAAAATGAAAATAATTTCCATAAACTTAAATGTATTCCACTATCAGCCAGCTCTTCCATAAAATTAAATGTATTCCACTATTAGCCCATAACACCCAACGGGTTTCTATCATATAGAATGAAACCGACAGGTCAGGGTAAACATCAATCTAATAGTAGATATACTTTTTTTTAAGACAACCACTAACGTACTCCACATGGAAGAGAAAAATTAAACTGACCATAACTACACAACTATGCAAGGCAGTATGCGTGGCAGCAACCAATTTCATTCAGTAAAAGTGATCGTGCAGACAAGTTCTGATTACCTGGAAAGGCCCTTCTTCATGCAAGAAAGTAAGACCTTGTGCAGCACATAAAGCAATTTTTATTCTTGTCTTCCAATCGATTGGAGGCCCATCGGATCTTCCATACAGTAGTCGGTCCAAGCTTCCATGAAAAAGCCTCTCATATACTAACACTCTCTGCTCTGATCCTTCGCGTGCATGGTAACCAAGCAATTTACAGAGATTTGGGTGATGCAAAGATGCAATTGTGTTTACATCATTTATGAACTCCTTCAAGCCCTAGCAGAATGCAAGCAAATTGACATATTATTAGCAAATAGCAAGCAGTCGAGCATTTCTAATATATACAACGGAAATAATCAAATTCATGGCTCTCCAGCATAAATGAAGCCACAAGCACTAGAAGTTTCCTAATATACAATCAGCAATACTTCTAATGCATGATAATGTTCCAGGTTTAAAGTCACGAAGTTGGTAACATCCATTTAAAGATGCAAACCAAAGACAGCGGCAGGGAAAAGTTTTGTGCTCAAAGGCAGGCAGTTACACTGGCTTTCGACGACAAGCCGTTACAGTAGATTCATGATCTCCACTTACCGTATCCATACTGCATCTGTTGCCACATTTGCTATGAAAGATTTTCAACAAAAGTTATAGATATCCTAAATTTCAAAGACTAAGTTATGGCAATTGAAATCCTAAGAGTGGTCTCAAAACTAAGATATTTCTTTTGTATTGTTGTACAAATATATACAGCACTTATTTGGAAACAGAAAAAAAGAGTGTCCCATGCAAATGTAAAACATAGCAAAATGATTACAGCCTGGAAATCATCATAATTTCACAAAGTTGTCTATATTTAAATGCTAGCAATTATCAGGCCACAAGAAACAAAGAAAAAAAAACCCATCAAAGTTAGTGTACTCGGCATATGTTACCTGCGTGGATGGGTGAAGGCGAGTAACAGTCGCTTCAAACTTCTTTGAACTAGAAGCATCATCCCCAAAAGAAGCCTTGTACACGAAGGATGAAAGACCTTCTGAAACACATAGGTCCGAAGAGAAATTGTAACAAGCAGAAGTAATTTCTTCTACTGAAAAGTTTCGAAGTGCTCCTGTAGGAGGCAGCGGCAATGGTCCAGTAGAATAGAGAGGCCCACTACCAGTTCCTGACTTAAAGCTTCCTGTAGTCTTTAATGTAGAAGCAAACTGAGGTGATGGGAGGGGAAGCGGTTGTGAACTGCGGAACTGTTGTTCCTTTATTGATCCAGTTTGGTACCTCAGCTCTTCCTGCTCCTGCTCGCTATCTTCAACTGATGAAAGATCATCTTGCTCTGCAGCATCAAGAGATGATGGAGCAGATAACGCCCTTGTTCTATTGTTGGTTACTTTGTTAACAGGTTGAATAGGCTTCACTCTGGTCCTAAAACTCGGGGGTGCGGACTGTAGTGACCGGGTTTGGATTTGAGGTTCTGGCAGTACTGTAGGTGTATGCTCCTTAGGGTTAGCACGTTTGGGATAAATAGTCTGCCCAGACTTTTTCTTCTTACTCTTCAAAACCGGGAAACAACCCATCCTACTCTACAAGTATTTAAGGATGTTACAAGGTTGTCTATCTTTCTGCAAAGACAAATAAAGAGCTTAGAATTTCTTTATGGTAATGAAGATCTTATAACTTCTTCAATACCTAAGTCAAAACAAAAAGAAACCCTGACGAGTATTTCACGAGGACACATACCCTACAGACTCAGATGACTGGATACACAGATATCAACATAACTTCCAAAGAAAAATATTTTCTGACAAAAAATAAACGAAAACAAAAGGATTGCCCCGTAGCTAAGTAAGATTGTTGTACAATAGTTAAGGCCCTTCCAATGTATTTTATAGAAGATTTCACAAGGATGCGTCATGCATAATTCACGAGTGTTGTTGCAAAATATGTATCCAAGCAAACCTGTGTAAGCAATGCAAATCTCAATTCCGCTTATCCCTAAAATTTGGGTGGGTCAAGATCCACCTTTCGATCACTTATTTGGGTGATATCCCACCTAAAATTTGATAATTCATTTCCATACAATGAACCTTCCTGCAACTGAGATGTTAATCAACGAGTGAAAGACCACCCTCCAAGTCTTTCCCACATCATCTAATGCGCAAATCTCTATCTAAAAATGCCAACTTGGCAATAATAACTTAGGTATAAGTTATACTAGTATTATTGCAGCCGTGGAAAGATCAAAATGAAAACTAGTGTTGCATGATTGCATCAATGCTCCTTTCGTAGGAAATACATGAGCGCAATGGAGCAGCATCGATTCAACTTCACCAAAAAGTAACTCAGATCCAATATTACCCCAAATTATGCCAAAAAGAAATAAACGCATTATTTCACAACTCGAAGAATACCAGCCAATAAAACACCAAAAAAACTTATAAGAAAATTTTATGTAGCCGAGGTAACTACAATTGGACATACCCATTTACACCCACCCAAAATGGCAGACCAAGCAACAACAACAAAAACTTTTACCAACACCTGTGGAAAGCAAAATCATCGCAACGATTCCCTCAAGAAAATCTCACACCAGAAAGAAAATTGTCGAGAACACTCTTGAGAGCCAAAAACTTTACCAAGAATCCAAATCAGAAGAAAAACCGCAGAAGAAGCTAATCAAACCTGGCAAATAGAAGCACATGAAACAGCCTCCTGAAGAGATAGAGAGATGGAGTTGGAGTTTGTGGTCTTTGATTTGATGAAAAAAAAAGCTCCAAGCAGGTCAAAGAAAGCAGATGGTAAGAAAGGCTGAAGTGAGAAAGATTTTTGAGAAAGAGAGAAGTCCCAAATAGGAATGGAGGCATGGACCCCAACGAGCACAGGTCAAACCTAACAAAACCTAAATTTAATTAATCATTTAAAGTATCACTTATATTTATTATTAAAACAACCGAACTAAATTTTAATTTTTTTTATTGGACGTTTATACCCTCAAGATCTGACGTAATTTCATAGATTTTTTTTTTTCGTTTGCATTCGTCTGTCCTCTAATTATTCTATGTCTTTTTGAATAATTAAAGGGGTAAACTCATAGTTAGCCTCATATGTTTGGGCAAAAATCATAATTAGCTCCTTATTATTCAATCAAACAATTTGATACTCATAACTTTCAAAACCTATCAATCTTCGCTCCCGTCTAAATTAGATGTTAAATCAGACGGAAAATCATGAAAATTGACCAAAATGCCCCTTCAAAATAAATTGAATAAAAAATATTTAAAAAATTAATAAAAAATAAAAAATGATATTTTTAAAAAATTAATATTTTTTAAATAAAACTATATTGAAACTCTATTTCAATAATATATACTTTTTAATTAATTAATTTATTATTTATTTTTAAAAATTTAGCTTTGGAGGGCATTTCGGTCATTTTGCATGAATTTCCGTCAGACTTAACACCTCATTTAGACGGGGGGCTAAGATTGATAGGTTTTAAAAGTTATGGGTCTCAAATTGTTGGATTGAAAGATATGGGACTAACTTGATTTTTGCTCAAATATAGGAGGCTAACTATGAGTTTATCCCATAATTAAAATATAATATCTTTAACAGTAGACTTTATGAACAATATTATCATATTATTTTTTTATATATATATATATATAATTTTAATTCTATTTGAATTTGGTTAGGAATATTTGACTAGATTTGAATGTGAAATTTTTATTTTTCCTCTTAGGTTAACAACAATAAAAGGGAGTAGCACTCTAATTTAAGTATTGGTTGTATGAAATTTGTCTAACGAACTCATTCAAGTTAGAGTTATTAGACCTCAAATACATAAATAATTAATTAAAGTATTTACACCATGTAGCCAAAGACCTGAAAATATTTAAAAGGTATTTCTCTTTGAACTATTCAAAATTTGGATTAGGATTCCCAATAATCTTCTACTCGAAATCTATAATACAATTCGAAAAGTTATATGCACAATAGGTGGATCTCATTTTAAGGTTCATGTTACACGAAACATTACATGTGGACAACATTAAATAATATAAAATTTACTTATAGTGTCTATTTTTTTAAAATTGTACCATATAATTTAGACATAGAATTACAGAGAATCTTAATACCTCGAAACTCTGAAATTGAAAAATGAGAAAAAAAAAGATTAAGGAGAGATTAAAGATAATTTTTCAGAGAATTTATGGAAAGTTTAATTATACTTCTTAACTTATAAAATTAAATATATATTTATTGAAGGAAATTTCGTGTACCAATTGGAAGAGCGCATAGGGAGAGGTCTACGACGAAAATGGTAAATTAAAGGGGCACCTCGATTTTCAACAAAGAGGGCCTTGATTGAAGAGACAGCCCAGTCAAAGTTTGGCAACTTAAAAAACAAGCCCATTAAATTCATGTTTCTAGTGTTGTCAAAGAGACTCATCGAGACAGGTCTTTGACTCTGAACCTGCTCCATTTGATTCGCGCACGGAGCAGATCGACGGGTCTTGCCATTTTAAAGTCCTTGTAGGACCCACGGACATCGACATTTTTTTTGAGTGGGTTTGTTTTGTAAAATTTTAGTGTTGTTAAAATTTTAGGTATTGGGTTTAGTGAAAAAGTGAAGAGATAGATAATTTTTTATATTTTTTTGTAGTGAAAAGTAATAATTTGATGGGGAAAAAAGAGATTATATTGTAATATTTTATTGTGTTAAAATTTTAAAGGGTGTAAAATTTTATAACACAAACACACCCTTTGTCATTATCACCGGTAGTCGTAAGTCTTCCACGCACCATGTATGCGTAGATGACAGTTCCCGTCTTCAGCAGCAACCGTGGGCCCATTGTTATAGCGCTTTATACTGTTGAAAGATGAAAGATTTTAATAGAAAAAAAAAAAACTATGAGCGGCATTTTCCTGCGGTTCTTTTGTCATCAGCAGTCAGGACGAGTTTTGGGTGAATATTTATATATATATATATCAGTGCACATGGGCTGCATAATTCAGATCGCCATAAACAGTGACGTGGGACCCAAATCAAAATCTGGCCTGGCCAGTCTAGAAAACCCTCAATTGGGTTCCCTTTGCTCGGTTTCTTTTTCTTTTGTGGGGTAGAGATGAGTCATCATTTTGCCTAACTACAAAAAATATTTAAACCACCACTTGCACACAAAATTCACGACTTAAATGAGTATAGGCTGATTAATCTCTCTATATTTAACGTGACGTGGATGAGTGTATGTATTTCTGGCGTTACCCAAATAAGAGATAGTTGACCCTAAACCAATGCAGCAAAGATTAAATCAAACAACAACAACTAGACCAAGATGAAATAAGTTGATGAAAAATCATGATTTCATGATAAAACTACAAGATAAGATAAGCATTTATTGGTTCAAAATGGTGGTCCTCATCAAATTGTTTTCACAATGTGTCCAACATACCATAAAATCTTGTTTTCTTAATTAGTCGGCTGGACCCCTTGACAAAAGCTTGAAAAATACCTGTAAAAATGAGTTACTCATTAGGGTATCTGAAATACCCATCTTGCAAGTAAAATTAAGGGAATTGGCATTTTGGTCATTGAGTTTATACTTCTTTGGCAAATGGGTCATTCCCTTTTAAATTTCAACGTATCAGTCTTTGGGTTTTCTTTATTTGACGAAATGGTTCTTTTGTTAGTCTACCGTCCATATGCTTAACGGATTTGAAGCGGTCGACCAGATATATGTGTAAAAAGTGAGTAGTCGACCGGTAGAAATTTGCTGACGTGTCAGCGAGCTCTGTTAAGCATATGGACGACAGACTGATAGAATGATCATTTCGTCAAACATAGAAAACCCAAGGACGAAAAATTTGAAATTTGAAAGTGAATGACCCATTTGGTAAAGGGGTATAAACCCAAGGACCAAATTATCAAATTTCCTAAAATTAAAACAACAAAAAAGTGGGAAAAGAAATTTGTACATGGTTGTGGTAGCCCGGAGGAAACAAACATAGTTCCATACGAGCTGTAAACCTTAATGTTCCATACAGTGGTCCAAATCAAATACTGGTGAGGAAACAACTGTCGCAACCATTAAAAGCACGAAGAATTTAGTGATTCTTTTTCCTATATATATATTTCTTGAAAAGTAAAGCATGGTATAAAGAGAAAACAGAACCAAGAGCGATAATTCCCTTCCTCTCTTTGTTGCAAACAAATTGATACAGAGAGGCTCAGAGCGACGACGACCAAACTACCCATACAGATTAGGTCCTGCAAATATGTAATCATAAAGTAAAGAAAACAGATAGCTCAAGTTGCAGAATATGTTATCCAAAAAAAATGTCTTCTTGATGCGAGGCACGGTTCTTGTGCAGCCGCCGAAAGCGAACTTTCCTGAGAAATCCGAGGAATTTGGATCTCCAGGCATTGGGAACTTATCTCCTGAGAATAATTTCTGGTCCGTACTCGGAGTTCAATCTCAGGAAGTGTTTTCCGAGCTTTAGGAAAATGGAGCATCGACGGAACTCCGTACTCGGAGTTCTTGACCTTGGCATGGACGTCGATCTCCCACGATCACTGCTGCTTTTCTGCTTGCATTGTGAGCCAAAAGCAAAGCCAGACGACTCTGTGGGAGATCGACGTCTGCTTTTCTGCTTGCATTGTGAGCCAAAAGCAAAGCCAGACGACTCTGTATGGGTAGCATTGGAACTTGGAAGCGGAGCAGAAATGAACTAGCAGTTGAGCATCGAAAGGGATGGCGCTGAAGTTTGAAGTTTGAACTAAAGAAATTAGTTTAGAGCCCAGAATGAGGCCTGCCTCCAGTCCTTTACACTATAGTGGGTGTCAATTCCGGTTGGCCCAAGACGAACACAGCTCCACTATCAGCCCATTTCCACCTTTCATCAGCCTTGAGGCCTGCGTCTCGTTATTGAAAAATCTGAAGGAAAAAGTGAAACCATGAAATCATTGAACTTTCAATAAGGACGGCTGATCTATCCAGCTCTTGCTCAAGTGGTGCATTAATTAGAAGGATAAAACAGCGACTCTTTGCCTCCCAGAGGGTCCCAACTTGCAGCAAAATTCATAGATATCTATCCACTTGAAGAAATATCTAATACGTTCGATATTTGGGACCTCACGGTTGGTGGGTGGTCCAAGGTTCATTGTTCAAATTAATAATGCTTTTGGAACGACAGGCCAAAGCCATGATATGAGACATACGTCCACCCCTCAAGCATTCCCTTGCCTTGAAGATGAGATGCCAAAGGTAGTGGTCCAAATAAGTGATAATGTATATATTTTTGCTTGAACTCGGTCTACATATTTCGAACTATTTGAGGTTTTTAATCTTTGTCTTATTGGGATTTCAATAAGTAATTTCCAAATCACGGCTTGCCATTAGATCAAAATTCGGATAGACAGTATGGAAGAATCCACAGAATTAGGGCTCATCAAAGATGGAGACCTTATACACTTTCCTCCATTTTCTCTTCAACCAAGCAAAGCATTGGGAAAGCCCCCTCATCGATCTCTTTTGGGTCTGTACGAACACAAGTACACCACTTGGTTGCCGTACATCTTAGACCCACGGTTAGCATAAAGATTGGTTACATAAGAAAGTTCAGTCTAATATTTCACCAATCTATCGATCTTGTTCAAATGGCTTGTCGGTTGATTAGATAAAAAAAGACATGATATACGCGAAAATTCAATTAATTTTTATGATACGAAAAACATAAAATTAGTCATTGTAATTTAAGAAAGGAATAAAATTAATCATTGATAGAGGATTAACAAACGAAAATAAAATCGGATTAATTTTTTACTTTTTTTTATCGTGATGACTTATTCAATTTTAGCATAATCACTGATTTTATATTTATCTCGAAAAAAAAAAACTCGTCGGTTGAACACTTGAACCTAACATAGAAATTGAAAACCCGTACATTTGTGGTGGCACATGCACTGGTGCATTTCCACAAGCAAAATGTCCACATTTGGTAGACATAACACGTAAGACTGCTACCACTACATATTAATTTCCTTGGATTGCGCACTAAATATCCCAACTGATCAGGAAAAAATACCTACACTTATCCGAAAGAAGAACCTCGTAGAGTTTGCGAGTTCGCCGATCCAAAAAGCTTCATCTCTGTGCATCATGGTGTGACGCAAATTTTACCATGAACTACTAACTCAGCTGACAGAACTAACTCGCCTCATGAACCCCAATGACAACGTTACCTTGTGCGCCGGACCCATTGCCTGACGACTGTGTTAGGGGAAACTGTTGATTTGTACCTGAACCTGTTGTTGGAGGTTCAAGCAGCGAATGCCGACAATTTGGGCAAGATGAATGTGACAAAAGCCACGTGTTTATGCAACTCACATGGAACCCGTGATTGCATTTTGGCAGCACCCGGACTTTCTCACCGTCGGCGAATTCCCCGAGGCAAATAGCGCACTCCGTGGTCTTGATAATTACACCCGATCCATAAACCGCCACGGGAATCTGACGCAACTCGCGCTTCTTGAGGCCCTTGGCAGCTAGGCGTGGAGCAGTTTGTTCCGGGCTCTGCATCGCAAACCTTCTACTGCAGTTCAAGGCGCAGCGAACGATTGAGTTCAGCCCAAGTGCGCATATCAGCGCGCATAAAAGGGCTGCTAATATGATGACCATGTTGGTGTCAAAGTTGGCCTCGCTGATGTACGAGTCACGCGGCTTGTTCCCATTTTCCGGTGGCAAACTCAGGTCTAGTGTCTCGAGCAGGCGGCGATACATATCTTCTATTGCACAGAAATGGTTTTCTCCTTTTTCTTTGGAGGGGTTTCACACGCGTATACTATACTTACTCACTAGCTCAAACAGAAGTAACTAAAAGAGAGACAAGAGGGTTCTTTTGGATTATAGTAATGTTGTCAGGATTCCAGCTAGAAAGGGACACAGCACAAGCATCCTCTTTGTCTCCAGAATAACGCAAAAAGACTCGGTTAAATGGTCTTTGTTGATGACTGTCATCCGAATTTGGGACCTTTTTCACTGCAAGATTATTCCAGCTTCTTAATCAGAAATGGTCCTATGTACTCTGCTTGCAGCAAAAGATGATTGAGATTCGAGTGGAGAGAGTACTACTTTCAAGTTTCAACCTTACCTGACGCTTTCGCTAATTTGCTGGAGAACAGCGGGTGACCCAAAATGATCAGACTTCTTCTTTTGATAAATATCCACCTATTTGAAGGGTACTGAACCTTTGTGGCACAGGATGTGATCAGTATTGAGTGGAAGACTTGGGTTATATACCCAAGTTTTTTGAAAAGTCTTTGGAGCGATCAAGTCTCATGAGATACCAATAATTATGATTTGTATGGACAATTCCTTGATATCTCGTTCGTTCGCAACAAAATATTTTTTTTTTGTGCGGCAGTAAAATAAAACATGCTTTTTTGGAGAATGGTATAATTTGTACAAATCTTTCCATTTTCCAATTTGATCCGATCCATTCGTTCGTAGATCTATTTACTCGATCGTAGACATTTTTGGAACACCTCTAAACAAATAAAACGTAAGATATTATTGAAGTAGCTTTGCCTACCAACAGAGCTCCCGTTAAAGATGGAGTGGAATTTTAATTCTTATAGTACTGTGCTACCAAACTCACCCTAATCCCTTATTCGCAGTCGTAACCTAGCCAAAGAATATCACCGTGATTTTAGAAATGGAGCATTTAGCTGTATGATGGGTACGTTGGATGCAGACCGAAGCAAGTGGAAAGCTTTGCTGCCACTATCTTATTTGCTCTTAGTTTGCTTTTGACATCAGACTAGGCTGTTAAATATCCATATTTAAGAAAAAGAGAATATAGTCGTCGTCGATCGCCTACAAAATATCTCCCTATCTTTATCGTTTTCCCCCTTTTATGGGCACCAAAAAGTCACGCAATGTGAGCTTAATTAATGTTAGAGGTAAAGTAATACTTAGAGTCTGTTCGGTTAGTTATTATTTTGAGAATTTTTTGTGTTTTGAAAATTTTTAGGTGTTATTAACTTTATTGATATGCGTGTAGCAGTTATTTTTAAGTGATGTTAAAAAATATGTTCGGTTTGTGTATTCTCAGGATTCAAAAAATCCTGAGAATACAGGTAAACCTAACAAGCCCTTAGTCCTACGAGTACGAGTAGAAATTAAATTAGTATTCTGAATTATCAATTTAGAATTTTGAGATTCATAATTTTTAAAATTATCAATTTTAGTCATCCGTCTAAATTAGACGTTAAATTCGAAGAAAAATCATGTAAAATAATCAAAATATTCTTCTAAGACTAAATTTTAAAAAAATTAAAAAAATAAAAGTTTAAGAAATAAATTTAAAAAATATATATTATTCAAATATAGTTTCAATAGTTTTATTAATTTTATTTTGGAGGAGCATTTTGGTCATTTTGCATGATTTTTCGTCGGATATAATGCCTAATTTAGACGGATTAGAATTGATGATTTTCAAAAGTTATAAATATCAAATCACCGAATTGATAGTTAGAGAACGTACCTATTTAATTTTTACTTATCTTTATGAGATTAACTATAACTTTATCCCTTAATTATCCACTTTGTTGGAATGCAAGGGAGAGATGATTCTGTCTTTCTCATGTGACAATCAGGACGTCACCCAACTACCTCTTATTTTGTTCAGAAACGAAAACATCATTCTCTAACCCAGATTGGGCACGTTTAGCTGTTGACCAGCTCTACACCCAGAAGGCCAGAACAGAACCAATTTATTTGGATATCATGTTAACCAATAATATCTGAGAGAAACTTGATAATTCAATTAGTCTTCTGATGTACTTATATCGTATTTAGCAAAATTTAAAAATTAGACTCTAAAACACGACAGAAAACCTTGTTAAACGGTTCTATAAATTGTTTTTCCCCTTATAAGTTTCAAAATTAAGTAACCTAATTAAGGGGCTGTTCGTTTAACAAAAATTTTTTTGAATTCTCACGATACAAAAATTCTACAACCAAACATCATTTTTAACATCACATAAAAATAAATACAACACGCATATTAATAAAATTAACATCACCTAAAAATTCTCGGTTCCACCAAGCAATACTAGTACTATTTTATAATATAAAAGGGACATGGAAATGACTGGTGGGATGGCTAATTGGGAGGTTGGAGATTGCTCCATGAGTACCATGACAATCCGTGCAAGCTGATGGGCCTAGTGATGCCGCCCGTAGGTAGTAGGTTGTGATCCTCTATGTAGATTACGTGTTCCAATTGACCCATGGATATGTTTAGTTTGTTTCTTTTGTACGTGTAAATATCTTATTTCCTAGGCCGGTTGGGCTCTTTTGAACGTTCCCCTAACCTCAACTTATATATAAAGTTAACATCAGAAAAAACAAAGAAATGTTGACAGCAGGCCCGCAGGGACGATCCTGAAGGTACTACTGAGATTTTTAGCTCTATATAATATCAAGCGAGTTGCCTCACCGACCACGTCCACATCTAAGTAACCGCACTTTGGTGCTTTAGGTGACCGACCTTTTTAAATTTTTGTTCAGGTCGGATCCAGCGAGCTGGGACACCATTGTCTAAGTTCTCTGTATTTATGCAGACCAACGATCCACCAAAGATTAGAGGTCCATTGCAATCGGCACATACTGTAATAACGCATGCACGTACCTTTTCTTTTGACTGAACTTTTCAGTTCATTTGCAATCTTGTACTACAAAGCTATATGGTTTATAGAGTTTTTTTTTTTAAAGTTGAGATCAGTACAATAGATTATAGAGGGAAGGTACTTACAACTTTCCTTTCACATCCACGCTGCATGGTGTCCGCGTAGGCTAGATTTTATAGTACAAATTGCACCAACCTGGAAGCCACTATTTGTGTGATTCATTCCCTTCAGTGGTTTAAGAGAAAGAGGAAGTGAAATATTGATTGCAGATAATTCCTTTCTGTTTTTGTAAAGTACAGAAACATGAAAAATAACCATTACAATATCAAGAAGACAACAAAAATGGAGAAAGGAAGGCAACAACTCGATCCAGTTTCAGATTTATTTGTTTTTAAATCCAAGAAGACCATATTATTGAAGTAATGAAGTGGGTAGGCTACTTCGAGTGTATCGATAAATGCTCTTAGATGGATGCCTTAGTAGGAGAGGGCATTCCCAGAGATGACTGGACCAGGTTTATGAAAATATTTACACGCTCGTCCTTGGTTAGAGGAGGAATAGTGCGTGACACTTTCTGGCAAAAGAGAAGTTCAATTACAGTCCAGGTATTGTTTGTAGTCGGTCAAAAAAGAAAGAAGGTAATGCAGGAAGTCAGCCAAAGGGAGCAGAACACATATAAAGATCTATCCAGACTATCCTAACCTTTGCTGCCGTTCTAGCTATACGGGTAAGTGGTGGATCTCGGTTGGTCAGTCAAAAAGAAAGAATAAGGGAGAAGAATCGGAAAATGGGAAAAATGAGGAAAGAAAGGAAAAGGAGATGAGGAAAAAGGGAGAAAAGGTGAAGAAGGAAAGGGATGTACTACCTTACAAAAGTGTTGAGTTAATTCCTTCCACGGGAAGGAAAGTTCAATTAGGGGTCTTTTAAGAGGGTACAAAATTTATTAGGATTTTAACTTATAACCTTAAGGAGAAGTTCTTTAAGTCGTACGTTTTAAAAAGAAGAGAAAGAAAAGAAAGAGGTTGGTTCGTACCGTAATTCCCATATTGTGTGCATACTAATATTTTAAGTGAGTATAGGGGGTAAGTACGAGCACGAGGCGTGATAGGGACCTAGTCCAGTCAAATCTCCACTATAAACTAAATAATGGATACACAAATTCTTCTCTATTCACAACTAGATGCTACAACTCAGATCTTCATGATTATATCAATCTTTACAAAACAACGGAAAAAGAATATAGAGAAAATACTAACTATTTGCGATTACTGTTCGGGAGTACAAAACACTGTTATCGAGCTCAAAATCCCGTGATTTTAGGAATTATGTTACACAATGGTTATATAAGTCATGACACTGAACACTTATTTATTAAATAAGAAGAGAGAGAAATTCTCCTCAACGACTAGTTTTCTTCCTCTGCCATTTTCTTTCTTGGTATATGTAACGCCCCGGGCCCAAATTCCATAGGGATAGATTTTCGTATAAAATAAGGCTTTCTCGCCATGTATAATCATTTATCTAGGCCGCAATATTTTAAAACTAATTTGTACAACCTCAGCAAAATATTCATAAACAATTAAAGACCCAAAAATATCAGACCGAGACCTGAAAATTACATTAGCATATTCGATATCAATATCGATGAAGATCTCTCAAAATAATACAATATCGAATTCTCCAATTAATTTCCAAAAGTATTCTTGCAAAACACGCTTTCAAAACACAAATATATCTGATGCTCCTCGAACTTCTCTAATTCTGCCAACTCTGAACAATTATGAGAATAAGAGGTGAGCTAAGACTAGCTCAGTAAGTAATAATTCAATGAGGTTGGGGAAAAGACAATTTTATCATAATAACCGAAATCCAGAATATAACACCGTGAGCCATACTGAATCCAAAATACAAGTTTGTAACAAAAATATCCAAGGCCGCGCAATATAGGAAAATCACCAATGGTCACACAGACCTCCAAATATTAGGTCACACAGACATCTAGGCCATAAAGACCTCCAAATACTACGAGGGGTATCAAATTTGCCACACAGATTGCAAATCGTCGTAACTGAGTGACCATTAGAATCGTTACAATTTTTCAACAACGTCCAGACAACACAAAAGGCCATCTGGATGGTTAATTCAGATTCTTCTACCCGACGTCCGGACGAATAAAACCAGCCCGGATGGTTAAAGTTCTAGATCCATTTCGAATCCATCGGCATATTTAATGACGTTAAATTTGATTGAGCCACATATAAAAATAAAGCAGAAACACGTCTAGACGACACCAATAACGTGAGGACTACATGAAAACCATTCGGACACAATGCAGGGTGACAAATTCCAAATTGTCGTAACTGAATGACAATTAGAATCGTCACAATTTTTACAATGTCGTTCGGACGCGTTTTATACAAAGTCCGAGTATACATTACCTAACGAATCATAATCGTAAGGATATAGTGACAAATTAAAAATCGTCATGAACACAAAATACAGTCCGGACGTTACAAACCGCGTTCCGACGAAAAAAAATATAGAGTCCGGACGGTACTAAAAAGGTCTGCACAGCTATGAGCGTTTCTTCCGCAAATCATGTGATTCCACGTTTCAAAACTTCAGACCCGTGACATTGATACCGTCCGGACGGTATTTTTACATGCGAACGTCCGAAAATTTAAACGACGCAGTTTGACGTTCGTGCGAACTGCTTATGCTTATGTTCGGACGGTTTTTACTAGGTTAACGATGGAATGCTCCAGGAGAAGTATCACCAATGTCGGGAGACAAACAAAATGACCAGCTTGGGAAACCACTTTTTTAGCGGAGTTAAAGGAGAGTTTCGGGCGATAGTGGAGTCGACGCATTTGTTGTGCGAATAGGGCTCTAACGGAAGAGCTGAATATTATGCAGATGAAACTGTTCTCTTTGAAAGAAGTCTTAGTTGTCATAGTCTGTCCATACTGTTTCAATACAGCTCCAGACACATATCAGATATGTGGAGGGTCATTTGGCACAGGTTCGTGATGCCCTCAGACAAGTCGGTCTTGCAGCCCACCATGTCATGATCAGTGATATCAGTCGTTGCTGACGGCTTTGGACTAGAAGGGCGCGGATATGGACGTTGGGTGGTGGAAAAAGGTCTTTGTACTTAATGAGGTCCTGAAGGACGTGACAACAGGTGTAGAACTCTTTCCCTTGAGTGAGCGGGTCGTGCTGATAGAGGAGCACCTTTGCCGAGTGTGTCACGTTCAGAAACTGCCTGATAGTGATGATGGTGATGAGCAGTAGTCTAGCTGCTTTGTGGACATCTATTAGTTTTGTTTTATTTGGACATTTATTTATTATGTTTTGAGGAAATTTTACTTATATTATGTTTTGTGGACATGTATTGGTGTTTATTTGATGTTATTTTGTTCATATTATGTTTTGACGACATTTGATATATATATGTTATTTGTATTTATTGGAACTTAATATAAAATTTTAATTAATGTTACATTTCTAATTTCGGTATACTCATTAGAACTTAACACACTTAAGGTTATTTATATTATTAACTAACTTTGGCTATTTATAACTCGCTAATAAATTAAAGATTTAGTTCGAACTTAACTTTGGCTATTTAAAACTTGATTATATGGTCGGGATGCATGAAATTAGAGATTTAGTTCGGATGTTTGGTTTGATATCGTTCGGACTGTGTGAAATTTTAGGCGGCAATAATTCTCATTCAAAATTATACACATAGGCGTCCGAACTTGATTAAAAGTGTCCGAATGACTTGTATTCGTTTAAAGGATGGAAAATCGCAAACAATATAGCCAAAATGTAAAAAACTTAGAAATTTTGAGAGATTTGAGCAAGAGGAGAAAAGATGAGCTGATTTTGGATGTTAATCTCATCGAAAAGGGTGTGAAAGAAGCAATTCATTTGAGATTTTATATTCGATTTCATTTGAGGTTAGTGAGTTTTAAAATTTCTCTTATTTTAGTATGAAAAACATGAAATTTAGGATATCAAATGATGTGTTTTTTCAATTTTTAGGGTTTAAATGATAACCATAGAGTTTAGGGTTGGTTGTGATTTGTTTATATTGAAGTGTTTCTGATTTTGGTTGAGTTTGTCATGAATATGTGGTGAAAATAGAGTTTGGGAGGCGAAGAATCGTCTTGTTCGAAAATCGCTGTCCGAACGGTGATATGTATTATTCGGACGTTATGTTACGTCCGAACGGTTCTTACTGTTATGTCATGCATTCATTCAGTAACCCTAGCCCCCGTTTAAGAATTACTCGAAGTTCAGATAGCGCTAGCGGTGTCGGGTCCTTCCCTTAGGGATAAGAATGAATTACCGTCCCCCACCACAACCAATGGCACCCAGAGTAGTTGTGCATGTAAGTATCTTACACCGTCAATCTTTATTAAATATTATGACTTTTTAAATTTTTATGCTTAACTGAATTTAAAATTCATTGTTCTTCATTTGTAGCGATGTCCGGAATAAAACATGTTCGAGGTAGTACGCGTGAGATTGCCTTACTCATGCATGTTATGTAAGAAAAAAAAATTCAGAATCTGATGAAATTAATCAGTTGCTTTATAAAAAGACACATACTAATAAGGATGTCATGTGGACTTCTGCAGATGATGGATGAGCATCAATGAAAGAAAGACGAAGAGCTTATGTTGACGATGGCGGAGCAGCAACGCAAAAAAGATGAAAAACACCAAAAGATGATACAGGAGCAGTAAAGGACCTTAGTGGAACAACAAGAACGAATGATGTAACTAATGGCAGAGCATATGCGTGAGCAGATGATGGAGCAGATCAAACAGCTGCAATCTCGTTCGACACCCAAACGAAAAATTGGGTAGATTTATATTGTATTTTTACTACCTTGTCAGTAGTTATCGATTATGTATTTTATTTACACTTTTTTTTTCTGACGATTGCATATTTGTAGATATTTTATTATATTATGATCACTGAATATCTTTCTATTTATATTATTTTTAAATTTTTTAAATTTGTAATCAAATTAATTTAAATAAGAAGCAAATCGTTTGAACGGTAACAAAGGTGGTTTGAATGGTTATTAGGCCTCGATAACGTGCGCACGTGTAACTACTCGTCCGAACTCTTCGCGTTTAATTACTCCGTCGGAACGGTTATAAAGGCGTGCACCGATCCGAACGTGTTCGCCTAACGAAGAATCCGAACCATATACATAGTAGTTCGAACGAGTTCGGAGGATGACAAATAGATATTTCGTCATAAATGAAACAATGGTGCGGACGTCTTTACGACAGCGTCCGGACCCTATGTAATCCTGTTCGGACAATTTTATATAATCGTGCGCTCAGATTGTACATGACGAAATTCATTTCGTCACCTTGGACGAACCGTTCGCATGAGCGGTATGAACGTGTAGTGAGTACGTTTGTACAACTCGTGTGAACGGATGGACTGTACTGGGTATGACGATTTTCAATTTTGTCGCTATGAGACAAAACCGTTCGAACGGTGTTGTAAACCGTCCGAACGGGTTTGAGCGACAAAACTTAAAAATCGTCACCTAAAACTTTGTCTGACGAGCTTTAGGTGACAAATCGGTTTTGTCACCAAAAACAATAGGTGATGAATTGTGGACTTTTAATGGTGAGAATTTTATCCGGTAAAACCCAGAAATTTCGTTTCTAGTTCTGGTACCGAGTCTGGCCTATTTCGGTACCGGAACCCCTTTTGGGAAATTCCGGAACCAGAATCGGAACCGGAAATTCCGGCGGAAATGCCGGAATTTCCGGTTCCAATTTTTTCCCCTGGTTTGGGACTTATCTTCTTCGTGGTCGTGGAAAAGTTTTCAATTCTCATTGTTCTTAACCTTCACCTCCCTGCCTCCAGCGACACCCCCTCCCTCCCTCCCAAGTCCCAGCATACCTCCCGAAATCTCCATCTCTCTCTCTCTCTCTCAGATCTCTCAACTCTCTCCCTCCCGAAATCTCTCTCGCTCTCTCTTGGGGGTTGCTAATTAGCCTAATTTCAGTTGAGCTTGTGCTCGAATCTCTCACCAGCACTCTTGAGGTGAGGTTTGTTAATTTTAATTTTGTAAATCTTGTATTTTGTCATTAAATTACTTTAGGGTTTGTGTGTTTTGATTTGAGGATTTTCAAATAGCAATTTCAGATTCTTAAAGGACCTCTGCTGCCTCTTTTCTCAGCCACTCATGTTGAACATGGCTATTGAAATCAAGTACTGATGGCGGTAAATGGACAGAAAGAATATCAAGGGGGGAGTACCGGAAGAATGCAACCATGCTCCCAAACCTGTTGAATGAATTCTCAAATCACCAATTTTATATTCAAAGAATAAAAAGTGAACAATGAGTCCCTCTATAAAGCTACCTGGCAAAGTGACTGGGCTTGAAGAAACCGGCTTCGGTAGGGAGATTTTCCATTAGAGGCTGCGTAGATTTCAAGCACATGAGTCACGATTTTGTGCCCAAGTCCATGCAGTTCTTTGGGAATGGTGTTCGATTTGGTTTTGTTCCATGTGATAATAACGATGTTTATTGGTTTTTCACTGGGACTCCCTCCAGCGAAGGTGAGCTCTTAATCTCAGCTTAGCGCTTGGTTGCTTTTTCTTTTTCACTATTTGGACCAATCACAAGTACCGAGAGAGAGGGGAAAAGAATACAATAAGCATTTGCTGGTGCCAGAAGAGGCGGTGTCAATATAATGTCATTAAATTAGAATAGGTGATTTGGAACTCAATTACACAACCTAATATTTTTCTTAAATAGAGAGTAAGGTTTTTTGGGTAGATGGAGGAAACCCAACTCGATGTCTTCATAAGAGAGAAAAAAAGAGGGGGAGGGGGTCTGGATCCTTACTCTGTTGATACCCTTCACCCCCCCAAAAAAATTATTTTACTTGCTATTTACTTTTTTTACAACTACAAACATATTTTCCACGTAAAGCCTGGGCCCGATTCCCTTGGCCCAGGCTTTATGTGGAACTTGAGAGAGCGGGACAGAGGCCCAAAGGGAAAGAGAGAAGAGGTTGTACGCGGTCGACGAGGTGGCGACCACAGACGCTGAAGAAGGAGGAGAAGAGACGCGCAACAGTTGTCTCCAAGTGTTTTTGTCGTCGCTGTTATCGAGCTTTGGAGGATTATTTCGCTCTAACTCTCAAGAACAAGAGCAAGAAATGGCCTCGAGAGCTATTGCTCCTCTGCGTCAGCCCAGAGGTACCTCCATTTCCGCGAGGATTGAATCTGCAACTGGGTTTTTCTTTTTTAATTCCTTTTTTATCTGCTAGTGAGACCTAATGGTTTTTTATTTCCTTAGAATTAGAATGTCTTATTGAATCAGAATCTGGGATTTCTTTTCACAAAATTTTAATTTAAACCCATGGAATCTATGTTCTTTGATTGTTGAATGTTTTGGCGAACCATTAAAAGTCCGTTTCTTTTGTTTTTCCTGAGTTAGCCTTAACTATTCTGCCCATGTTGTGCAAAGATTTGGGGAAAGTAAATATTAGGAAACGAGAAAGAAATGGTGAAGATAAAGAAAAAAGATAATTAATTTGTCTATGCAGGGATTGATATAAAATTTTGTTTTCGGGGTCTCTGTTTCGTTTAACTTAGTGGCCCTGTTGTTGTCAACTAATGAGAACCACTCCTTGAGTAGGATCAGGATCCTCTGCCTTTATTACTTTTGGTTTTTTCACTTAATGTTGTAGTGGTCGTTTATCTAACATAGACAACATATTTCATGATCTTCTCTCCCTCTACAGTCTTGGATTACTATCACCGTTTTGTGAATTCTCTGATTTTGTTTCTTTGGATATTTTCCATCTGGGTCTTGGTGATAATATACTGGGTGTCCGTGTGATTTATTTTCTAGGCATGTCGATGTGTTTTTCGGTTGATGACAATGAGCTCTGCTGTGGTTTTGTTGGATTTAAGTTGAAGTGTGAAGAATTTTGAAGTAATATATAGCTATAATGGAGGGATCTTAAGGCTCTTGTGTTTGTGAAACAAAAAGTGCTTTATCTAGAATTATAAGATATGAATTTCTTTTGATGATTTTGTCCTTAAGCAGACTGAAGAAATTGCAATCAAATCTATAACAACTAGTGCTATTGACTAACCTATCCCGAGACTCCACCCCAGTTTCATCAACCTCCGCTTCCTCAGCTGCCAGCATTCCAGCAGAGGCAGCAATGTCTGGTTTGGACATAACAGATCCCATGTCTGGCATCCTGAACTGCTGCGCAGCCTGTGTCTGCAACTAGGGTCTTTCGATTTTCTATAGTATGTCGCAATGAAAGCAATTAATTTTGTGGATTGATGTTATTTCTAATGTATTAGAATTGAAATTGATTTGAATTTTTGAAATGATTGAATATTTGAATTTGTTAGGACATAGTATGATACATGTATTTCAATATTTTTAATGTTTTTCGTCTTTAATTTTCGATATTGTAATTCTAAGAATTTTTTTGTACTACGAAGGAATTTTTTTTTTGTTACTTCGCCTTTAAAGTTCGACACCCCTGAATATTAATCCTGGTTCCGCCACTGGTTTTATGACTTATTAATCTGTCTTTCAAATTATGAAACAACTGAAAGGTACATCAGTGGTAGATCTGTTTAGGACGTTCTTGCCGCAATAATTAGGCATGTATTTTGCAGTATTTTTACTTCCAGTCTACTACAATTTTCCAAGTAAAACTCTATTAGTTTCCTTCTCTGTGTTTGGGGCAGTGGTGTGATCCGAGCAAAGTGGTCGAAATTATTTTTATTCCTTCGATGAACAGAGGGCACTCCCAACGTCCAAGTTGTCTATAGTTATGAGTAGGACCTGATGGCCACGCTGCAGATACATGGATTTATAGACCTTGAATGTTGTTGAGAGATAAAAACTCAAGACCCTTGTGTTCGACTTTAGTTAAGGTCTGGTTCTTTTATTTATGCACTACATTTTGTAGTAGGACCTTTATGCCAACTTTTGCTTCTAGATGGATATATACAACTAACACTTTTGCATGTCAGCCACTTGGTCATATTGTATTCCTTTCCAACTCCATAAATCAAGCTCATTAGTACAGCTTACATTGTCGATATTATCCAGCAGAGTGACGACAGAGTGATGACCTTGTTAAGTGTTACTGGCACTGCTTTGAATTTGAGGGAGTCAATTGTTCTAATTTATTGGTTTAAACCGTTGTTTTCAACTTTTCTGTGGAACTGGAATTTCTAGATTCCGTTTACGGAAATTCCGGTTCCATTTCGGAATGTAACCAGAACGAAAGGAATCAGAATGACTCATTCCAGTTCCATCCGTTTCGGTACTCACCCTTAGGGACTTTGAGTGACAAATTTTTTTGTCACCCAAGTCTGTTACATCACATTTTCTTGGTTCAAAGAACCAATCAACCTTATTGCACACACTGCCGTATAACCTGCCATGTGCTTGAAAATTGCTTCAAATATGAAAATGTTGAGCCTCCACTGTGTTATCATTGTAAATTGATCTGGTCATGTAGCAATCAAATGCTATAAACTCCATGGGTTTTCCATTGGACAGAACTCTGCGACAGAATCACCAACTTCAGAGATGCATATGCTTCGCCACCGTTCTTTCTTTCGGATCGCCCAGCCCTTCGAGGTTTGATGTTGCTGCCGCTTCGTACTTTCGTCTTTGGTGATAGATTTCTAGGGGTTTCCCAAACATTATTCAAAGAATCACAAAGGCAGTATCGTTTCAGTGTCTCCGTCCAATAGACTCAAAGCTCTCAACTATTTCAACCTCAACCGCAAAGCTTTGAGCAAGCTCCACCTAACCGTTTTTAAAAACTCTTTCCAAGCTCTTCCTCCCTTCTGTCGGCGCATTATATCTCTTTTCCACAGTAACATTCCGACTCTTCCCAATATTCAGACACCGCAGCGGCCTACAACATGACTGCTGATTTCAGCAACCTTACTATGGACCCTCAACCCGATTCAAGTGATGAGCAAGTCAATAATGGTGATGACTCTGACATGCCTATTCAACATTTTGGATTCCAAAACCCAAAACACATTTTTTATCTTCATTTTCAAGCAAGGTCTGGGCTTATATGTTGAGAAATGTGTAGTCCCACGTTGTCTATGCAATGTGGTCATGTTAGATTTTTGACTTATAAATAAGCCCCCTATGTAACATTTTTGATATAAGTGAGTTAACACAATTAATCCAATGTGGTATTCTCCTAATAAATGTCTCATTTATCAAGTTTTAAATTTAATTTCTAACATTATCGCTTCTCAACGTAAGTACATTGCTGATCTTCTCCAGCGAGCTGGATTGTCTACCTTCAAACCGATTGCCTCTCCCTTGGGAACTTCTTCTCAGCTGTCTGCGTCTCTTGGTTCTCTTAATTCAAGCCTTACTGTCGTCCCTTTACCCTTCAGCTTGCGGGGGGTAGGGCTATTCAGTGCCACCGGGAAATCCCGGTGGCATCGGAACCGGAATCGACACCCCGGTGTTGTTGCTGGTTTAACGTTTTTGGGAAAACCCGGGGGTATTCCCGGTTCCCCGGCACCGGGATCCCGGGGACCGGGTTTTCCCAATTTTTAACCCCCCTTTCTTTTCCCTTTCGACAGAATCCCTCCCCCCTCCCCGAATCCCTAATGGCTTCAGCATCCCCTCTCCTGCGCGCAACCATTCTGATACTTGAAGCATGACTAGCCGAGTTTGTTGTGACGAAGGGAAGCTTAACAGTTGCAAGACCACCTGAACTTTCAGCGGAAAAATTTGTGGGGCTTCCAGTTGCGGGTTTGACAGCTCACCAGGCTCAAACTCAATCTGCCGGAATCAAGCTTGATGGAACTGGCACGAAGTCAAACATCCTGATAACTGCTGCTTCAGGTGGCGTGGGTCACTATGCTGTTCAACTCATGGGTTATTTTTGTTTTCATCTGTCTGCGTCTTTGCCGAGAAAACTAAATGTTCACTCTGCAGCCAAACAGATTATTTTTGCACTTCAGATTATCAGTCTTGGCCCGTGTTAATGCAGAATGCTGCCTTTGTTAGTGGTGAAAATATTAGGAATTGGTCATAAGAACTTGGTATAGGAACTTCTGACGAGTTTGCCATGACTTTTGTGTAATCATATATTTGGAGAGCAAGGAATTTGTGGTGATATCATTCTAAGGGTGTCAGGTAATGTACTTCTGTTTGTGTTGAAGTTGGATATGATATGTGCTAAGTTTACGCATAGCTTCTTTATGAGCTTTAATTGCCTCTGTCTCTGTTGTGTGCATTACTGGTAATATGACTTGTGCATAGTAATATGAAGTTCTTGGCAAGAACATATGCAAAGGATTGGATTTCTTGACGGTGGAAAGGCCATCTCAGTGCTTTAATTGCGTAGAGGGTGTGGCTAGTTTTTTTACTTTTGCTTATCATTTAGCAGGAAAATGATGGATGTGAGAAGCCAACACAATCAATGAGCTCAAGTACTTTGGGTAAGATTCTGGCTACAATCGTCAATTGCTTTGTTGATTCTTAATAGCGTGGTCTGTTGTTCAAATTTATTGAAGATGTTCGAATATTAACTGGACTGAAATGGGGATTGAATTAGTTTTAGAACATTATTGGATTTTCTTCTTGTATTTTTTCATAAAAAGTAGAGACACAGAGACAGTTGGCAATACTTGGTTTATAGATTGTGTCCAATTCACAAACCATTCCACTAGAGGACAATCACTTTTTTTCTTTTTTTATTTTTAACCCTAAAAGAACTTATAAAGTGCTAATTTTAAAGCTACCCTAATTTTCACTAGAGGACAATCACTTTTTTTCTTTTCCTTCTAGTTATTGGGTTCTCCAGTGCAGGGTTTTGCTCACCATAACCTGATACAGATGGAATTACATGAGACTAAGACAGACATAACTATTTCTCCCTCAATTATGAAATTCTGAATATCTACAGTGTTCATGGGACTGTATAGCAAGCTCCCCTAACCATAACACCTGCAGACACTGCCCAACTGTGCATTAAGAACAAAAAGGATGGGAATAGACAACAGGGTCATATGTCTTTTATAGGTATATCTATCTCTACTATAGTTGGCGGAGTTACAACCTTGTGTCTGCCCCATGCTAAACTTATCACGAGCAGTGTCCCCTGGCCTATTTCTGCACCAGAAATTTGTTGTGTGATCATTGCTACTACTGCAGAAGAAACCATGAGAGCTTAGTAATTGGTAGTGTGGCCACAACTTATTGATTAATAGGCCTTGTTCTCCAATTCTCTACTGAAGTCCCTGCATTCAACAGTTGGTCTATCTATGAAGTCATTAAAGAAGAAAGCAATAGAGCAATCTAACCATGCCTTAAATTCTTTGGCCCACTACCGTACATGTAAATCATTTTCGAGATGTAGGATTACCGAAAACCGCCACCGCTAAGGGCCGGTTTTTATCCTTAACGGTGTAGGTGTAATTGACATTTTTTTTTAAACCGGCATATCCGGTGTAGGTACCGGTTTTGGCCAAAACCGGCACCTACACCGGGGTTGAACAACCCTAACGGGGGGATATTGAGACACATTCAGCACCACAAAACCAGCACCTCAGCACACCGAGTCACAAACTACAGCTCAGCCTTAGCTCGAGGATTCTACATCCATCTCTGAAGATTTGTTTGTTATAATTAATTCTTTGTAATCATCTGTAGTCTATTTACTCCGTAATTTTAGAAATTCTGTTACACAGTGATTATATATGTACATGATACTGTACACTCATTTATTTTCTCCTCAACGCCCAACTTTCTTCCTCTGCCGTTTTCTTACTACTGGACCATGCCTCCGGCTATGGATTGCTCGAGGGATGTTGACGTACGTCAAGCCAGATCCCGATAAGATTTCAGATTATTAAATTAATGTAAAATTTGTCTTATTGGGAAACGAGCCCTTACAGTTCTGAGGTATTAGATAAGCAGTAATCCCAGGCCATATTTAACTCAGTCACTAGCTCTTACAATGTGACGTTAATGATTAATCCATCTTCCTATTTTCTATCTGCAGTTTAGCTCATAGGTGCGATTCTGTTTGTCCAATAAGAAACGCGTCTAAGTCGTGAGAAGATACATTCCATTGGTTGTTTCAAAGACTGGGACGTAATCGTTTGAGAAACGCGCTTTCGGCGACCCAGCCTTAAAAGAGAGATTTTTTTTCGAAGTCTTAAAAGAGAGATCGAGTGAGATGTTTTGCGGGTGTACCCTGGTTGGAAGCGCGCCCCAGGCTCCTTCAAACAAATCTTGCTTTGTATTACTGGTACATTTGTAGAGCAAGGGAAATCACATGCATTTCGTAAAGGATAAATAAGCTTTAAGTACGTACGCAAATCTAAAAATTCATCTGCCACATGCATCCATCGATTTGATTTCCTCAGTAGACAAAGCATAAATACCAGCTAAATGAAAGACCGACTTAGAACAACACCCACCTACTTGATGACTTGCAACGAGACTACTATAGAAGACAAGACACCATAAAAAGGAAAACCAAGCCCAGTGGAGCATCCGTTAAACAAAAGCTCCCATTTATTCTCACGCAGGCCGCAGCTAGATCCGGCAGAGAAAATTAACGCCTTGGTCCATCAACTTCAGTACTTCACTTCACGCTGCAACACGGTTATAAGTAGGAGAAACAGGAAAAGGTTTAAAAAATTTGGAGTAAAATAAAAAGGTCTACTAGCATCATGTGTAGTGGAGCTCATGCAACCAGCATTATACACATAATCCTCGTGCATTAGAAACATGCTTTTGCAAGCACGCAAGTATAAGCTCATGCTCTCACACACATGCACAGATCGAGAGAGTAGGGGAGTAGGAGTCATACTTGTTGCAGTCGGCTGAGGGGCTGATCTTGTAAGGAATGTTGACCTTACATTTGTTAGGAAGTCCAGCTGCGAGCCCAAGGTTGTAAGCACTGTATGGAACTCCGCTGACAGCTTGCTTTAGGCACCTGCAAACGCTCTGGCGGTCCCCTGTAGTCTGAGCCAGGCTGTAGAGGGTCTTGATCCCAGTGCAGCATTCGGTGGGCACAGTCCCACCATTGGCTACGTAAGAAACGCATGGGGTCAGGTATCTCACAACCTGGTTACATGATACGCTTGCTTTGGCCGTGGGCGCAGTTACTACCATGCAGAAAAGCACGAGGCAAGCAAGCTTAAAAACGGAGCTAGCCATGAAGTGTATAAATCGGAGCAAAGAACAACTCGATTTGCTTTTTTGGCTGGCTGATTCCTGAATGAGTCCAAGGGCTCCCGGGTTAGTCTTTATATAATGCGCATGCACAGTGGTATCATATGCGTTTCATGGGTTAGCTTGCTTGGTAGCTGGGCTTTAAAGTGTTCTGGTGTGAATACAGTTGGGTGCGTTAAATGTTAGTAATATAGATATGTTGGTTTCCCTCTCTGGAAGGGGAAAGAAGAATCAAAAGAAGAAATTACTGCTTCAATGTGCGAACCCGACGAAAACTTACACGCATCCAGCTACAAGTGTCAGAAAGAGTGAATGATTTACTGATGCAAGACTTATCTACGAGGACAAATGACGACAGCTTTTCAGAACCTAATTACTGTGGCGGTAATATTTTGTCGTGTGGGATTCATTGGAGTACTCTCCACGACAATTGGAAATAAAATATATATTTGTGGTCGAATCTTTAGCAAGATACGCAGTTGGACTATGTGAAGAGTGTAGGAGTTACCGCCCGGAGATAAGCACGTGGCCACCCGCGGGAGGGACATTCGCGGACTGAGACTCTATGGTCCAGGAGTTAATTTTTTCCTTGTTCAAAAAGGTGCGAGGCCCAAACATGGTGGTGCCCTATACGCATGCCAGCCAACAGTACGAGCCCATCTCTATTCGCACAGCTGATATTGCGTTGGCCTGCCTGGCCCCAAAATCATCTTCGGTCAACATTTCGACTCCTCTTCTGCTTCGAGATGCCAAAATCGAAAGTGTACCTAATTATGTACGTACTGAATATATGTAGGCCGAGGTTGTCTTCATTCTATATGCAACCGATTGATTTTTATGAAATCTGTACGAGGGGTCTTGATTTGGTTGGTTCCGGTCGCTTGTCAATATAATAAATGTTAGAGCGTAGTAGCCATATGTTATTGTCGCTAATGTTGGACGTGCATGATGTCTCCATCCAAGAATGAGGTACTAAGCGAAACTTTTCCGGTAGTACGAATCGCTACGCTTCGCTTGTTTCTATACGATAACATGCACCTTGGGTGGGTGGGTGAAAAAAAGGGAAGAGGATAGAACCACTATTCTATTATGGTAGGTCATTTATCATCACAGAGAAACAAACGGGGCCTATAATGACTAATTGAGTGATATAGAGAGGTTGATGAGATAATATTGTATGTATATATATAATTGTGATCCTCTCAACCTGTATTATATAATTATACTTATTTAAATTTTCTTATAGTGTAGATTTATATGTTGTGTTTATTTCTCTTGAAATTATATTACACTAAGATTCATAGTTATATTTATTTCTCTCGAAATTGTATACAATTTGAGTAAGATACGTTGAGAAAACTGATCCGAAGCTAACCGTTAGGTCTCCGCCTATAAATTAATCACATGGTTTTAATCAACTCAAAATTCTGAGATGCCAAAATCTTCACCACGAACGCCCCATTAATAAGAACGCGCGGTAAAAAGTATTGTCGACCCTCTTTAATTTCCCGGTCGAAAAGTTATCCACTTTAACGGTGGTCCCAAATGTTCCAATGCCAACAAAGTATAGCCAGCGCATCGATTCCATGGAAGTTGAGGGCACCCCATCAAATACCGCTGGTTTTCTTAATTGCAATATGGAAATTGATTGGACCAAATGAAGCTTCCTCCGGACCTCCAGCTTTCTTTTTCTCCATGACAACTAAGCTTAATTACATGACTTACAGGTCCAAAACCAGTGGTCTTCGATACTCATACTGGCTTTATGGTTACCAGTGTGGACATATATAAGATTAATGCACTTGTTCGCATATTTTTCTTCGTGCTTTCGTTTTATTGTTGTTTATTTGGGAGGAAAGAGGGACTAAAATCAACCACTGCACTTGGACAGAAGTGCAAGAAAGAAAAAAAGTTCGGAAAAAGTGTAACATATGGAAGAGAAGAGAAAGGTAATATATTTGTATCCTCATTACATAAACGACCGAGTACGAGACATACACGATGCAACTAAGAACATAGCACCCACTTATTTCAACGCTGCCTCTCCTGTGGGTGGAAAATTGCTTCTCCGTCGAGCTCACTTCACGCTGTAACGCAATATTAATATACATAAAGTTAGTCTCTTTCAAGCACTGTAATGGTAGACCTGCTGTTTGATGATTTTATTTGTAAGAAGAAATCGTCTATGGATGCCTTTACCAGGAGAAAAGGATTCTTACGTGGCACAGTTGGTGGATGTGCTGATTTTGAATGGAACGTTGACCCCACACTTGGCAGGAAGCCCAGCTACGAGACCGGGTTTGAGGCCGGAGATGGAACCAGCGGTTGATTTCAAGCACTTGCAAACGGCCTGGCGATCAGCTGTTGTCTTGGCCGAGTTGTTGATGGTCCTAACTCCGCTGCAGCACGGTGCAGGGACAGCCCCACCGTTCTTCACATAGGATATGCATGGTGCCAAGGCGGATGCCACCTGTCCACACGACACGGCGGCCTGAGCAAATGGTGCAGCCACCACCATGCACATGACTACCAAGCAAGTAACCTTAAGGACGACCAAGGAGCTAGCCATGATAGTTAGCTACGAAGTAATAATATTCTTGTCGCAGTTCTGATAGAAAATACTTAGCTGCAGTCTAACTAGTTCTGAAAGCTTGAGTGACTATTAAGGATCCGAGATCCTGGTTTTATAGAGAAACAGTGGACGTGATTACGGCGTTTTTTTTCCCTGTAATTATGTGGCATATAGGAAGGGATTTGGTGGTAGTTGGGCTTAACAAAATGCTTTGTCGATCGGATATTGATGTCCTCGGTTCCCACGTTTGACGCAGGGAACTCCGCATTTTTTTTTCTCTCATGCCGGCTTCAAACTTTGTCTTCATAATTACTGGTTGAAAACTATTAACTCAATTTGAACACGTCTTCCGACAAATATATTGAAAACAATTTGTCTTTATTGATCCATGACATTTAAACCTGTTTTTATCCTTTATGTTTTCGGTAGACATGTTTTATTCATTGAAAAAATAATAAAAAAATCAATACGTGCGCCGTTAATTAAGCCAGGAATTTAGCCGGCGAACATTTGTTGAACCCAATAAGGTTGTCATGATGAATTGTGGGAACCAAACGTCGAACATTTGTCAAACCTAGTGGCTAGTGTCCACTGTACAGAACTGGCGGTTGACAAGTAGCATCCAGTTTTTTTTTTTTTTCCATAGGTAATATGGTGGGGAAAGTCGCCAGATTCAAATTAAAGATCAAACTCTTCTAAAAAGGTAAAAGGGGCCAATCAAACTACAAGTTCACTTTACACAAATAGCATCCAGATTAATAGTGTTCTTTTTGATCGGTAGCTCTAACGAGATAGGGGCGTTTGATGGTCGAAAATTTAAAATTATTTTTTATTTAATATTTTTTAATTATAGTTTTTATTTAAATATATATTTTTTATATTATCTTCACTGCTTTACAAGTTAAATATTTTAAAATTTCTATTATTTAACATTTTACCATCAAATACCACCATAATTTACAGAATCAATCAGTAAAAACAAGAAGTCCATTAATTAGATAGCTTTCTTCTACAACGGCAGGAAAAGGTAATAATACACAGTAGACAAAATAATCATCCCAAAAGTTTGACATGAAAACACCACTCAAGCTATCTCAATCGGATTTAAACCAAAATAACAAAAGCTTCAAAACGTGCTCTCAGGTTGTTTGCAGTTTCTTTTCTTTACATTTTATCGGGGCAAAATAATATGACTTGAGGGTCACAATTATGGCACGTGAGACAGATATTATATAAATGAAACAGCAACACAAATATAATTCAAAAATTGATTTTTATAACAAATAATAATTTAAAGAAATAATGGATAAAATAGTAAAACATTGTGAGAAGTTATTGTAATTTATACTATTCACACAAATCCATTCAAATTGACGCTCAAAATCGATTGGTTAGAAGAATTAAGTGTAAAAAAAAATTGGTAATTTAGAAGAGATTATTCTCTCTTTAAAATACTTTGGTACAATATTTTAAAGAGAGAAAAATACTACTACCTTGTGTGGCAGTTGGGTATAAACCTTTTCACAGACGAAAAAAAAAAGGAGAGAAATGAGTAAGGATAGTAGTTTGGATTGAGATACATTTATTGCACAGAACGACAGGGAACAGGAGCTGATACAACCGCAGAGTACATATGGTGACACACAACAACTGCCTACTACAAATACAATGCTCAGAAAAGAACAGGACACAACTTCATCAAGACTTGCATCGATTTATGGCACTCTCACGAGGAGCTGCATAAGGGCTTAGCACCCATTTTATTCTAACGCTTGCTACAGCATCGTGAAGGTGAAATTTGCTTCTCCATCGACCTCATTTCACTCTGCAAAACAAAAACAAACAATATGTACTCACAGGCTGCTTTGTGTAATTTAGGGGTAATTACACAAACTATCTACTTATTTAACCATATGTCAAGTGACAAAGAGTCATAACGATTACGTACGAGCTTATGAAAGAGACTTACGTTTTGCAGTTTGTGGAGGTGCTGATCTTGTAAGGAATGTTTACCCCACACTTGCCAGGAAGGCCAGCCGCAAAAGAAGGGTTAATTCCAGAGATGGAAGCAGAGGCCTTCTTGATGCACTCACAGGCTGCTTGGCGATCAGGTGTGGTCTTGGCCGCGTTGTTGAGGGCCTTAACCCCGCTGCAGCAGGATGGAGTGAGACCCTTTCCGGTCCTCAAGTACGATATGCATCCCACCAGATTGCTCTGCACCGTTCCACATGACAAGGCTGCCTGGGCAATCGGTGCACCGACCATCATGCATACGAGGACCAAGCAGGTAAGCTTCAGGACAAATGAACCAGCCATGATATATGGTAATGACTGAAAGACTCTTTTGATCGCCGAGTAAAAGTGCTACAACCTCTCTTGATGTTGATTATTGAAAGCTTGAGTGAGTGTGACTTACTGGGTACGAAGGGCTGACCTTTATATAGACCTAGAGGGTGTCTGAACGGAAGCCAGGTGTGAATGCATATAAGTGAGAGGGAAGGTATGGGCTGGTAGTTGTAGTAATTCAATGCCTAATTCGACTCTCTTTTGCCTTCTCACACCTGTCAAATATGGTTGAGCACCTTTATTGCACTTGACAAAAGAGAAGATCTCAAAATGCATGCTATCAAGTTTAAAGGATCCTGCACAATCTAGCTCCATCGAGAGAGAAAATGCAACGAGCACGTGTAATCGTAATGCACACAGACGATCAAAGAAATACAATGCCTGATTAGGGTTCCCTTCCCTAACTTCCATTAATAGATGGTTCGTTTTAGTTCTTGCGTGGGACGATGATCAGCTTCATCACCTTAATTATAAGCCATTTGTCCTCTCTTTTTTTCAAAATGGTGTCGACTTATGCGGCCTAGAGGCCCCATTCAATAAATGAGTCATAATGGTAGACAGGTACGGTCCTCTAAAGCTGGTGGAAGCCAGATCACTCCGTCGTTGGTCCATAGCAAGAGTCGGCAATGAGAGGTCAGAAACTGTTTGGTAGCCGGCAATTAAATCTGGTTGGAGGGTAGCACCAGCGTATTAATATTACACGATCTTTTATATTTCTTATCTGTGTGGAAGTAAAACCTTTACAAGATGAATAGAATAGATAGATATACCGAAAATAGAAGTAAATTTTATTTGTGTCACTGATTTTTGTATGCTTGTTAGCAAGTTTTTCAAAAGAGGCTATTTTTGCACATTTTTAGAAACTCTTTTGAAAGTAATGTTAGACACGCGATGTTTCATTGTGCTTGTGCTGCTACACGTCCAAAAATATATATAATAGAGTATAAAACAGAGGGGAGAAAAAAAAACTGGAAAAGTAATTGCACCGTCAATATCTACACATCCCAAGAGCAATAGGGGAGCAGGACTGGTCTCCCGCGTCCCACGAGGGGTAGTCCCTCACCGATCTGGGATGGGTCCCTTCCTCTGGGCGACATTATTATTTCTCCAATAAAGAGAAACTTTTTCTTCCCCGACGAGAGTAAAAGTAAAGTATGACACATAGCCGTACTCCGTAACATTGGAACTGCAACTTAGGTTACGTAGGCTGTCCGATTTTATTTACCGCGGTCCCCAGTCCTTTTTCACACTAAAATCTTATATTTAATACCATTTTTAATACAATAAAAAATTTTAATATAATCTTTCTTATGAAATTATTATTTTTACTATAAAATATAAAAATTAATTTTTATTTTATTTTTTCATTAATCTCAAAACTTAAAATTTTAATTACTTTAAAATTTTACTTCTCAAACAAAAATCTTTAAACGTGTAAACTAGAAACAACCAAACCTGATGGCCCCCAACAGAAAAGAGGAGCCATCGATGCTAACTTTTGACAAGCACTTAAAGTAACGTAACAAGGATTGTAAAAAATGGTATGATTTTGGTATAATCGTGAATATTTACGTACAATATTATTTTATAGGTGTTTGTATGAAAGATAAAAATTATATTAAATGTATTAGTGTTTGTGTTTGAATTTTTAAAATATTTAATAATAATTTTATAAATAAATTTAAATCTTATAAAAAAACATGAAAACTAACCGTACAAGCACTTTTTGCCTTTGACCTCGATCCAAAATTCTGCAATTTTTCGGTTTTCTGTAACAAATGGGATTGTAGTGGATGAATGTTGTGTAATAATGAGATTGTAATGGATGAATGTTGTAACGTATTTGGTTTCCGGTCATTTGCCGTGTAGATCGAAGATATCATTTGACCTCAGTAGTAAATGGCAAGCCTAAGATCGACTGCTCTTCTTAAAAAAAAAACTGCTCTTATTAATAAAAGCTCTGAGGGGCTGTCATTGTCAAAAGAGATTTAGGGATATATTTGGCAGGATGGAGTGAAAAACAGCTTTTCAGAAGAAGGGATAAAAAAAAACAAAAAACGTGTATCATAAAAGCCAAAGAAACAGCTAGTGATCCTCTCTCTCTCTCCACTACAGAAAATGGCAGTCAGGGACGGGATGGTACGCCATCGAGACTGAAATTACGAGCTTGGGAATTCTCAAAAGCTGAACTGGTAATGAGCACAGCTACGCGTGGCGCAAGGATAGAGACTCAGTGACGACTGACCGTTTTATGATGGTAGAAGCTGGTGGAAGATGTCCAAGTGGATAGAGGTCTTGTGCTTTCGTGTGTCAAAGCCGAGTCGTCTGCTGACATCTGTAAGGGGAATTACGTGGCCAAGAACGTGCATAGATATTCTCTGTAGGTGGGATGGGATGGTTTTGTAACTAATCACGTGGGCAACTTGTGATGGCAGGCTAGGAATTCTATTACAAGAGAAGGCCCAAACTTTGTATTAACAAGGTTAAAATAAAAGGCGTGTCTATATAGTTAAATTTTTTCTTGAAAATGCTCTTAGGATAGGTTGTATAGTACTGCCGTCGTTTAATGCGATTCTATGTCCTTTCATTTAACTTTCATTCAAAAATGGACGGAAGTTGCTGTCGCGTTAAAACTCTATATACATTATGTACTGTAATAACTTAACCGGTGTCTATCTCTAATTAATATGCATGTTACACCAGTAAATTCAACTGAAATGTCCATGATACCCCTGTCATGTCATTTAATAAAGGGATAAATGCAAAATCAGTCCTTGTGCTATACCCAAAAATTGTTTTAGTTCCTGTGATATGCAATACATCGATTTAGTCCATGTGATTCTATTTTCGTTTGTTATTAGTCCTCCACTAGGGACTGATTTTATCACTTTCTGAAATCACAGAAACTAAATTGATATTTTTCATATCACAGGGACTAAATCGATTTTTGCGTATACCACATGAACCAATTTTGCATTTATCCTTTTAATAAAATTATGCAAATCTCTAAAGGACCCATGCCCTCTTCACTTCGACATCGCCTATATTCTCTCCAGATTAGTTCGTCAGTTCAACCCCTATTCTTTCCCCAAATCAATCGAAACAGAGCATTCCGCCCACGACTTTCCTTCTTCGTCTATATTCTCCATAAATCAGCTGACTTTGCTGACAATGGAAATGCCATCGGCGCCTCCATTGCCTGAGTGACATTACGGACATTTCAACAAAATTTGCTGGTTTGGTATGCATGTTAGGCAGAGATGGACACTGTGTTGTGTTATTAGAGGACTTAACGTGTATAAAGTTTAACACGTCAGCAATTTCTATCACTTTTTGGACAGAAATTGGATGGAAGGACATGACTAAGAATGATATTAAACTCAGAGATGACAGTACATCAAAATCTAACTTAAAGGCATTTCCCGTAAAAAATTAAACCATGTGAGCACGCCTTATATTTCAGCCTATTAACAAAGAGAAATGGGGAAGAGTATTATTCGGATTCATGTACAAGGCCTGTATCCAGTAGGCTCTACGAGGGTAGTAAACTTCAGGCCCAGGCTCTATCATTAAAGCTTCTCAGAGCAGTTTGGTTCACTCCCGAATCCAATTCCCCAATTCGGTTCTCTCCAGATTTCTTTCTCCTTAGAACAGTCTGGAAAAAGCCCAAATGTGTAGTCCATAACGGGTATGCTTCCATAACTTTTTAACCCATAAAATATTTAATTCCAGGTTAAACCTTTACAATTTATCTCAAGCGAACATTGTTGTGTATTATCTTCTATGTCATGAGAAGTTATGGTCTACTGTAGAAGTACTCATCCAAGGAATGTGTTCGTTCGATTGTCCAACGAAAAAGATTTAGCAAGGTTTTTTAGAGGGAAGCCTGTGAGATTGACAGAGTTCCTTACCGTGCATTCCACTGGACTCCAGATTTCAGTGAAGAAAATGAACCTCGGTAGTTCCAGTATGGGTTTTGTTACCAGGTCTCCCTCCTAATTTTTATCTTGAATCCACTCTGAAAATATTAATAGCTCTCGTTGGAAAATTTATTCTAAGAGACAACTCTACTCGGTATGCAACAAGGACAGATGGAGCGAGGGTTTATCTCTCTATGGATGCTTCTAAGCAGCCTCTACACGCTTTTTGGATTGGCACTCCAGGTTTGCCTACAAGTTTGCATCAGGAGGTATCTATGAATTTCTTTCAGCCTATTGTGTGAAGTGTAAAATACAGGGACATAATTCTTCAACTTGTGGAAAGGGTGGAAAGCAAAAGGGGGTTCATGGCGGCAATAAGGAAGATGATGGGAAAGGAGGAAAAAATCGGTTCCGGTTATTGTGTGAGTGGACGAGTGAGATTAGAAGTTGAGAAATCTAATGGCTGAAAAAATGCCACGTCAGTTAATGAAACCGGATCGGTTTCGGGAGTCGGGTTCATTAAATGACGTGACATTTTTTCAGCCATTAGATTTCTCAACTTCTAATCTCATCTGTCCACTCACAGACTCACACAATAACTGTTGACTACAGAGTGGTAGGAAAGTTCACTGAAGAGGTCGAGCAACCTTCTAAGGGTGTCCATTTCCTACTGTGTAGTGAGAAGCATCAAAATATCGCAAAAGTGGGTCAAACTTCTGAAATGCCTTGTCAGCAGATTATGGTGGGGGAAAGCAGATGGAGGATAGAATTCAATTGGATTTGCATACGGAGGACTCTACAGAGGGCGAACAGATAGCGGATATGACTGAGGAAGGTGTTGGAAAGAATGGAGTAGCACAAGATACTCGTTTCGATGCAGACCAAGTAACGTGGGTAATTGTTGATCATGTTTCTCGTGTTATCGATAATGTTGTTTGCTTGGAAAAGGAGGCAGGTATGCCAAATCAGGAGGATGTGAGAGCTCAGGAAATTGTGGCCTTGGACTCAAATATTTATCTTGGGGGTTGTCTGATTGCTGTTGAGAATGTGACAATCGATGAGTTTAGAAGAGATAATTGATGCACAAGAGACTATGACTGCTGGTGATACTTTATCTGATCAGGAGGAGGAATGTCCAAAGGAGTGTTTGGGAGGAGAGAAAAGTTATAAGCTGAATCTAATTCATACGCCTTGTTGACTGGTAATCAGAGAAAGAAAGTGCATAGCTCTAAACGAGTGGGGACCCGTCCTTCCGGAGTAAATTTATGATAGGTCTCATTATTTTATGGAATATCAGAGGATTGGGCACATCGAGATGTAGATTGCTCATGTTTATTAAGATTTATAAACCCAAAGTTCTGGCTCTAGCTGAACCTTTTGCTCTGGATAATAAGATGGATAGATTGATGGTTAGCTTGCAGTTTAATAATTGTTTGTCTAATGATAATCATGAAGGAAAAATCTGGTTGTTGTAGTCTCAAGAAGTTCATCTTCAATTGTTTGTCTATGAGTAATCAATTTATTACTGTCTGATGCTCGGAAGGGATCCATAAAGTGGTGGTTACCTTTTACGCCAAATGTTGTCAGAGTGGAAGACGCGAGTTATGGAGAGATCTTGAAGTTAATATCCCTACTAATATTCCTTGGATGTCACTGGGGATTTTAATATTATTTGTTGAGACTTTGAAAGGATGGGGGTCCTATAAGTCCTTATCGGCCATGGATGAGTTCCAACTCTTGGATTGACAGTAGTGGTATGGTTAAGATGACTACTCAGGGGAGGAATTTGTCGTGGTGTAATAGGCATGATTGTCTTTCTCGCAGTTGGGCTCAACTAGATCGCACTCTTATGGACCCAAATTTTTTTTATCTTCGTATCAAGATGCGGAGATGAAATATTTTGCTCGAACCTCTTCTGATCAGCGCCTATGGTTATCTATTTCTAGAAGAAATTTCAAAGTTATGGTCATTCACCTTTCATTTTCAAAATATGTGGGTGACACACGAAGAGTTTATAGGATGTGTGGAACGATCATGCAACAAGGCTGAGATTGGTAAGAGTTGCTCATAAGCTCAAGCGGTTGAAGCAAGTCCTTCGGCATTGGAATAAAACGGTGTTCGGGAATACCCATTCTATTATTCAGGTCCTTTAATAGCGTATTGGGGGTGATTGAGCATAGTTTACAAGAGAGCTATGATGTGGTGGATTTGTTGGTATCAAAGTTAGAATTGTCAATTTGGTGTAAACGCGAAGATATGGAGTTTGTCCCAGCAAGCCAAATTAAAGTGGTTAAGTGAGGGTGATCAAAATTCTAATTTTTTTCATGCATTTATCAACATGAGGAAAAATAATATGGTTAAGGAGATGACTCTTCACGACTGTACAAGACTTCAGACCCAGGAGGAAATTCATGAGGGCGCAGTGGCCTATTTTAAGGAGTTCTTGGGTCAATCTCATAGTAGTGATTTGCCTGATCTTTCTTCTATAGTTGATAAAGTCATTTCAGAGGAAGAGAATGTTCAATTATGTGCTATTCCTTCCGAAGAAGAGGTGAAAGATGCTTTATTTAGTACTCCTTTGCATATGAAGTTTGCTTGGAAATTATTACACGATAACTCTTTGTGGTCCAATTTTTACACGATAACTCTTTTGATTTGTTACTTGCCTTCTCTGTCAACTTTGGGCATGACACAAACGACGCTGCTGATTTGCGAGGTGTTTTACAGGGGCTGAAAATGTGTTGTCGGCTTGGTATTGATGTGGTCGATGTACAAACTGACTCTCAAATAGTTGTTAATTGGTGAAAAGAGATGTGGAGTATGGTATTTGGAGGATTATTGGGATGAGCTTATCTCTTTTCTTATGAACTTTGATTATGGAGTGACTCATGTTTTTATAGAAGAGAATGCTCATGCTGACTGTTTAGCTAAACTTGGCGCTTAGGGAATTTCGAGATCTTGGAATCATATGACAGATGTCCCACTTTGGTGTTTCCTTTGCCACACGTAAGAACTTTTTAATAAATTTCGGACACGCTGCCGTCCTTTTTTTTTTTTTTTTTTTAAGCGCTAAGGTCTGTTTCTTCTTTTAGTTTGCAATGGATCTTTCTTAATTTTCTGGGGGATCCAACACGAAAAACCTCTTGGATCTTTCAAGCAGCTTGAAGAACTGGATGTATGTTCTTCGACTGGACATTTCCAGGAGCCTTCATTGATCGCAGGACTTTTAGAAATTCCCGAAGATGAAGGGGGTGCAATTGTTAAACGTAGAAGAGTGTTGCCCATGAAGGACGGGAAATGCATTCAGAATTTAGATGTGAACATAACATATTAGCACATAATTTAGAAAGACAGTCATTACATATGGAACAACTGAGTGGACTCATACTGATAACATACAACTAGAAGACTAAAGACCGCATTGACTGGAGAGCCTCGCTCAAGTGGAGCCTCAACCGACCCTGATTGTGGATGATCTTTATTCTCAACGCTACTACTACGCTGCGTCCACGATTTACTGATCCTCTCGTCCTCACTTCACGCTGCGTTGCAAAAGAACAACCCTTTTGTTAGAAACTTTTGATGAGGAATAGTAGTACCAGAAATATACAACCTCAGGAAAAGGGTTTTCGGTGTGGACAAAGTATCTGGCTCCCAACCGAAAGGTTAAGCTCATAAATTTAGCTGGAATGACTTTGCATTACCCATTTCTTGTCATCGTCGTTGTTCTAAAAGTAGGGTAACCATCATGCACACGAAACTCCAACAGATAACTTGACAATCTAACCAAAAGTTTTTCTAAGCTATGAATATCGTCTAAATTGACGTACAATAATGAAACTTGAGGAGTTTACCTGTCGCAGTTGGTGGAGGCGCTGATCTTAAACGGAATGTTGACGTTACACTTGGAAGAGAGCCCAGCTGCAATATTTGGGTTGAGACCGCTCACGGAACCAGCTGCGGATTTCACGCACTTGCAAGCGGCCTGGCGGTCAGGTGTGGTCTTGGCCGCGTCGTTGACGGCCTTCACCCCATTGCAGCAGGACTGACTAGGTGCCCCACCGGACCTCAGGTAGTTCAGGCACGGTGCAAGGTCGGTTGTTATCTGGGAGCACGATAGGGCGGCCTGGGCAATGGGTGCACCTAGCATCATGCACAGAAGGAGCACGACTGCCAACTTAAGACCATCCATTGTATGATTTTGCTGAGAAGAAGAAGCTTTCAGGTGGATCGGTGAGTGAAAAGGCTGATCGTTGGGGTGTTTATATAGAGTGGAGAGACGTGGCAAGTGTGAACGAGGCAGTGAGTACTGTGAGAGGTAATGGATGGTGGAAGGTAGTTGGGACAAATTAATTCAATGCCCCGTTACTTTATCGCCTTTGCATACTGTAAGGTTGGATAACAACATACCAACAAGCAAACAGTCACCAGGAAAAGAGAGAGAAGGAAAGCAATCTTTGTGCCAACTGAAAGAAAGAACAAAGATATAGTGAAAAAATAAATAATTAAGTTTTGATTAATTGGAGCAAATTTTGAAACGAAAGAATAAAGAGAATTTTTAAAAATTCACCATAAAAATAAAAAAGAATAAAGGCAATTTTCCCCGTCAGCTATTTTGACATGCACATTAAACTTCTTATCACTCATCACCTCTTTAGTACGTATCAAGGTTAGACAAATTATTATTAGTCAATTTTTTCGGTCAAATCGAATGAAATTATTATTTTTTCATTTAAAATGACAATAATGCCTCTGATAATATAATGAATTGACAACAATGTCATTCTTAAATATGAACATATGTAAAGTGAGTTAGAAACGATCGTTATTTCAGTCTAATTTGACAAAAAGGATAATATATGGTGTATAAGATGGTTAGTTGGTGTGTATAATATGATTATGGTGCAATGTGTCGAATATATTATATATAATTGATTAAGTGAAAATTGTAATTATTATAGAAACATGATAAAGAGAAAAAAGAAAAAGAAACTGTTCAAAACTTGTTAGAATTTAGAGGATGCCCCTATTTTTTTTTCTTAACTAATTTCCAAGAATATTCGACTCTTTTTCAGGTTAGGATTAGGTGAAAAAAGCAAATATTCACCCGTCGGCCCTCGACTAAGAAACAGAAAGAAAAGATTATTCAACCTATAGGTGTTTCTAGAACGCTTGAGAGGTGGGGTTAATTACTTAATAAGTATTTGATTACTTGTACCCAAGCGTTGATCTTGTCCAAAATTTTTTCATTTTCGTGTTAAATTGGATTTAGCTCGTGTAATATTCTGAGTTGGAATGATCAGGTCAGTTTAATTGGTCGTCCGAAACACGACTTAATTTGTCGTCTTCTTGCTTCAAGAACCTTTTCCTCCTACATATCCCTTCCTCCGTTTTTCATCATCCACCAGCCTCGTATTTCAAAAAAGCTACGTCGTTTGATGTTGAGCCTCTCATATTTTCATGAAACCGTGAAAGAAAAAAAACTCTCTAATGGTTTCTGCTAGACCAACAAATTTTCCTGGGAACCCGTAAATACTTCTGCTACGAAAAAAAGGTTGTGATACTCAATTTTTCTTGCTCTTGCTACGGTTAAGCGATCCTCTTCGGATAACTCGTCTAATCCAAGTACAGCTATAATATCATGAAGTTCTTTATACCGCTGTAAAGTTTGTTTAACCAGTTTCATAATGTTCTTCACCAACTATCTGAGGTTGGAGCATAATTGACGTTGAATCTAACGGATCTACTGCTGGATAGATACCTTTGACAGCTAATCCTCTTGATAGTACATTAGTAGTATCTAAATGTGCAAATGTCGTGGTAGGAGCAGGATCAGTCAAATCGTCTGCAAGTACATAAACTGCTTGAATAGAGGTTATGGATCCCGCTTTGGTAGAAGTAATTCTTTGAAATATTACAAATACGTACTAGAATGCCATTATCTTGAGTTACTGTGTAGACATTTGAAGTTAATCTAGACTGAATATACAAATTTTAGGTTTCTGGTTTTCAGTAAAATGAAGACGATAGCTAGGTTGCATAAGCAGCGTCCCAGCCAGAGTCGAAGCTAATTAGGACTGGACGACTTGACTAGAAGTTATTTTTGGTAATAGGAAAAAATAAAATCTCCTATACATTGGATACATCGGTTCGGACTGACCTAAATCAGCTTGTTTGCACTTGATATTTAACATGACTATAAATTCTGGAGAGACTAATAAATTATAGTCAATTCAGTCTCTTAATTAAGTCCAAGTACTCCACTTTAACCTCTGCGACAAGTCAGGGTGGGTTAATTAATTAAGAAGTTATTTATGCTGACATTTGACGTACCAACTTTTGCTAATTCGTTCTTTTGGACCAGCGAATTTGATTCACAACCAAACAACATAACGTGCTTAGACACGTTTCAGTTGACGTCTGTGTTCCTTTGTGCTAATAATCATGTGGATGAAAAACGTTCCGTGTTTTTTTTTGGGTCATTAAAAAAAAAAGGTTTCGTGTTAACGTTAGACACTGAGCAATTTAAAATGCTAGCTGGAAGCCTGGAACATTCTGTTCTTCTGGAATATCTCGATTAACTGGTGATAAATAAAGCATCCGCACTATTTTTCATCTCTCATAAATTTCATAAAATAAACTTTCTAGGGACACAAATGATCAATTCTCACATGATTTGCTGAGGATATAATAAGGCGAACATTGATTCCCTCGTATGTTTCGATTGGATAAATGCGCCCATAATGATTAGGATAATTAGGATGAATATCTTGTATCCTAAAACTAGCGGTTCGCCCCGTCAATCCTCTCCAGGGTCCCAATAACTCCACGTGAAGGGATACTACATATATAAGGTACGCACGTAGTTGCATTCAATGACATTCCACCTGTGAAGTTTAAAAGCAGCTGGCCAAGTCTTACACGTACGACTGGTCGTTGGACACAACAGTCTCGTTTCCCTGCGGTACAAGACCCTTTAAAACAAGAAATTTTTGTTACTGGGGGGAGGTGGGCGTTGGTAACAAGTAACAACCGACAACGAGCTCTTTTTTTTTTTTTTTCTTAAACAACAACGAGCTCGTAAACTGGTTTGTAGTTAATGAGGTTGGACTAGGATTCTACATCCAATACTTTTGAACACCAAAGCGACTGACCGAAGCAAATTAGAACAGAATGAATTTTAACTTCTAAGTTACCGAATCGAATAAAAGAATTATAGAACAAATATCGAAAGGGCTTCTGAACGGGAAAAAAATCGCAAAGCAGATCAACGTGCAGAACTTCGATAAGACGCCATGGCCACGCTGAGTAACTGCTCGAAGACCTCCGTACTGCATGTGAGCACGATTGGTCCGCTGATGTTAATGTCCAGTTCGATGGGCTGTGACTGGAATAAGAGTTCTTGGAACGACGGGAGCGAGAGGTATTTCAACGGAACTTCGTACCTGATCTTCTCCTCTTCGCCCACGTATATCGGTACATGACCTTTGTGAACTCGAACGGGTCTCGCTTTCTCTACCTTCACCAGCTGTTTGTAAGGAGTCTTGGGACTGCTTCGGTCGAAGTACTTCATCAGCCTCTTCATTATCTGCATCGTTGTTTGAACCTCGAGATCAGTACTGTGACAAAAGTTTGCAGGAACCCTAACGAGAGAGCCCGAGAGAGAGAGAACGCGCGGGATGGATGGATTAATGGGATACGCAGAGTTACGAATTATGAGTATTGGCTTCTTAAATATATAGTTAAATCTAGGCGGTCTACGTAGAATGTAATTTGCCACGCAAAACCATTCCCAAAAGATTTCAGGTACGCGGGCAATCAACAATTTCCATGGGGAAAATCCGTCAATGGGATAAAGCCGAGATTATGAATTAAGATCTGATTTTTACACGTGAGCATGCAGAACAACGAAAAATAAGAAACTTCATCCTAATATAACACTTCCCATGTATCAGCAGTGGCGGAGGGAGGGGGCCAACCGGGGCCCTGGCCCCTGTTGGCCAATGCAACAAGTTGATTTTTTTTGTAACTAATATTTCTCTTGAGGTTTCCAATTTTATGCGAGATGGAATTTCCCAATTTTATTAAATGGGGTTTTAGAAAGCTTGTGTTAATGGAACTGAGAACAAAATTGTTGATCCTGTTGTCTTGGTGATTATCTGTCTAATTGTACTGATCAGCTAGTGTGAACTAGGGGTTGTATGATAAAAACTCCTGGATTTGTTGAAATTGAATCGGGTCATTATTATTTTCTTTTATTTCCTAGGCAGGTTCCCTTGAAATAGAATCTCATTTTAATGTTAACTCTCTCATTTAAGTTTATATACACACGATATATGAATATATGCTGGTTTTAGATTAAGGTTTCTAGTGCTTCTAAGATTGATGTTGTTTTTTGTTATGATATTATTTGTAGGCTGAAAAGTATGCTTGAGGTAATTAAAATTTTTACAAGGACATGTTCAATCTTTTGTTATTTTATTGGATTTGCACTCTGTACCATCTTGGAGGTCGAATGTTTGAACATGTCCTCTCTTTTTGTTCATTTGTTTAACGAAAAGTAAAGATTAGAGCTTGAGTGCTCTTCCTTCCAATAACAAGAGAGTGGGCAAATTGCAAAAGCTAAGCAGTTATGCCCTAAGATTTGTACATAATTAACATTAATAGTACAAACTAATTGTTGTATATTTTCAGATAACTTTGTCTACCAACATAAAGCACCATTATTACCCATGAAGGAAGAGACATAATATATTTTTAATGTTTTAGTCCTTAATTTTTAATATTTTAATTCTAAGACATTTTTTGCATTACGTAGTAAAAAAAATTTCTGTCATTTTCTCTTAAGAGTTGGCCCCCCTTCAGATTTATTTCTGGTTCCGCCATTGACTAGGAGTGACAAGATTGGGCAGTGTGAGGCTCTCCAGTCACAACAGGTGCAGGACCCCTGCTGGTTTTCAAACAATTGCACCCTGGAGCCCATTAAGGCTACATTTACGTCCTTAGTCGTTCATCATATATTACTTTGGTTTTAACCCTCTTGCTACACAAACCTAGGGCGGTTCAATCTCGGTATACAAACGTAGAACTATTCAATCTCAGTGTAGGTGTCGATTTTAATCGGTTTTTAAATATTAGCCACCTACATCATTAAGGGCAAAAATCGGCCTTTAGTGGTGACGGTTTTAGCGGTAGCGAATTCTGATTAACCTGCATTAATATTGAGTCATTTTTTTAGCATTTTACGCATTTGATCCAATATATTTTTTTCTTTTTTCTTTTGGTCCATTGATCACGTATCAATAAAATCTAAACTAATGAAATTCAAAATCAATAAAATTAAAGGGCATCTTAAAATATAATATGAGAATCTAAAATCCAAAAAAAAATCACATATTATAAAAAGACCATGAAAGACTACCCAGTACCCACGTCCCAAACACAAATATAAATTCCATATTTGATAAAACACCAATTGCTTTGCTCAACACCTATATTGACATTAGCAATTTACGCAAGTGTCAATAAATTTCAATTCTTCAGTAGCACTACCTCAACATAGTTGCCGTCTTTTTCAAATCTATACTGGGCTATTAGAAGAACATAAAAGCTTCCCGTTCTTATCGACTAGACCTACAGTAAGAAAAAAAATGAATTTCGTATCATTTCATCACAACTCTACAACATCTTTATTCAATTAAACTGATAATACAATCTCCTAGCAGAACGAAAAAAATGGAATTACGAAAATTTGTCAACCAAAAGGCTTACCGCAAGACCAAAATAGCCAAACAACGGTAAAGCAAGGGTTTTGAAATTTGTACCTTCTAAGAGCTAGGGATTGCGGCGAGAACAGCTTGATGGGAGTGTACAGAGTTCTTATACCGAAATCGAGCCTCTTCAAGCGCTCCACCATTACCACTAGCAACACCACCACACTCAGCGTGATACGCATCAGAAGAGGCCGCGTCTCCGGCATGGTGGTCGGCGAAAGGTGGGGGGCGATTGGAGAGGGAGGGGAGGGAGAGAGAGGCTTTCGACGTTGAGGAGGGGCGATTCGAAGACTGAAAAGGACAGAGTGGGGAGGGGTTTTAGGTTTTAAAATTTAAACGACGTCGTTTTAATAAAAAATAAAACTTACCCGAGAACCCAGTCCTGATTAAACTGAGAACCGAAAAAACCCTCGAGTTTTCCTAAAAACAGTGCACTAGCACTAGCACCGATTAGGCCGGGTACCGACAACTTGGTGTCGGTGCCACCGTATTTTACCGGTGTCGTTGAATAACCCTACACAAACGCTCTTAGAGTCCAGTGTTGCAAATTCCGTCACGGTGGGGCACTGAAAATCCTAGCCTTCGATGCTACCACTTGCTGGGTGCAACGTGACGATGTACCTTCGCTAGCTTCGCCTACTAGTTAGCAGAGGCGGAGGCAAGGGGGGCGAATAACGCGCGCCCGCTAGATTTCTTCAGAAGATGGAACGGAAGTTTTCAGATATTTATTTCCACGTTTTTCTTTAGTTACCGCTTTCAAATTTTCAATCAGCGAAAAGGATTATGAACATATCAATATATAAGACGAACTATCTAGATTTCTATATCCCAGCCTGCAAAACTGAGTGTTCATGCAAAAGCACGTAGGGCTGCACAATGCCACCGGGAAATTCCGGTGGCACCGGGTTCCCTGTACCCGGCCTAACCTGTGCCGATGTAGGTTTGGTTTTTTGAAAAAACCGGCGGTTTCCGTTTTAACCGGCACCGGGTTTCCCGGTGGAGGTTAAACTGAGATTTTTTTTTTTAAAGTTTTTTAGTTTTTTTAATTTAGTTTATACTCAATAGTTTAAACTTTAGTTTCACCTCAAGACGTTTATTGTATTTAGAAGGGTATATATGAAGACATTGAAATCATAATTAAAGAGTTTAATGCCAAACTTTGGTAAGTACATGACATAATATAAATCAAGAGGTCGAGATTCTACCACGAAAAATTTTAAATCAATGCATTAGTTTAAGAGCTTTTATGAAATGTTAACAAATTGTCCAAATTTCTAAAATTGACAAATCACTATTAAATTTATACCATGCTTGCAAAATCAGTCACTCAATTACTTTTTAGTTCAAATTTCTAATACATTTTAGTTCAAAAATTTCAGATAGAGTCATCACGTTTGACCAGCGTTTGACAAGCGCTCGAGCGCCCTTTGAAAAAATTAAGACAGAGCTATCACGTTTGACTAGCGTTAGACAAGCGCTCGAGCGCTCAGTGCAAATTTCAGACAAAAACATAAGCGCTCGACGAGTGTTTGACCCGCTCTCGAGCGCCTTAAAAAATTGCTGAATTTTTGGATTTTCCTTGTGAAACCAAGGGAAACCCTCCTAGGTTTTGAACATGTTTTAAAATTGTTATTGATTTGTTAATTAGAAGGAAAACACATATTCTCCCCTCTAAGTGTTGTTAGGCTCTAAACTGAATTTTTCAAAAGATAATAGTTTCTACTTATAGTGACGTCTCTATTACTTTGGACTTTAAATTCTCATCTTATATTTTAAGATGATCTTTAATTTTATTTTTGGAATTTGGATTTCATTAGTTTAGATTTTATTGATATGTGATTAATGGACCAAAAGAAAAAAGAAAAAAATATATTGGGCTAAGTGCATAAAATGCTAAAAAAATGGTTCAATATTAATGTAGGATAACCGAAAACCGCCACCGCTAAACCGCCACCGATAAGGGCCGATTTTTTTCCTTAACGGTGTAGGTGTAGATGAAATTTTTTTTTAAAACCGGCCTATCCGGTGTAGGTCCCGGTTTTAACCAAAACCAGTACCTACACCGGAATTGTGCAGCCGGGGAGCAAAACTCACCGTTTCCCTCTCTCTCCCATTTATTCGAAATCCAGTGTGCGCGCGAGGGTTGCGGCCTTGCGCGCAGACAGCGCGAGGCAGAGCGCTGAAATCCATAGCTCCAGTAAAAAGTCTTGTTTCTGTTTCTTTATCCACCCATTCTCTCCCTTTATTCACGCTTCAAATACGTGTTGGAACGAGCTGATAGCCTGAACATTATTATTAACCTCTGCGAGCTCATTGGACAATGCAATATTGGTTTCAAAACGAACAGAGCATCACCGACGAAAACCTCCACCCAAAAAGTTAAAAAAACAAAGCCATGATAATGTCCACGACAACAACGATGGCGACGTTTTAGGAAACAAAATTTGAAAAGCAACATGTTCATCGCTTGGGAGAAGACTTTTCAACAGTCGGACACCTTTCATTTTCCTGGCCACTGGCAACGGAGGACCAGAACTAACCAAAAACAACTCAGTACTAGATGGGGATCTGCCTCAATTCTGGGATTGTTTTTAGTATATGCAAAAGTGCTTTTGGTTTAAAAGGGTGGCAGAGAAAAGAGCATGATCACGTGTGTCGATTCAGTTCACCTTTTGGATTTAGAGGAAGATGCTCTTCATCGACCTTTTTGCATATTATACTGAATAAATCCTTTTTGCTCTTCATGATCACATTTGGCCTGTTGCGCGCGCACCCTCGCTTGCGGGGCGCGCGCAACATGCCAATATTTCTGTTTTTTATTTAGCAAATTTTACGAGGTCTTGGAATAGGAATTTGGAGACTTGCTTTCCTTCACAAAAATTAATATGAGCCTCCTCGTATTCACAAGAAGATCATACTTTAAAAACTGAAAAAAGACAGAGGTCTCGGAGAGAGTGAAATATTTTAGTAAATGTTTTAGCAAAACAGAGAGACGCACTAGAAGCAAACGAAGGCACGTACTTTGAGAAAATGCACAATCCTTAACCACTTACGGCTAAGAATGACTGCATGCACCTATTTGTGGATTGCAGTATTAATAATGGTTTAAAACGATGTACGAAACCAGAGTACCATGGGTAATTATTAACTTATTCTGATGCCTACTGAATCTAACAACCTGAAAAAATGGTAGGAAAAATCACAAATGAACTCAATTTAAAGAAGCGTTTAGGAGAGACTGAGACTGAGAGAAAGAGAGAGACGCTGACCCCATCGACCAGGGCATCATAGAAGCGGAGGTCGTCATATTCGAATGTAGAGGAAGCGCAGACGACGTCCCCTTCGAGCACTTTGGAGCACTCGGAGTCCTGGGCCTGAACCGGTCCTCGAAGAAATCGACCTCGCTCAAGCTCTTGAAATCACTGGCTTTGAGAATTTGGTCGTGCTTTTTGGAGAAATCGCAGTACTTCAGCCTCAAAACGTCTCCATCCTACTCCACAGTCGCGCTATACTAGCCGAGGAGGCAGGAGGATTGTGGAGACCATGTCAGATTTGTCCACGTGGCTTAATGCGGTGGACTCTCGTTCCAGTATTTTTATTGTTCGAAGCTCACAAGTCACCCACTACACATAAAATTAACCACGTCCTTCAGTAGTACTTGTACAATTACGGAACCAAGGGTGCTAAAGGTCACACATCTTGTCTCTGTTTTTTGTGAGGTGAAAATTCGATGTACGTTTTACATTTTCAAGTCTGTCCACAAGCCAATTGGCTGTCGCGTAAGCGACGTAATTAATTTATCTTTTAAATTTATTTTTAATTCCTGAGCCTGCGCAGGGGGAATTGATGCACATTGCATGACGTAATTAATTAATCTGGCACAAACTACCCACGTACGAGACAATCACATACACGTATACACCCATTAATCAGGCAAATGGATGATCAAATAATAAAAAAAACAACATTATATGTAGTTAATTTCAATATTTCAACTGATTATATATATACCGGTTGCGCACTAAATTCGAAAAAACAGACCAGAGGGACAGAAACAAGAAAGCAATCCAATACCAGCTGCGATTTTCTCTACCGCGACCCTTTGCGGGTGCGGCCTTGTGCGAGCCTCGCGCAACAGTTGTGGAACAAAGAGTGCAGTAAATAGAGAGAACGAGCGAAGAAATTTTACAAAACCTGCTGAAAATCACGTGCGACCAAGGAGCTGAGGCCAAGGAGGAAGCATTTTCTTGTAAGAAGGAGAGAGAATCTTGCGGGAAGCAGAAAGAATGTGGATAGGAAGCAGCTCGGAGAAGAAGCACAGTACTGGGTGGGTAGAACTTAGTGAAACGGTGGGTTTTGCTCACCGTTACATTTTAACACTCTGTCTAACGTTTTCTTCTTTGATTTTTGAATTTTTTGAATTCATTTTAATACCGACCGTCGGATGGGTTCATTAATTCGGTGTCACTCATCCGACGACCGGTTAGGACGTACTCCCTGATTTCCTCTTAGGAGGGAATCCGAGTCCGTTTACAGGGGCTGAAAATGTGTTGTCGGCTTGGGATTGATGTGGTCGATGTACAAACTGACTCTCAGATAGTTGTTAATTGGTTTAGTGAAAAGAGATGTGGAGTCTGGTATTTAGAGGATTATTGGGATGAGCTTATCTCTTTTCTTATGAACTTTGATTATGGAGTGACTCTTGTTTATAGAGAGGAGAATGCTCATGTTGATTGTTTAGCTAAACTTGGCGCTTAGGGAATTTCAAGATCTTGGAATCATATGGCAGATGTCCCACTGTGATTACGTGGTTTACTTCGAACTGATAAACTCAGTTTGTCTTATTTGAGAATTTCTTAGGTTGTCTCTTCCGGTAGTTGTTTTTGTCAGTTTTTTGTTGAGTTTTTGGTTTGGTCTTTGTGGATTTTAGCTTGGCTTTTGGTGTTTCATTGTAGCCGGTCAAGTTTATTTGTTATCACGATTTTCCTCTGTCACACGTAAGAACTTTTTAATAAATTTCGGACACGCTGCCGTCCTTTTTTTTTTTTTTTTTTAAGCGCTAAGGTCTGTTTCTTCTTTTAGTTTGCAATGGATCTTTCTTAATTTTCTGGGGGATCCAACACGAAAAACCTCTTGGATCTTTCAAGCAGCTTGAAGAACTGGATGTATGTTCTTCGACTGGACATTTCCAGGAGCCTTCATTGATCGCAGGACTTTTAGAAATTCCCGAAGATGAAGGGGGTGCAATTGTTAAACGTAGAAGAGTGTTGCCCATGAAGGACGGGAAATGCATTCAGAATTTAGATGTGAACATAACATATTAGCACATAATTTAGAAAGACAGTCATTACATATGGAACAACTGAGTGGACTCATACTGATAACATACAACTAGAAGACTAAAGACCGCATTGACTGGAGAGCCTCGCTCAAGTGGAGCCTCAACCGACCCTGATTGTGGATGATCTTTATTCTCAACGCTACTACTACGCTGCGTCCACGATTTACTGATCCTCTCGTCCTCACTTCACGCTGCGTTGCAAAAGAACAACCCTTTTGTTAGAAACTTTTGATGAGGAATAGTAGTACCAGAAATATACAACCTCAGGAAAAGGGTTTTCGGTGTGGACAAAGTATCTGGCTCCCAACCGAAAGGTTAAGCTCATAAATTTAGCTGGAATGACTTTGCATTACCCATTTCTTGTCATCGTCGTTGTTCTAAAAGTAGGGTAACCATCATGCACACGAAACTCCAACAGATAACTTGACAATCTAACCAAAAGTTTTTCTAAGCTATGAATATCGTCTAAATTGACGTACAATAATGAAACTTGAGGAGTTTACCTGTCGCAGTTGGTGGAGGCGCTGATCTTAAACGGAATGTTGACGTTACACTTGGAAGAGAGCCCAGCTGCAATATTTGGGTTGAGACCGCTCACGGAACCAGCTGCGGATTTCACGCACTTGCAAGCGGCCTGGCGGTCAGGTGTGGTCTTGGCCGCGTCGTTGACGGCCTTCACCCCATTGCAGCAGGACTGACTAGGTGCCCCACCGGACCTCAGGTAGTTCAGGCACGGTGCAAGGTCGGTTGTTATCTGGGAGCACGATAGGGCGGCCTGGGCAATGGGTGCACCTAGCATCATGCACAGAAGGAGCACGACTGCCAACTTAAGACCATCCATTGTATGATTTTGCTGAGAAGAAGAAGCTTTCAGGTGGATCGGTGAGTGAAAAGGCTGATCGTTGGGGTGTTTATATAGAGTGGAGAGACGTGGCAAGTGTGAACGAGGCAGTGAGTACTGTGAGAGGTAATGGATGGTGGAAGGTAGTTGGGACAAATTAATTCAATGCCCCGTTACTTTATCGCCTTTGCATACTGTAAGGTTGGATAACAACATACCAACAAGCAAACAGTCACCAGGAAAAGAGAGAGAAGGAAAGCAATCTTTGTGCCAACTGAAAGAAAGAACAAAGATATAGTGAAAAAATAAATAATTAAGTTTTGATTAATTGGAGCAAATTTTGAAACGAAAGAATAAAGAGAATTTTTAAAAATTCACCATAAAAATAAAAAAGAATAAAGGCAATTTTCCCCGTCAGCTATTTTGACATGCACATTAAACTTCTTATCACTCATCACCTCTTTAGTACGTATCAAGGTTAGACAAATTATTATTAGTCAATTTTTTCGGTCAAATCGAATGAAATTATTATTTTTTCATTTAAAATGACAATAATGCCTCTGATAATATCACTACAACAATAAGTCGTTCTGGCCACGAAATTTTTCTCAACACAATGGAAGTCGTCGCGCAAAGGGGGTCTTGAGCCACGATTTTCATTTGTTTCGTTAAAAAGATGAAATTTTCCACAAAGATTGAATTCGTTGCAATCTTTCGTGGGAAGAACAGATTGCATGACGAAACCAGCAAAAAATTCTTACGAAATATTTGGTCAGAAGAACAAATCAATTTTTTGATTGATTTGTTTTTTTCCTTTCGTAGCTTGAAGAGTATTACCCACAAGAAATTTTATTTCGTCATTATATATATATTTTTGGTTGATTTTCATTTTTTCCTTTCGCGGCTTAAAGAACATTATCCACAAGAAATTTTATTTCGTCATAAGATATATTTGTTTGGTTGATTTGCATTTTTTTCCTTTCGCGGCTTGAAGAGCATTAACCATAGAAAATTTTATTTCGTCATAAGATATATTTTTTTAGTTGATTTGCATTTTTTTCCTTTTGTGGTTTGAAGAGCATTACCCACAGGAAATTTTATTTCCTCATAAGATACAATTTTTTTGGTTGATTTGTATTTTTTTTCCTTTCGTGGCTTGAAGAGTATTACCCACCGGAAATTTTATTTCGTCGTAAGAGTAAATAATAAAATGATTTTGGGCTGTCAAAATTTTTTTCGGCGGAAATCCGTCTTATTTGGGGCAGCCAAAATAAATGCTGCACGGCTTTTACATTCGTGTTTTCCTTATGTTTTTGTAACACTCCTTTTACTCATTTTGAAAGGATTAAATAAGTAAGTAGCAAAAAAAGAAATGAAATACTCAATACGCTATTAGCTATGCACCTCTAACTAGTTGGTTATTTTTTAAAAAGACAAGGACATAATTGTCTTTCAATCATTGTAGCCCTAACACATGCTTCAACTATTCATTTAAAACCAAAACGTAACTTATCTTCCTCTCAAGTTTTCACTGCCGCCTCCCCCCTCCCCCTTTCTCTCTAGTCTCATTTTCATTTTCAGTCTTCTTTGCTCTCTCTCAATAACGAAGACATTCTTCTTCTCTTTCTTTTTCAATCGCAGACGTATGTTGTGGCGGGAGACTTGAGCTGCATCACTACCATTATAAGGGGACAACATTCTAACTGTGTAGAAGCTTAGATCTATCGCTCCTGGGGGCCTGTCAACGTTCATTTGCCCCACCATTGTGACCTTGACCCTCTGATCTACCACTTGATCTCTCTCCACTTCAGCGACTAATCAAAACCGTTTGGGAGAAGCCCAGATCTACCTTTTCAGGTACTTTGTGCTCGTTTGTGGATTTTTGGCGCTCGTTGGAAGGAATGAAGCAAACTACTGTTGTCAGATGTGCTGTCGTGGTTGTGATTTGCTGGTTGAAAGATAAATTTGGCTTGTGTCGTTAGTTGTATTTTTATTGTCAACAATTTTTTTTTGTAGGTCTTTATGTATACGGCGTTTTTGTTCATATCAATAAAAATGTGGATTCACCATATTGGTTGTTCGCTGGAGCTTTTTTTTAGACCCATCTTTATATGAGAATTTTTTTGTAACAGAACATGGTAACTTGATATGAAAAAAAAAAATCGACCGAAGATAAAAAAAAAAAAAGAAAAAAACAATCGGGGGAGCTAAAATTTGGATATAAATGTATTGCAAAAAAAAATTGCACCAAGAGGCATAAGGCGACAACTGACAAGTGACGGCTTCAGGGAGAGGCATAAGGGCGACAAGTGACGATTTTAGAGTTAGTGACGACTTTAGTGAGAGAGGCATAAGGGCGACAAGTGACAATTTTAGAGTTAGTGACGATTGAATTTAGACAACGATTGTAATTTTTGGACATTAGAAGTACTTCGGTGACGAAGGCAAAAAAGAAATAATGACGTGATGCATCTTTTTTAACTCCTTTGCCTACCAAAATTTTAGTACTATAATGACAAAGAATGTCGTCGGTAAAGGTAGCAAAGATAACAAATTAATTCTGTGTCTCTAAAAACTTCATGTCACACTATTATTGGTGACGAGCCTTCAACGAGTACATATCGTTACATTAAAACATCTATCACGAAAACAGTCATTTCTAGCCACAAATGCAGTTGTCATCTAACTGAATATGTGTTGTAGTGTATAATGAATTGACAACAATGTCATTCTTAAATATGAACATATGTAAAGTGAGTTAGAAACGATCGTTATTTCAGTCTAATTTGACAAAAAGGATAATATATGGTGTATAAGATGGTTAGTTGGTGTGTATAATATGATTATGGTGCAATGTGTCGAATATATTATATATAATTGATTAAGTGAAAATTGTAATTATTATAGAAACATGATAAAGAGAAAAAAGAAAAAGAAACTGTTCAAAACTTGTTAGAATTTAGAGGATGCCCCTATTTTTTTTTCTTAACTAATTTCCAAGAATATTCGACTCTTTTTCAGGTTAGGATTAGGTGAAAAAAGCAAATATTCACCCGTCGGCCCTCGACTAAGAAACAGAAAGAAAAGATTATTCAACCTATAGGTGTTTCTAGAACGCTTGAGAGGTGGGGTTAATTACTTAATAAGTATTTGATTACTTGTACCCAAGCGTTGATCTTGTCCAAAATTTTTTCATTTTCGTGTTAAATTGGATTTAGCTCGTGTAATATTCTGAGTTGGAATGATCAGGTCAGTTTAATTGGTCGTCCGAAACACGACTTAATTTGTCGTCTTCTTGCTTCAAGAACCTTTTCCTCCTACATATCCCTTCCTCCGTTTTTCATCATCCACCAGCCTCGTATTTCAAAAAAGCTACGTCGTTTGATGTTGAGCCTCTCATATTTTCAGGAAACCGTGAAAGAAAAAAAACCCTCTAATGGTTTCTGCTAGACCAACAAATTTTCCTGGGAACCCGTAAATACTTCTGCTACGAAAAAAAGGTTGTGATACTCAATTTTTCTTGCTCTTGCTACGGTTAAGCGATCCTCTTCGGATAACTCGTCTAATCCAAGGACAGCTATAATATCATGAAGTTCTTTATACCGCTGTAAAGTTTGTTTAACCAGTTTCATAATGTTCTTCACCAACGATCTGAGGTTGGAGCATAATTGACGTTGAATCTAACGGATCTACTGCTGGATAGATACATTTGACAGCTAATCCTCTTGATAGTACATTAGTAGTATCTAAATGTGCAAATGTCGTGGTAGGAGCAGGATCAGTCAAATCGTCTGCAAGTACATAAACTGCTTGAATAGAGGTTATGGATCCCGCTTTGGTAGAAGTAATTCTTTGAAATATTACAAATACGTACTAGAATGCCATTATCTTGAGTTACTGTGTAGACATTTGAAGTTAATCTAGACTGAATATACAAATTTTAGGTTTCTGGTTTTCAGTAAAATGAAGACGATAGCTAGGTTGCATAAGCAGCGTCCCAGCCAGAGTCGAAGCTAATTAGGACTGGACGACTTGACTAGAAGTTATTTTTGGTAATAGGAAAAAATAAAATCTCCTATACATTGGATACATCGGTTCGGACTGACCTAAATCAGCTTGTTTGCACTTGATATTTAACATGACTATAAATTCTGGAGAGACTAATAAATTATAGTCAATTCAGTCTCTTAATTAAGTCCAAGTACTCCACTTTAACCTCTGCGACAAGTCAGGGTGGGTTAATTAATTAAGAAGTTATTTATGCTGACATTTGACGTACCAACTTTTGCTAATTCGTTCTTTTGGACCAGCGAATTTGATTCACAACCAAACAACATAACGTGCTTAGACACGTTTCAGTTGACGTCTGTGTTCCTTTGTGCTAATAATCATGTGGATGAAAAACGTTCCGTGTTTTTTTTTGGGTCATTAAAAAAAAAAGGTTTCGTGTTAACGTTAGACACTGAGCAATTTAAAATGCTAGCTGGAAGCCTGGAACATTCTGTTCTTCTGGAATATCTCGATTAACTGGTGATAAATAAAGCATCCGCACTATTTTTCATCTCTCATAAATTTCATAAAATAAACTTTCTAGGGACACAAATGATCAATTCTCACATGATTTGCTGAGGATATAATAAGGCGAACATTGATTCCCTCGTATGTTTCGATTGGATAAATGCGCCCATAATGATTAGGATAATTAGGATGAATATCTTGTATCCTAAAACTAGCGGTTCGCCCCGTCAATCCTCTCCAGGGTCCCAATAACTCCACGTGAAGGGATACTACATATATAAGGTACGCACGTAGTTGCATTCAATGACATTCCACCTGTGAAGTTTAAAAGCAGCTGGCCAAGTCTTACACGTACGACTGGTCGTTGGACACAACAGTCTCGTTTCCCTGCGGTACAAGACCCTTTAAAACAAGAAATTTTTGTTACTGGGGGGAGGTGGGCGTTGGTAACAAGTAACAACCGACAACGAGCTCTTTTTTTTTTTTTTTCTTAAACAACAACGAGCTCGTAAACTGGTTTGTAGTTAATGAGGTTGGACTAGGATTCTACATCCAATACTTTTGAACACCAAAGCGACTGACCGAAGCAAATTAGAACAGAATGAATTTTAACTTCTAAGTTACCGAATCGAATAAAAGAATTATAGAACAAATATCGAAAGGGCTTCTGAACGGAAAAAAATCGCAAAGCAGATCAACGTGCAGAACTTCGATAAGACGCCATGGCCACGCTGAGTAACTGCTCGAAGACCTCCGTACTGCATGTGAGCACGATTGGTCCGCTGATGTTAATGTCCAGTTCGATGGGCTGTGACTGGAATAAGAGTTCTTGGAACGACGGGAGCGAGAGGTATTTCAACGGAACTTCGTACCTGATCTTCTCCTCTTCGCCCACGTATATCGGTACATGACCTTTGTGAACTCGAACGGGTCTCGCTTTCTCTACCTTCACCAGCTGTTTGTAAGGAGTCTTGGGACTGCTTCGGTCGAAGTACTTCATCAGCCTCTTCATTATCTGCATCGTTGTTTGAACCTCGAGATCAGTACTGTGACAAAAGTTTGCAGGAACCCTAACGAGAGAGCCCGAGAGAGAGAGAACGCGCGGGATGGATGGATTAATGGGATACGCAGAGTTACGAATTATGAGTATTGGCTTCTTAAATATATAGTTAAATCTAGGCGGTCTACGTAGAATGTAATTTGCCACGCAAAACCATTCCCAAAAGATTTCAGGTACGCGGGCAATCAACAATTTCCATGGGGAAAATCCGTCAATGGGATAAAGCCGAGATTATGAATTAAGATCTGATTTTTACACGTGAGCATGCAGAACAACGAAAAATAAGAAACTTCATCCTAATATAACACTTCCCATGTATCAGCAGTGGCGGAGGGAGGGGGCCAACCGGGGCCCTGGCCCCTGTTGGCCAATGCAACAAGTTGATTTTTTTTGTAACTAATATTTCTCTTGAGGTTTCCAATTTTATGCGAGATGGAATTTCCCAATTTTATTAAATGGGGTTTTAGAAAGCTTGTGTTAATGGAACTGAGAACAAAATTGTTGATCCTGTTGTCTTGGTGATTATCTGTCTAATTGTACTGATCAGCTAGTGTGAACTAGGGGTTGTATGATAAAAACTCCTGGATTTGTTGAAATTGAATCGGGTCATTATTATTTTCTTTTATTTCCTAGGCAGGTTCCCTTGAAATAGAATCTCATTTTAATGTTAACTCTCTCATTTAAGTTTATATACACACGATATATGAATATATGCTGGTTTTAGATTAAGGTTTCTAGTGCTTCTAAGATTGATGTTGTTTTTTGTTATGATATTATTTGTAGGCTGAAAAGTATGCTTGAGGTAATTAAAATTTTTACAAGGACATGTTCAATCTTTTGTTATTTTATTGGATTTGCACTCTGTACCATCTTGGAGGTCGAATGTTTGAACATGTCCTCTCTTTTTGTTCATTTGTTTAACGAAAAGTAAAGATTAGAGCTTGAGTGCTCTTCCTTCCAATAACAAGAGAGTGGGCAAATTGCAAAAGCTAAGCAGTTATGCCCTAAGATTTGTACATAATTAACATTAATAGTACAAACTAATTGTTGTATATTTTCAGATAACTTTGTCTACCAACATAAAGCACCATTATTACCCATGAAGGAAGAGACATAATATATTTTTAATGTTTTAGTCCTTAATTTTTAATATTTTAATTCTAAGACATTTTTTGCATTACGTAGTAAAAAAAATTTCTGTCATTTTCTCTTAAGAGTTGGCCCCCCTTCAGATTTATTTCTGGTTCCGCCATTGACTAGGAGTGACAAGATTGGGCAGTGTGAGGCTCTCCAGTCACAACAGGTGCAGGACCCCTGCTGGTTTTCAAACAATTGCACCCTGGAGCCCATTAAGGCTACATTTACGTCCTTAGTCGTTCATCATATATTACTTTGGTTTTAACCCTCTTGCTACACAAACCTAGGGCGGTTCAATCTCGGTATACAAACGTAGAACTATTCAATCTCAGTGTAGGTGTCGATTTTAATCGGTTTTTAAATATTAGCCACCTACATCATTAAGGGCAAAAATCGGCCTTTAGTGGTGACGGTTTTAGCGGTAGCGAATTCTGATTAACCTGCATTAATATTGAGTCATTTTTTTAGCATTTTACGCATTTGATCCAATATATTTTTTTCTTTTTTCTTTTGGTCCATTGATCACGTATCAATAAAATCTAAACTAATGAAATTCAAAATCAATAAAATTAAAGGGCATCTTAAAATATAATATGAGAATCTAAAATCCAAAAAAAAATCACATATTATAAAAAGACCATGAAAGACTACCCAGTACCCACGTCCCAAACACAAATATAAATTCCATATTTGATAAAACACCAATTGCTTTGCTCAACACCTATATTGACATTAGCAATTTACGCAAGTGTCAATAAATTTCAATTCTTCAGTAGCACTACCTCAACATAGTTGCCGTCTTTTTCAAATCTATACTGGGCTATTAGAAGAACATAAAAGCTTCCCGTTCTTATCGACTAGACCTACAGTAAGAAAAAAATGAATTTCGTATCATTTCATCACAACTCTACAACATCTTTATTCAATTAAACTGATAATACAATCTCCTAGCAGAACGAAAAAAATGGAATTACGAAAATTTGTCAACCAAAAGGCTTACCGCAAGACCAAAATAGCCAAACAACGGTAAAGCAAGGGTTTTGAAATTTGTACCTTCTAAGAGCTAGGGATTGCGGCGAGAACAGCTTGATGGGAGTGTACAGAGTTCTTATACCGAAATCGAGCCTCTTCAAGCGCTCCACCATTACCACTAGCAACACCACCACACTCAGCGTGATACGCATCAGAAGAGGCCGCGTCTCCGGCATGGTGGTCGGCGAAAGGTGGGGGGCGATTGGAGAGGGAGGGGAGGGAGAGAGAGGCTTTCGACGTTGAGGAGGGGCGATTCGAAGACTGAAAAGGACAGAGTGGGGAGGGGTTTTAGGTTTTAAAATTTAAACGACGTCGTTTTAATAAAAAATAAAACTTACCCGAGAACCCAGTCCTGATTAAACTGAGAACCGAAAAAACCCTCGAGTTTTCCTAAAAACAGTGCACTAGCACTAGCACCGATTAGGCCGGGTACCGACAACTTGGTGTCGGTGCCACCGTATTTTACCGGTGTCGTTGAATAACCCTACACAAACGCTCTTAGAGTCCAGTGTTGCAAATTCCGTCACGGTGGGGCACTGAAAATCCTAGCCTTCGATGCTACCACTTGCTGGGTGCAACGTGACGATGTACCTTCGCTAGCTTCGCCTACTAGTTAGCAGAGGCGGAGGCAAGGGGGGCGAATAACGCGCGCCCGCTAGATTTCTTCAGAAGATGGAACGGAAGTTTTCAGATATTTATTTCCACGTTTTTCTTTAGTTACCGCTTTCAAATTTTCAATCAGCGAAAAGGATTATGAACATATCAATATATAAGACGAACTATCTAGATTTCTATATCCCAGCCTGCAAAACTGAGTGTTCATGCAAAAGCACCTAGAAACTCATCCTCTTAGGTATCCACTTGACTCGTCCTATCACACAGCAAAAGTCCAGGCATGATGAACACAACTATATACGCTTCAACCAGCATTTATACCTACCAAAAGCCAGCACTTCACATCATTCATATAAAACATACAGTAAACTCAGTAATTTAGCAAGGAGTATTCACTCTCAAGCCAATCTTCCCTTTCTCCACGCCCAGCTTTCCACCAGTAACCAACCAATGACCTGGAGGATCTTGCGGCCCCTTACTCATCTCAGACATGTCAACAAATTTAACCAACTTAATCCCAACTAAGTTTTCTCTTGAACCTGAACTCGAGTCACCCAAATTGGCATTACCAACTGTAGAGATCACTTCCCTTGACTTATCATCTGGAGCATGGTCCCACAACGATCTTCTTACTGTACAGCTTGGCAGCTTAGAATAGAGAAGTTTCATCTACAAGACATTTCTTGATCCAAAATCCTACACACCTAGCTGAGCTCCAGTGACTATGTAGACGCTAGAGAGGTCACCTATGAAGGATTCAGGGTTCTCAACTGGTGCAGTGCTCACATGAGATTTTTTTTTCCACGTGGCTATTGGTGCTCCCAAGTAGCTGGGACCTGAGGAACAAGATAGTCGGTGGTTTGAACCAGTAAAATGCAGAAGGATCTTTGGGAGAGAAGCTGAATGTTGAAGTTGGATACACAAACGATTCTGCTTGCTTCCTTCCAGACATAATCGCAAGCCTGTCACTGGCTTACGCCCAACTGATATCTGCATTTATATTTAGGTGAATTATAAACGATAGGGAATTACGAAGTATGGACAAAACCATGAAACAAAAACCAATGTATCTCAGAAGTCTTCTAAATAATGAGAACGACTAAGGGTTTAGTGTCAATAAATTCCTCAAGTTCATGCCTGCTCTTGGCTAACATATAGTTTTTGCCCCATTACGCTGAATAGCAAAGATTGGCAAACGGGTTCCTTCCTTTGGTGGCCAGCAATCTTATCATGTACAGGAGCCCATACCCGAGGAATCTGAAACTCCAGAAATTAAATATTTCAATTCTTCAACAGGAGGCTTATCTGTGTACATATCCAAGTGATTTAGAAAACTGCTGTAGGAAACCTCTTTCTTAATAATATAGCAAACTAGTGAACAAAAATCCGGCTCATCAATCCAAAGTCATGGTTCCTTACATTTGAGATAGAGATCAATGGCATGAGTCAGATGCTCCTTTCCTGCCACCCCATCAAGGAGTACGACTATAGGGAAAAAAGTAACCTCAATGACATCTGGGGAAGTCCGGACAGTTCTTGCCCATCGAGTGTGGTTTTGTTCCAGATCATCTCCCCCCTCCTCCGGAAGATGACGGTCACATCCAGCATCAGTCAGAGTTCCACAAAATTCTGAGTCAGAAAACACTTGGAGATTGGATGACGCATGCATGGTAGGTAGCAATCAACACTGAGACACAGCAAACATTTCCTGACAGAGGACAAAAGCTTTGGCACTGCCCCCTGCGTAAATATCATTATCCAACCTCCAGCTCAAATTATATATCGTGCTTACCAATCTATGTATTTCTGTGCTAAAGAGAAAATTATGGGTTTATATTCATCCATAGCGTATCTTTTGAGCAAATCAAGGGAGAAAACAACAAACAACACAAGATACAAGCGTGTTATGCAAATATGAAAAAGAAAATGGAGGTTCATATGGACGCGGTCATCCGAAAGAGGAATATTGAGCAAAAAATAAAAGACTGAAGAAAGAAAGAAAAAAGGAGTATCAAGTGCTATAGTGAGTCTATGATAAATTCTTGAAGTTTCTTTGACATACTTCTTTCCCGGTAAGATATGGTGCAGCAGTTGGTTGAGGATATATTCCTTGGCTGTTGAACAAGCCAGGATCAACACCCTGCGAAATTGATAGAAAAAAATAAATAAGTAAACAAAAACAGTAATAGAGAAGATCGACACTGGCTTTGAAAAAAAAAGGGTCACCACTGATTCAAAAGTCAATGCAAATTGGGGGTGGGGGAAGGAAAACGAAAGGATGTTTTGGGAAACTAGCCTTATCCTGGAATTTCATTTGACCTGAAATTGTATAGCTTTCTGTGACAGCAAATCTCTGGTTTCCAATGTCCTGAACATATTTTTTAACCTCCATGGTTGACAAAGGTGAAGACTGATGTTGTCTAAGATAAATCACATCTTTACCACAAATGGTTACAGATGCGATTAGATGCGTCCCAAAATTTTCAATGAAGCTGTCAAAAACATAAAAACTAGTTAGGCACAATTTAAAAATCTATGTTATCATTCTTTTGCTTACAAATTCTCAACATTCGTACCTTGCCAGGGATGGTGGGTTCCAACAAGTTGGAATTGCACGTGTGACATTTTCTCGCAGCACCAATGGTGTTTTCATAAGCTGAACCTTGGCAAGTGGAATATAAAAACCATCCACACAAAGGGCCTTTGTGGCCGCAACATCAACAGGCTTCGAACCAGTGAAGCTAAATGCGGAATTAAAACTACCAAGAGGAAAATTTCCAGATGATTAGCCTTTTGATTAAAATACTCCACCATCTGCATTCATTCATGACAAAACGCTGTTATAACAGCAAGCATTGATAACAGGTACAAGATGCACTTTAACTTCAGAAACTATTTATGCTGTTAATTTGGAATCTCATCCTTGATCGTATGTAACTTGTTGAAGACTTCTGTCTCTAATATATCATAATAAACAATGCTTCTCGCCATGTGCGTGCTTATCATCAATGCCTTATCATTGTGACACACTGCAGCACCACTTGGATATCGGAGCTCATGTGTTAACTTTCGATATGTAGAATTCTCAGAATCAAAAGGATTCAAGTACTTGCTCCTTACCCCTTACCTCGAGTAGTTGGGCACGAACTCCAAAGATGACAGGATACAAAAAGTTATAGACAGGATGATTACGCAACCCCAAAAACGAATCCAAGGCAATGAGAGTAAATTTGAGAACAAATAAATTCCCTTCAAAACGTATATTGTCATCCAAGAATCAAGGATGAAAAGGGATAACACTTCACAGGTGTAAATGAACAACCCATGTTTTGGGATGTTCAGCTGCGGGTGAGAACTCCATCCAACCAAAATTGTAGGATTGCAGCCATTAATCTTGGCTTGGATGCAATCGATCTTGAGAATGATCCAACTTTTGTGCAACTGCTCCCTCTTTTTTCTTTTCCCTTCCAGTGTGGACTTGATTGAACTTGCCCACCAACAGTGGCGGAACCAGGACTTAAGTGGAGGGGGGGCAAACTCCTAAGGCAAAATGACATCTCAAAAAATTTTCTACTTAATGCAAAAAGTCTCTCAGAGTTAAAATATCAAAAATCAATGACTAAAAGTATTAAAAATATAAAAATACATGTACCGTTCTATTTGCTGACACTACGAGGTGGCAATTGGATCATACGGATATGCATATTCTAAAAATGTTGCAAAATAGCTTAATTCTCAACAGTTTCAAAATTTTCCTTCTTGATGTATACTACCATGCTATTATTTATCAATTCATCCTCATCTTATTACGTAACTCAGTCTTGATAATCTTCATCGCAGAAAACACTCTTTCAATGGTTGCAGTCGCAACTGGTAAGACCAATGTCCAACCTCTGTTGCTTTTTTTCAGTTGTTAAACCCCGTAGATGTAAACACGTCCGCCCCGAATCTTGCTCCTCTAGTTTGCCTAAACAGATAACACCACAAAAAATACGCTGCATTCTTTGATACACTGTATTCCAACCACTCATAATTTTTGAACCATAACTCCCTAAAACACCTCATTGTTTTCTCATATTGCTTCTTGGATAAGTCCTGACCTCCAATCTCCAATAATTCACGAAGACCACCTTCCAATATCAACCAACAATCCACTAGATCATTTTCTAAATTTCTAATAAGGTTTTAGTATACAAATTACTTGAATAAGCCCACCATCAAATATAATTTGAGCTTCGAAAATTAACCTGAAAAAACAATTGAGCAGTGTATGAAAATTTGACCAAATTGCAACACATTACATAAACGACAGAGGAAAACGAGAAATTAAAGCAACATAACCAAACTAATTAACTAAAACCAACTAGACAAAAAAAATAAAGACATAAATCAATTAACCAAAGCCACCATATATTAATATAATTATATTCATTCGGTAAACCGCAACAAGACAAATTTAGAAAAGTGTCTAAAGTTCTCAAGCAATGTCGTTTATGTTTTATTTGTTTGTATTTTTTTTCACAAAGAGGGTGAAAGGGGGGACGGGCTGGATTGGGTCAAAGGGGCAGACCTGGTTGCCTGTTGACAATTACGTGTATTAACAAAAAATTACAAAACTAAGGGGTGGCAAGCGCCCCCCCTTGCCACCCCTTGGCTCCGCCACTGCCCACCAACCCAGCCCCAACACTCTCTCACACAAACGGAATCGGTTACTATGCTGAGACCTTAACCTGCTGAACATACTGGTGGACAATTGGGATAAAATTTGCATGATCTAATGGCTGAGATCGGGACATGTCACTTAATGAATTTGACCCGAGGTGTGACCCGATTCGAGCTTCTTCCGACCCGGGTTGAGGTGCTGACCCGCGAACTGACTTCTTCTTCTTCGCAATCTCAAACCTTCTTCGCACAAACCCACTGTACCACAGCACAGCCGCTCGTTCGCCCCACAGCAGCCCAGCCTCCCGTCGCCGGTCCAGCCTCCCGTTCGCTGGTCCTCCGTCCCAGCCGTTGCCCCCCACAACTCGAATTCTTCTCAGCCGTTGCCCCCCCTCAACTCGAATTCTTCGGTAACAAATTGAATATTATTCAGTTTAGTCGAAATTGATTTCTTCACTAGTTCGGGTTTCTGAAATCGAATTGTTGGTGATGAACCCTTATGAAATGTAAATGTGGTCGAAATTGATTTCTTCACTAGTTAGGGTTTCTGAAATCAATTCAGTTGAAATTGATTTCTTCATTAGTTATGGTTTCTGAATTCGAATTGTTGTCTAAAATCGAAGAGGAGTAATTGAGGGTTGAGGAATATTCTTCTCAGTTTTTCTGTTAGTTGAAATCTACCTTTGTTGCTTCCAGCTACATATTTTACAGACCTTGTGCATTGTTTGGCGAATGCTGCAACTTCTATGGGTAGTTATAACATTCTGCTCTGCTTTTAGCTTACCTTTTGAATCAGGGAAAAGTATAGCTTGGTCTGTACTTTAAGATGTTATGTGAATGGGTTTCAGGTGGGGTCGATTGACTCATAACCATTTTGTAAACCATGGGTAGTTATTGTATCAAAGATATTGAAGATTGGGGAAGAGTTACTTTAATAAACCATTTTGTGCTCCCAATTATAAACCCCCCCTCTCTCACAAATCCAAAGAAAACTTTGTTTCAGTGTAATCATCTTTAATTGTCCCCCACTATGTATTGTTGATGCATTTGTTTTTCATTTGATTCCTTGCTGAGCATGAGATATAGATCTTTAATAGTTCTGATTCTTAATTATTCTTCTAATTCCAGACGAGTCAAACACCGATGATCATGGAAATTTCCAAGAAGCTTTCATGAAGCAATTTCAGAATTTAGTCACCCTTTTAGTAGTAATTGCACTTGTTCTTTCTTCCATGTCATTTGGTTCTCGGGAACAGAAACAGGTAAGCATACCATGAAGTGATTTCAGACGTCGATTTTGTTTTATTTGGACCATTTTTTTCTGATGGGAATACATGCATGTCACGCGTCTTATCCTAAAGCAATTGCTCGTGCTTCTCATCTTGAAGAATGTTATAACTTCTAAATTTCCCTTTTCCTACTGTGCATACTACTCGAGCACTCTTTTGTCAATTTTCTGAATGCGGTTGATTTCTTGGTTTTGTAGTCAACTTGATAACAATCACTTTGATGGGACTACAATTCCAGCTTCATACAGCAACATGTCTAAATTGCTGAAGTTGTAAATGCATATTATCATCCCTTATTTAATTGTTCCCTTTACACCATGATCCGTTCTTTGCTATGAATTACACATTTAAGCTTGTACATGACTATGAATAGCCTTGCAGTGTAGTGAACCACACTGCAAAATACACTTTTGGTTGTCTGTGCAATTTTGAAATGCTGGGTTGCTCAGCTGAATACACCCAAAAAAGTGAAACATAAATAATGAATAAAATTTGTCATTTTACATACCTCAAATTAAGAATACTAAAGAAAGATTAATCCAAAGTGTATGTGATCCCATTTAAAACAACTGTCTTTTTTATCTTTTCCTCCAAATTTATCATTTTTTAACGGTTAATTGTGTTCCACACGTGGGATGGTTTACGTGAATTGCTTTGTTAAGTGATCACTCTCAAAATGTCATGTTAAGATTAAAGTTCACATTGTTCATTGATCATTTTCACTGCTCGAATCACTTAATTAGTGCTTGTTAAACAGGGTGTCTACAATTATTACAAGCACCCATTTTCAGTGGCATATCTTGGAACTTCTCTGTTGATAGTTTATCTCCCAATAGCATTCATTAATGATTGGCTAATAAAATTTCTGAGATGCCAACTGGGAAAGTTGTGATGATGCAAAAACTGTGGATAAGTCCCCTGCAGAACTTGATGCTCCTGCAAGACAAATTGGGGTGCATAGTACTTTAGAAATTGAAGACCAGTTACGATTGGGAAATGTGGATTCTCGAGTCAGTTACGATGGCCCTGTTTCTTGGGTATGTTGATTCTTGACTTTCTTTGGATGATTTTGTTCACTCAACTATCTTCAAGATATTTACATAGTCTAGCAGGATTCTCAAGATTTTTTCTCTTAAGTTATGGAATAAGAATTTTTGAGGAACTTGCAAGGAAGTTGACAACAACTTGTTTACATAAGCAAAAAGTTGTCTTATCTGTTTTTCATACAAATATAGATTGGCACCATGCACAACAGGAGCCCAATTGTGAAGATCCACTCAATCATGACGCAACTGCAGTTTTAAGAGACAATCCAAAGTTGTTTGAATCCAACGTGCGTAGGGCAATGACTGGTGGGTATGTAGGGCAGACCCTCTTCCCACGTTATCTATAGAAGCACCAGAGTTCATTGCTTGAAGATGCAAGGGCTGTAAATTTGGTTGCGGGTCTTCCCAGAGTGATGTTTGAACATGAAGCTTCGAAATGTAAATTGGAAGATGTTTGTATGTTGTGTAACTTGTGATGTGTTTCAGTTATTGGTTGGGGTCATTTGGTTTTTCTTTATTTTGATGTGAATCACCGGGACAAGACTTTTGTAATGTATCTTATTTCCTTCATATTTCTTGGGAGAACATATGCCGTTTACTGCCATGACTGGGCAAATTATGCGAAAACTCTTAACTTTGTGTTCTGCACTTGTCTTCAGCTGTGTTTCCAAATTGCAATGTTGCCAGATTACAAGCATAATCACAATATTTATGCTGCAAAACACAAACAATATACAGAAACTCTCGATTTAGTCCAACACCCAACATCAAAGGCCAGAATTACGTTGTTGTCTTCTGGTCGCCGCCCTGTGTGCCACTACTAACGAAAAGCCCAATAAGCACTCCCGCAGCCTCTGTTGCTCCCAAAGCCCCCACGTTGACTCAAAAAATGCCGTCATCTGCGCTGGCATGCTCCCGTACCTTGTCGGAAACACGAAGAGCAACCCGTCAGCCTCTACCAGCTCCTCCACAGATAATAGGAGATCGGAGCAACAGGGAACACCATAAAATGCTAGAAAGTTTCTGCAAAACTGTGGGCCTTGAAAACTTCGAATGCTTGAAATTCTCAGCGACAGAACTGGGCGGCTGCGAGCGACGACTGTGTGAAGAGGGAGCTGGGCAGCGGTTGGGAGCTGTGCGAAGAAGAAGACGGTTCGGTTTTCTTTGAAATGTAATCTGGGTTATATGTAATATGGGTCGGGCGCATGTCAAGTTTTTTTAAGTGGAGTGGCGTGTTAACAACCTTTGGATTGTAAAGGTTAGATCCTAACCGTCCATCAGCACCATCAGCTCATTAAGCCCTCAGCATACAAGAAAAGGTTGTGCAGAGCTCAAGAGTCAAGCCCAGGCATGCTGTCTATTAGACCTAAAGAAACACCAATAGCTCTCTCTGATGAATGAGAACTAAATAAATAGATGTCTCCTTTGGTTTTGACTTTCAATAAATTTCTCTAGGGGTTAGCTTGATGTTCTGGCTAGTGAAGCAGCTACGATGATCCTCCGATAGAAAATCTTTTGCAAATTTTTTTGGGTAATGAGACAAAAAATTTATCCATGTAGGAAATTTCTGAAATTAAGTATTTTATCGATATTCATCAGAGTATCCTATCGCCAATTTAGAGAGCGAATTGGGAAGGCATATTATGAAAGTTTCATGCTAGACTACAAGTCTCAACAAGACGCTTAAATTCGGAAAATTGGAGAGTGAGCCCTAATCTTACATGGACGCACTGCTAAGTCACATCCAAAAAGTGCTGGAAATAAACGAGAAATCATTCACATTCGCAAACTTCGCATCCAAGATTTTGAAAAAACTATTACATACTAGAGCTAAAGTGACATTGTATCATAGTTCACGTCGAAGCCTCTCCCTAATGCATGTACATAGTTTATAGTAGTGTGCAAGGCTGCTGCATTCTGCTCCATTTTATCATCAAGAAATTGTGAGTCTTTCTATGATCAGAAGCAGACCCAGTTCAGCGAGTTCACCCCAATCAAAGAACCAGTTGTCTGCTTGAGTAATCGAACTCGATCACGAAATTGCATAGGAAATTGAAGTACTTTGGGTTTCTCTCTCTCTCAGTTCACTTAAAAGAATCTTCCAAGAAGATTCAACACCATGATCCAAGAATCTCCTTTTGATCTTGAATCCAGGGAAGAAAAGATAATTCAGCCTGTGCGTCTCTCTCTACGGTTAGACTCCCACATTGATTAGAGACCATTTAATATGTTGGGCCACCTATTCCCATTGCCAATTGATATTGAGATGAAACTTAACATTACTGCGTGTATTTTCTCAGTAGTTGACTTCTCTATTTTGAAAGTTCAAAAATATCTCCCAGTTATCTCTGACTCCGCTTAATGCCGTCCCTTTCGATTTAGGAGGACAAGAAAATATAGAAAGATGGAAAATATTAAATAAACTTCACAAAAACTAAAGAACTTTATATAAAAAAAGGGTTAAACTTTAGATAGAAGTTGCATGCCAATATTCCTAAATGTTTCAGGATAGAAGTGTTTACAACTGCGGTATTCTTACTCAACCGACTGCCTACTGTCATTCTACAATGGACTTCTCCATTTTTTCGTCTTCATGGCAAACAACCAGACTATAGATCTTTGAGAGTTTTTGGATCAAGATGTTATCCTTATTTGTGGGACACCAAATGTAGTATGTTTGATAGTAAATATTTGCCCTGTGTCTTCATGGGCTATAGTGACCGGCACAAGGGTTATCGATGCTTCTCTCCTACTACTCATAAATTTCATATTTCACGGCATGTAGTATTTGATGAGTCTTCTTTGCCTTACAAAAATGCAGATCAGCCTATTTCCTCATCATTTAACTCACGTATTACTACATATCAGGAATTAGAGTCATGTTCCACTTTATTCTCACCAAATATCAAGGATATAGTGGAGAATATCTCGGCTGACTCACATTTTGAAATTCTCACTATTGATGCTCCATTAAAAGCTCCCATTACTCTCACAGATATTGCTTCTCCATCATTTGAATTTTCAGCCACTCAAATGCCACAAAATCCGTCAATGCTAGATTCCTCTCATGACCCATTATTTGTGGACGTGTCTCCTTCGGCTAATACTTCTCGTGCAGCTCAGAGTTCTAATATTTGTGAGGCTCATGTAGATCATGGAGCTCCAGTTCTCAATATGCCCGAGCCTCCCGTTACAGCTTCTCTTACTACAACTATTTTGGATCTTTCTGAACTTCCCCATCCACCACCAGCTCCTCATCCAATGATTACTCGTAGCCAAGTTGGAGTTCGCAAACCTAACCCCAAATATGCCCTGTTGCATGCCTACAATACTATTCCAAAAGAACCCAAATCTGTCAAAACAGCTTTATTGCATCAAGGTTGGCGCAAGGCTATGGATGAAGAGCTTGAAGCCTTAGCCCATAATAATACATGGACTCTTGTACCAAGAACCTGCTCCATGAACATTGTGGGCTCTCGGTGGGTGTTTAAGGTCAAGCTTAAAGCCGATGGTACAATGGAACGATTGAAGGCTCGCCTCGTCGCTAAGGGCTATCACCAACTCGATGGTATTGACTTCAATGAGACATATTCTCCTGTTGTCAAGCCTGGCACTATTCGGTTAGTTCTCTCCCTAGCCATGGTAAAAGGTTGGTCTATTCGTCAACTAGACGTTAAAAACGCCTTTTTACACGGGTTCCTTAATGAAGAGGTCTTTATGGAGCAACCTCCAGGGTTCAAAGATAATATTTTTCCAGATCATGTTTGCTGATTAAACAAAGCTCTTTATGGCCTAAAACAAGCCCCCATAGCTTGGTTTGACCACTTTAGCTCCTTCCTCTTACAAGCTGGTTTTGAGTGCAGTACAGCTGATCCTAGCTTGTTTATTCAACACACGGATAACAACATATTAGTACTCCTCCTTTACGTTGATGATATTATCCTCACTGGTTCATCTTCCTCTCTTATTCAAAATTTCATCAAGAGCTTGAATCATGAATTTGCCATGAAGGACCTTGGTCCTCTTCACTATTTCTTAGGCATTCAAGTCTCTTCACTTTCCGGTGGCCTTCTTCTTCAACAAACCAAATATGCTGTTGATATTTTGGAGCGCAGTGTTATGCATGAGTGCAAGCCTATTCATACTCCCATGTGTACCAAGACAAAACCTGATCCTAATTCTCCCCTTCATCCTGATCCACATCACTATCGCTCATTAGTTGGTGCTCTTCAATATCTAACCTTGACAAGACCAGGTATTTCCTGCAGCGTTAACTATGTTTCTCAGTTTATGCAAGCACCTACGGAGTCTCATTTCAGTCTTGTTCGGAGGATCTTGCGCTATGTTAAGGGTACAATTCATCTTGGTCTTTATATCCAAGCTTCAAGCTCATTGGCTCTTTATGGGTTCTCCAATGCTGACTGGGCCGGCTGCCCCATCACCCGTCGTTCTACAACAGGTTATTGCACTTATTTAGGGAGTAATATTATCTCATAGTGTGCGAAGAAACAACCAACGGTTGCACGTTCAAGCTCAGAGGCAGAATATCGGGCTCTCTCTCAAGCTACCGCTGAACTTACATGGATTACTTTTCTACTCTGAGATCTTCGTGTTCCTCTCCTTCATGCTCCTATTTTATTTTGTGACAATATGAGCTCCTTATTTATGACTGTCAATCCAGTCTTTCATGCGAGGAGCAAGCATATTGAACTTGACTATCATTACGTTCGTGAACATGTTTCTCATGGTTTGTTGGTTACCAAGCACATCTCTACTCAATCCCAAATTGCGGACGTGTTTACAAAGCCACAGTTACGTTCCGCCTTGGATTCCTTACGCAACAAATTGTGCATGACAAGCCTGCTCAATTTGAGGGAGCATATAAAAACAGAAAGAATTTCTGTTATAAATTAACGTAGCCCTGCTACAGAGGAGCAAGCAGATGTTAAGGGGAATTTGAATTCAAAAGAGAATTTGAATATAAATGATAGTATCTCTACGACATAGGAGCAAACAAAGATTGAGGAGAATTTGAATTCATAAAAGATTATTTTTGGAAAGAGTATTTCAGTTACAAGCAGGAGTTGAGGAGATTTTGAATTCAAAAAGATTGGCACATCCGAATATCAAGCAAGAATGAAGTCACCGAACTCTTAGCCATTCTTTGTAATTCATAGCTTTTAATAGTGTTTAATAGGCTGTAAAATCATTTCTATTTTGACGAAAAGAGTGATGTATCCCGTTAAGACAATGTACTTTTTCTATAAAGGAAGAACAACCACCACATTACCTGTGTGGTGAGATTTCTGCATCATCAGTTTTTTAGATTTTCTTTAAAAAGGTGATACCACAGGGACCTACAGTGCATTTAAGCCTAAAAAAAATTCAAAGGACTTTTGGAGCCAGTGGGGGCGGCCCCCCTGGCTCCGCCTCTGCGTGGACTGCCAAACCCATAATCATTGAATTCCAACAACTTGCCGGTTTCATATTCAGCTCATTAAATACTTCCCAAGCCAAACTCAGATTCCCACATTTAGCATACATATCCACAAGTGCATTGCCCAAGTACCCTTCAATCTTGTAATTGTTTTCTTTGAGGGACTCATGGAGCTTCCTACCCATCTCAAATGCACCCGTCTCCGCACAAGCACCCAAAACGGATATAAGAGTTATTTCTGTTGCTTCCACCTGAGCAATTTGCATTTCACCAAAGAGTGTCAATGCTCCTGCATAATCCTTAAGCTGAACATAACCAGCAATCATAGAATTCCAAGAGATCGCATCCCTTTCTGGCATCTCTCTAAACACCTTTCTTGCAGCTTCAATTTTACACAACCGAATATGCCGTGAGATCAAAGTATTCCATGAAACCACATTTTTCTGAGGCATCAACTCAACCAGGCCATCCGCCGACTCGAAATCATTAATCTTATCATAAGCCATTACCATAATATTCCAGGAAGCCACGCTTCTCTCAGTCATTTCATTGAACACACGACGAGAGAGACCCACAAACTCACACTGAGAATACATATAAACCAATGAATTCTGGATATAACCATCACGATCAAACCCCAATTTCAAAACCCGGCCACGAACTTCAGCTCCCTTACTAGCAACACCGTACCCATGATCACCTTCTCCGCCTTCTTCCACACACCTCACACGCCTTGAGCACAAAATTATAAGTAAAATTGTCAGACCCACAATCCACGCGTTGCATATCGTTGTAAATATAAATAGCTTTTATGGGAAGAATGCTGTTCGTGTATGCTCTAATCATAGTGTTATTAATGAAAGAATTGTCCTCTGTAGTTTCTTCGAACATGGCTTGCGCATGCGCGAGGCTTCCAAATGACTACAGGGCCTAGAAGGCGATGAGACGCAAGCACGCAAGGGTTGGTGTAGAGGCCCGCTTTGGTGACAAGAGCCTGGGCTTGTTCTAGTTCTTTCATGGAAGAAAGTCGCTGAAGCTTGGGGATTATGTGAGAGAGTGAGGCTCCCAGCATCTTCCATCGCTGGTGTTTTGGCAGCCAGTTATGGGATGAAGCTCAAGCTCATCTCTTCGACAGTGGATTGAATAAGTAGTGGTAGCAAGGCTTAAAAGGACGATTTTTTTTCCCCTTAAATTTATTTCTTGCGGCGCCAACTAGTCCTCAAAGCTCAATAACATTCTAGAAGCAATACCTTCAAAGCAACCATATTTATCCATATTGAAATTCAATAGATTTTGAGGTAAGAACTTTGTGGTTCTATTAGCTTAGTACTACCACATTCTTAACTTCCACCGAATACCCTGACCTGGGAAAGTTTAGCGGGTAAAATTACCAGTCCTTTGCATCCATCTCTCAAGACTACTCAAAGTTAGCCTCCCTTCCTCCCTCCCGCTTAAAAACCAACCCTATCAACGGGGTAAGGACTAAGGCCGGACTGGAGCCCCAAACAGTTGCACAGGCAAGCAGGAACACACATGGATTGCCAGACCTGTGTTTATCCGCACGAGACATGATTCTTCCAGTATTAACGATCAACCATCTCTGAGGAGAATAGTGCAGAAATGTTTGGACAAACTAATAAGCAATTTCTTCGCCAATGAGGGCATCCCATATATAATTCCTCGTTAGGAGAAATAGTGCCTCAAAATAAGCAATTTCTATGGAAGTAACACTACTATTAACAGAAAATTTTCTAAACCGTTCATCAACTTTACATCAAGATCAGCATCAACTAGACAATGAAAAGTCCTCTTATCTCCTTTTTTTTTCCCAATGAGTTTCCCCATGGATGTCAATCGGTTTCAATGTTTTCACTAGTCATTACAACTAGTTCAACCTGAATATATATCTACTGTTGCATGCCGAATTTCCTGTGATTGGAACAAAATGAAAATTTTCAAAATTTACTCCCTCATTGTGAGCTCTTGGTCCTCTTAGCAGTGAAGAGCTGGCGTAGAAAAGAAAACTTCCCTCTTGCACGTGCAGAAAATTCAGTTATGGCACCGTTACTAGTTGCTGCTGCCTGGGTATCAGATTCCGGTAAGGATGGTGAGGGTGGTGAGAGCGTGAAAAGAAACGCGTTAAGCATGCGGATGATCTGGCTAAAGCTTGGCCTCAGGTTAGGGTCCTCAACCCAACATGACTGTATGATGAAGGCAAGATCAGGAGAGATATCTTCCGGAAGACTAGGCCTCTCTTGCTGCATTCTCAGATTGGCAACAATATACAGTTAATAATTTGAAAAGAAAAAATTATTATCTTAGCATTCATTATGCACAAGAAGCTCTTTAAGGATATTCCTCAAAGCTCGGACAGGTAAGTTACATAAGTGAACGGAGACGGGTATATCATCAACTCTGAACTTTATAAAGTCACATTGGCACTGAAGTGCGGTAGCTAATATGAACAGAATAAAAACTATGACATAGGTTGTGTTTGTGTTGAAAATTTTTTTGTTTGAGTTTTGTGTTGGTATTGAGTTTAGTGAAAAAGTGAAGAGAGAGGTAATTTTTTATATTTTTGTAATTTTTTATATTTTTTTATAGGAGAGAGATTATATTGTAATATTTTATTGTAAGTTGGTGAAAAATATTTTGATATTTTTGGTGCAAACGCACCCATAATAACCAAATGCATCAGAAGAATGAGGATTTTTGCACCTTAAACGCAGCAGCATAAGCGGCCTGCAAATTGGACATGCCTTCAAAAGGCATGCGGTTGGTCAACAGTTCCCATAAGACAATTCCAAAACTGTATACATCAACCTTGTTGTTATAATGTTTCTTCTCTCCCTGACGCAATGTCACGGTGCTGTACAACTGCAAAGATAGATTCAGTTCTTAGTGACTGAGGATAGAGTTTCCATATAAAGTAAATCCATAAACCTGTAGAAGCTTGATATAGAGAAGTACCAATAATATGGATGTCATCCCCAACTAATCCACCAAACATTCAATGAAATTAATCAAACAACAGCTAATACTGTCAGCAAGTGTGTGCTTTGATGCATGGGTTCACAAGGGTTATGCAAATAGTAAAGTGGAATAAATACATGGTAAAAACCTAAAAATATGGGGACAAAAGAAAGAATGAAAGATATACTTGAAGTATTGGATAAAAGCCACTTCAAAGCTGCAGTTAATACTCATGCTGCTAAGCCGCAGGCAAGATAAAATCAAGCCAAAAGCAAAATATAATTTCAAGTAACTGATGAGAATGATCTAAACCGTCAAAACACCTGTCTCCCTACACCAGTCAGCCCTCATCAAGAATAATATTTGCCAGTCATTGAACTTAACAAAAAAGAGAATGAAAATAAATGATATGGAGAGACAACACAAAATTAGCCTATTCAGGTCCTTAAGAAAGTGCTCTAGGTCTGTTTACAGATTCTGAAAATGGTGTATGTGAGATACCAAAAAGTTCACCTGCAAATTAACATACATTCTTACATATACTTGTTAGATACACGTTTCCAAGTTTATATATGCAAAAATTAGCTTAAACTATTGTCTAGTCCTATTTAGAGAATATTGCTGACATCGAATGGAACCAGATGGACCTTGGACCGAGACTAACACCCAATAAATGAGGTCTTTGCTAAAGTACAAGCAGTCACAGTCAAAGTACAATTTGCTGATTCACTCTCAACTGAACTTACAATCCACCAAACTAATAAGATAAAGTCTCCCAGGATTATATCAAACAAAACAGCCATGGGCAAAATTCATAAGTCATAGTTGAGTTACCCGGTTAAGTCATCAATAGTCTAAATGCGTAAATGTTCCCGTTTTCCTGATCTACCCTTGATCCCAAAGTATATCTCCACATTGATGATCTATTAAATCATGCAAGCGGCATTAACAGCAGATTTTTTGAAGGACTCCACTCATTTCATTCATTCAGTGCCTGCGGTGAGGCGCAACCCACAACAAACAAAGGGGGAAAGCTTGCTTGCTGTAGCCCTATTTTAGATACCTGAGAAGGGGAAGGAATCATTGAGGGCATTCCTGGTCTTACAGTGCATTCATGCAGCAAGATTCAGATTGAATGGACATAGAGGGAACGAGGTCTAGTTCAGTTTTCAGGGTGAAAGCCTCTCGAAAAAGGCTTAGTCGTTTCCTAGCAACGCAAGGTAGGCTAGAAAGGCGAGAGGAGCTATGGTAGCTACAAACCTACAAGACACCATGTCATTCTTTCTAGCATACTTGCTGGCATGCGAGACGAGACTGGAATCAAGGCCAAGGGCAGGAACTCTACCAACAGGAACCCTATCATTAACCAATAGCCAGGAGCAAGGATTCTGGAAAGTTAAATTCGATATTGCAAGTGTTTTTCCATCTAGCTCATATAATAGCATCATTAAATCAATCAAAACAGACAAATATTGGTTAGTGAGGCACGAACCTCGGGAGCCATCCAACGGTAGGTCCCAGTTTCTGCAGTCATCATCTCTGTCACAGTTTCTTCTCTTGCAAGACCGAAATCTGCAAGCTTCACAGACTTCTGATTCTCCGTAAGCAACAAATTGTCTACAAGAGTCAGACACATATAATGTGTAAGCAGAAAAAGGAATGAAGGCTCCATATTGATCCATAGAGATTGGCATCCGTAATCCATGAGGTAGGACCAAACAGTTCCATTTGCAACGAAACATCATCATGAGAAGCATCAAGAACTCAATTCAAAAATACTATTCTAAATACGCAGCACAAAGGATTGACAAAACAGCAGTAAAGGCAAACTGCACTGTCTTTTTACTCACTATTGTTATCTATTCTATGCCTATCTAAATCTCCACAAAAACTTGAAGAGATCTTTTATATATTGCAACATTAAAAAAAATACTTTTTATGTGAGGGAAAAAATAAAAAGTGGAAGAGGAATACTTTTATGTAGGATGAGAACATTTACTTGTATCTAGTTTTAGGAACTATAAACAAAAGCCAAATCATCAAACAGAATCCCGTGCAACCATAGAGTTCCAAACCAATGAAGCCCAAAAGAATATAACAAGCATCAAGAAATGACATAGGCATCATGCGTAATGCAGCATATTCTTGGGAAGTACCAGGTTTAATATCTCTATGTATAATCCCATTGGCATGTAGACAATCCATTGCTCGAGCAATATCAAGGGCAAAATTTATAGCCACGTGAAGATCCAATAGTTTAGGCCGAATGCTAACTAGATATTTCCGAAGTGACATTCCAGGTAACAGCTCAGTCACTATCACCATCAAAGGGTCCTTACAAGCTCCCACAAACTGCAAAGGTTAAAAATGAATTACGCCCAGAGAAATGAATGAGACAGGCAAATCCGTCAAAGACCATGAGTAGGGGACGCATGGGAGGAAAAGACTTACAACAAAAGCATAGGCGTTCCGGTAAGAAGTACCTGAATAAACATATAAAAAGGAGACCTGGAGAGATGATTTTAGTTAAAATACTAACCTTGACTAAATTCTCATGCTTGACACGTGACATCATATTGACTTCTCGAGCAAAACGACTCTCAAGTGCTGCTCTTTCGTCCGAAGTGCTCCCACGATGGAGGACTTTAATAGCTACAATTCGATCACCATACCTGAAAATGTGTTCTAGAGCCATGTAACCAGACACTAACAGCAAGACAAGCTATTTGTGAAACAACAACCAGTGCTCGAGGACAATGGCACAGTTCATTTGATGAAAATGGAACAGCTTCAATTTATTAACAGAAAGGTTGAAAGTTGCTGTGAACAGCATAATACTTATTAACAGAACATACTGAAACTCGCTGTGAAACTGATAATCCTTTTCCACAGGAATTCTAGCCCAGTAGCTGTTAGACAGAAACGCCAAATGGTGTAGGGCTAGAAGTAATCAATGAATGTAAATTTGTTCCTAAAAAACCTGACCACTCCAACTCTAGATTAATAATCAACTATGCGTTAATCCATGACTCCTGTAGTTACATTTGAACACCGGTGTCATACCAACCTGTGTTAAGAATAGATTACATGAACTTCTGGAATGCCTTAGGAACATGCCAAGTACCAAAAAAGGGAAAGAAAAAAAAAAAAGATAACATCTTGGGCACACCAACCTCATACGGATTAATTTAAACCTAATCTGCTGAGCAAATAACAAGAAATCCACTAAAATAGCACGCTTTTCATGCCAAAGAAGAACTGTGAGAGAAAAATAACAACCGAAACAAATTTCAGGATAAGTTCAAACTGACCTTCCTTCATAAACTTTCCCATGGGCTCCCTCGCCAATTTTTGACCCGATAAAAAGTAATTTCGGGTCAACCAGCAGATTCTCATCAATAGTTAACTGACAGTCCGTTATCGATCCATTCTGCGTGACCGATTTGGGTACATATTCCCCCTCTCCGCCTCCTCTGTTCTTCTCTCTGCAACTCATCGTTGCAACCTCAAATTATACCTGAATTTCTCATTTCAGTCCCCTAAAATTTTCATGTATTCACACAATTAACGCCATCCGAATCCAAAGAGGTTAGCTTTCAGTCACTATTCCTTTCAATTTCCGCTGCAAACTCGACAAACCGAACCAAAATCAAATTCCTTCTATTTTTGAAACTCCCTGCTCCAAATGAACCATTCAGAGATGCTAATACCAATACCGCTGCTGCTTGACAACTGCTTCTTAATACCAAATAAATTGTCTTTGCAAACACAAACTCTAAATGTCTCCCCGATTAATTCTTCTTCGAAAGTAACCTCCGTTTCAGTCTCGCAAGAGCTTTGCTTGAGTTGTAAGCCTTGTTTAAGAAAACAAGTCCTAACAAGGAAAATAAATATAAGAAAAAAAAAACTTACAGCCGACGCTAAAGTTTCCCGAGAAAATTTATCCACTAACAATACATAGAAGCATAATCAGCAACTCTCGGAGCTCCAAAAGCTTCCTCCAGGTCTCAGCTCAGAAACTCTCACCTTAGAAAGTACGACTTTCTCTCTCTGTGCACTGAGAACAGAGGAAATGACTCTTTCCGAGTGTCTGTTCCGACGAGGGTTTAAAGTTGAGAGGAAAAAAGAGAAAAAACGGAAAAGCTGGGGCGGAGTGATGTTTGGAGAAAAACGATTGGCCAATGGAAAGACTCCACGTTGATAGCACGGCTCTGCAGGTCGCAGAATCAGCGATTTGGACGTTCTTGGTCGAGGATGTATAGATGGAGCACTCGTGTGGATACAAAGCCGCCATCGTTCCTAGTCGGCTCCGCTCGGCTCGCACTTTATTTGTCTCTCATCTGATTTTTCATTATTTCTATTTTTTTCAAATCCATTAATTTATAATTCAAAGCGACCAATTTTTATTAATTTTAATATTCATAATTTATCATAAATTACAAAAAGAACTTAGAAACCATTTGAATTGTAATGTGTTAAAATTAAAACTTTAAAATAAAAATAAAAGAGATAAATACAAAATCAATCTTCGTGGTATATACGAAAATTAAATTAGTCCTCATAAAAATAAAAATATAAAATTAGTCTCCCTAATTTAAAAATAAAAATAAAATCAGTTCTAAGATTAACAACAAATGAAAGTGGAATAAAATAGACTAAGGTTATGTTCGTTTTCAACTTTTTTTTTTAGGATTCAAATACATTCACAAAACTACCACCGAATATCTTAAAAATTCAAACACAAATATCAATACATTTTACACAATATCCAACAACTTTTTACTTTTTTATTTAACACAAATTTTCCCTCTCTATACTTTTTCACGTAACTCCAATATTTTTTTATTAAACAAATACATCAAATCATTTCTCTCTCTACTTTACACAAACACCAATAAAATACTGTTCAACATAAATATTCACAACTTCTCTAAAATCGTACATTTTTTACTCAACACGAACATATCCTAATTTTATACATTTAAATTTCGTTTATATTATCGGACTGATTTTGCATTATACCAAAATAAAAAGCTTAATAGTTACACTTACAAGTGCAATTAATAATTTTTTTCAAAATTAATTCGCTATTTAGAAAAATAAACAGTAACTGAAAAAAGAAAAATCAATTTTTTTTTAACATGTTATCCTCTATTACTCACCTTGTTAGCTTCAACATTTTTAAAATCTAATTGTATCACCGACAATTTTTAAAAGTTGGGGGATTCTTCCTCCATGACTTATTCAACATTATAATTGCTTTGGACTATAGACTATAGTTTTACTTTTACTTTTCCATTTAATTCCCCATTCGTACCTAACACGTTTAATGGTAGCATCGGACTCCATTCTTTTCCCTTAGAATAAATTAAAGCCTGATGCCGTCCAACTAAATTACTGGACGAAAACAACTTTAGTAATTTATGTGAATTGTTCCTAGTCTTTAATTACTTTGGCTTAAGAAATTATACGCTTTATTTATTTGTTATTATTTTCATTTTTTAAAATTAAAGGAAAGAAAAGAAAAAGCGATTTATGCTTTTCCCAAAAACAAGAAAATGTCGCAACTTTTCTGGAAGAAGAATCGCTTCTGCCACGTGACCATAAGGCATAGGTGGGAAAAGTTGGAAGGTGGGCTTAATTGTCGTGTTCCAATTCCATAAGGCTGTCCACTGATTCTTCTTTAATGTCTTCAGTAGATACAGTGGATAAGTGTGTGGGAGATAAGAGAGCCAAGTGACAAGTGTTCCGTCACAGTCTGATTCAGATTGAGACTGCTACTCTGCGGGGTCTGAATCTTTTGACATTCAGATGCTCGATCCGTATGAGCCAGCGGAGCTCCGTAAAATCATTCATGCAGCCGACGAGGCCGTCTTTTTCCACATTCCAAATCGGGGGGACCTACTCGAACTATTTCACATTTTTTTTTTCTTCTGAGATAATTTTAGAATTAGTCGTACATGTACGTGAAGAGAAAATGACACTTTTGGGTAAGCCTTCCCTCCTCGGTCTTGTTTTTCTTTTTATTGTCCATATTAAAATAGTTAAGATTTACCTATTATCGTATTTAATGACTTATAAATAAAGATTTATATAATTTTATTAAATATAAATGAAAAAATTAATAAGTTAAATTAAGCATTCTCATAGTGAAGGTATATTACTTATTAATATAAATAATTTTTTTTTTCAGTTTGAAATTTTTATTTCTAACATGGTATCCGAGCAAAGTTTTCTGCATCTGTCCGGCGACTCCTGACATTCTTTAGGCGTTATTCTTTTTCTCTTGAATTATTTTTTATAAATTCAAATTCAATGTGTGTCCACCTTGAGTTTAGGGGAAAATATTAAAATTGTTAAGAGTCTCACATTGCTAAAACAATGTGGGCTATTGTATTCAATGACTTATAAATAAATCCTTATGTAATTTCATCAAATATAAGTGATAAAACCAAAAAGCTCAATTGGGTATTCACATAGTGGCTGTCGTCTCACTTATCAATATAAATAATTTTTTCTCAGTTTAAAATTTTTATTTCTAACAGTCCAAATTCATCAATCTAATTCACGGATCGAGCTCCTTTGCAGAGGAAGCAATTATGAGAGAGAGGAAGAGAGGTGTGTGGGTCCTGATCGGGACCCACCCTGCCCTAATAGCACTTACACTGTTCGGGCAGAGTGAGTCCCAACTAGGACCCACCACCCTTTTCTCTCCCTCTCTCTCCTATTGCACCTTTCATTCGGGTGACTGAATTGCAAGAAATCTCCCTCCCTTGTTCACCACCCACCTATCTGTTTTTTTTAATCTCTTAATGATTGTACTACAATTTAAAAAGTTGTGTCCTTTCGGAGTGGTTACAATTATATTTAATAAGTGCAGTGTCTTTGAAAAACAAGTCATTATAAGATCTTTTAAATATTCTAGAGATATTTTTCTCAACACGTATAAGGATGAGTAAATGAGGTTGTTCTGTCGTGGTATTTTTTGAAAATTTTTTGTGTTTTAAAAATTTGTAGGTGATGTTAATTTTATTGGTATATGTGTTGTAGTTATTTTTATATGGTATTTAAAATGATGTTTAGTTGTATAATTTTTTGTATTGTGAGAATTTAAAAAAATTCAGAAAATTTTTTTTAACGGAACAGCCTCAATAATAACTCGTCCTAATAGAAGTAGGATTCATACTTATGCCTTTTATTTAGATACGTTTCTTCTGATTATTAACAAGTCTATCCTTCGAATTATTGAGTTGGCGTTCTTAGAGAAAAAAAGAGAGCTTTTCGAAGGTATAATAATACCTTATCGAAACTAGCAAACTAGCTTTCTACATAATCAGATGAAGGACTCCTCGATATCAACTGCTGTCTGCCAAGACCCACAGTCGAATTTCATCTTGGCAAGTATAAAGCAAAAACTCTACAACAGTCGTGTGGAGAAGCCCAAACAGTACTTTTGGATCTGAGATGGCTCATTCAAAATGATCTGATCTGTGTATAATGTGCTCTTTGAAGGTGACTCCAACACAGTCTCTGATCAAGCTCTTCAACAGTACCCCGGTCAGCTGACTGATTGGAAAACTTCTAATATATAATCTCCACGTTAACAAGCTTCCTAAAATTTCCAAACTTTTGGATTGGTTCAGAAGCCAAGCGAGAAAACAACTTGCTGGTGCACAAATGTACCAGAGAGTATACAAATAGGGTTCTTAATTTTTTCCTTCACAGCACATGGTTATAGTTATTGCACATCGACAAGTCAACTTGTACAGTTGTGCTTGGCATGCATGAACCAATGCGGGATTTGAAAATGATGTCAATCACTGCGTTTCACGCGTTTCTACTTTATCTTACCTTTGATCTCTGAAAGTTCAAAGGGCTTCGGATCGTAAAAGGCGCAGTACGAACTACGAAGGAGTTAATGGTTATCACTTCGGTGGGCGTGCCGACATTTCAAGCTGCTCCGCTCGTTCGTGACTTGGGACTTGCGTGAATGCCAAAACGCTAGCTCTTAAGATCACCTTGCTTGGGTCTTGAGCTCTGCAAGTGGCAAGGCAAGTCGGAAGCAACTCCTTTGGAGCGACGCTAGCTATATATATATATATATACACAAGTCTGAAGGCCCTCTATTTGCCGAGTAAAAACAAAATTTTTAGATTTTCTCTTCATAAATTCTAATAATTTATTCATAAACTCCACCACATTTTTCATAAGAAAAAATCTATCAAATAATGTTTTTTCACATTTTTTTATAAATCCCAATAAAAAATAGCTAATTGGCAGATTCTTCTCTGGGACTTTCGTATTCAGGAAGGAAAACAAAACTAAAAAAAATCTGTCATCCATCCACTTGAGTTCCAGCAGGTATTATAAAGCAATATTGTGGTTGGGTCATGGAGGTAACGTACTCTATTCTAGATTAGACCAGACGACTTTTCATGCAAATATTACAGTAAGAGAAGAGATTGAAGAATCCGGACTCTAGTTTTCTTATACATGTTGCTCAAACTAAAATTACAAATGGAGTTTAATGTTAATTGTGCACGTGAAAGTAGTTGAACTACATAGCAATATCTCCAGCTCCTTCTTCCCCGAGGATTTAAAACAAGTTGACTTTCTTAGCGTGAATCTAAAGTTACTTTTTCGAGACACGTTAATGAAACGGAAACACGAATGGAGTCTCACTTATTTTTTAATTTTAAGCAAAGTTGACTTTCGTAATATGATATCAAGTTATCCTTTTCTTCTTCTTCTTCGTTTTTTTTTTGGCCTTTTTGTCGGCCCTGTCGGAGCTGACACCCCCAAGTCAAGTCTCAATACTCAACCGACAGATAATAATATTTAAAAGAAAAAGAAAAAGAAAAAGAAAGAGAAATAGCAAGTCTCAAAATATGGATCCAGATACCGTACGGTTTAGTAGCTAATGACGAGGATTAAATGATGAGAATTACGATGCCTACATTTGTTACTTTGATGATAGTATGAATACAAATTAGACCCTAAACTTATTTAGAAGGGGGTGAATAATAACTTAAAAAATTTCAGCACAACCTATTACATCATAATGTGGATTATACAAATCTGATCACAAAGAATTTATTGAACATGTACAGATATGAAAAATATCACACTGTCCTAAGTAATGATAGAAATTCAATATATTTAATCAATTTAAATAATTCTAAGATCACCTAAACATTATCACAGACATTGTGTGTAGAATATCCTTGATCTACTCTTTTAAACCAAGATCCACAAATCACCTACCAAGATTCGAAATTATATAATGTTAATCAATGAACAAACAAAATATGATAGGACGCAAACAATTACACAAACACAAGAGATTGTTTACGAAGGGAAAACTCTTTGAAAAACTCATTCAAAAGGGAAATATCACTCCGGGCTCACCGCCGGTTAACCAATCCACTAAATAAGAAAAACACTTACGGACTTACGGTCGGTAACTTTGTTTACCACAACACTTTTGCTACTTAACAAATCCTGAAAATAAGCAATTCGAACAATATGCTTGAACCATCACCAAGCGGTCGAATCAAAACCTCTCATCTTTCTCTCTCACTTCAATTAATCTTGATCAAAGCAAACTTGCTTCAAGACGATTGGAAATCCAATCAACAAACACCAGAACTCCGATGTTTATCCACTGCCACGGTGGAGTTTTGGTGGTGATTGATTTCTTTATCAGCACACGATGGAAGACCACAAAAATCTTAATTCTTCAATAAGTCTTTAAGAACATCATTTTCTCAAATCTTCACAAATCTCTCTCTAGAAGCCTTCATTCAGATTCAGATCTATTTCTATTTAATTTACGTCAAAGTTGTAACGTCTAGCCAACTAAAAGTCCCTTTTATATGGCTGGGTAAATGAAAGCTAAAAATCACTTATTATTTTACCACGTTTGGGCTTAAGCCTCAAGCTAGCTCAGCTCTAAATTACAATGTGATTTCTTCAGACTTGCCTCAAGCTAATCCAAACAACAACTAACCACTTTAACAACTCTGTAACTTCCAGATTTCTTCACTTCTAAATCCTTTCAATTGAAGCACATTTTCTTGATAAACACATCCAAGACGCTGTTTCTTTATAACATACATGTCACGGAATAAAGCCAAAATTCTAAACTTAGAAACTAACACAGAGGAACGGGCTAGGTTACATCCACACAGTTTGTGGCCATGGCAGCCCTCTCTGCACGTTTCGCTTACTTAAGGCAAAGGCCCTAGAGCAAGAGAGAATCGGTGTTATTTGGGGGAAATGTCGATGGATCGCTCTTTATGGCAAGTGTATCCCTCTCGTAGAGCCTCCTGCTCCACAGCTCCTAGCTATGGGCTCAGCCCTCAGGAAGTCGTCTGACGCGGACCGATCAATGCCTCCTTTGCACCGAGTGTTGGGGCCAATCCAATCCAATTTTTTATTCTTCCAAATCTTCAACAAACGCAAGTGTATCCTGCATGCAGTCTCTTCCTTGCCCCATACCCAGCAGCTCCTGGCACCCGTGGAAGTTACGATCCGAACCACAATTGCCAGTTCTCCACATGATATATATACCTCGATGAAACAACCGGTGCATCTGGATTTCTGGCCACTGAAAAGTTTACCTTTGAGACCTCTGATGAAGAAAAATCGGTCTCCAATGCAGTAAATTATTCTGCAATTAAACTACATTAATTCTGATTTCAATGACCAATGTATGGTAACAGGGATCAAGATTCTCTTTAGTTTGCTGTCCAATTAAATGATCTGATTCAATTGAGGTAGACAAAATATATAGGTCTTATAGTGGGTTCATACTATTAGGACTTATATGTTGTGCCTATCTTTACACTAATTCGAATAACTAATTGAAAAAGATTTTCATAGTAACATATAATAGGCTTACTTCACAGAAAAAATCTTTGCTTCTCGCCTACGCAATTTCAATTTGCATGTTTCAACAAAATTAACAGGTTATGTTGCTAAAAAGCACGCGAAATGACCAAACTATCTCTGGTCTAAACAAAAAGAACAAAACAACCTCACGAACCCGGCCAATTCCGTGCCCCGTAGTGACAAAACCCTTCTTCGCCTCATCTTTTTCTAGAGAAACCAAACCTCATGATATATTCTGTCCCTATAGCTACCCCCACGTACGGCCCCACCTGCAACATAGATAACAGAACAATTTCGAGTGGATCACTGTTAACAAAAGCAGATCTTTGGGGTTGTCCGGCAAAACACGAAGGTCATGCGATGCAAGTGTTCTTTAATTAATATAATTATTTAATTTCAAGCTTGAATTTTGACGAAGCTGTTTTTCTACAATATGATATCTTATTATAATTAATAGACAAAGAATGAGGAAAATTGCTCCACTTGTAATATTATACAAGTTTCCAAAAAAAGCTTTCCATACTTGATTAGAAATTAAACACAAAGGAAAACCGCCAAACCACTACTTCTAAAGAGGAAAAAGTTAAAAAGAAAGAGCATACCAAAAATGCTGTTGTTTTAAAGCCTTCTTTAATGAAGTTTGATCGCACTTAGTGAAGAAAATCCATATACATCTCAAGCTTATACAAGCTATATGGAAACAGGATTCGCATCTCTTGACATTTTGTTCAGTACTATTTCTGGAAAAGCACAACTTTCAGATGTCCCCACTAAGTACCTCACGGCCTGTGCATCCAATTGAATATGTGTTGAGTAATGTTTCCACCATGACTGTTCTCGAAACCAGAAGTTATTAATATTCTAGGAGCCCTATTTATATATGTGGCTCCCCAAATGTGGTGGGGGATAAGGTAGTTGCTTTATGGATGCTTGGGAATTAGCGACTTATAAACGACTAACTTTGAAAGGGTCTAGAGAAGACCACGGCCTGTTGTCGGCATACGATCACATACCTACCTCTGATGTGAACATGTCCGTTGAGGAAAACGTGACCTTTTGTTTATTAGCAAGTTGTCCAATAAAAAAAATTCAAATAAATTGTCGCACCCGACCTCCACGGTCCACCCCCTTTTGTTTTCCTAGCGTAGCGTCGCCTCGCTTGCCCCGCTTCTCTATCGGAGCGGGAGCCTACGCAAGGCCGTCTCTGATATAAATAGGGCCAACTATGAAAAGAGGTCTTTTATCATAAATTATAAATTATTATATTAAAATATAAAATATTAATAAATTTTAGTTAATAATTATTATTCTTATTTTTTTTAGATACAAAATTATTTATCAAAATTTTGTAATCAAGATTTGTGAATAGCTAATTTTCAATTGATAATATAGCTAATATATTTAATTTTTCTTGTGTCATAGTAGATCTTAGATATGATTTTATTATTTTTAGTTTTGAAAAACTTCTTTCTGTATTTTCGTTTTTTTTTTTACTTTTCATATCTTGATTCATATTTTCTATCAACACAAACAAAAATTTAAATAAAACTATACAGTACTCAACTTAATCTTAAATTCTCAATTTTCTCTGGATAAAAAAGTGATAGCTATAACTGATATAATATAAAAGGATAAAACTAATTTAAAAGTTGAAAAGTTAGAATAATAGCACCTATGAGGAAGAAGAGGGTAACGATTGACTTTGAGATTTTAAAATTGAATCAACACTTGAAAGTTAGCTAGAAAGAATGAAGGATATGACGTTCACAATAGAAAACTAAGGAAAAATGATGAACATAAGAGTGAAGGTAAAATATCAATTGAGAAGTGAGTTATATAAAGAAGGAAAGATACAAGTTCAGAGTATAAAGATAATGAAACATTGATGAGGAGAATAGTGAAGTAGGGATAAAGTAAAAATTAAGAAACAGCTAAAATTTAGAAGTCCATAGTCTTTTTTTTGTCAATTTTAAAATTAGAAGTCCAATAGTCTTTTTTTGAATTTTAAAGTTAGAAGTCATGGCTTTTGAATTTTAAAGTTGGAAGTCATAGTCTTTTTTAGCAGTGGTCACGGTGATCGCCGCTATAGGTACCGAATTTCTAGCAGAGTTTGTGTACAAACGCCGCGAGAAACCATATATATTTCTAGCAACGTTTTTCCACAAACACGGCGAAATGGTGTCTTTAGCGGCATTTTTAGCTACCGGTGCTAGAAATACTGTCGCTAAAAACCAGTTTTTTTTGTAGTGTAACTTAAAGATTTTAGGTTACATGGAAATTTTTATTTCTCAAAATAAAAACGCTCTCAAATGTCATGATCATATCAACATGTATATCTGTGGTACGTATTTGTATTCCCATGCCAATTTGCTATTCAAGAAGTGGTAACTAAAAACATTGTGTCATATGTCTGGCTTGGCACTTGATCATGAACTTCTTGATGCCAGAACAGATAAAGCTTTTTGATACTTCGGAGAAAGTCAGAAAGTTCAAGCACTGCTTATGGTATTTTGCGGTCGGCGTTTTCCAAAGATAAACGAGACCATTAAAGAAGAAATAACCTTTTCTTCTTTTTTAAAAATCAACCAATTAACTTTGTATTGTGATCACATACCCTCGAAGCCGTTTTTCTTTAACTTAAAACACATATAGTATCAGAAATGTTTGCCTTTTTTAACATAATCGCAGATTAACGCATATTAGCCTGCGCCAGAGCTGACAATAAAAAACTACTGTTCAACTTTATTAGAGAATAGAGATATATATCTCAAGGGGAATCCTCATGATTTGTAGATTTGAACGTTTCCCAATATTGTTGCTTCCTTTGGAATCTTCTTGATCCTTATCTGGATACCTAATGTAGTAATTAAGACGTCAAGTTAGCAGGCCTAATTAAGGTAAATTCTACAATTTTTGGCATGTATATTAGAAACTGGTACTAAGATCATGAGATGAGATTACAAATAAGATGATATTTTGGTGAAAAAATGAAGTAAAAAATAACAAAAATAGATCATTTAATTGAGAAATATTATTTTACAATGCATTGATTTCTTTTTCTTTTTTTGAGATGCAAACACCACCAAAAGTGGAGTAGAATACAAATGAGGCATCGTCTCCGTTCTCTTTTCCCCTAAGTTAGAAAGTACGCGCGCCCTGGTAATTAACTTGAACATCACATTAGTCCGATTACAGACATATGTCTACCCTAAAGGAACCAACAGAAAAAAAAAAGGAAGAAGAAAGGGGGCCCAGCAGAATATTCAAGGGAAGATAGAATGTGAGGTTGTCTTTTTTTTTTTTTTTGGAATTTGGGGAAAAGCATTTTCTAGCTGGCTCTGATTCTGCATAGAATGCTACATGCAAAGATGCCCAAATGAAGCGAAAGAAGATGCGTCCTACGTACATCTGCCAATTACTATGCATTTGATGATCCAAAACCGGTGGGTTTAAATTTATTTTCCTGTTCGACATCAAGAATGTGTATAACCCTGAGTTTCTTCATGCCCAAGGTATAATTTGTACGTACTCAGTTATCTATTGTGATATATCCTGAAGACTCATGCCAAAAGTTGTGCTCTAATTAGACTGACTAAATTGAGTTTTAGAACTCAGGGATCAGTACTGGTAAGAAGGCCGCTTTCCAAATTATCCCTCTCTGCGCTCTCATCTATGGCAAGAGTCAGCTCCTCGGCCCTTTTACTTTGGTGCCCCCAATCTGTGCGCAGCAATGCGTATGCCATCATAAACAAACAGGAAATCTGCGCTGATAGCAGTCCAAACAATAGACCTAGAAAGCCAAGCTTGTAGACGAAAGTACCGAGAATAGCCACTGGCAATCCAACGAGATAAAATGCACACAAGTTTATCCGGGCACCCAACTTCGGACGTGCTGTCCCAGTCAAGACTCCACACGCAGCTGTCTGGGGAGAGTTTCCGATTTCGCATAACCCCACGATTGGAAGTGCAGTTGAAACCAAATCAAGAATCTGAGACTCATCTGTGTACAGCTTCCCCCACACTGACTTCACGACTGTCGTGAAAATGAAAGCTGCGAGTCCATAAGCGAAGGCCACAATAAGTCCGATAATGGCTGTCGATTGGGCCCTAGATGGCTGACCAGCGCCCAAAGCGTGGCCAACGCGGGTAGTTAAGCCACCGCTTATAGAGATTGGAACCACATACAGTACGCCTGTCGTTTGAATGAGGATTCCCATTGCAGCCAAACTAGCCTGCGGATTAGTCAATAGTCCACACAGAAACAGCATTATTTCATACCACCACCATTCCAAGCACACTGAAACAGCACTAGGCAGTGCGAAACTTAGCAATGGCCCCCAACCTTGAAAGGCTGACGTAAACGAAGCCCCATGCCAAGGCTTTAGTGATTTTTTTGAGACCAGCAGATATATTATCAAGCCCAAGTTTAAGTTTAAAGTGTTAAAAGCAATAGCCAATGCAATAGCTTTGACCCCTAATTTTAAGTATGCTGCGAGAAAGTAGTTAAGAGGAAGGTGAAGGACGGCTGAAAAAGTGGCAGCTATTGTTAGTGGGGCGGTTAACCCTTGGGTTCTTAAGAAAATCCTTATTGGGTGGAGGTGAGCTTGAGCTAGCAGTTCAGGGATGGAGAAAACCAAGTAAATCTTCGCAACTTTTGTGATGTCTGGGTCCTGACCTAACAATTGAAAGACGGGGCCAACGTTAAGCCATAAGACTGAGATGGCTATTGAAACGAGTAGGAGGAGACACAACGTTTTCTGATACGTTTGGCTCAGAACTGACCATCTCTTGGCTCCATATGCTTGGCAACAAATTGGGTCCATCCCCATGGACAGGCCCCTGAGGATTGAGCTTCCTGTGATATTCCCAAACGCAATTGCCAGTGAGCCCCCAGCTAGCTCTGCTTTTCCAAGACGACCCAAGAAGAACATAGAAATGACGGACCTCGAGTGTATTAGCAAGGTTGTCAACACGATGGGCCCTGCAATCTTCCCCAGTGCTTGTACCTCTTCTCCCATCTGCATGGATTGACATTGTTCATTTATAATTACGAAAATTGCAAATCGATCGCTTGGAAATTTATAACTACCCAAATTAATTTCCACAGATGCATTAATATTGATGGGCTCCCCTTTTTTCTAGGAAGAAATTACAGACTTCAATAATATGGTCAAGTATCTGATCAAGTTTTTTTTTTCTAAGTATCTGATTAGTTTAGTTCTAACGAAATGGTCCAGCGCACAAGTACACAATACGTGATATCTTTATGTAACGTGTACAAACACACGTAAGTCCTCAAGTTCACTTAAGCAGAAAGAGTGTGCAAAAATTCAGCAGAAATACGGAACGCATGGCTTCATCAGAAACGTGTACGACTACAGCTATTGAATCAGTTCACGAAGCAGCGAGAGTGCGTGATTATGCAGGTTCTTTTTCAGGTTTTCGGTCACGGCCACCTCCACAGGACCACAGCCACGAGCACGGTACCAAAGCAGGCTCTTAACTTAAGTTTGGCCATGTGACAAACCACCCATAAAAGCTGCAATATTGGAGCTTAATTGGTGGCTAATATATGTTAATGGTCCCCTGTGCTAACACAACACGATCCGCTCTAAAGGACGTAACTTGGTACTTTTTCGATATTATTTCAAGGCAAGTAAGTGCGTGAACTTGGTGAATCATCCAACAAAATTTAATTTGTAGTATTACATTGGAATTTCTAGAAGTTTTTGGCCAGTAAAGAATTTCCAAAAGAATCTAGAAATGCCTAATTGGATTCTTATCACGCATGATGGCTTAACATGTGATCAAATCAACAAGTCAAACCTTCTGCAGCTCCCAACCAATTTACAAATACAATGCACGCACATAAATGCTACGCTGTTTACGAAGTCCAATTCACAAATTAACAAATATATGTTCGATTTTTTTAATAATTAAGCAGACACATAAGCCTAACCTCCAAATAAAGAAAATAAAATACCCGTTGTAAGTGATGCTGTTGTACATAGAAGATACAATTCCAAAACCTATTGACCTTTCAGAGACCAAATGAACGAAAAGCCAAGCCCTCAATTCTTTGGACAACTTCCGCAAGTGTGAGTACCACGGCTGGCGCATGACGGCCAACTCTCTCTCGATCATGTCCATTTGTACGTGAATTTCGTAAAAGAATATTATTCCATATGAGTAATATTGTTGACCCGAAAGAGACGAAAATGGGCATGATTCTCACTAAACACTACATTTGAAAAAGGAGTTCATGCATTCACTTTCGTTTAGGCTATTAGAGTTACTTGAAAAAGAGAAGAAAAACCAGTGATATATAGCTTCAGCTAAAATTGAAGTCCCTAGACATATATAGTGAGGAAAGTTGCCCAACTCTTTAAGAAACATAACTCGTGCGCATGCCACCTAAATGAAATCAAACCAAAGAAAGCCAAACCCGTGCTTAAAGGCCATGTGCCAATTAGAGTGGACAGAAAAAGTAGGTAGGCTTCTAGCAGTAAAGTCGGGCAAAAAGTAATTTAAGGTGAGTTTGATATAATATGAAAAGTTTTGGAAGAGCGTGACCCACCACCCTCCTTATCATTTTGTAATCTTTTTATATCATTTTAGGTTCACATCCATTGATATACTAACATATAAATGTACAAGTTAAAGAAGTGTTTTCTAGAAGAAAATAAAGGACGTCTTTTCCAAACCCTACCGCAGCCCTCCCTAAATGCTCGAAGATGAATCTGAATGGCAAGGAATGAGATCCACTGGGAAACTTTTTGGTGCCCAATAATAGCTCTTACTGTGAACGATGCAGGTTGACAAGTGACAACCAATGTTTTTGACTCCTGTCATGAACGATGTGGAAGGAGTATTGCCCGGTTTTCCTATGTGTTTTGCTTTAAATTCTTGTGATCTTATTGCCATTTAAAACACCAAAGCTTGTTGTTGTTTTACCGCCTGGAAAAAAACATATCTCATACTCCTATGTTCATGCCCTATGACGACCATGATTATGTTCTGCACATTCCCTAATACCCAAACCTTCACGTGAGTGTGTGCGAATTTCCTTTTTGTGTGCGCTAGAGAGAAAGACAAAGAGAGTTACCTCTGTTAGCGGCAGCATTCGGAGAACCCCGCCGACCGGTAGCAGCCGCCGGAGAAAGCCATTTACGAATCTGCCTCTCGTTGCGTCTTCATTGCAGGATTCCTCCTTGGAAAGCAAAGGGTCGCTATTTATAATCCCTCGAGATTCACTAGAAGTGCACATGTTTTTCAACAGGGTTTGCGAAAGTGAGAGAAAACAAAGCTACAAATGTAGAAAAATCGGTCCAGTTCCAGTGGCGGGTTCCACAACGGGGCCTAGAATTAACAACTGATCATGACAAACAAAACACAGAGGAGTGAGGACAACATTAGTCCTGAAATCCGAGCCATGAAAGATATATATGGTTTTGTGAACAAGCATGCATGATTATGTATAATGAGAGATTTTTATTTGAATTCGAGCCTAAAGATGTCATTCAAAATAAAATAATGTACAAACCTTAAATTTTACAAAGCACAAAGACCCGTACTCTGTCACCGTAGGGAAGTTGTTGGTATTGGTTCTCCTTGGCAATGGCCAATGGCGTTGGAAAAACGTCTATGGCTGAGAAGAAGGAAGAGCAGGAAGTGGGTGCATTGGGACAATGAAACAATTGGAACAGAAAAGCTTGAACTTACACTTATCTAGGCCTTGAGTTACACACACACATGTATATATATATATATATACCGTGGGCGATGTGAATTGCATTAGTTTAAGTGTACGGATAACTACGTCGTGCACTTAGTTTTCGCTCAACCAGCCACTTTAATATATATAATATATGTATGTAGTTTCGAATCGTCGATCACCCCAATGAACATTGATGAATTAGTGCAGATAGCATTAAATTTTTAGGGGATTTGTTTTCCTTTTATTGGGAGGGTTTTGGGGCGTGCATCCAATAACATTAGGAAATTACACTGCAATTCAGTAGTACACGTAAGTATATTTTAAGATTCTTTTTAAATTCTTCAGCTGAATATATAAAACACATATTTTCTATGATATATTGTTGGTTTACTATTTCCCTAAGGATTTTCTTGTGGTTGGGGACAATCATATTAAGATTGTTCTGAGCAAATGATAAATATTAAACATATTGCATCATGGGGATAATACCTCAAAGCCTTCACCAACCACCATATCAATTAATGTGGATTAAGTTACACAAAGATGTTTTGGATTCGTCCTTTGCTGATTTTTTTAAGGAAATAACATATATATTTATGAATTATATATCAAGTCGTCTTTTGAGGTCGATTTCTAATTACCATATACACCTTTCTCTAATAGATATTACAAAAAAAAAAAAAAGCTAAAGAAAATGCGGAATTTGGTAAAAGAAGAGAAAAAGAAATATCATAAGATTTTACTAGAAAAATAAATAAATAACACTTAACCTTCTTCAAGTTTATACTATTTTGTTTTGTAATGTAGTACTAAATTAAGTTGCTAATTTTGACTAATTACACCATCAATTTATCATTAAAAAAAGAGAGTCTAAACTTGGATTTAAAGGTGGCTATAGAGCAAGACTTGTCATGTGAACAACTTTAGTCACAGTCCATTTGTTTTTCTTTGCGAAATCCACCTCCCCGGGGCCTCAACAATCCCCAGAAAGAGAAAAAGAACGATAAGAAAAAGCTTAAATATGACTTACTCAATGCTAGCTAAGCTATACATGTAGTTGTAACATTTCGACCAATTTCTCTCACAAAGATAACTTTTGATATATTGAATTAGTACGAGTACTAGTACTGCAAGTTGGAAGAGAAAGAAAGGCAAATCACGTGGTTTCTCCACGCATAGGAGGATAAGTACTCGTGCTTCCATTTCGGGGTTCTATGCTAGGCTGTTCGTCTTTGCACCATCAGCGAAAAAAATCCCTAATTAAACAATCATAGCATTAATTTTTTTTTCACTAATTAATTGTTCTTAGAAAAGGGAGAACATAATGATTTGATATAAAGTGGTAATTGGAATCAAAGGTACAATCCAAGCTGATAAGAAATGATTCTCCCACCCACGCATAAGAAATGGAGTTACTTTGGCCTCATCTCCCACAGACCATCATGTGGACAGTACTTTTTTTTTTTTCTTTCCAAAATCTCTAAAGGAGCTGTAACATAGTACAATATTAATTAGACAAGTAGACAACTTTTGTTCATTTGAAAATGATTTGTAAACACACAAGGAAGCTAGCTGTGAATATGTATACTGGTCTCATTAAAATATGTTACCTGGCCTCGTCATTAATTTCAAGCCATAACTTGTATCCCTAGATCGTTGTGAATATGTATATATTTTCAACTACACAGTATGGGATTAAAAAAATGCCTGCTTTCGATGATGATCAGGACATTCTTCGCCAATGAGGCAACTTCCATCCCATCTGGGGTTCCTTCTTTAGATTAGATCGAGCTTTGTAAATGAAATATGTGCTGTCTTGCCTAACAACCCAGTTTAGGACTAAATCAATGTCCACTTTTTGGTTGTGACCCAGTACTCATGTCTCTAGAGTAGTACTGCACTGCGGGAGCTTGAGCACTTGTATATGTACATTCTTTTTCTTTGTTCCTTATTTTTCCGGCCTCCTTTTTGGGATTACTTTTTTCTTTGTCCCTTACATGCTTATTGTAGCTAGTCAAACGACTTTTTAAGGTGGTTCCTTAATTTTTCCAGTCTGGAATTACATCATTCGATCTATAGGTTCTATGGTGAGCCAAGTACGATAAATATTTGGAGTAGAGTGGACCACCCTATTATATATATGGACTAGCTAGCTAGGCAGAACAGATCTGGAAAAAAGGAATATTTCTATTTTTGCCAATCTTTGTCTTCTTAATTATTTTTTTTTTGCTGCAAAGTTGTGAATACAAACAAATAAGAAATGGTGAGCCAAGTACGATATATAACTTAATGAATTTTGGCGTTATAAGATCTTTTAGTGCTGTAAAGAGTTAAAATAGGTTGAAATCATGCGGTTGGTCTTTAAGCTAGTAGTTTAATGCGCTATATATAGTATCAAGTTCACGAATGGCTAGCTTCTTAGGTACGTACTTTACACCTTGATGAAGAGGAAGCTTTGTGATCCATTGGCAAAAGTTGTGCTTAGCAGTACTGTGCTGTATGCGCGTGCATGTTATATATATATGAAGCTATATAAACAAATCAAAGTTTTCTGAGCAAATAAGACTTGGTTTCTTGCGGGTTTTTTCAACAACCTTTTCCCTTTTTAATGGGTTTTCTCAGCTTCAATTATTTGCGGTACTGGAGAAACTAATTGATTGAGGTGCTGCTCATGTCCCCCTTTCACCACACAGCCAACCGAACGCGTTGATCAATATCTTCAAAGAGACAGGGTTCAATAAATCTGTCGTTTGGTCTTTGGTCTTTAATGGGTCTAGCTATCTCCATTGAAAGCAAGGACGACATGGATATGCTTTCACTTACCATCCAATAGGAAGTTGATGCCGCAGCTTAATTATAGTGTCAACAGACGCATTCCTGACTTTTTTAGAAGGATCATCATCAAGATTTGGACACATGGTTAATTATTCGTTGCTCCATTACAAATATGTCTACCAAATTTTTTGGGTGGGGTTCTACTTTATTTTAGCTAGCTTCTTTCAAAGCTTGTTGTGGCAGTATAATTTGGTCATTGGATACGTGGATATGGAAGGAGAAATAAATTATACGAAATTAACTACATATATATCTGAGCAAACAATGCAAGCTTGGGGCAATATTAGTCGTTCTTTCTAATTTTTGTTTTCTATATTTATACATATTTGTTTTAATATTGAGTTAGGAGTTGTTCCCTTCAACCATTCAATTGAAATTTCCGTATTTTATACTCGGGTTAAACTTCTTATCATTTGTGGACATAACATGCTATTTTCTACAATATTGATGCATGTAATTTATATTTTAAAAGAAGGTACATAACTTGTTTGGAGTTAACTGTGCATGGACCATCAATTATGATGATTTTGATAGAGCATAGTGGAAAGGGAGACCGAATATATCGCTTTAATCATGAAATGCCATACCCATATTAATTTGATTTACTGTAATAACCTTAGAATGTCAATTATTTTATCTAGAAAGTTGTTGTTCCCTAAAGGAAGTTAATGATAGGATTGTCTAAAGCTAATCCTTTTTAACAACAGTGACATGGTTATCATTCCATCAACCTAAAAAGGGAGAAAGCTGCGACGAACACTGACCATCAAGTGGCAATGGACCTTACTGTAGGGTGCCCTTTCAAGTTAAATTTCTTCTAAACTAAACCCAAAACTAACTAACTAAGCAAAGTAGAGGAGGTAGAGCTTTTTGAAACAAAGGTTCCTCCAATAATTGGCTGTAGCTGCAAAAAATTCATCATCCTTGACCCATACAGCTACTATATATCTCATTCTTAAACCCTGCAAGTATTTATAACTTTTAACATGTGGATGCCACGCGGTGGAAGATATCTTTATCTTTGTATCCCCTCCTTTGGTGCAGTTTGTAATCTGCTTAAATTGCGCCCACATGATCGGACAGTACGGAGAAGCCAAACTAACCAAAGCATTAATTTGGGAGTTTGATATTTTAGTCCCAACTAGCTATTTTAGCCGCATAGTCTAATGGATTCATAAGCTTTTATAGCAGTTTGGAGCTAGAATATTTCTATGCGCCATTTTGTTGGAGTCTGATTTTATCTTTCCAGCATCCTTTCTTTTCCCACAACTGTATGCATGCTTAATCACTTTTGCTTTTGGTGCCCGAGTTTAGATTGGTCAGAACAAGTTCAGCCAATGTTTTGAAGCTGCAGGATAAAGTAGAGCCATCATTGTTCCCTCGTGAGAAAGTTTTTTAAATAGCTGTATAAAGAAAAATATCCAAAAGAGTATAATTTTTCGTCATAGAATGGGTTAATCCTGGCATTGTTCGGAAGGAGACTGGGGAAATTATTTATAGGCTAAATTATTACGTACGTTTTTTGGGTTTGACCTTTTTTTTAGTTTGGTTTTTAAAGTTCGATTTTCTCTAAACCTATCCCTGAGATTTGGACTCATTCTCAAATAGATCATGCCATCAACTTAGTGGACGGAAATGCACACGTGGCAAACGGCTTACACGTGAAAATGGACAACTCAATTTTAAAAAAATCTCGCCCAACACAATGTGACACGTGCTAGTAAATAAATAAAAATAAAAATATATTTTTTTAAAAATAAATCTAAAATTAATAAAAAATAGAATTAATTTACTTTTATTTTTTTTAAAAAAAAAAAAAGGGAAATCGATCCTTTCCTTTCCTTGTGGAGGCCCTCTCCACCAGCCACTGGGGGAGTTTGGCCGCCCAAATCTGGGGCGGTTGGGGGACCTCCCCCATCCCGCAACAGTGGGGTGGAAGAGAGATTCCTTCTCCCTCCGCTGGCAGCCCAGATCTGGGCGACTAGACTCCCCCGGCGGCTCGTGGAGGGGGCCTCCACCGGGAAAGAATCGGATCAGATCCTTTCCCGTTTTCTTTTAATAGAAAAATAAAAAGAAATTATTTTTTGAGTTAATAACCAAAATAGTCCCTGGGTTTTATGCCCATTATTGATTTAGTCCCTGAGTTTCAAATTTGGTCACATAAGTCCTTAGGTTATCCTCATTTATCGATTTGGTCCTTCAGTCCAATTCCGTGGGACTCAGGGACTATTTTGGTCATTAACCCTTATTTTTTTAAAATAATTTTATTTTATTTATTTTAGTAACACGTGTCACATTGTGATTGTGCATGATTTTAAAAAAATCAAGCTGTCAATTTCTACATGTAAGTCATTTGTTACGTGTATTTTTGTCCACTAAATTGACGACATGATCTATAATTGACGACATAATCTATTTGAGAATGTGTAAAAATATCAAGGATAGAATTAACACCGAACACCAAACTGGAAAAAATAGTCAAATACCAGATACATATAAGAGTAATTTAGCCTTCTGTATACGTGCAGCCAGTAAGCATCCACTACACTAATTTATCGGATGAGAAATGACGGTATTTGACATGATTAGGGGTGGATTTGTGTTGGAAAATTTTTGGTATTAGATTTAGTGAAAAAGTGAAGAGATGTAATTTTTTATATTTTTTGTAGTGAAAAGTTATAATTTGATGAAAGAGAAAAATATTATATTGTAATATTTTATTGTGAGATAGTAAAAAAATTTATAAAATTTTTGGTGCAACCACAACCTAGGTTATTCTTAAATTACGAGGTTGGTGTTTTTGACCTTTTATCTGAGACGACAGTGTTATCTGTCGATTGCACCTTGGCCTGCGGCCTGCCTATAGTTTCTTTTCAACGGAATAGAGGGAAGTAACAATGTAATGATTCATAAGGCGTTAGATTACCTCTTGTTCCCACTCATGCCCGGCAAAACATGATATAAAAATCGCAACAACGTACCTTAACCTTGCTTTTCCACGCCATAGATAGCTAGTAGCTAGGCTTTTACATATCTTTAGTACGGCACAATATTTTAGCTGCTGAATGACGTATCAGTAAAGATTAGCATAAACCTGAGCTCACAGGAGGACCGGCCAATCCGATAAATAATATTTTGTTGGGAGAGATAACAACTTAGTGGACTAGTATCACTCAATCTAAAAATTTAAGTTTATAGATTTCAGTCAAACTATACTATATTAGTCATCCGCACTTGTGATTTCTTAATTTTCTCTTCCTTTAACGAAAGTCTTTTTACGGTCACTATAAGAAAAATAATTTTGGGTGTCAAAAAAATTTATCACTCAAAGTGTCATTTTTGTCACCAAAAGTTTTCTGTGATAAAATCAAATTGTCACTCGGTTTGTCACCTAAAGCCTATCAACAGAGGTTTTGGGTGACAATTTTCGAGTTTTGTCACTCACAACTGTCCGGACGCAACAATAAACCGTCTGAACTATTTTCTCCTATTTTGACGAAATACAAAATCTTTATGCCCACTATCTTCTATCCGTTCACATGAGAGGTGCGAACGATCACTACAAAAAAAATCGGGTTTTAACAGCGGTAATGAAAAACGCCGCTGTAAGTCACTTATAGCGGTGTTTTTTATGATCGTCGTTAAAAGACCACAGTTAAAAACTTCATTATCTTTTAATAGTGGTCTTTTTAAGGGCGATCATGGAAACTCTGCTGAAATTCACCTAAAGCAACGCTTTTAATGACCGTCGTTAAAAAGATTGATGTGAAAATTTTCATTGTCTTTTAACAGAGGTCTTTTTAACGGTGGTCACAAAAATACCACTGAAAGTCACATAAAGAGACACTTTTTATGACCGCCGTTAAAAACGCCGCTGTTAAAAGACAAAGAAGTTTTCAACAATGGTCATAAAAAGCACCGCTATAGGTGACTTTCAACGGCATTTTCCATGACCGATGTAAAATAGACCGTTGTTAAAAGACAATGAAGTTTTTAGCACCAGTCTTTTTAATGACGATCATAAAAAACCCGCTTTAGTTGACTTTCAGCTTTTTTTCGTGAAAGTCTTTAAAAGACAATGAAGTTTTTAACAGCGGTCTCTTAACGACGGTCATTAAAAGCGCCGCTTTCGGAGACTTTCAGCGGCATTTTTCATGATCGCCGTTAGTAGACAATGAAATTTTTAACAACGGTCATAAAAAAGCGTCGTTATAGATGACTTTCATTGGTGTTTTTCATGACCAACGTTAAAAAAATCAATCAAGCGACATTGGAGCTCCATGTACAACGAATGTGTCGGCTCCACTATCGCCTGAATACTCCCCTTCAGCTCAGCTAAAAAAGTTTCCAAGTTGGTCGCACTATCTGTCCCCGACATTAGTGATACTTCTCTCTGAGTGATCCATGATCAACCTAGCAAAAATCATCCGAACATAAGCACAAACCGTTCGCTGGTAGTTCAAACGGCGACGTCTTTGTTAGAATGCGTCCGAACGTGACAATTACCATCCGCACTAAAGAAAAAGGTCTGGACGAAATATTAATGTCCAAACGACAAATACCACAGTCCGAACGGTTATTCGACTAACACAAACCAAACACTAGAGTAGATGAACACAAAGAATGCAAAAAAATTCATAAGTATTCAATTGAAATGCATGAAATTGAAAATCAAACTCACGAAGATGGTCTTACGTGAAGTTGTTTAAGAGATCTCGAATGGGTAGTGAAAATTTTAAGAGAAAAGTTTTAGAGAATAGAGTGAAAGTGTGATTTTGGTTAAGTCTGACTTGTTTAATTTGTCAAGAATGCGTCCGAAAGGTAATATTTGGGGTTCATACTCCTATCAACGGTTAGATTCAAGCATGACCCAATCAAATCAACGCCATTATATAGGACCGATTCGAGAAGCTTCTTAGAACTAAAATTGTTCGGACTATATGTATTGGTCTGGACGGTTTCTACATCGAGTGAAAGTTTTGCAACGTGGAAGCACACGACTCACTGAAGAAGCATTTATACGTGTGCGGACATGTTCTTTAGCGTCCGGACGTAGTTATTTTTTCAAGTGCGAACGCTTTAGTGGCGGTGCAGACGTAATTGAGCTCTCATGATGATTTTTAATTTGTCGTGATGTTGTTAGGACGTTGTATCTATTACATCCAGACGGTGTTGTAAAAAATTGTGATGATTTTGAGCGTCATTCAGTTACGACGATTTCGAATTTTTCACTTAGCAAATGGTTAGAACGAGTTGATCGTGAGTTCGAACGGTATTTTGTACTTTGTGACTATTTTAATCGTCACTCATGCGCGACGTGCGAAATGTTATCACATGAGAAATACATCCGAACGGTTTTGGTACATGTCCGGACGATTTTGACGTTCCTTGATGAATTTAGGTGACGATAGTGTTATGCAATGGAAAGACCATTTTAAGTGACAAAATTTTGGTTTGACACACTACAAAAAAATACAGGCTACAATAGCAGTTAGAAAAGCGCTGACAAAAGCCCAAAAAATGTTGCTAAGCTTTCATCGGCGTTTTCAGACCTCTGTCATTTCTTCGTCGGGGTGTATCTTCACCAGCGTTTTTTAGAAACGCTAGTTATACCTTTCCTTATAACAACGGTTGCTTAGCGGCATTTTGCAACAATATTTTTTAGAAACGCTGATTATTCCCTACATTATAACAGCGGTCACAACTTACGACAACGATTTTTTAGTGGTGTTTTAAAAAGCGATGGCTTTTCCTCGCTTCTAGCTGACGTGTTAAATTAGTGTTAGATAAAAAAAAATTAAATAAAATTGGTGTCAAATTTTACAATATATATAATGTATTGTGACTACATTATACTATATATATATATACACACTCATATATATCACATAACAACAAGTGATATAGTATTTAAAATCTTTATACTTAGTATTAAATACATAGCATATTATTTTACACTATTTTTTATAACTAGTATAATAATCTTAATTAAAATAGGTTGATATAATAATATGTAGTACTTATAATTTAAAAATATAATATCTTCAATATAACATGGCATGATTTAGAGCGACTTGGTCCAAGTCACAAATTATTCTACTGGAGCGACAAACAAAAAAGTGTTGCTGGAGAGTTATAGTGACGCGGTATAAGCGACTGAGCTTCAATGAAATTTTGTTGTCGCCGATCTGCTGTAACGACGCTTTTGGTGCTTGTAGCAACGTGTCCTCTTGCCGTTGCAAGCCAAAATTCTTGTAGTGTAGTAGACTGACTTGAAGTTGTTCATCCTAGGTACGTAGGAACAAAAAGAGTACCTTGCTAATTTGTCTCGTGATGATTGCAAGACGTAGATTGAGAGAATAAATGACAGCAGGAGACCTGGTTCACCAATGAGGATTGTTAGAAGCAATTGTGAGAATAAACCACAGAGATTCCTAATTACTACACAAACTCACGAATACTGTGTTATATGTGAGTCAACCGACCTTCGAATTTAGTATTACTTCCTCAACGTCTAAAAAGCAAACATTCTAGTATTTTTTTAGAAGTCATATAACCGGCCTCAACTCTTTGGGACTACACCGGATCGGCGTTTTTGTCATTCACTAAAACGCGCATCAATGAAAAGGAGAAAAAGCAAAGATGGAAGTATTCAATTACCATTACTTTATATTGTAATAATAATAATAAAAATTGTAAGGAATGATGCATCCGGTTCACTTTTGTTGGCAATCACAACCCCCTCAGCTAAGGGAGATTATGGATATCAATTCAACAGTCATCGTATCGTAGAGTTAGTGAAGGATCTAGTTTCTAAGTTCTAATTGTTGCTCCTGCACCGATGGAAGCTGGTGCTGACTCACTACTTTCGATCACAGCATGTGTATGTATCAAACACAACAGAAGACCTCATCTGAGCGTGCCTGGGCGTGATCAATCTAAGTGGGCTGGTCTCAAAACTAAGCAGAAAACAGGGCACCAACCAGAAAAACTATCAAAGCACATGCATAATTCATAAACGACCAACAACATAGCATAACTACATATTATCAAAGCAAATTTATTTCAATGGCCTCAACAGGGCACCAACCAGCAAAACTTCTGGATGTTGTAGTCGGCCAAGGTGCGGCCCAGAATCATATACTTTTCAGGAAAAGAAAGGAAAGATAAAAACAGAACACAGACATAAAATTTATCCATTAGTACATCTTATACCCTACGACGGATACAAGTACAAAACCACTGGAAGCCAGTGAAGCCGACTTAGACAAACTAACGATTTTACGTCAATTCAAAAAGTGAAACTGGACCATCAAAAAGCAAAATGGAGTTGGATTACGAATGAGTAATAGAAAAAGTAGCATCTGGCAACAGAGAAAGTCCAAGGGGTGATAAGCTGGTCTTCAGTGGCGCGATCCTCGCCGTAGATGTCCTCGACGCAACCGAAGAAATTCGTGATGTTCTGGACTCATTTTATGGTGCTACTGTAGAACATGGTATGCACCCGCCCATTTCTCCAAAATCGGAGTGACGTGCATTGCTGGATGGGATGACGTGCATCGCTCTATGCGGCAATGGAAAGTGATACCCAGGAATCCGTACGAGCTTCGGTCGAGGCGGGAAATGAAGAAGAAAAACGAGCAAGGGCAGTTTGGTCATCCACCCATCCTTATCAAGGGTATTCTGGTCATTTCTTTCCCATGTGGGACAATTTTTTCCTACCCTCACTTACGTATATATTCAGCATCTTTCTATCAATTTAAGTTTCTAATACAACTGTTACTTAGGAGAGTTGAGGTTTAACTTTACTGTTTATTTATTTTTGTTAAACCATTAATATTATATATGAAACGAACCAGATTACAACAATAAAGCAACTAAAGAAAAAAACTAAAACAACATTACTATGGTGGTCTAACACCATTGAACTTCCATAAACCTCTATTAAGAAGAAAAGGTACCGGAACATCTCCAGAAAAGGAGTGGGCAGCCGTCCAGGCTGCTAATGAGTGAGGCTTCCAAGTTTTCAGCTCGAGGAATATAAGCAGGAGAAAAAAAAGGAATGGAGGAAAAAAGCGGTACGAGGCTATGGATAATCGAAGCAATCTTTCAGGGGAAGTTCAGGTTGGTGGTGGATCCTTGCAGGTAGGATAATAGAATGCTTTCCATTAAAATTTGTGAATCTCCTTGAAAGAGTAATGTGGAAATATGAAGATCGGATGCTTTAGTCAAAGCTAACAAAGCAGCTTCTGCTTCTCCGACAAGAGGATCAGTAGAGACTGATTCTTGAGTCCAGGCACGCAAAATATCTCCGTTGGAGTAAAACAAAATGACTGCACTCATGGACAAAGATTCTCTAATTGCAACATCAAAAGTCATGCGAAGATGGTTACCAGGAAGAGACGATGATGCCTTCACATTTTGAAGAAGTCTTGGCGCAACTTGCCATGCTGCTTTATGTTCTTTATGGGTATGCAGAATTTGCTGAAGAAGCACCCGTGGAGGAATTCGAACTCGATCATGTAACAGCTTATTTCTAACTAGCCATACTGAATCCAATAACAGAACATCAAAGAGTTGAAAGGAATGACTATCACGAGTTGAAACTCCAAGAAGTCTTGAAGGTTCCAAAATACAATGTATCGAATCAAGCACTAATCTATGCTGAAAACTCTCCACATTTATAGTCCATGAGTTAAATCCCAATGTATGTCAGTCGCGAAGTTAAAGTAAAAGAAACCCAAGAAATTCCAGAGAGCAAATTAACTTTTCCAGAGAATTTCCAGTTGCTGGTTCTTTGTCGTTATTTGGATCTCCTAATTTCTTGTATCACTTTGTTTTGTGGCGCCAGCCCATAGTCTGGCTGCCTAGTGCATATCGCACTTGGGATCTGGTTTCAGTACACATGGGCAGTGCTGTTTGGTCTTAATGGGTGATTAGGTTTTTTTTTTCTCCAATAGTAAATAAGAGTTTTGATCTCAATCTTGACTTCATTATATTTTTTTTATCTTTTGGATAGAGTGAGGCGAAGTTAACAGGCAAATTTTGAATACTTGAAATTGTCCCGTAGGTAGAGTGAGGCAACGCATAGTCAAATTCTGAATACTTGAAATTGTCGTGCAACTAAAATACTAAGTAAAGCAAGTCTCAGTTAATTATGCGTAGAAAAAAAAAAGTTTCAGTTAATTACAACATGGAACGAGAAAGGATTCTACCATAACGGGTTAAATCTAGATTAGTCCAAACAGATGACAAAGAATAAATTCTAGCACATCTAATAGTACATGAACATACCATCTCAATTAATGAAGATAACTTGATCCGAACCGATATGCGACTTAACCTACCTCATTAATTAAGGTGACATACTTATATGTCATTTGATTTACTGAGATTTAATAATTATCTGTTTGAATTTATCTGAATTTTAACTAATCGGAATGAAATAACCGGCTATTCGACACCGACGCTGTGCAAAAATTAAGGACTACGCCAAAATGTGACGAATTATTGATCTGAAATGGACCGTAATAGGGAAGCGCACAAAGTCAATGGTGGAAACGGCCCGGAAAGAAAGAAACATAGAAAAAGACACCCACATCGAATTTCGGTGTTCTCTATTCCGTATAGTTTCTCTGAAAGCGTAATGCAAATATAAACCAAATAATTGAGAATCTGCTTCTCTAGCAAGTAGTAACTGCTTACGAATTTGCGTTACCTGTTGAATCTTTCTTTCGCTGCCATCAGCAACTGGAATTTAATATGAATCATCCGTATGAATTTATCTGAATTTAACTCGATGGAATGGAATAACAGGCTGTTAGACACCGACGCCATGACAAAATTAAGGACTACGCCAAAGAGTTGCGAATTATTGATCTGAAATGGACGGTAATAGAGAAGGAGAAGCGCACAAAGTCAATAGTAAAAACGGCCCCAAAAGAAAGAAGACACCTACATCGAATTTGGGTGTTCTCCATTCCGCAAAGTTTCTCTGAAAGCGTAATGCACATATAAGGCAAAGAATTGAGAATCCGCTTATCTAGCAAGGGCAAGTAGTAACTGCGCGCTTTCGAATCTGTGTGCTACCTGTTGAATCTTTCTTTCGCTGCCATCAGCAACTGGTCTGAATCTGATCTGATCCCTATCCTGTCATCTCGTGTTTGAACATCAAGTAGGCCCATTGACGTACGTACGTTCAGAATATATATTTACCATTCTTTATTGCTCAGTAGACATCACAGCACGCGCGCATGACGAACAAGCCTTTATGTTCAAATATGACATCCGCACGATTGAGGTTTCGAATTTTTTATTGCTCATTCGCGTGGACTAAGCCGTTAGGTTAAATTTACAAGGGAAAAGAAAAACAATACCTGTTCCAGTGTTCCTCATGTTCAAATCAAATCCCATGAGGGCAGATTTGTGCCTCAGTCGTGGACTATAAGTTATATATGTTAGGTTGATTAGAAGGCAATGAAAACACGCAACTCGATATTTCTATCAAAACAACCAAACCTAGCAACTAGCAAGCTAGCTACTACTTGATGTTTGACGAACGACGTTGCTTTGTCGCGGTTGCACACATGATTAGTTTTCCATCTTCATGGGTCAACTCGATATTCATGAACTAGGCCTTGATTAGGAACGAAGGGATTTATCACAAAAATCATTCATAACATAATTTTTCGGAATGAATTTTAAATTCTCGACAGAAAATGTCTAGATTTCGGGATCCTTCGGATGGATTCGAAATTTCGTCCAAATGACCCATATTTTGGACAGATTTTTTTTTTCCTGTCTCAAAGAAATTTGGCATATTTCTTGTAGTGGCGTAGCTACTAGCTTTGCTATGAGTTTGCCCTGACAGATAGTGATGTTTCCAACTATGCATGTAAATAAGTAAACTATAAGAGAAGACGCTAAAAGACAAAATAGAAAAGTGTGGCGTTACAAATAATTATGTGTAAATAATTTTGGAGTTTAAAAATTTTGGAATATGAAAATTGATGAAAAATTGAAGAGAGATGATTTAAGTTAATTTTTTATATTTATTTTGATAAAAAAAATAATTTTAAACCAAATATTTAGGAGTCCCAAAATTTTGGGAGCCAAACACCATTTAATTATAAGCTCGTCTCCATTTATTTTATAGTTCAAATTTCTTATAAAAACCCAAAGTTCTAAAAAAATTGGAACCCAAAAGCTAAAATCAATATCAAACATTGAACAATATAAAAGTAAGAAAATAGACATATAAAAAATGCAACTGCTACATCAGGATCACCACGATCCTTCAAAATTAGAACTGCTAGTCATGTAATTCATTATCTATTATGGTACAGATCGATCAGATTAATGCAAAAGTCTTCTTAGTCATTGATAATGGTCAAACATTTGAATAGTAAGTGAGAAAAAAATTAATATAGCTTTTTAACGTTCTAATTAATAGTTTAATGAGGTCTCCTTGAGACTAGAAAAAAAAATAATGAGGTCTCTTTGAAGTTTCGTCTCTAATCATATAGTGCTATACTGGGCTAGCTCTCAAAAGATATGGATAATGTAGGCGTACGAGTGCGTATGTTTCTAGGACCTAGGTAAGGTATACTCCTTTCGGTCAGGAGGCTGGATGTAGGCGTCAGAACAAGATCGGGTTTCCGTGATCATTGTGGTAGTGATCTTATACGTTTCTATTGCCAACGTGTATGTAACATGTTCAGATGATTAATTCTTAATCGCTTTTACACAAACATTTGACGGATGCATCATGCATGCATGCATGCCTGCAGATGATGGTCAAATTGCAATTCTGTTGACCAAACCTACTGGCCGCCAGCGTTTTCTCTATTTAAGAAGCCTGTAGGGTGTGTAACTCTTTCTATCCCACTCTCCACGCTCTTACTCTCCCTCTTGTTACGGTTCCTTCAGAAACTTTTTCACGGTTTCAAAGTTCGAACAACTATGAAATCCATCAACCCGCTGATCAAGTACTTAGGCCGAAGCCATCCCCGCAATCCCTACAATCAGCTCGGGAAAGCTGAGAAAGAGAACACCGTTCGAGCTAAAAAAGGTCATGTAATGATGTATGTTGGAAAAGTTGAGAAGAGGTATGAAGTTCCGTTGAAATACCTCTCGCTACCAGCGTTCCAAGAACTGATCAACCAGTCACAACCCGACGAACTTGATATTAAGATCGACGGGCCAATCTTCCTTGCATGCAGTACTGAGGTCTTCGATCGGTTCCTCAGCATGGCCGAGGCGTCTTGTAGAAGAAGCGCACGTTGATTGCCATGTGATTTTGTTTTTTGTCGTTCCAAGACTCTCAACGTTCGCTCTTTTTCCCTTTTCTTTTAGAATATATCGGTAGCATAGAATTTTGTTGTATGTCTGAGTCAGTTGTAATGGGGCATTGCCATAAGTAAATAACTTCAGTTCTTCAGTTAATACGATTTCACTTTGTCCATAATCTAGCTAGTATTGTATTTAATTTCTTTTCTTCTATGCGGGAGGTCTAATCAGAGTCTCAGTGGCGACTGACGAGAATCTAACGCTTCGATTTCACTCACCTCTACTTGTAAGAACAGGAAAAATATATAAGAGAAACACCGAATTAGGTTCACTCTTCTTTCTTTTCAGCTCTTTTTCGATGAAATAATGCATGCACGTTTAATACAATCAGTTTGGGCAAGTCTCTCATGAGTGATTGTAGAAAACCTAACTGATGTCCGATTAATTAATGCTAGTTGAGACGGAAACACGATCGCCATTTTTAATCGCCGGATGCCGATGAACCATTGCAACGGGCATGCTCATGAGGTATATTTTCTACGAAAGCGCAACACAGAGAAGAGTTACTGCCGTCTCAGCGTGTGCGTGTTCGTTTTGTTTTTTCAGCGTGTGCTTGTTCAAATGAACCATAATATAGCTAAATGTGTGTTTGAAAAATGCAGGGAAAACCATCGGATATGTACATGATCTCTATGGTCGTTCTTGTGGAAAAATGGCAACAGTACTATGATCATTTGATAGGTGTGCTAATGTCCAAAAAACTAGTATAATGTGTGTATATGTACTGGTTCTTGGCTGTGAAATTTGTTTTTACACTCTCCGATCCAATAAAGCAAAATAAAAATGGAACGCAGCGCCTAAAGCTTGATCAAATTTCTAAGTCTTTATATGAACTTGCTTTCTGTAATAGGTCTTGGTGGGTGCTGTTTAAGCCCCCATTAAGGTATGGTTCTTTCCACACCCTATCAGACCAGATTCTACTACGTACAAGTCATAAATTTCATGACCAGATTACGCTATTGATTTCCTGGAGAATTACTGTAAAACATCAAATTACTTGGAAAGATTATAGATGGACACATAGTTCATAGGTAATTAATTATTAAGCTTGTACGACCAACACAATTAGAACGCTTACAATTTATTTCAGAAAGAGAAAATGATTCAATAAGGAAAATCCATCGTGGTCTTTCCCCTTGCTAAGAAAAAAAAAGTCCAGCTAAGAACGGATCCTTGAGGAGCTGAGAGGCAGATGGTCTCTCATACTGTGGCGCAAGGCACTTTTCAATAAACACTTTCACCTCCAAGTCTCTCACCTTGTTCATCGCCTGAGGCTTCACCCACGAGGTCACCTTCTTGTAGAGGCCGGTTATTGTGTAAGTGAAGCTATTGTGTGAGTGTGTGAGTGGACGGGCGAGATTAGAAGTTGAGAAATCTAACGGCTGATAAAATGTCACGTCAATTAATGAAACCGAGTCGGTTGCACGGGTCGCGTTCGTGGGTCGAGTTCATTAATTGACGTGACATTTTTTCAGCAGTTAAATTTCTCAACTTCTAATCTCATCCGTTCACTCACGCACTCACACAATAACTTCATTCACACAATAACTTTTGCCCCTTCTTGTATATCTTTACCACACTGTCACATTCACAGTATGGCATTTCCAGTGTCACCAACTCAAGCACGCACATCCCAAATGCGTAAATGTCCACCATTTCTGTATAATTCTCATCATACACCTATGGCGCCATGAACTCTGGCGTCCCAAGGATTGAATGTGCTATCCGGTCTTTCCCCACCATTGCTGCTAACCCTAAATCTCCAATTTTAATGTCGCCAACATTGCCACTGATAAACACATTACTACAATTGAGGTCCCTATGAATTCTGTATGGCTCATGTAATGGAGATACTCCAAACCCCTTAGTATTTGTCTCAGCCACTTCTTCGAGGCCTTAATCGAGATGTGCCGGTGCTTCCTCCTATACTCCCTCAGATTCCCGGACTTGTAAACCTCGGTTAGGAAGTTCAACGTCATGCTTTCAAGATCGGTACATGAACTGAAATCGGCGATAATGTTCTCGTTGTTCAAAGTTCTAAGCAAAAGAATCTCCGTATATAACCTATCTATCATCTCCTTGTCATCGGAGAATCTTCTCAATAAAACCTGGTTCCAAGCCAATTCTCTCCCCTCTTCTTGATCAAAAGCTCGAAAAACCTTCTTCACAGACCCGGCATCGAGCAAGTCACCATATCTCCCGTACCGTCCTGTAGGATTAACCTCGACAAACGGCTCAGCATCCTTGTTGGACGGATCTGGACTGAGGAGTGGCGTGCTTGACGATCAAGAAATTAACACGCGATCAAAAACTTTTTAAAAAAGAACAAGAAGGTAACTGACTAGAAACCCTAGATTGGGAAAACTCGCAGATCTAAATTTCCGGAATATGAAACATCGGAGGAGCTTAAATACTGAGACAATGGACAAAAAAGTGATGGAAGGGGTCTGATGAGGATCAAATAAACCCAAGGAGGCCAAAGATCAAGTATGCATTACAAAGCTTCTTTCAGAAATGAACTTTGTCAAACAAGTAAACGAGATTTGTGAGAGAGAACAGAATAACAAAGAGAATTCATGGCGCTCGAGAACCCTCTAGGAAGATTTAAAGCACAGGATTTGCAGTCAAAACAAATGCCTGAAATTCATATCTAATGTTTTGGAGTTTTTTCGTGGGTCAATATTGTTTTGGCTCAGTCAACATCAAAATATTCTCAGAGCACAAAGTTCAGCTTAAAACATCACATCTAATTTGATATAGACCAGAAAGTAGGAAAAAACGCATTAAGGGGCGTTATTGTAGCTTTGGCCATGGGCAATCTGTTAGAATTATGTTCCCTTGATAACCAAATAATTAATTCAGTCCTAATATCTCATATGTAATATAGTTTGGTGGAAATAATTAGTTGTATGTGAAGGGGGCATATTTACAATAATCTCAAATTTTAGGGGTCAATTACAATATGTTGATGGATTTGATTGTAATTAGTAGAAGCCATAGTTTTATTACAAGAAGAGTTCTTCAGTTTAATCCTACGGTGACGCCAAACAGAATAGAGATTATTCTGTAGGCTAAAGACAATAGGCAATTTGCAAGAAGGAAGAGAGAATCTCGACCCAATAATTCAGAAAACACTCTGTATTTAATAAAATTCTCAATATTCGGGAATGAATCAAAACAACCCACAAGCCGGGTTAAAATAGCTGAAAAATCGACCTTCATAGAGTTTTACCAAAAATAGCAAAACCCTAAAAGTCTTACAAAAATGAAATACGGGAAGACATCAAACGATTGCCAAAAATCTAGCCCAAATCGGGTTCAGAATTATTTCTAATCGACAAATAGAAAATTACCATAAATAGCAAAAATTAACTAAAAATGAGATTCAAAAATTAAAACAGCGGATTTGGGGCTCGAAACGAGGTGCATCGAGCATAGCTGGGTGGCTATGACGTGCGTGCCGAAAATAGCTTTCCGAATTGGGGTCACGGGCGCGAATCGGACACTTGTAGCCAAAGTTATGGCCAAAAAACCAACACGTTCACAGAAACCTCCCCAATTAGGCTAGATCACGATTTCTTGTCATCTTTGCGCTGATCCTCCCACTCCAGGTAATTCAGCGCCATCAATGAGCAATTTGACAGCTCGACATCATCTGAGTCGGATCCCCCTACATCATACGGCTGGAATTTGAGATCCCTAAGGATCTTATGTCTCATGCTCTCTCTAGGGTTTCCCAAAGCCTATAAATATAACTGTTATATTCAAGGAGTTGGCCATCATAACCTATTAGAGAAATCTCAAAAAGAGAGATTAACATAAATCTCTTAGGAGGCAACGCATATGAGTTGTTGTTCTGAATTGCTGGAGTTTTGGATTGGATTGTAAAGCGACTTGAGGTTTGTGGATTCTTGAATTCGTGTATCAAGTAGGTAGTCGAATCCACGATTGCAATTATAATCATGATTGATGTTTTATTGAAAACATGTTGTTTGTTTTTTATTAATTCGGCATAAACTATCACAAATCATGAAGAAATATATAATTTTTTTTTTCTTATGCAATCCTGGAAAAAAGAATTGAAAGCTTGTAGGCGGCAATTGTGGCTTTTTTTCTAAGTAGCAGTAGAGGCTAAAGACATCTTTTTTTTTCTTAACATCAATTTTCATAAAGAGTTTAAGAAAGCGGGAACTCAGAGGAAATCTTGTCAAAGGGAATCCGCCATAATAAAACGAGAAGGATTTTGGAAGGAAGACTTCCAGGCGGCGGCGCCTTAATGAAAATCATCAGGCTAGCAGGGGATCGGGATCCCTTGCAATTCATATTCGGGCAGTGTGGGTCCAACCGCGGGACCCACACCTCTTTTTCCGAATTGCCCATTGTAGGGATCCTCATCCATTAGGAGGCTTTCTATTTGAAATAAGGCTAAATTACTTCTCCAATCTTTGGGGTTTGACCTTTTTCCAGATTGATTCTTAAGGTAAGTTTTGTCCTACCGATATTTCTGAAGTTTGTAACTTTTCCTAAATTAGTCTTGTCATTAGATAGCCAACGAAATTTGTCTACGTGACTAACGACAACCACGTCATAACGGATGAATAGCTGACACCTGTTAAAACATGCCCCATTAGTAAAAAATGTGACAAGAAGGAAACGTGTAAAACATGAGTGGATGCCCGCACAAAAACAAAGTTCAAAATGGTAATTCCGTGTCTAAGTAACTAACGCTACCACGGTTGTATGTCAATTGACACCCAAAAATGCTCAAATTAACATATGGTAAAAAATTTCGCAAAGAGAAAGAACCCTGACTTGCGAATAGATAGAACCCTAACATCTAGTCAAAAATTTCACGAACCACTGCAACAAAGAATGTGGGCAACTCCAAATTCTCAATTCCCCTACAACATCCTCCCCTCTCCCTCAGCCCCACCGCCACCTTCTTCGACCAACTCCAAAACCTCATTAATCACAGAAGGAGAAGAAGGCCTAAGCACCACATAGAGGAATGTGTAGACCATCGCACAGGAAATTAGACCCACTACGAGAAGGATTAGAGAGGTATTGTCTAGGCCACTTTGCTTGCGACCATTTGAGATTTGGGGGAGAGGAATAAAACCGAGAAGGGGATATGGGATCTCTGGATTGCAGGGGAGAGAATTGGGTGCGGATATCTGGAGGACGTTGAATGTGGAAAACAACAAGGTTGGGTTTGGGTACATAACAGTATTCTTTAGTTCTTTTCGCATTAACAAAGGGATGAAGAGGAAGAATGCAATGTGGTAATTAAGAGTAGAGCATGTGAGAAGAGGAAGAATGCAATGTGGTAATAAAGAGTAGAGCATGTGAGGGAGTCAACTATTTCAGATAGCAGAAGCCTTTTTGTGCAGATTTGGGTTGGAGATTTATTTTTAGTGTTGTTTTGGTCACGTTGAAGTTGGAGGGAGAGACAACTAACGAAGACATGACGACATGGCGTGACTTTTTTTAATCCAGAACATATGACGTGGGAATGCCATGTTGGATGCATGAGGACCTACTTTTTTATTTTCTTCAAATGATGTGACATGTTTTAAAACGTGTCAGCTGTTTATTCGATATGACGTGACTGTCGTCAGTCACATACGTAAATTTCGTTGGTCTATCTGACGGTAGAATTAATTTGAAAAAAGTTACAAACAACTTACCTTAGAGACCAATAGAGAAAAATGTTAAATAGTAAGAACTGATGGAGTAATTTAGCCCCGAGAGAAAATAGACATTTTCTTGTAGGAATAGCTTTCTATTGGATAATAAGAGCCCATCGCTAATGCTTATGTAATATTTATTTATTTATTTAATTTCCGGTTTTTGCTTACGTAATAAAATTTCAACACACCAAAGTTTGCATGACCCGTTACGAATGTCAATTTTTTTTTTATTTGCCTACATAGTCCATGCAGTTTCACACAATTTGGTCTATGTGATAAAAAAAAAATTAATCGTTTCACGTTGTGACAAATGCTGATGTAGCCTATTTAGACATTTCATAGCCAATAAAAAGTGTTCACGTGTATTCACTGTTGACTAGAAGTCCATGTCACTTTAGTAGGCCATACAAGCGATCCAGCTTATCTAAGACCTGGCAGGTCTTCTGCCACATTATTTTAAAAGGTCCACATGAGCATCGGAAAAAAAAGTGGTAATATTATTTTTTTATCTTTTAATTATGGATCAATTTTAAACTCGCTCCCTTAACTGTGAAAACAGTGATTTACGTCCTCTAACGTTAAAAAATTATCAATGGCCCCACGTCTAAATCAGTTGTTAAGTCAAACGGAAACACATGTAAAATGATCGAAATGTCCACCCAAGATAATTTTAAAAAATAAATGAATATTTGAGAAATAATTTTTTTTAATATATATATATATATGAAATAGAGTTTCAATAGTCTTATTTAAAAATTATTTAATTTTTTTAAATTGACATTTTTATTTTTAATTAAATTTTTTTAATATTTTTAGTCATTTGTCTTGGATGAGCATTTCGGTCATTTTACATGTGTTTTCATTTGACTTAACGACTAATTTGGACGAGAGCGTACATTAATATTTTTCGAAAATTAGAAGACGAAAATCGTCGTTTTTATAGTTATAGGGGTGAGAGCCTCGCCCACGCCCAGATCACTTCCCTGCCCTTTTTCTCCCCTCCAAGTCCACATCAATGTATTGCCATAAAGTGAAACTATAGAGACGGTTCGAATAATTATGTTAATTTTTTTTAGCGGAGAAATTTTTTTAAAAAGCAGAGAACACAATTAAGTAGACATGATAGAGGGCTTAGAAAAATATATTACATTAAGCATACTCTAAACATTAAATATATATATATTGAAATTTTCCCTAAAAAGAAGCCCAGTTACATGCTATTAAACATACACTACAAATAATTGAGGGGGAAAACAAAACATAAACTACCATCATGTTCTTAATGTTATCGGTTTCCCAACATCCGGCTAGTGCCAAACAAATCGCCGGTGAGATTTAAAATTAGAGCACATGTCACTCATCACGAAAGTAGCCACAATTAGACGAGCCACTACAGTCGGATCATCTCAACAGACGCAGACATGCACAGACAGCAGCCCAGAGACAACGGTCGAAAGGTTTTATTTTGGTGGTGGTGGGGGCAAACAGGGGCGGAGGGAAGGGGGGCCAGTGGGGGCCGTGCCCCCCCCACCCCCCCCACCCCAAAAAGTTTTGAAAAAAAAAATTGTAACATGTATTAGGGAGTTTGTGATGCAGGAGGATCCGAATAAAAAATGACAAGAAATCGTTTCGAGCCCGAAATCCGTTGATTTCCTTTTCGAATATCTATTTTTAGTTAATTTTTTGCTATTTATGGTAATTTCCCTTTTGTCGATTAGGAAATAATTCTGAACCCGATTTGTGCCAGATTTTTGGCAATCACTTGATTTCCTTCCTTATTTCGTTTTGGTAAGGTTTTTAGGGTTTTGCCATTTTTGGCAAATTTCCATTTATGGTCGAATTTCAGCTATTTTAACCCGGCTTGTGGGTTATTTCGAAGCATTCCTGATTATTACGAATTTTATTGAATCCAGAGTGTTTCTGAATTCTTTGGGTCAAAATTCTCTCTTTCCCTTTCGCAAATTGCCTATTGTTTTAGCCTACATAATAATCTTTATTCTGTCCGGCGTCAATTGGTATCGGAGCTCAAGCTTCTTCCTGAGGCAGTTTGCGTTCATCAATATCAATGGCTGGTGGTCGTCGTGGGCAGGTTCCGAATGAGGAAGTCCCGCACCGTGATCGTAACGTTCAGGATGTTATGATTGAGGATTTGCAGAGGCAAGTGACAGAGTTAACCCAGCGCCTGGCGGCGCAGGAGATCGGTCATCATGATGTGGAAGATTATAATACCGACAACTCCACCTTCGAAAACCCGTATCACAATCAACTCCGGGAGTACCGTGGTCAAGAGAATCGTTATGGATATCTCGGCTTCAGAGTTGATTTGCCCGAGTTTTCTGGTACGTTACAAGAGATGGGAGAGTCAGTGTATGACGAGGCTGAAGAGATGGGAGAGCCAGTGTATGACGAGGCTGAAGAGATGGGAGAGCCAATGTATGACGAAGAAGGAGAAGAAGAGGTGTTGTATGGAGATGACCATGAGACCCTAGTCATTCGTAAGAGACTCCTGACAACCAGAGACGACTCCGAAGATGATTGGTTGAGAACCAATATCTTCCATACAACCTGCACCGTGACCGATAAAGTATACAATATGATTACTGACAGCGGCAGTTGCGAGAACGTAGTCTCTGAAGACGTTGTCCAGAAGTTGCAGTTGAAGACAGATCGTCACCCCAAGCCATACAAACTGTCATGGCTGAATAAGGGCAGTGAGGAAATAATCTCTGAAGACGGAGGCTATGCCTTCCCGCCATATGGAGATAGTGCAGCAGGCGAGGAGCAGCAGTTTTCAGAGTTTTCTGATTTGCTGTCAGCAGATCCTCCTCCTAGACTGCCGCCTATGAGAGACAAGCTTACGGAGCGAAAAAAATTGGATCTTGTGATGTTGCAGAGAACTCGAGGACGAGTTCTTTCCAACCTGGGGTGACTGATGCAGGAGGATCCGAATAAAAAATGGCAAGAAATCGTTTCGAGCCCGAAATCCGTTGATTTCCTTTTCGAATATCTATTTTTAGTTAATTTTTTGCTATTTATGGTAATTTCCTTTTTGTCGATTAGGAAATAATTCTGAACCCGATTTGTGCCAGATTTTTGGCAATCACTTGATTTCCTTCCTTATTTCGTTTTGGTAAGGTTTTTAGGGTTTTGCCATTTTTGGCAAATTTCCATTTATGGTCGAATTTCAGCTATTTTAACCTGGCTTGTGGGTTATTTCGAAGCATTCCTGATTATTACGAATTTTATTGAATCCAGAGTGTTTCTGAATTCTTTGGGTCAAAATTCTCTCTTTCCCTTTCGCAAATTGCCTATTGTTTTAGCCTACAGAATAATCTCTATTCTGTCCGGCGTCAGTTTGACTGAAAAAATTAACAATAGCCCCTCCAAAATTTTAAATTTTTATTTGGTCCCTCTCTCATCTAAAGTGTATAGCATTTAAAAAATTACAAAAGCTAAGGTGATAGATGGCATAAAAAAAACGTGAGCGGAATATTTATACGTGAATTGTAAAAGTTGAACTGACAAAGAGTAAAATGAACACCGAAACATAAAAGGCTTGAAGTGACTTTCCTCCAACAGCTACATTGCTTCTCTCACAAGCCAATGCTTACTTTTCTTCTTCTTTTTCGTTGCTTGCTATGCTATCTCTTCTCATTATTCTCTGAGGAAATTGAATTCTATAGGAAGTTCGTTGTCAGTTCCGTGTTAACTTCTGTATCATCTGGCAGCTCCAGAAATATGATGAGGTGATTCAGCTGTGATCGGACCCTTGGTTCTGCTGAAAAGAACTTCCCTCCGGCGCAAACTAGTCGCCAGCAATGAGTCTAAATGGTTCTGAAATTTTGAAGAACGTTTACTCCAGAGTTTGGCGGTGCCGCCTGATTTGTAAAGCCTACTTCCATTTAGGAAGGCTTGAGGAGAGTCTTGCTGTACTTGAGCAAGAGGAGTCTATCACAGATAAGTAAGTTGTATTCCTCTCAAACATGAACCATTATCGAATTGACATATTTGTGGCTGCAATTGACTCTCAATTACAAGAACTAAACAACAGGTTTAGTGAAAAAGCAACAGAACTTCTTATTCTTAGCTCGACTATGGATCATAAGGCTAAGAATGCATCTAACTTCTTCAATATCGATGATATTTGTAGACTTGTTGAAAAATTTTACCCTGAAAATTTTACAGAGCAAGAAAAGATTCAGTTGAGATATCAATTGCAAACCTTTAAGTGTGATGTGTCTCGTGATCCGGATTTCAAAAGTTTGTCTACAATTTTTGAGTTATGTCGAAAATTGGTGGAAACAAGAAAGTCAAAGATTTTCTATTTGATTGATAGATTGATTCGTCTTGTTTTAACTCTTCCAGTTTCAACAGCTACTACGGAGCGAGCTTTTTCAGCAATGAAAATCATTAAAACAAGACTTCGCAACAGAATGGAAGATGAATTTCTTGCAAATTCTTTGGTTATCTATATTGAGAAAGAAATTGCTGCAACTGTTAGCACAGAAATGTTAATAGATGATTTCGATTCTTTAAAGAGTCGTCGAGTTGCTCTGTAATAAGAAATTAGTATGTTTTGTGAACTTTTTTTTACTATATCTAGATAAAATATATTTTTGTGGATTGTAATAGGAAATCAATATGTTTTTGTATACTTTTCTTGAGAATATGTATAATCAAGTTGATAAGATAAATTTTTATGTACCTGTTTTTAGTTCTAAATCAAGGTTAACTTAGAACAAATTACTGTTGCAAATTTTTTATGTCCTATAATATTGAATTTTATTTTTAATAATATTATTTAATTAGTTTGGTCCCCCTAACCAGAAAATCCTGGCTCCGCCACTGGGAGCAAATATTTGACTTGAAACTTTCAAGGCCCTTGGTAGCAGCCGGTAAGGAGTCTCTCCATAACACAACCGGATCTCTAAAAACTCGAAGCTCCCAAGCCGGAATGAGCACCGACTCTAGCCAAAACCACTGTACGTACGCGTCTAGACGTCCCTTCGGCGTTTCAATTAATTCACTCGCTAAATTGTGATCATCAATCCCAGACCCTTGGGAGTTCTAATTGCTGATTTTTCAATATTTTCTCCTAAGAAAATTAAACATAGGAAGAATAGAGATCATAATCTCCATCTAAGTTAGTGAAACTGAGGCGAAAAAAGTGAATGAAATAATTTATATGCTTCCCCCATAAAAATATCCCCTAAGATCATATATAATAACGACTTGTTTTTTAGGCTAGCCCCTAAGATATTTAAGTTCTTCAGTTACTAATTTAAATATGAAAAAGTGACACACTTTGTACAAGAACTTCCGGCCCGTCGACTTGACGGGATCAAGTATTATTTATCCTTTATATATAGTAGACTAAGCGATCAATGTCTCTGAGGTAGAACCAAAAAGATGTATTTGTTAACGTCAGCACTTATTTAGAAGAGACACGGTAACTCGGCAAGTCAAGAAAAATCTAGAAGAATCCAGACTTTTGGCAAAAATGAGATAATGGCAGAATTCAATCGAAGGCCAAGAATTTACACAGGCAGTCAGTATTTTGTACGATAGAAAATATTTTTATATTTAAATTTAAATCTTTAAAATTTTGATAATATCTCAAATTAAAACAGAGGATCCGATATATATATATATATATATATCAAAATCTTATAAATTAATTATGATATTATCTCTAAGATATACAATAAACCCACCATCTTTTAAAAGATACTCTCTGCTTGCATATCCAGTTGTAAGCAAAGTATACAAGTTATCCTTTCCCTCCAGGGGTTCATGAATACGTGATCAATCGATATTCAGAGAGCTAACAGAAGAGCAAAGAGAGTGAGGAAAGAGACCGGCAATTCACTTGAAGTGAACGAGCTCTCACCCTCATGCATTCAAGGTTGATCCAACTCCAATGGCTTACAAATTAATTAAAAGAAATCCGGATCCAAAAGAACCCAATCGAATTGGGCCTGCTGGCATAGTCCGGCCTTCTAACTTGACAATCCACACGAGGAGGTCGATGACTCGATATCGCCTCAGCTTTGTAACTTGATCTCCAAGGGTCGGGTCAGTTTGTATTTGATCCAAAAGGGGTTCGAATTCCACCTTTTCCGAATTTCGACCATATGGGCCGGGTCTATGACAATCCACGTTGCATCAGGGTTTCGTTGATATTTTTTCTTGATGCAGTGCCAGACTGCTAGTGAGGTATTGCTACCTATAACTGTGGCTTTGCCAACAGCTAACCCTACGGTTTTTCATCAACCCTTAACGCATCTTGAACAAACAAATAAAATTCAAGAGATAGAAACTTGCCAACTTGGATGAGTACGTGAAATCCCCAAAAGAGCTCATGCAGATATAGTATATGAACTGCGTTGCAGGGCCGGCCCAAACCAAATGGGCCGAAGGCAAAATAAATTATTACGCCCTTTTATATAAATTTTAATATAAAATATTCAAAATTATATAAAAATTATTAAATTTAATATAAAATATTCAAATGCCCCATTAATTATTTTTTATGAAGTCCTCATACATGACATCAAGGTCACATGACTAGAACAATTAAGAAATTTATAAGACATTTTGTTATCTTCGAGCAAAGTTCAGAAATATCAAAAAAAAATATTAGGAGGTCTGGAAGAAACATATCAGTCCACTCACAATAAAAAATACGAAAAGATTGCATCTTGACATTTTTTTTCCTAACTCAGTTGTCTTTTTATTCTTGAGTCATGAAAACACAAAAAAAAATAAAATAAAAAATTATTTTTACTCTTTATGGGGCCTTGCTCAGGGTGAGGCCTTAAGTCACTGCCTAATTAAGTTGCTTGAGCTGGCCCTACTACGTTGGCGTACGTATAATACATTTGTATTTACATGGGACGGAGTAGTGATACATTGGATTAGGTTATTGTTGCCACGTCATATATGCAGTGGCGGAACCATTAATAAATCTGAAGGGGGGTATGTCAACTCTTAAGAGAAAATGACTTAATTTTTTTTTACTACGTAATGCAAAAAAAAATGTTTTAGAGTTAAAATACTAAAAATTAAGGACTAAAGCATTAAAAATATATTATATTGAAATATATTATGCCTCTTCCTCCATGGGTAATAATAGTGCTTTATGTTAGTAGGCAAAGTTATTTGAAAAGATGCAACAATTAGTTTGTACTATTAATGTTAACTATGTACAAATCTTAGGGCAGAACTGCTTAGCTTCTACAACTTGCCCCACTCTTGTTATTGGAAGGAAGAGCACTCAAGCTCTGATATTTACTTTTTGTTAAACAAGTGAATAAAAAAAGAAGACATGTTCGAATATTCGACCTCTAAGATGGTACATAGTGCAGATCCAATAAAATATCAAAAGATTGAATATGTCCTCTTAAAAATTTTAATTACCTCAAGCATACTTTTCAGTCTACAAATAATATCATAACAAAAAACATCAAGATCTTAGAAGCACTAGAAACCTTAATCTAAAATCAGTATGTATTCATATATTGTGTGTATATAAACTTAAATGAGATAGAGTTAATATTAAATTGAGATTCTATTTGCCTCGAAAACAAAAGAAAATAACAATGACCCGATTCAATTTCCACAGCTCCAGGAGTTTCTAGTTCATACAACCCCTAGTTCACACTAGCTGGCTAGTACAATTAGGCAGATAATCACTAAGACAACAAGATCAACAATCTTGTTCCCAGCTCCATTAACACAAGCTTTCTAAAACACCATTTAATAAATTAGGGAAATTACGTTTTGCATAAAATTGGAAACCCAGGAGAAATATTAGTTATAAAAAAAATCAACGTGTTATATTAGGATTAGGTTTCTTATTTTTCATTGTTCTGCATGCTCACGTGTAAAAATCAGATCTTAATTCATAATCTCGGCTTTATCCCATCGACGGATTTTCCCCATGGAAATTGTTGATTGCCCGCGTAACTGAAATCTTTTGGGAGTGGTTTTGCGTGGCAAATTACATTCTACGTAGACCGCCTAGATTTAACTATATATTTAAGAAGCCAATACTCATAATTCATAACTCTGCGTATCCCATTAATCCATCTATCCCGCGCGCTCTCTCGTTAGGGTTCCTGCAAACTTTTGTCACAGTACTGATCTCGAGGTAAACAACGATGCAGATAATGAAGAGGCTGATGAAGTACTTCGACCGAAGCAATCCCAAGACTCCTTACAAAGAGCTCGTGAAGGTAGAGAAAGCGAGACCCGTTCGAGTTCACAAAGGTCATGTACCGATATACGTGGGCGAAGAGGAGAAGATCAGGTACGAAGTTCCATTGAAATACCTCTCGCTCCCGTCGTTCCAAGAACTCTTATTCCAGTCACAGCCCATCGAACTGGACATTAACATCAGCGGACCAATCGTGCTCACATGCAGTACGGAGGTCTTCGAGCAGTTACTCAGCGTGGCCATCGTCTTATCGAAGTTCTGCACGTTGATCTGCTTTGCGATTTTTTTCCCGTTCAGAAGCCCTTTCGATATTTGTTCTATAATTCTTTTATTCGATTCGGTAACTTAGAAGTTAAAATTCATTCTGTTCTAATTTGCTTCGGTTAGTCGCTTTGGTGTTCAAAAGTATTGGATGTAGATCGTACATTTCAATGAGTACTCGTTTTGGTGTTCAATACTATTGGATGTACAGTACCTTATTTGATCTTTTAGTTTAAATCAAGAATCATTATTCGATCTAAATTTGTCTATTTAAGAATTTGAATCGCTCCCCAGGCCTAGTGGATGTTTTTAATTCAGATACAAAGCAAGCAACCGTGCTTATTTCCACATATTCCATATGTTGAATAAAGATGATTCATGTTATTTATCATTTACAAGTATTTGAGATCTAATAGGTTTTAGAAATACATGGGAGCAAAGTGAGATCTTTGTCTAGATCTAAGGTTTTCATATAAATACTTTACGATCTAACCCTAACATTTATGAAAGTAAAATCCTTGGCCCCTCTCTCTTGTGAATGAAGGTACATTATCGAACATTTGTCTTAATTTTCTTGCTCTTTCTTCGATTTTTATTTATTATTCATTTTCAGTATGTACGGTAATAACACTATATATATATATATATATAGTGAAATCATTGATTTATCATGTGTACACTCTCATCCTCCTCAAGTTGTTAGTGGTAAGGATTATTTCATGGGTTGCTTCCCAAACAAAGAATGACGCCCTAGGTGGGGCTAAAGACCTCCAGATCTGTCTCTAAGTGAAGCTCTCATCGAAATCTCCAACAAGAATTAAATACCAATAATTTACCGAGAAAACATATCATTCTTAGATCTCACTCATCTCATCTTGTCTTTAACATGTAGCCTCAAAACTTTAGAGTAAAGTAAAGATAAGAGAGCAGAAAACTTCTCTAACTCTCAATCATTAGCCCCCTAACAAACTGAATATTCCACGAAGAACGCCTAAAAATCCTCTCCAAGCAGTCTGCAACCATAACATTCTTATTGCATGCTATAGAAAACAAAAAATGGAACATATCCTTAAAGGATCTCTCACCGCACCAACGATCCATCCAGAAACGAACTCTCGTGTCATTTCCCACCTCAAAATGAATGTTTTCAGCAAAGGAATATCATCATTTGCTAATGTTCTTCCCGAGACCAACACCATAAGATTCATTGCAAACAAGAGTGTTCCACCCACCCAAAGCACAATCATATTTTTCCATGATAACAATTCTTCACAAACTATCTCGCTCAACCCCAAACCGCCAAAGCCATTTCACAAGAAGGGCCCTATTAAACAAAACAAGCCTTCTCAAACTCAACCTACCGCAGCTAATAGGATAATACACTTTCTCCCACTTTATAAGATGAAATTTATGCACGCTATCATCACTTTCCCATAAAAAAATCCCTTTGAATCTTCTCCAATCTAATAGCCACCGCAACAAGAATAGGAAAGAGCGACAAAAAATAAGTGAGAAGACAAGACAAAGTGGACTTGATCAACGTGATTCTACCACCCTCGGAGAGATAACATCGTTTATACCAGGCCAGCCTACTCTCTGTCCTCTCAATAATATCACATTCAAATGTATTTCAACAATTGCTCGACCAATACTCCTAAGGGGGGAGTTCAATTGACAAGAAAAAAAAAATGTGCTGAAGAATTGTAATTAAGCACCCTGTTAAGTAGGGGTGAAAACCGGAAATACAGTCCGGTCCTCCAATATTAAAGGACCGGACCGGACCACTTATATGTGGTCCGGTCCGGTCTGGACCACTTAAGTGGTCCAGACTGGATTTAAATTCTTTCTTAAAAAAAATATTTTTTTAAAAAAAATTTCGCGCAAAGCAGTAGGCGTTATTAATTTTTAAAAAATAAAAAAAAATAAAAAAAAAAAATTATAAAATGCGGTCCGGTCCGGACCTCATTTTAAATATGTAGAGACCGGACCGGTCTTTCAATCCGGTCCGGACCGGACCGCAAATCCGGTCCGGTCTGCGGTCCGGTTCTGTTCAGCCTTACTGTTAAGGGATTTCGGGCATCATGCGACGTACATAAGCCTCGCGTTTGCTAGACTAGCTCGCAGTTATTTAAAATACGAGTACTCAGCGACCAACGCCACAACGTAGAATTACTCAAACCTAGAATGATGATCTCCAGCCGAGGATTGGGTCTATAGACCCTTATCTAAGGGATTGATTTACCACGTTTCGAAAAGATCAAGGGACCAGTAGCTTTAGAGAACAATTATATGGCTATAGATATAACAATAAAATAACATCAGACTTTGGAAAAGTTGTTTCATCGCATGATACAGTATCATAATTTATTTATTTTTGATAAGTAACATGATACAGTATCGTAATTCTTTATCTAGAAATACACTATCATAATTGAACATTGAAATCTGCCAAAAAAAAAAAGAGAACATACTTGCCGAATGCTAATAAACCCCCATGTAGATGTTCTTCAGGCAGAAAAACTAACTCTCACGCTAAATCGTAAACTACTGTCCATAAATTGGGATTTTGATTTCCGTCACTGGCTTTGACACGTAACTATTTTGGGAATCAAAATGGGAATGATCCTCGAGCAAAAAGAAATACTCGTATGGAAACAACTTTGGTTTGCTGGCATATCTCTTCGCAGCAAGCAGCCACTGACTTCTTTAAGATGATCTATTTGGACACGCGAATGGTGTAACAAGAGTTTTCTATGGTTAGCACTATTCAACCTTTGCCACTTCTCCTCCAGGCATGCTGCTTTCTGCAACAGCTTCCATTACAAACCTGGAAAGAACAGAAAATCCCCATTCTCAGGAAAATTGAGGCGCGAGATAACATAATACTATGATCCTTTTATGCTACGGGAACATCTTTATAGGCTACACCCTGAAATTAAGTCACTAAAGTTCACAGTATGATATATAGTAGACTGACTTGAAGTTGTTCATCCTAGGTAGGAACAAAAAGAGTACTTTGCTAATTTGTCGCGTGATGATTGCAAGACGTAGATTGAGAAAATAAATGACAGCAGGAGACCTGGTTCACCAATGAGGATTGTTAGTAGCAATTGTGAGAATATAGCACGGAAATTCCTAATTACTACAAAAACTCAAGAAAACTGTGTTATATGTGAGTCAACCGACCTTCGAATTTAGTATACTTCCTCAACTAAAAATCAAACATTCTAGCATTTTTTTGGAGTCATATAACCTCAACTCTTTGGGACTACACCGGAGAGGCGTTTTTGTCATTCACTAAAAAGTGCATCAATGAAAAGGAAAAAAAAGCAAAGATGGAAGTATTCAATTACCATTGCTTTATATAGTAATAATAAAAAAATAATTGCTAGGAATGATGCATCCGATTCACTTTTGTTGGCAATCACAAGCCCCCTCAGCTAAGGGAGATTATGGATATCAATTCAACAGTCAATTGTATCGTAGAGTTCGTGACGGATCGAGTTTCTAAGTTCTAACTGAGAATTAACTTTTACCTGATCCGAGTAGGACATAGAATCCAGAAGTAACGTCTATCTCCGATTGCTCCTCCCTGTTACATATTACAATACATGCTCAACAGCTAGTTTGCAGCAAACCAGCAGCTGAACTTCCAAGATGTTCATCATACACTTACAGTAAAAAGTGTGAACAAGCAATTTATATGCCCTTTGTTTCAAAAGAAGGAAATATAATTGGATCAAGCCTAATGATATATTGTCCTAATCGCAATAATTTAGTGTCAATAGCAAATGTTAGGTTTAGATAGCACACATGTGAACAAATCAAACACTGAAGCAGATCTAACAAATATTACTTGCAGCTTTCCACATATCCAACAGTATTATTAAGAAAAAAGAACATTCACGCTGCCATGGCTAAGTCCTGCAACCCACAAAAAATGATCAACCAAAAGAAGCCCAAAGTGGCCAGTTCAGTTGTCCAACAACTGGCGAGGTTCAAGCCAGCACATTGGGAATGTCCGGCAAATAAGCAAGAGCCAACAAATGGGACATCTATCTCAAACCCTCAACATTAAATCCAGAGGACGTACGCAAAGCCAAAATAATTCCCACCCTCCGAGGATCTCAATTGTAGAATTGCAAAATTTAATATTATACTAGCTGGATAAATTCGAGATCATAAAAGCAACATCAGGAACTGAGGGCAAACAGAGATAATGGTACCCAAAACCAACAACAGCAACAACACAAGCGTAGAAAACAATAATAGAAACCAATAACGCATCTCCGCAGGGGCAGAGTACCCATAGCTGTTTTTTTTTTTTTGATAAGTAAGTCAATCTTATTAAAGAGAAGAGAGCCAGATAACACACAAAAAACGGAGTTGACAGTACAAGAAATTGTACTGAAAACCCCAAACATGCAAACTAAAAACAAAAAACAAAAGCACCATCAACCCACTAGCCACAGGACATAGCTGTTATAGTAAAAACATGTAACTTCCAATATGCTCACCAAGTGTATCTGACAAGTACATGCTTGGGCCAACTTTGAGGCTCCCAGAAAGATTTAAATACATCCGAATGGGTTTCAACGTCTGTGAAAGGCAAATATATTTAGGATACAAGATCAGATTCCACAACGGTGAGCAGAATGAACCCCTAAAATTTACTAGAAACACAATACATGATATGCTCCAGTCAAGATAGTAGAATATATATATTTTTGATAAGTAAGATAAGCTTTATTAAAGGAGTCAAAATACAAGAGACTACTAAAACGCCTAAACCATAATAGCTAAAAAACTTAGAAATTCCGGATAATCCGAGAAAGGAATATTTTATCAGAACTCATCAATGAGGAAACTACATTGCAACATTAAGGATTTGAACAGAAATATTTTGAGTAGCATTTCTGCCACCGCGTATAACCATAATCCCCGTTTATTCCAAAAACATGACCCAACTGTCATGCGTTTATATTATTCTCCCTTTGTGATACAATTTTTTTTAATAAGTAAGCCAATCTTATTAAAAAGGAAAAACAAAGATACAACTCATTAATCATCTTGCTATAAGTGATAATTAAACATTTTTGTCACTTTTCTTACTCTTAATATAGTGAGTTAAGTGAGTGTAAGTGTTAAATGAATGGAATCTCTTTAAGAAAAATGTTTAAGTAGTTTTAGCATGTGAAATATCCCATTTATCTCTAATGGGCTTTTGAAACCTAAATCACAGGCAAAAACACACCGGAGCTCAATCCAACCCAACTTCAATAAAGGTTCTCGCTCGAGCGGAGATCGAGCAGTGATCGAGCGTAAAGTCTCTGCCTGAAAGCATCCAAAAGCGCTCGAGCGTTTTTACAAGCGAACGTTGAGCGTAAAGCCTCTGTATGAAATCAACTCATGGCGCTCGAGCGGTGATCAAGCGTTGGTGAGGCGTTAATTCTCTGTCAAATTTTCTGTCTGAAAGAAGACAAGGGCGCTCGAGCGGAACATTGAGCGGGGGTTGAGCGCTGCGCAAAATTTGTACTCGGGGCAATTTTGGAAAAGCAGATCAAGTTGGTTATAACAACTTGCTCAGCTGGAAAATACTCGACGGTTACAATGAGCAACGGAATGGGCATTACGAAGGAAAGGATGGGGAACACCGAATCTGTTGGAGGGGTTGGGCTATATATTGGGGAGTTTTCTTCTGGTGGAGGAGTCTTCCTTTTGGCTCTGTTTTTCTATCTTCATTTCACGTTTTTCATTCTCGTTTTTTTCCATTCTCGGTTCTTCAATTTTCGTAAGCAGCACTTCATTTGCAATGTCAAAGATTGTTTTCTTTTGTGGATTTTTACCTTTGAAGATGGTTGGCTAAGTTTTAATACTTGGGTTAAAGGTTAATTTCCTTTAGTTTCATGATGTTCTTGCCTCTTGTTGAATGTTCAATGTTCACCTACTAAAACCGAGTGTTTGGAGAGAGATGTATCTTGAATAGCTTGATTTATTTCTTGTTTTGCTGTTGACGTAAGGCACAACAAAATCTTGATTTAGTTAAGTCTTTTCATTGCCATATGTTACGTGATCTTGGTTGTTTGGAGAATGTTGATTCATGGCAGAAGAGTAACGAAAAGAAAGGTAGAATATGTAGAAACAAAGGTTAATTAACCTGTACCCCAAGTGTTTGTTAAAATTACTCTATTAAGTCATTTCTCTTTTATCTTTTGATTAGATTTATTATTTTCGTTCCTCATCAATATTTTGATCTTCACATCTCAAATTACCTTCATCAGCCCGATTTTCACATATACAGAAAACCCCAAAAATACTTTTACATAGTATTTTCTTTTTACTAGCAATAATAGCTTACAAATACTTTGATACTCTTTTGTCCCTGTGGAATACGATCTTGGACTTATCCTTGTTACAACTTGACACTTCTACACTTGGAAGCATTTCCATAGTCGCATCAAGTTTTTGGCGCCGTTGCCGGGGACAATTGGTGTCATCAAAGTGTTTTGCTGACCGCTGAGAGGGCGATTTTAGAGCTGTGCACCTCTGCACAGCCCGGGTGATATCTACTACCTCTCATTTCCTTTATTTGTTTTTAATCTTTCATTTGTTTTATTATTGAGTTTGTATGTCTGGTTGGGTGAGGGATAACACATTTAGACTTGCTAGGGCAGAATCAGTAACCTCATCATCCACAGAAGCATTTGCACTCACATCTTCATCTGACACCCATAGCATTATGGCTGATCGAGAACATTTTGATAGGGAGATAGTCAACCAGAACAGAACCCTCAGAGAATATCTTCAGCCTGTTAGAACTAGCACACCTTCTTGTATCATTTTACCTTTGAATGCAAATGTCTTCAATTTCAAACCTGGCATGATACCTTTAATACCTCATTTTCATGGCATGGAGGCTGAGAACCCATATTTACATATAAAAGAATTTGAGGAAGTTTGTTCAACTTTCATGGATCAAACATGCACTGAGAAGGTGATTAGACTGAAATTATTTACTTTTTCTTTAAAGGACAAAGCTAAAACGTGGTTGAACTCTTTAAGGCCTAGATCTATAGGAACTTGGCAAGAAATGCAAACAGAGTTTTTGAAAAAGTTTTTTCCTATGCATAGAACGAATGCCTTAAAGAGACAGATTATGAACTTTGCCCAAAAAGATGTTGAAACATTTTATCAATGTTGGGAAAGGTTTAAAGATTTGTTGAATGCATGTCCTCACCAAGGTTATGAGAATTGGCGTGTTATTAGCTTTTTCTATGAAGGTTTGCAATCCAAAATGAGACAATTTGTGGAAACCATGTGCAATGGAGAATTTTTCAACAAAGAACCTGAGGAGGCTTTTGAATATTTTGATTATCTAGCTGAAAATGCACAATCATGGGACACATCTGATGTTTATGATAGGAATGAAAATTCAAGAATTACCTCAGGGGGTGGAAAATACAATCTAAAGGAGGTAGATGATTTGAATGCTAGGCTAGCTATGATTTCTAAGAAATTAGAAACCATAGAACTGAAAAAGGTTGATGTAATACAAGATGTGCCTAAGATAGTTCAGAGTTGTAGTATTTGTGAGGATCAAGGGCATTCAACTAATGATTGTCCAACCATCCCAGCTTTTAAGGAAGTTCTTTTGGATCAATCTAACGCGGTTAACATGATTTTTAAACCTTTTGCAGGTCCTTACTCAAATACTTACAATCAGGGGTGGAGGAACCACCCTAATTTCAGTTGGAGGAGTGATCAAGCGGCTGTACCAGCACCCAACATCGCTGGACCTTCACAATATGCACCATACCCAGCTTCAGGGGGCCCAGGACCATCTCAATATGCCAACCATGCACCTCCAACTCCGAAAAAAAATCTTGAAGACACGGTGCAGCAGCTGGCCACAAATTTCCAGCAATTTATGCAAAGCCAAGCTGCTATTAACACTCAGAATTCCCAAGCTTTCACTGATATCAGAAGCTCAATCACAAGGCTGACCACAACGTTGAGTGTTCCGGAGAAAGGAAAATTTCCCGCACAATCTCAGCCGAATCCTCAAGGTCAAAATCAGCAACCTCAAGTTATAGCTGACAACTCCAACGTTAAACAAGTCAAGGCTATTACAACCTTGAGGAGTGGTAAGGTGGTTGACATACCAGCTCAAGGGGCAGAAAAGAATGGTAAAAATTCTAACCCCTCTGTTGAAAATGATGCTGAACTTCCTTTCGTACTTGAAAAAATGCCAAGTACTATACCCGCTCCTTTTCCTCAAAGGTTAATTTCTTTGCATAGAGACAAGCACCAAGCTGAAATCCTTGAAATCTTCAAGCAAGTGAGGATTAATATACCTCTGTTAGATGCTATTCAGCAAGTTCCTACCTATGCTAAGTTTTTAAAGGATTTATGTACTGTAAAAAGGAAATTAAATGTACAAAAGAAAGCCTTTTTGACTGAGCAGGTTAGTGCCATTATTCAAACCAACACACTTCCCAAGTATAAAGACCCAGGATCCCCTACCATAGCTTGTATGATAGGGAGCTCAAAAATTGGTAGAGCATTGTTAGACTTAGGTTCAAGTGTGAACTTACTGCCTTACAATGTTTATGTTCAACTTGGGTTGGGTGAGTTGAAACCCACTTCGATTACTCAGCAGCTAGCTGATCGGTCTAGTAAGATTCCTAGAGGTGTTGTGGAAGATGTTTTAGTTCAAGTGGACAAATTCTATTATCCGGTAGACTTTGTGGTACTTGACATGCAATTAACTACTCAATCTACTTTCCAAGCACCTGTGATCTTAGGGAGACCTTTCCTAGCCACTTCCAATGCTCTTATAAACTGTCGAAGTGGAGTTTTAAAGTTGAGTTTTGGAAATATGACTTTGGAACTAAATATTTTTAATCTTTGCAGGCAACCACAAGAGGTAGAGGAAGTACATGAAGTGAACTTGCTGGAAAATCTCCTTGAAAACAATTTTGCATCTTATCTTCATTTTACTGACTCTTTAGAGAACTTAGAAGATGATTTAAATTTATTTGACAATGTTCATGACTCATCTTATGTTTCCTCAATAGGTCAGCAAGTTGAAGCACCTTGGAGATTAAAATTTGAGCAGCTTCCACCCTTGACAGCATCACTCAAACCATCAGAGGAGCAAACTCCAACATTGGACCTCAAACCTCTACCATCTGAGCTGAAATATGCTTTCCTAGGACCTCACAGCACTTTCCCAGTGGTAATATCTTCTCACTTAACTCATGAACAAGAAGACATGTTGATAGAAATTCTTAAAAAGCATAGAGGGGCTATTGGGTGGACCATAGCTGATATTAAAGGTATAAGTCCCTTAGTGTGTACACATAGGATTTATTTGGAGGAGGAAGCCAAACCCTCTAGGGAAATGCAAAGGAGACTTAATCCCACAATGAAAGAAGTAGTGAAAAATGAAGTGTTAAAATTGCTTGATGTGGGTATTATTTACCCCATCTCAGATAGCAAGTGGGTTAGTCCAATTCAAGTGGTGCCAAAGAAATCCGGAGTGACAGTGGTAAAAAATGACAAGGATGAGTTAGTACCTACAAGAATAACCACTGGTTGGAGGATGTGTGTAGATTATAGGAAACTTAACGCAGCCACACGAAAAGATCATTTTCCTCTTCCATTTCTTGATCAAGTCTTAGAAAAGGTTGCTGGACATGCATTTTATTGTTTCTTAGATGGATTCTCAGGCTACTACCAGTTAGAAATAGCACCAGAGGATCAAGAAAAGACTACTTTTACTTGTCCTTTTGGCACTTTTGCCTTTAGGAGAATGCCATTTGGCTTGTGCAATGCATCAGCAACATTTCAAAGATGCATGCTCAGTGTTTTTAGTGACATGATTGAGAACATCTTAGAAGTATTCATGGATGATTTTTCAGTCTTTGGAGGTTCATTTGAAAGTTGCCTATCTAATTTGCAAGCTGTTTTGGCCAGGTGTGAAGAAAAGCAATTGTTGCTCAATTGGGAGAAGTGTCATTTCATGGTTCAACAAGGCATTGTGCTTGGTCATATTGTCTCATCTAGAGGAATTGAAGTGGATAAAGCAAAAATCGAATTGATCTCTAAACTTCCTGCACCTAAAACTGTGAAAGACATTAGGTCGTTTTTAGGTCATGCTGGTTTTTATAGAAGATTTATTAAAAAATTTAGTTCTATTTCTAAACCTCTCTGCCATTTATTGATGCATGATGTTAGCTTTGTATGGACAGATGAGTGTCAAGAAGCATTTGAACAATTAAAAACCATGTTAACTACCACTCCAATTATTCAACCTCCTGATTGGTCACTCGCTTTTGAGATTATGTGCGATGCCAGCGATTTTGCTCTAGGGGCTGTTCTTGGACAGCGAAGAGATAAATTCCCTTATGTTATTTACTATGCAAGTAAAACTCTGAATTCAGCCCAAAAGAATTATTCCACTACTGAAAAGGAATTACTTGCTGTAGTATTTGCATTAGAGAAATTTCGTGCTTATATTCTTGGATCTCCTATTCTAATTTTTACTGATCATGCAGCTCTGAAATATTTGCTGGCTAAGAAGGATGCAAAGCCTAGACTGATCAGATGGATTCTCCTTCTCCAAGAATTCAACATTACAATCAAAGACAAAAAGGGAGTCGAAAATGTAGTGGCAGATCACTTGTCTAGGATCACTTTTGAAGAACCTGAGCGATCCTCTCCTATCCTTGATTATTTCCCTGAAGAGCAGTTATTATCAGTTGCTAATGTGCCATGGTATGCTGACATAGTTAACTTCTTGGTTACAGGTCGGACCCCATCCAATTGGACTTCCCAAGAAATGCGAAGATTCAAGTATGAGGTTAAATCATTTTTCTATGATGATCCTTATTTGTTCAAATATTGCTCGGATCAGATCATTAGGAAGTGTGTGCCAAATGATGAAATTCATGCTATTCTTTCTGGTTGTCATGATGGAGCTTGTGGTGGGCATTTTTCTGCACGAAAAACGGTTGCCAAGATTTTACAAAGTGGTTTTTATTGGCCTCAAATGTTTAAAGATGCATATAGTTTCTGTAAGACTTGTGAGTCATGTCAAAAATTAGGTACAATTACTAAGAAACATATGATGCCTTTGCAACCTGTTTTAGTGATTGAAATCTTTGACTGTTGGGGAATAGATTTTATGGGGCCTTTCCCATCATCCTTTGGTTATTTGTATATCTTAGTGGCTGTTGATTATGTGTCTAAATGGATTGAGGCTATTCCATGTAAAACAAATGACCATAAGGTAGTGCTTAAATTTTTAAGGGAGAACATTTTTGCTAGATTTGGTATGCCTAGGGCTATCATTAGTGATAATGGGACACATTTTTGCAATACTCCTTTTGCTACTCTAATGAAGAAGTATGGCATTCATCATAAAGTCTCGACCCCATATCATCCTCAAACTAATGGTCAAGTTGAACTAGCTAATAGGGAGATTAAGCACATTTTGGAAAAAACTGTCAATCCTAATAGGAAAGATTGGTCTTTAAGGCTGACTGATGCACTTTGGGCTTATAGGACAGCTTTTAAAACCTCCCTTAATATGTCTCCTTACCGGTTGGTTTATGGCAAAGCTTGTCATCTTCCCATTGAACTGGAACATAAAGCATACTGGGCCATCAAACAATTTAATTTTACTGCTCATGATGTCAGTTCTTTGAGAAAGCTGCAGATTTCAGAGTTGGATGAATTAAGGAGAGATGCCTATGACAATTCCAAACTGTCTAAGGAGCGGATGAAGATTTTCCATGACAAGCATATTTTAAGAAAAACCTTTGAACCTCATCAGCAGGTTTTGCTCTACAACTCTCGTCTCCATCTATTTCCGGGGAAATTACGATCGCGATGGAGTGGACCTTATTTGGTCAAGGCTGTTTTTCCTCATGGCGCTGTGGAGATTATTAACCCCCAGAATGGCAACTGTTTTAAAGTCAATGGGCAGCGTCTCAAGCCTTTCTTGACCAATTTCTCTCCCGAGGACACCTCTGTTTCTCTCGTGGAGCCCGAGTACCCTCTTGCCACTTAGTTTTGCTTCTATCTTGTTTTTTTTTCCTGTTTATTTTACTTCGTGTCCTTTTCTATTTCGCTTTAATAATTCCTGTTCTGCAGGTTTTTACCTTTATTTCTCTAGATTTGCTTGTGTTTTTCTTATTCCATTCAAGTCTCCTCAGGTACTCTGCTCTTCCTCTCTTTCTTGCTGTCATCCATTCGTATATACATTTTATTTTCTTTCCTATAAACATTGAGGGCAATGTTCATTTTAAGTTGGGGGGTGCGAGTCTTCTACTTAAGGTTTTTTGTTGTTCAAATTTTGTGCTTGGGATCAGACAGTGGGGATTATGAGTTATATCATGTTCATATGAATGAATTCGAAATTTATCAAAGAAGCTTGTTAGTTTTCTTTTGTAGCTCATGATTAGGTAATGTGTTGTCATGTGTTGATTGTTAGTTTGATCCAATCACTTTCAGTTCATTTGTGAAATCTTGTGAGACTTCGATTAGCACTGACCAGCCACTCAGTAAATAGTTAAAAAAAAAAAAAAATTCACCCTTGAGGTAGACTAGTGGTAAGGGCAACACATGTGAAAGTGTGGGTAGGCGCACATTCATAGGTTTGATTCCCCCTGGAAAACCGAGAGTGGGGTTACCTAGTGGTAGGCAAACTTATGAAAGTGTGGGTAGGCGCACATTCATAGGATTGATTCTCCTTAGGAAGCCACGAATTTCTAAAAAAATAGGGTTACCTAGTGGTAGGCAAACTTATGAAAGTGTGGGTAGGCGCACATTCTCAGGTTTGATTCTCCCTAGGGATCGGGAAAAAAAAAGGTACAGTTACCTAAGGATAAACAAGCTTGTGAAAGTGTGGGTAGGCGCACATTCATAGGATTTAGATTCCCTCGGAAGCCAAAGAAAAAAACTGATTGCGCTGGTATTGCTTTGAGGAGTCTTGAGGATCAACAAGTGCTAACTGACCACACACTTACAGCCTTTTATAATCAACAGAATGATACATGTTTTCTTTGATTGAGTCACTAGAAAATTTAACAAGTTTCTCTGGTGAATTTTAGAAAAAGTCCAAGTGAATTTGCATGCTTATAATCTTCACTTGCGTTGATACCTTGCATAGGATTTTGATTGACGGAATCTTGGTTCTAAGTCACTTATTTTGCTAGGGACTAGCAAAAAGTCAGTTGGGGGTGTGATAATTAAACATTTTTGTCACTTTTCTTACTCTTAATATAGTGAGTTAAGTGAGTGTAAGTGTTAAATGAATGGAATCTCTTTAAGAAAAATGTTTAAGTAGTTTTAGCATGTGAAATATCCCATTTATCTCTAATGGGCTTTTGAAACCTAAATCACAGGCAAAAACACACCGGAGCTCAATCCAACCCAACTTCAATAAAGGTTCTCGCTCGAGCGGAGATCGAGCAGTGATCGAGCGTAAAGTCTCTGCCTGAAAGCATCCAAAAGCGCTCGAGCGTTTTTACAAGCGAACGTTGAGCGTAAAGCCTCTGTATGAAATCAACTCATGGCGCTCGAGCGGTGATCAAGCGTTGGTGAGGCGTTAATTCTCTGTCAAATTTTCTGTCTGAAAGAAGACAAGGGCGCTCGAGCGGAACATTGAGCGGGGGTTGAGCGCTGCGCAAAATTTGTACTCGGGGCAATTTTGGAAAAGCAGATCAAGTTGGTTATAACAACTTGCTCAGCTGGAAAATACTCGACGGTTACAATGAGCAACGGAATGGGCATTACGAAGGAAAGGATGGGGAACACCGAATCTGTTGGAGGGGTTGGGCTATATATTGGGGAGTTTTCTTCTGGTGGAGGAGTCTTCCTTTTGGCTCTGTTTTTCCATCTTCATTTCACGTTTTTCATTCTCGTTTTTTTCCATTCTCGGTTCTTCAATTTTCGTAAGCAGCACTTCATTTGCAATGTCAAAGATTGTTTTCTTTTGTGGATTTTTACCTTTGAAGATGGTTGGCTAAGTTTTAATACTTGGGTTAAAGGTTAATTTCCTTTAGTTTCATGATGTTCTTGCCTCTTGTTGAATGTTCAATGTTCACCTACTAAAACCGAGTGTTTGGAGAGAGATGTATCTTGAATAGCTTGATTTATTTCTTGTTTTGCTGTTGACGTAAGGCACAACAAAATCTTGATTTAGTTAAGTCTTTTCATTGCCATATGTTACGTGATCTTGGTTGTTTGGAGAATGTTGATTCATGGCAGAAGAGTAACGAAAAGAAAGGTAGAATATGTAGAAACAAAGGTTAATTAACCTGTACCCCAAGTGTTTGTTAAAATTACTCTATTAAGTCATTTCTCTTTTATCTTTTGATTAGATTTATTATTTTCGTTCCTCATCAATATTTTGATCTTCACATCTCAAATTACCTTCATCAGCCCGATTTTCACATATACAGAAAACCCCAAAAATACTTTTACATAGTATTTTCTTTTTACTAGCAATAATAGCTTACAAATACTTTGATACTCTTTTGTCCCTGTGGAATACGATCTTGGACTTATCCTTGTTACAACTTGACACTTCTACACTTGGAAGCATTTCCATAGTCGCATCAATAAGCCTCCATAACAATAACAAATAGAAGAGGTGAAAGAGGGTCACCTTGGCGCAACCCACGAGAACTACCAAAGAATCCCGAAGGAGAACCGTTCACTATAACCGAAAACTTAACCGTCAAAATACAAAAAGCAATCCAATTACACCACCTCTCTCCAAACCCACACCTCCTCAACATGTACAACAAGAAATCCCAATTGACATAGTCGTACGCCTTCTAAACATCCAGCTTACAAATCAACCCAGGCACTCGCGACCTCAAACTGGAATCAATGCACTCATTTGCAATCAACACCGAATCCAGAATTTTCCTGCCTCTAACAAAGGCACTCTGAGGGGTGAAATAATTTTACTCAACACCATCTTCAATCTGTTTGTCAACACCTTAGCCAAAATCTTATAGACCCTACCCACTAAGCTTATAGGACGAAAATTTGTAAGCTCGATCGTGCCAACCTTGTTATGAATGAGGACAATGAAGTAAGCATTCAAACTTTTGACGAATTTCCCCCTTTGGGCAAGTTCATTAAAAGAAGCCAAAACATCCCTCTTAATCACCTCCCTACAAGACTTGAAGAATGCTAAAGAGAACTCATTCGGGCCCGGGGCTTTATCTCCATTAAGGCAATGAACCACTGCAGTCAACTTGTCCTCATCAAAAAGTCTCTCAATCCAACTAGCTTCCGCCCCCGAGATAGCATAAAACTTTGAGCCCTCCAACGACGGCCTCCAAGAGTGAGGTTCCTTATTCTTATAAAAAAAAAGAGTGAGGTTTCTTATACAAGGAAAAATAATAATTCACAATCTCATCGGACACCACCACCAGATCCTCCACAACGACTCCATCTACCTCCAAAAAAAGTAATGGAATTATTCCTTCTATTCGAGTTTGTCATGCGATGGAAAAACTTGGTGCATCTATCACCCTCCTTAAGTCACAAAGATCTTGACTTCTGCCTCCAACTCACCTCCTCCATATCAATTAGGCGATCCAACTCCCCCAACACATGAATCTTCCTAGATTTTCACTCCACCTCCAAAAGCCCCCTTCATCCAACAAGTCCAACGAAGACAACTCGTTCAACGAATAGGACTTCCTAAAACTAATATCCCCTAAAACCTCATAGTTCCACATTTTCAGATCTCTTTTCAAGGCCTTCAACTTTGCATCCAACACAAAACTAGAAGACACCACATAAGAGTACGAACCCCACTACTCCCTAACATTATCCACAAACTCGTCCACTTTCAGCCACATGTTCTCAAATCGAAAAGGTCTTTTCCCACCCCCCAAATTGCCCCTATCCAAAAGAATAAGGAAATGATCCGAGAGAAGGCGAGGAAGCCTTTTCTGAATCACCTCCGGGAACAAAGATTCTCAAAATGAGCTAAAGAGGAATCGGTCAATCCTAGACCATGACTTAGAGGCCCTCCTATTAATAGACCACGTATAAATACCACCCAACAAAGGAATATCCACAAAACCCAACTCCGCAACGAAATCAGAGAACTCCACCATCGCTCTCCCAACTCCATCTCCACCCAAACGCTCACTAGGAAACCGGGTAACATTGAAATCACCCTCAATACGCCACGGGAGATCCCACCAAACAAAAACTCCTGCCAACTCATCCCATAGCAAACTCACATCCCTATCCTCATTAGGCCCGTAAACACCCTAAAACATCCACTGATAACCATCCCCCACATTTTTAAAGATCACCGAAACTGAATATTCACCAAGGCAAGAACCCACCATCTCCAACACCCTATTATCCCACATTAATAAAATACCCCCCGCGGCGCCAGCCGCCGCCAAACTAAGCCAACAAACGTGAGCTCCTCATCACAAATGCATAAGCAAAGCCCTAGAAACCACAACCACTTTGGTCTCTTGAAGACAAACAACATCTGGTCTCCAACCCCTCAAAATATTCCCCACCCTACTAAATATCTCCAATACTTCGCATTATTATTCAACCCCCTAATATTCCAGCTCAAGATTCTTGGCATCATTTAATCAATAACAATGTTCGCCCTTTGTTCTTACTCTTCCTAGCGATCGAAGAAGACCTTTCATAGTTAACCGAAGACTTCAATCCCTTCAACTCCCTTAGCAACTTTCCCCCTTATTTTCTAGTCTCTTTTGAACTACTCTGCACCCTGTCTCTTTCCAACGCAGCAAATAGCTTCCTCAACTCCTCCTCATGACCCTCACACGACACCCCAACCAAATATCTAACCGAGGAGACAATTTCTAAGACCAAATCAGAAACGCCAAGCTCCTACGAATTCCCCACCAATTCATCACTAGGGAAACAGACCGCCAGGGGGTCCACATTCACCAATTCCCTCTCGGTATCTCCCGAAAACTCTCCATCCTCCAACTTGAGAGAATTAGATACCAAATCTGGTCCAATTGAACTCTCAACACAAACCAGACTCTTAGACAATCCCCGAGAACACTCCCTCACCTCCAGCCCACCTAAACGAGCCCCAGAAGAAACATCCACCTCTGCCCGATCCCTCTCGGCCAGCCAGCTGTCCTCCACACGATGAGAAAAGGCCCCATCAAGCACGATGTGGACCTCCCCCGACGAAAGCCCACTCTGGAGTTCCCATAAGAAAGATTGGCATCTTCTGTCGTCGAAAAACATCTACCTGACGTCTCCATCAAACCAAAAGCGAGACGGGTCAAAATAACATCAGATTCGGCTGTCAACTCCGGCGCCGACAAGTCACGGAATCCCTTCCCCGCCACCCCAGATCGAGTCGCTTGAGGCACAGCCACCAACGGCACAGGGCTATGGTCAAGTCTAGTGCACCTATGCTGGGAATTGGAGAAGTCGATCCCACTGCCACAACGACGGGCCACGAATGAGCCTGCCCACCCCCCTCACTTAGGGCCTTCAAATGGATAAGGCTATTTGGCTGGCCCAAAGTCTCCAACCCAGCCGAAGAGAATAGGCCCGAAACCTCCTCAGCAACTGTAAGAACTGGGCCTAGCCCATCAACTTTCACCAGATCATGCTTGGGGGATTTCTCCTTCGAAACCCAAACAAACATAACTAATCTGCCTGAAGATACAACACCCGGCCCAACCTCCAACCCCAAACCCAAAAGATCTAATAAAGCATCGATTTCTTCTCTTATCCCCATCAGTTTGTTTCTCCAGAAGGTCACGTCAACCACTTGTCCTTCAGCCGACTTGCATTAATGGACAGCTCCATGGAAACAGAAGCGTCACCCGCTAGAGACGCATGCCAAGAAGCATGCAACGATGCCTTCTTCTCCACGCCACCTCCAGCCTCCTCAGCTCCCTTCACGGCCAAACCCCTACCTCCAACGCTCACCCCCGACGACCCTCTCTTTGCAGCCTCGGCGAAAGAGACCTCCTTACGGACTCTAGAATCAGAAGAGCCTCCTCTTCCACTTTTGGGTTTACTTATTTTTTTTTATAAGCACACTTTTGAGTTTACTAAAATGAGACACCACCTCTTGAAACACAGCGGCGAAATCCTTCCAGCCCGACCACCCTTTGCCTTCCGGAATCATCACCACCCCTTTTCTGCATCCCCCTCCAAACTCCGCAATGGCAACATATCTCTCGGCCTTGTTGTTACATCTCTAGGCCAAAAACACTCGAGAGGCTTCGTTAAATTTAACGACAAACTCCTCATTGACATCCACTTGCAGTCTACTGGCCATGTTCATCAACCAAACCGCTCCAAACCTCCCAAGGAAGATAGAGCTCAGAGCCTTCCGACTCCATTTCGACAGTTTCACAACACCATTGCCTAAAACTGTAACCTGAAACTCCTTTGCTTCAACACAGAATCTACAAGAGAAAGACATCGTACCGCTAGCATGTCAATCTGCTCAAAGAACTACCTTGCATCTTCTGTCAATTTGTATTCTTGTGAACCAAGTACCCTCCTCTTTTTGGTCAAATGTTTATTTCCAGTCGGGTCTGCAGAATCAATAAAGAAGCTGCAGAAACTCCACCTCTAGCAATTAACTGATGGTCAACTTTTGTGTGATGCAAAATAGAAAAGGGAACTGTGATCCAAAAGAGCTTCATGCAAGGTTTGTCCATACTTATTAGAACAGGAAATTAGTCATGTACAACACAGTAGTCTTCAAGGCTGGATGTGGTAACTAGGATTATACAGGACAATATCCCAACACAAATCAAGAGATTTGATAACAAGTATCAGCAAGATAAGAGATAGGAATGTACTTAGAATTAAATATGGAAAATACTTAAAATTAATAGCCCAAGGCAACAAAGACTGCATTCTGACTGCCTAAGAAGACATTAGCTTTTGATTTAATTTCGACACCATTAAAAAAACAGCAAATCAGTGCTCAGATAGCAAAACCAAACTATTAGTGCAAAACTTGCATCAAGAACTAAGCTCCATAAAGAAACCAACAGACAGATCATGTTATCTTCAACATGTTCCGGGGGAAACGAGGAATGACGTGCATGTAAAATAACATCAGCCAAACTTCTTCATCTGCAGAAGGTCAGACTAAAGATTTCAAAATTTAGAGCAACAACTAATTAAATGTGTATTTTTTGATCAACAATTGAAATTCTTCACATTCTCTCAGAAATAAATTGGAGTGAACCATTATTATAAATGTTTTTAGTCTTTGTCGATACAGAGGAAGACATCAATATATACATTTTCAATAAGTGACTTGAGCAGGAAAACATACAGTAGTGAGGCATATCCACAACTTTCGCAGTGACACCAAGTAGATCGCTTCCGGAGAACCTCTGGATGTCATACAAGTTTATAAGTAGCCGGAATTGGTTAAGATTCAATAAAATTGACAGAAACGGTACTTGCATTTCTATGAATCAGAATGCTCTAGATCTTCTAAGATACCTCTATGCTATGGCTGATTTCTTAAAGTTCCAATTATTATATGGATCAGATTTTGTCATCTCACCCTTTACCACCTTACCCCAGCTCTAGAGGATCCTTAATCATGAACTTACAGCATCTCACTAGGTTGTCGTACGCTGAGATTGCAAAATACCCTAGATCGAAATAAGTCTATTTTCATGATACCTTCTTAGACGGTTTCAACCGGTGAAATACTCCAAGCATGAAAACATATGAGAACAAACAATTTTAAGTAAAACAAAAACAAAGCCTTACCAGATGCACATCGATCGTGGGAACCTCAGAACTCTTACGATTTATCACAAGAAGCCATGGAATCAGGAACTTCTCTTTTGCAACTTGAAATAATCTGCGCACGAATCAAGCATCTCTACGCACTTGAATTCCCACCTCACTGAAGAACTAACAATGACCAAAACAAATACCCAAAAATCACCTAAAAACTTCCTCATATTTTGTAAGGATCAGCTCCCGTGTAACCCGTCGGCTTTTGTAAAGGAATCGCCACCTACGCGGTATACAACAAAACAAAACAAAATTTTGGAAAAGAGAAAGCCAGTGATGAGTCCTAATTCCTAAATTTATGTTTAAGAAGAAGAACAAAAAAGAAACCCTACACGGCAGAACTCAAATGGTACCTCACGATTAACAGCAAAGGTAGGGCAATGTCGGCCAATCACGTCTTGCCACACAGATCTCGACAGAAATCATCAATTCGTCGGCGCAAGCAGACACAAACTAGATCATAACCTTAAATAATATAATAATTAAGTAAAGGAATAGAGATTGATGGGGTTTAGGAGTACGAACAGAGTGGTATTGACCCATCTTGCTCATTTGAACGAAGTCTCCGGGCCTGGAAGCGACAGAGATCGCCGGCCTTGACACTAAAAGTAACAATACCAACGACCACGTCCAAGTTTGCTCATTTCCTCCCATTCTGCGACTTCTTGATACTCTTTTTTGCTTCTTTGCAACTTCTTGATCAATACACCTCTTCTCACTTCTCAGGTTTCCGCTCGATTCTCTCGCACTGTTTGTAAAAGGCAGCTCCGTGTAACCGTGTGTGTGGGCTGGCCTCGGCCCGTATTAGGCTTCAGATCTCGTCCCAAGACTTTCCCATCCGAACAACGGCCTAATTAAAAAATTTAAAATTTCCCTTTTAAATCATATCTCAATTTTTTTTATTCACGTAGTGGATTTTTATTGTTGGCCGACAAAGCTACATGCAATTTTTTTAAGGTAAATTTTAAAAACAAGATTAAGGTTATATTTGTTTCCTATTGAGGTATAAAAAATTTTAATAAAATAAATATTTTTTAATTTTTTAATTTTTTCACGTATATTTTATCTTTCATAAATTTTAATAAATTTCAATAAAATAAAGACTTTTAAAATTTCGAAAATATTTCTTAATATTTTAACAAACAAAGTCTGCAGAAAGGGATTCAACCTCCGAACCTGATCCTATCCAAAGGAAGAGCCAACTTAGGGTAGGTTTGTGTGGTAAAATTTTTGGTATTGGGTTTAGTGTTGGTATTGGGTTTAGTGAAAAAGTGAAGAGAGAGGTAATATTTTATAATTTTTGTAATTTTTTATATTTTTTGATGGAAGATAGAGAGATTATATTGGAGTATTTTATTAGGAGAGAGATAAAATTTTGGGTAAAATTTTAGTGACAAACGCAGTCTTAGCTAAAGCAAACTGGACGCATGCAATTACCTGAAGGTTGGATTTGTTTTTCAATTTTTTTAAAATAGATTTTTTCTTGGTTGACTTTTTTCAAAGCTACAACAAATTTACCTATTTATCTTTTAGTTAATTTTGAATGATTGAGTTACCCATAGATTTCCACTCTTATTTTTTATTTTATTATTATTTTTACTATACAATAAGGGTTAGGTTAGTACTGGGATCGGACAAAATTTAAAAAAAAATAAAGTGTAGGTTCGTTTTAAGAAAAATTGTTAAATTTTAAGATTAATAAAAATATTTAAGTGATATTTAATCTTTATTAATATGACTGTAAAAATTATTAAATTGTATTTACGTATATAAAAAATAATAATGTTGAGTTATATTGATATACCCGAATTTTGTTAGAAATATAAGTTTAAGAAGTTAAATTTAAATTTTTAAATAATGTTTGACATTCTGTTTAATGAAAAAAAGGGCAAAAAAAAAAAGTGACGAAGAAAAACGGAGGCAGATGAAAAAACGGAGGACGTAAAAAATTCTGGAACGAACGGTAACAGAGGAGAAAGGGAAGACCAAGGTGGGAACGAAACGGAAAGAAAAGAAAGAGAGACACCTGAGATAGGTTTGCGTATTTATGCTCTCTTTCTCTGCAGCATAACACCATATCATCGACAAAAATCTCACTCTTTTTACTTCTCTAGGCACTTTGGATCTTTCTTTACCCCCACCGTCAGCCCCTTGTTTCAATCTCTCTCTCTCGTCGTTTAGTTCCAATTTCTTCGTCGTTTGTCACTTTCGCTCGTACCCTTCCGATCGCCCGAGATCAAGTCTCGTTTCAGATCAACGGCGCCGACGTACGTTTGTTTCGTCCGTGAGTTTGGTACACTGATGGTTATACCGTCGAAGCGTGCACCGGCGGTTTTCGGTACCGTCGGCGGCGTGTCTTTTCTGTGAGGTATTTCAATATTTCTTGATTTCATTTCGTGGAATTTCATGGGCAATCTATGGGATTGGTCTCCTGAACGAAACGGCGTCGCGTTGGAAGAGAGGTCGTCATCGTCGTCTTTATCACAGTCGTCGTTGTTCCCGTCGAATCAAACGGCAATTGGTGCCGAGTACTGGCAAAGAGCTGAGGACGCGACGCAGGGGGTCATAGCTCAGGTTCAGCCCACTCTTGTATCCGAAAATAGGAGGAAAGCCGTTGTTGATTACGTGCAGAGGCTCATTAGAAGTTGTCTTGGTTGCGAGGTGAGCAATCAGTATACATTTATACGTTTTAATCTGCACATTAATATAAATACACAGATATATGGCACTTATAAGCGAGTTTTCTTTGGGGGGTAGGTGCGGGATGATTTGGAGCAGAGCAATTGAAACGAATTACTCGAAGTAATCATAAGTGTGGAAATTGGACACTTGAATTATACTATTAATAAGTGTGTATATCACTTTATTAACTGCGCTCGCCTTTTGTGATAGATTTTCGGTTTCCCGGGAAGTGCTTAGTTCAGTTAGCTGGAAAGTGAACAACAATGCTAGAGTGACTTTAACCTGTAGTGACAATTTGTTTCGAATAAACTATGATCAGGTTGCACGCAATTAGATAGCAAGAGCGAAAACTTGCACTGCTTTTGCATAGCACGGTAAAAAGAGGTATTACAACCCTTGAACAGTTGTAGGGATTGGAGACTTTGGAGAGCTTGTTAAACGATTAAGAGCAAAATGATTAAATTAATACCTAGAGTGGCTGGTTCATCCATTTCTATATTAGGAAAGTTGTGAAAATAGTGCCGAACAGAAACTAGCTGGAAGGGTATCAATGGGTAAAATAATCTTATGAAAGCTTGTACTACTTGTCGAAGCAAGTGTTAATGCTATTCAAAATTTCAGCAGAGACAAGTGAGAGGATTGTGTTGAAGTGTCAACTGGTTTGTGTGTTTGGGGTATTTGTTTTACTTTATGCGTAACTATGGATATATATTGGCAAATGTGTTTCCTGCTCATTGATGTTTTGAAGAAGAGTCGGATGAATTGGCAAGAAGCTTCTTTCCTCTTGTTTAGTAAGTTTTCCATGCTAAGGTCATATGGTGTACTGCTTCCATGAATCACCCCATCATGTCATTCCAGTAGAATGGGTGGTTGTTGGTGTCACGTGGTGTGGCTGTCAAATGCAATAATTTTCCTTTGTTTGGAGTTAGATGAAAGTATTGGAATTGGTACGATTTCTTTTGTTAATGGTCATTTGTCCTAGATGTGGGTTCTGCAGTGGTGGACACCAATTCTCTACTTTTCCCCAATTCCTTTTCATGTTAGTCTCTAGATGCAATCAAATACTAAAATCCATGTCATAGATTTTGACTGGAGTGAAACCTATTCAAACCAGATAAACTGTAGATTGCTTTCTGACTCATGTTTGTTGCAGGTATTCCCCTTTGGGTCTGTACCACTAAAGACCTATCTGCCTGATGGAGATATCGATTTGACTGCCTTTGGTGGCCTAAATGTTGATGAGGCTTTGGCCAGTGATGTTTGTTCTGTCCTTGAAAGGGAAGATCAGAACAGGGCTGCTGAATTTGTAGTAAAAGATGTCCAATTGATTCGGGCGGAGGTTTGTAGCCTACAGTCCATGTCGTTGAGCTTTGTGAATACACATCTTCACGAAGCTCTTTGTTTAGTCAAACCAACCTGACTCATTTTTGCGTCTGTTAAAGATAAGTTTGGTTTTAGTTTCTATTTGTTCTCTTGGTTGTATCTTGGAGAGAGCATTTTTAATGGTTCTTGCAGGGTGTCCCCACTCCTTTCTGACAGGGCAGCAAGGAAAAAGAAATGACGATGACTGATTTTAGAATGCCAAAGTCTAGTAAATTTGTGCTGGAGAATCTATAAACAACTTCGATGGGGATTGATAACTATTTTATTTTAGAGAACTTCTATATGATATATATGTTTGCTCACTAGATAGTAGCTGTGGGACATTTTTTCTTGAGTCAATAATTGTCATAAAGGTTAGATCAATAATTGTATTTATTGTTGTCATGATTTGTCTGGTAGTGTGGGCAATGTTGGAGAGTGAGGAACTAGCATTTTATTAGGCTTTACCATATGTTATCTAAAAAAAAAACTCCAGATGACTTCAGGATGAAGCTAGAGCTATGATTATCTAGATCTGACTTGTATTTGTGGCCAAATGCTTATTGTTTATTTATGTTTTGAGGGGTTCAATGAGTTTTTGTCATACCCACAAAAACTTGTGCATCTTCATGCTTTTATGCATCATCTTCAAGATGCTGGTTATTGTGGATATTCTTCTTTAGCCACTAGACCATAGCATTGGCCTACACTTCTGTGCAATTCCTTGACATCATGGCATGAACATATTTAACATTGAATAGAGATCCACAGGAAACAGCATCATGGCTACCCATTGCCAGTATTGGCATTTTGGCATGCCTATGCAAGTACAATGCATGTTCATGTATTTCGTTTGCCCATTTTTCTCTGAGACTTCTTGTCACATTTAAATATTTTCCTTGGGGATTTAATCTTATATTTTCCCTTACATTCTCTCTCATAAACCTTATCACTGGGCAATTGTATAATGCTCCAGTGTTTGTATATATGTACTTTGCTCTTTTAATGATATCTAAACAATTTCTTGTTCGATTCTTAAGTGAATTATTGCTTTTCTTCTGGTTCTGTACATCTAAGATTATCCTTCCTTTGGTTATATGGTTTGGTAATTTGAGAATCAAACTTTCTGTTTGCAGGTTAAGCTTGTCAAATGTCTTGTGCAAAACATTATTGTTGATATTTCCTTCAATCAATTAGGAGGGCTCTGTACGCTCTGCTTTCTTGAGCAGGTAGCTTCTCTCTAAAATTCTGCTGCAAATGATAATTGTTTTCTTGCATATTCATTGGATGCAGTTAACTAGTTATAGATGGATTCCTCTGTTGCATGCTGCAGTTTGTCAGATAGAGATCTCTGTTTTACTGCTGAAGAAATTAAGGGTCTATACCTTTAAGATCATGTAGCCAGTTCATTACAAGTAAAGAAATATATTGGATCTGAGAACTGTTATTCTTTATCTATTTATAAATTAATTTATTCAAGCTGGCTGGAGTGTGGATATTTAATGAAGTTTCTGTTGTATTTATTAATGTTTTCCTTTGCTTTTCCTTTTCTTCAGTTACAATTTTATCAATAGATCGGGGGACCATACCCTCGTATCTTTTTTTCCTGGTGGTTCACAGTTGCCATGCTCATTTAGATATGACTTATCAGCACACTGCAGCATGGTTCAATTGAGTAATAAAATGTGTCTTCCTTAACTGAATATGGTCCTCTTCCATGTTTTTGTTTGGTCATCTTCAGTGTCTAGGGTTAGGTTCTGCCTTTGGATTTTGAAATTCCTGGTGCTGCTGAATGCACAGGTTGATCGTCTGATTGGAAAAGACCATCTATTTAAACGCAGCATTATATTGGTTAAGGCTTGGTGCTACTATGAGAGCCGTATTCTGGGCGCCCATCATGGCCTGATTTCCACATATGCTTTGGAGACTTTGGTTCTATATATCTACCATCTTTTCCATACATCCTTAAATGGTCCTCTAGCGGTGAGTCTTGCAAAGGTTAGCACTGTTATGCGACTCAAATATACGACATGAACTTAACCATATTTTTTCTTTAGGTTTTATATAAATTTTTGGACTACTTTAGCAAGTTTGATTGGGACAACTACTGCATCAGCTTGAATGGTCCGGTCCGCATCTCGTCACTGCCAGAGCTTGTGGGTGAGCAACATCTTCTTGCATGTCTGGTGCTCTTGATTGGTTTAGATGTGTCTTAGGTATTATTTTGGTCCTTTTTGCAGCTGAGACACCGGACAATGATGGTGGCCATCTATTGCTCAGTAATGATTTCCTTAAGAAATGTTTGGAAACATTGTCAGTTCCCTCAAGGGGGTATGAGACGAATTCAAGGACATTTCCTCCAAAGCATCTTAACATAGTTGATCCACTGAGAGAAAATAACAACCTTGGGCGGAGTGTAAGCAAAGGTAGAGTCCTTCTCCCTTAGTGAGATAGGAGGCCAATGGTCTCATTCCACTTGAGTTAAATATTTGAGGTCTTTCACTGCTTTAGCCATTGTGAAAACATTCAAATTCCTTTTGGAATTTCCAAAATTGGTTTTTGAAACTTTAAAGGTGGATAAGTATTCCAAATAATAATGCAATATTAGATTATTTGTTTCCTGCAGAATTTTTTAATCAAACCTAATATATATCCAGGATAGCATGTTACAAAGGAAAGATGACAATTTAACATCACTAAAGATATGAAGATCTAGTTTGTCTGTTTTGGCTTGGGGGTGGTAATGATATATTCATATAATGATGTGCTTCATATCGTTGATTTTTCGAAATGTATGGAGTTTTTTTTTCTCTTTTCAAATTTCAGGAGACAATTGACACTTGGAAGACCCCAAACAATGCTGCTTTTAATGGGGTGCCGTTAGTTTGCTGATTAACAATTACCTGGATTGACTTCAGGAAACTTTTACCGGATAAGGAGTGCTTTCACATATGGTGCTCGAAAGCTTGGCCATATCCTCTCGTTTCCAGAAGGCCACATTGATGATGAGATCCGTCAGTTTTTCTCAAACACGTTGGATAGGCATGGAAGCAGGAATAGGCCCGATGTTCAAGACCCTTTCCCAATGTCTGGACATTATGTAGTTGCCACGTCATTTTCAGGTACGGATTCACAAGGAGATAAGACAAATGATCAAGAACATGTGTATGGAAATGGCTCAACTGGAGAATGTAGGTCGGGTCACGAGCGTCTAATGCATAGTGGAGTTACAAGTATTAAGACATCAGGGATAACTATGAGCTTTGACGGACCCATAAATGAACCAAGAAGAAGCTCTATGAATGCATCAGTTCCCACCATATTGTCAGCAGCAGACGGTGCTGCAAATGGGACTACTGGTTCTGACTATCTTCTTTCTGGGGATGCTGAAGACCCTGCTACCTCCAGAATACAAGGTCTTACAATTTCAAATGATACTGCTAAATGTCCCCCTTCAAATGGTGAGGGTGCTATATCACCTTTGGATAATAACCATCATGCACCTCATCTCTATTTCTCCCCCAAGTATGCGGGAAATGGGGGTGGGCATTCTGGAAAACTGCCAGAAAACTCTGGTTATACTGAGAATGAAGATTTGTCTGGGCTTCTGCATGCACCTCATGGGGGTAAGGTCTCAACTATGCATGCTGACCAGGATGAGAACCAGTTGGTTAGTGATTATGAAGGTCTGTCACCCAATGGATTGAAGCATTACCCTTCAAGCTTTAGTTCAGTTGTGTGTTCCTCAGAAGATCTTTATCCTAATTGTTCTGGTTACTGGGTGTTAAATGATACTTCTGGAAAGACTGAAACTTTGAACTCTTTGTCAGATCTCAGTGGGGACTATGAGAGTCAACTTAACAGTTTGCACTATGGTAGGGGGTGCTATGAATATGCATTGAATGCATCTGTTACTGCCCTGTCTCCACCCTTGGTTCCACAGTTCCAAGGGAAGAAGTCATGGGATGTAATACAACAGTCTATGCAGCTAAATAAGAATGGGTTTTCCCATTTTGACACCAATGGCTTTGTCCCAAGGCGAGGATTCGACGCCCTGAGCCCACCAGTATTACCTGGTGGCACGGTATTTCCTTTGGGAGAGATGCCAAAGCCACGAGGAACGGGGACATATTTTCCCAACACGGTATACTCAGCCTCTAGATTGTTTTCCTGGTGTGTGAATGTTAAGTGGGAACCTTGATATTTTGGAGGGGCCGTGGCTTTTGTCAGTATTTTTGTCCATTTGCAGCTTCATTTTCATTCATTTCTTTTAAGTGGCCAGTCTCACTATCTGAAACTGTTTTTGTGCTTAAATTATTGCAGAATCATTACTGGGACAGGTCCTTGACAGCAAGGGGAAGAAATCAAGCACCAGTAAGGTCTCCTAGGAACAACGGCCGTGCCATGTCAATCCCCGAGTCAAATTGGAGTGAGAGAAGCAGCCGTGAGCTGGCACATGAGCAATTTCCTGTTCATGGTAGTGGAAAGTCTGGGTCTTCAGATCACACCACTGGTTTCTATGGACGGAAGGTATACTCTAATGGCAATGGTTCGTCTCATCCCCTTGAGAGAGTTGTTGAAATTGGGTCAAGTGGGCGCTTGCAAGTGGATGGATCTTTGCCGGAAAGGAACGGGCAACAAAACTCTGGCTTAGCCCTGGCTTGCAACTCAAGTGGAAGCCTTCCGTTACCAGGAATACAAACCCCAAAACCTGTATTGGCTACGAATCAGGATAAGTAGGGGACTATCTTCGTTCATGTAAATTTTTATCTGGCATTGGTTTGACATATATGGGGTCATTTTATGAGTTTCTTTCTTTTGGACATGTAGGATTGATGTGCAGTCGTACCGTCTGAAAGATGAAGATGATTTCCCACCTTTATCCGTCTGACTGCACTCGGAAGGACGATGATTTGTCAGTAGTGTGGTTAAGTACGGGTGAATAGAACAGTAAATGCTAACACAGCAGCCTAAAGCGTGAGCTTTCATAACCATTTCGAAGCACAAATTTGAAGTTCATTTTTTTTTTCTTCTGTTGGTGGCTAAAAAGCGTCTTGTACATTCTGCTGATATTTTTTTGATAGCTTTGTTTCACAGAGATGTTCGTATATAGGATGTTTGAGATATGGTTTTGCCCCAGGTTTTGTTTTCTTCCTCACCCCTTGTAGGTAATGAAGTTGTACTACAAAAGCATATTTATTCCTGCGATCTGATGTAACTTATAGAAATTGTTTCATGCAGATGTAGTGGTGTAATTTTTTTTTTGGCTTCTGTAACACTGGAGAGGCGCTCCATCCTAATTTGTTCTTCGTGGCTCCATTTTCTTCACAACAGTCTTTTTGAAGTGCAATTAAAATAGTTCAGCTGGTGGCCTTGTCGTTTTATCTCTACGTTTAACTTTGTTTCCTATTGAAAAATGTCAAAGAGAGGAAAGGGAATTATTTTAGCAGATCGGCAGAGTAATTTCGACCTTGGCGAATATGTCACCTAACCTGACTTAAGGTTGTGCTCCTCCCGAAGTCTCGGGTTTAAATCTTTTCCGTGCAAATAATTATTTGGGGTTACCTTCGCGATAAAGTTAGACTTACCCCTGGTTTGGCGGGCTTGAGGAACTGCACCGATCTGAAGTTAAATCTGTATCTCTCCTTGTCACAGAAAATATATATATATATATATATATATGGTCAGATTCTTTTGGTATAAGCTTATACTTGTTTTGTGCATCATCGTAATGGACTGAAACTGTTGGGGGTACTTACCCAAAACAAAATGGGTGGAAGGTGTTTGGAGCTCATGTGAGCTGCCACGGTGCAATCTCTGCCGGAGGACTTGCCTTTCAGTAATAGATGTACGGCTGCCTTCAACATTGTGTGTCAATTTTGCCAGTGGACATTTACTCAGGAGGACGATAATTCTTATCTTTTCGTATTGGTTTAGGGTGCGCTCATTGGCTAAGAGTCTAGGACGAGGATGTTTACTTAATGTTAAATGTGATGATGTCCACACTAGACCCATAATTTTTGCTTGGTCCACCAATTTTTATGTCAATTCACTCGTCTGTATTTACGTGTGGACTTGCTTGACAGCTTAGTTACTCAATTATTGCCCACTAAAGGAGAGAACATCAACATAGACGTATAATATTTAAATCACTTAGGGGTATCCAGAAGAGAGCACTGTTGCTATGCCCAGACTGACCAATGGTGTCTTTGCAATTGGGATAGTTGAAAAAACTATTAGACGCATCACGTACGTTGGGAAAGGATAAGAATTATAAAATTGGTGGTGGGACGGCGGACACTTTCGTAGAGCGTTGAATAAATTTTTGGCGAGTAAAAGTTGGTCTGTAAAAAGATGTCCAAGCCGAAAAATCGTATCATGAAAATTCTTATTATAGTTAGAAAATTAACTAAGATCAAAATTTGATTATAATATTGTCTAAATTTTTATATAATTAAAATAAGAAAGGGACAGCATTTAATTATATAATTATATATCATATTTATTACAAGACGTGAATTAACTAAGCTTCGCATTTAAGGGCATCTTCGTTTGGCTACAAAATTTAGAATTTGAATCCAACTTTATAAATTTATAATCTTAATATTATTTCTATACGCATATCAATACAACTTAACATTAACATTTTTACATATCAACACACCTGAACAACTTTTACATGAATGCCAATAGAGTTCAAACATCAGCTAAATATTCACATTATTCTTAAAATTCAACAAATTTTCTAAAAACGAACATGTCAAACCTGACGTTTGAGCTCAGCTTGCAAAGCTGATTAATGGCCACAATTCAGTCCAGCCCTCTTCCTCATACGATATTATAAGTATCTAACGCTATTATCTGCACTCTAAATTAATTGGAATCAGAATTTTCTGCAATTTATTAGTGTAATTACTAGAGATAGATATAATATATGAATTCTATATAATTTAATATTATTTATATAAAATTTCGGACAACATAAATTCTACCTTCTAATCGTATCTCTCTCGAAATTATAAATTTCAATTTCAAAAGTAAAGGGTAAGAAATCTCATTCATTTCAAATATCATATTCCTGATATAAAATGTTAAATTAAGATAAATAATCTTGAACGCCTACTAATTGATCTTGTTTGGAGTTGGACTCCGTCAAACCCCGTCAGCTCCGTTATCTGTGGACCCACACCGCCACCCCCGGGTGATATAAACATCCATACCTCGTCTTCTACCTTCCTAAGTTTCTCCTAATTCTCTTTTTATCTTGGCATCCAAACTTCTCACTCTCTCTCTCTCTCGGTATCTCTCCCAATCTTTTCCCCTTCGGAATCTGTCTCCGTCTCTCTCTTTGCAATCTAATTTCGCGATTGCTCTCACATCCACAAATGGGTCTACCAAAGCGTGGCCACAGATTCTTCAAATTTAGGCTCCCGATTTCAAGCGAAAGTCACATATACGATCATTTCTGTTTCTAAAAGCTTTTTCAAATTAAGGATTTTCCTCCACAAACATCTCCTCAGCTCTTTGTCAATCATATCTTTAACCCACGAAAGTTTTTTTCCTTCGTTGGCTGACAAGAAAACAGTCTCTTGCTTAGAAAAAAGAAAAGAAAACAGTCTCTTAATTCGGCACAGACCCACCTAACCTAGTTTTGCTATTGTCTGAAAAGGAAAAAACAAGAAACAAAAAAAAAATCTGGGATATATATCTCCCTCAATCTGCCTCTCTGCCTTTAGGACAAATGGTTTCTAAGGACTACGAGTTCTCACGTCGGATTGTGGAAATGGCTTGGATTATGCTCAGGGTTGATTACTCGAGGCTTTTCTGGTTATTGTTCGGTGTCTACTCCTACGAATATCACGAGGGAAAGCCTCGGATCATCTAGCATACGCTCTTGCGCTTAATTAGTTGCTTTCATCTTTTATTGTCTAGTCTTACATATCTAAATACAAAACCACTTCTCTAGAAAATTAAGAATAGGCTAGCGGTTGATTTCTAAGCTATGTACAAGGCAAGGTTAGGAGGATGTGTTGATGGAGCTGCCAACGATCAGCTCGAATACGTTGAAACTGATCCATCTGGTCGATACGGACGAGTAAGTGCTATACTGGATTCCCTTCATATTTGCATGTATAGATCATGGATGAATTGTTTATTTGAGGCACATCTACTGGTTATACATATAGAAATAAGCATTTAGGCTTTTCATCTGCATGGAGGCCGTGGATTTACCTTTTCCCCTGGAAAACTCCATTTTTCACGAAGATTTAGGGTATATAACTGGTGCAGTACAGTCTGTTCTACAAAAGTGGACTACATATAGTTAGAATTGCTTGACCTTTGTGATTTTTCCTAATCTAGAGGAACAACTTCGACTCTGGTATCCAATAAACGTCATAACCGCAGCTGAGTTAAGTGACTATTAGAGGTATAGTCTAGATAAGGGTGTGCTTGAAACTGATAGAACGCAAGTGTTTTGAGGGTTTTTTCAGGGCTCCTGCATATTCTTGTTAGCTCGATTCCTGATAGAAAATTAAGGCATACCTAATTTTCTTGTTTAATTAACTCGAATTTATTGGGTTGTGTTTCAGAAAATTATTAGCAGATATCTGTGAGATCTCGATGGTTTATCGATTTTTTGTGGACCATTTGGATGCAAATCCTACCCTTTTCCCGGTTTTCCCCATACGTACCATGTGTCCTTCCGAGAGGCTGAAGGGTCGATCCCATAATCGTGAAGACGGGTTTATATCCAAACAAAAAGAAAAAAAAAACTGTAATTAAAAATGGGTCCTTTTCGTACGTGGAGTCTGGAGACTAACAAAGTCACTTGTTTGTAATAATATAATGTATTGCATTTTTATTAATAGTAAGAAATTGTTTAAGTCGATTATAGGTACCATTTACGTAATCTAAGACTTTTCTTCGCAACCCACTAAGCTTTGTCTTAATTCTCTATTACTTATAATGACATGTTAATATTTAGATCTATACCTGATTGAACCCACTAGCTACGTGATCGAGTTTAATTATCGAACCCGATTAATTTATGCAATAAGTTAATAATTACTGCTTATATTTTGCTTTGCAGTTTAAGGAAATCCTTGGCAAAGGGGCAGTGAAGACGGTGTATAAGGCATTTGACGAGGTTCTTGGACTAGAGGTAGCGTGGAACCAAGTTAAGATGAAGGAAGTCTTCCATTCACCGGAGGACTTGCAGCGGCTTTACTTGGAGGTTCACCTTCTCAAGAGCCTTGATCATGAGTCCATCATGCGATTCTACGCTTATTGGGTTGATCTCAATCGGGAAACTTTCAACTTCATCACCGAGTTGTTCAAATCCGGCACCCTCAGAGAGTAATTGCATGACCTTAGAATTTAAGGTTTTGGATCGAAGTGTCGTTTTGTTTCAAACCAAAAGGTTAAACCGTTATTTGTTTTGGAATGTGAAACAGGTACAGGCAGAGATACCAGCGACTAGATGTTCGAGCAGTAAAGAACTGGGCCCGGCAAATCCTAGGTGGTCTTGCTTATTTGCACGGCCACGATCCTCCTGTGATACATCGAGATCTCAAATGCGATAACATCTTCATCAATGGCCACCTCGGACAAGTCAAAATCGGAGATCTGGGTCTGGCAGCCATCCTTCGTGGATCCCAACGCGCCCACAGTGTCATAGGTCTGCCCCCTTTCAATTAAAAACACGCACATTTTTGCTGCCTCTGGACCTCTGGTTAATTCACCTGATAGCTGATACCAAAAATTTGATGAGATCGCGTAAAAAAAACAAAGTATTTATGAGGACCATAAATATTTGTTTTTGGGCAATTAAGGAATACAAATCTGAGCTGTTTTTATTGAAACCAAATAGAATTTAACTACATAAACTCAACCCTTCCAAAGTTGAGAAAGCATGATCCGAGGATTTGATATTTGTCGGTACCAATCTCGTTTTTATGTTTCTAATTTTTTGATCAGGAACGCCGGAATTTATGGCACCAGAATTGTACGAAGAAGATTACAATGAACTGGTAGATGTATACTCCTTCGGCATGTGTGTGCTAGAGATGCTTACTTCTGAGTATCCGTACAGCGAGTGCTGCAACCCGGCTCAAATCTACAAGAAAGTTACTTCGGTAATTAGCTTTTAAGAGTTCATAATTTGTTTTTTGTCTCAAAAAATGAGCTCCACTTCAAAAGGATATTCGGGTATTAGTATTGCTGATGTTTACGTTAGGCCCCCCGAATAAATTACCAGGGAAAACTGCCTTGTGCATTCTACCGAATTGAAGACAAGGATGCTCAACGATTTGTGGGAAAATGCTTGGAGACTGCCTCCAAGAGGTTGCCTGCTCGGGAGCTTTTGTTGGATCCATTTCTGGCATCTGATGAAGGTGGACTGTTGTCCATCACAAGGATACCAAGTCTGAAGTCAATTTGCGCCACAGCAGAGGTGGAAATGCCACCGAAGTTGGTGGCTGACCTAACAAGGAGCACAGACATGACAATCACGGGGACCATGGACCAGGAAGACAATACCATATTCCTCAAAGTACAAATTTCTGACAATGACGGTATGTTAATCGTGACTCTGAAGGGTCTCATATGCACCTAATTACTAGTGATATTATGAATTATGTGTATATATCTTAGGTCTTATGTCACTATCTCGTTTGATTTGCCAAACTGGAAGCACTTTCTGTATACTGCAGGTCGTGCTAGGAACATCCACTTTCCATTTGATATTGTGCGCGACACTGCCATTGATGTGGCATTTGAGATGGTCAAAGAATTGGAAATAAGTGACTGGGAACCACTGGAGATAGCCGGGATGATAGAGGAAGAGATATCTTCTTTGGTTCCAACTTGGAAGGATTGGGACTCATCCCTCTACCATCATCAGCACAGCTTTAGCTATGAAGACGATGATGGTACCCACCATCCTTTCTATTCAGCCTCTTCCTGCTCTTCCTCTGTAGCTTGTCTTCAGACTTTCAGCTCTTCCTGCAAAAGCCATAATGGTGGGAACAATTTGGCCTCACGCCACGATTGGCTACAAGGTACATGCATGTTTCTCACTCTTTTGGTATTATATATATCCACTCATGGTCAAGGATCGTCTGAACCAGATGCATACAATGCAGCAGAAAGCGAATGTAGATTCTTTGAAATACTTATAGCTATAAGAAATGCTGATAATTTGGCACTTGAATGCAGAGGATTTCTTCGGCAATGACGATGGAAGTTCTCAAAGCTCTTTGAACTCCAAGTACTCCAATTTAAGCTACTACTCAGGTGACGAAGATGATTATGATGGGAGTATTCCCGGCGGTGTTGAACCTAGCTGCAACATTGCAAAGGCCCACATATCTACGAGGTTCTGTCCAGCAGACAAAATAAGAGCAAATCACTACGAACAGCGGGACTTGCGGTTGGGTTCTGGGAGAAACTACGGCCCATATCATCTGCAGAAGCTAACAGCTAGGATTCGATCACTTTTGGATGTAAGGAGCCAGTTGCTGCACCGATCTCTGGTGGAGATAAACAAAAGACGATTGTTCAAGACCGTGGGAGCTGTTGAGAACATTGGGTTTCAGGAACCACGCGAGAAAAATTAAGGCAAGGTGTCTGCAAGTGGTTTCCTGTATAAGTCCGTCCTTCGGAATATATGAATATGAAGTTCGAGAAGACCCCCATCAATTTGCAAGTTGATGAAGACCTTTTCGTCGCTTTCTTCTTCTTCTTCTTTTTTGTTTGGGTGTGTTCGTGTAATAGCCTGTATATAAAAATTATGAACTTAAGAATGTGCTTCTTATAATTATCATAGCAGACATGTATTCCAACTACGAAAAATAATTGCTATGAAATTTAATGATAATGTGAAATGCACATATTTTGAATGCTACAATTTTTGGTTAAAGTGAGGCAAGATACCTACCATTCAGATCATCTTCAATTTATTACTAGAATTAGATAATAATATAATTTAATATTATTTTTTAGACAATTCGGACAGTAAATTAAAGAAGAGTATTCTAATTAAATGTCCCAACTTAGAGATATAGACACATTGTCTTGTAAGTAACAGAGACAGTATTAAATGTTATAAGACTCATATATTGTGTCCATCCAATTAGAAAGTAATGGACCTTATCTCAATTTTTCTTTAAATTATAAGTGTTTATCAGGTGATTCCAATTAGCGTGACAAATCTGAATTCTGACTGATCAACGACCCAAATTGGGGCATTGGGGATGATATATTTGGACCAAGAAACAGAACCCTTGACCAGGCAAAAGGTTCATTTAAAAAAAATCCCCAGGTCCAGCAGGCCCGTCCAGAAAGATAGTGCAGAATATACTCAAAGTCAAAAGGGTCCCAATTGACCAGGCAAAATGGAATACAGAGAAAGAGTCGGAGAGATTCCCACCCGCTTAGAAACAAACCTGGGTCCTGGTATTCTAAGCCTGGGATTAAACCTTAATTAACAAGATTAATCATCACTAAAAGTGTAAACCTCTTCCATTAAAACTACCATCGGAGACGTGCGTACTACGCCTTTACCTCTACCATCACCACCCTCAGAGTCAGAGGCCGGGCCCCTGCATTTTCATTGAAGAAAGTGCCTCTATATCTCACATCCACCACCTCCTCCTCTTCCTCACTCTTTTCCTTTTCTCATATATATATATATATATATATAAGCGTGCGCCGTCATTGGAACCATGGGCACGTGGAGAACCTCCACCTCCGCTGTGCCACCTCCATCTCCGATCCCCACCGCTAGCGGATCGCGCTCAGCTGCCAACGAGATCTTCACCAAATACCTCGAGAACTCCCTGCAACCTCCACACCTCGACTGGCCGCCGAGTGCACGTCATCCGATTCCCGCCTACATCGATCTCCGATCGCTCCCGTCGAGAGTCCGCGACTCGGTCGATCGGCTACTGAGCTCCGCCAAGGAGTTCGGCGTGTGTCGGATCAGGGGCCACGGGGTTTCGGGCGAGGAGATAGAGTTGTTGTTGGAAGAAGCAGAATGGATGTTCCGCAATGCAGATGCTCCGGGTTTCGTTCGGCATATCGGTAAACAGAAGCAGATTGTGTGGACTCGATCTCAGTCTCAGAAGGAACGGTTGGAATCGGCGGGAAAGTTTACCGGGGCCGAGAGATATCGCAGCTTCAGGTAGACTCGCCAATTTTGAACTACTTTTTAGGGAATCTGGGCCTTTCAACACCCGATCCAAACTCAAAATTGCCGAAGCCCAACAAAAAAAACTTTACAGTTGTTGACTTCTCTATCTTTTCTTACTTGCAGTCAAATTATGGAGAATGTTACAGAAAAACTTGATGCAGTAGCCGAACAGTTGATTCAAATTTTCATGGAAAATTCGGATAATAAGCAATTTTCGAAGGGAATGGAAGAGAAAAAAAGTGTTCTTACCCTATGCAAATATGATCGCGAAAATCTCCTCGAGGAACGAAGTCCACTGTTGCCCAGTGAGGAAAGCGAGAAATCGTACGGTCATGCTGTAAGCCTCCACCTCCCCGTCGAGCACAGCCAATTCTATGTTCAGCCCAAGGGAGATCCTTTTTCTTTTGAAGAAGGCCCAGAGACGATTGTTGTGACTATTGGAGGACAGCTACAGGTAACTTGGCATTTTGTCTTCTTTGTTTTCGGCTACAATTTCATCGCCCATTATCAGGCCCAAAAAGATGTTCAACGACTGCATTGGGCTTTTGGAGCCCATATCTCCAGGTTTCCATACCAGGCCCACTTCAACTAACATCTCACTTTATGGACCACAGGAATGGAGCCAGGGGGAGTTCAAATGCTTTTCGGGAGAAATAATCATGGAACCAACTATCCAAGGTACCCGAGCGGCCTCTTCTTACTCCCTAAAGCTCGAATGTTCATCTTCAACTATAAACCAAAGTATTGAGAAAAACCGGAAGACGATTTCCTTACTTGACCAGATTCTGGTTGCATTCATCATTATATTTCTCTACAACGTTTTCCTCCATGCGCTGTCCCAATCTGCACAAACATAAAATACATTTTCCAAACGACATACACTATTCCTTACGGTGGTGCTCTTATATGCTTAATGTTCAATGATAATTTTTTTTTGTGTTATTTGGAATGCCTCTATACATGGGTCCTCTTGATGTATAGTTTGGATTGAAGGTCGTGGTTTTGAACATTTTTGTAAGCATTCACAAAAGAAGAAGCCTGTTTTGCTGCTTGACATAAATGATATTGTAATGGTTGTGGAATCAGACGTGTGATAAGCTTGTCTTTTTGGTCGGATGGGTGTTTGAGCTCAGGCTTCCCCCATCTTAAGCAGTGGAAACTGGAAAGACATTGTAACAGTAGAGCAGGATTTTAACTTCTCCACTGTGTTGCATGATTAGAACCGAATGCATACTTAAAAAGCCATAGATGGAAGACAGCTCTGATGAAAACGGGTTTTTGATTCTGAGAAAGATTCTAATGTCAAATCAAATCTGTACCAACTTGTTCGCAATTCATTAGGTAGTTTTTTTTTTTTTGGGTGGTTGTTATATTTGGTGGTTATATTAAGTGCTTGATTGAAAGGTTGAAAAACTCAATTGGTTTTGGTATCCGTGACCTCACTAGACAGTCTCATCTTACTGCTTATGAGAAGAAAGATTTAGATATATTTCGTTGAGATGTCACAGTTCTGGCCCACGTGAATCGTGGATTCTCCCACTTTGTACGAATTAATTAACATGTATCACGGTGAAGAGAGAAAAATCCCAACAAAATCTAGTCATAACTGAGGCATTTAGACTTTTAATAAAATTCCAGCGTTCAGCTCTGTTGAAATAATAGAAAAGATAGAGCGTGAAGAATATTTTGTATATATTGAAATTATTAACAAAGTGTATAATGGTTCGTTCTTTTACAGACGGAGTGTGAGAATCGTAAAGGAGATGTTAACTTATATAAAAGACTTAAGAGAGGGTAATCTATACTAATCAAACTTATAAGCGGAGAGGATAACCTATACAAGAAAATATACTAACACCGCCCTGTCAAACTCAAGGTGGGAGCGAAGATGCTAACTTGAGTTTACCAACTAAATCTTGATGACGTCAGGAGGATGACCCATGGTGAAGATATCAGTGGGCGAATTAGAGCAAATGGGAAGCACGCTTAAAACGAGCGCGAAAAACTGTGGGGCTGTTAGAGCTTCGACGGACAGCGGTGGACAGCGTTGGATCTAGGATGGACCAGTGGTGGGCCGAACTAGACAGGAACGAGACGAAAAATAGGCTGGAGCGTGAGCTAGCCTCCGAGCAGTGCATGCGAGCGCGTTGGACTTTAGAACAAGGTGTTCTTTCCACCAAACATGAACCGGAACCCAAAAATTTGTGAAAGAACTAGATTGAAGAGCCCCAAAGAAAGAGAGCCAGGGAAATCCATTGCACAAGCGCGGCAGCACATGATCTGATTGGGGTCGGGACAAAGATAAGAACCACTGCACAAGGCGGCGGCACAAGATTCCACCGTGGTCAGGGTAGAGACAAGATCCACTGAATGGTGACTGGAATATTGGATCCGTAGAATAATGATGCCTAAAGATGACCAAAGAGGGAACAGATGGTCGCCTGAAGATAGCCGGAGACGGGACGGATGATCGATGATCCCCGGAAGATGGCTGAAAGGATGAACGGGCCCTATAAATGGCTAGAGATGGGGAGGACAGTGATCGAAGATGGTGGTTGGCGACGGACGGTGGTCGTTGATAGAGACACCAAAAATCGATGAACATAAGGCTTGAAGCATATCGTCAGAATCTAGTTGGAGAAGGGCGGAAAGTTGCCTGAAGATGACCGGAATAGGGAGATCGTCGAAAGTTTGTCAGTAGAATGCCGGAAAGCCTGAAAAAAGATATCGGAAGGCCACTGTAGTGATGCGCCCAAAGCCCCATGAAAAGATAAGAAAAGAACTAAACTATTCATGAACTTGGCCGAGCTGAACCAAGAAGAGTGTTGGTCAGCTTGAGCCACAGGATCAAAATAGCTCTATACCATGTTGAAATAATAAAAAAGACAGAGAGAATGAAGAATATTTTGTATATTCTGAGATGATTATTAAAATTTGCAATGAACCATTGTTTTATAGGAGTGAGAGAATCATAAGAGGAGAGAGTAACTGAACTTATAAGCATAATAATATACTAACAAACTTCACCTATCCAGGTTATGCCAAACATTTTGGGAAAATTATTATTTAACAATTTTACAGTTAAGATGGTAACATGCATGTCTATTTTACGGGTGGGATTTTAACATAAAATGTAAATTATTAATAGTTTGAAGTGTAAAACTGCAAAACGCACGTCTAGGTTTATCTATCAAATCCCGTTTGAAGTGTAAATCACAAACCGTGCAGTGGTTTTCCTATTTTTTTTTTTTATTTCCACAACAGCGAAGTTTTAAGAATAATACTCTTTAAGATTGTGCGTCTCGGCGACAGTGGCAATGACAGTTTCTGCGCACCGCTATAGCTATAAGCAGTTACACAAAAACGGGCACAGCAACTGTTCTTGGCAGTTTCAGTTATGTCCCAAAAGAGGACATTGTACTTTAATAACACATCCCATAGCACAACTATTGTAGATCACAATCTCGCAAAACAAATTGCTAATTGGGTCCGACTGAATGCTACACGACGTCGTGAGCACTTTTGGAAAACAACAGTGAGTGGTGGGGGGGGGGGGAAACAACAGCAAGTGGAAGAAAATTAACTGTCTATTGATTGGAGTAGACAACAAGTAGAGATGATTGTACCAAAATCTTTAAAATACATATATATTATCATATTCTAAATTGTAATCCCATTTGTAATGTCTTCTCCACAGTGATTATTAATATTACTGCTTTGTATTCTCTAATTATTGATTAAAATCTTGTTTTCTACGTTGAATGCTTATTAATAAAAATTATGCCAAATTACTTCTAAACTTTTCTTCCCTTTTGGTCAGGTCTTACATGTTATGAAATATGTTGATAATTTGATAATTAGGAGTTCAATTTATCCTAATTATATTTTTTTAAAAATAAAGAATTAGATACTTTTCTAATCACTACTGATTTGGATAAAAATTCTTATGAACTCTCTATCCGAATTTGTAAAGAATTCATATGTGTATATAATTCGGCAAGAGAATTACATATTAATGTATTCATTTGTACTTGATATCTCTAAGAAACTTTAGAAATAAGTTGTTTTCTACACCGCGAACATACTAAGGTGTTGTTCGGTTATGTTGTATTTTGAAAATTTTTTGTGTTTTGAAAATTTTTATGTGAGGTTAATTTTATTGGTATGCGTGTTGTAGTTATTTTTACATAGTATTAAAAATGATGTTTGCTTGTAGAATATTTTATATTATAAAAATTTAAAAAAAATTTAAAAATTTTGTTTGGCCGAACGGCTCCTACAAAATTAGCAGTGATTTGCATCAATTATGGGGCAACCATTATTGTAGTATAGACACGGTAAAGTCGCCGACGCATTTTCGCAAGAGGCATTTCCTTTTTGTTTCCTGACGTGTGGGCCAATAAAATTATTTGTATTTGGGGAAGTCAGAGTCAAGACTCAAGATAGACTCGCAGACAATAAGGAAGGACAGGGACACGCAAACTACGGCCGTGCACAACGACTTGTGTCACTTGTCCAAAGTTTTAAAGATTTCTCAAAGATTCTTGTCTGCCACACGTGCTATTATCCTCACCGGCCGTCTCATATCTACTGAAATCTATCACATCATAGGTTAATTTTTGGTTGGAATTTATTGCGATCGATCAATGGTACTCTCAATTCCTATTGAAACAAATATGTTTTTACCTTTCGGTAATGTTCTAAGCTTTTTATATGACCCTCAAGTGATTTCAATGGATTCTTTTTATTTTCCAAAGTTCTTGAATCTCTTCTGGTTCGAATGAAGAGCTATTTCTTACCTTTCATGTCCCAAAATCTCTTACAACCAACTAACGCATAAGCAATTTGCTTTAGCTTTAAATGTATTCAATAGCCTACAGAACATATGAAATTATTAAATTCTCAGACGAAGAAGCTCTGGGGTTTCATATAATATGGTAAGAAAAGAGTGAAGAAGTTGTTAATGGGAGTGTATACTCAGATTTGGTATCATCAATTAATGCAAGTAGTATTATATCGGAAACGGATTGCCTCCAATGATAATTTCGTCTAAAGTACCGAAAGGAAGGTTGAAAATTCAACATTCAACCCTACAACAGTAAAAAAAATTGAGAATGAAATTCGGACAGATGTAACTGCTCGGACCACTATCCCTTCAGTACTTCGGACGGGAATTGACTTGCGATGCAATATGTTCCCGTAGTATATCTTCATTGCAACGCGTCAAAAGTGGGCGTGCAACGAGTAGACGGTCCCTGGTCACACAGGCGAGACACGAGAGAAGCAATAGGGGAATAGCCCTGCCACATGCATGCATGTCTTTACTAACCAGACTCATTATTTAGACCAGAAGAAAACAAAAGAGATGAAAAAGTAAAAACAAAATATTTCTGACGGAAATTTATTGGGAGGTAGATGACAATGGAGGCGTGAAGCAAAAACCCAGAATCTCCGGATTTATGTTGTCATTTCCCTCGATTCTTTTCAATTATTGCCCTTTGACTTGGTCTCTTCTAAGTTCTAACGGCTCCCCGACAGACCCTGCAGCAACGTTAAACGTCCCCCAGGCCATCTTCGTTTTACCACAGAAAATGGGCGGGTTATCGAAGAAATGGATCAATATAAGTACTAGCCAGGTTGGGAAGGTCAAGTCAAATATTGATATACTCACGTGAAAAAAGAGTGAATAAAAAATAAATAACATAAAAAAAAAAAAAATTTGTAAAAAAATAAAGATATTTTATTAAATTTGATAAAAAAAATAAAAAGATAAAATTTTTAAATAAATATTATAATAAAATAATAATAATTTAATAAACAGAGTGAAATTATTTTATAATTTTTTAATAATTGTGGAAATTTTCATCCCGAGCCCCACAAAGTCTCCTATTAAATATTTATTAATTAAAATTTATATATATACTTCTAAGACTTTAAAAGGTAATATTACTTTAATTTTTTGAAAGGGATAAATGATATTTTGGTCCCTGTGGTTTGGGTGAAAATCAAATTAGTCTCTTAACAATTTTTTTCATCAATCGGGTCCTTATGGTTTGCATGAAAATCAAATTAGTCCCGTATCAATTTTTTTCATCAATCGGGTCCCTGATCTTTACATGTTTTTATATTAATTCATTCCGTCCAAATCCGTCCACTGACTTAACGGTAAGTGTCAACCTGATCTGCTCGGGATGAAGAGCTGAGAGGATCGAGAGGCCCGAGCAGGTCGGGCTGCTATCCAATTAGTCTCTTATCAATTTTTTTCATCAATCGGGTCTCTGATCTGTACATGCTTTTATATTATGTCTTTCCGTTTTAATCCGTCCACTCACTTAACGGTAAGTGTCAATCTGATCTGCTCGGGATGGAGAGCTGAGAGGATCGAGAGGCCCGAGTAGGCTGGCCGCGCGCATCAATGTTATATAAAAGCAGTCTGAGCATCCCGAGCAAAAGCAACCCGACATCCCGAGCACAATCAGCCCGAGCATCCCGAGCATAAGCAGATCGAGAGGCCCCGGCAACAAGACCGCTCGCGCAAAGGCTATTATAAAAGCAGCCTGAGCATCCCGAACACAAACAGCCCGAGCATCCCGAACACAAGTAGCTCGGCATCCCGAGCATAATCAGTCCGAGCATCCCGAGCAGATCGAGAGGCCCGAGTAGCAAGACCGCTCGTACAAAAGCTATATAAAAGTAGTCCGAGCATCCTGAGCACAAGAAGTCCGACCTGCTCGGGCCTCTCAATCCTCTTAGCTCTCCATCCCGACCAGTTCAGGTTGGCACTTACTGTTAAGTCAGTGGACGAATTTGGATGGAAGGACTTAATATAAAAACAAGTAAAGATTAAGGACCCGATTGAGTAAAAAAATTGATAAGAGACTAATTTGATGTTCATGCAAACTACAGGGACCTGATTGATGAAAAAAAATTCTTAAGGGACTAATTTGATTTTCACCCAAACCACAGGGACCAAAATATCATTTATCCCTTTTTGAAATTAAAGTATGGGTACGGGCTCACTTGACTAGTCTTTTTTGAACTTTTATCCTTCAAAGAAACTATTGTTCTGGTTGAAGAAGTGATAGTGAATACGTATAATAATATATAAGGAAATTTACTTTTTAGTCCTTAGGTTTTAACTCTTTTTCATTTTTAGTTATGAATTTTAGAGGGTCAAAATTTTAGTCCTTGAACTTTTATCTTTGTAAAATTTAGTCCTTCCGTCAGTCTGCCGTCAATTTGTCGTCAAATTTATACCAGTCGACCGGTATATGAAGCGGTCGATCGCTACATGAAGCGGACGAGCGCTACATGTACTGATCGACCGCTCACTTTCAAAACATATATCGGGTCAACCGCTTCAAAATTGGCGGTCGACTGGTACAAAAATTGACGGCAGACTGACGGAAGGACTAAATTTTACAAAGATGAAAGTTCAAGGACTAAAATTAAAAAGGGCCCAAAATCTAAGGACTAAAAAGTAAATTTCCCTAATTTATATCAATATTGTTTGTTATTTTCTTGTTCGTCTGCTATGCGCACATAAATAATTGTGGTTATAGCCTTGTACTCGTAGACCATATATTTAACGGATCCAGGAAAACACACTACAAAAAAAGTCTTTAGCCGCGGTTACATAAAATGCCGCTAAAAGCTTTCTTTAGTAGCGTTTGTCCATAAACATTGTTAAAAATTACATATAACGGCGTCAGCGATCGTCGGTATAAACCAATTTAGCAACGTTTTTTTTAAATGTCGTTAAAAGTTCGATATATAGTAGCGGTCTTTTCAACGATGGTCGCTGGCAACCATTAAAAGTTTGATCTATCGCAACGATCTTTGTAGCAGCGATCACTAAAAGTTTGATCTATCACAACGATTTTTGTAATAGCGGTCACTAAAAGTTTGATCTATCGCAGCGATCTTTGTAGCGGCGGTCACAGTGACCGCTACTATAGCTTACACTTTTAGCAGCGTTTTCTTTAAAAAATGCTACTAAAAGTATGTCAGTAGCAGTGTTTGTGTCAACAAACGCTGCTATAGATATAAGTGCAAAAAATATTTATTTATTAATTATAGGTTTTTGATGTTAATAATTATTTTCTAGATTATTTTATTCCTTTTAATGTATAATTTTATTTTTTCATGTATTTGAAAATTTTTATTTTAAGGGACCTACTTAATAAAATATGGAATTAGAATGACTGTTATGAAAATTGAAGTTGTTATATGATATATTTTAAATTATACCTTTGGTTGTTATGATAATTGCATATTTATTGACTAAATCTAAGTAATTTAGAAAATATCTATTATCATACTTATAATGAGCATATATTTTTTGAATCTTTAGTAATATGATACTATTTAATTATGACATTATTTAATTTCAAACAAGAAGATATTGTGAGATTAGCGTGTACAATTAAAGTACATAACTTAATATATGGTCTTAGAGGCTATGATTTAGTCTACGCATATTTATATAAGTTATATGTATGTACTTGTTACATAAGCAATGCATATGTATTTTTAAAAATTAAAAATTGACACTAATTTTATTTAATTATTTTCTTATCTAGCATTAATTTGACACGTCATTGCTCATGTGGCTTTACAATTTTACTTCACCTGAAAAAAAACATTATATAAATCAACATAAAATAAAGAAAACAAATCAAAACAATGAGTTCCACTTTAATTGCAAAACACTATGAGTTTCAAAATGGCGGTAAAAATTGAAGTTGAAATTCATTTCTCGCCCGCCCCTTCTTCCCCTTTTATTTTCCGATTGAAATCCCTCCCTCTCCCTCTTCGTCGAATGCTCTCCCTCTCCCTCGAAATCTCTCAGTTTCTCTTGCTCCCGTCGATACCCCCTCCCATTACGCCTCACCCACTCTTGCTGAACGCCGCCCTCTCTCTCTCCTAGTCTGCCTGCTGCCGCAGCTGCCCACTCTCTCCGGTGAGTTTGATAACTCTTCTCTTACTCTTCCCCCCTCTGTAGTTGGGTTTTGAAGTTTGATTTCATTTGTGGAAATTTTTTTCCTTCGTAAAGATAGGTGATACAACCAAGGGCTACTTTGTATGTTTTCTCTGTCTTAGCCTTCCAACCTAGGGTTGTCTCTCAATGAGGAATCTAATATCGTTACCTCAAAATTGTTCAAATTCCACTAGGTAAAGCTCTCAAACCCTCTGTTTTCCAATCCTAATGCAATTGTGTATTTTTTTTCATGTTAAATTTTTAAGTGTTGGAAATGGGTATCTTCGGTTACGAATTTTCCCCTTAGGATAAAAATTTTGGTTTTTTTTGCTTCTGTTAAGGGCTCTTACCAGTTTCATATATTTTCTCCTTTTTCTATTAATTGAGCAAAGTAATCTCGCAGGCAATGGGCTTATTTCAGAATTTCTCAGTAATGGGTATTTCTGGTTTGGTTGAATTACTGACAAAGGAAATCTTTTTTATTATAAATCCAACCCTTCTTAACTCCAGAAATTTTGGTCCTTTGCTTTGTCGTCTTATCGATGACCATCGTCTCAGAGTCTTCATCAGAATTTGAGGGTTCGACATTCTTGTGTTCTTTATTTTTTTTGTTTCACCCCTTGTAAGAATTCTTTCATTGACAATGTATAAGAAGAGATAGTAAACGTCTGGAATCTGCGTCTGAATGAAGAAGAATAGATGGATAATAGGGTTAAAGTTATGCTTGGACTGCCACTTACAAGCATTCAACATAATTAAAGTGGATGTCGACAAGAAATTTTGTAGTGTTGCCTTGTGCCTTCCAACTTGGAGGCTAAAGACTCTAGTTATCAAACTCTCTTCCATGACAAAACATGTTGTCCAGTATATACGTTATTTTGACATGTTTTATTTAATGTCATTATTTATTCATGCATTGGTTGTCGCCTTATTCCTCTTCTGATCCATGAGTGGTACTGATACTTCTAATTTTTTTCACCAGTATCTAAGCTTCTATCCTCTTTTAATTATGCTTGCAGACAGGATTCTCAGCAAAATGGGAGCAGTTAAGTACTTCATTCAATTTTTATTTTCCATAGCAACATCCTTATATGTTTTCAACATCATTAGTCCCTCGCAAAATGATATCTTCTTTAGATGCTAGTTTGTATAAGTTAAATATTCCTCTAGTTTTCTTTTTGGGGTTAGAATATTGGGGTCAAAATTCCTTTTGTGTTGTGAAAAATTCATATCGAATGTGAAGTTTCAATAATATTTATGGGTTTCATTTGCTTCTCGTGATTTTTTACTCCATAAATTTTGCAGGGATATTTGGGAAAGTCTTAAAATTTATTAACAATAAAAAGAAAGAAGTTGTGACAATCACTTGAAGGGGCAATGAATGTTCCTTCAAATAAATTTACTCTTTTGAACAGGCATGAAATTGATAATTGTTGGCAATCTGTTTGCACTTCTTCTTGACTCAATTATGTGAGTCTAAATAACAACTCAAGAGGGGGGTGACTTGTGTTTATTAAAAACTTAGTCATTTTTCGATAAAAATCAAGATCTAAAAAATACCCCTTTAACAATTAAAAATGGAGATCTAAATGTGTATAATGCTAAGCTAAATATAAGCAATAATGATAAAACATAAAACACCACAAATATGGATATGAAACGAATAATAAGAGAGATTGAGTTAGAGAGACAACACCACAATTTTAGGTGGTTCGACCAACACTAGCCTACGTCCACCCCAAGACTATTTACTTCCTTGGACTTCCTTCACTATTCTCCAAATAGTAAATACACCTTAGCTTCTGGGGTGCTAGGGAACCTTTACAAAATGTTTTTCGAGCTCATGCTTCAACTCTCTTCACAAATTCCAAAACTCAATGGATTTCTTCTACTCTCAAAAGTAGGATCAAGTCTTTACCCAACATTCAAGTGTTTTCCAAAAGATGTGTATAATGGAATAACAAATAATGACTCTCTAAGCTAAATAAGCAAGTGGAAAGCACAAAACGTGTGAAAAAGCTCTTTTAAGCCAAATCAGCAAGTGAAAAGCTCAATAGAGTGCAAGAAGACAAGATTCTTAAAGGAATACTAGCTAAAGTTTGGTAGGTATGAGCACAAGCCTTTTTTGGTTTGTGAGTTCTTTTCTCTTTTTCAAGACACTTTCTCTCTCTAGAAGTTAGGGCAAAGAGTAATAGCAATTGTGTTGTCTTTGCTTCAAGAAATTTCCCTCTCTTTGGGAGGCTATGTCGTCAATGATGAGTAAGAGAAGACGATTTAACAATGAAAGCTTTGGTCTTGAAGGAATCAACAAAGGATTTTTGGATCTAGCTTTCTCTATCTTTCGAAGGTAGATTTTGAATGATGGTGCAAATCCTTGCTTTCTCTCTTCATCTCGTTCTATTTATAGTCCTCTAAGCTTCAACGGTCTTCAAGTAGCTTTATTGTACCGTTGAATGGGTATCCAAGTCATCTTAGAACAAAAGAGATGTGTTGGCGACGTTCCAGGGAAAAACTACAAAATCGCAGCATGTGTCGACACCTTAAAACTTGGTCTGAAAGTTTGCTCCCAGGAGACAGTGTAATGTGTTGACACTAATCTTCAATGTGTCGACACATTAAAACTTAGTCTAAAATTCTGGTCTTTAGTGTCAGTTCAATGTGTCGACACTAGTCTTCAATGAGTCAACACTTCTAAGTGCTGGAGAGAAAAATCACTATCTTGAAATTGTTCAATCCATTCCAAAACTTTTTTAAACACCTACAATAAGAAAAATTGATCTTATCAACTTGTGTAATGGTTTTCAAGTCCACTTATAAATATTTTAGAGAGATAACCTCAATTATTTGAAATTCTTTTTAAGAAATAGTGGATTGTTTAGAAACAACCTTCGGCTAACAAATTACATGTTAATGTTTATATTTATGCATGATTTATGCCTCATTCACACTGATTTGAAGCCAGAGAATATTCTTCTAGTCTTCTGAGAGTATGTTAAAGTGTCAGATTATAAGGCATTGTTTTCTTATGCATTTTCTTTGTTTTCAAGGATATGTTTTAGTTTTAACTTCAAGTCTAGAGTGTACATATATGATATGATGATACAATTATTATTTTCTAAAGATATCTGCATTTTTATTCCTTTAAATGCTATTTTCTTATTTTTGAGAAGGTCGTATGTATTAGATTTTTGGTTAAAATAACCATTAAATTTTCGATATTGCAATTGCAGCCAATTATTATGGTACTGATGCTAGTGATGATGGTGCTAGTGATGCTAGAGCCTTGAAGTTGCTAAGGATTAAATTTATAGATATTTATTGTTAAATGTAATTACTTGTTATTTTTTAAACAACTTAAAAACTTTTTGAACTTCTTTGTGTTCATTGCAAAACTTGTAAGACGTGGTTATTTAGTCAATGATAAAATATATATTTTTATATTACACATCTTATGTGTTTACAACAATTAATTAAAATTTGTATTATAGGAAAATAAGAAAAAATGCGGGTTTTTAAAAATGATTTAGTGATGTTTTAAAATGCTGACACATATCAATCAAAGTAAAAAAAAAAACACTAGCACAGACCTTTAACGGTGATCACTGACCGCTGCCGTAGACGTTTCAAATCAGAAAAAAAATTGACCTAAAACAACCTTTTTAACCGCATTAGATTAGTAATATATCTAACAGTATTTTAAGAAATATATAAAAAAAAATTTGCGCTTCGAGTAGCAATTTTTTTTCCTATGCGGCAGCTGCTAAAGCCCAATTTTTTGTTTTTTGTACTGACAAAATTGGAAAACCTGCCCACGGTTGAAATATTTTCCCTCCAGGTTCGCTGCTTTTCTTTCTAACTTCGGTTTCCTCCTTTGGTTGATCCAAGGTTGCGAGTGATTAGTATTACAAAGACCACATGGTACATGCTACCCTTTACAATACAATGTATAAAGATTGTGTTTTTTTCCCCCTAATTGGATACTGTCAAGTTGAGGCTGGAACAAAATTCTTCCTCTTTTCACGGCCGGTGAAGAAAAAAGTTTCGATCCGGTTCGCGATTCGTGTGATTTGCTGTTAGCAATAGACTAACCAACGGCACGGTGGCTAATCATATATTCGCTTGTGACCTCATGAAAGGCTACTCAGAAGTAAGAACTCCGAAATTTATTCAGCGGAGTTGTGTGTTTTGACAGTTTTGTGGGGGCTTTGGAGGCAAACCACCATAGCTAGAGCTTGTCTTCTCCAAGAGAGAGTGGGTGTCAGCTGTATACATGAGGGTCACTTCAAATTAAAGGGAGGTTCTTTAGCAGTTTGCTTGTATCCCGGCCCATAAATTATGGGAAGATTCGCCTTCACGGATGACAGTGATATTTTGAAAGGTCATTTCAAGGATATTTTTTTAAAAATCCGAAAGTATGATATACAAATGTCTACGCTATTCTCTCAGTACTGTTACAAACCGGGACGAAGCCAGGGCCAGGAATTGGCTATTGGGGTCAATTAGATATAAAAATATTTTAGGGGGTCAAAATGAATAAAATGTAAATACATGGTCACGAATCTATTAAGATACTAAAGCTATCTTTGTTATTTAAAATTTTAAGTATGATAAAAAATTATAATATAATCTTTCTCTTTCCATCACATTATTATTTTTCACTATAATAAATATTAAAAATCATATTTCTCTTCACTTTTTCATCAAATCTAATACCCAAACATTTTAACCTTCCAAAACAACACTTAGAACTCAACCTAAAAAAAACTGCCTTGTTTTAGCCAATTTTGGGAGGTTGGGGGGAAGGCCTCTCTTGGTTTCGTCCTTGCATTTAGACCATATTCCGAGATTTTGCAATATTCGAAGCAACTTTAGGCATTGTCCACTTTCGACTTTAGGAAGAGATTCAAATTTAAAAGCTTCTTTCTACACTACTGCAAAGCTTTTAGGTTTCACACCCTTTTGAAGAGATTCAAATTTAACTTTTTTGTAGTTTCGTTACCACTTTTCACCATTGAAGCCAGGTATTTATTTGAGTTCACTGCTTTCTCTCTCTCTATCTCTGCGTGGCTGAGTCCACTTGTGCGGAAGGGAGAGCACTGAAAGCTGAATATAATACCCGGAGAAAAACATCGGTGGGTTCCTGTAATAAAAACTGATTCTTTCCCGAAAGGGTATCATCTTTTGGTCATGAATAGTACTCATGAGATTGATGGAAGACGATGTCAGGCCTTGTACGCGAGGGTCCCTTACACCGTTTATTTCTCTGCAACAGAGTTGTGATCTATCACCAAAGTGGTCTTGGTGCAACGAAGTACGGAATAGAGACCGAAAATATTTTGTCCTTTCGGTGTTCTTTTCTTTGTTACCCCCTTTTTTTCTCCCGTAGGAAGAAGACAGAGCAAAAGAAACAGTCACTGCGTGATCTCTACTAAGAGAGCAACAGAACAGGGACAATACAGAGGAACCCCATGTCTTCAAACGAGACAGCCCATCTACTTTTTTATCCACTCTCCCATTTGAAGTGTATGCACTAGGCATGGCTAAAACATTTGGTGTGAGGGGGTGTGGTGGGGAAATCTTGATCGCAGAAAATTTCGTAATTGTATATCAAGAAGAATAGCTTCTTTGTCTTGGGTTGTGAAAAAAAAAGATTTAAATGAATATTATAATAAAAAATAAATATTATTTAATAATTTTTTAATATTAACCTCAATTATTCGGATGTCATTTATCCAGGAACAAACGCCCCCATAAGCAAATGAGAAAAGAGTGGGCTTGTTTTGTAGAAGCTCCAATGGATTTGACTTCTAAACTAAAGCTACAATCCCAATATTTCCATAAGATATTGGGAGTTTGATGTGTAGTCCATTGTTCTAAGCCATGGAAAAGCAGAGCTTCTAATTATTTCTCAAATACTAAACTAAGAACTTAAAATATATACTATATGTGTAGCACAATGGTCTAAAACACAGATTATTTCTTCAATTGGATGTCAGTCAGATCAAACCAGATTTGCTTGAACACCTTGATAATAAGGCCATGGTATTCATCCGAGTTCAACGACAGATAGCAAGCCAGAAGGTCTTCTAGGTCCTTTGAGGCCCTGATGTTGTTCTCCACAATCATCTCTACCATTGACTCCCAGAAATCCCTTTGAGGATCAAACGACGATTTCACGACCGCAAAGCTATCGGAGAGGCTCCCCCGCGAGCTTGAGCTGGAAGTTGACAAGATACTTCTCCGAGTCTGTGCCTGAATCTTCTTACTAGCGACTCTCGGAGAATTGAGTCTTAGCCTGACTCCAGGAGAACTCACAGAAACTCTTTTCGCAGGACTAGTCCTCTGCTCTTTCAAAGTAATTCTCTCTTCCTTCACAACCTTGTCCGATAGTAAGTTACCATGAGCATTTGTTTTCTCGAATTCAGCTGAGCTTCTCCTCCTATACTTGGTTGGCCCTGTTTTTTCTTTCTTCCCCGCATCGTCGAATTTAGGGGGCTTGGTTATAATAGGAGGAAGTTCAAGCTCGGGTAAGGAATCAAAACCATCTAGCTTCTCAATCTTACCAGCAAAAGACTTCTCATTTTTGTCGATGACAATGTCACCAGCGTTGGAGTTTGCTTTGCAGGCACAAGTTCTTGACCGCAAAATCATTCCATCAAAGGATTCAGTCGGAAGAATACGGTCAGACCTGAATTCAGGCTCATGAGTTTCTGGCTCCGGTGAACTATCCAAAGGAGAAGATAAGTTCGCGGGTGGGAAATCGGATTTGGTCCAGACTGAGTCAAGCGTGGCACGGCAGCTACAACCGGCAGAGACAGAGGAGGAGACAAGCTTAGGCGAAGATATCACGGTTCTTTGCTTGACTCTTTTTTTTGAGGATTTTCTTGGTGGGTCAGGGAAAAGTTTGTTTGGGATAAGCTCCCTCGTGAAGTAGTAGGATTTTCTCGGTTGATTTTGGTAGGGTTGCTTTGGTTTGGATGGCTGTATTACTGAAGCTGATGTTGGCTGTTTTTTCTTCTTGGAGGGCGCTGTTTTATGGTGGTTTCTGACTCTGCCCAAGTCCTTGAGCTTGTAAAACCAGGCATTGGGCATCATATCTGATAATCTGAATCTGTAATTACCCATGTAAACACCTCCCAATCACACACAATCTCTGGGCATGGAAAAGGGAAAGACAAGGCTACTGAGAGTCACTCATTATTCTCTCCCTGACTTTGAGAGGCGACAGAATCGATAACTCTTATCATAATCTGTCCCTCGGGCCGAAGAAGTGTAAAGCTAAATAGAGAGTGGGAGGCTTTTGGAATATGAGGGAAGAATGGGTCCCACAAAGGAAGAAAAAGTTAGCATGAAGGAAAACGAGTGGGCCAACCGGCCAAGAGGACCAGGTGCAAAATTACCTAACTTGGAACAGAAATTAGGTGTCTAATTATGATTACCTTGGGTTAGTAGTAAATTATTGTCCAATTCAAAAATTTGACATCTCTCGTCTGATTCGGTGATTCCGCTGTCCTTTTGTTATCCACTGGCTGGCTGGTTCGTTCTGTTCCGTTCAACAGTTATTATGCAAGCGTCTTCCATGCTTCAAACTGTTTGCTTTACTTGGCTTACATGCATTGCTGAAACCCTCAATAAAGGGCCCTACCGCGGGTCCTTCGCCTCTGCGCATTATCTTGCAAAACATCCAAAAGGACAGCAGCATCCTCCCTCCCTTGTTATGGGAATGGTGCTTTCTTGGCATAGCAGCCAGAAGTCTAGCTAGCCTGTATGTATTACATGAGTTCATTGCAGGCATTCTGTTTCCGACTTCGAAGGCAAAGTCTATGTAGATTCTGCTTTGGGTGGTGCCCTTCTGTTAATCTGTTCTGTCCAACAGCACGTGCCCTTCTGAATCTGATCTGTCCAACAGCACGCTCTGTTGAGGAAGTGGCTAAGGCCAACAAACCCAACACTTTCGAGGGCTTCAGTTTGCCTTAGTGGGTCCATGTACATGCAGGAACGCTAACATTCCTTTCCTTACCCTTACTGCAGTGCAGCAGAGTAAATGACTTCCATACTAATGTATATTGTTTTTTATGCAAGAAGTGCAGGTAACCAGGTTAAGGCCAAGACTCTGCTGGTTGGAAATTTCTGCCAACTGAGACAACATGGGGAAAATATTCCATCCAAAGACGTTATTAGCACCGAATGGGGACTTATCATGACCAGAAGGAGCCCAAGAATGTTGTTGTCCCAGAGAATTTCTAGGATCCATTGGTCTCATTCAATATGCACGTACACGCACTAAATGGGTGAGAGCTTCGGCCATGTTAAAATCCAGAGAGGGGACCGAACGGTAACTTTTGGTGCCCGGAAAATGTAGTATATACTGTATATGATACTTTTTTGTATCTTAGAGCAACAAGACAAAAGACATAAATTCCGCCAAGTTAAGAGGTTTCTTGATCCGCAGGGATAAGTATGAAACACAAACTTTTGTTTCGGCTGCCCGAATCATCAAGTTTTCGATGTTTCCAAGTGGGAATATTTGCCTTTTGGCATCTGGTGTGGTGTACCCAGAAAATACGGAAAAAAAAACAAACAAACGAAAACAAACACAAAACAAAGGGGCTCCTTTGAGGCTGTTCCCGACTCCCAGTCTGTGGAAGCTTGACCCACCTCAAATTAAGGCTCAAACTTCTGTGGGAAAATAAGAACTTGTGCCCATTCTCTCCATGAGCCCTCTAAAACATTAATCGGAGGCCCAAGAACATTTACTGAAAATGGATTCCTGAAGCAACCCATCAAGACTTGTTGTTGGGCAAAGTTGCTTTCCTAAGGGCTAATGATACAAACGCAAACTCGAGAATCGAGATTAGAAAATAATACAAGTTACGGGAGAAAATTCAGCACGGTTTACTATTAATAAATAAATAAATAATGAATAACAATAGATAAGATGTCGTGAAAGGCCGAGGAAGACTTGCTTTTTGCTTTCACGGCTTATGCTTCGTGACAAAGGCAGAACATCAAGAAAAGTTGCCTCTTCTCCATCTTTAAGGTTGCTTTCGAAATGTGAAAGAGAAACAATATTCCAAAGTTCTATTGCTATTTCGTGAGGAAATCCACGTCGATGAAATGAAAGCGAGGGCCCTACGACAATAATAGAATGACCCGAATAATTGATCCGTTTATCAAAGAGAGTCTCACGAAAATTTTCCTATTTACCTTTAATTACATCCGAAAACGACTTGTAAACCTTATTATGACCATCTCTCCTTGGTTGTCCGCGGATTCCATTATCCCCTGGCGTATTACAGAGATGGTGGGATTTGATGTTTTTTTTATTTACCACTTTCAGTATTCTAAGAAAGATACATTATTTTGGAAAGAAAGAAAAAAATTATTGAAAAAAATCAATTCTTATTGTGAAGGTGAAGTTTGTAAATAAAACAATTCCTTCTGTCGTGTATCCACGATTAATGCAGCCTCATATGCTTCAATTGTAGATTCTAGTATTGAGCGAAAGGTTACACCTATCAAAATTCCAAATGATTACCAGAGGAGAACAATAAATTTTTGGGAAATATGATATTTGGTCACTAGGTTTACAACACTTTTACGATTGATTTAGTCACTAGGTTTCATTTTTTTACAAAATGGTCACTGAGAATATATAGTTGTGACAATCTGGTCTTTTCGTCAAACCTCCATTAAATTTTTAACTGGAATAGAGGTCGACCGGTTTGTTTACTATTGCGGCAACGGTAAATTGTAGCGGTCGACCACATTATATTCCGTTAAAAATTAACGGATGTTCGACAGAAAGACCAAATCGTCTCAACTATATATTCTCAGTGACCATTTTGTAAAAAAATGAAACCTAGTGACTAAATCGTAAAAGTGTTGTAAACCTAGTGACCAAATATCATATTTCCCTAATTTTTTTTATGTTCGGTTCCATGAAAAGAAAGATTTTAATGAAAACCTCAAATGACGGTGCTTGAGGGACCACTCCCACTATAATAATTTTTGTGGGCTCAAATTTATTAAGCACAAAAAAAATATCCCAAAAAAACTTTTATAGAAATAAAGAATTTGTTCTCAGGTTTTCTCGAGATATCGGTTAGGATCCTAATTTTAAGATCTTAAATAGACCTAATAAATAAACAGGATCTTGTCACCACATTAATGACAATATTGACACTAAAGGACCTCCATGATATGTGTCAATGAAAAACTTTGACATTAAGGTGGTGTTCGGGGTAGAAATTTTTACCCCTCAAAAGTTTCACTCATTAAAAAATTATATAATAATCTCTTTCCTCATCAAATCATTTTATTATTATTATAATATTTATTGAAATCTCCTCTTTCTTCACTTTTTCATCAAAATTTCATAAAATATCTGTTTTTTCACAAATTCTAATACCCTAAAATTTTCTAACCCCGAAACTTTTACTATCAAACACCACCTTAGAATAAATAAATAAAAAACAAACAAACCAACAAGGGAAAGTACGTAACACTCGCACCTAAGAACTCGACACTTTGCTTTCTCTTTTAACTTTTAATTTGGTGAGATTGAATTTCTGAGATTTCGATTTTTGGCTATTTATACCCTCCCATTAATGTTATCGAAAAATATATATAAAAAAATACATTTTTATCCTCAATTAGCAAATGAATGATAAAACATTTTTTAGAGCAAAAACGTCATAATCACTGGGGCAGTCCCACGATGGATTCTCTATTCTTTTTGTTGTTTTTGTTTTTTCTTTCCCAGCACACTTCTGGATTTCTCGCTTTGTCGCTGGTCCCGCTCTCGCTTTATGAAGAAGGTGCCTCTTGCCCTTTTCCTCTCTACAGACTACGTACAGGTGCCGCTTTCAGCTCTCTCTAGCAACGTTTTGTTTCTTTTTTCTCCGGATCATTCTATGTTGCCCACATGGCACATTCTTTGATTTGTGGCAGAGAAATTCCTATTAGTCGTTAAGTCTATGATCGCCGATGTTGAGTGCGGCCACCCAATTGTTTGTTTTTTTCAACGTACATTTTTTCCTTGTCTCGTGTGGTACTAAGGCTATGAGGGATCGATCGAAAAGATTCGATTATACTTCTCTTCTAGAGTTTTGAGTAATAATTAAGATAAAGATTTCCCAAAACCAAACAAAAATTTATACATTATGGGGGTTGAAACAAGGTAGTGCTTAGTGTCATGTGCTGGAGTTAGAGAGCCAAATCGAGGAAGTCATGGGCTTAGGGAGAAAAAATAGGAAGAGTGAAACGGTAAGTTTTTAAAATCTGCGCGATAATTTCAAGGGCATGTTCTTGTGATTAAAAATTGTAGGATTCTAGTAGAATTGTGAATATTTATGTAAAATAGTGTTTTTTATATGTTTGTGTAAAAGATAGAGAGAGATGATTTGATGTAATTGCTTAATAAAAAAATATTGGAATTAGGTAAAAAAGTATAGAGAAAAAATTTGTTATAATTTTTTTTTTGAAAATGTATTGAAGTTTGTGTAAAAAATTGTTGGAGATTATTTTAGATGTATTGGTGTTTGTATTTGAATTCTTAAGATGTTGGGTGATAGTTTCGTGAATGAATTTGAATCCTAGAAAAAACTTGAAAACAAACACGCCCAAGTGTCTATAATTACTGCCCCATTTTATTTCTTTGGACCTTGTACATGAGATTTTCCTAATTAATCCTTTAATCTTGTTTTTGCCTGGCCCTTTTGATCTCTGGTTAGATTCGTCTCCACGTGTAAGAGTTTGGGATAGGAAGCAACACAGATGAGTGACTTCAAAACCAAGGAAAAACTTATAGGCATAATTCATCAAAGACGGCAAGAAATAACTGATTTTATTTTACACATTTTATAGAAAAAGAATGGACACTTGGACAAAAGAGCTTAATTTGATTTTCTTACAGTGACTTCAAAGCAAAGGAAAAAGGCAATAGGAAATTTTTTTCCAAAGAAGATTTCTTCGAATAAAAGTATGCAGACAAATCGTAACTAGGCAGCTACTGTTGCTGATGAACTCATCAGAGTTGTGGAAGTAGTGTCCTGAGTTACTGGACCAACGAAACCGGCAGCCCATCTTCGGAGGATCCTTAAGAGCGTAGCGGCTTTCCTTCTAGCTCTCAAGCTTCCAGTTTGCATTAACTCCCATATCGCTCTCTCAATCCCCGGCGTGGATGCAAGCTCCGCCACCAAGTCCAAGCCCCCTTTCCGCGTAATTGTGACGAGAGTCGCCGCTGCACTTTCTTGGGCTTCCTCCGATCCCTCCCTTAATACAGCACACAATTTCCTAATTGCGATATAGGCTGCCGCGATTGCAACGAACCCACCCTTCTTCACCACCGACTCGAGTATTGTCACCGCCTCTGCCGGTAATCGGTCCATCAAGCCGACAATCAGCTGCACCACCCCAGCTTCGATTAATCTCCCAACGGTCTCCCTGTCAGCCGCCAAGTTCAAAATTGCCGCCAGTGCATCCCTTTTGGAGCTCGTAGGCCCCACTTCGGCCAGCTCTATCAATCCCTTGATGACACGCATCTTCCTTCCGAGTCTTCTCCTATGCGAGTGTACAGCCGTGAGGCTAAATATTGCGGCCGCCGCATTTCCCCTCGCCTCCCACGTGGCACCAGACCTGAGCACCTCGACGACGCCGTTCAGGACTCCATCTGTTTCCATGATCGTGGTTTTGTTTGCCTCGAGGATGGAGAGATTTAGGACCGTCGTCACAGCGTTAACCTGGAGGTTCGGAAGCTCGGACCCAACGTCGGCACCTAGGTACCGTACAAGCAAGGGGATAGCGCCTGCTTCGGCAATGCTGGTTCGACTGTCGGAGTCTGTCTTGGCGAGCACGCGAAGCTCGTAAACGACGCTGTTGGCAGCCTCCATTGATTGCGAGACCGACAATTTCTTAACCAAAAACGTCGCCGTCATCCTTGCAGCTTCCAACGCCGCTTTGTTCGTCGTAATGCCGTTGACTTTCAACTTACTCCCAGTTATTTCGAACGGTATTTTCTGCTCCCGGCACCACATGGCAACAAGACTCTTCAAAGCGAGGTTTGGTATGAGGTTTGTGTGGGCCAGGGTCTGACCTGTCTTCGGGCACGAGGCGTGCCCCGACTCGATCCACATCTTGATCGACTCCCTATCGTATGTCTGTCCCGTCGCCACGACGACAGGATCCCGCATCAAGTCTAGGCTGATCGGACACCTGAAATCGGACGGGGCAACAGCATCCGACGTCGATTTGCTGTGCCGAGATTGATCTGAATTCGGCGTCGAAGCACCGAAGAGAACGCACTTGGCGTAACGAACAAGTCCAATCAAGGCGATCAATACATCGGAGGACTTATCGTAGCCTTGACTTTGGACCTCCTCTTCGAGATTCTCAATCTCCTCTCTGCAACTCGAAGCGTCACGAAGCCCCAGCCTAGCAAAGATCTCGGAGAGCTCGGAATGATCGGGAACGATTTCGTTCTTGATCTGGTCGAGCATGGCCAGCACCTCGCGCCTAAGAGCGCCGTCTTTCGGATCCACGAAGCAATTGACATTGCTTTGGGAGCTCAGCTGGTTTCTTATTAAAATGACGAGCTCCGCAACGTCGTCGTTCAAATTAAGCTCTTTCAACGGGAAAATATCCAGTAGAGTCGACAACTCCAAGGTGAGCTCGTGAAAACTATTGGCCACCGATTCGTTCTGCATGAGCAGCCACATCTTGCTATCGTTGGAGCAATCCTCGATCAGAGCTTTGACTCTCTGCAAAAGGACGTGCATTTCTTCGAAGCAGAGGACTGCAGAGGGAGGGAGAACGGGCATAGGATTGCAAAGGAGAAGCTCTTCTAATAATATGGAGAGGAGCTTCGATTTGCGGATGAACGAAACGGAATTGCGCTTGAGAAGGAACTGGAATGGTTTCATCGACGAAATTTCCTGAGTCAAAAGGCGAAGAGACAGGAGGAGGTTTCAGTTCGAAAGTTTCGGAGATATGAAAGCACCGGCTGAAGGTCGCCGCTTTCTCGCCGGGAAAGCTTCTGGAGATATTACCATGATAATGAAGACCCAAAAATTTAGCCAAAAAGAAAATCTTCTGTCAGCCACAGATTGGTAACAATACAGGAAATAGAATCTCTAAGAAAGAAAGTGGTTTTAGAGGGAAATCTGGAAAAGAACAGAGCTGTTTCAAACAAGAGTTCTGGCTCTCTGGGGTTTGTTGCTTCTTTAAGGAGAAGGAAAAATGTTTACTTCGAGATAAACGAAGTATGGGTCAGCGGTGATTGTTGGTTTTTGACCGATACTACTTCAAGAATCGGTGGTTCTTGCCGTGCAGTTGGATTGAACAGGCCGTATTAGAGCGTCATCGCTTAGGAAGTTTTCGTATTTAGATAGTGAAAAGTAAGAGAATGTCATTAAAGTGGACAAAATCAAGGTGGCTCTGTCAACAACCGGCGGGTGACTAAAATAAATATTTTCATTTGTTTATTTTAAAAAATATAATATAATATAATATAGATTTATATGAACTGGTACTCACCCAATACTATTACACGTTATACCCACAAAAAATTCAAAAAAAAAGAGGAAAAATCGAATTGGTGCAGCATTTGGTAGAGTTGTTGTGGACTTGGCTTGAGTCGTCATCCGCATGCCAATTAACAATTCATGCATTATGTGCTGTTTCCGTCTTTTTGTACCAATCCAGCTTGGGGTACTATTATTAGAGGATACTTTTCTTATGTTTTATTTTCTCATTTTGTCCCTTTTTTTTTTAAGGCTCTTTTGGGCCTGTATTTAAGGGTGAGTACGGAACCGGATGGAACCGGAATGGGTCATTCCGGTTCCGGTTCCGGTACTCACCGGAATTGGATTTTCCATTCCGGAATTTTCCGGAAACGGAACCGGAATTTCCGGTTCCATATTTGGGCCAGAAGGCCCATTTTTGACATAGGCCTAAATTTTTTTAAAAGCCCAAAAGCCAAACTTTTGAGACTCAATTGAGCTTGCTTGCAGCAGTACATACTCGGCGAAGGTGATTACAGAGACTCAACACAGCCACACTTTTTTTACTATTGTGTTTTTAGATCAAAGCTGGTTCAAACCTTTTGTTCGGACCTGAGTTGAGCACTGAATTAACTCATTAACCAAAACTCAAAATCAGTGCGAAGTTTTAGGGAAAAAAATATATCCACATCCAACATTAACAACATAATTAATGAAAATAATTCCAAGCCACATTCCATGATACAAACATGTTACACTAAAGGATACAGAAGCAAAGCTGAATGTAAAGGAAATTCTGCACTCATTTCTTACAGTAGACAACAGCGGGGGAAGAAACCTTCTCAGCTTTTGACTTCAGAGATCCATCTCCTTTGATCTCTTTGAGGTTCTGCGAACTATTCCCATATAAGGCCTTCAAATCAGATATTGAGAGATTGTACAAAGCCTTCTAATCCCATATTGAGACCTATACTGTAATGCACAAACTCAGATCACAAACTCTCTAATGCTTAAACTGAAGACTTATACTGGAGAAGATGAAACTTATACTGTAACGCACAAACCAGATCACAACAGCTTATCAGTCATCTAATACTTTGCAACATAGCACAAGCATCAAATAAGCTCAGTCAGAGGACCCTAGATATATGATGAACAATTATAACCAAATTAGTTTTGGTTTCAAACCAATTTTAAACGTAAGAACTTGAAATTTGAATTCTGAAACTCTATCCTGTAAAATGAACTAATTTGTAATTTGGCCTGAATTAATGAAGTGAATGCTACTAATTTGTAATTTGCATCTCCATTTTTATGTACAATCAGCAAACAATCAACAATCAACAATCAGCAAACCCAGCATACCTTGGTGAGACTTGAGAGTTAGTGCCCAAATACTCAATACCGAATATGCCAAAAATCACAAAATTAAATTAACAAAACCTAAAGTAAATTAAAGACTAAATATAACATTTACAAAACTAAAAATAACAAACCCTTGGTGAGAGAGAGTTAGTGAGAGGTTAGGCCACCAAAACCCAACAGATGTCGGCAGAGGGCTGAGAGAGTGATTTCGGGAGAGGGCTGAGATCTGTGAGAGAGATTTCGGGAGAGGGCAGAGATCTGTGAGAGAGATTTCGGGAGAGGGTTGAGAGATCTGTGAGAGAGAGAGAGAGAGAGAGAGAGAGATGTCGGCAGAGGGCTGAGAGTGAGAGATCTGTGAGAGAACTGAGAAAGAGAGAGAGAAACAGATTTCGGGAGAGGGATGGTTAGGGGCTAGGGGTTGTTGCTGTTGCTGGCGGCAGTCGGCAGAGGTGAGAGCTGAGAGGAGTCTAGGTCGAATGAGTGAACTGTGAGTCATTGAGTGTGAGCAAGGCTGCAAGGGCCAAGGGGAAAAAACACGCAGAGGCAGCGAAGAAAGTAGAAAACGAGAAATTTCGTGTGGCCTGGGTCGTTTTGACCCAGGTCACACGCGTATTTTTTTTAACCAGGGCTCAAACGACACCGTTTGAGCCCTGAATTTGTTTTTTTTTTTAAATTTCCGGAACCGGAAAATTCCGAGTTTCCGCCGGAAATTCCGGTTCCGGAAATTCCCTAAAAAGGGTTTCGGTTCCGGTTCCGGAATTGGCCGGAACCGGTACCGGAACCAGAACCGGAATTTCCGGTGGAAACCGGATTAATTGATCACCCTTACCTGTATTATAAAGCTTGTAAGTATAGTTGATCCTTTTCTATTTTTTCTGGCCATACGTATGGTCCATCTTAGTGGCGGAACAAAGATTCATATTTAAGAGTGTCGAAGTCCTTCATAATGCAAAAAATGTCTTAGAACTACAGTATTCTATACATCTTTTCAGTGGCATGACAGTGCCAAAATTCTCTTGTTTTTCATTATTTCTTCTTTGTTTCCTTCTCTTTTTGCCCTCTCCGCACGTTCAAAATTGCCAAGGTCTATATGTAAATTTTTTTTGGACCGACACTCTTCGCACCCCCTGATTCCGCCCCTGATGGCCTGATCCATCTAATCTGTCATGACTCTGTCAAGGAATCTCAAAGGATCTTTGGTTTAAAATCTAAGTATTTTAATCAAATTACGAGCATGGTTAATAGAAATCACTGAGAAAATGCGAACGGGGCAAACTTCTTCTTGATTGATCAGTTCAACCGGTGTAATATTTAATTGATATTGAAGTGAAACGTCGAATTATAGGTAAAAATAGATTTTATTAATTAATTATATTATTTAAGGTAGAACATCTCTTGTTTGAGGTGGTATATAGTTTTGAGTGGAACAGCTGAAGGATTAGGAAAAAGTTATTTTCAAGTTGTCTCAAAGGTTTACTTCTCTAATATTTGCATAATAATTCCTTTTTCTTCGAGGCTCTTTGCTGGTCGAACATATTCAACGATGCGTTACTTGTCCAACTCTACCACCATCTGTTTATATTAAAGACGCAGACAGAGAGCCGCAGCAAAAGGCTTGATGGCGTGGGGTCTGTCTGAACCACAATACGCTTTTAGGTGAAATAGAGGGCTCAGTTAAAAAATAAAAAATAAAAATAGAGGGCTCAGTGCCATCCGAATATGTAAACTTTTGGAACCGCATTTTTCTACCAGCACGTCGAAAACACAGTAGAGTGAAAACTGGGGCTGTTGGGGAGTTTCTCACTCGTTTGAGCCTAGTGTTTTTCAACTTGGATATAGCTGACTTTTTTGCTTAATTTCTGGGAATTAGTTAGAGGCTCATATATAGGAGTTTGACCTAGACTGTTGGATAAGGCTTCCACGCCTATATTTTCGTGAAGCATATCACTTCGTATAAATGATTGAAACTTCTTTTGGTATAGACTGATAGACATCGGATAAGATAAGATCAGACTCCTAGTGATCTATCGATCGGATGGTTTCCTAAAAATTTCTATGATTAGTTTAGAGAAACTTTGTGGTGGTGGGGGGTTTAATATTCTCGGCTCAAATCATTGGGAGTACTGGTTTTACACATAAACATTTATACTATACGTGGATCTTTGGGTTTGAGGGTGTTAAACTCATCAAATGCAACACGGACAAGAAAAGGGAAAATATTGAAACTTCAGAAGATGATTCATGGAGGACATGATAAGGTACTGGGTTGCAATTGTGGTGAGTAAAATATATAACAACTCTTGCCTTGGAAGAATCCCACTTGAGGTTTAAGAAAGCTCCCCTGGCCAGTTAATTGTATGGGTCACCTAACCCATGACTTGCTCCGAAATTGTGCTTTCATTTCTGCCGTTGACTTCTATCTCAAGGAAACCAAAAGAATAATCCCCCCAACTCACAAGTAGACGGCACGTTATTAGCAGATGGATCAATTTGCCCCAAGTCCTCTGGTCATTAAGACCCGTGAAACTCACCATGGGCGGCGGCTCAGGTCGATATTATACTGGGTCTCACTCTGTCATATAACTCTTTTTTCTCTCAGTTATTTTAACTCCCTAATGGGTATCAAATTGACCGCTTCCTCCACAGGAAAAAACAAGAAAAAAGAAGATGATGAAGAAGAAGAACGAAAGAACACTGACAATAGTATTGTTAACACAAAAGGATAAACACACGAGAAGGATCCTTAAGGGCACGGGTCTTCTCGTCCACTAGTCATCACCCATGCCATAAACCCCATTCAGGGATGTAGAAGGACTTTATTGCTCAGAAAGACCGCAACAGGAACGCACGTCAAGAAAATCTAACTCCCTACGAACTTCCTACTGAATGACTCAAAATTTAATATTCCGAGAAACGGGTGAGTCGGGCCTCTATGTTATGCTCTCGGGATGTAGATTAGTTAAATGTTTTTCGGACAGATGATGATGACAACAACACAAGCATACATGCACCCAACACTTCTTGGTCCTGGTTGTTCTTTCGCAACCACTTCTATGATTAAAAGCAGACAACGCGACCCAAGCAAGTTGGATGGAATGTGTTCCCATTGGCACGTACGTACTCATGACAATGCGAAATAAGACATCCTTGGGGTTTTAGGTATGGATTAGTAACTTTCAATAATGATATGATATGCTAGGCACCAAACTTATTTGATCTTTCATTTTGATAGATATTCTGGTTTGGTTATGGAGAGGACTTGCAAACTGACCAGCTTTTTGAATTCAGCACCCGGAAATGCTGCAATTATTGGCTAGTTTCCAATGCCAGATCTGTTTATTAATTCAAAATGGGATAAGAAAAGCCAAATCTACCCAACGATACTGACCAATGAAAAAATAATATAGTTATCATTACAAAATGAATGACCTTTAGCAGGTCAAAAAAATCGCTGATATAGCTTTAACAGCGGTTTTTTAGTGGCGATTTTTGCAACCACTGGTTAAGATTGCCGCGACCGCCGCTATAGACCTGAACGCATTTCTGTCTTTTTTTGCAGCATTTCGTGAAATGCTGGTATAGACTTTTACCGACATTTTTGTGACAGCCACTAAACGTCTGTGCCAACGTTTTTTTCTTGGTAACAAGGATAATAAAAAAAATATACTTCATCATTGATTAATAATATTTTACAACAAACACAAGAATCTCTACAAGTAATCTAAAGAGTAACAAATTTATAATATAAAATAACAATAAAAAAGGACCGACTAAAATAATCAAATACAAAACAATAAGCAAAGACCAATTAAAATTTTCTTCCTTTGACACATCAGCGTCCTTTTGAATTCTCAATCAGCCCTACATGTACCAAAATAAGGAACATATTAGTTTAACCTCACTAGGAAGCAATACAGAATATGACAATGAGAAATGTTTAATACTAAATGACAGAGAATAGTCTATCGGAACAATATGGCCAACAAATCAAACAAATTTCTTAAAGAGCCCAAATCAGATTCAATTAAATGCCCAACAGTAGACCAAAGGTAATACCAAAAAATCAAACAAATTTATTAAAGAGCATCAGTTTCAAAACCAAACTAAGATAACAATAGTTTGATAGCGCACTAGATGCTTCCTCTCTTTTTTAGTGCATGTTCTTATGTTAGGACAAGGCAAGAACTAAAAATGCACATCACCGAACTATAATGATCTATATTAGTTACAAAAGAATACTAGAAGATAAATGATTCAAACATAGCTTCGAAAACTATAAGCATTAAGTAAGCATTAGGTACTCAATATCAAATAGAAACATTAGTAACAAAAGAGGTTTCTCGCAAAAGGACGCTAGCCAACCTGAATGCAGAAAGCAAGTCCCAATATATTGTTAGCTAGCCAATGCTTCGGTGAAGCATACTAGGCAGTAGGCACAGAAAAAAGGTTCCAGGGATTGCAACAACAATCTGAGACCTTGTGAACTCAATGTCCAAAGCTGTAAGAAAAAATATCATTCTGCATAATACAACCAAGATTAACGGCAAGAATTTTACCGACTATGCTTACTAGAGAAGCTTACAAACAAATAACCTAAAAATCTCCACAGAATTCCAAATTGCATCAAGATGCTAATCACTAGTAATGCATTCCTGACACTCTGTTTTATGGAGGAGAAAATGTTGAGACACAGTCACCAGCCACTAAGACCACACCTCAGCACCATGTGGCACCTGCTCCAGCTCAGCACAAGCCTGAGTGTTCTACAGCCTTCGTCGAAGATTCTTCTGTAACCGATTCTGTTACAATTGTCTGACGTCATATACATTCCTCGATTGAAGGAATTCTGTTAGACACTGCTTATATAATGCATGCTACTGTGTACGTATTCTATATACAAAACAGAAATGAGAATGAGTTAAGTACTTTATCATGGTATCAGAGGCCGAAATAGGACAACCGTCCGGAGGAGCCAACGCTTCTCCTCCTCCTCCTGTATCTATCACTCCACCCACTTCTTCTGCCCCTATTTCCACTCTCACTACCTTACCTCATCTCGTCACAGTAAAACTCACCCATGACAATTATCTCTTATGGCGCACTCAGCTGCTACCGTATTTTCGAGGCCAACGCCTCTTCGGGTACATCGATGGCTCCATTGCTCCACCTCCTGGTTTCCTTCCTGATAATATCACTCCCAACCCTGATTTTCTTTCTTGGCACCAACAAGACCAGTTGATCCTGAGTGCCATTATATCTTCTCTCTCTGAGCCTCTCATCGCTCAGGTCATCGGTCATCCTACCTCCAGATCTGCCTGGACAGCTCTCGAAAACTTGTTTGCTACACATTCTCAAGCTCATCTTATGCACTTACAGTATCAACTCGCCACTCTCAAGAAAAACACAGATTCTGTTTCTACCTATTACCAGAAAGCCAAACGTCTTGCCGATACTCTTGCTGCTGCAGGCAAACCACTCTCTGTTTCTGAGTTCACCACTTTCCTTTTGGCCGGTCTTGGCCCTGAGTATGACTCTCTGGTGACCTCTCTCACCACCCGCCTAGATCCCTTATTCTCTGAGGAAGTTTATGGCTTCCTTCTTACACACGAGGCTCGTCTCTCTCACCAGCAAACCATCTCCACCTCTGCTCTAGACATTTCTGCTCATATTTCCACCAAACAGTCTCCCTCCTCTCCACAGATGGGCCCGTTTTCTCAGTCTCCTGGTCGCGGTTTTCGTGGTGGTCGTGGTCGTGGCTACCGTGGTTCTCGTGGCCGTTCTCGTGGTGGCCGCTCTGACTTTCCTGATAATCGCCCTGTCTGCCAAGTCTGCTCGAAACCAGGTCATACAGCTCTCGTCTGTTACAACCGCTTCAATCACTCCTTCCAGGCGGCTCCACCACCTTCTGTCTCTGCTCATTTTACCTCTCTTCCTTCCCAATCACCAGATTCCTCTTGGTACCCTGATACGGCTGCTACTCATCATATGACAGCTGATTTCAACAATCTCACGATGAATGCTCAGCCCTACTCTGGCGATGACCATGTTAAAATCGGCGATGGCTCTACCATGCCGATCCACAATTTTGGTGACTCTTCTCTTCCCTCTTCCACTCGTTCTCTCTCTCTTCTCCATCTTTTACATGTTTCATCCCTTACCAAAAATCTTGTCTCTGTTCGACAATTCTGTCATGATGACTCTGTCTTTTTTGAATTTCACTCTAATTTCTTTCTTGTGAAGGATACACCCACTCAGAAAATCCTCCTTCGCGGTCCCACTAAAGATGGCCTGTACGTGTTCCCCTCTGCTCCACCACCAGCTGCCTTCATCGGTGAACGTACCACCCCCTCTCACTGGCATCATCGCCTTGGTCATCCGTCCCTGCGTCTCGTGCACTCCATTTTGCATCGCTTTAAGCTGCCTTTTCTCTCTTCTCCGCCCACAGTGTGTTCTGCATGTCGTCTTGCCAAGAGCCATGCCTTGCCTCTCCTCCATCAACACACTCGGTCTACTGCACCTCTTCACATTGTGCACACTGACCTTTGGGGCCCTTCTCCTATTATATCGCACTCTGGTTTTCGCTATTACATCACTTTTGTAGATGATTTCAGTCGCTTCACCTGGCTGTATCCTCTTAAACTTAAATCGGATGTTTATGATACCTTTTTACAGTTTCAAAAGTTAGTTGAGAATTTGTTCAGCTGCAAAATTAAATGCGTTCAATCCGATTGGGGCGGTGAATTTCAACCCTTACATACTTATTTTCGCACTACCGGCATTTTACATCAGGTCTCTTGTCCTCATGTCCCGCAACAAAACGGCACTATCGAACGCAAGCATCGACACATTGTCGAGACTGGCCTCACGTTACTTACCCATTCTGCTGTTCCACGCTCCTTTTGGCCTGAGGCTTTTAGCACAGCCGCATACTTAATTAATCGCCTACCCTCCCCTTCTCTTCAAAATAACTCTTCCTTTTTCCTCCTTCATCACCAACAACCTGACTATCTCTCCCTTCGCACCTTTGGCTGTGTTTGCTGGCCTCACCTTCGTCCTTACACCCGTCACAAACTCCAGGATCGCTCGTTAACCTGTGTTTTCATGGGCTATAGCTCACATCACCGTGGTTTCTTATGTCACCACATTTCTACTGGTCGTCGCTACATTTCACCCCATGTTCAATTTGATGAAACCTGCTTTCCCTACCGTGAGTCTTCCTCTCCTCCACCCTCTCTTCCTTTACCAGCGCTCCTTCCTTTCCCTCTGTCGGCTCCCTCCCTGGGCCCTATTTTTCCCTCTCCTCCTGCCGACTCATCTCCCTCTTCTCCTGCCCATCCCATACAGGACCCTTCTCCCTCTCCCTCTCCCGTGCCCTCTGGCCTCCAGGATCCTGTTGCACCCTCTCACATTGCCACCCATTCCCACCACAATATTACTTGTCCAAAAATTCGCACTGACGGCACTATTCTGTGGCCTCCACCCCGTGCCCATCCTACTTCTTTGACCTCTCCCTTAGCCTCTCCTGAATCCCCTTCCTCTGTCACCGAAGCTCTGAAATTTCCCGATTGGCGTCATGCCATGAACCTTGAGTTCCAGGCTCTTCTTCACAACAAGACCTGGACTCTGGTTCCCCCTTCCTCGTCTAACAATGTTATTGGTTGCAGGTAGATCTTCAAGTCCAAACGACATGCAAATGGCTCCCTTGAAAGGCGTAAAGCTCGCCTGGTTGCGAAAGGCTACCATCAGCTTCCCGGCATTGACTTCAGTGAAACTTTCAGCCCTGTCGTTAAACCCACCACTGTTCGCATTGTCCTCGCCATTGCTGTCTCTTCCAAATGGGCTATACGACAACTGGATATCCAAAATGCCTTCTTGCATGAGGACCTCTCTGAGACCGTGTATATGACTCAACCTCCTGGGTTCACTCACCCAGACTTTCCGACTCACATCTGCAAACTTCAGAAAGCTCTCTATGGCCTCAAACAGGCTCCTCGTGCTTGGTTCTCTCGCCTCAGCACCCGTCTCCTTGAGCTAGGTTTTCTTGCCTCTCGGTCTGATACATCTCTCTTCATTTATCAGCATGGTCAGCTCACACTATATGTCCTCATCTATGTCGATGATATTCTACTTACTGGGTCTGATGCTTCTGCCGTCCAACATCTCATCTCTACCCTCGGCCGCGACTTCCCTGTCAAAGATCTGGGTTCTCTCTCCTTCTTTCTTGGCATTGAAGTGCACAAATCTCCTGATGGTCTTATTCTCTCTCAGAAACGCTACATCACTGATCTTCTCCACCGTGCTGGCATGTCCTCTGCAAAGCCTGTTGCTTCTCCTCTCGCCACTACCACTCAGCTCTCAGCTACTATTGGTGCTCCGTTTGATGATCCCACTACCTATCGCAGCTTAGTGGGTGGCCTTCAGTATCTCTCATTCACGCGTCCTGATCTCGCCTTCGCTGTCAGCAAGGTTTGCCAATTCATGCACTCCCCTCGTCTTCCACACTAGCAGGCGGTGAAACGTATCTTCCGGTATCTTCGTCACACTGCCCACTACGGTCTCCATATTCGGTCTTCTTCTCTATCTCAGCTCACTGCTTTTTCTGATGCCGACTGGGCCGGATGCCCCGATGATCGGCGCAGCACTGGTGGTCATTGCATTTTCCTTGGTTCTACATTGGTCTCCTAGAGCTCCCGTAAGCAACCTACTGTGGCCAGATCCAGCACTGAGGCTGAATACAAAAGTGTTGCCAATACTACTGCTGAGCTCCTCTGGGTTCAATCACTCCTCAGTGAGCTTCACCTTTTTCTTTCTAAGCCTCCAATTCTCTGGTGTGACAACTTGGGCGCCACGTATCTCTCTGTGAATCCCATCCTGCACTCCCGCACAAAACATGTCGCAATCGACGTCCATTTCGTTCGGGATCGCGTCAACAATGGGACCTTGACTGTCTCCTTCTTGCCCAGCAAAGATCAGCTTGCTGACATTTTCACCAAACCTCTCTCTGTCTCTCGCTTCTGCCTCCTTCGCTCCCATCTCACTGTCATTCCTTTACCGTTCGGTTTGCGGGGGGATGTTGAGACACAGTCACCAGCCACTAAGACCACACCTCAGCACCATGTGGCACCTGCTCCAGCTCAGCACAAGCCTGAGTGTTCTACAGCCTTCGTCGAAGATTCTTCTGTAACCGATTCTGTTACAATTGTCTGACGTCATATACATTCCTCGATTGAAGGAATTCTGTTAGACACTGCTTATATAATGCATGCTACTGTGTACGTATTCTATATACAAAACAGAAATGAGAATGAGTTAAGTACTTTATCGGAAAACATTAAAATGAAGACATAAATAAATTAGTTATCTACTTAGGTATCTAGTACCGTGTTTTCTTTTCGAAACGACTAGTTAATTTGTAAAAACACTGCAGCTTGAGAATACACTCATTGTCTCTACTTTTTCATTCCCTACATCTCCATATTTTCTCATCAGTCAAACAAATCAATACTTTAAGGTTCCAATTCCACAGAAAATTAAACGTACAGTAAAATCAACTGGATCATAAATCTCAAAAAAAAAATAGCGAAATTAAGGAAACATATATATATACCAAAACTTAGCAGATATCGAAACAACATTTATGGGTCTGAAAGTCAAAAATTGGGAAAATGTGGTACTTCTTCAATTGAAGTTGTTCTTCCTCGATTATCTGTCACACCGAAATTAAAACAAAAAATTCACATTCCCAGTCTTGAAGGAGAGAGAGAATGAGAGAGGGACGGAGAAGACCTCGGTGTAGGCAAAGACGGGGGGCTTCTCAAGGGAGTCCATCTGGGCCGATCCCAGGTCAGAGCGAAGGATTCAAAGCCATTCCCCGCTTTTTTTCCTGCAAATTTTTTTCAAAAATGCTTTTCGAAATGAATATGCACTTCCACTTTCTCCGTCTTCGATCCAACTCTCCAGTGACTACAACATATATGATACTTCACAAATCTATTACTGTTTTAACTTCGTGTATCTGCCGATGTGCGACGGAATAGAGGTAGAACTACGACAACGCTCAAACCTAAAGTATGAAAGAAATTTGTTAGACTGCATCGGCGAGATGATAGTAGATGAAAAAGGGGTCTTTAGCACTAATACAGGGTGGGGAGTCAAAAATGGTTTTAGCCCTAAATGAAATTTCCCCCTCGTTTGGCGCTAAAACGAATCGTTAGAGCTAAATTTGTTATATGCTTTAATAATCCGATCGTATTGGACATATAAATCATTGTCTTTTATTTTTTTCCTATTTAATTGTGAAACAATATTTATATTGCAATATATAAGCTATTTCCTTGTTAAACTAAATATATTAAGTCTTTATTTATATATATATATATATATATATATATATATTTATAAACTAAACAATTGTATTTTTATTTTTTCTTCTTCGGATAGTTGTCAACAAATATTTATATCACAATGTAAAATTTATTTTGTTATTACACTCTACTTAAATTTATACTATTAAAGTTATACTACATATATAAGCTGAGACTTTTTAGCCATCCTATGCTTTGTTAATTCAAAAGTAATAACATATATTTATTTTAATTGCTACTTTGCTTGTAATTGTAATACACATTGTGTCATGCATTGGCACTAGTAATAATACGTAGACATTGCATGATTTGTTATATGTGTTTATCATATACATGATATGTGCTAATTAACGTAAGTACTTTATATGTATGTACCTAATACCTATGACTAAATAAACATAGGTATAATTTAAAATATATCATGTAACAACTTTAATTATCATATCACTCCCTCTAATTCCATATTTTATTAAGTAGGTCATTTAAAATAAAAAATTTCAAATACATGACAAAATAAAATTATATATTAAAAGAAATATATCAATATATACAATAATTATTAACATTAAATAACTTATAATTAATAAATATAAATATTATTTTCAATTATACCTATAGCAGCGTTTTTTAAAAAAAATGCTGCAAAAAATAGGCCTTTAGCGAACCGCTGCTATAGGGGGTTTGTAGCAGTGTTTGTGGACAAACGCCACTAAAGACATCATTTAGCTGCGTTTTTAGCGAATGTTGCTAAAGACCTTTTTTTTTTGTAGCGTATCCTCAACTAATTTAAACACAATTTTTTTATAAAAAAAATGTTTAATCTAATATGCAATTATTGGTTAGGATGGTTTGAGCAAGCAGGCGAGCATCAAGTAAACTCTCTAATCTGTTTGAAAATCATCAAGTTTCCTTTAGCAAAAGATCAAGCTAGTCAAACTCTCTGTGAACATCGAGTTCAATCTAAAGGCAAGTGAAACTCTTTGTGACCACTTGACTTGAATACCAACCAGTATCAAGCCAACATCAACTCTATGATCATCATCTTTAGCTCAAAATTTGAATCATGATCATAACAAGAATATTACAACTCGATCCGACTTACATTTGACACGAAATTTTGCCAATCATAGCCAATCCACCGATGATAGAGTTGGAGTTGGTTGTGGTTATTTTGCCCACATATTATAAAGATTACTGCCTCGTTGGAGTTATAGACGGCAAGGAAATGAGGACAGATCGATCATAACGGCAGTCCATGTACTGGCACAATGACTTTTTCCCAAAACATGTTGAGCTCCATATATATATATATATATATGGATCTCTAAGCTCCCCCGGGCTGTACCAACCTCATCTGTATACTCGAATTCTAACCAGTTCTGCAGGGCCAAAAAAAACCCGCTAATGACGGGCAATGGCCCAGAAGAAAATATAATACTATAATTGTTTTCGGGTTCCAGGTGGTCCATTGAACGAGTGAACATCTGTTTTGTCACGCGAATAAACTCTCTCTCTCTCAGCCGACTGCCTCTCCCTGCCCGCCAGCCGCCTTACGGAGGCGGGGGGAGCTCCGGCTCCTCCATCCCCCTTCTCCTTTTTTCTTCGCCTTTTCCCCTCTCCCTCTTCCTTCTTCCCTCCTTTTCTCTCCGGACCGGTCGGTTTGGGTTTGTTTGGGTGGTTGTTTGGCTTTTTCTTGCAGGTGGTGTTACCGCGAATTTCGGCGGTTTCCGTCCCTTTTGGCCTTGCACGCGCCAGCTAGTCGGCTTCCGCACGCCGTGTGCTTCGTCGGACGCCTTCTCCGGCTCTCACCTGGCAGCGCGTCTTGATCCACGCGCCACACGCGCGGCGCGTGGATCTGACGCGCCGAAGTCTACAGCCGCGCGTGTAGGCTCCGTCGTCCCCCGAATTTGGCTCTTCTCCTCCGGCGTGGCTCGTGTGGTCCCAGCGCTCCATTTCCCACTGTGGTTCCCAACTGCAATCCACCACACGCCGCCGCTGCCATTCCGACCGCCAATAAACTCGTTTGGGTCTGCCCCTGTGTTTCAGGCTTGTGTGTTGCTCTGTTGTCGCTCGTTTGGGCTAGCCCCTCTGTTTAGGGCTTTTTCTTTGTTGTGTTTTCGCCCGTTTGGACTTGCCCCTCTGTTTAGGGCTTCTTGTTGGTCTTGGTCCATGGTCGTCTGTCTGCCCTTTCCGTGGGCTTATCCGAGTCCTTGTGGCTCTCTTCCGACCCTTTGTTGGGTCTCGCTACCCTTCCTTTGTGGCGCTTTACCGGCTTATCCAGGTCCTAGTAGCTCTGCCTACTATGTCCGGCCATCACTCCCTCTGCCCTGCATGGAGTTCATAGTGGTTCCTCTGATCCGTCCGAAGGTCTTGCTGGGTTTTGCTGTCCTGTTGTCTGTCTAGTTTGTTTTATTGTTTTCGTGTTGTCTGTCCTGTTCGTAGTTGTTTTTAATTTTTTAATCTACTTGTTGTTATTCAGAAGAAAAAAAACAAGGGTTCCAGGTGGTCCACCTAATGGGCCAGCAAAGCACTCGAAACACTCAAACAATCCATCATTGGGTCTGCTTCAGAGAAGGTCCATGTACTGTTGTACACGTTTTGTACGCTAAAATCCAAGCCCCAAAAAAGAGACCTAGCTCCAGGAGACAAAAGTCAACTTCGTCGTTCCACATGTTAGGAACGACTTTTCTATAACTGCAGCAGTAATTAATCGAAACTATGGATTCACTGAAGCTGATGTTCCTTCCGTGAAGCTCGAGCAACCTTCGTTGGATTCACTGAATTAGCTGTAAAAATGGGACACAAAGCCATCTAAATTGAATTAGACTCAATGAAAATCATCTATACTATTCAGAATCCAAATATGATCCAAAATTTACAACTGCACCGATCATAAGGGATATCCTCAGTACTCGGAAAATCTGAACCTTTTGGTCGACAAAAAAAATAAAAAAAAATCGAGCAATGAAAAACCTCTAGCAAGGTTTCGAACTTGGGTTTGCTAATCCAATTCACAGCCCAAAATTGGACCCAAAGTTAAACCATGCACGCACCCCGTTGTGACGGTGTAACGACTAACGATTAGCTAAAGGTGAAGAGCTACTAATGCAATTATGAAACGAGTGAGATTTTCAACTATCAACCAAGAAAAGCACTCGCAAAAATCATATGTAAAGTCGTGAGAAAACTGCGGAGAATGCTGGGCACAAAGACGAAGTAAAAGAATATGGGTCAGGCCGGACATTCTCTTTTGCCTACGTGGGTTTATAGAAGAAAACAGAAGATCCACTTTTCAGGCCTTCGTGTGGTTTTTAGCATAGCAAATATGCAGGGATTGGGGCTTAATGCGAATACTGCCTAGCGCTGGCTCAATAAAACGCATACTTTATTTATAAGTTATTACTTTGGGGGCCTTGTGCTCAGAGTAACCTTAGGCAAGCGCCTAACCTTCCTTACCTCTGAGCCGGCCCTGCGGGCATCTGGTTCGAACTTTAAATATATATATATATATATATATAACCAACTACCATGTTCTGTATTCTGCCACAAAATTGGTTGCTTTTCGACTGTCGTAGAATCGCCCCAATGTGTGCTGATGTTCTTTAAACATTTACAGATTGATGGCATCGACCGGGAGAGCTTCTTCTTCTTCTTCTTCTTCTTCTTCTTCTTCTTTCCTCGAGGAAGTACTGGTAGCCCCGCCTCTTAATTTCTTTTGGGAACCATACTGGTAATTAAGTTCATGTCAGGTTTTTGCCCAGATCAGTTATAATGACGTCCCTTTCATTTAGCAGAGTATTCCATTTCCGACCCGTCACGGGTACCTCAGCTATCAAGAAGTTTGGGGATCATCTCTTGCTGTTTGAATCGCGCCGACATCAAATTCGTGATTAATTTCCGGACGAGACGGCCGGTTGAAGTTCACCTCTGATCATTCTCATACAAAATAAGTAAATCTAACCTTAAGTGCAAGCTTGAAGTTTGAGAATGTTTGAAGTTCACCTCTGATCATCCTATAATATTGGTTTGGTTTGGTTTGATTCTATAAAGAAAATTTTCTAAAAAAAATAATAATATGACTTTGAAATTGTGCTAATGCATATTTAAATTCGAAGGTAAACTTGAATTTCCAATTTTTTATTGTAACTTGGATATTTGTCACGTAATTAAGATGATGACGCAGTATTAATATTTGTCTTGGCAAAACATTAACATAAGAATAAAATTCTAATTAATGAAATTCTTTAATAATTAGTGAGAGACGGAGCTAGCAAGGAGCTGGGGCAGGCCCCCTTTCAAGTTCAACATAAATAAATTTATTTTTCTAGGCCAAAAAAAAATAAGGTAGCACTATTTTTAAAGGAATTTGTTAGTATTTGGTAAAACATGGTTGATCTGGACAAATATGAGGATATTAAATTTAGTGAAAAAGTGAAGAGAGATGATTTTTAAAATTTATTATAATAAAAATTAGTGATACGATAAAGATAAATAAAGAAAAATTATAACGTAATTTTTTATTATGTTAAAAATTTAAAAAGTATAAAATTTTAATAAACAAATACAGCGACTCGTGGAAAGAGTAATAGTTATCAACGGTAATCACGGAAAAGAAGTTTCTTTCGTAAAGACACATCTATCTCTTCCATTTCCCTAAAGAGAAGACTTTAATTTGAAATCAACAGAGCGAAAAATATATATACCGGAGCAGCTACGATCTCTGTGGAGTGGAAAGAAAGACGTTTCTTCTATCTATACTTCCTCCGTTCCTCGTCACTAAAAGATTGGTCTTCCTTTTCTTCACTCTTAAGGGATAAGCTTTGAGCCTAACCAAAAAACAGAATGAAAAAAAAGAAAGAAGAAGATGCTTCGAGCCACTGATAATATTGCACGTGTTCCATCAAAAACAAGAAAGAATGATAATATTTATAATATTGCACGTGTTCCATCGAGAACAAGACAGAATGATTATACATATTCACATTTATTTTTAAACAAATTTTGTGTTTTTAAGAATCAATTCGTACTAAAAAATTTTAATTTATTAAATCACTTTAAAATTTACTTATGCATAATATTATAGATAAAATTTCTTTTTTAATAATACTATAATTTTGATGTGCCGAATTTTAATTGTCAGAATGATATCTGATTAATTGTTCAGCTGAATCAGATTTGACTTTTTGTTTGAGAATGTCATCATAATCAATTTCGAAGGCATCGATCTCAACAATTTTGAAAGCTAACGATAAAGGAATGTCAAGACAAGATAAAAACTTGGCATGTGATTTGATTTGTTTTACCATAGAAATGTGTTCTTCAGTCCATGAAAAATGATGTTTCTAAAGACTATATATATATATTTATATAATAGGAATTATTTTGCATCTTCCTTAAACAACCCAACAGGGTTGGAAAACACACAAATTTTAGAAAAAAAGAAGCAAAAGATATGATAAATATATGATTTGATGATTAAAAAAGAAAGGAAAATCGGATCTTATAATGCAAGGTTATAAATACATTTTTTCCCTTAATTAACCAATTAATCACGATCTGTCCTGTCCACAGTCAACTTTATTCCAATGAATTAAAAATGATTGGAATATAGAACCTTATGTTAAAAAAGGAAAATTAATCCGGATATTTTGAATTCAAGCTGGTTTAAAATGCGAGGGGGAATCAGCATCTTCCACCTTTACCTTTGTATAAGGGGACTTGCTTTTGATAGATATTTGAATAAATACATTTTTTCCCTTAATTAACACGTGGACGACAAGACGGTCTCACGTGACCCGCCATCCAAACACGAAAGTCGTTGAAATCAAAACCTACCGCAAAATAAAGCAGGACACGTGGAGGACCCGATAAGAATCAGAAAATAATACTATTCCTTCCTGACCCAAAGCGCACCGCATTGTCCAGTTATCATCTCCTCTCTCTCTTTCTCTCTCGCTGTACCACTTTTAAATAGCTCAGAGCCTCAGGGACCTGTTATTTCAATTGTAAGCAGAAACCGAATCCAACTGGGTTCTATTGTCTATCGTGTGGTTCTGGAAAGTCCCTCAACCGATAATCGTTAGAGAGACTAAACTCGAAAGTCGTAGAGTTCAAAGGGCTTGCCTTTACCTTGACCTTGCTCTGCTGCTGTGTTTTTTTGTTGTTGTCGCGTCTGTTTTTATAGATGTATTTTCAATGCGAAGAGTTAAAGGTTTGGGATTGTTGAACGATGCCAGAGAGCGTGAAAGAGACCGAGGATACCGCCTCGGAAGCGACGTCGTCCACAGGGGAGGAGTCGTCGGAGGAGGTGAATTTGTTTGGGAAATACGAGCTGGGGAAGCTGCTCGGCTACGGGGCCTTTGCGAAGGTGTACCACGCGAGGAACGTCAGCACCGGGCAGAGCGTGGCAATCAAGGCCATGAGCAAGCGGAAGATGCTGAAAGGTGGCCTAACGGAGAACATTAAGAGGGAGGTTTCTATCATGCGCCGACTGCACCACCCCCATATCATCAAGCTCTTTGAGATCCTCGCCACGAAGACGAAGATCTACTTTGTCTTGGAGTTCGCCAAAGGCGGCGAGCTCTTCGGCAAGGTCGTCAAGGGAAGGTTCAGCGAAGATCTCAGCCGTCGGTATTTTCAGCAGCTTATCGCCGCCGTTGGATATTGCCATTCGCGTGGCGTCTCTCACCGGGACCTGAAGCCGGAGAATCTCCTCCTCGACGAGAATTGGGACCTGAAAGTCTCCGACTTCGGGCTCAGCGCCGTTAAGGACCAGATCCAGCCAGACGGGCTGCTCCACACGCTGTGCGGAACGCCAGCTTACGTGGCGCCCGAGATTCTCTCCAAGAAAGGCTACGATGGTGCGAAGGTGGACATTTGGTCATGCGGCGTCATACTTTACGTCCTAAATGCCGGTTACTTGCCGTTCAACGACCCGAACCTCATGGTGATGTACCGGAAGATCTACAGGGGAGAATTTCGGTACCCGAAATGGACGTCTCCTGATCTACGCCGCTTCATTTCGCGCCTCCTCGACGCAAATCCCCAAACGAGGATTACCGTCGATGAAATCATCCGGGACCCTTGGTTCAAGAAAGGGTACAAGGAGATCAAGTTTCACGAAGAGCACGACGACGGTTTTGGAGACTACGGACACGACGAGAACGGCAAGTGCCTGAATGCTTTCGAGTTCATCTCCTTGTCGTCTGGTTTCGACTTGTCCGGCATGTTTGATTCCGAGGTTTCCTTTGGCGGGGAGCGGTTCATGTCGGAGGAGAAACCGGAGAAGATAATCGACAGAATCGGTGAGATCGCTGAGACAGAGAATGTAACGGTGACGAAAAGGGAATGGGGAGCGAAGCTGGAGGGGCAAAATGGTGATTTCGTAGTGGTAGTTGAGGTACACCGGTTGACGGATGATTTGGTCGTCGTTGAGATAAGGAGGAGAGAAAGAGAGGGTATACCTTGTCAACATATTTGGAAAGATAAGCTAAGGCCGCAGCTTGTTGATTTGATCTATCAATGGGAAGCGCCGGTCCCAGATGACAATCAGAATTCTGTGTAATGGGTGTTCCTCGTCAGCTCCGCCCCGAAACAAAAATCAAAACAAAGTGGAAACTGTTCATCATCCAGGTTCCCAAACAAGAAGTGTTCATTCTCTGAAGAAATGGCGGGTAAGTGGTCTACCTCGACCAGTCTACCTCAGTCTATGCTAAAAGTTCAACTTGACAGTGTCGTTTGAGCTGCCCTGTTTGTCACAACCAACATCGCGGGGGGGGGGGGGGGGGGGGGGGGGACAAGTCACTGTATTGGGCACGTGTTAGAAATAAGAAAAAAATTATAATGAGAAAAATTATTTATATTAAGGGAGGAGAGATAATCGAGACGAATTAAGTGGTTGGATCTAAATTATTTATATTAAAAGAGGAGATGAGAGATAAATAAGATATAAATTTAAGTAATTCGGTTTGTAGACCTATTTTTACTGTGGAATGTCAAAATGAACTTATTGATTTTTTCACTTATATTTGGATGAGTTTGGACTTACAAAAATAATTCAAGGGAAATAACAACGTCATAATAATGTCGGAAAGTTGCCGAACTGATGCCGGATGGTCGCTGGACCGATGGCCGGAAAGTTGCCAGAAGGCCACCAGACTAATGTTGAAAATCTGGCTCTGATACCATGTTAGAAATAAATAAAAAAATTAGACTGAGAAAAATTATTTATACTAAGAGAGGGAGATGAGAGATAAGTGAAACACAAATTTAAGTGGTCCGGTCCATAGACCTACATCCATTGTGGAAGGTCCACCTGAACTTATTGATTTTCTCACTTATATTCGATGAGATTACATAGAGACTTTATTTATAATTCATTAAATACAATAGTCTACGTTACTAAAACAATGTTTAGCAACGTGAGACTCAAGTGAAGGCAAGAAACCAGCGATGAAATTAATGCCATATTTGAAGGAGTTAGTAAACTTGAGATTGTTACCGTCCGTTACCCTCCATCATGGATTCATGAATGTACTGGACCATCCTAGTGACACCCACTTTATTTTTTCTTTCGTTTAATTTTAGTTTTTCATTTATGTATGACATGTATTAAATTATATATGGGGCATTTAATTATGCACAAAAAAAAGAACTTGCTAAATAATATTATTAGCTCGAAATGTCTCTAGACTAGTTTTCTTTCATATCCATAAGCCCACCGCATTAATTAAAATTTTAGTCTACGGGATGTAATTTTTTTATTCAAATTACACTATACAATTTAAAGAGACATTAAATATGTAAATTTTATTCATTCTAAAAATAAACAAAAAAAGCGCATTAAAAAACTGAAAGATACAAAATATCTCCTTGGCCTGTCCATTCAACTTTAAATTATAGTGTACATAATTCTATGTGGTGGAGCAGCCCCAATTTATTCACCTCGTGCATAATTTAATTTGGACAACTGTTCATCCATGAATAAACAAACAGGAACATGTGAGTACTAATTGAGGAGTACCAATACCTTTGTAACTTTGTTTGTTTTCGGAATCATAATGCATGTCTTTGTCATGCATGCTGAAACCATACCTACTGAATTATCAACAAGGGATAGTACATGCAACACTCTGTATGAAAAGTATTCATTATTTGTGTTCAATTTCCACCCTTTTCTATTTTTTACAAGCTATTTATCAACCACATTTGTTACTTCTAAAACAACCGGTAACTTCCTAATCAATTACAACCCAAGCCCATGCGAGAAGCTAGTTGGCTTATTATAATCTACTGCCAACAATGCCTAGATCTCCGTGACTCCATCCTAGCCATCCATTCAATAATAACTCAGAAATTCTTCAATCATCTGCTACCTTCTCCAACCTTCCACAATACTTCTTCTATTCAATTTTGAATTATTGGCATGAATTGTGAGGTGAACAGTGCGGATGCAGGGGTATCGAACCTGTGCGTCCGCTACCCATTACTTGCCCAAAAAAAATTACACTTGTTTTTTTTTTCTTCCTGAGTTGGCTAGGTCCGATACCCATTAAGTCCAGGTCCGATACCCATGAAATTCAGGCCAACTAGACTTAATGGGTATCGGATCTAAAATAATTTTTTTTTCTACACATTGATTTTACTCCTAGCGTTACATAATAATTGAGACAAATATACAGTTATTATGATTTTTTTGTTTTACTTTGATTACAAGTTCTTCAACTGAGGGGTAACTTCCTACCATCTTGCTAAATTTTTGTTAATAAAAAATTATTTACTCTTTGCTCCTAATTTTTCACAATCAAGATCACTTCATTTCTTTCTCCATATGTTGATTTGTTTCTTCATTTTTATTAGATACCTCGAAAAATGATGTATTTGTTTAGGATCCTTGTATAGGCAAACCAAAGTTCTGACCATTTTTGGGATATGTTTATCTAAGGAACTCTTTTACTAAATCTTGTTTATCCTGAAAATTTTGTTTTTATTATTCAGAGCATGATTTGCCATCAATTGTTGCTTTGTGTGTGGAAGTTGCTTTGCAGAATGTGAATATATTTCAATTCCAAATCCATTTTTGGGATATGTTTATCTAAGGAACTCTTTTACTAAATCTTGTTTATCCTGGAAATTTTGTTTTTATTATTCAGAGCATGATTTGCCATCAATTGTTGCTTTGTGTGTGGAAGTTGCTTTGGAGAATGTGAATATATTTCAATTCCAAATCCATAGAACCTAGAGAAAGTAAATTACAAATGCATCCCCAGTAACTTTTTGTCAAAAAAAAGGAAAAAAAAAAGGCAGACCCCAGTTGTGGTAGTAGCCAAAAAATGTAAGAAATACAATCCCTAGTGGCATCAAGACCTCAACCATTAGAATCATCTGTAATTTGTTATGAATTTTTAGAATTAAGTTGAATTAGATCATCAAGAGTGATTTGCGTAATAAGTTTAGAGATAACTGGATAAATGATTGCATGTTAATGTACATCAAGCAAGAAGTTTTTAAAACTATTGAGAACGAAGTTATTTTGTAATATTTTCAGAAGATACAAACTCGTAGGATCCAATTGTCACCTCTCAGCCGCAGTACATATTACGGTACATGTATTCCAATATTTTTAATGTTTTTAGTCCTTAATTTTCGACATTGTAACTCTAAGACAATGTTTTGCATTACGAAGGAAAAATTATTTTTTGTCATTTCGTCTTTAAAGTTCGACATCCATAAATTTTAATCCTGATTCCGCCTCCAGAGGTGAAGAGTGATGACTGATAAGAGTTAGCCATGCACATGGTCGGTCGTACGTACGGAGGATCGATCATTGCTTAGGGTATACGTATTTTCCCATTTCTTTCGTTTTCCAACATTTGTAAATGGATTATGGAAAGTTATTATAACATGTGAATTCAGTGTTTCCATGTGGCATGGCATCTGCTGCCCAATAAACATAAAAGTTGAACCCAAAATGGACATGGGCTCACAACTGGGCCACATCAACATTCGGTCTCGGCCATGGTATGCTGATCATGAAACATAGAGTGCAATTTATCGAGAAATTAAAAAATAAAAATAAAGATGAACTGGATCGCAATATGAGTGATCAGGAGCTCAAATATTTGCCCAATTGGGCCTGCTTGTCCAAATTGGAAACTGCCACTGGACAAACGATGACGGTTCAAATATTTGTTGCCAAAAAATCTAGGTCCGTTGCGAAGTGAGAGAGGAATCTGGTCAAATATCTGTGCCATTAAGATTAGGATCGATATTCCCCAATTGGTTAGTTTGTCTAAAAATCTAGGCCTTTTGCTAAGTAGGAAATAGGAAATGGTTCAATATATGTGCCATTGGGATTATGATCCTCTCTAATTGCTTGCTAAAATTTTAGACTCTTGCTAAGTGGGGCAGACAAAACTTGTCCAGTATTTGTGCCCTTAGGATTAGAATACTTTATAATTTGATGTAGGAGAGAGATAGATGCATCATATGTGTATTCCAACATTATATACTATTTAATTCGGATACTATTGGATCTATATACTATGTCTATCTTTATTTAGTCCAATTCGGGACGGTAAATTAGCGAAGATCTTTATCAGTGCCCTTGGTGAATTGTGCAAATCTAATGCATATCCTCATGTTTCACCCCTCTGTTATCCTATCTGATCTTTAAACCCGAAAAGAGATTGAAATAAATAGGGAACAAAATCGGAGGTAATTCAATAAAAGTTAGTCATGAGAATAACTTTCGTTCAAGTAAAGGGCGGGAAAAAAGTGAATGGAGAAAAGAAAAAAGAGGAAACTATACCTTAAATTTAAGGTCACTTTAAACTTGAAAAGTTTTATGAACTCCCTCAACAGCATCATTAACTCCATTGGCTACGTCATTAACCAGATCTTCACCCTTAAATCCCTTCTTAAACACAAATTTTCCCAAAAGTCTCTCTCCCCAATCCCAAAGATGTAACACAATGTATGTACCAATTCCTCCTACTAACCCATAGGCTATAGAATAAGTCAGCGGCATCAATTTCATAGTCACGAATGCAGGAATGGCCTGCCTCATGTCGTCTCACTCAATCTCCATCACAGATCGATCTCATCATCAACACCCCCACCAAGATCAACGGTAGCCCCACTGCCCATGGAGGAATTGACGCAAGTAACGGCGCAAAGAAGAAGGCCAAAAAGAAATACCCCGCCACAGTCAACGTCGTCAACCCAGTTCTTCCACCTTCTCGTATTCCCGTCGAGGATTCTATATATGTGGTCACAGGGGAGGTACCGAGTAGCGAACCAATTACAATCGAGGCAGCGTCAGACATGAACGCGAAATATTGACCCTCGAATTCACCGTTGTGATAAGTGAAACCTAAAAATCTGGCCATTGAATATTAGGCATCGGTTATTGTGTGAGTGAGGTTATTTTGTAAGTGTGTGAGTGGACAGGTGATATTAGAAGTTGAGAAATTTAATGGCTGAAAAAATGTCACGTCATTTAATGAATCCGGGTCGATTTCGCGGGTCGGGTTCGTGGGTCAGGTTCATTAAATGACGTGACATTTTTTCAGCCATTAAATTTCTCAACTTCTAATCTCACTCGTCCACTCACACACTCACACAATAACTTTTGCCCATTAAATATAGCGTACCAATGTTGTCGAGTATGCCGACGTATAGGAATGTTATCAGAGCCTCCCAAAAATGTCCTTTGCCCATAATTCCCTTGAAGCTTAAGGCCCCAGTCGTGCTCTTAATCACGTGCACATCAACAACCTGCTTAAAATATTGGTAACTGGAATTCCCTACCTCCGTATTGGGGAAGATCATTACGGGAGTGTTTCTGAACCAGGAAACCACGGTTACGAAAGCTATGCCGTAAATCACAGCGCCTTTGATGTTTTTCACGAGACAGAACGCTATTATGATGAAGCCAACAACACCCAGCCAAAATGTCGGGCTTTCCATTCGGTTGTTCAAGCATAGGATATCAGTTGAGACAGAGCCGCCCGGTACTAAAGTTACAGTTCCGTTGGGTGACATTACGACGGGGGCTAATGCTGCTCGGGACCATCTCGGGCAGGCTGCGAGTGTGACTAGGGTGGAAGAGTTGTAACCGACTAGACCGATGCCCTGGTTGTTTTGTAGACCGATGAAAGCGAGGAAGAGGCCGATACCGGCGGATGAAGAGACACAGACGGGTTTTGGGATGAGTTTTGCGAGTTTGGCACGTAAACCAATGGCTGAGATGAATAGGAAGATCAAGCCTTCTATGAAAATGGTTGTTAAGGAACTTTCGTAGGGTACTGTACCTGAGCCGTGAAACCCCACAACGTTATAAGTGAAATAAGCGTTTGTACCCATTCCGGGAGCCAAAGCCAAGGGGACTCGGATTCCCTCCTAATAGGGAATTACCGAGTCGGTCTTAACCGATCGTTGGATGGGTGATAACGCATTAATGAACTCATTCAACGACATGTATTAAAATGCTTTAAAAAAATTCAAATGAAAGAAAAAAAAGTTCGGATGGGGCGTTAAAAACGTAACGGTGAGCAAAACTCATTGTTTCACTATCTCCCTCAGAATATGCTTTGGCCCAGTTTTTTTTATTTTGCTTCTTCTCCAAGCTACTTAGATCAGAGAGGACAAATTGAGAGAGAGAACATCACTCTCAAAGCTGGTTTGAAGGGTATTGTGCGAAAGAGAGACAAAGTGAGAGAGGAGATTTCTTCCCACCCAGTATTGTGCTTCTTCTCCAACATGCTTCTTATCCGCTGGATGTGGAGGTTTTCTTGGAATTTTAAGGTATCTCTTTATCTCTTATCAATAATCTGATGAAATTTTCTTTGTGCATTTTGCAAAAAACGTCGATTATTGAGTTGGTGATGCAACCCTTGAAATATATACATATTTTCATGCACGTGCATCCATACATTATTTTTTTATCTATTCCACAACTGCCGCATGCGGATCACCACTCATGGAAATTGTGGTCCACCTTGTCTAGCCACTCATAAGGATCACCACTATTGAACTTAGGAAAAATCAATCTTTAGTCTCTTTGGTCCTCGGTTGTTATATCGATTTCCATCATCATCGTCATAGTCGCCTCCACGGTATTGTGGCCTTCTTGGTTCTCGGTTGTAAACTGATTTCCATCATCATCCTTGTAGTCACCTTCACGGTAATAAGGCCTTCGAGGTCCTCGGTGGTTAAACCAATTTCCTCCATCATCATCATTATGGTAGTCGTGGCGGCCTCTTTGCGGTCTCTCATGTCTTCTAGCATCTTCATGGACCCGGTCATAGGGTACCTCCTCCTTATACTGACTCCCCCCGAATTCTTCCTCCGTCCTTGCATGGTCATCAGCATCATGGTCGAGCTCCTCCTCACGCAGCCACATCTCTACTACCTCCCGCTCATTCTCCACTCGTCCACCCAATCTAAGTGTTTGTCGTGGTCTTGACTCTCCTCTTGTGGACTCGGATATGTGAGTTCTTCTTCCATCAAAGGGCTGCTCCTCTTCCACGCTTGGGGGTTGCATGCAGTTGCCCCCATTCAGTTCTCCTCCAAGTCTTGCCAATATTGCTTGCAAGTCTTGCCTCATGCCTTTCACCGCTTTCATATTCTCCTCTGTAGCATTTGCGACTGACTCTATGGCCCCTTGCATGTCAGCCATGGTAGTAGTAGTCTCCACCATCTTCTTCTTCATCCAACGAGAGGAAGACTCCAAAGCTTCAAAGCGGTCTTTGTTGGATGGGAATGAACATGATCTGGCCTCCATTGGAATACAGGCTGCAACAACAAGTACAACCTTGGGTTCTCTCCAAAATGAAGATCGAACCCCCTCCCACAAAAAGCTTCGCACGAACAACTTTCGACCTTGGATTCTCTCCAAAAGAAGATCGAACCTCTCCTCTACCAAGAACATAACAAGAACAAACTAGTTCCAACCTTGGGTTCTCTAAAAAATGAAGATCGAACCCTGCCTCAAATAATAATTACAGTAGAAACAAACAACTTCCAACTACAATAATCCCCACAAAGAGAATCGAAGTAAGGTTTGCTCGTGTTTACCTCGCTTGAAGCGTAGAGATCTTCAAGCAACTCCTCTCAATGAAAGCACCAATTTGTTAGGATCCCAGGTCAAAGACTTCACAACAATCACCAACTCCTCCAAGCAATCCGCTCCAACACCACATTTGATCCCCATGAACAGTTTCAAGTAACACACGAGCGAAAGTAAATAGGATCTAGCACATGAGAAATGAAAAATACCTCGATGTTATTATGAAGAACGTGGTCTAAGGATTATTAGTCATTTGAACCACAAGAACACACTCGTACAAGGGTTATTAGCCCAAGCGTGCCCAAACTCCAGATGTTATTATGTAGTGTTTGGCCAAACTCACTCACAAGCTCTCTGGCTCTCAAATTACCACTCTATGACTGAATGACTACTATTGCTCCAAAGGAGTGCTTATATAGGCATCCTCATGAGCTTACAAAATCCTACAAAATCCAATCAAATCAAATCAAAATCAAATCTTCAAGATTTTAAGGAAACAATTCCTGGAATCAAGGAGATTTGATGATACATGCCTAAAACAACCGAACACAAAATGAAAGCTAATCTTCTAGAGTTTAGGAGAATTATCCTAAATCTAGAATATATGATTTATTCAATCACTAATAATAAGGAAATTGATCTTTGAAGATACCTCCATAAAGACTTGATCTCACCGCCGTCCGCCGCCCTACATGGTGGCGCCACAGTCATGTTCCTCCATGGGTGGTGATGCTCCTCTGACTCCTAAGACCATGCTCTTCACTTCCCGCTCGGTCCCCACTAAGGGTAGTGGTGCTCCGCCGCCGGTGGTGGTTGCTGTGAGAAGCAACTCTTGATCATCTGCTGCTGCTTGACTTGGCTGGTGGCCAAGGCCCTGCTGTGGCACTGTGTCATGACAAGTCTTGGTGTTGTCCATGTGCTTGCCATGACATGTATGTGGCTGGTTGGCTGGCAGGCCAGACATGGGCATCGTTGGACTGTCATAGCTTATCATGGGTGCTTGTGCGCCTTACTTGCTTGCGTGCGTGCTGATGTCATGACATGACTGTGGTGCTTTGGCCGCGGGCGCTAAAGGCGTATCATGTACTCCTGCCGCAGGCGCTGTGGGCATGTTAGGGGCGCCCATGAGTGTCATTGACGCCACAACTTGCGACCTATCCTCCCATTAGTGCCTGTGTATGCCATTGTCTTCACTTTTGATCATTTCACCACGTTAGACGTCGTATGGCGTTTGTTTCCGAAATTTTGGCACCCCAAAATTTCAAGCCAAGTTAAAAAAAAACTACAAAATAATCTCTCTCCATCAAATAATTTTTTATTATAATATTTATTTAAATATTGTCTCTCTTTCACTTTTTAACGAACTCCTATAAAATATATTTATTTTTTACCTAATCTAATATTTCTAAAATTTCCGCTATAAAATTTCCACGAACAAACGTTAGTAAAGATGGCAGTTGGACCATGTCCTGAGCGAAGGACGAGAGATCAGATGGCTGCAATTCGGTCAGGGATACCGGTCCAGAGAAATATAACCTGGGGAAACATATTGCAGATCTTGTCAGCATTCCAATTACTGCAAGCGGACGTACGTCTCATGAAATCTGAGTAGATGATCCCTTCATTAGCTTCGTGTGACATGTCATATTAATGTCAGCGCATGCGAGCTCGATGTCTTCTTTGCAATTTTTGTGCTTTCCGTAAATAGTTTTTGTTTGCGTACGGGTAACTCAAGTCCCTAATTTAAACAGGATTAGGGAACCCTAATCTAATTCCCAACGATTAGACTTTAAATCAAATCATTCCTTAAAACTTTGGCAAACACTACAAGTCTACAGCAAACAAGCCTTAGGGGAATATAGCTTATACAGTGTATAATATACACTACCTCCTACTAAGTATGTATAATAACTTGATATATATGCTTAGACAGGATTGATGATTTAAAGTAACCGGAAATTAGGGAAATTATTTGTAACTGAAACGTTAAATATTGGCGGCCTAGCTACCGCTGTATTCCTTGCTTGTCCCTTCCCACAACCTTAAATCATTTTCCAATATTCGTTGTTTGCTTCTGTCTTTTTGTCAAGGTTGGGGGTTGGCGAGGGGTAGTTGGCCTTAAATACGAATAGAGCGTGGCAATGTCGTCGAGTTCGTGCCCACTATAACGACGTCGCTTCCTGGAATTTGGTTCCATTTCCTTCCCATGGTGAAATTTTTATTTCCATGCATGAGACTGCCACTTGTCCAGTTGGGTCAAGATCAACGAAATGGGCCCTGTTGGATAGAGTATGGGTCTCGGCCTTGTCATTTTCCTTCCCAGCTTACGTGTCAAAATTACCATAAAGCAATTGCAATCCACCTAATTACCATATTAGACTTGTGTAGAATAATTTATGGGCGACTTCTTTTTCTGCCTCTTCCTTAACCAAGACGTCATCCAAATATGGTAAACGGGTCAAACTAATTTCGGGTAAGGGCAGCTTTAGGCCGCGGTTAACCCAATATAAATATATGGTTATCTAGACTTAAGCCGTGTTAGTTAGCCAAGCAGTCATCGAAGACTTAATCGTCCTCCTATAACATTTCCTTAATTTAATATATGCATTGCATTCGGTAATATTTTCAGATATTTTAAAATTTCACCCAATTTGACGTTTAAGGGACGAGAAAATTTGTGAATATATTCAATTCTCTACAATTTGTGTAACGTGTGTTGATGTTCTCCTAAGAGTGTGTTCCGTTAAGATGTTTTGTGAGAATTTTTTGTGTTTTGAAAATTTTTTTGTGATGTTAACTTTATTGGTATGCGTGTTGTAATTATATTTATGTGGTGAGAAAAATGATGTTTGGTTGTAAAATCCTGAGGATTCAAAAAATCCTAAGGATTCATGGTAAACGAACAGCCTCTAAGGCTTCTTTAATTCTTAATAAATATTAGTTTTAGTAGAGGCAGACTTTCAATCCATGGCTAAATTTATTAATTATTTAAATAAATAGGAAAATAAAATTAGGCCACCTCTTGAAAAGGTACTAGTGTACTACTAGCTAGGACTATTAAAACATGATTTGCAAAACTAATTTTTCAGCTCATTTTTTGAAAGTTTCCAACTTGAATATATAAGATTTAAGTCAAAACACAAAAATCAAATTAATCTTGCCACCGACCATGCTTCTCTCTCTAGTTTTGCTGTTTAAATTAAAGGGTTTAATTTAAAAGTAGATAGACACAACGTGTGAACCCTACAATATTTAATGTAAGTTTTAAATTATTTAATATATGTTTTTTTCTCCGAATTACATGATTTAATTTGGACAATAAATTAGAGAGAATAATTATTCTACGAGATGAGGCAATGAGACCTAAGTTGGAATTGAATATGTACTAATGTCACTTATATATATATACACTGATGGATCTTGAAATCATCAAATGAAGGCATTGTCATTCTAAAGGTACATCTCTAAGGATTATTTTTAGTAGTGATAGTAAGACAATTTTCTCAATTCCAGTAATTTTTTAATGTATATAAAATGGTAGAAAATGCACATATTCATGTATTAATTAGGAGAAAAATTCACAACTCACGATTTTTATACACATGTACTGATGGAACGTACTTCACTCACAACTGTGTAATCGTGGTGGCATTTGTTTCTTTACTTGCCAAAGAAGCAGGCCAGGCCAAAATATCAAGCAAGTATTGAGATCGTCATCCCTTTTATAGCCGATCAAGACCCAATATTGGAGATCAACATAATTCAAAATGGACAATTTTTTTTTTTAAATTCTTATAGTATTAAATAAATATAATAAATAGATATTATATTATTTAATATTATTCAGGTAAAAATTATAATCATTATAATTATTGTCTGAATTGCATAGTACAGTTCAGAAAAAATTAAATTAATAAATAAATTTTATACTATTTAATATTATTCCTATAAAATTTGGAATAATATAAACATCACAATAGTTTACCTCTTAAATCCACCAATCAATGGTCGGGCTGTTCAAGGCTTCAAGCCCTACGGTTCGGTCATTGAGTATATTGTTTTGTATTTTTCTTGCAGTCCTTCGTAATTTATGTTCTTCTCCCTCTCTCTTATCGTTTCACGCTCTCTCTCTTCTTACAGTTTCTTCGCTGGTAAAGGAACGAACGAGCCGCGCGACGGATTCGTCCCGACACGCACGAATATCAGAAAGCACTGAATCGCCTCTCTGAATTTCGGCTCTCATTGTGTTGGCCATGGACTCACAATCTGTAAGTCTCCGAACCCCTCCTCACCCTTTCGATTGAGATAGCCTCGCGCAATCGGAGCTCCGGACGACTCCGTTTCATTTGAAGACCAACACATCAATTAATCTATTTCGAGCTTACTGCTCGGGTTAATGTTGTATTGTGGGGACACTAATGGTGGATGTTGTTTTTTTTTTTCTAATGCTTCTAGGGTTCTTGAAGTTTCGGCGAATTAGTATCTGCGAGAAATTAGAGCAAGGGTTTTCCGTTTGAAAAATTGTTTCAGGAGATTGTGGGTTGTGCTTGACTTTAGGGTTTGTTGTGTTTGATTCGAGACGGGGAAGATAGGCGTGGGCTAGAGGATAATGTGTATACTCTGCGTGATTCAGAAGTGGTCTCGCCGGGTCGCTACGATGTTACCTTGGTTAGTTATTCCACTCATAGGACTTTGGGCTCTCTCTCAGCTTTTACCGCCAGCATTTCGGTTTGAGATTACGTCGCCGAGGCTGGCCTGCGTGTTTGTGCTTTTGGTTACTCTCTTTTGGTATGAGATATTGATGCCTCGGCTGTCAGCTTGGCGGGTTAGAAGGAATGCGAGGCTCAAGGAAAGAAAGAGATTTGAAGCAATGGAATTGCAGAAGCTTCGGAAAACCGCGACAAGGCGGTGCAGGAACTGCTTGACTCCATATAGGGATCAGAATCCTGGTGGGGGTCGGTTTATGTGCTCATATTGTGGGCATATTTCGAAGCGGCCAGTTCTGGACTTGCCTATACCATCTGGTATTGGTAATAACGGGATTATTAAGGATTTGGTTGGAAAAGGTGGGAAGATATTAAATGGTAAGGCATGGTCAGAAAATGGATGGATGTGCGGTCAGGATTGGTTGGAGAATGGCAATTGGGCTGGTGGGTCTGTTGGAGAAAAGTCGAGTTATTGGAGGAAAAATGGGTGTGGAGTTTATGGAGGAGATGAACATTGTTTTGCTGAGAAGTCTTACTCAGGAGTTGTAATTTTTTTGTGCAAGCTGCTGACGTCTTTTTTCTTAGGCATCAGGTGGCTTTGGAGAAAGATTTTTAGGTTTAGTTCATCGAGGGAAGATAGTTCAATTGATGCTGAGCATCAGGCAATGTTTGCTGAGAAGGGTGAGGATGGAGTTAACTATAATCCAAGCAAAGGAGAGAAAGCACGCAGAAAAGCTGAAGAGAAGAGACAGGCTAGGTTAGAGAAGGAGCTTTTAGAGGAGGAAGAACGAAAGCAGAGGGAGGAGGTTGCAAAACTGGTGGAGGAACGTAGGAGACTGAGGGATGAGAAAATGGAGGCTGAAAAAGATCGTGGCAGCACATCACCTGTCATCAGTGTAAAGGATCGTAAGAAGGAAGCAGAAAAGAAGCGTCGGGAGAGAAGGAAAGAAAAAGACAAAGGGTCTAGCAAGAGCAATTCTGACGCAGAAGAGCTAGAAAAGAGAGCAGGTAAGGATAATGAGCGAAAGCGAGAATCGGACAAGAAGAGTGAGGTTGATCATCGGGAATATCAGAAATCTGGGACAGAAAGTTTTAGAGTCCAGAGCACAGAAACTGGACATGGGATGAAAAATATCTCTGCAAACAATTTTAGCCGGGGAAATTCTGGAACGCGGTATCTGGATCGTATGAGGGGTACAATCATTTCCTCTTCTAGAGCATTTACTGGTGGTAATCTTTTTGGAAAGGGTGCCACTACGCCTACCACAATTATGAAGGAAAATAAGTCCAACAGTTCTGTTGATCATGTCCATGCTTTTCCTCATAAGAGAGATTTATTTCCACACGAGCATGTAACTGGAAAACCAAGTGCAAATGGAGATGACAAGAACTTCAATCGCCCTGTAAGTAGCATTTGCAGTGTATTTACTTTGACATGCACAGGTCCTCTGGGTGCTTGATTGGATATTTGTTCATTTCTCTTTTCATGTAGTTAGCATTTGTCTTCTATTTGAAATTATTCTTGTCCATCATGCTAATTGCATATGCTATGTTGTCCACTATCTTTAGATCCATACGTCAAAGCCTTTTGTAGTTTTTTTCAAAGTAAGAGATTTATATTAAACCTTCTTAGTTATGAGTTTTCAGAAAATTGAGTTTTCTTATTTTCATTAATCAACATTTAAGCTTCATTTTTTTTCTGTATCTGGACTAAACTTCTAGTGGCACTCTTAGCACTACTTTCATATTTGATATCTATTTTCCATATGTTGAGCCTTCCATCTACTGCACGATTTACCCCGCCTTCAGCCCCACTCCCCAAGAAGCAAAACACAACAAGTTAAGTGAAAATTAAATTACAAACTGTAAGAACAGTATTATGTCCACATCAAATGCTTCGGCTTGTCAGGAATGCCATGGTAAGCGGCTACAGGCTATGGTTGAGTCCTGCTAGTTTTTCATGCATGATAATCTTAAGTGTATTTTATCATACTGTTACAAGATTGAGCTGTTGACCTGCAGGTGTTCTCAGAACCACAACCTAGGACAACACCTAAAAAGTCTTGGCAACAATTATTTACTCGATCAACATCTGTTCCTCCCTCAAATCAAAATGTCATAAGCAGACCAAATACAAAGTTCCAAGGAGAAGGTCAAAGCCCACAGTTTTACAGTCAGGCATCATCAACACAGTCATATAATCCAATAAACTCTGGACTGCCATCCCCATTTACATTGTCTGCCTATCCAAATGGATCTGCAGGTGGTAGTTTTGGTTTTTCACCTACAATCGAACCAATCTTTCCCCTCATGGGGGAGCCACTTCATGCTTTTATACATGAAGAGCCAGAGCTTTTTGAAGACCCATGTTATGTTCCTGATCCAGTATCCTTACTCGGGCCTGTTTCAGAGTCACTTGATAATTTTCAGTTGGACGTCGGCACTGGCTTTGCAACAGAGATGGGATTGGAAAGGCCTCGTGCTTTGAAGAAGGTATCTGCTTCATCTGATGTCAACAAGCTTTCTCCAATCGAGTCTCCAATGTTGCGAGAAAAGCATACCACTTCTAATTGGTTTCCAAGTACCTCTAGGGCCCAAGATATGCGTACTGCATCAGTGAATGTCTCTACTGCAAATGAGACTGGGACATGGCAGATGTGGAATACTTACCCTCTTGGTCAGGATGGTCTAGGATTAGTAGGTGGGCCAGTGAGCTGGCTTTTACCCCCTGAACGGAACAATTCAAACAAGGAAGATTTCATGCATCCTTCTCAAAAAACTGCAGCATCACTATTTGCCAATGAGGACCACATCCTTTCTGGCACTCATTCTCCTCACAATGTTTTTCTTGGTGGTGGGGGGCAGAATGTTGGACCATTCAGCGCTGTTACTAGTTCAAGTGATAATGACCCCTGGTCACAAAAATATTTGTTTCCACCATTATTGGGAAGTGAAAACCATTTTGCTCTCAAGCCTCAGGAAGAAACTAAACAGAATGAAATGGTGTATGGCAGTCCTGGCTCTGGAAGTAAACATCCATTTGAGCTGTCTCCTGCTAATCGTTGGTCGAAGTAAGTCCACTACCCTTCTGTTCTTGTTATATTAGCTTTACAACCATACATCTTGGTCGTGTATCATTGTTGAAATGTTGTGATTTTAGTTTTTATGTTCCCTCTTTGATTAGTGACTTCTGAAGGGTCCAAATGTCTGCGCTTATTGCAGTGATGTCTGCATGTTTTCACTGACTTAACACACTCTACTTCAATAATTTTTCCCTGGAGAACGTTTGTTCCGGACTTGACTTGTGTTCTTTATTCTGGCATTATGAGATATGTTTTCTTGTCCCCTCCCAACTTTCTGTATAGCCTTTATGGACATACAGTCGATTTCAGGAAGAGAAATCCCTGACCTACATGTGAGACCACACTACCTCTTGCTCTTTCCTGTACCATACAACTCTTGTCCAGTGGCGATCCACAAATGTGCCTCCCTCACCCAACCAGACGTACTTGATCAACGTGGTTGGTTGAGATGCTGCTCCCCCTACCCCAAGCGGCTGAAGCAATCATTCAATAATCTTGTAGCAATTCCTCGTTCCAATATCCTGACTAGATGCATTACAGTTTTACCATTGCTGTAGATGGGATGTGCACAGCTAACTTTTATATAGGAGCTAGACGTCAAAAAAGAATTTCTTGAGTTAGCTTAGAAAAAAAAAATTCTTGAGTTTGGATGTTGATTGAATATTTTAAACGAACTCTTGTTTTTTCAATTAGCCTTTTGTGCTTGTTCTGCTGACTTTTAATAAAGTCATTACTTGTGGGATTAAGTGAACAGTTCTTGGTGCTTCATTCATGATGGTTGTGTGAATTCAGAGGGTTTTTTTTTTTGCTTTTCCATTTTTTGTCAAGTCAAAATAGTGAATACACCTATCTATCAGTTGTTTATGTATCCGTGTGGGAACTCCATCTTTTTCATCTTGGAGCAAGCAGCTACAATGTTCCACTGCCCCCATGGCTGATTAAAGTGCATCTTTCTACATCTAGTTATTGAGCCATTGTCATGTTGATTTGATATCATCATCAGGCTTGACATTTGATAAATGAAGAATTTGAGACAACATCCTGTTGCAAATTAGGATGTCGACCAACTGACAAGGGTGTTTCTTAAGGGCCTTTGTTTTATCTCTAGTATCATAACCAATAAATTTGTCAGCCAAAGCATGGCCTGACGGTGCAACACTTCATATGGATGCAATTTCTGTTATTCAGACCATCTTCATGGATCCTCACTCAAGTTATTAAGTTCTTCCAAATGTAAATTCTTGGCTATTTCCCAATAATCGAAATGAAAGTATTTATATTTTAAAGGTAGATATATTGTCATGATTGTCCCCCTATTTTTTCCTGTATCAGTGTTGCTTGGTCAGTTTACGTAGCAATGCATGTGTAATAGCAAAAATGCATAAACTGAGCTGGGTGGGTAGTATCATCAGCTTAGGAGTTATAGCAAATATTTGCAACATGGCTGTCACCTGAAATATTTGCATCGAATAACGTGACGACTAATGACGGTTATCTTCTTGAATAACTTAAGCTCGCAATGTTGCCCTCGAAATTTTACTTGGTGTTTTAGCTCATGTTAACTGCTGGATGGGCTCTTTGCGTTTGGTTCAGTTTTTTTTTTTCACTGTCTGGTATATGCTCTTCTTAATGTGATTTGTCCTTGTGAATGTTTTTTGGGGTCCGGATTCATCAATGGTGATCTGATTACTGCATTGTTTCGATTTCTTTTAGCAGAAAGGAATGGAGTGGGCAAGGTTCAGGGGAAAGTGTTGGAAACTCATCTGTTGTAAAGCCCCCTGTTGGGAGTCTATTTTCCACCCAAGATGTACAGTCACTATGGTGATTCCATTAAAAACAGGGACGGACCTAAATACACCTGTTCTCTAGAGGCAAATAGTCTCTTTTGGGTAAGAGTTTAGAATACTGGACGCATTGTATCTTCCTGCTCTTGGTTACAAGGGAGATTCATGTTTACTTACACATGTGGCATTGCATGCATTTATGCGGCAGGCAATGGATAGGACTTGAACATTTCTGAGTTCTGATTCGTTAGATTCCTTTTATGCCCTGGGGTGTTGGCGCCTGCCTGCAGGGAGAAGCGGGGGGTGTGTCCGGAATTTCCTCTTGGTTGGATTTTCAAATGGTAATATGCTATAGTATACGGTTCTCTTGCGTAATACAATTTATATGCCACATTGTCACCGTCTCGGTCGGGTCTTTTACCATCCCCACCCGATTGGAGACGGGTTTGAAAGTTCAGGTGTCATATTTATCTTGACGGGCGAAGTATCCTCGAGGGTTCCTGTGTGCAGGCTTGTTAAATGTGTCCTCCAGCGTGACCTAGGTTTAAAATCCCCCGGGTAAAGAAGTCGACCAACACCCAACATGCACCGGAGGGGTAGAAAAGATCAAAGGAAAGAGTTCTTTCTTTTTTTAAAGTTCCAGTTTTTCAGAAATGTAAAAAGCCCGCAGGTCATACGTAACCATGTATACTCGTTAATTCTTTGTTTCTGATTTTGGCCAAAAATAGAGGAAAAATCACTTGCTTTTGATGGAACTTATTTAAAATCTGTTCGAACAAAAGGTGGCCTCATGTGATAGCCTGCCTTGAAAGTGCCCGTAATCAAATATGCCAACAAAGCTGTGCTCATTAAAATGCAGGTCTGGATGCATTTTTAAGTCAATAAGCAATTAGTTCTTGAAGGATGCACTAAATTCATCGCGTTTTTATATATTATTAAAAAATAAAAAGCAATTCCGACCTGCCGGATTCGAACCAGCGACCTAAGGATGTCTGTTAGACTTTTTGCACAACTACAGTCCTCCGCTCTACCAACTGAGCTAAGGTCGGACTCGAGGCTTGCTTGACAGATTTTATATAAATCCAAAAATAGTTAACCATTTCACTTTTTTATTAGTAAAATTCATCAAAAACTATTCCGTCTGCTCATTCTGTCTTAAAATTGGCAGTCAAACACACTTACCATTCTCCTTCCACGAATCCGCGGTCGCACCGAAGCCATAATAGAAAGGAAGCACCAGAAGGATACGCTTTAAACTCATTAAATATATTGTTGCCTCTCTCTCTCTCTCTCTCTCTCTCTCTGTGTTTGTGTTTGGTTGCATGAAAGACACCTCTCTGGTGATGTGCCTGTAATGGTTACACCTCTGATATACGGATTACCAATAGAGGCTACGTTAGAAGTATGCCCGTGTATGTGTTTCCAATTTTCATTCAGACTTCAGTTTCCAGCTCTTCGAGAGGGATTCAGGAATGATCTACGTGATTTCTATCTCATATGTACCAGAAAGTGTTGGAAGCGCCAGGTAATGATCGTGGGAAATTTGAGTTTTAAGGAGTTGGCTGTATCGTAATGAATTTGGAGATCTTAGTCGATGGGGATCATTCAGGCAAATTTAGGAGAATAAACAAAGATGGAATATGGGGAGTTTATGCAAATTTTTCCATTGGAAGCTCTCTCTCTCTCTCTCTCTCTCCTTCTCCGTCTACCAACGCTCGAACCTCTGACCCATCAGGGAATTCACAACCCACATACCACCCACCCAGATACAGAGGACTTCGGTTTTTCAATTGGAAGTTAAAACGCAAGTAACAAAGATGGAATATGGGGAGTTTACTAACTGCTCTGCTTGTGCAGATGCCACCTATGCTTAATAGCGGTAGGCAGCTACCTATATAGAGTAAGGTGCTTCATGAGATGCTCAAAAAGACAAAAGGCGTGCAGCGTGCTGATGATATAAGCTAAATAACATGGAAATAACTTCTGCTGTAGTGTTTTCTTCAGCCACGATGAACAACCTTCGAAGAAAAAACTTTTAAGGGAATGACAAGTACAAACACAATTTACAAACAGTGTTAAATTCTCCGGACTTCTATGCGTCTGGAGCCTGGAGGTGATGCAACCTACGGCGGAAAAGCATAAGAAGTTTGCTCTTGTTGTGCTATTTCTTCTTCTTGCTGCTGCTCCCCTTGCCAGGTCCAAATAATGTCCTTGAGAGCTGGTCTTATGTCCTGTTTCAACGTCTTCTGGTACTCGAGAGTATCTCCGCTCGACTTTTTCATCTCCACCATATGGAAAAGTGGGGTGATCTCAAATATCTTGGCGTCAATGCCCAAGAACCCTTTCCTGCCTTCCTTGGAACCTTCTATCTTCAGCAAGCCTTCATCTTCCTTTTTCACTTTCAGCCTCAGACCCCTCGCAATGTCTTCCAGCTTCGAGATTATTGTTGAGGCAGGTTTGTTGGAAGTAAATCGCACTTCTTTTTTCTGGTCAGTATGCTCAAACAAACTAGACAAGTCAAAGCCTGCCGAGAAGGAGATGATATCGAAAGCATTCAAGTTAGAAGGCTTTGCCAATTCTTGATTTGATTCTGTAATGGAACTGTCATCCTCATTTGGTCCAAAAACTGCATAGGCATCAAGAGGGGCAGGTTCCTTCCGTTCTGACTCAACAATTCGGGATTTCGGGACTAGCCCCCTTCGGAACCACGGATTATCCATTATCTTAGGCATTGATATCCTGGTATTTGGGTTTGGATCCAAGATCCTTGACAATAACCTGCGAACCTCAGGGCCAAACCAGTTAGGGAATTTATAGTCACCCTTACCAATCTTCCTATACATCTCCATCAAGTTTGTATCGTGGAATGGGAGATAACCAGCCAACAGAACATATAAAATCACCCCACATGACCAAATATCAGCTTTGGATCCATCATAGCCTTTTCTATTAATCACTTCCGGAGCAACATATGCAGGGGTCCCACAGGTGGTATGAAGCAACCCATCTTGACGTTTGGATTCAGAGAGGGCACTTAAACCAAAATCTGAAACTTTCAGATTTCCATTCTCATCCAACAGTAGGTTTTCGGGCTTCAAATCCCGATGATAGACACCTCTACTGTGGCAGTAATCAACAGCACTGATCAACTGTTGGAAATATCTTCTAGCAGCATCCTCCTTGAGCTTTCCTTTTGCAACCTTGCTGAACAACTCTCCGCCTTTAGCATATTCCATAACAAAGTAAATCTTGGTTTTGCTGGCCATTACCTCATACAGCTCCACCACATTTGGATGTCTAACCATTCTCATGACTGAAATTTCACGCTTAATCTGATCAATCATCCCAACCTTCAAGATTTTCTCTTTATCGACAACCTTAATGGCCACACTCATCCCAGTTTGAAGGTGCCTTGCATGGTAGACCTTGGCAAAGGTGCCTTGGCCCAATTGTCTCCCTAATTCATACCGTTGCATCAATATACTCGTTTTGTTTTCCATGCTGAGGAGTACTGATTATGGTATATAAAAAAGACTTACTTTAACCTGCTAGCCCGAAATCTTTGATATATGTATCCACGAGACTGGTCTCAACTCTCAACAACATAAAAGTTCAACCATCTTGGCAGACATCATGTTTTGAAATGATGTTTTTTCGTAAATTTCTCGCTGCATAGGGGATTTGAGCACAGAATCGTGTTGGGTTGTAAGTTAAACACCCGATCTCGTCAAAGATAAATGAGGTTAGATCAAATGGAGCAACAACCTCATGATCCTCAAAGAAGGAATTCCCAGCTTTCAAGCACATCTTTCAGCATTCCTGGGTTTTTGTGACAACCTAGAGACCGCTGAAAGAATGGGAGGACGATTATATGGTGACTCAAGAAGCGGTAATAGACAATAGTTTCACTTGAACAGCAAGTCTATGATATTTTCACCTGACAAAGTAGGCAAAACAGAAAGTGATTACACTTAACAAGAATTAATCATACGGTTGCAGGCCACAATTACCAATATTTGGAAAGTGGAAAACTCAATCACAAGCTAAAGACTTTACTGAAATCTAAAAGCGTGGACACTGTGGGGTACAACCTAGACACGTGCATATGCAACATTCCTGTAATCCCCATATGGTTTTCTTCTTCTTCTTTTTTTGATGTGATAATCAATTAAAATGCTCTAAAAATATTAACAGATCAAACTAAGTCGGGAAGTTCAGACATAAATGCGCAACCCATTAAAAGCTAAGAAGTCCTACACCTCGCACTATACAAGGATACTGAAAAAAAAAAATTACTAGCGCGATACGACGAAACAACGACTGAATCCAAGAAACAGAGAACGAGTACGTAAACAATCGGCTATCAGAGAAATCACCAACCGAACAGATTCAAGGAGACAACAACTTTTCTTACGAAGAAACCAGAGGAAACAGCAAAAATCGTACATTTAATACATGCAACACTCCTACTTCATATAACAGTCGACCCCTTTTATGATAAGGAAAAAATTGAGCATCTTGAAACTCTAGACGATATGGTCGATACCCACAAACAAAGAACCAAGGAAACCAAAAGAAGGAACACAAATTTGAGATCTTACCTGCACAAAATGTGTCCTTCGAGAAGCTATCCCAAAACGCCGGGAGAGGTTGAGAGAGTGAGAGAGCGAGCGAGGTTGGAGCGAAGTTTGGACGCGTTATTGGTAGGTTCCTAGCCAGAAGTATTCCCGCGTTGGTTCTTATAACCCGCCGAGAGCACAAGTATAATCGAGGAGGGTACACATTTCGGTTTTTCCTGGGGAATGGTATACATTTCGGTTTTTTCTGGGGAATGGCTTATTTGTGTACATATATATATATATATATATATATAATGGCTTATTGTATATTCGATTTATGGGAAACCGCGTTACAACAATACCACCCACCATTCAACAAATAATTGGAAAAAAAATCCTCCTGGTGATTGTAACCAAAAGGTCTACTACTACGGCCTTTAGAAGATAAATCTAAGAATGCAAATGGGGTATGTAGCCACTAAACTTCTGGTCAATAGTAATAGTAAAAAATAATAATAATAATTTATCTGTGAGTCTCTCGGTTTAATCCCTCCGGTATTACGGTAATATTGATCATCTCGAGAAACGAACCCAGTGGAGCGAAGGTTATGTTTGTGTTGTAAAATTTTTAGTATTGAGTTTAGCGTTAATATTGAGTTTAGTGAAAAAGTGAAGAGACAGGTAAATTTTTTTTTTTATTTTTTGTAATTTTTTATATTTTTTATGGGAGAGAGATTATATTGTAGTATTTTATTAAGAGTTGGTGAAATATTTTGTGAAATATTTTGTGCAAATGCACCCGAAATCACTTTGCAAAAAGTTTAAATTTTAGATGTAACCTAGATTTTATTAGGATTTGTAAAAAACAAGTGTTAGTTTGTAAAAAGATATTTAAGTTGGTAAAAAAGTAAAAAAAAAAAAATAATAATTTATCTGTCAGTCTCGGTTTAATCCCTCCGGTATTACGGTAATATTGTTCATCTCGAGAAGCGAACCCAGTGGAACGAAATCACTTCGCAAAAAGTTTAAATTTTAGATACTAACGGATTAATTAAGTTAAAAAAAAACATATTTAGGCTTATTTGGATGTGTAATTAAATTCTTTTATTAGATGTAGCCTAGATTTTATTAGGATTTGTAAAAAAAGTGTTAGAGTTTGTAAAATGACATTTAAGTTGGTAAAAAAGTAAAAAAAAATTATAGTTGATTGTCGTAAAACAAAAAATAATAAATTTAAACGGATTGTTATTAGATAAAACATACATGTTTAGGTTATGATCGAGTCCCAATATATTAGATTAATTATTTTTTTTAACAAATCATCTATTTAGGGGTTAACATTATTAATAAAAAAAGTATTGGTAAGATAAATGTTATTTTTGATTAAAATAAGGTTTAAGACTCTCTTAGAGGAAATTTATTTTATCTTCATCTTAAGGGATAAATGTAAAATTGGTCCCTGTGCTATACACAAAAATCAATTTAGTCCCTGTGATTTCAGAAAGTGATAAAATCAGTCCCTGATGGAAGATCAATAACAAACGAAAATAGAATCACAAGGACTAAATCGATGCTTTTCATATCACAGGGACTAAATCGATTTTTGCGTATAGCACAGGGACCAATTTTACATTTATCCATTTTTTTAATATATAAGTCTCTATAAGGCACCGTAAATGTATCTAATTGTTTGTTTAAGAAGTGGGTTTCTTAAATTAAACTCGAGATCACAGTGTCGTTTCAACTTATTATACTAAAAAAATTTATTTTAAAAGTTTCTAAACATTAATTTTGATGGCAAGATATATAGTTTAATAACATTTTTTTGAGTAATACATTTGAATCACGTGCCACTTAAGACAAATAGAGAACACAATTTTCAAAAGAGCTTTGGCGTTGTAAGGAGGGCATTGGACTTGCGGATTACGATTTGCCAATGGAAAGCAAAAGCCACTTTGATTACGCTTATCGGAATCCGGCGTCTTCCTAGTACGTAATAATAGCTTTACGATTGGATACGTTGCTTCTGGGTCCGGGCCGTTTTCATGACGAGGGGTTTAAGTATTGATAATCTACAAATTACGTCCACCTAATCCCATTTTTGTTCACAGTTAATATTCTGGGTTGCAATCAACGATCGAGACAGCACCTTCTCTTTCTGATTCAGGCTGGAAACGATGAAGGGAAAATTGCATAGGTTACCTGGCACGACATCCTTGTCTGTCTGAATCGCATCACCCTTTTCCCCCCGTTTATGGAGGAGTTCTAGCCCTCTTCCTCCCCCCACTTTGAGCCTACGAAACATCTCTCAATGTCATGAAGTTACGTTGCTTGACAAGCTGATGGAGGCAATAATGGTGAAAGCAAAGTCCTTTGGAATTTGGAGAAGTCCCTCACGTTTAGATTTGCCCGCCCTTGCCTGTTTGGATTTGACACTTTAAGATGGCATAGCAAAAGACGATAAGAGTTTTATCTTCATAAGCAAGATTATGTCTAGGGAAATTGATTAGTGATTATGATGTTGCCCATGTACAGAGAAGTTTTGTAGCTTTGTGACGAGAAACTTCAAGTAGAGGACGGAGAACACTCACTAACGATGCTTCTTCCTAAATCTGTTCATACTTCCGCTTAACAATTGCCTGTGGATTACTTTTTGTTACTTTTTTGTTACGGCTAATATGTTTGTACCATATTATACATAACTGGCACGCCAAAAAGTTGGTACAATCTTTTTGTTTTTTTAATGCGAATTTGCTCAAACAAAAAGGAAAAATGTCCAGTGTTTTAATTCACTGACCCAGACAAAAGGAGGTTAAAATAGCATATCTTGATGCCAATGAGTTCACGTGTGTATTCGGTCTGCAATTTGCCTCTGCACTGATTCATACCTTGGAGGCCAAGACCCTGCATCTTATGTACAGATGGGTGTAAGGCATTGTTTGTCTATGTTAATGTCTGCATGCGCAGGTTAAATAACAAAGTTATCAACAACCTGGGCGTATTTCCAAAAGTAGGAATCAAGAATCCAGAACCAAGACCAATATGTCTCCCATCGTTAATGTTCGTCGGGAGAAATAAAGTCCAATAAACTTCTGTCATAGACATTTTTAGATCAAATAATCTTCGTACAGGCATTTGATTTGGAGTGCACAATCCACCTCACAAGAACCATGATGACATTATACTATTATACAGACACACCATGCCCAGAAAAGTAATTACACGTACACACCTCGGAATGAAATTGCAAATAACAAGTCTGCATGTGCACACTTCCTTTCCTCCCGATTTTCTCGCCACTGCCATAATTATGAATCAGCTACCATCCGTAGTTTTGCGTCAGTTGATGCTTCGTGATTACCAGCCGTAGATGAATTGCAGGCATGAAGAGTGGTGCATATGTCTGTAGTTTCCAGAAATTTCTCAGCATTGGCTAGGATAAGAGGTCCATACTCGGAAACCATCCTCTTGCACTGCCAAAGAAGTCAGGACTTTAGAACATTAGCTCTGGCCAATAAAATGCTACGTTAAAACATTTCTGGTATCATGAGTATCATTATTCAACTGATGTTTGAATTCAATACTAAAAACCAGATAGAGGCCTGTTATCCGCTTCTGGTACTCCTTTTCCATAGTCTTGCCTTTAACAGGCTGAGAGGGCAACCTTGTGTCATTAACCGAAAAGTTGCAGATTCGGTTCTACCAATGCAGTTCCGTAGCGTGTTTGAACATAAGAGCTATTAAAGTTAAGATCCTCCTCGCAGACTAATGGCCAGGAGATATCAAAATAATCTTATAGTAATTGATTTAGATCAACAAGGTCATTGCTGTCATGGTATTTTTATTGTGGGTGGTGAAGAAAAATAGTCAAATGTCAGGGATCGGGGAGCTGTTTGGTGGTCCTTGGATGATTATGGGGGATTTCAACGCTATTTCGGGGCAACATGAGAAGAGAGGAGGATGCCCGTTTGCCTCTTCTTCGACCGACGGGTTCTACATTTTGAAGCTCTCTCAAGGCTTGGTGGATGTGAATAGTACATGCCCAACGTTCATGTGGTGTAATGGGAGAGCGGGTCGGCACCAAATTCGGGAGCGGTTGGATAAGGGATTGGCAAACGGTGATTGGATTTCCTAGTTCCCGAGAGCTCTTACTCGTACCTTGCCTCGCCATTCGTCGGACCATTCTCCGATTATTCTGATCAAAGACGGTGCCATGGGTGCAGGTCCCAAACCGTTTCGGTTCGAGAGTTGTTGGACTCGGGATGAGTCAAGCAAGCTTGTGGTGGCTAATGCTTGGCAGCAGTACTGTCGGGGTTCCCCTTCTTTCCGGTTAGTGCAGCGGATCAAGGCAACGAAGGAGTCTCTCAGGAGATGGAATCGGGAGAGCTTTGGTATGGTTCAGACTCAACTGAAACGGCTTAGAGACAAGCTGGAATTTTTTCAGAAGATGGACCCGTCCCCTCAGTCTAGGGAGGCTGAGAGAAGTATTCAGGTGGAGTTAGAGGAAGCTTTGAGGCAGGAAGAGTGTATTTGGAAACAGAAATCGAGGGTACGACGTCGGATCTAAATACCAAGTTTTTTCACCTCTCTACAATTATTCGACGCAAGAGGAATAATATCGAAGCTTTGAAAGACAGCAAAGGAGTTTGGTTGAGAGACCGGGAAGGGATCGTGAATCATGTGGTTCAATATTTCCAGAATCTTTTTTCTTCAGATAGCCCCGAATTCGATGGTGATTTGTCTGATCTGATTCAGCCGGTTATATCTGCGGAAGAGAACAGTTGTCTGGTTGTTCAACCTTCTGAGGAAGAGATCACAACAGCCTTGCATCAATTAGGGAGTCTTAAAGCTCCCGGACCCAATGGCATGTCGGCCATCTTCTTTCAATTTTATTGGAGCACAGTGAAGGAGGAGCTTATGGCTATGGTTTTCTTCAGGACTTGTTTTCTCCTTAAACAGTTAAATCATACTTCATCGTCTTGCTGGCTAAGGTTGACCATCCGTCGAAGATTGAACAGTATAGGCCGATTAGCTTATGTAACGTCACCTATAAAGTTATTTTGAGAATTCTATCCAATCGGCTCAAAGGGGTGATCAGTATATTAATCTTCCCTTACTAGGCAACCTTTGTCCCAGGGCGAGCGATCCAAGAAAATATCATCTTGTGCCACGAGATTCTCCATTCGATGAAAGCCAAGAGAGGACGGAAAGGATTGGCAGCGCTGAAGTTGGATATGGAGAAGGCCTACGACTGTATGGAATGAAGTTTCATCCTCCATGTTCTTAAGAGGTTCGGCTTCTGTGATATGTGGATTGGTTGGATTCATCAGTGTTTATCTACAGTTAGCTACTCGGTTCTTTTGAATGGGTCGGCTCATGGGATGTTCAAACCTTCGAGAGGATTGAGGCAAGGGGATCCATTGTCTCCCTTCCTTTTTATTCTCGGGTCTGAGGTATTATCTAGGATGCTCTTAGCTGCTGAAGGGCGAGGGCGATTCATGGTATCAAAGTGAATCGGGCTGCCCCATCCATCTCGCATCTTCTCTTCGCGGACAACCTCATGATTTTCTCTCGGGCTAATAGGCAAGAAGCCTCTGTTATTGGCAATATTCTCTCTACATACTCTCGGTGGTCGGGTCAGAGAGTTAGCTTCGGAAAATCTGCTCTCTATTGCAGTGAGAATTCGAATCCAGATCTGGTCTGTGCCTTGTGTGATCTGCTGCAGGTGAAATCTATGGCGTCCAATAGTAAATATCTTGGTCTCCCCCTCTTCTTTGGGAGATCTCGAAAAAAATCGTTTGAAGCGATTAAAGAAAGGGTGCTGTCTAAGGTGGCGGGATGGAAGGGTAGAGCTCTATCCCAAGCGGGTAGAACTACATTGATTAAAACCGTTGCCACTGCGATGCCTATCTACTCAATGTCTACTTTTCTATTGCCTAAAGGTTGGTGTGAGGAGATTGACCGCCTACTTTAGGATTTTTGGTGGGGTTTTCCCACGCAAAAGTCTAGGAATTTTATGCCTAGAGCCTAGAATGCGATCTGTTTGCCTAAGGAGGTCGGAGGGCTGGTGTTGAGGAGATTATTCGAGGTGAATAAGGCCCTTATTGCGAAATTGGGTTGGAAGCTTTCAGTGAGCCAAAGAACCTATGGGTTAAAACCGTCAGGTGTAAGTATAAGGTCTCTAATCCTTTTCTCCTGACTGATTCGGGTGGCTGCTGCTCATGGGTGTGGCGTGGCATTTTGAAAGTTCTTCCGTTGCTGAAAGAGGGGCTGTCTCTTCTGCCTAGGAATGGCGCGTCTGTGAACCTTCGGTTTGACCCTTGGCTGCCTTCAGGGCAGTTTCGTTTTCCTGTTTGGAGGCATGGTCGTTTTGATGGTGAGAATGTCCACTATGGGCTCATTCGGGACTTGTTTGAGGAAGCATCTGCTGCAGCTGTTTTGCGTCTCTCTATTCCTAGCGATGGGTGTGAGGACATCTAGACTTGGACTAGAGAACCGGCCGGGGTCTTCACGGTCCAATCCTTTTTTAAGCATGATCAAATGGGGCGAGCACCTTCGGACCAACTGCTGCGAAATCAAACTTGGAATAAGCTTTGGAAATTGCAAATTCAAGATAGGCTGAAGATGGTGTTATGGAAGGTGGCTGTTGGCGCTTTGAAAACCCGAGGCGCTTTGGGGAGAATTCTCCACAGGGAATTTGAGGAGCAATTTTTGTGTCCCTTTTGCAAAGAATGTCCAGAAGATTCGTTACACCTCCTAGTGCATTGTAATGTGGGTGGTTGTTAAGGTGTGGAGAGAATCCCCTTGGGCGTTACAACCTAATTTACTTCCGCTGGTTACTTCTTCGGATTTGATTCATGTGATTATGGAGGCTGATTCTTGCCTGAATCTGGATCTTGGGTGTATGAGAGCTTTTGCCCTCAACGCTGCCATAGTTATTGATTGTATTTGGCATGCGAGAAATCTGGTGGTTCACCAGTCGATCCCTTTCCCTGTAGAGGATCTGATCGAGAGTATTCGCAGGAGGTTTGGGGAGCACTCGAGTGCTTGTCATGGGGTGGATAGTAGTGCAGGCAGGAGGTGGGTGCCCCCTCCGGTTGGCTGGGTGAAGTTTAATACGGATGTGGCGATCCATCAGAATGAGTCTTAGATAGCAATCTCGTTGAGAGATTCTTCCAGTTCCCTTTGTATGGCATACACAGAACGTTTAGCAGCTATGAACCCTTTATTGGTGAGGCTTGTGCCCTGCTCGAGGTGATGTCATTGGCGAAGAAGCGGAATTTGGTTAAAGTGCTCTTGGAGTCTGATTCTACTTCCGAACCTCAATGTTGGGCTATTTCGAGCTTGGTGGATGCTATGAGGGCGCGACTGGTGGAGTTTAAGGAATGGAAGGTGGTCTGGATTTCTAGGAGGCGCAATGTCATGCCCCACTCCCTTGCCTCGTGGGCGGCTCGCAGCGATTCTTTTGGGTTTTTAAAGTGTTCTTCTATTCCCGAGCATATCCTGGGCTGTGATATGCACCTTTATATTGTGGTTTTTTTGTTCTGTGTTTTTATTTAGCAAAAAAAAAAGACTTCCCTATCAATCACGTTAGGGCATCTACCATTTGTTGAATCCCTCTTCCGATCAGCCCATGGGAAGGATGTATTTTGACTTAATTACTCTGACTCGGACCCTGAGAAAAAACTTAATTTTGTAGAACAGTTCTCACCTTTTTCACATAGTTCTCCATGGAATTGCATGCCTTCAATAGTATCTCAATGATCTCTAGCTGGCATAAAAGAAGGTAAGATGTTAAGTGTCAACTCAGTAGTAAGAATCAGTGTTATATCAGACCTTATCATTTGGTCTTAACGGGTGGAGATATCATTGTATACTGTGAAATGTGTCCATTTCTGTAGCACACAATAGAATAGCCATGAAAATTGAAGCAAATGACAAAACAACATTGATCAGCTTCTTTGGAAAATAAAATAATGTGACATAAGCTGGTAGCAAACTAGATCAATGTAACTTAAAACTCTCACTTTATCCAGCTGCCTGATGTTCTATGTACTTCTTTCTTTATCATTTCTAAATACAATTTAAGTAGCCAGCAAGATTTCCAAAACATACATTCCAAACTCCCAAAATCTTTTAAAATTTGAATTTGCAACTTTTGAAGAATGTGCGTGTGCAGCTACTCAATCATATAGATGTTAATCTAATCAAAGTGGTGACCACTGGCCTAAACTACATCACCTTCTCGCTTCTGATTTCTGATTTCTTGTACACTTACTCGGGGGGTTATGAAGAAGAAGATGTCTGCTTACAATTCAAAGAGGGAATGAGCTAGAATAAGCAGTAAGCATTGTCCGTTTGGTGTCATTTCTTATGGGGCTGGGGCTTCATCCAGATAACATCATGCTAACTTTGCTTAGTAGATAGACTAACTCAACTCACAGTTGCAGTAGTCTTGGATACCCTTTGACTCAAAAACTCGACGGACAAGCAACCAATGTTCAGCAGAAGCATGCATTTCACCAGGAGGTAGGAAGGACTTCAAATAGTTTCTGCCCTACCCTTTTTTGATTAAAAATGTGAGAACATAAAAAATATGACTAAAAGTCCAAAATCTCGTAAACTGTCTATTGTTCTGTGGAAGTTATCTAACAGGGAAAACGTTTATGCTTAGGAAATGATGCAAGTATATACCTGTGTGTCAGGATCTTTCAACTTATCTAACACTTCTGAAACAGTGCGGTGACAAAGCCCACAGCTGACTTCGCGTACTTGAGAAGATAACGTAGCAATCTGTCGACAGAGACTCACACTTCGGCAGAATTCTTCAGGTTGTACAGAGGAAACTTCTAAGAACAAGAGAGGAGCATAATAGTCCACCAAAGTGATGCACTATGCAGCAGTGGAAAGAAAAATATTGATTAGATTTGAGCATGCCTTTCTGTAAGAAAAAGTGAGCAGTAAACAAATACACCTTGAGTTTTTAAGATTCCACAATGCTTTATAAGCTTCCATGCACCCAGAATAAAACTAAGCTTCCACACGTTTCTTTAACCTAGTATAATATATACATTGTACATTTTACTTGTATCTCCAATTAGTCTTCATCTACACTGCATTATGCTCAAATTCCTATCAGCCATCCAGATGGTGCATGTAAAGGCCAAAGTGACAATTCAACCTAATAGAATATGTCTAAAGTACAAACAGAAAACCACTCAGCTATACCACTGATAATTATGATGACTTGGCAATACACGATCGAAACAGTTTGTGAGGGTTGAGATCTGACGTAGACATCGACAGAACACTTATTGTTTTATTTTCATCGTCCTTTTGGGGCTACGGATTAGGCTAACTGTTGCAGATGAAATACAGTTCATTTAATATATCAACTCGGCTAAAAAAAGGTTTAAAGGCGACTACCTGCTGTTTGAAGAAGCCTATCTGAGAGCAGGCCAGATGAAGGATATCAATGATCTCACTCTGGGTCTTGTTTTCAGCAAGGTAATCGAGTGCCTGGGATGTGAATTCCTCACACAATGTGCACACTTGGTCATTCCTTGGAACTGTTTTCAAACTTTCAACTTTGCGATCTTGATCCTGATTGAAATAAATTAAGTACTTAATTCATAGTTAATTGATCTACGTTTAGGAAATGATGCAAGTACATACCTGTGTGTCAGGATCTTTCAACTTAACTAGTACTTGTGAAACAGCATGGTGTCGGAGTCGATCACGGTCTTCATGAAGTTGAGAAGAAACCTTATAAATTTGTTGACAGAGATTGACTTTTTGGCAGAATTCTTCAGGTTGTACAGAGGAAACCTCTAAGAAGAAGAGAGGAGCATAATAATCCACCAAAGTGATGCACTATGTATTGGCAAAAATAAAAAGATGAATCAGATTTTAGCACCCCTTTTTGGAGAGAAGAAAAGGAGGACAAAAGTGACCGTCCACCCATGGCCGGGGGAGAGGGGGGGCAGCTAACAGGATCAAATACACCTTGAATCACATGATTAGACAATGCCACAAGCTTCAATACACTTATGATTAAAGTAAGATCCCACAACTTTGTTTATCCACATAGCAATCAATTCAAAACAGCAACAAAAAATCAGCATCACCAATGAAAATTACACCGACTTGGCAACAAAAAGAGGAAAACAATTTTGTGGTTCAGATATGATTCTTGCCTCCACATAAATCTAAGATATTTTGGGGCTCAGAGAGGCTAGCTGTTGCAGCACAAATAATGGTTTCATCTAATATATAAATGCAACCAAAGAAAGGTGGCTACCTCCTGTCTGAAAGAGCCTATGCGAGAGCAGGCCTGATGGAGGGTATCAATGACTTCGGTCTGTGTCTGGTTTTCAGCAAGGTAACCAAGTGCCTGGGAAGCGAACTCCTCACACAATGTGCAAACTTTGTCATTCCTTGGAGCTTTTTTCAAACTTACATCTTTATTGTGGCAATTGATCTTCAAAACTGAAGCAAAACATGTGGCAAGATCAATTTTGTACCATTCTCATGACAAATTAAACACTTGCTTCTGCAGTAAAATAAAAATATTCACGGACCAAAAATTTTGCTTAGTACATTCAAAAGCTATCCGTATGTTCCAATCCAACACATATTACTTTTTGGCAAGTATGACATAGTTTGATGATCCCTCCAAGTAATTGTTATTGCATTTCAGAGTATGAAGTTTTACAAAATGTCAAAAACTATAGCAAAGTTGAAGGGCATAGCCAAATGAGTTTAATAGTGACCGACTTTGTCTTGTTTCAGTGGACAGCTCGTTACTAGGTATCCCACTGCAGACTTGGTTTGAAGGAATGCCAAACCAAGCTCAAAATCCGGCAGCAAACTGAGGTAGTGACCAATGATTTTATCTAAAGGCCGTAGCAAACCCAGCATGCTGTTATGGTATACCGTGTCCCAAAAGAACGCTAATTTGGAATGAAACCTTGGACGCCTTAGAGGCCAAGTGTTTGCACGTTTGTGCCTGTGAATGTGTGTCTGAGAGTCAGAGAGTCAGAGAGAGAGCATGTGCCTCTAACTTGTCTAAGAGCTAAGCGTTGTCAAAAGATCATCAGCAATATCTTAAATATCTAAGTAACAATTGGATACCAGGCCAAGCAGGACTTGATGAAGTTTTACCTTGAACGATACTATAGAACAGGGAATCATGGCATGGCAAATAGATGGACTTAACGTATCCCTTTAGACTTCTAAGGCCAACCTAATTCCAAACCCATAGATGCGATATGAAATTTGCATCTTCAACTGTTAGAGAATGATGGCTATGCAATAAGAAGATAAAAACCAAAAGAATGTAATTAAGTAATTGCTAAAGGAAAAGAACAAGACCAAGGATTCAATTAAAGAAATTTACCTGATATCCCAGATATCCTTCCCCTCAGCAAAACAGAGTCCCCAAGCAGTCTAGCATCACAAGCCCAGCTAGCACCCAACACTAAACAAAATAACAGCCCAACTCTCACATCCATCGTGCCTGAAGTCGCAACCATTTAACATACATATTATGACCTTAATAGGGCACATTAATTATGTGTGAAAACGGATAAAAAATATTTATAATAAACATTGAGAAGAACTTAAACTAAATGAGAAGCCAATGCCAAGATATTCCTTGATAGTGGATACACCTAAGTGGCATGGATGAGTTGGAATATGAACTTAAGATTTATTAAGGGCTAGCATGTTAGATCTATAATGAAACAGTAGCAACTGATATAACTTGGCATTTCAGTTAGTAATGAAATACTCTCAACTTCCACATTCTTGTTTTTGTGCTGCATTGTTTGTTCCATTTCAGCCCTCATAGCTACATTTTCCCATTAACCAGTTCTCACTCAGTCAACAACAGTCAGAGCTGAAAACCTCTACTCACTTGCATAATCTTATTAGTCAAATTGCCTTATCACTTGCCATGGTTCTCGAGGCATCACACAAAAAATTGTGATATCAAGCAGCTAGCTTAATGTTTACCGCCTTTAATTTTAGTGTGGGCTTCTTTTAGCCCTGTCATGATCCTGAAACTAAGAAGTGGAACCCGATACTGTTCCTCAGCAGGTTGTTGATTATCAGTGATAATACATACATTATAAACCTGTTACCACAAGCTCAATTGGCCTCATAATCAAGGGATATAAATTCTAAATACTGAGACAGATGGGAGGATTCAGATCAGTATATTGGATTCATTAATAAGCCTGAGCAAGCTTCTAGCTCAGCTATCACACTTGTCTTGCCCAGCTAGTAATCTGCAGCCACAGTGAAACGAACCACCCTGGGTTCTAATCCTGTTGCTGTTGTCTGATACATAACACCCGCACACGCACACACATACAACGCACGCGAGACAGAAGAAACGCGATTCTCTATCTGACTATCTCTATGATAACGATGTCAACACAGGATGAAAAGCGCACTTTCTCTTCAAACTGTGGCTGACCAGTTGCATATCATAAACTAAAACCTTAATCAGCAACCCAGAAACCAGAAAACCAATGACATGAAAAGAAAAACCAACGAAAAAGAATAAAAGATCATAAGAGTCGAGACTCGAGAATAACAACCTAAGAGGCCCGTCTGTCAACAAAGAATCTTGGGAAAAAAACAATCAAATCTCATCTCACAACAGAGTTCTGGGTTTAAATTCGCGGTTTTGAGATTAAAGTTCTTACCTTTGAAAGACAAGTAGCCGGTTCAGCCCGATTTTAGATTGCTGATAGAAAGAGAGAGAATCAATATAAGTTCGTTGGACTGATAGGTTGGGCAATGCTTGGAATGGAATGGCAGTTGGGACTTCAGGAGGTATTTATCAAAGTCGTCCAGATGGGGTTTTTGTTAGCCTGTGCCTGTGGTAAGCAATATCTTTTAGAATCTTAGACATCCTTCGGGACCAAGGCTTCTACTCGTGCAATACCTAGGAGCAATTAGGGGAGAGAGGTGTGGGTCACTCGGACATCCTTCGGGACCAAGGCTTCTACTCGTGCAATACCTAGGAGCAATTAGGGGAGAGAGGTGTGGGTCACTCGGTGAGACCCACGCTGTCCAGATGGGGTTTTGTTAGCCTGTGCCTGTGGTAAGCAATATCTTAGATTCTTAGACATCATTCGGGACTAAGGCTCCTACTCCTCGTGCAATACCTAAGAGCAATTAGGAGAGAGGTGTGGGTGACACGGTGTGACCCACGCTGTCCAGATGGGGTTTTTGTTAGCCTGCGCCGGTGGTAAGCAATATCTTAGGGATTGGGATTCCCTCTTAAGAGGAAATCACCGAGTACGTCCTAACCGGCCGTCGGATGGGTGACACTGAATTAATGAACCCATCCGACGGCCGATATTAAAGTAGCTTAAAAAAAATCAAAAAAGAAAACGTTAGACAAAATGTTAAAATGTAACGGTGCACCGTTTTCACTAAGAATGAGAAGCAGAATATTTCTTCCCGCTCAGTACTGTGCTTCTTCTCTAAGCTGCTTCTCGGAGTGGACCGTTCTTTATGGTTCTCGAAAGCTCCATGTCCTCGTTGTAATGCCAAGACATTTCTCACTGTAATGGTTGATGAATCTGCTCTGTTTCCAGTGGTAAACATGCTTTTGGGTTGTCTTTGTCGAGACAAAGACATTTTAGCCCAAAGTTCATATATGTAGGCTCAGAACTTGGGTAAACGTGTTTCTCCAAAAGCAGACTTGGTTGGCAAATTAGAGATCAGAAGCTCCATTACAGGAATGATCACCTGTAGGTTGTAAATCAAGAGAACACGAATAAAAGTTTTAACTGTTGAAAGGAGCTGGACAAGGGTGGTCAGAATCTTGTCGTCAACTAAACTAGAACTCTCTCGATTCTTCAGGACTGCGCCAATGTTTAAACGACACAAAAGTTACGGATATAATATTGTCTCATCTTTAGAAAGAAATTGGTAGTTGAGCGAGCGGAGTTCATATGAAATGGATATCTAATGAGTAGATAAAAGTGTATTACAGATTCCCTTTTCACTAAAAAGGGCATAGTGCTTAGGATGCAACCCAGTTAGCCATGCTTCACAGAGCATAGTGCTTAGGATGCAACCCAGTTACCAAGGCTGTCGTGCGCGCGAGGCATTGCGCGCTGGGCGCGCGACAGTACCTTCCTCGTATAAATTTCTCCCCTGAATCGACCGCGTTCCTGGCCTTTGAAAACATAAGGATTACGGTTCCAGTGCGAGCTTTGCTTTTGTTAACGAGCTTATAGTAATTCTCATAGAACCCCACGCTAGATCATGGTGTCAGCTCTCAAGCACGTGCTCGGCGACGACATTAATGGCGTCACCCAAGAGTTACAGTTCACTCTTCAGAAGCAAAAGATTCAGTGCAGACTTTATAATGACGTGATTGATTATGATGGCTAGCTTGACGACGACGCTGATCATGTGCTACTTTTTCATCACCTACAAGTCATGGAAACAAAAAAAATCGCATCCATGTGAACGACATTCGGAAGTTTGCCAGCAGCTAGGCTGTCGCGCGCGCAACCCAGCTCACGGGGCGCGCGCGACAAGGCAAGCGCGGGGTCGCACGTTTTGTTTGAATTGCATGAGAATCCTGTCCCTGTTGCAGAGCCAGACACATTCTGGAAGCTGGAAGATTTGATGGAAAAGGTTAAAGAAGCCTGCCGCCACGTTCCAGTGCTGCAGAACTCTACACACATTAGATTTCAGTGCAGGGCATCTACCGGGGAACCAGAAGAATAGGTTCTGCATATCTTATTTCCCTGGAGATTCCACTGATATGTTCTAACACTGTAACACGTGCATACATAAACACACCAACCCACTAAGGATTAGTAAATGTCAAAGATTCCCGCCCATTTATGTTGTCCAATTGGTGTAGTTTGGATGTTGTCTGAGCCTTTTTATGGGTCGAGATAAAACTTGCTTTACAGGTATATTTTGGTTGCCCTGTCTATGCAAATTGCCGTAACAGCCAAGTCAAATGAAATCCCATACTCTAGAAACAAAATCCAATAATGCAATTGCGAGAGACTGGTAAGAATATCCAGACTTTGCTCACATACTGCTAACTAAAAATAAACTATGGAAAATGACAATACGTACAAAAAATGTTCCATTGTCTCAAGGCCTAATACTAGGACCAGCAATATAGACAAAAGAATTCGCGCGCACAGCCTTGCACGCGGGCCGCACGCGAGTCTTACTCCATCATTGCTATACCTAAGAGCAATTAGGAAAATTCGCGCGCGCGTCCGCATGCGAGTCCTACCCCACCCGTGTGACTCACACCTCTCTCTCTCCTAATTGCACTTCGACAGGTGATTCCCATCCAACATCATAATTCTTTAAAGAAAGTTTAAGCTTTTCAGCAGAGGATCCGAACCTGAATGCCCACGTGGAGAAGAAGCAACAAAAATTGAGGGACGATATTTTGATGGGACTTAGTAATATATATTGTATATGATTAGACAAATAATGATTTTTATTGACGCACAGGTTCTCCCTAGGAAGAAGTAAATGAAACTGGCTTCCTTTGCGAGCAATAAACAATTATCCCAACATAAAATGTGAAATGTCTTGAAGGGTCTGGATAATCACTAAGCTATTGGTTGGCAGAATTTGTTTGGCAGAAGAATCATATTGCTTGTAAACTAGGTATGTTAGCTAGATTAGAGAAAAAGAAAATTAAGGAAAATTGTGAAAGCAGGTTTGCCCAAGAGTTTAAGGGGGAAGACTTAAGATCTTCTGCATGTTAAATGCACGTGGGTTCGAACCCCACAACCTACATCATTATCATTATCATTTAAATTTTCATTTGTGAAGTTAATCTTTTTTTTTAAGCAACATGAAATCCATTTCATTGATATCCAAACAAAGGATGCAATGCTGATACAGACGACCAGACGAGGCCGGATACAAGGCACCGGGGCAAACAACCCATTACATCAACCTAGAACGCCCGACGGGCGGTACAACCAATGGCCATAAAGGCCGCATAAGAACGGACCCGAAGGCCCGTGAAGACAAAGCGGGTCCAAAGACCCGAACTAAACACCGCCGAAGGTGGCGGTCGCCGGAGGAGTGGGTAGTTGCGCACCGCACTCCCACTTCCTCGAGAGAACGTCCACACCAGCACCGAAGGACACCGAGGTCCACACCCAAAACCCAACGAAATGGACATCAACACAACAAAAATAAAAAACAACACAACAGAAAAACCAACACAACAGAAAGCAAAAACGCCTCAAGCCGACCGGAAGCCGGATAGAAAACATGGCCCCTAGACTCCACCAAGAACCTCTGCATCAGATCCAAAAAAGGGTGACCGCGTGTAAGCCACGCGCCTGGGCGTGGCCGCGCTTGAGAGAACACGCGTTGGCCGATGGTGACCGGAGAACACTGGAGACGAGCTCCAGAAGCAGCTGATGCCATCCCTGCCGAGCGTGACCGCCGAAGACCCACCGGGAAGCCGGGATCTGGAGTTGAGAGCAAAGCCAGAGGGAGACCAAAATGAGAGGGGGCTCGAAGGGGAGCCGGCCAAAAGAGGGAGGGGAACGGAAGGGGGACGGTGGGAGGAGCTCCTGCTCCTCCCACCGCCGGTCACAGGGAAGAAAGAGGGGGGAGGGCAGGCGGAGGGAAGGGGAAACATCTAGAGAGAGGGCAGAGCCTCTCTCTCTAGACTCGGGTGAAATATTTTATTTGTGAAGTTAATCAATAGCATATTATAATGTCTCCGGCGCGACGTATGACTTCATAGGTGAGGAAAAGGCCCAGCACAGTTGCATGGACCCAGCCTGACCCAGACCGTAAGTATCTGGGGAAAGAAGAAGATGAAACACTTTGATCAACTTTCTAGTTTTCTCCCTGTAGTCTTTTTTTTTTGTTGTTGAATAAGACACTATATTAAGATAAGAACCCAAACAACTGCATATCACAACACCGGATATGCTCGGGTAAACAAGAAGGCGAGAAAAAACCACAACGATTACCAGCCGCAGCCTAACGTGCCAAACCGTGAGCCAACTGATTGCAACGACGAGAAACCCATGCCACACGCCAATCACGATGAGCGACAAGAGCACGATGAATGTCCAGAACCAAAGAAGAGATAGACCAACAAACAGGAGACATACTAGAAAGCACATCCTTGCACAACACCAAGGAATCACACTAAAAAATAACATCCTGCCAACAAAAACGCTCTGCAAAGGAAAGAGCCATAGATAACGCCATTGCTTCACCAACAAGAGGATCCATAGCCGCTAAGCGTTCTGTGTAAGACATACAAAGGGAACTAGAAGAGTCTCGCAAGAAGATAGCTATGTAAGATCCAAAAGAACGAATTGCAACATCCGAATTAACCTTCAGACCACCCGACGGAGGAGGCACCCACCTGAGACCCGCCTCCCTGTCAGTAACCCCCCAAGCCTTCAAGTGCAGGCTAAACCTCCTACGAATATCCAAAACCAACTTTTGCTTAACAACCGGAGAGTTGTTATGAACCACATTGTTTCGAGCCTGCCAAATAGCATTCATAACAATTGCCGCATTGAGCAAGAAGGCAGACAAGTCATAAGCCAAAACATTGTATTGTTTTTCACTTCCTTGCTTTGGCCCTACATCAGAAAGTTGTGACAGATTGTACAACAAATCAAATGCAGCCCCCAAAATAAATAAGACATCATGAATTACAATCAAATATATTCTCCACAGCCACAAAGAAGGTTAAGGGTTATAAGGCAATAACAAACAGCATTGCAAACCAGCATACTACGGATTAAATAGGTAAGTACATATAGAGATCAGCGACCTGATACTGATTGGAGCAAACATAGTTGTAAACCAGGGACTAAACGAGGGAAAAGGACTGAGAAAATGAATTCGAAGTCAGTGCTTGATTGCGATCTTGGTCGATTCACTGTATTACCTCAAGTTTGGAGTTGGCTTCTTTTTCTTGCTTTGCTTTGTCAAAAGTAGTGAGAATCTAGCAAATCCAAACTTGTTTCTCTTTGACGAGAACTGCTTCTGACCACTTTCCCTCTCTGCCTTCCGAGAAGAAGGTAAATCACCATATTGTTTACTGAGCATCTGACCTAATGACACCTTTCGCTTCACAGAGCTTCTCTCCACCAGCATTCCCGATTCAAACTCTTCTGGCATTAGCAGCTTCCTGCTAAGTATTTGCCCTATTGATAGGGTTGGCTTCAAGACAGGCCCAGATCCATCGGTAAGCAAGTTCAGCCCATTCACGTCAAGTAGATGGGGCTCTCTTCGATGGAGAGATGGGCAGGAGTTCTTAAACTTGGTAGAGTTCTGAACAGTACGTCTTTTCTGTCCTCGGTCAGATCTCCATTTGCGAAGAGCCTCGTCAACTGATAGCTTCCCCATGTTTGCAGCTTCCACTCTAGTCAGAGCTTCTTCCAAGGCCCTTTTACTGATTTTGACTTCCTGTGTAGCCTCTTCCACTCTTTTTAAGATTTCCATTTTTGATACATTGGCTTCATCAACTTGAAGCATAGCATTTATTACTCTCCTCTTAGAAAGTTCCTCAGCCTCATGAGCTTTGCATGTCAGAGAAGAGTATTCTTCAAACGGAAGTGTCACTCTCTCCTGATTTTGCGAGTATTCTGCAGGCAAGGTCACATGGTTCGATAGAGCCTTGATATTGGCAAGCGCAACAGCTTCTGCTGCTCTAGCTGCTTCCTTCATTTTTCTGGCTGCGACCAACCTGATTTCGGCTGTTTTTATCTTAGATTTTGTCTGTTCAATCTCCGACATTGCTCGCAACACTTCTGATTTTGCAGCTTCTCCCACTTTTTTGAATTGTTCTGCCTCAGAACTCAATCTTTGGAGCTCTTTTGTAATGTTTATAACATCATCAGAACCAACTTTAATTTCAGAATCTTTTGCCAATTGTAGCTTTAGTCTTGTTTGATTAAGCTCCTGCTCAAGAGAGAATATCTTTGACGAATTTAGAGTTAACCTCTCACGAGTTTTTTCAAGGGAGATCCTTTCCTTCTCCAATTTCTTGTTAAAAGATTCAACAGAAGCTCTAATGTCAGCAAGATCATTAGTAGTCCTGGTGAGGTTCCACTTCGCCTGTTTGAGTTCCATTAAGATTAAACCGGGAGCTGAAGAAGGGCATGAGCTTGAACCTCCCACAGAATTGCCATTCACATGGTTTTCCTTACCTTCCTTTTCCACCCGATTAATCATATTCTTCTCATCCATAATTGTATCAAGGGTCACACTAAATTCAGAGGCTTCTTTTTGTAGCTTCGATTTCAATTCTTCAACACTCATTTTAGTTGCTTCCAGTTCTTTCAAGACATCCAGTGTTTCCCTCTCTTTTACAGTGAGCTCTTTCTTCAACTGTGATGCCTGTTCCTGTATTTTCGCAATATCAACCTCTCCCATGTCATGCTGCCAACAGAGAAAACTTGTCACAACATAATCAATTATCCTAAAGCATTGAGATGCACAGATAAAAGGTAGCATGCCTATTTTTTTTTTTGATAAATAAGCCAATCTCATTAGAAAAGTGAACACAGTACAAAGACTATACCGCAACCACTATTCTAAACAAGCCAGAAAACTAACGAAATCTAGAAAATCAAGAAAGGGGCAACCAAGCGCCGAGTTCACCCAAGAAAACAGTAAAGACAACAACACACCCTGCAACCTAACCAAGGACAAGGAATAATCCTCAAAACATCTATTATTGCGCTCACGCCAAAGGCACCACCAGATACAATGTGGAATCATTCTCCAAATAGTCTTCGCAAAAGGGTTTCTGAAGCTTCGATGCCAACACCTCAGCACCCCTTCCACCTTTCTCAGGCATAACCCATTGAAAATTCAAAATTTTGAGCACATGGAACCATAATCCACTCGCATAAGGACAATGCAACAAAACATGATCAACCGACTCCCCACCACAGCGACATAAAAAGCACCAATCAGCAAGGATCAGCCCCCTTCTACGGAGATTATCAATAGTTAGACTCCTACCATGAGAAGCCTCCCACACAAAGAAAGAAACTCGCAAAGGGCATGAAGACCGCCAAACACTCTTCCAGGGGAAAGAGGGACCAGCCCCTCCTCTAAGCAAATCATACATAGATCTAACAGAGAATACCCCATCCTTAGAACCCTTCCATACGATGACGTCATCCTCCCCACTTCTGAGAGTAGTCCCATACAACAAGGCAAAAAAAGCGTCAAAATCCTCCATCTCCCAGTCATTTGCAGCTCTAAAGAAAGGAATATTCCATACCACCTGACCACCATCATCTACCAGACAATCCGCCACCATAGCCTCCTTACACCGAGATAACGAGAAAACCATAGGAAATGCAAGACTTAGGGGCTGATCACCGCACCAATCATCATGCCAGAAACTAACAGTGCCCCCATTGCCCACCTTGAACCGAATCTGCTTACTGAAAGCTGCCCAACCTTTACTAATGAACCTCCACAAGCTGACCCCATAAGAGCCACGACCAGATTGTGTATGCCAACCTCCCACCAAGCAACCATATTTTGCAGCTATAACCCTCCGCCACAGCCTATCCCTTTCCGTAGCAAACCGCCATAACCATTTGCTTAATAACGCCGAATTATACATTCTAATACTACGAATGCCCAACCCACCATCATACATCGGAGAACACACTTTTTTCCACTTCATCAGATGTAGCTTGTGCACGTCTCCATCACTTCCCCAAAGGAAGTCCCGCTGAATTTTCTCCATCCTTGCCGCTACCCCCGCCGGAATCGGGAACAAAGAAAGAAAGTATGAAAGTAAACTAGAGAGAGTAGATTTGATAAGAGTTAATCTACCACCCTTAGAGAGGTACATACGCTTCCAACCCGCCAAACGACGGTCCATCCTCTCAACGATCCCATCCCAAATGTGAATGTTCTTGAAAGATGCACCCAAAGGGAGGCCAAGGTACTGAAGAGGCAAAGAAGAGATCTCACACCCTAAAATATCCGCCAACTCCTGCACATTCTCCACCTCACCAATAGGGATGACTGCGGACTTAGAGAGATTAATCTTTAATCCCGAAACAGCCTCGAAACATAATAGGTAGCATGCCTATTATTCAGTTAGCTTGCACAAAGTGTAAAAACAAGATGATATGCTTCTTCGAACTTAATTTGACAGACAAAAATCCTTCCCAGCCTAGTATTGGACAGTGTATATTGCCACTGGCTACATTGATGTTCCAAAAAGAAGTTAGACACAATGTAGCACGCACAAGAACAAGTTTAACGCAATAATGGATCTCATTCCTCCCAGAAGTTTCAATGTGCACACCAACAAATAACTGAACTATGCTTCACAGTCTAGCAGGGAACATGTCAATTCACTTAGTCACAGTAAGATACTAAGATCCCAGAAGGTCATCGCATGAAGCCATGAACCACTTAAGCTATAAATGACGTTCACTGTAAATATTTGACAGGTGGCATAGCATACGGCACTTTACCTCTCAAGTTATGCGCAGCACATAACTTGAAGCTAAAGGTAGCAGTAACAGCAACAAGGAACTAGTGTCTGAAAATCAGAAAGGTTCTACACGCAAATTAAAAAATTCCAGTATATACATAATTTAATCAATACTTCTAGACGAACTGTGAGGATGGGTTGCTCTGCTTTTGTTAGAAGATTGATAATGTAGTCGATCTATTGTGAAATAAAACGACTTTGAAGAACACATTACATCCATTTACCCTCACATTCCAGCCTTTTATTTTCAAGTCAGAAAACTCAGTCTTTAGCACATTCAAACAGCAATAAATAGAAAGAAAAAAAATAATGGAGAGGGAGAGAGAAGAGAACCTCAGTTTCAGCGAGCTTGTTGTAGTGGGGTTTCCAGTGACCGAGTCCACCGAATCGACTCACCGCCTCCTTCACTGACTCAAACGGAGCTGAAGTATCAATCTCCGATCTAAAATTTCCCACCTTCACATTTACACTCCCACACTTCGTTGAACCCATTTTCAAACCCGAAACTGGTATTCCGGTAGTAGAATCCCGTTCAGTTACCAAACCACCCAGGTTTTGAGCCATTGGGTTCCAAGAAAAAAGACAGAATTTTGGAGGAAACAGAACCCTAGGACTTGATTATCTGGTCGTTTGAGGATAAAAATAGAACATTGATGATGATGTTTGGTATTATAAAGACAGAGAGCTGACCACTGACCAGTGACAGAAGGAGGGAAAAAAAGCTAAAGAAACTGAAAGTGTCCGTTGTGTTTTCCATTTTACGGAGAATATCTCCTGTTAGGGGAGAAATATATGTTTCTGTGTTAAGTAGATTTTCTTCGAATCGGTTAAATGTGTGTTAAAACTTTAAAAGTTGCTAAATTTATAAATAATTATTAAAATTAATAAAAAATATTAAAAATGAATGAAAAAATAATTAAAATTAATAAAAAATATTAAAAATGAATGAAAAAATTATTAAAATTTATAAAAAGATATTAAATATGATAAAAAAGTGATTTTGAAGACCGAAACAAACGTTACCACAATGCCTACTTATCAGCCCCTGGACGGAAAGACTGACGGGAGTGAATATAGGTTATGTCTGTGTTATAAAATTTTTAGTAGTGTGTTTAGTGATTGTATTAAGTTTAGTGAAAAAGTGAAGAGAGATATAATTTTTATATTTTTGTAGTGAAAAATTATGATTTAATGGGAGAGAAAGAGATTATATTATAATATTTTATTGTAAGTTGGTAAAAAATTTTATAAAATTTTTCATACAAACACAACACAGTACATAGAAACCGGGCATTGGAATTCGTAAATGTTTCGGGCCCAACGGCAATATGACATTCTAACGGCCTTCTGTGGTGCTTCATGAAAGCGCGTTAGGAAAAGCAGTAGAGCAGTGGAAAAGTTCTCCATACAATTGACCTTTATTAAGTCGAAAAAATCTCAATGCTAATTTAAGGGTGTGTTTGCACAAAAAATTTCACAAAATATTTCACCAACTCACAATAAAATACTACAATATAATCTCTCTTTCTCCCATAAAAAAATATAAAAAATTACAAAAAATATTAAAAATTTCATCTCTCTTCACTTTTTCACTAAACCCAATACCAAAAATTTTTCAACACAAACATCACCTAAGTAGAATAAAATAATCGTTAATGTTGTTAAGTCTTAAAAAATTAATGTTATTTTTGGAAGATAATGTAAATTGTATTGATTTTTTTTTTTAAAAAAGTTGTTAAGTTTGTAAAAAAATATTAAAATTATCTATAAAACCTAATCAGACAAATTTGTATACTCATTAATATAGATGATATAACAAGAAAATTTTAATTTATAAACCTTGATTACAATACTTAATTGCTACTCTAATAATATTGGCAAGTAATTAAAAACACAATCTTTAATTACAACAAAAAACCGATAAAGAGTAAACCTCCCACTTTATTTGAATCTGTTACTTTTGTTATAAAAAGTACCTGGGAAAAGAAAGGAGCCATATAAGGTAGCATCATGAGGCGACCGTTGCATAGAATAAATATAGTCATGGATTGGAGAGGTTCGGTCGGGGAAAAAGTAAGGACTACAAAGAAACAAAGAAGGATAATCCAGAAAATTAGAAGATTTGATTTTGGGCCTTGGCCCATATAGTAGAAGCAGACATGAAATCCATGGAAGCAAAAACCTTGCAAACGACTTACCTACATGGGCCAATTGTTCAGCCCAAGGCGTGAAGCTACTGCATGGATATCGTTCTGTGCGTTCTATCCTAAGCAACGAAAGAAAAGAATTCCATTTAGTTGGAAGTGCTGAGATTTAATTTTAATTATAAATCAGCATCTATCTAGACTTAACTCATTTAATGATTGCGCGGAGTGAAAAGTATGAGGCAAGAAAGTGTTCCATCCGGCAAAGTTGTGCGTAAAAATCTTTAATGTGAACCGACTTTATTCCGTGGAGTTTTCCTATAGATATCTTTGATAATGGAAGCTGACATCGATTTTTGATCAGGTCGACGATGATGTCCGATTCAAAGGAAGAGATTTCAGTGACTGCAAAGAGGGTGACTCTGGCTGCATCTTCTTTGGAGTCATCTGGGGGAATATTTTCTTGTCCATGCATGGGCCGGGTAGACGCTCTCTGAAAATCATGACATGTGGGTTCAAGCATGGCAAATCCTTCATAGTACTGGAGGGTCCAACGCGCATAAACAGTCTGTTATTTGGCAGGTCACACTTCACAGCATTCGCTGCAGGGCATCATTGAACTTCTGAATGATCACTCCAATTGTTTGGGTAAATGAAACTCAAAGATCTACTAATAAAGTTACCCGTCTACTCCTCAACGTGTAGTGTGGGCTCTATTACAATGTGCTCATCAAGCAATATGATGTCAGTGGAATACAGGTCCATTTCTCACACCAACCCTAATTTTTTTTTCCCGTTTCATATTCATACGGCCATGAGTGGAAAAAGAAACAAAAAGAAAACAACTAAGCTTAGCCTAGAAAAAATTAGGGAAGGAAGACAGCAAAGGAAAAGAAGAGAGAAAACCAAAATCTGTACATATATAAGGGGTTATAAACACAAGACTATTTCTATGGTAGTGTTGCTAGAAGGCCTTATAGAATCGCAAACTGTTATGTCGATATCTCTAGAATGACATTTTTTTTGTTTCCTAATTAAGGTTAGGTGGCAAACATTCTTATATATAGAATTTTTCTCAGACCATAATGACAGAACTAGAATAATACATTATGCAAACATAAAAAAGATCATCGTATATCTCGGAGGTATCAATCTAAGTCCAAATTAAGAGAAGGAAGATTGCGGATGGATATGGTGATTCCGCGGCAAGTGAGCATGCATGAACCCATTCAATTAATTATAGTGCATTTGAAAAAGTTGCTTGATGAGCATAATTTAATTAGGGGATCGTGACAAATTAAATCTTGGGGCCTCGGAGACTTTGAACACTCCTCTCAATAAATTAAACAACATCAATTTCGGCAGGCATGATGCCTGTTGGAATGTATTAAGCCGTGCGAAGTGGCCGCGTCTGGCATGTGGGCGTCATGCATGACTTTCCCTCAGAGGGCATTATCTATATATATGCGTACATTATACAAGCGTAACTATTCTCCATGCATCTTTCAAACTACCTCCATTATGGTGGCAGACGTACGTGGAGCGCGCGGAAGTTATGCCCGGATATATATTAGATATGTACTAGTTTACAATAGGCCGGTACTAAATAGTTCATACCAGCTTATATATATAGGGTAATTTGGGAGAAGTAAACTTGTGGCCTTGTGGGATATTGCTCTTTTATCCTTGGTGTGGTTATAAGGTATGATCATAATTTATGGGAGTACAACCGAGTGCACATAGGTGTTTTAATCAATCAACTTTTCTATCACGTGCGTTTGATCGTTGTGTCGTCATTCCTTTTAAAATCAATTAGTATCAAGAGTGTCACAAAAATTTTATGACATTCAACATCACACTCCAATGACATGTTCTAAGAGCTCTCGTAGGAAGCGACAATGTGGAACTTCAACAATTCTTCCCTCGCGATTACATTTTTGCGAGTTGAATCCATGACCTTCTTGGCTTTGATACCACTTATTGGATTGCTGAGCTTTTATTTCTCCTAAAACCAATTGGAGTCAAGAGAGTGTCACTCAAGTATTTTATGGTATTTGACATCGCACACAACGAGCCTATTCTGAGAGCGCTGAGAGAGAATGACATGTGATGCTCCGACAACGTGAAAGGTTAATATTTTTCCAAACCCCACAAATTGAGTACTCCCTCCACTATAGATGCAGTACCGCCTCTATCGATATCAAGGATCCATGAGAGCTGCCTGTAACCACTCAAGTCATGATCATCTACTTACCATATATGCACCTCTAAAACTGGTTGATACTACAAATTTCCAGCTTGAATCTAATTAAGATTGCATCCACTGTTTCTAAAGCAAAATTTAGCAGATTTTTAACCAATATGGCAAGTCTTATTACATTATTTTTATAATATCAAGATGATAAAATCTGTATAAATTTGGTTGGCAATAATGTTTATAATTGAAAAGCTCCACCATTAAAATCATTTAGAAACCGTAAAGAATCATGAAGGTTAAATGCACGACCCACTATATATATACTCATCCACGCCAAAAAAAAAATACAAATTATACATGACTCCAAATAATTACCTCATTGATGATCACTCTCGTCTGCAAAGCATACCACATAAACGTGCATATAGATAACCCGCGGGGGGGGGGGGGGGGGGGGGGGCAACTTAAAACCCACTTAACATGGCACGGCCCACCTGAGAACATGCATAATAGAGTCGAGGACCACAAGTACGTCACCTCCCCACTTAATTATAAATACTGTACTTAATTTAGACCCCTTCCATATGGACCAAGGCGGGAAGTGATCTATTCCTTCTAAGCCACTTATTAATTATTTAATATCACCATCAAATGGCCCGATTGAGACCATGAAAAATCTGTATTAATGCTGTACGTACGTATTCGCGGAAGATGCATGTGAGGTAGAAAATGTCACAATATTATTTAAATTGGGAGAGTGCCTAAGATTATTTTTCAGTGGTTTAATTAAGGAGAGCCTCTAGCTTTCTGTGCATGAACTCAGACTTGCAAAACAATTTGGCCACATCAAGGGTAAACAAATTAATAATCTGGATCAGAATTTAATAATAATTCTACTTGTGTATTATATATATATATATATTTTAAAAAAATCCCCATATCAGATGTTTTATAATACCTGGGGCCTAGTTGAAATTTGATTTTAGTCATTTTGCAATTGTGCTTTACTCCCCCGTGATGATGGTGGTGGACAAGCTGAAAAAGTTAATGCACCCTAATTTTCTCCCCACAGTGAAAAAAAAAAAGCCATGGGAAATGGTCAAAATAGTCAGATAGAAAATCCAAATCATTAAAGCAACTCGAGGTCCACATAATCAACTCTCATCATGCCTGTATATATATCCACCATGACTTCCTAATTGTGTGGTAGCCTTAGATAACCAGTTAAGTTAGCTAGCTAAGCTAAGTTCTTCGTCTCCCATCTTCATATGCTCTCTGCAGTGGGTGAATCCCATCAATCTGCAATGTTCTGTGGTAGTCCTGAGCGTCCCGCGGAAAAGTCCTTTCAAATTAAGGAACATGACAAGTTCTTCTCTAGGCTTTTATCAAAAGAAAGCTCCGCGGCTAACCCTTCTCTCAGAGTATATTATGGAGGAGTCTCCGGTGCTGTTCCGTTCATGTGGGAGTCTCAGCCTGGTACCCCTAAAAATACATTGTCGGACCCTGATGAGCTACTACCCCCTCTTACTCCACCTCCTTCCTATTTTAGCAATTCCGTAAAAAAACCCAGCAAGGAGCCCCTAAAATCCAGTCTCTTACATGCCTTATTACCGAAAATCATGAGTCTTAAGAGAACCGTTGTGTCGCCGTCGTCATCTTCATCATCATTATCATCACCACGGTCATCATCAGATTCATCAATCTTCTCTGCTCATGTCCCTACTTTACAGTTTCGCGGAAGCTGGAAGCAATTTGTTAGCCGAAGCTTACCCTTCGACTCAAGGGAAGATAACGAAGAAGAAGGGACCGTTGTTTCACCAACTTCAACATTGTGTTTCGGCATGATTGGTCGGTTTCGAGGGCGCTGCCACCGGTTTTGAGAGTCCGAAAAACTTTTTGTCAAACATATAGCCAATATATTATTGGATCTAGTTACTGCCTATAGATTCCCCATTTGTATTATGTCTAAGATTTAAATTGTCTAAGTTGTACCGTGGCAGTAGCTTGTTATCTGAACTACACCATATTTCTGAAAATGTGGTGGTGTCCGTTGCTTACCCCCAAAAAGATCAGGAGTTAGCTTTCAAGATATATCTGAAGCATGTAATGTATCAACAACCAGTCCTTGGATGAGTTTGCGACTACTAGCCCAGTACTCCCATTTTCCCCTAGAATCGATCAGGATGAAGACCTCCCAAGAAAAGACTTCTCTCAATTCTACCCACTTCTTGTTGTAGCTTCTTTTTGTTTGCTGGCAATATAAGCATCTCCCTTATTTCCTGAGAAGTCTTACTCGTAATGATATCATTACACACCTAACATAGAAAAAAAACAAACAAAACAAACAAAACAAAAGCAGTGCTACCTATTTTTGTTATCCTGATCTAAAAGTATTGTGAGACACATGAAACTAATCGGTATGTGGACGTGAGGGGAAGATCATGTACAGTTTACGTTCTACTCTATCCCAAATACATTTTCATTGTGTTTCAAGTCTGTAATATGTTGGGTGTTCAGAAAGAAGGTTCCAAAACACACGATCCTCTCCTTAATTTGATGTTGGTTTCCGTCGGAATAATTTTAGTACTCCACAGATCCAGCGACAAGGGGCTGTGATCGCTTAAAAGACATACTATTATATGCAGGGGCGGACCCAGGCCCTGGCGAACCTGGGCGGTCGCCCGGGGTCCGTCCCTGAAAAAAAATTCATATATATTTAAAAAATAATAATAATAAGTTGGCCTGGCCACCCTGGTTGGCCCAGGCCAACATAAGCCCGCCTGGGTGAAATGCGGACTGGGCCTGCCCAGGCCGCATTTTATTTTAGTTCAAAATAGGGGGTGAAACGACGTCGTTTTCCCCTGTGTTTTGAACAAAAAAAGCTTTGTTCTCCCTTATGAACTGCGTTCTCCGTTCTCCCCTCTCAGCTTCATTCTTGCCTTCACACCCATCCTCCGCGTCGCTGACGAGATCAAGAAGGAAGACGGACCGTCGAACCCTAGAGTTGCTTTTCTCTGTAAGAACTCTCTCGTTCACTGCAGAGTTGCAATATATCAGGTATGACGTATGAGGGCCTTCACATAGTGTCTAGGGTTTTCTAACTCTGTAACACAGTGTAGGCATACATAAGCTCTCAGACAATGGGTCAATTGTTTTAACTGGTGAAAGGAGGATTTTAATGTTTGTTGATTGAGTCAACTAGAAAAGATTGAATCTTGATGGTTGATGAGACTAGAATTTCAGTACACTTGCTGGCTCACGAGTTGACAGGTTCAATTTTTTGGGACGACGTGAGGCTATTGATGATCTCAAAGGCAGTAATTTGGATCTGTATAAATGAATTCAGGTGTTTCTTGATAGTGGATTAATATTTTGTGAGTTGTGGGGAGAGAGAAGGAGGGGGGTCGAATATGAAATATGGGTGGGTCCCACTTAGGGCTCAAGATCAAAGCAAAACAGAAGAGACTTTGGCTTTTGACCAAAGTTTTCTGGTTCGTGCTCACTTGGGAAATTGAAGCCTAACTGTGAGAAAGAAGTAAAATATCCTGAATTTTCCTGTATGGACATGTGTGTGTGTTACATTCCAAGTCTGCAAATGATGGCTTACTTAGGCGTAGTGTCAGCTGTTTTACTTCTGCGCTATTCTATTTTGAGAGTCTGTTGAATGTTCTATCCTACTTTTGCAAGGTGCGGTTCCACTATGGTCATCCGGATATATTTGACAGAATCTTCCACATAACAAGAGGTGGAATAAGCAAAGCTTCAAAAGTTATCAACTTAAGCGAGGATATATTTGCAGGTAGTTTTTGGTTCATTAGAATGTGACTGACTAATTGCTATTACCTTTCACTGATATCAGAAATTGTTAACTTATTGTTCTTTATGTGGATTTGTGTAGTGAAGATCAAAATTCATTACTGTAAGCACATTTGAACTTTGCCAATATACGTGTTTATTTGCTGGAAGGACATTTGCGGTAGGTAATCTCCTTTCTTTAAAACTTTTTTTTCATTTCTTGCTTAACTCTAGTCTGGATTGTGAAGGAAACTGGAGGAAGAGATGTTATTTGTGTAGTAGTTTTTAGGTTAGATTGTGATGTTGTTGAGCATAGGACAACCTTAGTTGATCCCAATCTTGTTTGCTATTATTCTTAATTGTTCAAATGTTGAGATTTGGTGCCAGCACTTTTTTATTATTGAAATATCTTGTTTGCCATGAAATTTTGTTTTGTTTTGTTTGCCATTGAACTTTGCCATTGAATTATTATGATTGAGAATTGTATGATTAATTTGGATAAATTGATGAGTTTGGTAAATTTCTTTGAATTTTGTTTTGTTTAGATAATGGAAAGGTTTTATCCAAAAAAGCTACACAGTGTTGAGTCATCTTGAAAGGATCCCCAGTGACGAGTTGGGCGGCAAAAGCCATGTGTTGGAGGATAGGTGCCGAGATGAGGCACCAAAGACACACATGGGCACTCATGACACGCCCACAGCGCGCGCAGCAACAACACCACAGCCATGCCATGACATCATCACGAGCGTGCGCAAGCTAGGCGCCCCAGCGCCCCTGACAAGGCATGGCACCTCACCAACGCCCATGCCTGGCATGCCAGCCAGTCGGCCACAGACATGCCATGACAGCGCATGGCCTCGCCCATGACCTTGCCATGACACGGCGCAGCAGCAAGTCCTTGGTCACCAGCCAAGCCAAGCAGCAGCAGCGAGCCAGCAGACAAAGGAGAGCCATGACACAGGATGACCACCATCAGTGGCGGAGCACCACCACCCCTACCGGTACTTGGTGGGGAATGGAAGAGGAAGGTTCCAGGACCCGGAGGAGCATCACCACCCATGGTGGTGCAAGCGGCGGCGGCGCCACCATGGACGACGGCGGACGACGGCGAGATCCCGACATTAATGGAGGTATCATAGGGATTAGTTTCCTTTTGTGTTATGATTGAATAAATCATATCTTCTAGATTTAGGGATCATTTCCTAAACTCTAGAAGATTCATTTCCTTTATGTTCTTGTTATATTAGGCATGTAATATCAAATCTGCTTGATTCAAGAGATTTGATTTAGAGTTGATTGTGATTTGATTTGATTTGATTGAGTCCATTAGGGTTTGTAAGCTCCTAAGGATGTCTATATAAACACCCTTAGGATAATTAGAGTGATTCATTCAGAATAGTAGAGTCTTGGAGAGCCGGAGAGCTTTTGAGTTGGGATTTGGCCAAGCATATGCACGTATATGCTAAGTCGGTTTCAAGGCTAATAACCTTGTAACTTGGAATTCATTCTAGGCTAATAACGTAGTTTGGGTACCCGTTCTTGGGCTAATTAACCCTCGATCGGGATTGTTCTTGTGGTTCTTGGGCTAATTAACCCTTAACCACGTTCTTCGTTCTTCATAATAAAATCTTGAGTGTTCTCCATTTGTGTGTGTTAGATCCTATTTGCAATGCTCGTGTGTTAACTGAAACGGTTCAGGAGGATCGATTGTGGTGTTGGAGTGGATCGCTTGGCGGGAGTTGGAGTTGTTATGGCGGCTTAGACCGGGGTCCCTAACACATCTACTCCTAACGTGGCTACTAGTTCTGAAATGGAAACTAGTTTGAAAAGACCTTGCATCGAATTTAGTCCGGATGATTGGATGAATGATTGCATGATAGTGTTCTCTGCAATGAAAATTATCAAGACCGATTTGCGTAATAGGATGAGAGATGATTGGATGAATGATTGCATGGTAGTGTACATTGAGCGGGAAATTTTTGAAACTATTGAGAGCGAAGTCATTTTGCAACGTTTTCAGAAGATGCACAACTGTAGGATCCAATTGTCCCCTTTCAGTCGTAGTACATAGTACGTTATGTGTAATTCAATATTTTTAATGTTTTTAGTCTTTAATGTTTTGATATTGTAACTCAAAGACAATTTTTTACAGTACGTATTAAAAAAATAGTCATTTTACTTTAAAAGTTTGCCCGGATTAATTTTCATTCCTGGTTCCGTTATACACAGTGGCCGGACACCAGCCTCTCGTGGTGTACTTACTTTGCCAGCTGAAAAAGCAGCTTCACTTGAGGGATGTTTATTTGGTTAGTAATTGGTAGGAAACACGGTCGTTAGATGTGTCTATTGGTCTTCCTGTCCGTGCTTATTTATTGCAGAAAGGGAAGCTGGGTAGAGGTTTCTATCAATGTATTTAATGCTGCCTGCAGTTCATTGTTGGGAATCTTTTGGTTCTGCTTTGTCCTCGTTACGCATTGAACGAGGGAAACCAACCGGCCAGCAAGTGTTTCATCACATTAACATTTATAATTAATTAATTAAGTTAATTCACCCTGAAGGTTTCCATGACTTTCCATCTAGAGGTATTAGGCAAAATTCAGCTACAAACTAACAATTCGGAAAACAAAATGATAAATGAGTTAAAAATAGCTCCAACCTTTAGGAACGTCCTCCTCGGAATCAATAATATTCGTAACTCAAGAAGCAGAGGTCATGACAGATTATACAAGGCGAGGGATTTTAGAAGAACTTGCATGTAGCAGTAGCAGAATGTGATTCTGGTAATCGTAAGGCTCTTGGGGGGATATGGGATGGATCATATTTGAAGAAGAGTTGACAGCGTAAAGTTGTTTACTTCTCTATAAATAAACCTTGTGATGTCACGGACTGATCAAAACCAGAGCAGATTCTCAGCAACCAGAGGGTTTCTTACAGGATCTGCAGGGAACCCAATAAAACCTTGCCTATTGCCCCTTGCGCTTCGTGTTTTTTTCCACGCCCTTTTCGCTTCGTTTGCACGTATGATGCTTATTGGACTTCTGGTTTCAAAGCACATGATGCTGCCATATTATATAGTTTCCATATATACCGTTTTCCACCTGCGGCTCTCTCTGATTTCATTTGCGCAGCCGGTTTTCAAGGAAATGGTTTGACTTGGTACTTTTAACAGATTTGATGCGTTGTTTGCATATTTAATTAGTCTAAAATATCAAAATTTTCTACCATTTTCTGTCACAAGATAAATAAATATAACAGGTGTACTATATTGTAAGATTTATACTACCTAAAATTTTATATGGGCAGACATGAACATCATGTCTACTACCTAATACAAATCAAATTAATATTCTAAATATGTGACAAACAATGCTTCCACCTTGAACTAGACCATTTCTTTTTTGGAGAAATAATGCTTTCATACAGAACTTAGCTTAGTGACCCTTTTTTTTTTTATAAATGAAGAGGAGGCTGAAGATCCCTTCCCAAATTATAAGATGACACAGAAATGGATGATTATGATAATATCCAAGCATTCAAAGACATGTTTTTTAAGCCAGTTTCGTTATCTTGTTTGCCGACAGTGTCCCCAGATGCTCCATGTGCGCGTGGGCCCATTGATCATACTGTAGATACAAAAAATAACAAATCTGGTCCCAGAAGTTCTCACCCTAGAGAATCACTGGATTCAGGGAAATTCTGGGGCGAAGCAAGTTATTTATTCTGAATTTACCTACTCTGGGTTAATGGTTTCTGTTAGATCCATTAGGTGTTGCATGGTTTGTGACAATTTCATATGTAACATTCTTGAGATTTAGGATGACTATTGGCTTGTGTGAAGGCTTTGCAGGGTTTGATAGGGGAGTTCGAAGTAGTCTATTGCGCAGAGAAATAACAGAAGCTCGGTTTTAAATGAAAGTGCGCCCGTTTACTATGCCTAGCATCCTTTGACTTCTAAAATACCCCCTTGACCATATAAAAGCCTCTCTGAACCTTTTGCAAGGTGCCCAGAACGTTTAATTGAAGATTTCGCAGAGATTCAAGAAAAGCCTCCAATAAACCATTTTCTAGATCTTGTACCCTCTGTTCTTGTTGCTGTTGAGAGTGGGTGGTAATCTGAACGTGGAGATCAGATCTTTGTTCATCCTCTCAGATTGATCACGAAATATCAATCCTTAGATTGAACAAGAGAGCTTTGGAGTTGTTGAAGTTCGAAAGTCGCTGGAGTTCCAGCGGTGTTGAAGGCGCAATCACTTGAGTTCAAGTAGGAAGATTGCTCCGTTGAGAAGAATCAAGAAACCCGATCGGGATAGAAGTTCCTCTCCCCTGCAAGTTGCAAATTCAGACGTTGGACGTTTGAGTAAGGTTACGATTGATAGAAATTATCTTGCTGATATACTTGTGAATAATTTGTCATTTGGTAGTGTATTGCAGAGTTTAAAGTAGTCTACTAGAACATCACAGAGTATTTTTACAGCAGATTTGTTTGTCTTGTGTTCTGTTGTTTAGCTTGTTTTATTGTCATTTGAAAGCATCTTAGTCCATCTGAAGATATTGGTTTAGGTTGAATATTGATTCCATTCATTGCCATATAGTTCAGATTTCTTTAAAAGGTTGAATTTTGTTTTTCTAATTCATTGTTCATTATTTGAGGGTTGTAGAAATTTTTTAATATACCTATTTATCCCCTCTAGGTATTTTGGGCATAGTTAGGTGTAAATAGGATTGTTCAGTTTCAACAGGAAATCAAAGAATCTCATGGTCTTCCCTTTTTTTTTTTTAAATATTTAGTTACTTTTCTGGCCAGAGGATAGGAACTCATGGAGATTTACAGTTTAAACTATGCTAGGGGTGGTTTGGGGTTACGGATAATGTTTGAGACCAACGTGGCAACGTTGCACTTATAGCTAAGCTCGGGTGGAAAATGCTCACTTCCCCGGATTGTTTGTGGGTTCAATTACTTAAAATCAAATATCGAATTAGGGATTTGGTAAACTTCGTTCCTGGCCAAGGAAGATCTTCAGGAGTTTGGAAAGGTATCTCAACGTTCCTCCTTAATTTGTTGGAGGGCAGTTGTTTGTTGCCTCGGTGTGGTGAAATGGTTAGACACTTAGACTGAGGGAGGACCACTGGTTACCCAGTGGAATTGGGTTTCGACCAACTTGGAGGGAAGGGCAAGCTGAGACGGCTTGGGTTATTTTCGTGAAGGATCTTATTAACCCTGAGTCAGGGTAGTGGGATGTGGAGTTGTTGGGCCGATTGTTTGCTGAAGAGACAACCAACGAAATCTTACATTTGCCTCTCCCTCGATCTGATCTATTTGAGCAGTGGATTTGGACCTGTGAAGCTTCTGGTCGCTTCTCTGTTAAATCTTTTTTGTTGGCTCAGCAGAATCTTAGAGCCCCTTCTCGCATGGTCCTGGAGCCATCTGCGTGGGATAAACTTTGGAGGACCAAAATTCAGGACAGACTGAAGAATCTTCTTTGGAAAGTAGGAGTTGGCGCTTTGCGGACAAGGGGTGAGCTGGGTCGGAGACTCAATTGTGAAATGGAGGTGGCTTTTATTTGCCCTCTATGCAACTCTACCCCAGAGGACACTTTACACCTGCTGGTGCAGTGTGACATTGGAGACAAGGCCTGGCGGGAGTCGATGTGGGCGATCTCTATGCGGCGTCTTCCGTTGAGCAACCCTGCTACTCTTATCAATACCATTCTGAACGATGATTCTATACTTTTCTTGGAGTAGTCTCAGGTTCGTGCTTTTATTCTCAATGCAGTGTTGGTCATTGATGCGATCTGGTTTGCGAGAAATTTGGTGGTTCATAGCGGGGCTTCGGTTGATGTGGCTGGTTTAGTGAGTTCGATTAAGAGGAGTTTTCTAGAACATTCCTATGCTTGGGCAGAGGCGGATCAGTTGGCCCATCGGAGGTGGCAGCCACCGCAACCTAGTTGGGTGAAATTCAATTCGGACGTGGCTATACGTCCTTTTGGGTCTTACATATCAGTCTCCTATGCTTTGGCTGTAGCGATGTCTTTTGCTAGGAGGCAGGGTTGGGCTCTTGTCATTTTTTAGAGCGACTCGTTGGTTCTTTGTAAAGATATCCTCTCTCCTCAACTCTGGTTGCTCACATTATAACCGGTCTGGTGGAGTTTGCAGAGTGGCGTATCGCTTGGGTTCCTCAGCGGTGCAATCGTATGGCTCACTCTTTGGCTAAGTGGGCTGCTCGTTTTGGTGTGTTTGGTGTTTCTCTGCCTTATGTTATTCTCGAGCATATCCGGTTTTGTGATATGCATGCTTCGTTTTGAGCTTTTTCTATAGTTATGGTTATTCAGGAAAAAAAAAATATATTCTACGACAAGATGGGCACTAACTTATGGCTTTTCCTTTTGAGTAACTGAATATGTACACGTTTTTCATGCTTTCTCTGCGCACCAATTCATCAAAATTGCAAGTTTATGGCAAAGGTGCTGCAATTGCTTCTATCATACCAAAGGTGGGAGGAGTCGTCCACTTGTTAGTAGTTCCTTGAATGCCATTGTACAGATTGCACGAATCCAAAGTCCAAACAATCCATTTATGTTTGATCCCCCATTAAAAATGTTCTAATTTTGCATTCCTAAACAGGTAACGATATGCTTGAAATCTTTCGTCTAGGGAAGTCAAATTCATTTCTTTCATGAAAAAATGGGATATCACCTTAAGCTACACATTTTATCCAAGAGATTTGACAGCAATAATGCCATATCAGCTAAAGTCGCCCCTCTCAAGACAGCCAATGATTGTCAATGTTCAACCCAATCGTTCTGTTACAACTAGGTCTACGGTGTTTGAAACAAGGAGCAAGCAATATAATCTTACATCTATTGCCAAATAAGTTCCTGCAACAGTTGCAGTTTTTGTGGTAACAACATCATGCCTAAGGGATGCGGGTTTCAAGTACCTCAAAGTTAATGATGGGGTATAAGTGGTATATTAATGACTTGTGTTACAGATATTTAATGCTTCTCCATCATGTTTTGTAACCTCATGGATCACGTCTGCCAAGTAGCTAACATTGCTTGTAGTTACACCCGCCATGCTGCCAATTTTTTGTCATGAAAAACAGCTATAGTTACCGAAGCAAAAAAGGATAAGGAAACACGGTAAGTTCTAGTTTCACTACGCATTTTCATTTTTTAACCGAATGAAATATACCTTATACGTTCATCTCGAGTCATATACACTTGGAATTCCCGTGCAAGCCGATGAACTTGGTCTGGGGTTAAGCCAGAGAAGCAAAACATTCCAACCTGCAGAATGCCACATCAGTGGGTTTACAAGTGGTTGCTCAACCAGTCATATATTTTGCTCTTGAAACCATACCAACCTAACTTCAGTAATGAAAGAACCAAATAATGGCCTGGAATACACACACACACACACACCTGGTTAGTTATATGCTCCCAGTTGAGAGGAGAGCCCAACTTCTCAAGATTTTCACGCAGAGTAATCCGCATTCGTTTAATACGATTTGCCATGACCTTATAATGGAATATTAACATTAAAGGCATATCAGAACCTCAAACTTGGACTGGAAAAGAACGGAAATGGGTCAGAGAAAAGACATGAAAATATATTACGTTCACCTCTTTGACCCATAGGGTCTTGGTCTGCAGATCACTCAAAATCGTTGAGACTAGCAGTATACCATGAACAGAAGGACTACCGTACATTGCCCTGGCAATCTGCTGCATTTAGCTTTTAACCACAACTGCTTGCTTCGCATAAGCACATAGGACACTGAAATTACAGGAAGAGGTAAGAAAATGGGAAGAATAGATCAACTACACCCCAGAGGACAGATTGGGATGGTCCAGAACACATGCTCATCTTAGCCTACCTGACACAGCCAACTCGGTGTCCATATAATCCCATGTTTTTGGCAAAGGATTGAGCACAACCAATCAAATGACCATCTTCAAGAAAAATCCGGATTGCTTGGGCATCCATATCAAGATCTCCACTTGCAAAACCTTGATAAGCCATGTCAAAGAAGGGAAAGTGATTTTTTACCTGAAAAATGATTGATTAAGGTCTAAAGATGACTATGATGGCTTAGTGATATATAACAATGTGAACAATGTGGTAAACATGTGGTATAAATTACCTTAAACAGATATGAGATGTCCCTCCATTGTTCGTCAGTAGGGTCAACCCCAGTTGGGTTGTGAGCACAAGGATGAAGCAAGAAAACAGAACCATCCGGAGCATTCTACAAAAGCCACCATACAGCTTACATCAAAGACATCAACTTATTTGTTTCAGTCCGTTAAAAGACTTAGGTGCTTCTTTCCATCAATTGGACAGCACGTCAAAAAGGAACCATTTCAATGACATTACAATGTTCTTAAGGGGGAATTCATATTCAGACAAGAAGGCTTCTCAGACGTAGCATGTTCATTATCTATTTGAGAAAGGTGCTTCTTTTGTTTGAGTGGCACGAGCCTTCAAATTTTGAAAGAACTCGACATTGATCTCTCGTGTCACTAGAGACAGTATTACCCTCATATCCTCAAGACTAACAAAAACAGGTAGACTCGTACCTTAACATCATCCACGAGAGCAGCGAAGTTTAGACCCTTCGAAACAGGATGGTAGTACTGGAAGGTTCTTTGTGGAACTTGGGCATCTCTCCATACATTGTGGTGGCTATGCAAGGCACGTGATTTGCAATCAAAAGAACGAAACAAAAATCCTCCTACTAATACCATTAGGGGATTTTAAAGTAAAAAAAGGCTTACTTGAACCAAGTTGGACGAGGTAAATAAATAGGCAATTCAGGATAGAAACGCCTCTGCAATTCAGCAAAAAGATGACACGCACCAGTTCCGGAGAGAGCTTGAAGTCCAGCTAACCTCCCCGTCTTTTAAAACACGGGCATGTTCTCCATATGCCAGTTTCACACTCTCCTTGACCAAACTTGAAGCCATTTCAGTAGCATTTGCCTCCCTAATCAAATCTCTCAAAAATCCGAATATGGATTAAGTAATCTTTTGGAATCAATCTAATATTTCTAGATATCAGAACCAGTATCACACGTGGACTACCGATAATTTACCGCAGACTACACGATACTTGCGAGTTGTGAAGAAAAGAACACAGCAGATTTAAGTTCAAAGAAAAAACACACAGCAATCAATACTCACAGGAACTCACAGCCAGTAATCTTTGCTTCCGCATTTCGGACACATTGAAGAACAATTGGTTTTCCCTCGTCATCCCTGTAAGCTCCCTTAAATCAGAAAGAGAAAATTTTATACTGTGTTTATAACAAAAGATAAAGCCTCAATGAAGGAAGAAGTGTACCACTCCAAGATTGATCTTGTGGGGGTTGGTATCAGCAATAAAAGCCTCTGTGACACCAGTGATGGGGTCCTTCGCAGCTGGATTTACACTTTCCCACCATCCAACGGCCCTGGCCGAGGTTGAGAAGCACCTTGTTGATCGAGTAAAACTTCCTCCCATAAACCTCCAAATGATGTTGATGACGATCCTTTGTTGTATTCGATTCTTTTACCTCTGTGAAGGCCCAGTGACTCACGTGACTTGAAGCACCCAAGTTTCATTTCAGCTAAAAGAGTGTTGTGGTTGTGCATTGGAGAGCTCCGCTTTTCCATGGTTTTTTTCACCAGTTCCAGTGGGCACCTTGGTTTTGCTTTCCTAAATCCCACTGCGCAGTGCGCATTTTACTTCTCACGGGGATTTGTACGCTTCTGGTTAGAAATAAAAAATTTAAATTGAATAAAAAATATTTATATTAATAAATGAGACATTGAGAATGTCTAATCGATGTTTTATTTATAAGTCATTAAATACAATAATCTACTTTGAGACTCTTAACAATTTTAATATTCTTCGCCAAACTCAAGGTGGACACACATGTTAGTTTGAATTTACAAAAATAATTTGACGGAAAAAGAATAACGCTGGCAGGTCTCCGGTCTGATGCAGGAAGGTCCCGTGGACTGATGCTGGAAGATCGCCGGACTGAAGTCGGGAGATCACCGGACTGATGTTGAAAACCTTTCTCTGATATCATGCTAAAAATAAAAAGTTTAGACTGAAGAAAAATTATTTATACTGATAAATAAGACATTCACTATGTGAATGCTCAATTGAGTTTATTGATTTTCTCACTTATATCTGATGAAATTACATTTTTAGTAAGTTTTAAATTATTTAAAGACGTTGACTTCTTTTTTAAAAAAATTTTGATTTCAGTTGAAAATAGTAAACTTTTTATTTTCTGAAAATAGTAGTAAAATTCATTTCCTATCTTTTCTCTTTTTTATGTTAGTAGCTTGTGAGTTCTGATTAGATAGCCCACGCAGTCATGATTAGATGACACAGGTAGATGAGAGAAGGCATATAATTACTATTCCAGGATCATTTTTAATATTTTTCACTTTTGAAGAGTTTTTAATAAAATGTTGTTTATTCAATTGTTTCTAAGTTTTTTAATTTTGGATTATATTATTAAAATTACTTATGTTTATCCTCAAAATTTCACTCGTTTTATTTCTGGAATTAACTCCTTAATCCTCCAGGGTTCGGGACATAGAAAAAAAAAACCTCCGGGGTTCGGGTGTTACACTTCTAGGATGCTGACAGTGACAGCCTCTGCATTCCGCCTGGAAATCCTTAGAATTGCCCCTTCATTTGTTTTAGGGTGCGTTTGTGTACCAAAATTTTACCCCCTCTAAAATTTTAACACAATTAAATATTACAATATAATCTCTCTCTCCCCATCAAATCATTACTATTTACTACAAAAAATATAAAAAATTACCTCTCTCTTCACTTTTTCACTAAACCCAATATCTAAAATTTTAACAACACTAAAATTTTACAATACAAACACAACCTATTAGTGGAATCAAAGTGATGCATAAACATTTTCAGAGTAGAAATGAATGAAACTTTAGGGGATACGCCCATATCTCGGGCCCATCAGATTTTGGGCTTTTACGAGAAAACTTGCCTGATTTTCGGTGAATCAAGGCCCACATTTGTTTTATGGAAAATTCAATATTTGGTCATTAAGTTTTGTCTGATTTTACGAATTAGTTGTTAGGATTTACTTTTTTTTCAATCACTAAGTTTTTCACCTAATTATTAATAGGTCATGCCGTCAGTAAACCGTTAGCTCCTCCAACGGGAGCTCTAGCCACGTGAGTTTCCTTCTCCGCCTCACTTCTATTTTTCCACCTCAGCCTCTTTCCCTAAACTGTTTCTTATTCTTCACGCAAGTGACCCGTAGTCATTTTTGAAGACATAAGCTTGTTTTCAATCTCCGTCAGCCTCTGAAAATGGTACTGGTGAGCCCCAGCGATCACCAGCCTCTTCCTGCAATCGTGACTGCTTCCTCAACCCACCATCGCTGCCGCCACCGTCACCAGAAACTTCTTGCAGCAGTTCACCAACCATGCGGATGGAAATATCAACGGACTCATGTGCGACATCACGTTGTTGGTTGCTGAAGCTGGTCTAATCCCCGTGACAGAGACGAAATAGCATGCAACTATACAACACTTGGCCGAATCTTCCGGAGCAAAGCGCAAAGTTCAAAGTGCACTTCCAACCAAAAATACCCAAAAAACAAAAGTACCCATAAGAATTACGGCGAAAACTTTCAAAAAAACAAGGAAAATGAAGCGAAAAGAAAAGAGGATCGGGGGGGGGGGGGAGAGAGAGAGAGAGTTACAGAGCATTAAACAAACTCAACAAAAGTACGCTAAGCTTGCACAGAGAACCGAACGTTGTGTGTGTGTGAGAGAGAAAAAGAGACAAACCTTCATACCAATTTGATACTTGCAGAATTTGTGGATTTTCTTTTGCTCTTATAATTTTATTTTCTTTACAAGCTTGACAGAAATGGATTGTTTGATGTTCTTCCTGTTTTTTTTATTTTATTGTGAGTACGATGTTGTTTTGCTTGACCACGTTAGCGAGTTTTCTTGAAGGTCGATAACTTTTTGACAAACTATAAAAGGGCTAAAATATACAAGAGAAGAGTTTTGTGAAGTGGTTGGTGAATCACTGCGTTCTAGGGGAAGAGTTTAACCAATAAGCTGGGAAGGTTCTTTGTAGTTGAGAAAATAGACCTCCTGATTATGATATGAATGCAGGTGACTGAATTGATGATGGATGGAATAAGAGATCTTCAATCTACGCAGGGATGGAATGGTTGGAATGCTTTTGATGAATATATATACTTCCATTAGGGAGGGGAAGACGAAAAAAGCTAGAGAAAAAAGCTCCAAAGCAGATCTTCCTTCCAGAGCACAAGGAATTTGCCACTATGACAAAAATCGGGGTAGGCTCGTGGGTGATGTTGCCAGCTTAAATACAGGAAAGAAATAAGGAATGTCTTCCTACAGATGGACGTATACGACCGCCTAGTTCATGTTTGCGTTTTTGTTGAGTTTTTTGGTTTGTATTTGTTGAGCCTAAGATGCTTCATTTTCTTCCTGTTCTGACTATTAGACCAGCAACAATGACATGATGTGGCACGAGTCCAGTGATATTTCCATCTGCAGGAAGAGGCTGGTGGTCGCTGGGGCTTACCACCATTTGCAGAGGCTGAAGGAGATTGAAAACAAGCTTCCGTCTTAAAAAATGGGGTCCCTTGTGCGGGGAAGAAGAAACACTTTAGGGAAAGAGGCAGACGTGGAAAAATTAGAATTGAGGTGGCGAAGTCTGTTGATGTGGCTGGAGCTCCCGTGAGATCCTTTAACAGTTTAGTGACGGAAGACCTATTAGTAATTAGGTGAAAAATTCAGTGATTAGAAAATAAAAAATTGAATCATAGTAACTAATTCGTAAAATGGGACAAAACTTAGTGACCAAATATTGAATTTCTCTTGTTTTATTTTTGGCAATTATTGGGTTCGTAATTAGTTACAAGAAAACAACCATAATGTAAAGACGATAGGAAAAATAAAAATAAAATATAATTTAATTCTTTTAATAGAACTGCATTCAAGTACATCTGATTTAATACTTTTCTTCGCTCTTATTTAGGACTATATAGATCTCTTCCGTCCACTTTGTATGAAACCGACATTTACTAATTCCCCACGTACAGTTCTCTTTAGTTCACTTTCCTACAGTTGGTGCGAATTTCACCATGATCCCCAGTCAAGGGTTTGATATTTCCCATCTTTACCATGGACTTAGCAAAAGCTCGTGAAAAAGCTTTGACATTTGAGCTGTACTCCTTGACCAATTCTTTTGTGGCGTGGTCTCCACTGAACAGTGCCTGATCCGAGTGCAGAAGCCCCTTCTTCTCAATCAAGTTGGTGAAGTATGCCGCTTCAAAGCGTGCTGGTGTTGGGTCTAAAGGTGCCAGGTTTGAATCACCTCCACTGCGCGGACATTTGGATCGAAGGCTTTCTGCAAATTCATGGTCGATGTTGGTATCGTTGTAGATGCGGTTCCTGAAGATTGTGCACCGTGCAAAGCCTATGGTGTGGCCACCTGATAGCGCAACAAGGTCTGTTTCATCAAGGCCGTGCTTCTTGAAGTTGGCAATCAGTGCTGGGAGGTCGAAGAATGGAGCCGGAATGTCATTGTTTGCTGCATTCTTACTAGCTGTGGTTGAGTCTCTCCTCCCGAGTTTCACCTCCCATGTTGGTCCTTCTAGCTGTCCTTAAACGTTTAATTTCGTAAGTATTTTAAGGACCGTCGCTAACTTTAAGGTCAGATTCTGATAAAATAAGGTGACAATGTAGATCGTGACTGTCACATTATTGATTTCTGTTTTTAAACTTGACATAACCCAATACTTTATACAGACTATATATATAATTTCATTAATCTGTAAGTTTTTTTTTTAATAAGAGAATTAATGATGCTAACGAAAACATGATAATTTTCAAAATTATCTATTTTACATAATAAAAATTCTATTTTTCAATAGTAAAGGAATTAATATAAATTAACAAAAAGAGATAGAGTAACTATAACACACCGCAACCACAGAGTCGCGTGCTGCTAAAGCCAAGATGTCTGCACAAGAGACCACTTGATGATGTCCACACACTTCGTCTACCTCTGACTTGATTTTGTCCACCACTTCGAATCCTCGAGCAGAATTTAGGTTAGGACGAGCATTCTTTTCGCTATCAATTGTCGGAGTAGAATCCAAAAGAATTGAACCATCACAGCCCTACATCATTGAAGAAACATCAATTGCGCTATTCATTATTGAAATTATATATATATAATATGCATGCAAACAAGTACCCATTTGGAATCGAAATATTGGGTTAAAAAGCAATTTCTAGAGGAAACATATGTAAGTTGGAAAAAAAAGGTGATTTTCCCAAAATTGTATGTTGGAATTAGTACACTTGTTGGACAGTGGGATCGATCAGTGATGTCTTTTATATGTCCCGAAAAGAAAGCTCATTTTGTCCAATATGATTCAAACTTCACTTTCTCATCAGAGCCCATATATATCATTAATTATCAAACAGACCTAATTCGATCAAAAGATTTAGACACGCAGAAGGAAGAGCTCTAGAATTAGTACGTTAACAAAACAATCGTGGAAATGCAGACGTAGTAAAGAAGCACCCATGCGTCTCTCTTTTTGCACTGCTGCCTCGACGACCCTCTTGATAGTCGGCAAAGCTAGGGGACAAGACTTCTCGTAGAAATCGGAAGAGAGTTTTGAGGAAGCTGTGGTTGCAACAGCCAACAAGACAAATGCAAGGAAGCAGAAAAGGCCACGGGTAGCCATATCTAAAAGCTATGAATCTGTCGTGACTGTGTATTGTAGGCTTTAGTGAATATAATGGCTCGGTTGGCGCTGGTATTTATAGGGGCGTATACAGGCATTTCTTTACGAGCAACTAAGAAGATCATGTAGAGAGTACTCAAGGCAAGTTAGTCTAGGAATTAGTCAGAAAAAGCTTTTCATGCAGACGATGAGACCGAACGTATTATATATAAATTAAGCTGTTTGTATTCCATTTGTCATTGCAGGCTGGAATTTTTTTGCCTTCTGACCATCTCTTTGTTTCAACGTCTTATCTACCTAACAAGCAATGATTATTTAATTTAAGCCACGAACCAAAACCAAAAAAGCTGCATTTATAACCAATCAAGTACTTCACCCAGTTGTTACAACACATTATTAATCCTGGCAAGTTTCTGGCACGTCAATCTTTTTCTCGATATATACATGAATCTTATTCTACCAATCATTGTTGCTTTCATGAAACGTATCTTGATGGAGAGAATACTGTCAAGGAAGCTGTTCGTCAGACGTAAGATTACTTTGAATATCTTTTGTTTGCTAAACATGGTAGGTAGGTACGATTCTGGTGATCTTAGTGGAAGATCGAGGAAGAGAATTGTCCCTGAATGGCCATGACTTCGATGCCCAAATTATTCCCTAATTGCTTAGTTTGATTGTCTTTTTGCACATTAGGAATCGATCGATACTGAATCTGGATCAGTGTGCTCTATGTCCTCCTATCCCATATACAGAGCCGGCCAATGTGAACCCTATTTTAGCAATCACTATTAATTTTGGGAAAAAAATATCTGAATGGAGATAAGTGCTAATTAATGTCATTGCAGAGTTGTTGAGTACTCAAATATTCTTACATATATATTGCATGCGGCAGATCATATAGTTTTATCTTCGAAAGAAAACGTATATAGAGAGTTTCTCGTGTGAGTTGTGACCTTGACGTATGAAAAAATCTGTTTAGACCCTAAAGAACACTTAGAGGGGGTGAATAAGTGTTGGTACTTTCTTTTTCTATGAATAGACAAATTTAGAACAAGTCCTAAAAAAGTCTCATCTAGATCTGAAAAGTATTTAACAATCAACAAATATGCAGCGGAATATTAAAACAAATATCAAAGAAAGATATCAATCAGAAATAATAAATTAATCACACATCAAGACACGATATTTGATGACGAAGTAGAAAACCTTATCAAAGGAAAAAACCACTCCGGGCTAGCAGCCACCAAAAATTCACTAGAAGATAAACCTTACACCGGTGACTTAGACATGGGCAACATTCAGTTGCTTGACTCTGACAACCCCGAAGTAATAATCTAGATAATCCAACCTAGACCCGCTCCCTTGCGGTTAACCCTCAGCCTTCTGAGGTTCTTCTTGTAAATTTCTTCAACACCGGTAACTCAGGCTGCCAATCTCCTTAAGCTCTCTGAAGGCTTCTCACAAGAGGTTGGTTTCAATGGTGATTTAGGTGATTGATGTAGGAGAGAGAAACTATAAACACTTTAAGTGCAAAGGTCTCAAATAATGTTTCTCACGTGCATAAGACACCAAGGAATGAAGGAAATAACTTGGTTAAACAACTTGGACGAGGTCTCATGGTTTAAATAGAGAAATATAAGAAAATTTGAAAAACATGGGATTTCGCTCGAGCCAAGATAGAACGAAGATAGGAAGAAACACACTGTATGAAAAACTAGCGATTTAGCTCGACCGAAGATCAAGCGAAATTCTCTGTAAAGAAAATTGTCAATTTCGCTCGATCGCATAGCAGACAAAGCTTGGGCGAAGAGCCTATTCCGGAGATAAACTTGAAAGATTTTAGGATCAGATAACACTTCGCGAATTTGAACTCTTCTTTCAAAATTCGAACTTTCTTTTCATCTTTATCATCATGATTCAAATGCTTTCCAATTTTAATCTTCGTAATTCAAACGCTTTTCAATCCTAATATTCTTCTTAGGAGACATCTTGAACACTTAAACAAACTCTTATTTAAATAATTCAAGTATTACAACTCAAATTTGAAACGAAATTTGTCAATAACATTAACAACGTAAATATCGATTCTTTTGTTTGGTAAACAAAGTAGTAACGATTGTCGTTTAAGCGAAAGAGAGGAAGAGAATTGTCACGACTGAATCAGAATGGCCATTCCACTGCCCAAATTGTACACGCCCTACATGAATACCCTTAATTGAGATCAATTGTCTTTCTGCACATTAGGATTCGATACTGAATCAGTACTGATGCTGCACTGTTAAAGCACGATTGCCTATTAAGATCAGTAGCAGAACTGATCACCATCACAAAGTCCCTATAAAAGGTTGGAACTAATTACCCTTACATCCATGCGGTCAATAACAGATGCCATATATATACAGGGCAACTTTACAATATTATAAACCTCCAAGAATAGAATCAAGTCACTTAATTTACACTTAATTGCCTGCGAAAAAAACAAAAAACGAAAAACATGACCAAACAAAGGAACGTAAAAGAAAAAGATTCCAGGCTATGTGAACAGACAATATGGAAAGGTGTTGCTCCTAATATTCTCTTTAGCAAACATATTATTTAAGGATCTAAGCTTTATCAAGATACTCTTATCCTGGGCCATTAAGTAGTCTAGCCTGCACTTCAGAAATGGGCTTCTGAAGCCAGACTAGAGGAAGCCGATCGAGAAGCTGATTGACTTTATAGTCAGTTGTCGATAGTTTCTTGGCCTAAGCAAAACCTACATAAATGCGTTCAATTACTTTGTTGGGATGGGAGTCTTTCAATAGCTCACAAACCCAACAAGCCTCGAACTTCATTTGCTGGTAGTTATTGTTTTCAAATTATATATATGACCAGTACGTCATTTTCAACATATTAGCTTTTACAATTAACACTAGGCTCCGTTTGTTTTAACTTAAAGTTTTTTTTTAAAGTTTCAAATGCATTATGTTTCGTCGAAGTAATCCAATTTCCGGTGTTGGTTACATTAAATATTTTTCAATATTTTTACGCAGGTTATATTTTTCATAATTTTATATGATTGATAAATTTAATTCTTAACAACGGGGCAAGTAGTTTGCAACTCGACCCCCAAAAAAGCTAAAACCGTGGGGTCGAGTTCCTTAATTTTTATACTTTGATTTTGGGTTAGAGACCCGAACAGGAACCTGATTTTTTTTGGATTTATATTTGAAAACCGAACCCCGATCTCGAAAAAAGCTAAAACAATCGAGGTAATGTTCTTTTTAATGCTTTAGTTTCGAGCTAGAGACTTGAACGTGAACCTGATTTTTCTTAGATTCATATTTCAAAACCCGATCCTGATCCCAAAAAAACTAAAACCGTCAGGGTTGAGTTCCTTTGAGTGCTTTGGTTTGGAGTTATAAACTCAAATACGAACATGATTTTTCTTAAGTTCATGTTTCAAAACTCGACCCCAACCCCGAAAAAGTTTAAAACCCTCAGGGTCGGGTTCCTTTGAATGCTTTGCTTTTGGGTTAGAGATCCGAACACAAACTTGATTTTTCTCGGGTTTATGTTTTAAAACTCGACCCCGACCACGATGCAACCCGACCAATTCGAATTGAACCAAATCAGTTTTTGGTTAGGAGGTTGGGTCGATGGGTTTTGTCCACTCCTAAGACTGGGAGAAACAGGTCAGGAAAGAAGATTCACTAGTTTAAAAAAAACTAAAAATCAGAAAAGTTAAGTTGTGTTTTACAACTAACAATATTTTATAAGGTTCTCCAAATAGTCGAAAATATGAAAAGTATTTTACAAAAAGTAAAATACGACAAAACAAACTGATCTTAAGTTTTACTTATAAGAGCACGCACTTAAATTTACAAAACTTGAAAAGAGGTGTTAAGAGGATCGAAGATGCCACAAAATTCACTGTTAGCTCACAGAAAATCCAACTTCGTCAAAGAGAGAATAGAGCCCAGAGCTGGGCTCTAAGAAAAGCTGATTTCTTTTTTCTGGGCTATCAGAAAATTAAGCTACTTGATTGTAGGTCCACAGTCGGGTTCTTATTCGTAAATTACAAAATGGCGAAAAAGAAAAAGAAAATAATAACAAAATGAGGCAGAGTTAAATACAATATAATAGAGAAAAATCAATAGCACAGTTTTCTTACGACAATTGCATCGAATACATGCCACACATATAACACTTTCCAAAAATATATCACATTAATTAGTTCACTTTCCTCTTGCTTAGGCGAAATTGACCTAATTGATTCCCAGCAAGTGGTCAAATTTTTCCTATTTTACCCCTATTTGTTGGGCCAAAACCGTAGGGTCAGTCCTGAAGGTTTGTTTTGTTATGCTTTTAAATAAGCAGTCTATAGACGTTACAAGAAGACAACCATAGTGGTAGGGAAAAAAGATATTGTAATTATATTAATAAAATTGCATCGAGTACATGCGATTTAACACTTTCCTTGCTCTTATTCAGAACGTACATCATAATCTCTAGGTTCAGTTATGCTAAGCGTTATGGTGCTGAACGGTACTAAGCCACGGTGGTGATGATAACATGGAGATCCTACAGCCCAAAAACCAACACGTCATTTAAAATTCTAAGACCCATATATCCATCTCTTAACCCGTTTCGAGGCTGACCCGGAAATTCAAATGGCCCAGAAAACTTCTTCTCTTCATTTCGCGTACCCCTGTTCTTCAAGTTCTATGCAGGAAAGCAAAAATGCATTTTTGTTTTGCTTGAGGATGTACCCTGGATCCTACGTACGAAATTATTATTTCTTTGGATGAAAGATCTCGACAAGTCTGATTACCTTTTCATGAGTCTGACATATCTTGGAATAATGCTTGCTCCTTTGAATGAAGAGAACTTATGTGTTAATTTTACAAACATGTACGATATATGTAGGAAGTTTATAATTTTGTCTTGCTTGTTTTGCTTGAATGACATTTCTGGTTTTAGGGCGTTAGAGTTACTTCTTCCTGGTAAACGGTTAAATACATCATCACATTGTTTCCCTTGCTTCCTAGAGCCTTTTTTCCCGTCTCTTCATTGGAAAGGCCCCTCAACGTAGCCAATAATGTGATAGAAGATCATATAAAATTACTTGCAGGGATAGTAGTTCAAACAGAGGCCGATTTGACAGACTAGAACTTGAAGAACAGGCGTACGCGAAATGAAGAGCAGAAGCCGGCGGGTCTGGACGAGCAAGGTAACGAACACGAAATGAAGAGAAGTGGTCTGGGCGATTTAATTGAATTTTCGGGTCAGCCTCAAAACGGGTCAAGAGATGGGTAGATGAGTCTTAGCATTTTAAATGACTTGTTGGTTTTTGGGCCGCCAGATCTTCAGCTTATCATCTAGCTCTACCATCGCTTAGTACCGCTCAACACTATAACGTTTAGCATTATAACCGAACCCATCATCTATTCCATCCGCTTTGTCATGTGAAGCCGACGTTCACTTCCTTTAATTAGTTCAGCTTCCTACAATTCATGCGAATTTCACCCTAGTCAATGGTTTGATATTTCCCATCTTCACCATGAACATAGCAAAAGCTTGTGAAAAGGCTTCGGGATTTGAGCTGAACTTCTTCACTAGTGAATCTGTGGAGCCTCCACTGAACAGTGCCTGATCCGAATGCAAAAGCCTCTTCTTCTCGACCAAGATCCTGAAGTACGCTACGTCAAAAAATGCAACTTGGATTTAAGGCTTTCTGCAAATTCGTGGTCGATGTTGGTATCGTTGTATATGTGGTTCCTGAAGGTTGTGCACCGTGCAAAGCCTATGGTGTGGCCACCTGATAGCGCAACGAGATCTGTTTCATCAAGGCCATGATTTTTGAAGTTGGCAATCAGTGCTGGGAGGTCGAAGAATGGAGCCGCAATGTCATTGTTTACTGCATTCTTACTAGCTGTGGTTGAGTCTCTCCTCCCAAGTTGCACCTCCCATGTTGGCCCTTCTAGATGTCCAATATCCACATTCACATTAATGCTCCAGATAAAAGTAATAATACCAATCTAGTAAAGCTTTTTAATATTGTTTCAACTAGTAAATGATTTTCTATTTTTCAATAGTAAATGAATTAATATAAACAAAAAGATAAGAACAATTATATAATGCACCGCCACTACAGAGTCGCGTGCAGCAACATCTAATATGTCTGCACATGAAACCACTAGACGTCCACACGCTTTGTCTACCGCCAACTTGACTTTGTCTACCACTTCAAATCCTTGGGCAGAATTTAAGTAAGGACGCGACATTCTTCTCGTTGTCGATGGTGGGCGTAGGAAACAAAAGGATTGAACCATCACAACCCTAAATAATTGAAAACATCATAATTGAAGTGCTCATTATCAAACTATTTATTATGCAAACTATAAGCGCATGCATGCAACTAAGTACCCGTTTGGTATAGATATATTGTGTGCCAGACAATGAAATTGCTATTTGGGAATGGAAAAACAGAGTGTGAGGGGCAGCAGAGAGTGCAAGCTTTGGGAGAATGATTTGATCTTTTATTCATGATATCAGTCATGCTATATATGCACGAGAGGGGATTGCCTCCGAAGGCAACCCCCTCCGGATGTCCGGTTGGATGCCATCCAGCCGGACATCCAAGGACTGGGATTCCCGGGCAGCATCTTGTTCGGGCTGCCCGGGCAGGTGTGGGTTCCGTGCGGGACTCACACCCTTCCCCATTCCCAGCCCTTGGATGTCCGCTGGATGGCGTCCAGCCGGACATCCGGAGGGGGTTGCCTTCGGAGGCAATCCCCTCCCATATATGCACGAGTAAGGACATATAACAAACTAACAGAGTATCTAACTACATAACAACCTCTATCCTCGTCATTAAATAAGTTACAAAATATTGCATCGGTTAATACCCCTCAAGATGGAGTGTGTATATTCAAAACACCTATCTTGGATAGTAAGTACTGAAGTTATGAGAAGTTGAACCCTTTTGATTGTCGGCAAAGCTAGGGAACAAGACTTCTCATAGAACTGGGAAGAGAGTTACGAGGAACCTGTGGTTGCAAGAGCCAACAAGACAAAGGCTAGGAGACAGAAAAGGCCACGTGCAGCCATATCTCAAAGCTTAATGAGCGAGATTTGAATCTGTATGTGACTTGGTATCGTAGGCTTAGAGTGAGTACTGTGGCTCGGTTGGCGTTGGAATTTATAGGGGTGGAGAGTCAAGTCAAGTTAGTCTAGGAATTAGCAGAAAAAAGCCATATTTCAACGTAGTTACACTTGCACCAGTTACGGTTTTCTGTGAGTACTGTTTTTTGTTCAATAGACAAAAACCTTTTCGTTTGTATATTTTGTCGTATGATCGATCGTAGTGTCTCTTGAGAGATCGCACTTGAATTTATAAAACTCAAGCAGGTGCCTTGTTCAGAGAGCGATGTCCCAGAAATCTGTTTGCTCAAGGGAAATCGAACTTCTGTAAAGAGTTGGAACATCAGAGTCGACCCATCAGATTCTGTGCTTTTATCAGAAAAGCTGCTTTTTTTTTTTTTTTTTTTCGTTTTATCAGTTGCGGTAGCCGAAACCCAAGGTCCGCCTGCTGGGTTTCTTATATGTTAATAGCATGCAAAATGACGAGAGGGTAAATTTAATAGTAAAAGGACGACTTTTATGAAGCTCTGATTCATCACCTTAGTTCACTTTCCTGCAGTTTAGGCGAATTTCTCCCTCATTCCCAGTCATTGGTATTATATTTCCTGTTACGTGTGTCTTGGCTTTCGAAAAGTTTTCTTATGACAAAAGGTGAAACTTTTCATGTGGATAAATTTTTATTAAACGATCGCATGCATGTCATGCGTTGAATTTCATTCTTACTTTCGGCTATATCAATTACTTATCTACCTAACAAGTAACAAGGTTTCAAGTCAATACCCAAACCCCCAAGATGTTGAATCTATAGCCAATGAATATATAGCGTCATCTTAAGCTAGCAAAATGTCAACGATCGAGTTGATCAGCCGGTTACAATCCTAATTGCAAGTTACTGGCACTTCAATCTTTTTCTCGATGTATTATATATATATATATACTTAATTGGAAATGAAGCAATGAAGTCGTTCGGTGTAAACGAGGTAGGTACGATTCTGGATCGTAATTAGTGGAAGGGGGGAAGATAATTGTCTCTGAATTATGGCCACTCTGATACCCAAATTATATCATAATTACTTGTCTTTCTGCACATTAGGAATCTATATTACACAAAAGATTACTTTGGAACCATCACACGAGATCGTATCCATACGCTCTATGTCCCATGCCATATATATACAGAGCCGGCCAAATGCTTAATTTGGCAGCTATTTTATAACCCTACAAGAAAATTAATCAAGCTGACACTATTTGGCATCCGAGAAATCCTCCTGCGGAGAGATCCCCTAAGGAGAGGACTCTGAGTTGTGTCTTGGCTTTCAGCTATTTTAGCTATTTATTCCATAAATGGGCTAAACTTTCGCCACGTAGAACTGTAGAAGGTTAGGAGTTTTTCAATAGCCCACAAACCCAACAACATTTGAATCTTTCATCTGCTGGTCCTTACTTGTTTTTAACTATATGCCCGCCTTCTACGTAATAACTCTTAGTGAATGATTGCAAAATTAAAATTTTATAAAAAAAATTGTGAATATTATAAAAATTGAGGTGAATGAGATTACTTTTATTAGATTTTGAGAGAAAGTAGTCAAAAAAGTAGAATTTCATAGGCGAGAGTAATAATTTGAGTGAATTTTATATGTTTATTGTAATAGAAACAGATGATTTTATTGGAGAGAAATATTATTTTAAAGTTATATGAATTATTATTATTTAAATTAAAATTTAAAATTAAGTCAAAATTATAATTTTTCTACTCAAATTGACATCCTATTTTCAAATATCCCAACAAATTTAACTTGTAACAACTGTGCCCGAACTATGCCTCTCGTTGAGATTCTATTCCTCAACCCGCTGGAGCCGTTATGTCAAACGGTCTCTGTCCCAGGTGAATGACATTTGACCTTCTTCTTACCTGAAAAAATAATTTTGACCATATAAGTCATCTTTTTGTTTAATAAAGAACAATTAGCTAACTACATATTATGTTTTGGATATACAAATCTCTAAAAGTATCGTAGAAGGCAAGAGATGGTTCAAACGAGGACAAATTTATTTTTTCATGTAAGAAGAAGATCAGATATTGTTTGTCATGTGAGACAGAAACAGTTCGACATAATTGCTCCAGTAGGTTAAAGGATGAAATCACAATAAGAAATATCGTTTATAAGTGAATTATTGTAACGCTCAGGGTCCAAACTCCATACGGATAGATTTTCATATAAAATAAAAATTTTTCACCATGGCTAATAATTTATCTAGGCCCCAATATTTCAAAAATAATTATTACAACCTCATCAAAATATCCATAAAAGCCCCAAAAATCAATTCGAGCCCTAAAATTTACATTAGCATATCCGATATTTTTCAACATCGATGAAGATCTCCCAAAAGAATTATAATAAAGACTTCTCCAACATTAATCTCCATAAGTACTCTTGCAAAACACGACTTTAAAACACAAATCTATCTGAAGCTTTTCAAACATCTCTAATTCTGCCAACTCTGAAAATTTTGAGAATAAGGGGTGAGCCAAATCTATCTTAAGCTTCCCAAACTTCTCTAATTCTGCCAACTCAAAAAATTTTGAAAATAAGGGGTGAGCTACGACTAGCTCGGTAAGTGGCAAGTCAATGAGGATTAGGGAAAATATAATTTTATCATAATAACTGAAGTTCAAAATAAAACACCGTGAGACATACCAAATCCAAAAGACAAGTCCAAAACAAAAATATTCAAGGCTACGCAATATAGAAAAATCACCAATGATCACATAGACATCCAGGCCACTAAGACCTTCAAATACCACGAGGAGTATTCAATTTGGCTCCTCAAAGATATATCACTAGCGCAAATAAAATTTTCACAGTATGCTCACCAGAACAAGTTATAAATATTTCAATTGAGTTTCAAGAAAATTGCGACAATCTCATTTGACCCAAATTTGTTAAGTTCCCCAAATAATACATCAAAATCATATAAAATACGGTGCACGTTTAAAAATCTAATTGAAGAACCACTATAAATTGTAATACCTCGTTCCGAAAAAGGTGTTAAGTGAGTAATTTAAATTTTAAATGAACAGATAGGGCTTAATCCTATTTTTGATTTTTAGATAGAGGTTAAATAATATTTTTGAATTTAAAGGTGCAAAGATGGAGATCATGTGATCTATATTTGAATTTAAACGTTTAAATAGAGATTTGATTCTATGTTTGAATTTAAATGTTAAGATATGGATAAATATCTTATATTTGATTTTTAAAAGTGATGGATATAGGTAGGTTTGAATTTTAAAAGTTGAAAAGGAGATGACTACTGATGGGTCATGAAATACTCGGTCCGACCATACCACTTAGGCTCAGGATCATTAGCCTGTTGGCCAGTCCAGACTATCTGATCTCACATAGAAGTCTAGCCACCCTAAGACTCCTCATGACAATTTGAATGGTAGTGCTACTAGTTTATGAGAGATTGTTCGGCAATTATTGGAGAAGCTCTAAGGATTGGTTAAGCGTTTGAAGCAAGTGGTTTTTCAATGAGCTTTTTATGGTGTGCCATATTATTGATATTTTTGGGCTCTTTACGGTTTATGAATATTTTGTTGAGATTGTAATAATTAGTTTTGAAATATTGGGGCCTAGATAAATGATTAGTCATGGGAAAAAAACCTTATTTTATATGAAAATATTTTTTTGGAATTTGAACCCAGGGCGTTACAGTTATAATGTGAGAACCGAGTTTAAAAAAAAAAAATTTTTGCTAGGTTTGGATTCGAACCCATGCGCATGGAAGATGGGAGGCGCACTTGGACCACTGAGGCGCCGTGCGTGTTTATTTCTTATGGTGAAGATTTATTTTATTTAAACTTGTTTTGCTGGAATTGAGTTTTTTTAAGTGAAACGGTGCGTTTTGATCTTCTTCTTCCTCGACCCTAACCTTTTCGACTTCCTGGGTTTCATTTCGCCGTGTGCAACCTTTCAGTTTCTCTCTCATCAATTGTCTTTCTCTCTCTCTCTCTTCGATTTCTGATCCGTTTTAGCACCATTTCATTTGATTTTCGAGGCTTTTCATTTCCAATGCTCATTTTCCCGAAGTTTTCATGCGTTTTGGCGACTAATGGTAGTAATGAGAGGTTTGTGAAGAGACTTCCGAATGTATTCCAATTTGGATGGTTTTCAAGTCTCCCTCTCCTATAAAAGGGGCCTTCTGCTCAGAGTTCGATCACACCTCTCAGAAGTGATTTTCACTATCATTTTTGAGATCTTTCTCTCTCTTTATCAATCTGGCTATTGTTAGGTTGTTTTACAAATATCTTTGGTTCTTTTTTATCGTTGCAATACGTGGATTTTAGAGCAGTTCGATTATCGAAGCAAGTCAGGTAAACAGAGCTACTATACTGTTTTTCTTCAAAAATGACGAACAAATTTTCATAAAAAGATTTTGTGGAAAATATTATTTTATTACAAGCTTAGTTATTCTGAAAACCAATGTGGAATTTAAAAGACATACTAAGATCTGTTTATATTACTGTTCCAAAGATTATGTATTCTGCTGAATATTATTTCTATTTATGATATTATATATTATACTGTTTTCAAACCTCGAGGCGATGTTCTGTTACTGATTACTAATTACTGCTGTTGTTGGTACCAACTTACTGATTACTGAGTGCACCCATTCTTTGGATTGGTTTCTGTTTGAGTTTTTCCCCAGTGCACTCTTGGCGTACGTGGCTAAGTCTTTAGTAGGGCAAACTTCACTTACTGTTAGCTTAATTCGGTTTGGCCGCCGGTTAAGTCGTTGCACAACCCTGCCACAGGGGTCAATGTGGCTTACTGTTGATGCCAAAAGAGATTTTTTTGATAAAGCTATTCTATTTTCTGTATTTCGGCTCAAAGAAATGAATATATTTATTTTTATTCTCTGCTTACTGGTTGTCGAAGTCACTCCGTTATAATTTTTCCCACTTGTAGAGATTTTTGAAGAATGTGTCAAGGATCAGGCTTAGATGGCATGCGGGCGGGAGTAGTATTGTTTTGAAAATTGTACAAGTTTATGTTTTGAAAAACATTAAGGCTTTGATGATGTTTTGTTTCGACTAAAGGAAATAATTTTCTTCTAAGTTGTCTTATTGAAAATTTCACTGTTAATTTTTTTTGGGGCGTGACATATAATAAGTTAAAGTTTGTTAGGATATTTAAGAATTTGTGGCAGTTTAAGGGTATATTAATTATGTTTAAAACTGCCAAAATTTTAGTTTACAAAGCGGATGTTAAAAGCTAAAACGTAGTCGTAGTTACAGAACTTACACCAGTTACGTTTTCTGTGAGTACTGCTTTTTGTTCAATAGGCAAAGACCTTTTGGTCCTTTTCGTTTGTATTTTCTCGTATATTCAGAGGGCGATGTCCCAGAAATTTGTTTGCTCAAGGAGTCGAAGGGGAATCGAACTTCTGGTTGATAAGAGACCCATCAGATTCTGGGCTTTTATCAGAAAAGCTGCTTTTTCTTTTTTCGTTTTATCAGTTGCGGTAGCCGAAACCCGAGGTCCGCCTGCTAGGTTTCTTATGTGTTAATAGCAGGCAAAATGACGAGAGGGTAAATTCAATAGTACAAGGATCGTTTATTTAGAGTGCGTTTGGCACTTTAAAATTTTATTTTTATTTATATCACTCATTCATCAATTCTAATACCATCTCTTTTTTTAATACCAACGTAAAATTTTAATAACAAACACTGTTAATTTTCTCAAGACGATTGCATTGAGTAAATGCAATTTAACATTTTCTTGTCCTTATATACGGGACTCGGTAATATCTTCCATTCGACTTTTATGAAGCTCTGATTCATCACCTTAGTTCACTTTCCTGCAGTTTAGGCGAACTTCACCTTCATTCCCAGTCAATGGTTTTATATTTCCCATCTTAACCATGGACTTAGCAAAAGCATTTGAAAAAGCTATGGCATCCGAGCTATACTTCTCCACTAGTGCATCTGTGGAGCCTCCATTGAATAGTGTCTGATCCGAGTGCAGAAGCCCCTTCTTCTCGACCAAGTTCCTGAAGTATTCCATGTCAAAACTTTCTGTTGTTGGGTCCAAAGGAGCAAGGTTTGAGTCCTCTCCACTACTCGGACACTCAGATTTAAGGCTTTCGGCAAATTCGCTGTCGATGTTGGTGTCGTTGTATATGCGGTTCCTGAAGGCAAGGCACCGTGCAAAGCCAATGGTGTGGCCCCCGGATAGTGCGACAAGGTCTGTTTCATCAAGTCCTTGGTTTTTGAAGTTGTCAATTAGTGCAGGGAGGTCCAAGAATGGCGATGGGATGGCAGTGTTTGCTGTCGTCCTGCTGGCTGTGGTTGAGTCTCTCCTCCCTAGCTGCACCTCCCAAGTTGGTCCTCCTTGCTGCCCAGCATATACATTTCACTTTCACATTAACGCAAGTCAAACAACTCCATGCTGTATTAAATAATAAACAGATGCTAATTCCTTAAGGAACTGGTAATAGTAAAATTTTCCTGTAAGAAGTTATAATTATGTGTGTTTATATATATGCTCATATGTATATGTGAAAATATTGCCTTTTGATTAGGAAAAATTAAGGGACTAAGGTTAAGTAATAGTACAACACACCAAAACCACGGAGTCGCGAGCTGCAATAGCTAAAATGTCTGCGCACGAGACAACTGAACTTCCACAAGCTTTGTCCACCTCCGACTTGATATTGTCTACTACCTCGAATCCTCGGACAGAATTAAGATTGGGAGCTGCATTCTTCTCGCTATCAATGGTGGAGGTAGGATCCAAAAGAATTGAACCATCACAACCCTTCATTGTCAAGAACAAGTCTATCATGAGATCTGCTCAGTAATAAATTGTGATGACGTCGTCCACAAATATATATGATTCAAATTAAATTGACATTGTCAAAGAGCTGTATATATCAAACAGGCCCCCTAGGCCCTAGCTAATTAATTCGATCAAGATTAGACATGCATGCTGGAGGGACAAGTACATAATAGTCATTACATTAACAAAACAGTCGTGGAAATGCAGACGGAGTAAGGAAGCAGCCATGCGTGGCTCTTTGTTTACTGCAGCCTCCACAACCCATTTGATAGTCGACAGAGCAATGGGACAAGACTTGTCATAGAAGTCGGGACAAAGTTGAGAGGAAGCTGTGGTTGCAAGCGCCAACAAGGCGAAGGCAATGACACGGACAAGGCTACGTGAAGCCATATCTAGAAGCCCCCAATGAGCTAACTATATATCTTCCGGGACTATGTAATATATCAAGTTTTAGTAACTATGGCTTCGTCGAAGTTGTATTTATAGGGACTCTTAAAGAAATATTTTATGATGATCAACTTGAACTTGGAAGACTTAATTAATTAACAGAGATAAGGCAAGACGTTAGTACTCTAGGACTTGGTCAGGAAGAACCTACCTCCATATGTTAGCACGACTAATTCCGAGGCCATAATTTAGAAGAAAAAAAAATTTACAAGGCCATTCATGCAATAACTGGTCCAAACCTACTTCATACGTATATAATACTGAATGAATCAATTGATTTCTGATGACATGCCGGAATTTAAATTTCTTAATTATGATTTTTTTTCTCCACTTAGAATCTAAGTCTAGAAAAGACTATGATAAGAACAAGGTACCAAACAAGTAGTAATTAAAAAAATCATTACCCTTAAATTAAAAGCACTATTTACTTTAATTTTGACAAGCCAATGAGATAACATGGCCTGCAATCTTATCATGTACACTCCCATTAGAGATTCACTAAAATTCACTCCGGCCGCTTGTTCGGGATATTGGCCGGATCATAAGCACGAGGTCGATAACATTAGAAATGGCAAAGAGTCTAGCTAGTGGCTGATGTGCTTGGACAAAGTCATGAACAGTTTTTGAGGGCGAGGTAATTACTCGGACTGACTAATTGATCTGGGTAGTTCTGATCACAGTTTAATATTATATCCAAACTTCTATAGTTTGCCCCATCGGCAAGCAAAATCGTCGAGGTCATTTCCTGAAGCAGTCAACTACAATCACATCACAATATATATAATTAATATAGACTGTTAAAGCCTCCGGCCACATTCATTGATCTATTCAAAAGCTTCACGATTAGTCACTTCTAAGGGGATGTTCGGTTAAGGTGTATTGTGAGGATTTTTTGTGTTTTGAAAATTTTTATGTGATGTTAACTTTATTGATATGCGTGTTGTAGTTATATTTATGTGGTGTAAAAAATGATGTTTGGTGGTAGAATCTTGAGGATTCAAAAAATCCTGAGGATTCTTTGTAAACGAACATGCTCTAAGTCTTCTATATATCTAAAGTATTAATTAATTAGATTGTTGTCTGGTTTTTTGGCTTTCTTATGACTTTAATGGTTGCACAGGTTGTCCAAAAACGCATCTTAGCTAGATATAAGCGAAGCTTCTCCCTGCATGCAGCTAGCTGTTATTAGCTTATTGACGACTGCTAATATATAGTCAAGATTTACTAAGAGCTTTACGAAGAAAAGTTCAAACTGACTAGGTTAATTTACTGTGTTTAATTTAATGCACAAATCATGTATAAATTCAAGACGAGAAACCCATTCAACGTCGTTACATAGTCATGAGTAAGCCGCAAAACCTCTGTTTGATGTGGTTATACGTTGTTGCATGTAAACATTTTAAATTCTTTTCCTTTTTCTTTATTTTTTATTTTTTACAAAAGGGATAAATGCAAAATCAGTCTCTGTGCTATACGCAAAAATCGATTTAGTCCCTGTGATATGAAAAACATCGATTTAGTTCTTGTGATTCTATTTTCGTTTGTTATTGGTCCTCCATCAGGGACTGATTTTATCACTTTCTAAAATCACAGGGACTAAATCAATGTTTTTCATATTACAGGGACTAAATCGATTTTTGCGTATAGCACAAGGACCAATTTTACATTTATCCCTTTACAAAATGAGAGGGTTTGAACGTACAAGACATATATTTTTATCCTGCCAGCTGTCCCGTCGGGCTCCGGACTCAAACTCAAACTCTGCCAAAGGAAAATAAAGAAATTTATAGAAAGTTAAAGTAGAGAGAGGGTGAATGGAGTAGCAGTTGAGACAATAACTTAAAGCCTCTCACGCCGAACAGAATAGAGATTATTTTGTAGGCTAAAACAAAAGGCAATTTACGAGAAGGGAAAGAGAGAATTTCGACCCTAAAGAATTCAGAAACACTCTGGATTCAATAAAATTCGTAATAATAAGGAATGATTCAAAATAACCCACAAGCCGGGTTAAAATAGCTGAAAAATCGACATTAATAGAATTTTTTCAAAAATAGTAAAACCCTAAAAGTCTTACCAAAACGAAATACGAAAAGAATTAAAGTGATTGCAAGAAATCTGGCCTAAATCGGGTTCAGAATTATTTCCTAATTGACAAAAAGGAAATTACCATAAATAGCAAAAATTAACTAAAAATAGAGATTTGAAAAGGAAATCAGAGGATTTGGAGCTCGAAACGATGTGCACTGAGCATAGCTCGATGACTATGACGTGTGCGCCGAAAAAAGCTTTCCGAATTGGGGTCACGGGCGCGAATCGGACACCTATAGCCAAAGTTATGGCCAAAATACCGACACGTGCATGGAAACTGCCTCAATTAGGCTAAATCACGATTTCTTTTCATTTTTGCGCTGATCCTCCCGCTCCAGGTAATTCAGCGTCATCAATAAGCAATCTGACAGCTCTGCATCATCTGGGTCGGATCCCCCTGCATCAGCCTCTAATTAGAAATGTCTATTATTATGAAGGTCTACAAAATATAAATGTCTAAAAATTAGTTTATAAAACTAAAATAAAAAATAAAAAACACATCTTAGAAACTAGTACTATGAAAGTCTCTTTTCAAAATAATAGTATTATCAAGTCAATTTTTAAATAATAATCATTCGCAATAAATTATTATCTCTTAAAACCTAAAACCACAATTGTCTACTATAACTACTTTATTTTTAATTAAATTTTCAAACAATTAGATTCTACTTTATTGCTAATTAAACCATCTCGTTGATCTCAAAGTATTTCCTATTTTTACTAAAAATATCTGCAAAACAACCTCTCAAGTAATCGACAAATCAACTTCTAGTGTTAATGATTCAACAAATTTAGAGTTTCACTATTGTTTAAGAATTTACATTTTAAAATATATTTATGTTATGAAGTTGAAGTCGATGGAAGAATTTTTAAAATTGATTATTTTTATTATATTGTAGATCAAGCAATATCTTCCACCTAGATAGATTTGAATTATTTTTAGAGTATGATGACATATTCAGTTTTTTGTTTGGTCTTGAAAGATTAAATCTTTTGATAATTGCGCTTTAGAAAGAAAATGTCTTGATCTTGAAAATTTTCTTAAGCATGACATGAACTTTAATATCAACGGTTTGGATTTATTTTTGGAATTAAAAGTTTTAAAAGAAGTACAAAAATAGAAATTAATACTCCACTTGAAATACCTAATCTAATAAAATAACTACATTGTTTCTCAAATTGTTTTATTGCATATATAATATTATTTATCATACCTCGAAAAAAAATTCAAAACTAAAGATTATAAAAAATTATTTATAACAACTATGTCTCAAGATAGATTAAGGGTTTAACAATTTGATTTATCGAACCGATTTATTAGTTAAACTTGAATATAAAAGTTTAATTAGTAATTTTTTAATCTAAAAAATAAAAAAATGAAATTTATTATTATTTAAAAAAATTAAAAGACTTTATTTTTATGGACTCGCGTAAAATCCAAAAAATGTTGTGTAGCGGCTGAACACATACATGGGTTATGGGTCTGCTCTGCTCTTCAAAATGCGCTTTAAAGCCGGAATAGAACAAGACGATGGTGCGTGGTAGTAGGTGAAATCTCTTCCCCACAAAGAAGGAAATGGGCTGGACTCTATCTATATAGAGGCCAGAGGAATTGGTGTTTTATTGTGGCCTATATAACCAATAATCGCCTGATGCTCCTTTGCTTGCCCATGTGGAACATTTATTAATTATTGTCTTGAACTGTAAAGTCTAAAGCTTTGTAGTTAATTTCATGAAAAATATTCAAACAAATGTCTGATCTTATTCTTCTCGTTACAATCTAACCAACTAGAAACGACTAAACGAGTCATTAGGAGCCTAGATACCAAAATATGGAGGCAAATGAAGCAAACTGACATGTGCACCAATTAGAGATTAAAATATAGAGCCAAGTGAAGCCAATTGACAAATCATTTTCATTCATTTGGGTAATCAGCTCAATCGGGATCGAAAATATCCATTACAAGTTGTAAAACTAGTTCATCAAAGGGGTAAAACCAGGCCCTTTATAACGTCTCTAACCTTAACACAGAAATCCAACAACAAGGCTAACAAGTAGGACAACCAAAGGGGTAAAACGAGGCCCTACTTAAACATCCAAGCTGCATGCCTTGATAATCACAGTACTTCAACATACTGACATCAAAGCAACCAACAGAGTATACACCAGCGACCAATATACCAACCAAAACGTGTACGCCAGCAACTTGGCCATCCTCGGAGATTTGTCAGAGAACTTGGGAGCTGAAATTTCGTGGCAGCCGCAGCTGCAAGAGCTAAGATGAAAAAAGCAAGGGGGAAAAAAAGGGCAACGTGAAGCCATACCTAGAAGCTCTAGCTATAATATGTATATCCTACCAAAGTTTAATTAGTTTCTATTATTGGGATTGTCGTTGGAATTTATAGGGGCGCATTTAGACATACTTTATTTGCAACTTGGAAGAGGTATATATATATGTAAATAGTTAAGGCATGGTAGTATTAATGGGTCTTGATCAGGGAGAAGCTGCTGGGAATCATAAATATTGCCCCAATATGATTTCTTTAGAGCCTCCTGGTTTTGACTCGAAATACGAAAATTTCAACCAAATCTCCGGACTTCGATTTGCGTAATGCAGAGTAACGTTCACGTTGCAGTGCACCTGACGTTGATTGGAACCAAATATATTTCTTTTAACGTATCTACCAATGAGATAGCATTACTATACTTATGATCCCAGTGTAGCTCCTGGCCCCGACGAATTCAGTTCCGGAACTTGTTTCGATTCATTCCGCTCCTTGTTTCCAAATTAAAGAATATGGTATTTGAAATTTTGGGATTAACGCGGTCGTTTTCTTACCAGATAAATATATTTAAACCCTACGTACAATATTTAGAGAATTTTTACATTTTACATTCATAATTTATTATTTTTATTGTATTATATGATATAATTTGATAAAATGTGCATTGAAACATAATGGAGAGAATAAAGAATAAGGAGAGATAGAGATTTAAATAGTTCGGTCTAGAAGACCTACATCCACGGTAAAAGCCTCCTATGACTGTGTTTTTATTATAAATTCATACATACTACAAAGATGAAGTCTCTATTTATAGAGACAATACAAAGTATAATATAAGAATATTCCTATATTTAAAATTTAAATATTTGAATATTGATAACGATTTGATATCGTCATAACCATAATATCATATCAAATATTGATATGATATTATCTCTAACATTATATTCATAAACTATTGATTCAAGACACATTTACACCTTTCATCAATATTTTATAATTCCAATTTGAATGAAAAATAATTTTTTAACCTAACAAATGACAATTTTATCCTCATAAATTTTTTGAAAATGATCACTTGCAAGGATAAAATCGTAAGTTTAGAAGTCAAAAATTAATCTTTATCAAAGTTGAAGGAGAATATTATGGGTCTACTAGAGCTACCCACTCCAATCAATTAGCTAAACCAATGACACATTCTAATAGCCGTGTGTGTAAAAAAATGGAGTGTAAATTAAGTATCTAAAATCAGTTATGGATATAGATTTAACGTGATAAAAATAATAATTTAAGTCGTAAATGGTCGATATCTCAGAGGATATAAAGTGTTTTTATTTCTTAGGACTCAAGCGCTGGATCATGAGCAATCTATATATTATACGGAGCAGGTATATACATTTGGTCGACGTCGAATTGTTTCGTGCTCGCCTTTGAATGAGCCCTGCAGCTGTGGGGAGTTTTCTTAATTTCAAGGGACCCAAGAAGGACTTAGATTCATGATACGAAACCAATCCAACATCTTGTAACATGTCAACTAATACTATAGTTTTTACACAAGTAATCCTAGAAAGTTTTGGGCCCATCAAAAGTCTTGTTAGATATGTCAACCTGATTTATTGTACTATCTTCTTCTCTTTTTGAGCAATTTGAAAACTATCTTCACCGTTAGAAACAAAGGTTGTGTTTGAGTGTTAAAATTTTGTGGAGGTTAAAATTTTAGGGTAATATAAATGATGAAAAAGTAAATAGAGAGATGATTTGAATGAATTTTTTATATTTTTTTAATGTAAAAGTAATGATTTGATGAGTGAGAGAAATTATATTATAATTATTTTATTATGCTTTTTAAAATTTTAAGAATCAAATGAACCATTGAAAAAAATAAAAATAAAAACTCAAACAGAAAAAGGAAAAAAAATTAAGCCGAACTGTAGTATTCTACCTAAATGGGCCGTCCAAGTCTAGTTTAAAAAAGCTAGTTATCCCTGGTCATAAGTTTAGCCATCTCATCCAAATGGGCTTCTGAAGCCGAACTTCAAGAGCTCTGGAAGGGGAACATGGAAATTCGCAAATTGTCTGGGCCTCACAACACGTGAATGGGTTAAACTTCTTTTATATAGAGGGCTCGGAGTTTTGTTGGCCCACAAGCCCCATAATCTTCAAACGCTTCATTGCATTTGCCGGTGTATTTCGAATTGTAATCAGGCATAAAAATTCATCAATCCGGTTGGATCAAGTCCGGGGATACGTAAAATATATAAAATCCATGCCATATATATATATATATATATATATATATATATATTTCTCGAAATATGGTTAAAAACTGGCTCTTTAGAATTAATTAAGTTACACGAACTATATTCAACCAAATGTTCTTATTCTTCTTGCCATAATCCAGCCAACAACAAAAAGACCAAAAACACGAGAATTAATGACGCTTAGAAGCACAATCTAATGCCTTAATTTAGTTGGTCTTCCGGCAATTTGTCCTGATCTGGCCACTTGTCCCTGTAAGTGGGCTTAGGTTACCCATCTTCACCATTGCGTTGGCAAAGTCTGCTCGGAAACTTCCCACGTTGGTGCTATAAGTATTAACTTGAGCGTCCGTCGAACCCCCACTAAAGAGCTGTTGGTCCGAGTGCAATAGACCCTTCTTGCTCACCAGGTTCTTAAAGTATGCGTTGTCGAATGATGTTGGACTCGTGGCGTCAAGAGGAGCAAGATTGTTGTCACCTCCAGCTGATGGACAGTTCGATTTCCTCGATGTCGCGAACGAGGCATCTATGTCGGTTTCATTGTAAATCCTGGTTCTGAAGACTGTGCACCTGGCTTGGCCAATTGTGTGAGATCCTGAAGAAATTAGAGAGAACGAGTGGGGTTATTGTTCTTCTTTTACCATGTAGCAAGTTTTGCGTTTGTATTTAGAAATCAAACCCACCTGAGAGAGCCACCATTTCTTTGGCAGTGAAACCTTTGCTTGCGAAGGCGCTGATAAGACCAGTAAGATTCAATGCCGGAGAAGGGATATTGGTGTTAGCAGCACTTGCGCTTGCCGTGGTAGAGTCTCTTCTACCTAATTGGACAGTCCAACTAGTTCCACCAAGCTGAGTTCAATTAAACGTTATATGAAAAATGACACCCAAAGGTCAGCAGCCCGAATATTATACATATCTTAACGCGAAAACATTATAGCTTACAACTCAACTTATTTTTGGTGTAAAATAATTTGTATTTTTTTTACTATTTCCACTTACAGCTACAACGGAGTCTCTCGCTGCAACCGCTAAGATGTCGGCACAAGAGACAACACCAGCGCACAGGCTCTCGACTTGAGATTTGATGGTGTCTATTACGTCAAATCCCCTCAGCGAATTAGCGTTGGGAGCAGCTGTTTTCTCTCCTCCGTCCAACAGTACCGATGCATCACATCCCTGTTACAGAAATGTAGCTCAAACTTGTTATTTCCCTTGTTTGAAAGAATCCTAGTACTCTATGTCACACCATAAGTGCACACATGCAAATGCAAGCAAGTCATGTATTATATATATGCTAACTCCCACACAGGCCAATGGACGAGTTCTACAAACAGTGTCCATTAGGAAACTTTGGTCTAGTTTGACATAATTTAAAATAGAACTTTATGCCTCAATGTCGTGTCAAGTTGCCCGGGACTTGCAAAATCTCTTCTATTAAAGGAAAAGGAATTTGTCGAAACAAAAAATCATGTGCCCCAAGACCGACCCTTTTGACACCTACTCAGATTACTATGCCAAAATAGCTTTTATCATTCGTAGTTGTGGGCATGAGGGAATCTACCTATGCACGGAGAGAGAAAAAAAAGGGAAATGGGTGCCAAAAATAAATAGCATAAACGCTATTAATGCATACATATACATGATTAGAATCCTCCATAGAGGTCCTAGAGCTTTACTCATCCAACAACGTAGTATCAGAGGCCGTGAACAGTCCTATCATGTGTCTCTGGTACTAAATATCCTCTAAAATATAATGTCATGTTTGCTATATATTGTAAGAGTAATAGAGAAAAGTAAAACCAGATAAGCATCCAACTTAAAAAAATCAATATAAGTTAATGGTGCATGCGCTGGTTATAAGACTTGGCTCCCTTTAAGACTCAAAGTTGGACTGGGTGGATGTGTACACCAAATGTACTGTATACCCACAACGTACATAAAGGTAGGAGCGGGATTCGGTCCCGACTATACGGGTCCGGACCCACGATCGGGATTGAATTCCGAGAGAATAGACGGCTCTCATCCATTCTCGGTCGGGGTATCGGTCGGACCCCTACAATACAGGTACGTAGCGACGAGAATGGAATGCTATTCTCTCGGGATTCAATCCCGACTGTGGGTCCGGACGTATCCGGACCCGTACGGTCGGGACCGAATCCGAGTCCCATGAAGGTATGGTAATCTCGGTAACTAATCTTCAACCAAGCTACTTTGGAATTCACTATTTTACATGCTCTCACGCTGTCGCGCGCACACGGGCTAGACATGCAGACAATTGCTGATGATATGTATATATGCTGAAGAGGGTGCTAAGAAGAAGAAAGAAATGACTTGCATTAACAAAGCAGTCATGGAAATGAAGACGCAGCAAGGATGCCCCCATGCGTGCCTCCTTTGAGACTGCAGAGTTCACAGCCGATTTGATGGTGGAAAGGGCTCGAGGGCACGATGTTGAGTAGAAATTAGAGGATAACTGAGCGGAAACCATTCCGACCAGAAGTGAAAATAAAAGGCAGAACATAAGGGTAGTGGGAATGGAGGAGGTAGAATAACGGGAAGCCATATTGAGTAAGATTCCGTGTCCAAGAAGAAGGAGACGAAGAGGAAGAAGGCTTCTTGCTTGGCTAAGGCGTAAAAGGGTTCTCACATATTTATATAGGAGCTCCACCCAGACCATGAACTAACTATTCATTTTTCTCATGCATTGAGTCAACGTTAGGAGCAAAAAGAATTCTAAATTATCACAAAAATATATATTAATATCTGTATAATACTTGTTAGGGGAGCTAGAGGCCGGGGCGGTGCCTTCTTGGGTTGGATCGATGTTTAGCTGGAATTAGCTTGACAAATTGACCAATCGTTTTCATTGGATATTTCACTTGGAAGCTATATATGGCCCTGGTCGGACTCGGTAGATCTAGACCGTGTCTATTTTTTGGATATTATCTAGAAATTAAGAAAGTGCAATTGAACGCTTCGTTTATTGGTTCAACGAAAAGAGTGATGGGCTAGTATAGCATGCACCCTCAAACTTCTACGTTGCTGTGTATAATTAAGGTTTCATCAGACGAAGTTTATGCATGTCTTAAAAAATAAAAGAAATACAAAAAGAAAACATCCAAATATTCATTTTGAAGTATTTAAAAAGTTACCACTCGAAAATAGACATCGAGGATATGAATTATCCTTAAAATGACACTATTTTTAATAGCAAATAATTTGTTTATTCCAATTGGTCGGCCTTTTGGAGAATCAGAACCAATGAATCAAAATATTTTCTTCTGTTAATAATTAGAAAGTTTCTCCCTCAAGCAGAATCTATGGAGTAAAAGAGAAAATTTGGGTGCAGAAAAAGTTGTTCTTGCGGCCGGTAAGGTCAACGAACTGGTGCCAGTCAATATGTCATCGCGTCGTCTACATTAGGATTTTTATATTGTTCCAATTTAATTATTAGAAACTACTCCTGAAGATGGCTCGTCTTGTCTTTTTTTTTTTTTTCTACGTAGATGGCTCGTCTTGTCACTATCACTACGCTAGCTTTAGGTTGGGCAAAAACGTGTCGGCGTACTAAAGTTCATGCGTTCATTAGTTGCCGCTGGGCCAGGCGGGCCAATGTTCGTGGAGCTCGTTTCTTGTGAAGGAATTAAAAATGCACCCTTGAATTTTGGAATCATTTTTAAGTTACACCTATTTTTATCGATTTCGTTAGATTAGTACTCTAAAATTTATATTTATATTGATTTTCACCCTAAACCTCAAATTATCGTTACTTCTCACGGCAAACCAACCACGTGTCGTACACGTGGTAACTTAACAATTTCATTTCCCGTTTTACCCTTCATTTAAAGTCGTTGAACATTTCTCCATACGTAACTACTTAAACTTGAAAGATCGGTCTTCTTGATGTTGTCTGCAATGCATCCAATAATGAACTGGTTCGTACTCAGACTAAAGCAGTGGTATCTCTAGCACTATGGAGTTGACGTTGGTCGCAAGAAGAAGACTCCACCAAGAAAGAAAGACTGTCAACCTTAACAATAACACTCTTCACCAAAAGTTTGAGTACGAACCAGTTCATTGTTGGATGCATTGCAGACAACATCAAGAAGACCGGTCTTTCGGGTTTAAGTAGTTACGTATGCGGAAATGTTCAACGACTTTAAATGAAGGGCAAAACGGGAAATGAAATCGTTAAGTTACCATGTGTACGGCACGTGGTTGGTTTACCGTGAGAAGTAACGGTAATTTGAGGTTCAAGGTGGAAATCAACATAAACATAAACTTTAGAGTACTAATCTAACAAAATCGATAAAAGTGGGTGCAAATTAGAAATAACCCCAAAGTTCAGGGGGTGCAAAGTGAATTTTGCCCAAAAATATAATTATCACGTTCACTTCTTTTGAAGACGTTGTTTTATCTTCCACCCCACTCCTCTTTTCTGAAATTATTTTTTGTCGTGTTTGAGTGTCACGTTTTCTTATTTTTGGGGAGACAGAGCATGGGGATCACTCGTAAATATTGGCCTTCTTGTGTTGTGTTGCAGTGTGGGGATGGCATTTGTGGCCAAGAATCTTGTTAGGTCAATCTGGGAAAGAAAAAGGAAAACATGGATATAGAAATTGATATACACTTCGTTTCTAAGCAAGCTACCATGCAATTGGTTAGAAAGCGGTATGTAGCTTCCGATCGAACATTCCGAATCAAAGAGAGTTCATAATTAGACGAGTACTTCGTCAAAAGAATTAGGTGTTACATCTCTAATTAATACCCTTCACCAAGTAGACTATTTCCTTGTCTTAGCAGCATTGCAATTTGCATGCGGCCCAGCTCTTGTGAATAGTGACTTCTGAGTATGAAAGGGTATTCAGGGTCAAGCCAGCACCTATCAATTTGCACAATATTGACTTAATCGTCGTTTACTAGTGCAGCTGCAATATTCGAATTTCGAAATACATACGTTGATTTGAGCAATTCAAGCTTTGGTGGAGAGATTTTCGTCTGGGTGAGTTTAATTTAGTTTGTTTGTTCTAGAACGACAGCAAGGATTCGAATGATCAACGAGTGTCTTTTTCTGACAGCTCTCTCGTCTGATCTGTTAAAAGTGTGCCTGCGACCTTGGAGTTCACTGCGGCCTGCGCTGTTCTTTGTCTTTAATATCTTTGTAGTTTTGGAATTTACTTGGAAATGGATCGATGATCAGCATGGCTTGTTCCGGTGGATGGATGCATTTCATGTTAGACTAATTCATTTGTGGGGTTTAAGTAATCCATCACCTTCGATTGTTACTTTTGCTGATTTTTTTTTTCTTTTGTGAACTTTTTGGAAAAGTAGTTGGCGCGGATAAAATTTATTCAACTCAAATATCATCGACGTTGATGATGAAGATTATAGCAATTGAAATAGGCTCTGTCATATTTGATTTGGATTAACCGGGTACTTTTCCTGCATTTGTTATCGTTTTTTGATTAATATATAATTAATACGTTTCTTGAGGCTATCAGGTACTGTTTCATATGAAGCCAAATGTGAAGAGGAGGACATACATAGCCATGCAGAGGAAGGAAAATTTCCACGGCAAAAAGATCATGGAGACATGGAGTGACCCACACGCTTGCTTAAAGCAGTGGTACTCTTTGTTTTGCTAGCAATATGCCATGCCATCGAATCCCCCAAGGCCCCAATAATTATGGTTTTGCATGACAGAAAGCTACCCTGACTTCTAGGCTCTAATAGACTGTCTGTGCATTTGTCAATCGAGATTCTACACACGAGGCGAATTCTCTTGTTCTAAAATACGTAGATGATGGTAATTGAATTAATTCACTGAGACCCTTTGATAATATAGATGTTTGTTCGTTGTGCAGAGCCAAAAACAAACCTTGCTAGTTTGAATCTCAGACATGTGAACTGGTCTATTCAATGGGCTCCTCGCAGGCCAAATATAATATTGGTTCATCGTTTGGCTGACTGGGTTGCATCCCATCATTGCTATGGTTTTATCAATGTTCTGTTTTTACCTCCTGTAACTCGGTGGATATTTTTGATCCCCTTGAACCTTTTTCTTGATCAATGAAGTTTAGTTGCTTAGAAAAAAAAATCCGCACACTATATATAATGGCTGTTATTCTTCTAGAATGAAAATTCCAAAAACTTAAGTTGATAATAATTGGAATCATTGACTTTAAGGTAACCATTTAATTATACTTTAACACCCTCCTTGCAGGAAAGCTGCATTCTTTTAGCTTCATGAAATCATTCAACTCTGGGATCATTTGTCAATCAAGATTCGTGTGCGATGATTATGTTACCTGCGCGGATTACATACAGATGTAAAGGAGCCAGATGGGTCCAAACAAAAGGGGAAAGAGATAATAATTAGAATGTCATTCACCGATTATATATATACGAACAGCTACCGAAATTGTACTGGAAAGCATGCAAAATGCGTGTGCTTTCCCACGTAAACCGAAATTGTACCTAAGGATTACTCTTTACGTTTGGACGCAAATTATTTTTCGAGTTGGTAATTTTTCAGAGACAAAAGTAAATATATTTCAACTTCTTCACAGAAGAAGAATATATATCATCGTAATTTTCAAGTACTTGCAAACTATAAAGGCAGCATAGATCATAGTTCTTTCAGCTAATTGCACCCTAATTATACTTAAGTCAACTCCAACCTGGAGGCTGAAAAACAGACAAATAACAAAAGAAAAATACCAATATGTGAAGCTAGTAGCCACTCATGCACGAAAAAGTCGCAAAGTGCGCGAAGATTGTTAGTGCGAAGTTGATGAAAAGCACAGATCAAAAGTTTTGACGACTAATCAGAATAAACAAGTCCGACAGATATTGCAGAAGCACCGAATATAGTTTGAATAATCGTGCATAGAAAACCCACACCCCGCGCTGATCTTTGACCTCCTACTATACTAATTAATTAGATAGCGGATACACCGGTGATACATATGGGTTGTCATAATCCAAAGATGTCAGAACGTGGCTAACGAAATTCGGCAAATTAAGGAGAAGTCAAATTATTTGAGAACTAAAATAAGGCGGTGGGTAAAGAGAGCGGACACGTCAAACATATCATTTGCTTTTAATTGTATTTGTTTTCCACTTTTCCAAAGGGGGTTTGCAGGCCAGGCCATGCACTTTCCGTCTGCGTATGATTTTCAACCACGTCTTATTTTTTTTGACTTTGGACGTCTGAATCATTCTTTTATAAATGAAAACCAACCCATGATGTCGACAACGAGATTCCATGCAATTTTTTCCTGTTCATTGACTTCACACACAATATGCCCATTTCAATTCAACACGGAAACACTCGAGTTCAGAATACAGATCATCATAGCTTAGATGCAGATCAGTTGGGCCGAATACAACAAAATTAAGAACTGTTCTTTGCCTGTTTTTTATTTTTATTTATTTATTTATTTATTTTTAGATAATGGGGGAGGAAGAGCAAGCCAAGCTTGCATCTAACGGGGTCAACCCCGGGATCGATCCCTTCCTAAGGGGAGGGGTGTCAATCGAGCTTCCAGCTCGCTGGCCTTTGCCTGTTTTTTAACTTGACAGTTTTTTCTGTGTTTTTAGTTTCCGTCCCCTCGCGCCGGAAAAATACATATATCTGGACTTTTCCCCTCATAGATCAATTTTAATTTTTCAGGGATTTTTCATTGCATTCTAAGCTTAATCAGTACGTCTCAGGTAGACTAATCTATCTAAATCAGCGTACAAATTGGGTACAACAGAATTTTCTGATTATTAATTCAAAAGAAAAACAAGATTTTCAGATCGTTATTCTGAAAAAAAGAAAGTCATGAAAATCTTCGATATCTGGATGCAGGAAAAGGGCAATCTCAAGGTTCTTTCTTCGCGTGAAAAATGCACGGTGGTCCACAAAGAAGCATTCATTCAAAAGAATACGAATTCATTACGTAGTTTCCTATCGTGCCTCACAAAGCTTTAATTATTTTACGCGAAGAAGACCGTCTGAGTTGACGCTTCCATGGGGCCACAAAGCCACGATGCTAGACTTTTGTGTCCAGAAGCAAAGAACGAGAAGAAAAGGAAAGAGTGTCTATCTTTCTTTCTTTTTTTCTGCATAAAAAGGAAAGAGTGCTTACAACAGTCCACAGTCATGCAATTTCGCTTGTCATGCTTTTCTATTATGTTCTCCAAATTACTTCTACCTCTCCACAAAACCTCCTTTTAGAAACCAATACATATATCTCGAGTTTAACCATATAGGGTTCCATTTCCTTTCTGTTTATATTATTCATATGTAATAAGAAATCGTGTACAATACAAATGAGAGATTATGAAAATTTGAGTGCACTCTAAAAAATGGTGAGAAACTATACGTACATTTTTAATACTATTTCATGATTGAAATACTTTTAGGTATCGTGTAGTGACAAAGTTACGCTATCATTTGTGCAAGACAACACAAGTTCGGAGATTAATCTAAAGCTCTGTTTGCGTAACAAAATTTTACCTACTTAAAATTTTATCATCGTTACAAAACACTTTCTCCTCACTTTTTCATCAATTTCCATACACTTTTTTAATTTTTTCACCATTTCTCCTCACTTTTTCATCAACCCCAATACCTAAAATTTTAACCATCCTAAAATTTTACTTCTCAAACACAGCCTTAAGCAAAGTTCTGAATAATTTTATCATCTAACAAAAAAAAAGGAATTATCATGAATTTACAGCTGTAGTCGTACTTATTTTCTAATTCCCAGTTGGATCAGGATAAGATAGTGACTTTTAGGATGGCAAGTTTGGTTGGAATATTACAAACTTGTTTTTCTCTCAATTGGGACGAATACAACAAAGAGAACAAATTTAAAATTGAAGCTTTTATAAAAACTTGTACAACAGCTAGCAATTTGTTTTCTGGAACCGGAGAAATTATTAGATGGGTTTGGGCGTACATCTTTCTGCCAAGTTGCTTAGGTCTTGAACTGTTCTGTATAACCCATGCCAGCACTCTTGGGCTTTAAGGGAGCAGGCTAGCAAGATCCAATGTAGCAGTGGACTGTTGTTACGTATAACGTTATCTTGCTAGCTGGACAGGGCTAATGTGGACCAGTTTAAGAAGCCTAGGGACAAACACCTAGTGGATCCATTACCCACTAACTAGCCCTCGCGTTGCACTACCGTACGAGTTCTAGAACCAACACCAATGCACGGCCTGAACCACTTCTCTCTCTCTTCAACGTTTTCGTATCATCATATAAGTTATAGGGTTAAATGCATCTCATGCCCCTGTAGTATTTACGAATTACAAATAAACCCCTGAGGTAAACAAAGTCATTTTAATACCCCTGAGGTAAACATCAAGGTCACAATATGCCCCTTTCGTTAATGTGCCGTTTGAAACACTAACGGTAAATACTGACGTGGCAAAAATAGACACGTCAGCACCAATCAGATGATGACACGTCATCGCTTAGGGGCATATTTGCAATTTGCGAATACCACAGGGGCATGTGATGCATTTAATTTAATTTTTTTTTAAAATAGACAAGTCAGCACCAATAAGATGATGACATGCCATCATATTTAATTTTAAAAAGAAATTATTATTTTAAAAAAATGACTTAGCCCAATTTTCCTTCAGCATATCCCATGTGTTCATTCCTGTCTTTTTTTTTATACATAATTTTAAAAAAAAAACTTGCGTAGTTCAACTTAGCCACTGTATTCGATTATGTGTGTTTTTTTGAACTACGCATGTTTTTTTTTTAAAATTTATGAAAAAAAGGAAAAAAAAATATACAAACGAACACATGGGCTAAGTTGAAGGGAAATGAGGCTAAGTCATTTTGTGTTCGTTTTTTTTAAAATTAAATTTAAAATATAAAATAAAAAGCATACAGAAACAAATACAGTGGCTAAGTTGAACTACAAATGTTTTTTTTAAAAATTATATAAAAAAAGACAGAAACGAACACATGAGATATGTTGAATGAAAATGAGGCTAAGTCTTTTTTTAAATAATAGATATGTGGAAGTTTCTACATTAAAATTAAAGGCAAGTAAGGAAATTTTGTTGTAATTATTTTCGTTTAGTTACATATATATACAATGATATATTTTTAGTCCTAGAGTTATCCCAAAAATACTATTCTTCCATACCATTCTCTCTTTTCTATTTCTTTGGATAATTGAACTTCATGGAAGCATTCTGGGAATATTTTCTCTCTCTCTCTCTCTCTCATCTCTTCAATAAAGAACAACTTTGAATCACGAGTGTTGAGGTGATCCCAGATCTCCATCTTTACAGGATTGGCCACCGCTAACTAGGTTAGATGCCATTGATGAGAAAACATAGTTTTATGAAGATGCCTAACGATTTGTTAAGCCTTTCACCTCTTTCTTAATTTCTTTTCCAGTTTTCACATATAGAGTCATAATTAAGTTGACCTTCGGTCAGTAATATCAATAAAATAAAAACTGAAGGGGTCTATCTAAAGTGTGCAAATTGTACAACAATCCATTTAAATTGAAGAATCTAGTAAATTAAATATTGACGGCCAAGAGAGTGACGTACATGTCACCGACATATATATATATTTATTTATTTATTTATTTATGTCTTACGTACGTACAGCAGCAAATCTAATGATCCAGTTCTTATAATGTGCATAGCTAATTAATATATGAAGGGTAAGATCCTTAAGGAGATGATGACCGATCGAGAGAAACTTCAACGTTTTCCGGTTTATGGTGCACAATCTTACAGGGGTTTTGAACTTTGGTATACATTAAATCAAACTTTTCTTCGATAGCCACCTTCGATTCTTCTAGAAACCCACGATTAATTAGGACATGCCCGCATATAGTCGGCACAAAAACTTGATCGACCCATGAAGAATATGTTAGGTTCTAATCCTGCTTAACTGTAATCATATATTGCACATCGGCCTTTTAATTACATCCATAAAAATAGCTCATGCTTTGAGGGCATTTCAGAGAAAAGGCATGGTGGGTGAGATAATATTGCCTTCTTATCGAGAGAGGGACAAAAGGATGACGGCGAGAGAGAGAGAAACAGAGTGCGTGTGCGGGATCAGCCCCGTGAGAAGTGTTTGGAGGGATTGACAGCTAAACTACCTTTGACGCTTCCTTCACTGCTTTCGATGCCTCTCTTCCCTCAACCCCAGAACTCTCACTGTCTCTCATCACGTGCAGATTCCTTCCCCTAAACGCGTTTAAGCCCACAATTAATTACTCCCCCAACCCTCTCTTTGCACGTGCCACTCCAATAATCTGTCTCCACTACTGTGTATGTATATGTACGTATATATATATATATACAAATGCCACCCTAAAGAAACGGCAGCGACAACCCAAGCGACATCTCTGATTGTGCAGTAAAACTTTGGTACTTGTGTGTTGGATGAATGCCACTTAAGTTTCAAAGAAGCATTGGTTTTTTAATAGCAAGGCGATTACATTTTCTGTACTTTGAAGCGTGATCTATAGCAATATAGTGACCAGTAGTATACGAGTGCCTTAGAATAATTCCATTTATAATGTACTAGTGTCGTCATCCCCCCAAAAAGAAAGTTGAATTTTGGCAAGTATATATCTTGGCACCATGGTTGCTGACTTGCTGTTATCTCCAAAGTAAGGTATAGATGCTTCGAACTATTATGATTCATTAGGTTGCAGATGGGAGAGAAACAGGGTCTGAAAGCCACCAACCCGGTATTAGGAGATAAATAATGCATGCAGATTATGCCCAACATCTCAGACCAACAGGTTACAGAACCGAGATGGATTCATAAAAAGCATTAAATATGCCATCTGATTTCTCTACCATTGTCTCCATTGTATACAAACAAAGAACAGTGTACCCACCTATTCACATGTGTACTGTTAATCATCACAACAAAACAATCCCACCACATATATAACCTGCTCCGAGCTTGTCTCCTCTGCCCTAGTTTCAATTTTATTCTTCGACCTAGGGTGTTAGCTAGAGCTCCTGGTGCTACGATGCCTATATGCATTATAGAATTAGGGATAAGATAAGGAAAGATAATAAAATAACATCAATGAAAAGAAATAGATTATCATTGTGAGATATATGCTTCACGTAGAAAGATCAGATACTCCTTTTTTTTTTGTAATTTTTGCTTTCTTGCACTTTTGTTTTAATTTGACACTGGAATGTCCTAAGTCAAAAACAGGCAGTGATACGCATCTTCCTGTGTGCATGAGACTTGAGAAAGTTACCAAATTTCTATTTGAAGCATTGGACGAATACCAGTACAAAAGTAAGACTTCAAGATCCCAACATCACTTTCAACACGCTTCCGATGATGCTCTTTGAAGAGTCTCTGTTTTGTACAATCTCTGCTCGTATTGAAGATCAAAGTTATAAATATTGCCGTTAAATCTATGGGGTTAGCCAACTCTGGACATATCGCCTTTCACTAAAATGGCCGGGTTGGAATGTCTTTACGCAGTGACAGAATCAGGAATTCAATTCGAACTCTTAAAGAAAAATGTCAAAAACAAATTACTACGTAATATAATAAATAATCTTAGAGTTAAAATACAAAAAAAAAACGACTAAAAACATTAAAAATAATGCAATGTTGATAAAATAATTTTGTTCTCAATAAATTCATCACAAATTCACAAATATTTAATAATTTTAATTAAATCCTAATCAAAGATTCACAAATTCACAATCAAATTCATAATCACAATATCAAATTCATCACAACATTCATCAATAATTAAAATAAATTCATCACATTTCACAAACATTTAATAATCTTAATCAAAGATTCAAAAATTCACAATCAAATTCATAATCACAATATCAAATTCATCACAACATTCATCAATAATTAAAATAAATTTTTGACAAATTCATAAACATTTGATATTCCTAATCAAACCCTAATCATAGATTTACAAATTCACAATCAAATTCATAATCACAATATCAAATTCATCACAACATCCACCAATAATTAAAATAAATTCATCACATTTCACAAACATTTAATAATCTTAATCAAAGATTCACAAATTCACAATCAAATTCATAATCACAATATCAAATTCATCACAACATTCATCAATAATTAAAATAAATTTATCACAAATTCACAAACATTTGATATTCCTAATCAAACCCTAATCATAGATTCACAAATTCACAATCAAATTCATAATCACAATATCAAATTCATCACATTCTTCATCAATAATTAAAATAAATTCATCACAAATTCACAAATATTTAATAATCCTAATCAAAACCTAATCAAAGATTCACAATAATCTCAATCAAATTCATAATCACAATATCAAATTTATCACATTAATCGTCAATAATTAAAATAAATTAATCACAAATTCACAAATATTTAATAATCCTAATCAAAGATTCACAAATTCACAATAATCCTTATTAAATTTATAATCACAATATCAAATTCAACACAATTAATCATCAATAATTAAAATAAATTAATCACAAATTCACAAATATTTAATAATCCTAATCAAAGATTCACAAATTCACAATAATCCTTATTAAATTTATAATCACAATATCAAATTCAACACAATTAACAATTTAAAATTCATCACAATAGAAACATAATCAGAGATTCAGAGTACATAATCTGTTTAATAGAAACATAATCAAATTGAGATAAAGTTCAGTGTACCTGGAGACTGGAGAAAGAGAGCCGGAGAGAGAGAAAGAGGTAAAGAGTTGTAGTCTCCGTGGAGGAGGAGGGAGAGACGGGACGAAGAGGTAGAGTGAGAGAGGGAGAGACTGAGAGGGAGCATTGAGCAGCGTTCTGTGGAGGCTGGAGCAGTGGAGGTCAGGAGGAGGAGGAGAGGCAGAGTAAGAGGGGGAGGCTGGCATTGAGAGAGGGTGGGCGTCGGGGAGAGAATGGAGAAATTGAGAGGAGGTGGTCTTTCCACCCTCTACGAATTTAAAAAATATAAATAAAGCCGGCTGGACCGCTGTTCCTGGGTTGTTGGGGGGCAAATTGGGCTTAACACATAAAAAAAATTATGAAGGATTTTTCAGGGCGGTGGGGGCGGCTGTCCCCATCGTCTCTGTGTAGTTTTGCCTTTGCCTTTACGCCTGCATAGGAGATGCCTGAATTTATTAATTCTTTACCCAAATTGTTAATGCTTATCAAATAAGAAATATATATTGACCTGATAATCAATTAACCAGTATATCACTCTCTAACTGCAGATTTGATGATGACTTGTTCATCATATACATTTCATTGAAATAAGAATAGTACTATAAATGGCTCCTACCTGCATCCAGAAATAGCATTAATATCTCAGGATCTCAACTTCTATTGGTTATGAGTCAGCCCTACCCCACGTACAAAGTGAATCTAACTTTTTTTCTTATTAGCTGCCAAATCTCTGACTAATAATAATAATTAAGTTGGGCAATCTTCTGTAATTGATTAGGACTTATTGGCCAGCGTGGGGTCTGATCTTGAGTCTGTGACAACTGATGTTTAGGGCACTGGGGGTCCAGGTGGACATATATATGCCACGCCTCTGTTGTGACATGAGACTAGCTAGTGACATTAAGGTTCACGGGCTAGGTTCAGATTACGAAACCGAACAATCGCATCTCAAATCGTGCAAGGAGAAAGAAAATATTATAGGAAAAACTCAATGGAGCAGATTGTACGAAGTGCATGCATGGCTATCTTTGTCCCTTCTCCTCACATGTTGGATAGCCAGAAACATTCACAGAAGAAAAGAACCAAATTGCATGATAGCAGTATAGCACAAGGAAAGGGAAGTATCCACTTTATATATCAAAGATCATCTGTACAAGACATTTTTTAAGGCGGGGCCCGTGGACAGCTAAGATTTTAATTTCGGACTGGATGTTTAATTCCCCAACAAAATAGGAGCCCGGAGATGCATGCAGCTCTCTCTCTGAGTTAAAAGGAAAAAGTGACAGCAATACTTCGAGGCATTTGATGTTCCAATGTATAACCTATGAAACATGCACATTCCATCAAACAGTAGGTTAAACGAAAGGCCTAAGCTGTACTCGCTAGAATAGTGAAAGCAATTGGAACCCCTCTTCTTCCAGAGAGGTCTTTCCTTTCTTATATACGCGGAGACAAGAAAGAACAGTTGGCAAATTTTGAGTTCACGATAAAGAAAAACAAAAGGCCATGGCGTTCAAATAAACGAATGATGAAGACCTTGATCAGAACCACATATAATTGGATGCATTTTGCATGAGGCCGGGTGAAGAGCTAGAGTAGCCATAGGCCCATAAGTGATAAGAACGGTCTCTTAGAGGCATCTATATCTCACCGACTTCTCGTGGGATCCACTCTAAACAAGTTGAACCACCTATCCTATTGTAATGTGGAGTACCCATCGTGTTACCCATCTTATCCACACAGAAACAGAATACAAGCCAAATGGACCAGATCAAATCTCCATTCGTACTCTATTTAAAAGAATACTCTGTCCTAACTAGTACTCTGATCTGATCACACAATTCCCCGCCTGCATAAAATTGGAACTTGAGGTTCCTTTCAAGACTTTCACTTGGGGCATGTCTCATGCTACGGCTAAAATGAATAGGAAGCTCTAGTTTACGTGATGCCGATCGAAGAGTTGTACACGTGCCTAGCGGATAGTGCAAACGGGTTGGTTTTTTACTGGGTGAATATAGGTTTTCATTTTTCTAAGCAGCTGCATATATACAGAGAGAGAGAGATATCGAGCACATGAGAAAGGGCCTCTGAATTACTAGCGAAAGTTTCATACATTATCTCTACTTTCTTTTCGATCTTGTAGTTAAGAATATTGATTAATTTTGCCAAGTGGGAAAGATTCGATTTCTACATCATGATGAAGATGGTGATAGCGATATCGATGGCGAATTGGCGATATATACCAACTGGGCATATTACTCTATGGACATATCTGAAACCATGTTCAATTTTCCTTTGTCATTAGATGACACGCGGTTTTTAGTATTAAGTACGTGCTTACCTAATATCTCGAACCCCACATGGAATCCGGAGGAGAAGTAATGAAAAATAAATGGTATAAAGGTCGAGGTTTCTTACCGGCAGAATTGTGACTTATAATAATTTCAAGGGCTTTAAAAACAACATTGATTACTCTTTTCTTGGGTCTAGGACTATAAATGAACCGAGTTGTTCATGAACAATTCGAACTTGGCTCGTATAAGCTCGACTCGAGCTCTATTCGTTTAATAAAGGAGCCGAGTTCGAATATCATTTCTAGCTCGAATATTAAACGAGTCAAGCTCGATGAAACTCGGCTCAACTCGATTTAAGCTCGCAAATAAAACTTATATAAGTTCGACTCGGCTCATTTGAGCTCATTTAAAACTTAGTACACTAATATGTATTATAAGTTTCTTATTTATTTGTTGGTTTATATTTAATAGTCACATATTAGTAAAAAATACATTTAAATATTGAATGAATGAGTATTATTTACATGGATTTGTTATGCCCTCTACATATTAAATATATGTTGTAGGTCATTTTTTCCAATTAACATAGGTTATATATGAATCTAAATATTTCTAAAATAAATTTCACACAAATGTCAAGTATTTATGATATATATGTCGTGTATAATGTACTATGACACCATATGTCGAGGCTTGATTTGAGTTTTGTTTGTGATATATGTGTTTTCTAAGCTCATATTTTCTTGGTGGGGTCGAGTTTGAGCTCGGCTCGAATAAGGTCAAACTCAAATTGTATATATATTTTTAATCAAGCTCAAACTCGTTCGAACATGAAAATTTTTAAACTAGCCGAGTTAGAACACCCCTGCAGAAATCTCGGCTCGAGCTTGAACTTGCCTATATATCTAACGAGTCGAGTTTGAATAGCCAATACTCGATTTGATTCGGCTCGAATGTAGCCTTACTTCAATCATTACAATTATGGTATTAGAGTGATCTGATAATGAATGATGTGGCTAATGCTCTCTTGGTAGTTATAACTTACCTTACTAAATTAGTGGAGGAAAATAATTAAATCATGAGTTATTAATTAAGGTGACAAGTTATAAAATCCACCACTATAATATTATGGGGAAAAGTCACAAATAGGGCCCCAAACTACCAATCTTGACACATAGAGCTCACGAACTACCAAATTTTATCAATTTGTGCCATGAACTAAAATTTGACGGTCAAAATTGTCATATTTGAGCCACGTGGCACGATTTTGATTGTCAGATTTTAGTTCATGGCGCGATTTGATAAAATTTGGTAGTCTGCGGGCTCAATGTGTCAAGATTGATAGTTTGAGACCCTATTTTTAATTTGCTTGATAGTTGAAAGGCTCAGAGTGACTTTACCCCTAACATTATATTAGTGATGAGTACTGTTGACACCTAATTTATATATAAGTCTTGAACTAAAGTTTACATTTCATCTTTATTTACAAAATATAATATTTGCCGTTTGAGGCGATTTTCTTTTATATATATATATCATCGTGTGTCAATTTCTCTATATGCAACCTTGAAGGGGAAATGTGTGATTTGTCCTTTGTTAATTCTTTCGTGCGTGGTAAGCGATCATGACTTGCTTATGTTAAAATTAATGTGATGTCTTTCTTCTTGAGTACTTGTGATAAAAATATTATTTTCATCACTTTCGTGCTTTGAAGTCGATCTTTGACCAATATTTCTTGTTCATATATCCTAATCTTCAATGGATGACTGCTGAGCAGCACCAAGCATGCATGAATCGATCTATTTTTTTTAGCTAGCTAGGTTCACTGAAAAGCTACCTTTAGCTGTTTATTTAGACAATTAAATATTCAAAGAGACATATAACTTTACCGAAGCCATATTGTTAATTTTACGCCAAAAGCAAATTACAGTACTGATGATGATATTCTTAAGGCCAACTGCATGCACTCCAAATTGATTTCATCCGCTCCATCTTTCACAAATCCAAAGCAAAGCCCAATTTCTCAAAGCGTTAGAAATCAGTACTCTGAGCTTTTGCCAAATGCCAAGGGCCGTTGGACCCAAATTACTAATGTCTTCTGCCCCTCCCCACAGGAGAGGCCAGGTTTTGAGTCCCAAGAGTGACCCAAGCCTTCCAAAAATTACGAGCAAAATTGTGTTTTCGTTTTACTGTAAAATGAATACAAAAGAATTGGATTGGTACATATGGCATTCCATCAAAAACAAGGAATCGAATGAAGTGAAGAGTTTTGTGTCCAGTGACCGGCTAGATTCCCCCTCTTTTTCTGAAGTAGTATCCAAGGCCTCCTAGAACAAGAAGAATAATCAATCCATCAACCACTCCTACTGTGGCCAAGACCCATTTCTTGACATTAGTCTTACCACGAGTCCCACTAGTTCCCTTTGGAACCTTAACCATATAAATCAACCCAGTTCCTTTTTTAACCTGTTTAACTCCCACAACTAGCCCATAGAGATAGCATTCTCGTGGGTCCATCTCCCCTTTGCCGGTGGAGTACAATGCAGCTGCACATTTACAATCATTTAAGCAGAAATTTTCACAGGCTTCTTTGCTAACATTGACCTTTTTAGGAGCATCCTTTAGTACACAGCTAACACCCTCTAATCCGAGCATCTCTGCCCCATCACTACTGTCACAGTACCCTCCAGAAATTCCCTCACTGCAATTAGAACTCCTGTTTTGTTTTGTTAAATGCCGGATACAGGAACAAGAATTGGAGAATGTACAAATGCCATAAGGTTTACAAGCCAAAGGAAGATCACAAGTGGTGTTGAGCGCCTGGAAAGAGGCCTCAAATTTTCCTTCTCTAGATGAATAAAAGTAGAGCCCCAGATTCCCTGTTGCATTTCCCAGTGCTAAAAATCTTAGAGGTTGAGGTACTTGCAATGGAATCTGCGCAATTTTTTTATATTTATCACTGAATAACTGTAAGCCTGTTGAAGCCAGCTTGATAAATGTGATGTTCCTGTCGTAGGAAGGCTTAAATTCCCAGTAGGAATAGTTCCACTTACCTGACTTCAGGTACAAAGCAACCCTGTTGTGCTGAATTTCTAAAGTGTAGAATGAACTCGAGTTGCTTGGGAATGAAGTCAACCGGGTAGCCACATTGAGCCTCTGACCCCAGAGCATTACGTCTGTGGGAAAGTTGAATGTTTGCCACTTTATTCGATTCAAGGAGTCGAGCAGAACTAGATTGCCTGAACTCAGTATCTGCAATCTCTGCATCAAAGTGAAGGAAAAGACCAAATTAATCACATATTCGGATTCTAATTCGGGAGGTATGACTGCATATTTACGTTAAGTAGTTTGAATTAGCTTTTTACCTCCACACCTTGTCCAGAAGTCCCAGTTCGCCATCCCACTTGCTCTTTTGGACCCTTCAACCTCAAATCACCATCCCCAGTGAGCTCTAGCACGCATATTTCCCATGTATAAAACCTCGAGTAATGCCCAGAATTCCAGACCTTCGCATCTCCAAGGAGAATTTCTAACGAGCATGAGTAGTTTCCATTAAAAGCTTCGACGCTCAATGCAACTTTAAAATTGGGTGCCATTTGTTGAGTCTCCAACAGAAAAGCTCTCCCAATGAATCCCACACTATACTCCCCAGGGACTTGAATCGCGACCTGATGGGGAATTTGAATATCTGAATTGCAATTGGCATAAGCCAAAATAAGAAGGAGAAAGCTGAAGGAATGGAGCTTCATGGGCGAATTGCAACCTTGGTTCTCACGTTTAGAACTAAGCTTTGAAGCTTCTGGGAGGTGGGTTCCTGCAGCAACGAGAATTGATTAGTGGGGTGAAGATTAAAAAAGGTGGGCACGAGTGTAACAACTTTACAAGACCCACCCAAACTCGGGAAAAAGGCTGTGAGCTTTCATTTTGCTCTGTTATACTATTCCAAGCGTACTGATGTAGTGGGGGCATTGTGCTGGAAGGGACGGAGTGTTAATTCTTGTTTACTCGTACATGCTACAAAAGTTTCAAAACGTAACGAACCAAAAAGGTCGAGGTGGGTATACAAGCTGTCCAATGGTCTTTTGAGTTTTTTTTTTACATTTATAAATATTGCCTTTTAGTTTTAGTAATTACAGGCCTCAACAGCTTTAGGTTGGGACTTTGTTATTATTTTTTAATTATTATTGGAGGGCCATTCTATCAAATTTGGTTGGGTTAATTGAGTGTTTTTCTTGCTAGTGGGCAGGCATGCCTTTGAGGCTTTGAGTGGGATGACTATGATGAAGTTTGTATTTGTCAGCATGCCACGTGTACATGTTTTGTTGGGCCACGTATAACCATGTTATGCGCTGACACTTCTCCCAGGCTTGGATGATGTAACACTCCAACACCAACAATATTATTTATATCTTTTCATTTAGGACATGTTTGTTTGTTTAAAATTTTAGAGTCCAATAATTTTAATAAATTAAACATATTTCAAAATTTTCAACTATTACACATACATTTCAAACTTTTCACAAATCTTAATAAACTTCAACATTCAAAATATTTCCAAAATTTTAAGAATATTCTTTAAAATTTCCGTAAACAAACATATCCTTCATATGTTATTAGTAAATGTTTAATTTTCATATTTTCTATTTTTTTTACTGTTAAAAAGTGTGAAATGAGTATTTTGAGTTTAAAAAGAAAAATAAGATCTAATTCTATTTTTTATTTTAAAAGCTAAATGATAGAGATCTAGGAGGCGTTTGTTTCCCAATATTTTCACCCTCAATATTTCCAAATAATCATAAAATAATCTCTCTCCTCATTAAATTATAAAATAATATTATACTATTCAATTAAATCTTCTCTCTCCTCACTTTTTTCATAAAATAGTATACTTTTTCACAAACCCCAATACCCAAAATTTCCAAAATCCCAATATTTCCACAAACAAACACCCCCTAATCTCTTGTTTGTTTTAAAAGTGATGGGATAGAAATCTAATCCCATATTTAAAATTTGAATTTTAAAAGTTATAATATAAAAATCTAATCTATTTTTGAATTTTGAAAGTAAATAAATATTATTTTATGTTTAAATTTAAAAATATGCAGTAGGTATATTGGAAGCTAATTTAGTCAATTAGGTTGCACGTTGATGTGTTATTAAAAACGTTTTTCAAAGCCGATGGGCCAGGGCTTGCTCTTGGATAAACGACACATTATGAGATGTCGCTCTTTGAGAGGGGCGGTGTAGTTCAATTGGCGCGAACGCACTCGCGCCGGTTCCTATTACCTCCCTTGCTCGGTGAGCTCAAGCTGAGTGACGGCGCAGTCTAGAGTCACGGTCACCTGCATCCGAAACCGAGACACAAAAGGGATAGCCCTTTCGGAAGGACGCAAACTGATGTTGAGCTAATGGAGCCCATCCGTCTTTCATTTCCAAGTTGTGGACACTGAACTCTATGTGGGATTGGATACAAAGAACGTGCAGAGGCAGAGCTGCATTGTTTGCTCAATACATAACGTGCAGAGCTGCATCTCTGTAAAATTTCACTTGTCATTTTCGCTCATGTCCAATTTCCAGTTGCTTTCACTCATCCATGGTGACGTTAGTCTCTAGACGCTTCCGTTTGGTGCCGCAACTATTTCATTGGCTCCATTCTCTCTCTCTCTCAATTAACACAATCCGTCTCTGAACTAACTACTATGAGTTTGTTTATTGAAGCAATTTGCCTCGGAACTTCTGAAGGCTTCAAGAGGTAAACAACTCGTGTATATGTATGTATTTAAGATACAAATCAATCAATAAACATGAGAACAAGTTCGATTTGTTTGTTTGTTGTACTTAAATACAAAAATGGATAGTTGGGGGGGGGGGGGGGGGGATATTTTACTTTAAAAATAAATAATCATGCACATTAAAAGAAAAGTGTCATTAATGGGTCATCTCTTAACGACACTTTAGGAAATACTTTTTGCCCATGCAAACTTCCCCCACCTCTTGCCTGTGTATAAGAAACGATGAGGGCTGCACATAGATTTGCTGGGGTGTCCTTTTATGATCCCACAGTAACACAATACTGTGGTCGCTTTAGAGACCAAAATGAATAAAACATAAAAAAAAAAATTCAAAACTCTATTAAAAAAATATTAATTATAATTTTTACACACGTAATTTGGAGAGTTTTACATTTTGTAACCCATTCTTTCAATTTTAACATATTTCACTTATGTGTTCTAATTAACTAAAGAAATGATGTTTTTTAAGAGCTTTTAGTGGGTTGGGAGGCCCGTCAGCTTCTTTTGACTTAGTCTCTGCTTTTAAAGTAATTAGGATATTGACGAGGCTGATCATTTTATTAAACACATTTCAGTCAAAAAAAATAGAGAGAAAAATACAAACAAACAAAAAACAAATCAAGACGAGAAAGCTCACTAGGAAGACACCCAAGGAATGGTTGAAAGCATCGGAGAAAGCATCATAAACTTGTCAATCAGTGTACCACGTGATACCCACCTCAAGGAGGTTGTTTGCTATGGGAAAACAGTACAAGCTTCCAAAAACATACAAAACTAGAGCGTGTAGTGCTAGGGAAATGATATGGGCTAGGAAGATATGGTGCTGCCCCACAGCTATATAATTATTTGTCATACCATAAGTAGGTAGAACCCATTATGCACGAGGATGATATAATACGTTTTCCACCACAAAAACAACAAAAAGATAATCCAACACATAAATTTGTTCACCATATGATTGATTGTCGTATGGGTTTGCATTGGTGGAGATGATGTGGATGATTCCCTTTGGCTTTTGGTTTCTATCTCATTTTCTCAATATTTAATGAGTTTCTTTTACTGTCTTAAATTGCTTAGAGATCAGAAAGAAGTCATAATCTTTGTTTATGTGGGTGAAGAGGATGCCTCCCTTCAGTAATCAATTACTTTCCCTAGCTGCTTGATGTCTTCCAAATGAGAAGTTAGAGGAAGGAACTGTTAGAGATATAATTAAAATAATAAAATCGTCATCTTCCTATCATCTTAAGTTTTTGGGATGAGAAGTAGATTCGTATGGTATCAGAGTTAAATCTTGAGTTCAAGACCTTATTCCGTTCTCTATCACAATTTCAATTAAATATTGCACGTATTGGACTTTTCAATTAAGGAGTCTAACCTGCACGTGAGATTAGATTTTCAGTCAAACAAAACTCGAGAGGATCGAAGGAGGGAAATGTGGAATCTTACATGGCAAACCACCTAAAGATGTCGTCTGACTAACTCAGGATGTCGAAAGCCATCTTTGTCTTCTGGCTTGTTTTTAGTGTTACAATGAGGGAAAGCTCTCAGCCTCTCAGGGTCATTAGGTTCATGACTATCTAATGGAATTATTATAGCCTCGTTTGCATTATCGCCAAGCCTGGCTAAACGTGTCCATTGGCAGTTGATTGCTTCCGGATGCTCTGTTTTCCATCTAGTTTTGTTTATAGCTAGGTTAGGCACCCGAAATGGCTAATATATAGCCACCAGAAACATGCTTAATTTACGTGCCCCGTAGAGCTATCTTTACTCTAACTTGAAACCCCACAGCCGAAAGTGATTCGAAAAATTGGTTAGATACATTAGGTCCTGTTCTCTGCTCTTCATCTGCCCACTCTTTTAAACCAGGTGCATTTGGCTTAAAGAGTTCTGAGTTTTTACATTATTAAGCTTCAGTTATTAACTTATAGAGCCATAATTAGGCCCATAATTACCTATCTTTCATCTACCCCAAATTGTTAACCATGTGCATTTTGGCTTAGTTCTGAGTTTATATTGCAAGGCTCGGGCCAGTTATCAGCTAGTCTCTAGGAAAAAGATTTGGCTATCAGAAGTCAAATTCTAAGTTTTTATATAAGCATTCCTAGAAACAAATCTAACGATTTAAAGTTGATAAGTCATTTAATAAAAATGAGTCATCACGAAGTCAAGCTAATTTTATCTTATTTCATTAAATGAGGCATAACCAGATTCTAAAGATTGGATTTGTTTTATTAAATCCTAACTAGTACTTATAAGAGCTTAGAATAACCCCGCTAATTGAATCTTTTCCCTCACCTATGTAGACTTTCAAAGTCTCACACACTTCTGGTATCTGAACACAAACGATCAGTTCTTCCCCTTTAATTTAATCTTTTGTCCTCACCTATGTAGACTTACAGAGTCCCACACGCTTCTAGTATATAAACAGAAATGATCAGTTCTTTCCTTCTTTGTTTCTTTTCAATGCATTGTTGTCATTAATTTAGCTCAAAAATCGACCATGTACAACAGGTGAAGTGGTTCATCTAGAGGGGACTTCCATGTTGTTCTTTTTTTAAAATATTTTTATTTAACTCTAGTAGTTATTTGATGATGGATTCTATAAACATAGCATTAGGTCACCGAGTCTCATGCACTAAGAAAAGCCAACATCTCCACCGAAGAAAAATATTAAAATAAACAATATAAGAATTTTAGAAAAGTAACACTTTAGCACTCATCTTTTCAATACTCTGTTGTTGTTTTTTTAAGATGGTTGGATGAAGAATTCAAATTGAACCAAGCAAGAAGAAGGGAATCATGGTACACGGTACTTTGCATCAGCTATCCCCATATTTTTTTATATAACACAATGATAGTATCACACATATTTTTTTACAACAAAAAAAATATACACGGCAATTCCACACGAGTGGACTCATTTAAAGTACAAACAAACTTGAGAGAAGCTAGCGCGAGACCCTTCACCTCCACAACCCTCTATAATGTGAGCTTTGATATGATCTCTGTGAAAAAATAAAGGGATAAATGTAAAATCAGTCCATGTAATATACACGAAAATTGAATTAGTACTCGTGATAATAAAATCATAAAATTAGTCGTTCTTTTATGCTTTTGTTATTACAATGACTAATTCGATTTTCGTGTATACCACAAAGATTGATTTTGTATTTATCTTAAAAATAAAACTCAAGATCTATGTGTCTAATCCATACAGCCCAAATATAGCCTTTTACTACTTAGGTTAATTTTTATATTATCATATTTTTTTCTTTTAGCAATTATGTGTTGCATAAAAGGTAAAGAATTATATAACCATTTGATCGTGGAAGAAATAATTTAGCATAAAAAATAGGCATAATCACCAAGGGAGCTACCTTGCCATTGCCAGTTATGCCTTTTTCCGCAAGGTGGTTCTCCTTCATGTGAATGTACAAGCTTTTGGTCCCTGGTCTAAGTGTACATGCAATTAAATCGGGGCTCTTCTAGAAGGAGAGTGACTCAAACACTAAATACGATTAATGAGTATTTAGTAGTCCTACCCGCCAACAACGAGGCTAACCACCTTGCAGGAAGCAATCATTTAGCACATATTCTTAGTCTAGACAAAGTCTCATCTTAGAATATTAAAATGAGATAAATGCAAAATCAGTCCATGTGATATACGCGAAAATCGAATTAATCTCTATGATAACAAAAGCATAAAATTAGTCCATATGATCTCACAAAAATATAAAATTAGTCCCCAGTGAAGGGATTAACAGGAAACAAAAGTGAAATCATAGGGACTAATTTTATGTTTTTGTTATCACAAGGACTGATTCGATTTTCGCATGGACCGATTTTGCATTTATCTCTATTAAAATTCACAAGGAATTATGAACAGACTGAGAAATACAATTTTCAAATTCCTATGATCTTTTATGAGGTTGACCTCACATCAACTACTTACTATAGTATCGGACCCTTTTAAAATTCTGTATTAACTTTATTGGAAGAATTATTGAATAACTCATTTTTGTAAATGTCACAATTACACCAAAAAATTTAATAAAAAATAATTACTTCAAGGCTCTGCCGGCCTTGTTTTCCATTATTTTTTTTTATCTGAGCAATTTAGAAAATTTCAGTTTCTTTTTCTCAAAACTAGCTATGTTCCCAAAGATTTGATTTATTGATTTTATTCCAATTTGTGAAATGGTGTACATAGATGAACTGGATTGAATTTTTTAATTAAAAAATATTAAAATTATGTGAAAAGATATAAAGAAAGAAGATGGGATAGAATTTCTTTTAAATAAATTATTAAAAATATGTTAAATTTTGCGTTCAAAAATTTTATGGCCAAGATAAATTTTTTTAGTACCAAACAACACCTAAGATATTCTTTCGGAGGTCGGCCGGCCGGTCGGGTGCATTTGTCCTCGCTATATACAGTCAAAACTTAATTCTTAAAAAAAAGAGAGGTAATTTTATGTATAGCGCGGGTAAATGTCTACGTGTCCATGAATATTAGCAAATCAATATCATACACGTCAGTACGTGGCAGTATCTTCGTTCTACTCCCTATATATATGTTTCTGGCCTGGCTTCTATTTAGCTCCATCAAAGTCCCGCATTCTCGGAATCTCTCTAGCGAGAAACTCTGAAACGAAACGCCGAGAAGGGAGGAGGAGTTTCTAGAAAGAGAGGCAGAGAAGAAGAAAAATGCAGGGACATTTAGCAAGAAGGGTATTATCGGCTAGAAACTCCTTGATTGCGCACCGCTGCTTCTATCAGGTAGCTCAGAAGGAGGCCTCTCTCCAAGAAAATGACGTTTCCGTTCCGAAAATGCCCCCCTTCGATTACTCTCCTCCGCCTTACAACGGGCCTTCAGCCGATGAGATCTTGGCTAAGCGTAGGGAGTATCTCAGCCCTTCTGTGTTCCACTTCTACAAGAAGCCCGTGAGTCGACCGCGCCCTCACCAGGCTCACCTGATCATATGATCTCCACTATTATTCATGAATCCTTTTTTTTATCTTGACCATTCCTCCTGAATCAAAATCATGCTTTCACGTTTCAAAGATCATGCTATTAATACGTGCTTGTGCATTAAATTTTTTTCGTTTTTGGGCAAGAATCGTCAACGTGGGCTCTTCATACTGGGATTGATTTTTCTTTGGCTGTGACAGCTGAACGTCGTGGATGGGAAGAGGCAGTACTTGTTTGACGAGGAAGGGCGGAGATACGTGGACGCTTTTGGGGGGATTGCTACTGTATGCTGCGGGCACTGCCACCCCGATGTGGTCGAGGCCATCGTCAGCCAGACCAAGCGCTTGCAACACTCCACCGTCCTCTACCTCAACTCTGCCATCGCTGATTTCGCCGAGGCCCTGGCCTCCAAGTTGCCCGGCGACCTTAAGGTGCCCAAAAAGAATTTAGAGTACAATTCAATCTTAGTAAAAGAGAATTAAGGCCACTTTCCAAATAACACAAAAAAAAAAAAAAAACTTAATTTTAATAGCATGTAACTGGAAGTGGAAGAGATGGGGGTGACTTGGCAAATAACTCATCAAAAATCGTAGTTCTCAAGAATTTAATAATTCTGTTAAATTTTTTTTCGGCAACAACGTACCAGCAAGTTCTTAATCACTGATGGCAAATAATAATATTAGTATTATTAATCTTAAATTCAGAAAATCAGATAATTAAGTTCAAAAAATCAGATAATTAAATTAAACTTTATGATATTATTGTAGGTTGTTTTTTTTACGAATTCTGGGACGGAAGCGAACGAGTTGGCGATGTTGATTGCCAGGTTGTACACAAGGTGCCACGACATAATATCACTGAGGAATGGGTATCATGGAAACGCAGCGGCGACTATGGGGGCCACAGGGCAGAGCATTTGGAAACACAATGTCGTACAGGTAAATTCCTCACCGTTCATTAATCTTGTACAGTAGCTCGTTGTCTCTAGAAGTGACGAAAGAGTGAACCCAGCAGCACCTAAGCACATGCAGGGGACCAAGATGGTAAACCAGCGGTCCAGCATGATGATTTTAGGTCATGTAGCAAAGTAACGAAATGAATCATAAAGTTAGATGTTACATGTTGGCCCTCAAGCCCCAAATATTAAAAATCCAATGTGAAAGTAATGTTGCGCGCGGTTGTTGAAGCTAAAGTTAACATGCGTTTGCCTGTCATTATCATTTTGTGTCAGAGCTTTATCGTATCAGCTTGTCAAGTTCTATTTTAACACTTTCAAGGGAAAATGCAGATATCTCTTATTGATTAAAAAACAATAACGGGTAGCTTTTAAAGAATACGTTAAATGATTGACATCAATAATACATGACTTGGGGTACGGGCTCATGTCTTCTAATTAGTAGGGATGGGCAAAGTTGGGGTGAGGGTTGTTAAATCTGACCCGGATCTCGACCCTAATTTCAGCTAAACCCGTTAGGTTTAGGTTGGTTAGTCTCATCGGGTTTGGATCAGATTACAAGAGAAATCATTTATCAAAACGGTGTCATTTCACTAGAAGTATAAGAGTTTTTTTTAAAAGGCTATGTTTTAAAATACGATCCGTTTGAGTTGTGCCGAGTCGGCTCCGTAGTTTTATTTTTTAGCATTATGATTGCATATGATTTGTTCTTTAGCCTTAGGATTGTATATATATATATATATATGAGATCGTGAAACTGCGAAAGGGACAAGCAATTGATAGTTTTATATGACGTGGTTACACTTATCATATTTCATCTCAGTCCGCATGGACGATGGAAAATTAATATAGCCAACTGGCAACTTCTGCCATTGCTTTCTTCTGCCTTGTAGCAAAAATGGGAAAATGTTATATATTTCCTTTCGGGGCTGTTCACCGCAATCAATGGGCGGTTCACTTTCGTATGACTCATTATCCACTAACTTAGGCAACAGTGGACCAAAAGAGAACCAATGAATTTTTGGAAAGGGGGTCTTGGGCTATTGTTCAATCACTTGTTTAGGTGGCATGTGAAAAGGTCACATCATGGAGGGTGAGGAGGCATATTATAGCTACCTTGGGGGACCAGGCAGTCCCACTTGTTTTCACCAGCAATGCTAGAACTCAGCCCAATCGGGCGATCACAGCTATTGAACCACTAAGGATGTTGAAATTATTAACATGATCATTGTGGCACTCGAACATAGTTAATCTTAAACGATAAAGATGTGACATCAATGCTTCTCAATTCTACGTCAAGATCGGGTTGCATGGGAAATAGTTATGAATGATTTCTATAGAGTACGTATGAGAACTGGACAGATCTACCTCTCTTGAAACAAAACAAAAAGCAGGCCGAGTTTGATGTATAATCAATTCATAAACATACTTTAGGAAACTCAAACTTCGTGTATTCTAATTTGGCTGGTTGCTAATCAGGAGCATTTAGCCTGAGTTGATGATTAATGATTCTCGTAAAATGTTTTGTTGTTTTGCCATTCTTAAACAGCACTTATATATTCAATTTGTTTCTTTTATCTGTGGAATGAAATAACCTAAACTTTAACTATTTGTGATATGCTATCTAAGGTATTTTGCTACAATACTCATTCTTGCCATACTTTTGCTTATCAATGCGATCATCAGAGTGGAGTTCTTCATGCCTTGAACCCAGACCCCTACAGAGGTGTTTTTGGTCCAGACGGAGAGAAGTATGCAAAAGATGTACAAGATCTTATTGATTTTGGAACTTCGGGCAACGTTGCTGCTTTTGTATCAGAAGCAATTCAGGAACATCATCTACATCGAATTGTACATTCCTTCTCCTGTTGACATTCTACATAATCCTTCGTAACACCTATATTATTTATTTACTACAGGGCGTTGGAGGTATTATAGAGTTGGCCCCTGGATACTTGCCTGCTGTTTATAGCAGTATTAAGAAAGCAGGAGGCCTTTGTATTGCTGATGAGGTTCAGGCTGGGTTTGGTCGCACGGGGAGCCAGTTTTGGGGCTTCGAGAACCAAGGTGTCGTGCCTGATATAGTGACAATGGCAAAGGTTCATTTGTTCCTTCTTTTCTTTCATTCACTTTTTATTATTTTGGTTCTGTAGTTTCCCATAGAAATTCTCTGGCACCGTAACAGTATAGAAATCAGCTTGCCATCTTTGAATAAAAGCTATGTCTCTGAGAAGTTTGCTAGGATCGGATTAACGACATTCAATGATCAAATCCTTATAGAGATATATATGGGGTGTTTTAAAGTACTTCTTTGTACATCGAATGATTTGGAATGCTCCAAAATAGAAGCTTCCAGAAACAATCTATTCACCTAGACGAGGAGTACTATGCCTTCTCAAGAGTACTATGCCTTCTCAAGCTGGTACCCAATGCTTCAGCATTTTGCTGGTTTATCTTTACCAATTTTCCTGTTTGGTAACTGCAGGGCATTGGAAATGGCATTCCCCTTGGGGCTGTGGTAACCACTCCTGAAATTGCAGAGGTCTTGACTCGTCGCAATTACTTCAACACCTTTGGTGGGAATCCTGTATGTACCGCTGCAGGATTGGCAGTTTTGAAAGTGATTGAGAAAGAAAATCTTCAAGAGAATGCACATGTTGTGGGCTCGTACCTGAAAGATAGACTTGCAGCCCTCAAGGACAGATATGAACGTAAGTTTTTATACATGAGCTTTTGCACGTAGGCATCTAAACCTTTGCGTTAGTATTCAATCCATCATCTTTTCTTTTCTACGATATTGGTATCTGCAGTTATCGGCGATGTGAGGGGAAGAGGACTTATGCTGGGAGTTGAACTCGTAACTGATCGCCAGACAAAAACTCCTGCCAAGGCTGAAACTCTTCATGTCATGGATGAGATGAAAGGTCTGTCCTATTTCTCTAATAACTTCTACCTTGTGCTTATTTCTAGCAGCTAATAGAACTCCGTTGCTATCACAGAATTGGGAGTACTGATTGGAAAAGGCGGATACTTTGGAAATGTATTCAGAATCACACCTCCCCTCTGCTTCACCAAAGAAGATGCTGGTAGGTCTTTAGTCCTTTGACATGTTGACAACCGAAACAAACTAGTTTCTTGCAATCCGAGCTATTTTGATGACCTTGTTTGCATTGGCACTATTCCTTTTGACAAATATACCATTCTTTTGGATGCAGATTACCTCGTGCATTCGATGGATTACGTAATGTCTAAGATGTGAAGCCCTCCATCCGAATATGGTTAAAGATGTCTACATGTAATCGTTCAAACTATACTAAGTGGTATATAATATTATCCACTTAAGAGCGAAAATACTTATCACATATATGTCAGCTTTCTGCTTGAATAAATTACTACTGTCTTTCAAAATGATGAGACAACAGCTCGTTGTCTCATCGGTCAATGTTGTCTTCTGTGGATAGTACGTCTATGCAGTTTGATAATTTTTCTGAGTCCAATAGCATTTAAATTTCAGCATTCTTGAAAATGGGGCGTCAAACTCAACTTTCATCCAAATTTTGCTTGAAAAGAGGTCTGATAAAAACTTGGTCATCTCTCAAGGGGCGCAATCTTTATGCCCTTGATGATCATAACATTAAGATCCATCTTGCAATGAATACATTGAAAAATACTTGGCATTGATAGGTCTACAGAAAATTGGGTGATGGAACTACAAAATCTAAAACTAATTAATATTAGGAATAATCTCAATCGTGCAATCCATAACAGCTTGTCCATAATCTCATTCTCATTGTTCATCAGATTGGACAAACCTCAATGTTCATCAGATTCTGAGGCAGTTAATCAATAAGCAGGGTTCTCATATATGGACAACTCTTTTATCTAACAATGTTTACAAGCTAATCAATGCTTTTCAAGCTTTGGAGAGAATAATTATTTTATCCAGAACTTTAATTTGGGGTTCAATTATTGTGCTGAATTTCATTGTGCTGATGATGGCCACGATTAAAACTTCTAGATCCAAGGGCTCATAAAACGTCACCTCAATTAAAATGTTCTGATCCGAGCATGACCTGAATTGAGATGTCCCGACCCGGTATGAGCTGCTGACCCGCTAATGATACGATAATTCTGCTGTACAGCCTCATCTTTTTTCTGCCTCTTCGCACTCGCTTCTCTAGCTCATGTAGAGCTTCCCGCTTGCCTTGGAAGATTCCTTGACCTGGGACCCTGGGCGGTAGATCTGGTAGTTTGGTAGCTTTGTGTTTGCGTCTCTTATTTCTCTTTTAGTGGTTTCTAATATTCCGAATGACTTGACAAGTTAGTTTTCTGTTTCTCAAGGCTTTGTCTGTTGGAATATTTCCTTACATTCTCAAGCTGTTGCAAACGACTACACCGGAACTTCGGTAAATTCTTGTATTCATATGGACAAAGATTCTTGCACTTTATAAGGTGTGTTGTAATCCACATCATACTGTTTCAGAATATTGCTGTTTGTTCTTTCAAAAATTATGTTACGTGTGTTCCAAAGATATAATTGATTATTATTAAATTTATTTTTCTGATATCTCAAGAACATATCAGTGGCTGGAGTTTCATTTTCCTCCATTGCCCATATCTTTCCATAATCTTTTCTTCTTCAAACACACATGTCATCAGTGTGAGAATTGTGAGAATCAACCACTACGGCCTGTCTCATCACTCTTAACTATTTTCACATCTTGATGATGTTGAAGGGAAGACTGCTATAACCAACCTTCGCTTCACACCACCGATATGATATATATGTACATACATGTCAGTTGTTTAATAATCTTAAAATCAGATTATGTTGCTGTCACATGGTCTGGTCGGTAGCATTGAAGTGTTTCTACTGACCTGAAAGATTATGGTTTAGCAAGATCACCTCCTGCTGTGAATTGACATGGAAGAGGTCTTCACATTTGCCAAAACTTTTGATATGTCCTTCCCAGTTCGACAACCAGAAGTTATCAAGTTGAAATAACGAATTATTCCAGCTTGTCTCTTTGAGGAATGTGATCAAAATAGTTTTTCACAAGTTCTGACAGCTGTGTGTAAATTCTGATAATTAATCTTGCTTTTGTTCTAACTTGTGACCCTATTTTAGTGCACATCTACCACAATCAGAAATAAATTGCATGTGCTATTTATCCTTTATTTGGCAATTATTTGGGTTAAAACGCTTTTAAAGATACATGCTCGACATACTAATAAGATATTGGTTACTTTGTTTTATTGTGGGAGGATAGTCATGTCAGGTTGATCTAGTAAAGGATGGAGGCCATTTGTATTTTATTAGATTTCTCGATAGCATGGAAGCATATCCAGAACAGCGTGCAATGGCCGCATTTGTTTTGGCTGTAACTGTGGATGGGCACAGGAGGGGCCAGGAAGCCTGTCTTGAAGCTGGTTTAATTCATGTCTGCTTGAAGCACCTTCAGGGTTCATCACCAAATGATTCACAAGCTGACCCCTTATTTCTTCAGTGGCTTTGCCTTTGTATGGGAAAGCTGTGGGAAGATTTCACAGAGGCCCAAATCCGATGCTCCTGCTATATATGCTACCCTGATGTCTGAGCCCCAACCAGAGGTCTACCATTGCACTTTGTGAAATGTGTTTATCTTCAAGGGATTGGTGATTTTTACTTTGCATAGAAATATTGTTGTTGTTTCATATATCGTATAATCCTTTTTATCGTTTTCAGATTAGGGCTTGTGCTGTTTTTGCTCTTGGTACCCTGCTTGACATGGTGGGTGACTCATGTCGATATCGTGCTGCAGGAGATGACGAATTTTATGATGATGAAAAGATTAGGGCTGAGATTAGTATTGTGAGAAGCCTTTTAACTGTTGTTTCAGATGGAAGCCCACTGGTCAGGGCAGAGGTTGCCGTGGGTATGGGAATAGTTATCAGTTTTTCAGTTTCATATGGTTTGGTTGTTTCCTGCATCTATATGTTTTATTAAATACAATTATTTTCATGGTTGAATGGAAGTTGTAAAGGTTTGGACACTTTGTAATGATAGTTTTTCCCCTCATTTTAGATGTCTGAAAGGGTCGAAACTTGTATGGGGATTTTTCAATTTTTAAGATTAATTGAGTTCCGAAAGCCTTGGATTTATAATTTTTGGAGACCATCAAAAGCACCTTGCATGACCAGAAAATTGTTAGATAATTCATATGCCCTCTCTCCTTTCACCTGCATGCACTTGACTTTGCTGTGCTTGTACCTACTCCTTACTCTCCTCTACGTTTAAGCATTGTATATTTTTGTCTGGGGAATTTCTAGTTGATTGTTTTATGCTGCTGCTACTTCGTACTTATCACCATTGCTGTCAATGATGCTCTGTTGATATCACCTATGAAAGTAAAAAAGTCTGGTTTTCTTTTTCTCTTGACAGCTCTGGCACGCTTTGCCTTTGGTCACAACAAGCATCTCAAGTCAATTGCTGCCGCACATTGGAAACCTCAGTGGGAGAATGAACCTTGTTTCAAAAGAAAAATTAGCAAGGTATATTACCTTCTTTCAAAAGAAAACAAACACCGGAAAGTAGGAAAAACATATTTTGAATTATACTTTACAATAAAACAAACTAGCCTAAAGTTAGTTGTCATACGTAGGGTGTCCGCCAAACTGGCCGGACCGGCCAACCCAGACCGAAACCGGACCGAGACCGGTATACTCCAATCCAATTTCGCCAAACCGGTGATTGGCCCAAAATGGTATGGCCTAACCCAAAACTGGCCCAAAATAGCATGGCCCAAACCGGCCCAGACTGGACCGGTGAAACCGGGGACCGGACCGATAGAATGACCGGTCATGTCCAGTATACATACTTCACAAAATGGCCGGTTTGGCAGACCGGACCGGCCAATGGACAGCCCGAGTCATACATCAGTCATTAAAAAAACATCATTTCACAAAATGACCGGTTTGAGCTCTTAAATTATGAACATTTTATCAATGTACGCCCTTCGATTAGATATGGGTCACTTGGCCTGATGTATAAATTTTTCTTTTATTTTTTTGAATTCTATGATTTATAGATTCAACTATAATCCTCCCAGCTGAGATTATTTGATCAATCGGTGTGTGTATATATATATATATATAAACTCCTTTTCAAGTTGCCATGTATTAGTGCTTCTCAGTTTCATATCTACTCATAATTTTGCTAATAAGAACCAAACACAAAAATTGCATAGAAAAATGTACAAATTGATATTCACAATGATCTCAAATATTGCTCAAGAAGATCCCAGGAGTCGATTAATGGAACAAAATTGCTTGTCCACTGATCCAATTATTCGTACCAATGCTTTGAGCCTTAATCTTCAACAAATTCTCAATGGGCAGTTCATCAATAAAAGGATTCCTAAGATTTCAGCAACCATTAATACTAAACCATTCTAATTTGGGCAGTTCATCAATGGAAGGGTCTCTAAGATTTGGCCAACCTTCAATACTCAACCATTATAATTTTGGGTCGATGCTAAATCCTCCTCAACAACTTTATTTTGCTCCAACCAATCATGTCAGCCAATAATAAATTCATCAATTTTCTCAACAACTTTAATTTTGCTCCAACATCTCGTGTCAGTCAATAAATGCACATAGGTACATATATAATTGAGGTTGATCATTTTCCTTCCTCCCAACTTGGTGCAATTTCAGTTTCAGCTTAAAAAAATCTGATATGTGAATTTCTCCTACACCAACTTTTTCTACTTGCTCATCCAAAAGATTTCCATTATAGATGCAAGAAATGTTAGTATAGTATGATCACTTGAGTAAAAGAAGATCAAAAGGTTAAAACCCATGATCTTAAATCCAAGATCTGCAGTTGCTGAACGAGATCTCATTACTGCTGCATGATGCAGGTGAGTCGTGCTTGGCATCAAAACATCATAGCTAGATTTCCCAACAACTTTTAGATTTCACTCACAATATTAGCATCACAACATCAAAGCAAATCTTGCAGCCTGCAAATAACTTGCTCACTTGCGAGCTGCGATGAGAAACTCAAACAAGTAACACGCTTTGGGGGATGCTCACACCTTATGTTCAATCATGCATGCTTGCACAAATATATATATATATATATATATATACGCATCATTCACAAGAAGCTCATGAACCCTCAAAAATTTTCTCCAAGTGAAACTCGGAGAGAAGTAGATTAAGAACACCATGGATCACAAACCATACACGCAGATTGATCACAGAATGAATTATCTCTGCTCGGAGGATTACAGTTGAATTGATAAATCATAGAATTCAAAAGATAAAACCCACAGTCCAGCCAGACGAGAAATATAAGCCAAACTGATGAGATTATGAATTTGGATAGACTACCGATCATGTCGAACCACCATGGATGACATGGGAGAGTACCTCATGTTTGAAACAGCCGTAGTTTGTCTGAAAATGAAACGGGAGAACCGGATTGCTGACACCAAAACAGGGATGAAGTCCATCGACAAGAGTGCAAATTCCTGAAATATATATATGCTCTTTCTCAGCACCACACTCACCAATATCGAAACTGCATCCAAAGCCATTTCTTTTCTTTTCTTTTCTTTTCCTTTCCTTTCTTTTCCTGTTCTTTTCTCCTTCCACTTCTGCTTCCAATATGAATGGCTAAAATACACTAACAAACTATATATACCTATATAAATAGACACATTAGATATATTACTGAAATATCCCTTTGGCCTTTGGCCAAATACTATTCGTATGGAAACATGCCTTTCCTAGGACACTTACCCAAAAAATATAAAGAAACATTACTAGGAGAGTTGTCTTGTTTGTTGTTTCAAGCAAAAACAAAGCGATAACATCAAGAAGAATTGCAAAACAATTTATTATAAGCTAAACGGTGGCTTGATACCAGCTGAGGTGATCGGGTCAAAATTGATCATGGAGACCTAGCTAGGGATAATATGGTAATGCCGTTACGTATGTCAGGCTCATCGGGTGCCAAGAGAAGAATGAGGACATCGTGGGCTCATCTATGGCAGGAGCAGCTAATGGTGAGCGTCCGTACATCCAGACTCGGGGACTTTAGTTGTAAAATGTCGACACTGTGCTCTCATCCAGTATGAATTAGTTGCGGCCTCCTGTCAGACAGCTTTTAATTTGCCCATAGGGACGAAGTTCAAGAATGGACTAGAGAGGTTAAATATATTATAGCTACGAACGGCTCTGATTATATATATTGCCGATAATACTTTAGTTTTCTTAAATATATTAAATTTGAATCTCATTAATTTTTTTGTTTGACTTGCATAGTGTAATTCTGAGAAAGAGACAATAGCACATGGATTCTACATTATTTGATCATGTTGGTATTGAATTTCGAACAATATTGACTCTAAAATTTAAATATTTGTTTGAAATATTGTATCATATAATTTAAATAAGAAATTATCAAGAATCCTATACAAATATATTTAGTGTATATATCTTAACGCATTAGTGTAGAGACATTCTTCACAATGCTTCACCGGAATTACAATTGAACCTTCGTAGCGGCAAAGATTCATAAGAGACAGAAGGTAGAAACCCTTCATTGGAGGGCCCAAAACTCACTTTCTTTGGGCTGGAAAGAGAAGAGTGGATCTCAGCAAACAAACAGAATTTTTACATCTAGGCCCAACCCATTTTACGTCTCACAGGAGTTGGACGAGCCCAGAGTAAGTTCAACGCTTTTTACATCTAGGCCCAACCCATTTTCCTTTTGGTAAGTAGGCCCAACCCAAAAAAGTAGGCCCAATCATTTTTCATAACCACGATTGTCAGCTCTTCTTCGAGTCCGTCCGGCCAGCATAAAAGTTAAGGATAAATACAAATTTAGTCTTTGTACTTTGACCGAAAATCAAATAAGTCTTTATACTTTAAAACTCATGGTCCTTAAAGTTTAAAATCTATTAACAATTTAATCATTTTGGGACCATTCAAATGTGAATGATTTTAAACTCTAAAGACTAATTTTATGTGTTTTAAAATTTAAGGACTTTTTTATTTTCGCGTAAACTACAGGGACCAAAATTGTATTTATCCCTAAAAGTTAACCAAGATTATATCAGGGGCAGAAAATCATATTGACAAGAAGAAAGAAAAAGAAAAATAAATAAATAAATAACGTGGATGAATGTAATTGTCATCCATCCCGGTGCATGCACCATTATTATGGATGTGAGAATAAATAAATGGGTAAAAGTACAACAAAAAAATGAATAAAAGAAAGTCCCAAGGTCATGGAACACTTCCTCTGCCCAAGATCATAGGGGTGCTAAAATGCGAAGCACTCGGTTTTAATTTGTTGCAAACAATCACGCAAGTCAATGGACCCTAAAGGATTTCCAAATCCTCCTCGACTTTTGTAGCAACCTTTGAAGACGTCACTAGTGACCTATACCATTTCCATTTTTGCATCCACATGGTTCGTGGAAAAACAGCAGTCATCTCCCTTCCTTTGTTAGTCAAAGGACATATATGGTAGGTTTGGTGGTCAAATATTTGGGCTTAAATATTTGGATTTAATCATAAAAAATTTACTACATAATTTTTTATTATTATAATACTTATTAAAAATCTTCTCTCTCTTTATTTTTTCACCAACTCCCATAACATATCTTTACTTTATAATATTTCTCAAACTCCAATACTCAAAATTTTCACCCTCAAACATAATATTAACAATTAAGCATAGTGCTAAGTGAGTCATGTCCGTGTCCTTTTGAAAATAATCCTAAAGAGCATATGAAATCCCAAAACAACAGAAAGTTTTCAGGGTTTTTCTTGAGAAGCGTCCAACTAATAGGAATTTAGCCAAAAGAGGAAAAAATTGGAAAACAAAAGAAAAGGGAATAAGAAGGAAGTCTTCAGGCCCTCACAGCGCTCTGTTTATAGCAGTACCAAAAACGCACCGCTAAAGGTTGGCGGGGGTTGAAGCCTAAAATGTAGGGACACATGTGGAGATGCTTGGACCTAGTGTCACTCTTTTCAGTCCTCATTTATGGTGTACGGTGCACAAAAAGCAATGAAGAAAAAGCTGGAGATGAAAAAGGTGGCCAAATTATTAATGCTTTCTTCCATAGAATATTGTGACTTCTAGGTCAACTTCTTGTCCTTTCAAGCATATTTTAAATCGAGATGGTTGTCTTCTAATAGGATTCTGAATTGGATCGAAATTGTGGTTTTGGAATGAATGTGGGAGGTGGAGCGAGCCTTACTCATTGATTCCCTAAACGCCTTTTTTCTACTAAAGATCTTGATGGTTGTAGTCTTGTAGACCCACATCCCCCTTTGCTCAAACGCCTGGCTTGGCTAGTTGATGATATCCTATGCAGAAAATTGACCTCGTTGATGATATCCAACTCGGGTTAGACCCCACGGACCAACCCCACCACCCTTTAAATATTCACCGTATATGTTATACTGTCACGGGACCGTGAAGAATGAGAGAAAAGGGAAAGTTGAAGAAGGCGGCTGTTGGGAAAGATGGAGAGTTCGTGAGTTAGAGAAGGGTTGAGTTGTCTTGGTCGGATACGTGGTCGGATACGTTTGGGCCTGGGCCAGGATCAATGGGTTGTTTCAGTGTTACCCAATGGGCTGAATAAGCCCTTATGTTACCTTTGTTGCATTGTTAGGTCGTTATTGTGTAAGTGCCCAGTGGGCTAGTTTTAGTTATAAGCTAGGGTCCATTCGGGGTCCATCTGTGGGGTTTTATATTCTCCTGTGTTACGTTGGAAGTATTATGAAAAAAAGTGGTGTTAAACCAAAAGGGAGGCCGACTACCTCGAATCAGTCACTGCGTTTACATTTTCTTTCCTGCCAAACAAACACTATTACATCTCTACTTATCCAATTAAAACCATATTATTCACGCCCACTGCATTTGGTATCGGAGCATCCTCATGACGCAAGCTGCTAGAGTAACTCAGCTGGAAGAAACCGTTATGGCAATGAAAACACAGCAAGAGAGTCATCAGAAAAACTTGCTGGAGGCCATGTCACAACAGTTGCAACAGATTGCAGATAGCATGAAGTCATTGTCCATCTCACAAGGCAAGCAACGTGTAGACCCTGGTGGATCTGGAGTTCCAGGGAGCTTGGGAGGAGATTCGGGAGATCCTGGAGGAGGTCGGGCCAGTGGAGGGGGAGATCCACCTCTGGTACACCTGGAAGAAGAAAAAGCTGATAGTTCTGGATTTCCACAGTGTAAGCCTCTTAAATTGGAATTTCCCAGATTTAATGGTGATAACCCTGTTGCTTGGGTTTATAAGGCCAATCAGTTTTATAATTACTATCAAACACCTGTTGGGCAAAAGATTATGTTGGCTTCCTTTCATATGGAAGATGATGCATTGATATGGTTTCAAGATGCTGAAGAATCTGAGGTTTTTACCAGTTGGGAAGCTTTTACTAAAGCTTTGTACACCCGGTTTGGGTCTATGGTCTATGATGATCCGATGGAAGCTTTACATAGGTTGAGACAAACAACCACTGTCATTGAGTACAAGACTCAGTTTGAGGTGCTATCTAATAGAATAAGAGGGTTATCTGAACGTAATAAGTTGAGTTGTTTTATTAGTGGGTTGAGGGATGAGGTTCGGTATCAAGTGAAGCTATTGAATCCTTCTACCCTTAATTCAGCTTTTGGGTTGGCTAAGATTCAGGAGGAGAGTATTGCTACACTCAAGCGAAGTCTCAGATCTGGCCATATAGATGCAGGGAGGAACCAGAACCCGATTGCCAACAGAAACTATAATCCAAGAGGGGGTGATGTCTTAAGGGGTTCTACTGATTCAAAATCTAGATTTCCCATTCACAAACTTTCACCTGCACAAATGAAAGAGAGGAGAGACAAGGGTCTTTGCTACAATTGTGATGAGAAATGGAATCTACAACATCACTGTAAGGGGAGGAGAATTTATATGATGGAGGAGGTGGAATGGGTATCTGACAATGAGGAGGAAAAGGAAGAAGAAGTTGATGACCACTGTCAGACTGAAGTTTTGGAACCTAATATACCAGAAATCTCCTTACATGCTATTTCAGGCATCCCAAAACCGAGCACCATGAGACTAATGGGAAAGATTGGAATGAGTAAAGTGGTCATTTTGGTGGACACGGGAAGTACTCATAACTTCCTCGATCCCTCAATAGTTAAGAAGAACAACCTGTCAGTGACACCCTATAACCGATTGAGGGTAAGGGTAACTAATGGCGACACTATGTTAGCTGATGGAGGCTGTGAGAAGGTTACTGTTAAAATGCAAGGTCATAGTTATGAGACTGATTTTTACTTGTTGCCACTAGGAGGATGTGATGTGGTGTTAGGGGTGAGTTGGCTAAGCACCCTAGGACCTATTTTGTGGGACCTCCTTAAGCTAACCATGGCGTTTGACTACAAGGGCAGATCAGTGTTGTTGCATGGATTACAACCGATGGAATGGTCAATGATGGAGGGACAGAATTTTCACGTTCATGCGGAAGTGGAACGACAAGGGGTGGTGATACATGCTGTCTAGTCCGTGGCTGTACAAACTGAGGCAGAATTAGAGCCTTCCGTGAAGATGTTGCTACAACAGTTCGAAGAGGTGTTTGCTGAACCATGTGGGCTGCCTCCAGTGAGAAGCCATGATCACCAAATCATCCTTAAGGAAGGAACTCTACCGGTGTGTGTACGACCCTATAGATATCCCTTCTATCAAAAGGGGGAGATTGAAAAAATTGTTCGGGAGTTGTGGGAATTGGGAGCGATCAGACCAAGCCAATCTCCATTTTTCTCTCCCGTGTTGTTGGTTAGGAAGGCGGATGGAAGTTGGAGAATGTGTGTGGACTATCGGGCTCTCAACCAAGCCACGGTTAAAGAAAAATACCCTATTCCGGTTGTAGATGAACTCATGGATGAATTGCATGGCGCTGCCATTTTTTCTAAATTGGATCTTAGGTCGGGTTATCATCAAATTCGTGTGAAGGCTGAGGATATACCTAAGACTGCATTCCGGACCCATGAGGACCACTATGAATTTTTGGTAATGCCATTTGGACTTACCAATGCCCTTCTACATTTCAAGGCCTTATGAATGACATATTTAGGCCATATTTACGCAAGTTCGTCCTTGTTTTCTTTGATGATATACTAGTGTACAGCAGAGATTTGGAGGACCATCTGTTACACCTCAAGAAGGTTTTGCAGACGTTGAGGCAGCATCAACTCTATGCTAAGAGGACTAAATGCAGATTTGCATACACTGAGATAGACTACTTGGGGCACTTAATTTCTGCAAATGGAGTCCGGGCTGATCCGGGGAAAATTGTTGCAATGCTGGACTGGCCTATTCCTAAAAATTTAAAGGCCTTACGTGGTTTCTTAGGACTCACCGGGTACTACAGGAAGTTTATTTAGGGGTATGGCCAGATTGCAGCTCCCTTAACTCAACTACTGAAGAAGAATTCCTTTAATTGGAATACGGAAACTACCCAAGCGTTTGTTAAGCTGAAAGAGGCTGTCACTAATCCCCCTGTGCTTGCATTACCGGATTTTACTAAGACTTTTCTGATTGAATGTGATGCGTGTGGTGTTGGGGTTGGAGCCGTGCTTATGCAACAGGGCAAACCTTTGGCTTACTTCAGCCAAACTCTAAAAGGAAGGTTGTTACATCTATCGACATATGAGAAGGAGTTATATGCCCTAGTATGTGCTGTACAGAAATGGAGGCCCTACTTAGTGGGACAGACGTTTAAAATCAAGACTGACCAACAGAGTTTGAAGTTTTTGCTAGAACAAAAAGTGGGCACACCTGTCCAACAAAAATGGTTGTCCAAACTATTGGGATATGACTTCTCAATTGAATATAAACAGGGCAAGGAGAACCGAGTGGCAGATGCTCTTTCAAGGCGTGATGAAGTTGTGGGTGAGGTCACCATAAGGGGAGTCTTAGCTGCTGTAACTTTTCCCCAACCCGTGTGGATTGAGGAGTTAAAAAAGAGCTATGTGGGAGACCCTATTGCCCAGGAGCTTATGTCTAAGGTTCAGCAGGACAAGCATATAGACCTAAGAAATGGAATTTTGCTGAAGAAGGGTCGAATCTATGTTGGAGATTCTAGGGACTTGAAGCTGCAAATATTAGCTCATGTGCATTCTAGTCCTACAGCTGGACATTCGGGTTATCACAAAACCCTTCATCGAGCTAAGGGTGAATTTTATTGGCCAGGAATGAAATCAGATATCAAGACCTTTGTACGGGAGTGTGACACATGTCAAAGAAATAAGGTGGAGAACCTCAAACCGGCTGGACTTCTTCAACCATTGCCTATACCTGAGAGAGCTTGGGCTGACATCTCTATGGACTTCATAGAAGGTCTTCATACTTCTCATGGTTACACTGTGGTGCTGGTTGTGGTGGACAAACTAACCAAATATGCCCACTTTATTGCCATCTCTCACCCATATACAGCCCTTACCATTGCTCAGTATTTCACAGACCACATCCTGAAACTACATGGACTGCCAACAACCATCGTCTCAGATCGAGACCCTATTTTTCTCAGTAATTTATGGTCTGAGTTGTTCAAACTACAAGGAACTACATTAGCTCACTCATCAGCGTACCATCCTCAAAGTGATGGGCAAACGGAAGTGGTCAATAAGTGTCTTGGCCAATACCTAAGATGTTATTGTGGTGAAAAACCCAGGTCATGGTCTACCTGGTTATCTATGGCCGAATGGTGGTACAATACTTGTCACCACTCATCTACCCAAATTACACCCTTCGAAGCACTCTATGGTTACCCTCCTCCTAAGCTAATCCACTACATTTCAAACACTACTCAAAATGCAGCAGTTGCAACTCAACTCAGATCCAGAGATCAAATTATAGAGACACTCAAACACAACTTACATGCAGCTCAAGAAAGGTACACAATTCAGTACAACAAACATCATATCGAGAGGGTATTTGAGATCGGGGATTGGGTATACCTGAGGCTTCAGCCTTATCGTCAGAAGACCTTGGCTGTGAGGAAAAGCTTGAAGCTTTCACCTCGGTTTTACGGTCCCTTTCAGGTAGCTCAGAAAATTGGCTCGGTCGCTTACAAACTCCATCTTCCCGCCGAGGCCCGCATACATCCGGTCTTTCATGTTTCTTGTCTCAAAAGGAAATTGGGTTCCCACACCGTGCCGTTACCCACGTTGCCTCCAGTTGACGCCGATGGAGCTGTTCAAGCTGAATCGGAACGCATCATAGATCGGCGCTTCCGTCGCTTGGGGGACCGAGCGCTCACAGAAGTCTTGGTTAAATGGAGAGGTGCAGGGGAAGAAGATTCCACTTGGGTTGCGTATTGGCGTTTGCGGGAGGAATATCCCCACCTTGTGGGCAAGGTTCTTTAATGGGGGAAGGAATGTCACGGGACCGTGAAGAAGGAGAGAAAAGGGAAAGTTGAAGAAGGCGGCTGTTGGGAAAGATGGAGAGTTCGTGAGTTAGAGAAGGGTTGAGTTGTCTTGGTCGGATACGTGGTCGGATACGTTTGGGCCTGGGCCAGGATCAATGGGTTATTTCAGTGTTACCCAATGGGCTGAATAAGCCCTTATGTTACCTTTGTTGCATTGTTAGGTCGTTATTGTGTAAGTGCCCAGTGGGCTAGTTTTAGTTATAAGCTAGGGTCCATTCGGGGTCCATCTGTGGGGTTTTATATTCTCCTGTGTTACGTTGGAAGTATTATGAAAAAAAGTGGTGTTAAACCAAAAGGGAGGCCGACTACCTCGAATCAGTCACTGCGTTTACATTTTCTTTCCTGCCAAACAAACACTATTACATCTCTACTTATCCAATTAAAACCATATTATTCACGCCCACTACATATACGAATTAAAGATATTCTCATCCTATCATCTTTATGCGAAACAGGGTATTTTCTCTTTTTGTTCCCAAATGATGAGTATATCTCATATCAAAATCTCAAACACAGTGGACAAGGATATATAAACAGAGGCCATATGGTTGGAGATCCGATTTGTAGTATTGAAAACATTGAAAGGGGTTGGCACTTGATATTCTTGGCACTTTTTGGACAGATGAAAGTTCAAGCAGAGGGTGTCGGCATAGGCATGTTACATCTGCATTAACTGGTCTAATTTCCCATTTCATTGTAGAAGATAGATCCTAGATGGCTTCTGTCGCTTTTTATACAATCTCCTTTGGAAGTAATATGTTCTCCAGTTTGAGTTTTCTGTAGATTTGCTAATTGAGGAATAAATGTTACTGGTGAAACTCTATTGCCCGCCTCAATCCCTCCCCCGAAAATAGCATAAATTATGAAGATTTAGGCATGAAAAATGCAACCACTAGTAGATCCTTATCCAAAACACCAATATCTTACAACCCAATATATGAAGACTAGAGACTTTTTAGTCACAAAATCATAAAATACACATGGGCTTCTAGTTTCTACCATCCTGCAGGTATTTGTGGCAAAAGAATCATATAGTATACCTTCCCAGTTCCCACCTATAAGATTAAAAACGAAGATGATATCATCTGCAGATGCACATGGCACGCCTTAAACACTATCTTTTTTCACTTTTGTAGATGTAGTTAAGATTTATGTGCATTCCTAGCCCACAAAAATAAATAGTATAAGATTGAAGAGCAATGTCCAGTCAGAGAGATATACTAATAAGAATGCTCCACGCTTGGTAATGGCCATATTCATGTCCATGGCAGCCTAATTAATGCCGTCTATTAATTACTCTATACCACACAAGAAAATGACCAAAATAGACTGCCTCCCTCCTATTTTTCAGCTCTGTAACAGCCCCCCTGCAGGTCGACAAAATGGTCCTTTTGGCTCTGCTCTGCAGATCACCTCAATCACTTTGATCGATCCACAGGTCCTAATCAAAACAAACTTACACACCCATTATAATATTGGCACGTTGAGCCTGAGTTATAATAAAAATAGGACGACTCGGCGGATGTCTTTGAACTTCCTCCAAGCATGATCACGATAGGTGGACAAGAGATGGACGGTGACAAGCACATGAACGACCTGGCCTGAGCATGCGTGAATATTGTACGCTCTTGGAGCTTAGTTTTGAAATCAAGTGGTTAATCATTAAGGCTTTTAACCTCTTTTTCTCTTTTGTATTTGCTCCTGATTAGGACCAAAAAATGAGGTCACAGAAACAACGTCACGGCATATACTTTTTCCTTTAGCCTTATCAAGATGCAGATTCTTGGTAAGTTCAAGCAAGTCCAGATCATGGCAAGAATTGTTTTATCTATTTGTGTTTTGCTGGGAATCATTACAGTATTTTAACATATCAGTTGCTGGAAAATGGGCAATCGTGAATCTTTATTTATAATACTTAATTCCACTCCACCTAGAAAAAAAAATGTCGACAACAAATGTTAGAGTAATATACCCAGGTTCAACCCAAGGGGTTGGATTAATGGTTAATGTCGGCTTTTGGTAGTTTGTTGTTTATAAGGTCTCAAGTTCTAAACTTCATAAATGCTATCAACTATTTGAGGCCACTTTAAGACCGTTGACCTAATAATTGTCCAATTTATATGGGATAAAGAACTACACATGTCCGGATTAGAGTAATATACACCCGTTGACTTAATTACTGTTCAATTTATATGGGATGAAGGACTACACATGTTCGGGTTAGAGTAATATACACAGACAGAATCAGAGTGTACGCTTGTTTCCAGCAGACAACTTAGAGGGCCGTATCATTGTAGTCTGTAGAGCATGAGCCATGGCCACATGCCCTAGAGAGGATCTGGCTCCCAACATCATTCCTCCTTCGAATGTAAGCATCTTTATTGACACCTCGAGTGTACGCATGTACAATTGCTGAGCTGTTTAGTGCCAAAACGACATTGATGTGTCAGTGGCTTCTACTGGTGCTATTATTATTATATTTTCCAATCCAAAATGCACCCACTCTCCCCCACCTTTTAAAAAAAACAAACAAACAGTAAAGGCAACACCCAATTTGCTTTTTTGATTGTCTTTCAGCCCCACGAGTCTCTTTGATCTTGCTGCTGGAGATTCATCCCTGAAGTTTTTTTGTCACTTGTTTTCCAAAGCCCATGACAAAAGTTCACGGGCTCATTGAAGAGGGCTGCAACAACGTGTAAACAAACTTTGAATCCATTGAAAATGATGGGGGAAAACAGGACAAAACCATTTTCTATACAATATTCATGATCCTGTGGATTTGAATTTGTAGGCAATATTTTAGATATTGCTCAAGTTCAACGTGAGAACCAAAAGAACAAGGAAAAGCAGGTTAGGTGTAGAACTGCGATGGAAAATTTTTGGGGTGTTATTTTTTGACTGAAAAAGGGAAATTTTGGGAGAGAAAAGTTGTTTAATTAATAAATATTGAGGGTGGTTTTACTGGGGTAGTTGTATTATATATGTGAAGGGAACTTTTGGAAGTATTTACATGGTAATATGTTAATTCAATTTTAATTACCCAAAAAAAATGTTAATTCCATTTTATTCTTAGTGGTGATTAATAATCAAGAGGGTTTTAACAAAAAGACTATCTATGCTAATCAAAACAGCACCAAGGATGCCAATCACACTTTTTAGGAAGTTGCTAAATTTGATAAAGTCATTTATTATCAAATTTGTTAATTATGGTTAATGGAGATTATTTTAGAGAGATTATTTTATGTTAATAAAATAAAAAGGAGATAATGAAAAGTTATTATGCTTAAAAAGCGTGAAAACTAGAAAAATAGCAATCAACCAAATAGATATTGTGAGGGTTTTTCTTCGAAAATAGCAATAATTCCGATAAAGGAAAATATATAAGAGAATAAGCTTAAGGACATGTTCGTTTAGCTAAAAATTTTAGAATTTGAATCAAATTTTATAAATTTATACTCCTAATATTAGGGGTATTTGAGCTCCAAATAATTGAGGCCTATTATTTGGGGTTAATATTAAAAAATTTATCACATAATTTTTTATTATTATAATATTGATTAAAAATATTATCTCCCTTCACTTTTTCACTGACTCCCATAAAATATATTTATTTTATAATATTTTACAAACCCTAATACCCAAAATTTCCACACTCAAACATCCCTGTTATTTTTACACGCATACCAATACAACTCAATATTATTTTTTATAGACATTAATATAATTCAATAATTTTTACATATATACTAATAAAATTTAAACATAACCTAAATATTCACATTATATTTAAAATTTTAAAAAAAATTTCGAAAAGAAAATGTCCTTAAAATGGAAAAGAAAAGAAAATGGAAAACACACTAGACACCAACACGAGCGCAAACAAAGACGCACACTCGTTGTTTTTTTTTTCCTTGGCACACTCAAGATAGTCGCTTATTCGCTTCCTTTCACAAAATCAGATTTTGAGAGGGATTGTTTTTGGCTGTGCCGCCACTATTATATGCGCCTCCATCATCCTCTTCCGGGGCTAGGGTTACTAGTGTTTTCAGACACCTTCCTCTGGTTTTCTGGGGTTTCCCGAGCTGGATTCCCTCGCTTTTCTCAGAAGAATCTCCATGCGCCGCTGGTTTAGCGGCTTCATCGATTAGATTAGCCTCGCTTCTCCCTTTCTCTTTCTCTCTACATATCTCTCTCTCTCTCTGTAAATCTCTCCGATCTTGATTAGCTCCACTCGAAAAACTAGGGCTTGATTGGTCCGAATCTGAATGGCATGGTTTTCCGTTAGGGCAATTGGTTGGTTTGCTGATTGGGGTTAAGTTTAGAGGGGTTTTGGGGGATTTGAATGGCATTGGGGGATTTGATGGCTTCTCGGTATTCGCAATCCTCGGTGGTGACGACGGTGGTCTCGAACTACTTCGACGACTGTGCCTCGAGCCACGAAGACGTGGATTTGGTCTCACAGAGAAGGGACTCGGAGACTGCCAGCAGTAGTCATGGCAATGCCTCCGCTTCCACCACGACCAGCATGGCATACTTGCCCCATAACAAGATGTTGTCCGAGCTTCGGCACGAGGCCTTTGAGGCTTGCGTTGCAACCGGACCATCCGATAACGGGTTGGTCTCGAAATGGCGGCCTAAGGAACGAGTAAGCCCCTTAGTCTTTGTTGCTGCTCTTCCTTTATCGTTGATGTTGGGAATGCTCTTAGGGTGTTTTTTGTTGGATAATTTGGCGGAAAGTAGTTCTAAGTGAAAGCCTGTATGCGGGGGGGAACCTAACCCTGTGAAATGTTGGTTAAGTTAGGTACATGTTCGTTTTCACACTTTTTTCAAGATTCTAAGTATATTCACAAATCTACCACCGAACATATTCAGAATTCAAACACAAACACCAATACATTTTACACAATCTCCAATAATTTTTTAATTTTTTATTCAACATAAATTTTCTCCCTCTATACTTTTTCACATGACTCCAATACTTTTTAATTAAACAATTACATCAAATCATTTCTCTCTCCACTTTACACAAACCGATAAAACACTATTTAACATAAAAATTCACAATTTCTCTAAAATCCTATATTTTTACTCAACACGAACATAACCTAGGTTTCAATTCTCTTCATTGTTGATAAGCATGACATGTATTTAGTTAATTCAGTAAATATTCAGGTGTAGCTATTATTTAATTGGTGCAGTCATTAATGGGGTTGAAGGCTCCCTTTCTAGTTTTACTTGTTTCACTGTTGTCGCTTCAGTCCTGCTAAAAGTGTCAATGTGAGCTGCCCGGTTTCATCAGAATGAGGTTAAATCAGGTTCTTATCAGGTGCTGTATGTGGACATTTCGGGTCTGAAACTAAGGGAAGTCGTTGATGGTGCCAAAGCATTTTTGTTGAATGTGTTGTGCACATGTGATTTAGACACCATCTTATGCATTATAGGTGCCACATTGCAAGTAATTTGATTAGTGAGATGGATAGTCTAACTTTAGTTGGGTATGTTGTCTATAGTGATGGGCAATAAACAATGTGGGGGCCAAGGACTTCCTAGACTTGATAGACCCAAAAACTGCTTTGTTCATAACTATGTTCAAAGTGGTATACAGATACATATTTCATTTCCTAGGATGAATAAAGCACATCATTGCACTGACGTTCAAGTCAAGATCATGAGACATTGTTGATATGTGGATTGGGAAGTTTGGTATCTTTCTCTGTACACCAATTGAGAGTTCCAATGAAATGTGGGATTTCCGAATCTGCTTGGTGACAATCAATTAGCTATTGATGCACCAGAGATGCACGAAATGAGTTCGAGTTAGCAAATTGTACTTTGCAAGTAATCAGTGGAAAGATTTTGATTAAATAGAGAGGTTAGTCATGTTGAGCGCCTTTACTCCTATTGCCTGGTTTTCCAACCTTTTAAAGTAAGCCCTAGCTTTGATGACACCATCTAGGCTGGTTGAAGTTTTTGAATGTCTACTATCAGGCTGTTATTGTTTATGGGAAACTCTTAAGAACCTCGGAGTTAGTTTTGTAATTATTTTACTGTAAGGGAAGAAGGCTTCTTCTTTTGTTGGTCACAAGGAAAAGGAAAAGTGTAAATTGGGGATAAGCTGGTCGTCCAGAAAACAAAATATTAAAAGATTAAATGGCCCTCAACATACTAACTCCTTTGAGCAGTTATCTTATTAGTTAGGGTTTGCATTATGGTAGATGAAAGATGCCATGGCCTATGCTGCTTTCACATTGCTATTGGTACGTTGTTTATTGCTAGGGGAAATAATAAAATAATCTTTATCAGCTTGTCTCCTATTTGTTGTTGATGAATGATTGATAGACTCGAGATAATTTATTGTATCTGATACTACTCATGCACGGAAGATTTTCTCAAATTTCTAGCTGAGTTTCATGTAATAGCAGTGGAGTTTTTCCCCCAGCCCTCCACTTTTCTCTATGTTTTTAATTGCTTCCTTGTTGTAGTCTATTCTGGTAAATGGATCTAAAGACAAAATTATCTTATATGCTTGAATGTCTGCTTTTGATAAACTCAATTTTTTATGCAGATGAAGACGGGATGTGTTGCTCTAGTTTTATGCTTAAACATTAGTGTGGATCCACCTGATGTAATTAAGATATCTCCTTGTGCCAGAATGGAGTGCTGGATAGGTGCATTCTTTTAAACTGCTGATTCCCATCTCTTACTTTTGTTTGATGGCTGTTAATTTGTTGTCATTTTTACTGCTCTTTTCTGTTTGTTGGTATTGTAAGACACCTCTGCAGTTTGAGCTATCATATGATAAGACTTCCCATACCTAGTATCAGATTTTCATGTGTTTTGTGAGGACTTGTATTTTTTTTCTAGCATGTTGTATAACTTGTATTTTTTGGTTGCCATCAAAGTGAAGAAAATTTCAATCATATTTGGGACTTCTACTAGCAAATATCAGAATAACAACACAAGCAAGTTTTAGTCTGACTGACTTTTGATATTACTCATCTCCTTGGCAATTAGATGAAGCATGATGTACAGTTTGTGGCATTTTTATTCTCGGAATTCATCATGGTCAGACTTTTTTATGCTCTCATCAATTTTTACATTCTTGAATATGTGCAGATCCTTTTTCTATGGCACCTCAAAAAGCACTGGAGACAATTGGGAAAAGTTTGAGTAGTCAGTATGATAGGTGGCAACCGAGGGTAAGAACATTTTTATCATGTGCTTGTGTGACATATTTCTACATCAAGCTCATTTTTAATTTCTTGAAACTTTGGCAGGCTCGGTATAAGTATCAACTTGATCCTACCGTGGAGGAAGTGAAGAAACTATGTAATACATGTCGTAAATCTGCCAAGACTGAGAGAGTTCTCTTCCATTACAATGGGCATGGTGTGCCAAAACCCACTGCAAATAGTGAAATTTGGCTCTTTAACAGGGTTTGTTACTGCATTCTAACCTTGTTATTTTTTTTGGTTTTATTGTCACCAGTGAACAAATTGTGTTCTGGTTCTGACCCATGTTCTGCAGAGTTATACGCAGTATATACCCTTGCCAATCAGTGACCTTGATTCCTGGCTGAAGACACCGTCGATATATGTTTTTGACTGCTCTGCTGCTGGGATGATTGTCAATGCCTTCAATGAGGTATGGAACAGTGTTTTATGGTAATTTTATAGCAATTATCTAGGGAGTGTTATTATGTTATTCTGATTGTCAAATATCTATTCGATTATTCCTTTATAGCTTAATGATTGGGGCACCTCCGGATCCTCAAGGGATTGCATTCTGCTTGCGGCCTGTGAAGCACATGAAACTCTTCCTCAGAGTGCTGAATTCCCTGCTGATTTGTTTACTTCTTGCCTCACAACTCCTATAAAGATGGCACTGAGATGGTGAAATATATCTCCCTTTTGGTTTTTCTGTTTGACTATTTGTTGAAACTTTGATTTCCTTTGAGAAAAAAAAACTTTCTAATGAAACTTTGATTTCATGCATTTTTTTTGTTCCTGTTTGACTACTTGTTGAAACTTTGGTTTCCTTAAGAGAAAAAAAAACTTTCATGCATAGTAATATGTGCCTCATGAAAAAACCATCGTTCTTGGGTTTGATCTGTTTGTAATGATATGCACTAAAAGAAAGCGTAAATTGATAATCTAATCTAAAATGGAAGGATTAGCATCATTAAAGTTGGGTAGGATCCCTGCAATTGTAAAGTACTGTTTGGTCAAGTGTTCAAATAAAATGGACATAGATGGTCTTTTCTTATTAGTCTGTTAACTCCAATAGGGTCGTCTTCTTTTGTCACAAATTTATAATTACTCTGAGAGGGCACAGTATGAAAAGAGAATTCATTCAATGATTTCTCTCGTTTTTACTTTTCCAAATTTGTTATAGGCTGGTCAATTTGAAAATGATTTATTTATAACAAGCAAGTATATTTTCATGAAGGTATTCTTCTTGTTGCTTGTTTTGTTTTTTAATTTTTCCCATAATTTGGACTTTAGTTGTTTTGTTTTACTTATAAAAAAAATGAATTGCAATTTTTCTTATGGACTGGTCTGATCCGTATTCCGATGGTTATATTTTCTTATAGGTTCTGCAAGCGTTCCTTGCTTCGTGAGTCCGTTGAAGAGTCCCTCATAGATAAAATTCCTGGCCGCCAGAATGACCGGAAAACACTTTTGGGTGAATTGAACTGGATATTTACAGCTGTAACTGACACAATTGCCTGGAATGTTCTTCCTCATGGTAAATATGCATTGCTCTCCTGATATAATGCACCACAGTTTCGTCTTAGCTGTTTATGCCTCTGGTTAGCGTTACATGTGTCTAATAATTCCTTATAAAATAAAATAAAATAATTAGTTTCGTGCTGCAGATCTTTTCCAGAGATTGTTCAGACAAGATTTATTAGTTGCCAGTTTATTTCGCAATTTTTTGCTTGCGGAGCGAATTATGCGTTCGGCTAATTGTTCTCCAATCTCTCACCCAATGTTGCCACCAACCCATCAGCATCATATGTGGTACGCTGGAGATACTTGCACGTTGAATTATGTTATGTGTGTTTTAAATACAAATTCACTGACTTTTGCTCAATGCAGGGATGCATGGGACATGGCTGCTGAGATCTGCCTTGCTCAGCTTCCATCACTGATTGAGGACCCTACTGCGGAGTTCCTGGTATGGTCCTTGGGAGTTTATTGTTCTTTTTAATTTCTTCCATGGGTTTGGCACTATTTGGTAGAATTTTACCGTACCTAGTAATTGGGTTGTGATGACTGCTTTTGTCTACTCTTGACTATACTCTTTTTATGTTAGTCTTCTAAGACACAAATGTCTGTGTTGTTTCAGCCTAGTCCATTCTTCTCTGAGCAATTGACTGCTTTTGAGGTATGGCTTGACCATGGATCCGAAGATAAGAAACCACCGGAGCAGTTGCCCATTGTTCTTCAGGTGGGGCACTTCTCTTTCTCTTTAATTATGGGTTCATCATTTTGCCATCCTTCCTGTATCATAGTGTACAGTTTTCTGGGATGGCTGCACAGTTGCATGATCTTTTTCTCCCTCCAATCAACTGCTGAGTCCTGTTTTTCTTTAGTTGCTGATGGGTAAATTTTGGCAAACATATTTTTTTTTTTGATGACGAGGAAATTCCCCAAAGCCGGACCCTTTTGGCCCAACCCTGAAGTACAAACCCCGGCCCCCTGGACCGACCCCACAACCCAAGGAGCGGGTAAGTCAAGGGCGATAATGGGGGTGTTGGAGCTCGAACTTGGGACATGTTAGAACCCAAGCCGAAGCCTTACCACCACACCAAACCCTTGGGGGTGAAATTTTGACAAACATATTAGTCTGATAGATATTCTACTTGACAATGTTTATTGGTTAGTGGCATACCCTGTAACTCCAGTATGATTACATTTAGAGTTGTGATAGCGAATTGTTATACCAGTGCTATTTCTGGAGTTAACAAAGAAAACAGCCTGGAGATGGGTTAGTCTTGGTTTACATTTCTTTAAGTGGAGGAGATAACTGAGTAGAGTCTTCTTGTATGTTCATCCTTTCATGATTATGTAAATTGCTTTGACAGGACCTTTTAAGGTGCTTCCTGCTGGGGAGTTATGGCTGTATTTTGATATCTATTCTCGGCTCTATCTTCTTTTTTCATAGCTCAATTCTTGCTTTTTCCCTCCCTGGAGAATGGATCGTTTGTTGTTCATGGGGTCAGTGTTTTGGTGTTTTCACTTGTGTTTTATAATAATAACGAGTCTGAACCATTTTTTTTCAGGTTTTACTTAGTCAGTGTCATCGATTTAGGGCATTGTTTCTTCTCGGAAGATTCCTTGATATGGGACCCTGGGCAGTAGATCTGGTAGTTTGGTTGCTTTGTGTTTGCTTCTCTTTTTCCTCTTTTAGTGGTTTCTAATGTTATTAGTGACCTGACCAGTTATTTTTATGTTTCTCAAGGCTTTGTCTGTTGGAATATTTCCGTACGTTCTCAAGCTGTTGCAAACAACCACACCGGAACTTAGGCAATTTCTCGTATTCATATGGACAAAGATTCTTGCGCTTGATAAGGTGTGTTGTAATCTGGATCATACTGTTTCAGCAAATTGCAGTTTGTTCTTTCAAAAATTATGTTGTGTTTTCCAAAAATATAATTGATGATTATTAAATATATGTTCTTTGATATCTCAAGAACATCTCAGTGGCTGGAGTTTTAATTTCCTCCATTGCTCATATATTGCTATCATCTTTTCTATGTCAAACACACATTTCATTAGTGTGAGAATCAACCACTATGGCCTGTATCGTTACTCTTTAACTATTTTCACATCTTAATGATGTTGAAGGGAAGACTGCTGTAACCAACATTTATTTCACACCACAGATAGGACATGTCAATTGTTTAGTAATATTAAAATCATATTATGTGGCTGTCACATGCCTGCTCGCTAGTACTAAATTGTTTTTACTCACCTGAAAAAGATGATGGTCCAGTAAGATCACCTCCTGCTATGAATTGACATGGAAGTGGTCTTCACATTTTCCAAAACTTTTGCTATCGTCGTCCACGGTTGGAACAATGTGGGCGTAATGTGGTCTTGATACTTTGATAGCTTCTACAACCACAATTTATCAAGGTGAAAATAGCGCATTATTCAAGCTTGTCTCGTTGAGGAATGCTCTCTAATGTTGCTTTTGTCCTTGTCACCCATTACAGCTCACATCTACCACAATCGGAAATAAATGACATGTGTCATTTATCTTTTGTTTGGCGATTACTTGGGTTAAAACTCTTTCAAAAGATACATGCTTGATTTTTTTTGAGATATTGATTATGTTGTTCTATTGTGGGAGGATAGTCATGTCAGGTTGATCTAGTAAAGGATGGAGGCCATACATATTTTCTTAGATTTCTTGATAGCATGGAAGCCGTTCCGGAACAGCGTGCAATGGCCGCATTTGTTTTGGCTATAATTGTGGATGGGCACAAAAAGGGCCAGGAAGCCTGTATTGATGCTGGTTTAATTCATGTCTGCTTGAAGCACCTTCAGGGTTCATCGACAAACGATTCGCAAGCTGACCCTTTATTTCTTCAGTGGCTTTGCCTTTGTATGGGAAAGCTGTGGGAGGATTTCACAGAGGCCCAAATCCTGGGTTTGCAGGCAGATGCCCCTGCTATATATGCTACCCTGCTGTCTGAGCCCCAACCAGAGGTCTACCATCGCATGAAATGTGTTTTTCTTCAACGGATTGGTGATTTTCGTTTTGCATAGAAATGATGTTGTTTCATCGTATAATCCTTTTTATCTTTTCAGGTTAGGGCTTGCGCTGTTTTTGCTCTTGGTACGCTGCTTGACATGGGGGGTGACTCATGTAGAGATGGCGCTGCAGGAGATGATGAATGTGATGATGATGAAAAGACCAGGGCTGAGATTAGTATTGTGAGAAGCCTCCTAACTGTTGTTTCAGATGGAAGCCCACTGGTCAGGGCAGAGGTTGCCGTGGGTATGTGAATTGTCATCAGTTTTTCATATTCATATGGTTTGGGTGTTTTTTGCATCTATTTGTTCTATTAATTACAATTATTTTCATGGTTGAATGGAAGTTGAAGAAGTTTGGACACTAGTGATGATTTTCAAGTATTTGTTTTTATACATCATAGTATGCCAATTTCGATTTGGTGATACGTTGTCAAAGTGGTGTTTTTCCCCTCGTTTTTGGATGTCTAAAAGGTTTGAAACAGTTGTATGGGGATTTTTGAATGATTGAAGATTAATTGAATCCCGGAAGCCTTGGATTCAAGTATTTGTTTTGCCTTGATTGTACCTACTCCTTACTAGCCTCTACGTTTAAGCATTGTATATTCTAGTCTGGGGAATTTCTAGTTGATTGTTTTATGCTGCTGCTACTTCGTACTTATCGTCATTGCTGTCAATGATGAATCTTTTTTTATCACCTATGAAAGTAAAAAAGTCTTGGTTTTCCTTGTGTCTTGACAGCTCTGGCACGCTTTGCCTTTGGCCACAACAAGCATCTCAAGTCAATTGCTGCTGCACATTGGAAACCTCAGTCAAATTCTTTGCTGAATTCATTACCTTCTTTGGCTCATATAACGAGTACAAGTAGTGGATATGGTAATTCAAACCAGTACCTGCAGCATGGAAATATTGTTTCGTCCCAAATTGGTTCTGTTTTGAGAGTTGGCAATGAAAATACAGCAGTGGTTCGAGATGGAGGGGTCTCCGCCAGCAGCCCTCTTGCTAACTCGGGAATTATGCATGGTTCTCCTTTGTCTGACGATTCATCCCACCATTCTGACTCTGGAATATTAAATGATGGTGTCAGCAATGGGGTTGTTAACCATTCCCGGGCAAAACCACTGGACAATGCAATGTATTCACAATGTGTATTGGCTATGTGTACATTAGCCAAGGATCCGTCCCCACGCATAGCAAGTCTTGGTCGACGAGTATTGTCCATTGTAGGCATTGAACAAGTGGTAGCCAAACCTATGAGGACCACCAGTGGCAGCATTCGGCCTGGTGAACCTACAACAGCATCTCTAAGTCCTAATCTTGCTGGATTAGCTCGTTCATCTTCATGGTTTGATATGAATGGAGGTACATTTTTTCTGGAAAACTAAATGTGGTCTCTTTGTTATAGTTTATTTTTCTTGTTGGAATAGTTGTTTATGTTACTTATAATTTCTGTCCATTTCTGCTAACTGTAATTTACTTATCCCATTGATAGCAGGTCATTTGCCTCTAACGTTCCGAACTCCTCCTGTCAGCCCTCCTCGACCTAGTTATTTAACCGGAATGCGAAGAGTTTATTCTTTAGAGTTCAGACCTCATCTGATAAACTCTCCAGACTCAGGATTAGCTGATCCGCTTCTTGGTTCTGTGGGATCATCTGGGGCTTCAGAACGCAGTTTGCTTCCACAATCAACAATCTATAATTGGAGTTGTGGCTACTTCTCTAAGCCACTTCTTACTGCATCTGATGATAGTGAAGAGATGATAGCTAGAAGAGAAGAGAGGGAGAAATTTGCATTGGAGCACATAGCAAAATGCCAGCACTCATGTAGGTTATTTTTTGTATTAGCCTAGGTTCCTTATTACATGCCTTTGGTGTAGGCTTATAAAATAGTGTGTTACAGTTTCTGATTGTGGAACTTATTTCTTCCTCAGCTGTTAGCAAGCTAAATAACAATAATCAAATTGCGAGCTGGGATACAAAGTTTGAAACTGGTACCAAAACAACGCTGCTACACCCTTTCTCTCCTATTGTCATTGCTGCAGATGAGAATGAACGGATCAGGTATGCAACTTCTCTTGGATCACTTATCTCTGCTCTGGCTTGGATGATGTCTTGTTAATTCACTTTATGCATTCCTATGAAATGTCAACTGGGATATTCTAAAGCCTGAAAATTTGGAAGGAGGAAATATGTTTTCATAGTTGGGACAATTATGGAAGTAGATGGATTTCATGTGTTTCTCAAATTCCATGTGACGGCTGGGAATTTGTATCTCAGCTCATGTCCTCTGTTTCTTGGGTTGTCATATCCAAATCTCTAGATTGCTTAGGGATTAACCATTTTTCGCGAGTTCTTTGCAGGATATGGAATTATGAGGAAGCTATTCCGCTCAACTCTTTTGATAACCATGATTATCCTGAGAAAGGAATTACTAAGCTCTGCCTGGTAAATGAGCTTGATGACAGCTTGCTTCTTGCTGCTTCAGGTATTGTTTTTTGCTGCTGTTTTTGTTAGTGTCGTATTGGTTACAAAATTCTTATGATGGAATAACTGAAATTATGAGTCAATCTAACTTCCGGTGTGTGTATATGATGTAGGTGATGGAAATATTCGAATTTGGAAAGATTATAATCGGAAGAATAAACAGAAGCTTGTAACTGCATTCTCTTCAATCCAAGGTCATAAACCTGGTGTGCGGAGTTTGAATGCTGTTGTGGATTGGCAACAGCAGTCTGGATATCTGGTACGTGTTTAAATGGCAACCTCATAAATCTCTCATGTAGTTGTCCATTACCTATTACGGGTCTTGGTAATCTATTTGCTATAATTACAATTGGCATGTTTGCTTGTTTATGAAAATGCTTGAATTTTTTTTAAGATATAAAATCTATGACTAGGACTTCTTTCTTTGTCTTCGACTTTTGTGCTTCAAGAATATGAGTTAAGTGTTGATAAAGTTTTCCGATGTTTTATCATTAGTATGCTTCTGGCGAGATATCATCCATTATGCTTTGGGATCTGGATAGAGAGCAGCTTGTTAACTCTATTCCGTCTTCATCAGATTGCAGCATTTCGGCATTGGTGAGTTGTATTAATTCCTTCTTCTTGTTAAGGTATCTTGTGCTGTATCGGGGACCAAGAAACTAATGTTGCCTTGTTTTGTGAAGTTGACTTGGCTCAAATATTGTCTCATGAATGTAATCAATGTTTCCTTGAGCAAACTAACAAATTTGGAAATATAATGCATCTAAAAAACGAATGTGGTGGCTGATACAATTTATCAATCCTCTGTCATTTAATTTTGTAATTTTATGTTGTCGCATTTGCTGTAGACATTTTTTTGATGGGTTTATCTATACATGTCTAGGCTGCTTCTCAAGTTCACGGGGGTCAATTTGCAGCTGGTTTTGTGGACGCTTCTGTCAGACTCTACGATGTTCGGACACCTGAAATGTAAGCTTTCACATACAATATTCCTTGGGAATGAGAGAAAAATATTTATGCTGTTTCGAGCTGTGACATTGTGCTACAGTACATACTTTCCATAGTTAGGAGTAAAACTCGTATGCAACGGGTCTTTTCCTTGTTTTTTTGAGACAAGTTATTAGTTTTCCCCACTTTCAGAAGCTTGTGTGAGTGATGTACATGCAAGTTTGTTTTAGAAAGTTTGCATCTGTATTTTGTTGCTAATGCAGATTTATGTGTAGGCTAATGAATGTCATCAATGTTTTTTCTTGATAAGTGAATGTCATCAATGTTAGAGTGCTTGTGTTCGTTGAAATTTCATTTATTGGGGGCACCTGAAAGATTGCGATCCTTTCTAGAATTGACATATTCAACAGACGTAGTGGGGTTGAAGGAGTTGCTTAAATGTAACTGTAACACTGTGTGACGTTTTATTGGACTGTTAGTTCCGTTGCATTTTTGTAGATAATCCTCTTTTTGTGTGGTCATATGTTCCTACAATTATTCTTATGTCTGAAATTTTGCATGTCCAAATTTCCTCAGTACCTAAACTTTGCACGTATTATCATTTTCAGGCTTGTCTGTGAAATGCGGCCGCACATGCAAAATGTTGAAAGAGTTGTGGGGATTGGCTATCAGCCTGGACTTGATTCTGCAAAGGTAGACAGAGTATTTTTCATGTTACATGACTATTTATACGACAGACTAGCGTACTTCTTCAGGTCTTTGAGCACATCCAATGTGAAAACCTTGTTCCTCTCAATAATTTCAGCAAGACATTGTGGGAAGGTGACGTGTCTAATATTTTTCGCATTTCTTCAGATTGTCAGTGCTTCTCAGGCTGGTGACATTCAGTTCCTTGATACAAGAAATCACAGGGATGCCTACCTCACAATCCATGCTCACAGGGGCTCCCTTACAGCGCTAGCTATTCATAGACATGCCCCTATTATTGCCAGTGGTTCCGCCAAACAGCTTATCAAAGTCTTTAGCCTGGAGGGCGAACAACTAGGCACCATTCGGTACTTGCATACCTTCATGGGACAGAAGATTAGTTCTGTAAGCTGCCTTACATTCCATCCCTACCAAGTATTACTCGCTGCTGGTGCTGTAGATGGTTGTGTCACTATCTATGCTGATGAAAACTCTCAGGCAAGATGAATGCAAATTGGTTCCTGATGTCAGTTTAATAGTCGTCTAATCAGGGGGGCATAACCTTGAGACTTCCATTGGAGTCAATACTGCACCTTTTCTGGTGCATTTGGATAACCTCATCAACACGTTCTACTGCCCTAATTCCTCTTCGCTGTCGATGTGCCTTGTAATAGTGATAGGGTGGTTTCTACCGATGGTGTGTGCTATACATACATTCATTAGCCCCTGGTGTAGCTGGTCACGGCTGTGAGAAAGAAAATGGTGCATATTTGTCGGCCAAGAGAGAGAGAGAGGGGTTGGCAAATAATCTGTTACATAGGTAAATGCGTGTAAATATTTTCTCCGCTTGATATGTATGTATTTCCCATTTTCGCGTGTTCATTGTTTCTTCTGCCCTGTTCAAATTTGTAAATGCAGCACACTTTCTGTTTCATAATTCAAGTGTTGCGAATAGATAGTGCGGTGGGTGGTTGACTCCTGAAATGCCGGGGCTTCAACTCACCCGTGTTCCTTCTCTTCTATGATGATGGTCCCTGACTCCTTTGCGTTCTTTTGTTAACAGTCATTAATTAATTTATTGAGTTGTTTAAGCTTGTGCCCATTTCTTCTTTGTTTCGCCATCTTGTGTCATCTACGTCACATCTTTTAATGTCCGTTGTCGATGCCATTGTGTGCTGAGGTAGCCATGCATTTGTTAAATGTCTGATCCTCTACTAAATTATTGTCATTAGTTTGCAGTTTTAACAAGGTAGAAAGAGGTTTCAGAAATGTTATATTGTAGCAGTTCTTTTTGATGACAGATTCTTGGTAATTAGCCAATATATGTGAAGTTTGTGTAACCACCGGATAATTTGACGACGAAGGAAAAGATGGTAGTTTCGGGAAAATGCCCCACTGGTTTGAATTTATGGGAGCTTCGTGCCGTGCACCAGAAACTTCAATTCCACGGACATATAATCTATAGTTTTCTTTACATTTGTGTCCGACTAATTCCAATGCCCACTTTCCCGTCTAAGAATATGACTATTCTCTACACTTGAAAGAACGGAAATGCAATATCGAACTCCCAACCAAGAAGTAAAAAGAATATCTTGGAAGCCTCGATTGTGTGGTGAAGGGGCAAGCTAAACCAAATACATCTTTTTGAGTAGAAAGAATTTTACATGGGCAATCACATTCAATCTCCACGCCAATATTGACCATCACTTGCAATCGTAAATGTATTGTATCTAAAAACTTTAAATACATTGTGAACTCAGAAAGACTTACTAATATGCACCATATTCCCATGGGTATATGCTGTTCTTCAAGATGTACCACTAGCATACTACTAGCATTTCACTTCCTCCCGCCAACCATACTCTGTCCAGAACTTCCCGACAAGCCAGAAGCTGTGCCACGACTTGGCACATTGCCAAAAACATTCAGATCTTCAAACAATCTGTACGACGGTACGAAGGGCTTTGTGCTAGCTGCAGGGGAAGGGTTTTTAAGCCCGGCGCTCAGCTGTGAATCTACATGCATTGCAGATCCATTGACTCCTCTCGCGGGAAAAGAGTTATAGGGCTGCAAGGGTCTAGTCCCTTGCGTGGGTGTGTAAGCTGCGGGCGTACTGCCTTGTGGATTCGAAACCAAACTAGTTGCAGCAGCATTATTCTGGTTGCCGAAATAACCAGGGGTCGGAGCCCAGGGTGGAGGAGGATAGCCCGAAGGATATTGATATTGAGGACGCAATTGTTGTTGGGCTTGAGGTTGAGCTTGGGGTTGAACTTGTTGAAAGCTTTGAGGTTGAAGTTGAGCTTGCTGAATGCTTTGAGGCTGAGGTTGCGGTTGAAGTTGAGCTTGCTGAAAGCTTTGAGGTAGAGGTTGAGGTTGAGCTTGCTGAACGACTTCAGGTTGAGGTTGAACTTGCTCAAAGCTTTGTGGTTGATGTTGAACTTGTTGAGAGCTTTGAGATTGAGGTTGAGGTTGAAATTGTTGAGAGCTTTGAGATTGAGGTTGAGGTTGAAATTGTTGAGAGCTTTGAGGTTGAGTCTGAAGTTGAACTTGTTGAAAGCTTTGAGGTTGAGGTGGAGGTTGAACTTGTTGAAAGCTTTGAGGCTGTACTTGAGGTTGCGGTTGCTGTTGAGCCCATGGAACAACGTAACTATTATAGGGCACCTGCCCTTGGTTTCCAGGATAAGTTTGAGAAGCATAGGGATAACCTTGTGCGCTGGGGGTAACAGGCACCTGATTCATGTTTTGGTTAGGAGCCAAGGGAGTGTAAGGAGTAGTGGGGGAGGCATATGTCGTTGACAAGGTGATACTCAAAAGGTCAATCATGTCCTGTTCTTTTGTAGTCCTAACTGGTGCAGGTGGATTGGGCAGTGCTAATGCATTACATGGGACAGAGGTTGATGCCGCAGGGACGGATGAATTTGTTGTTCCGCTGTTGTTGATCGATGATAGGCCTTCAGTTGTTTCAGTGCCTTGATTAGGCTGGGGCTGTGTTTTAGAATGCCTGCATTGATAAAACGAGTAGACTGTTTATATCCAAACACGCTAAATTCAACATATGTTAGAACAGACTAGAAAGAACATGTCAAAAACAGGCAGGAGTTTCCACAGAAATCATAACTAGTAGACTTCAAAATTTGAATTTGTAAACAGTCAAATGTATGAGAGATCAACGTATGCACACCATCTTTGACTCAAATGCCTTCCTAAAATAGTTAAAGATAATGGTTATTTGATTGCAACAAAGTTCATGCATTGTCATGTGTTTGTGGAATAATGGATGCAAATGCAATGTACATGGGCTTTAAGCACCACGATAGTGAGTATCATTGCTACAAAACTGCGGAAATAGTAGTTACAGAAAATTAAGAGTTAAGAACAACCTTCGAGCTAGCTGTGCAAATTCATCTTCCTCTTCATCCTCTTCATCAACTGGGGCCCTCGTAATAGCATGATCATGTTGAGTAGCATTAGGCCTCAGGCTAGAGCTAAAAACTACATTCGGTTTAGGGCTGGAGGCTGTGGGTTGAGGGCTGGAATCTGCAACTAAACTTGGCAGGGGGGAACCAGAAGCTATAGCATCATGTTTTGTGAGCAAACATTGTAGACTGTCGTTTAATTCAAGACCCTGACCAAGAAGTTCCTCGTCCCTGCCACCACAACCAAGACAACAAGGTCAGAATTCCACACAAAAGACAGCGCATATGCGCATATGCACAGAGAACAATGTATAGATGCAGAAAACAAGTTGTTCGTTAACAAGGGAGGTCTGGAGGGAACTAACCCAGACGTTGTTAGCATCTGCATCAGCTTTTTCTGGTTCGAACGGCAACGGTTGACAAGATCAACAATAACTTCATCTCTTACAGCCTATAAACACAAGTAGAAATATGAGGTAACATTCAGGCTTATTATTTGAACTGGGGACATTGACAAACAAACCATTTCACATACCGCGCAGTCATTGGGATTCACAGCTTGAAGCATGTCGCCTAAAAGCTCCATAACATTACGCATGGATTCCATGTTTGACAAACTAACATAATTATGACAACGCACGAGCAAAGATGTTAGACCACACCCAAGAATGATCACTAAAAGAATGATGCAAGAAGCCGCAGCAATAAGGAACCAACAAGGTGTGCAGACCAAAGTCTAACTCTTACCTCAAAGTTTCTATTTCTGTTGCCATTGTTTCATCAAGCCTCCTTGAAGAATTACTAGGCATTCCATATCCTGCTTGACTGGGTCTCGAGGTTGGATGGGTGACAGGTGGTGTAAATATTGGAGCTGCATCTAAAGAACGCTTGGGAAATTCTACTCCAGACCGCTGCCATTCATACAGCCAAATTGTGACTTATCTATTTGGTTTACAACATACACAAGCCTTTTACCCCTAAATAAGCATGTAATCGGTTTTTTGATGTGAATAGGATAAACCCTATATATAGGTGAGGTACAGAATCATCAAACAGCCGAAGAATATTGGAGCTAGTGTCGAACACAACAAGTGCAACTTGATTGTGATCAATCCCTAATGGCGCTTATTAAGTATATCCAAATAATGAAATTGCTCACAAACAAGACTTATCTATTTGGTTTACAACATACACAAGCCTTTTACCCCTAAATAAGCATGTAATCGGTTTTTTGATGTGAAAGGGATAAACCCTATATAGGTGGAGGTACAGAATCATCAAACAGCCGAAGAATATTGGAGCTAGTGTCGAACACAACAAGTGCAACTTGATTGTGATCAATCCCTAATGGCGCTTATTAAGTATATCCAAATAATGAAATTGCTCACAAACAAGACTTATCTATTTGGTTTACAACATACACAAGCCTTTTACCCCTAAATAAGCATGTAATCGGTTTTTTGATGTGAAAGGGATAAACCCTATATAGGTGGAGGTACAGAATCATCAAACAGCCGAAGAATATTGGAGCTAGTGTCGAACACAAGTGCAACTTGATTGTGATCAATCCCTAATGGCGCTTATTAAGTATATCCGAATAATGAAATTGGTCACAAACAACACTGAGCTCTCCCAACATCTTCTGGATCACAGACAGAAGATTTTTTTTTTTAGAACATTCTCCCATACCTCAAAGGCCACCACGAAATAATTGCTATACTTTTTTTTTTGGATAGGTAAATCATTGCTATACTAGAGAGCAGTAACATGGTAAAACCTATTAGCCTCCTACCAATTCTTGTAATACCATGAAAAGGAGTGAAATCAATCAATCCTATCTATTGGACTTGAACTTTAATTTCTTCATAGCCTATTAAACTACGAGGGAAAAAATCATCAAGCATAAACAGGTTAGTCCTGCTAGCTACATGCTTACCCTTAGTTCCTCGTACGCCATGTAGTACTGAGAATATTTTCCCCCCGGCCCTCCAAAAGCCTCTTGCCAGGAGTCTAGCAACACCAATATTTTGTCTCTCACTTGCATGTCTGCCTGCAAGACCCATAGACTTATGTACTTATCACAAAATAACAATGACAAGTAACAATGATGATAAGGAGCTCAGAAGGAAACACAATGGTAATGATGAGAAAAACGAGGATCAATCCACATATTCTAGATTAAAGCAAGATCAATTAACAGAAAGAACTACCAAAGGGAGCATAAAGAAGAAATAAGGAAAGCATGGAAAAAAACTGTAAATTGAGGAAAACAAAAAGTCCCATGAGTAAAATTGCTGAAACAATGATAAAGAGACCTCAATATGTTCCACATACAAAGCCAATAAAGGAGTAAAAGCACAAGAGCATATTACCCCTTTCCATTCAGTTGACTTCAACCTTACTGAGGACATGAAAAACACTACTGCTCATGGGCAATCAAAATATTGTTCAAATGCAGGGCTTCGGCATCAAGCCTGAAGATCATTGCCTGGTGATTGCGATAATCTTTACATTTTTCCATAAACAAACCGTGGAATGTAACAATCAGAAGGTAAGAGTCCTACTTTTTTTCCTTTTTTGGGCAAGTAAATTCGATTAGTGTCCCTTGTTATCAAGAACCTGGGGCCCAATTGTTTTTTTTATGACGAGGAAATCTCCCAAAGCCGGACCCTTTTGGCCCAACCCTGAAGTACAAACCCCGGCCCCCTGGATCGACCCCACAACCCAGGGAGCGGGTAAGTCAAAGGCGATAATGGGGGTGTTGGGGCTCGAACTTAGGACATGTTAGAACCCAAGCCGAAACCTTACCACCACACCAAACCCTTGGGGGTCTGGGGCCCAATTGTAATAAAACAATTACAATGTGAAAGTGGGGGTCATCAGTTTAAAGTTTGGGCCAACAAATAAACAACAATCCTATTTGTATGATTTGCACTCAGCAAAAACTGCAGATAACACTTTTTCCAATTTAAAACAGGAGAATAAAAACAAAAATGTCAATGAATTATATATTCATATATATCCTGTAAACTACAGTCCAGATTTGAAGGCTTATCCATGCAACAAATAAAACTGCTCCTCTTGCTGAACAAGCCAACCAATCTGTATTAATAATCTGATCCAATCAGTTTCCACTACAATTGCTTCAACATGTTTGCAAATAGACAAGTACTCATAACACCATATTAGTTTCTGTCAATAGTTCTGCCTCCTAGCACAAAATAGCTTCTTCAAGAAAGTTGCTGAAAGTCATTTACTGCTTAAACTCTGATGGCCTTAACATGCATACGACAAACTTTATGTCAACACATAAATAAGCTTGGCCAAAGCGTGACCCCGTAGTCGATAAATTGGGGAAAATATGCCGAGTCCTAAACAAACTCCACCTGTTTACTGTGAATGGACAAGAAAGCTAGCAAGGAGCTCCATAGAATAGGAAAGAGAAACTAAAAATAAAAAATACCATTCCAGCATGCTAATTAGGACCACCGTGTGTTTCAAATAGGAATACTCAACCGAGCAAAAATATCGATGAGACTTACCTTCTTCCTGACGATTTTGATCATATCCTCCAATATTTTCTTATCAGCAATTTGAAAATGGACATATTCACCACAGTTCTTTACCATCGTTTCCAAGAGCTACAAAATTGGATTTCACACAACTAATCCATCAATAAATACTTGCTGATAGAAAAATATTCTGAAATTATAACAATCAAGTATGAAACAATAAACACATGAGAAGAAGAAATTGAAGGTGTTGATTCAGCATACATGTTCGGAGAAATCAGAGGAAAAGAAAAGGGTCCCCAATAAATAAGTACCGTCAAAGAGAGAAGCTGAACTTGCGGGTTCTTATGCTGGAACCTTTTCTTCACAGCTTTCACAACATCTTTTGCCTGCCTGAGCAGTTAACGAATACACCTCAATAAACCAGTAAAACCTTTATTCCAATTCCCGAACAAAAACATACCGACTCTTTTCCAATTAAAGTTAGAAAAAAGGATTTTTTTTTTTTTTGGATCATACCAATATTCAACAAAGCATCCACATACTTAAACGACTCAGCTTGTGCCAAAGGAAAATAGTCACGTATAAAAATTTTCCAGTTACGAAAAAAAGTTCTTTCCTTTTTAGTCCCAGTTTATCTGTTCAGAAAATTTTTAGGGGAACTTTGGGGCACTATGTCGAATCCCTTCAGAAAAAGAAAATCTTAATACAAAAATTCATACTTATAGGCACCAAAAAAATTACTCCAGAAAACTACGTCCCGCCTACCACACTCACTTCCCCTAACTATTGAAGCGTGTAAGGCAAACCCGCAGAAAATTATAAGAACAATTGCTGTCAGCAACTTCTATCGAAAACATCAACAGAAATTTAGAGAATAAAAACATCTTGAAAATAGTACTCCAAATTGAAAAGGTAAACGAGAAACCATAATCAAGCTACATATTAACAAAAGGGAGTATGTGAAAATTTACACATAAAACACAAAGATACATCCAAAAGAAAGAAATTTTTGACCAAACGGAAACCCTAAGACTGAAAAAACGTCAAAGTCAACCCCAACAGAACCACAAAAATAACAAAAGCAAAGAGCTTCGAGGAGAAAAGGAAAGCAAACGAAAAATTCGCGGCGCGTCTCTTATACTACCATTGATGTGAATTGACAGAGTCGCATATGTCAATGTTCATAGTCCAATCAGGACTCATCAGAAGATCGCTCGTGGCTTTTTCGACTGCCACAGCGGCCGAAGACGACGTTGAAGACGAAGACAAAGCCATCTCACTTCCTCGCTCGCTCGCTCTCTACACAGACAATTTCAGCTAAAACCAACGGAAGCGCTTCTCCGCTTTTCCACCGAGAAAACTCAAAAAGCGCGACTCCACCACCAACGCCTTATCTTCCAAGAAAACACTCCTAGATGATTCGGCAACTAAGAAACCCTAAGAAAAACCATCCCCTTGTCTCGGTTATTCCCTCTTTGTTTCCTCCTCGGCCTCGCTCCCACCGCTGAAAATTCGATCAAAACTTGTTCTTTTCGGCTCTCCTCTCCTCAAATTATACGTCTATTTTCCACTCCTCCCCTGTTCTTCTATAAATAACCTTCCCAGTTGATAAAGTATCCGCCTTTTTTTTCTCTTGGCTTATAAGTATCCGCCTCTCTGTACCTCTATCACACCCACTCGCTTTTCCCAGATTTCAACAACCCACGCGCCACGTGGCGTGACTTCACGGAGAGCACAGAAGCATGGTACGTGCGAGGAGCGAGCACTGTGCGTTCCGCCCACGCGACAGAGTGGTGAATATCTTGGAAAGTCTTTCGGCTTCTTTTCTTGGACTTTTTTGGCTGTATAAAAAATATATATTTTTTAATTTGTGGAAAAAAAGAATATAATGTAGGTTGGTAATTAGGATTAGAGGCCGATAAAAAGGTCATTAGTGGGAATAATGGACTGGGGTCTGGTGCTCGACAAAAAGATTGTTGATTTGCTTTGCGTCTCTTGACTCTGTATGGGGTCAGCTTTTGTCTCTTTTGTTTTCTGTGCACCAGTTCTGTACTCTTATAGACCATGCTAAAGGTTCACTGAATTATGCCTCAGAAATTTAAAAAACAATTATATATATATATATATATATAATTAATATCGTTGCTATATAATTCAGCAGAAATAATAAATTCATTTTCTCATGCGTTGTATATTTTACTACCCTATTTAGTAGAAATATCTTTTAAAATTATTATTATTTATTAATTTTAAGGGAAGAAATGCTTAATTTGTAAATCTAATTAAGGCAAAAGATGTGAGGATCACGCTTTTTTCTATATGTTATTGATAGGACAGAAATTAAATATTATTTTTCTATAAACTTTGGAACCAGGCCTCAAATGTTGGAGCCCTAAAACCTTTGACTAAAACAGTATAATTGAGATTAAGGTAATGTTGGTTTATAAGATTCTGATAAAATTGTAAATATTTAGGTGATGTTAAAGTTGTATTGGTATACGTGCAAAAATTGTTAAAATAGATTAATGTTTGTAAAAAAAAGTAATAGTTGTATTGAAATACGTATGTTTTATGATATTTGATATGTAAATATAAAAGTAGGATGTAAATCCTAAAAAAATCACTCAACCGAACATTAATAAGTATGATTTACTGCCACCCCTTAACATTTGGGTGTGTTTTTGTTTTTTTTTTCTTGGTGAATATTTTATACCCACCACGATTTTGGCATTTTGGAAAATATTATATATCATTGCCTTGTACTCATTCGCTTTTGGTGCAGTAGTTATTTGCTTCTAATAAATGGTTTAATTGGTCATCAAAGGGCTTTACTAGCTGAGAGAGGGACAAGAGCAGTTAGAACGAAGCCATGGCCATAGCCTTCAGCTATTTGTTTTATGCAGAGAAACTTTTGAGGTGAATATAAAATAGAGTCCAAGTCACCGGATCATGACAGTGTAATATATATATTAGTGCATAAACTTCATGACTCATGAGGTAATAGCCATTCAACTGCGGCCCAATTAGGTTGGTGCTGGTGATGGATAGTGCCTAATGCCAAAGTTGTGCATCATGAATCCATCAATCTGGACAAGCAAAACTATTTTTTTTTTATTTTATATAAGTAAAAGGGTGAAAATGGAGGATTAGTGTAATTTACTTTCTCTTGACATGATTATAATAATCTATCTGTTGATGTTAGAGGATTAGTGAAAAAGGTACGAATTGAGTCATAATTATCCATACAGAAAGAAAAACCGTTACACAATCCTATAGTTGATTTTAGAAGTAGGAATCAATTCGATTTTTATTTTTAAACGTTGAACCAATTGGACTATCAATATTGAAGTGGAGGTCACTGGAGGCTACCCATACTTTTTTTTTTTTCTACGTAAACAAATTTATTAAAAATCGAGAAGAATACAGCCAATACACAGTAGAAAATCGACCGAAAGGTCAGTAAAACACCTAAACGGACCAAAAGACCCTACAATAATCGGACACAAGAGCCAGAACCACCAACAGCCACAAGGGCTGTGAATACAAGATAAACATAAACCGATCACAAGGATCGGAGCACAATACAAACTGGTCACAAAGACCGGAACGCAACAGAACAACCGCTCAAGGCAATGGCGGCTTCCACTAGAGGAGGGGAAAACCGAGCAACGACCCGACTCCTTCAGGGCGATCTTCAGACAAAGATTGACTGCATACAAGATAGGAGGAGAAGGCGGAACAAAACAGCGGCAACCAAGGGCGGCAGGGAGCAAAACCACCGAGCCCCTAGTTGACGCACGCGCACAAGGCCGCACGTGACCACTAGGCGCCAGCAAAGGGAGGCTGGATCGAGGCAGCATGGACCGCCATGAGGGGCTGAGCACAACGGGGAGGGGTCAGGCCACCAAAAAACGAGCAAAACAGCCAAAAAGTAGGCAAAAGAGGTCGGGCGCGTGAAATCCACGCGCGCGCGTGGACACGCATGAGGGTTCAAGCGCCGACCGATTGCCGCCACTCTTAGTCAGAACCGGACGCCTGGAGGAGGGGAATCCCACCATGGGAGCCATGTAAGACAAAGACCACTGGAAAGGCCGGGATCTAACCTGCAAAACAAGCACAAAAAAGCACAAAAAGACCGAAAAACAAATGAGGAAGCCCATACTTACGTGAAAACGATGTACAACTTTTGCCTTTATAATTTCTAAAAGGGATAAATACAATCTTGGTTCTTGTGGTTTTGCTCGGAAATTAAATAAGTCTCTAAATTTTAAAATATATAAAATTAATTCTTGAAGTTTAAAATTGAAAGGTCTAAAAGGATTAGAATTTTGATAGATTTTAAACTTTAAAAATTAATTTAATGAGTTTTAAAATTAAAGAACGATCAAAGATAAATTTTATATTAATTCGTACATGAAAAGTTACTTATAATTTTTCCTTTGAAATTTCCTTCCCGGGTTAGGAGAATTTTCCTCTCCAATTCTTTTGGCCCGGAAACGACTCCTCAATCGTTAGAGGTCGTCATCATTTTCGCTAATAATTATATTTTCAAGATTTTTCAAGCCCTCAATGATCCGTAGGAACCTTCAAAAACTCATTAAAGCATATGCTAGTCAACTGTTCCTCCTGTCAGTCATGATGGGAACTGCACTATGATGGAACTTGTTCCATAAAAGCACCATCACTACCCATTATTGCAAAAAGCAGAAGCCATATGCAATTATAATTGACTTCTTTGTTTGGTATTAACGGCCTTGTCACAGCCCAATATCATCACTCATGGGCCATCTTTGTGAAACGGTTAGGCCTGCCAAAACGTGGAAAACGGGTGAGGTGGGGCGAGACATGCCTGCATGTGCTTAAAGCAGGCTTTGGACGATGGTAGAAGTTGAGGCTAGTGGGGGAAATTGTCAGTGACTTGTTACCCGTCTGTGGGCCCTTTGGTGTTTGAGTGGTTATAAAATTTTGGATTTCGGATTTAAATAAATTATAAAATAATATCTCTTTTTTTATTAAATTATTATTATTATTATTATAATATTTATTTATTTTTTTTCATTTTTTTAACGACTCTCATAAATTATGTTAACTTTTTTATTCACTCTCTTACCACAAAATTTTAACAATCAAACACTTCGAAGCCTTATTTTATTTTTTTATAGTGATTTATGCAAATAATTGTTCTTGTGGATGGTTTATGGGGGTAATGATTTGTGGGTAGTGCTGTGTTTGTGGGATGGTTTATGGGGGTAATTATGTTTTTATAATGATTGGAAGGGCAAAATAAAACAAAACTCTTTGACCCTTATGGGGGTGTTTTAGGCTCAGAAGAGTTAAAAGCGTAGGCCATCCTGGGCCCTCATCGTTTATGTAGCGATCTTCGAAAGCATTTTCCTTCTCCCACTAAATCTCTCCCCCTTTCGTGGAGCCTTTCCTTTAATGGGTATGAGAAGCATTCTCGTATTTGAACTTGGCGGACATTCTTTCCAGCCTTATTCAAATAATTAGGGGGTGAGTTTGGTTTGAAAATAGCCTCAAACATGAATTGGATCAGGTCCTATCTAAGCCATGCGTTCAATACAAAATCTGCAAAAGGATGACTAACGAGGGCGTCACACCACCTGAAAGGGTCGAAGAAGAAGGAAGCTCAAACTACAACCGAAAGGCCGTAGTGGGTGGATGACACCCTAAAGGAGATGCTAGGACGAATCGAGGGGTCTCTCAATCAAGTAATTGATTGGTAATCGATGAGCTTGATAGACAGTACTCTTCCTTATAATGTATTACAGATCAAGATGATGGAGCGACTCCATCGTCCATGCATGTCGATCTCCCTATAAGACGAACTAATTTTCATGCTCTTCTAATGCACCCGAAAAAGATGTTTTACTAGGTGGCCAAAATTTTTTTGTGCGGACAAAAGCAAGAATGGCCTAGCTTCAATCAACAAATAGGAGTGAGTTTTGAGTGGCGGTTAGGCATTTTTGATCTCCTGTTAGCATTTTTTGTCCATTTGTTTTGGTAAAAATGATATGAGCCATTTTCCAGAATTGAAACCTAATCCTCAGGTTCATCTTTAGCGATGAGCATGCTGTATATATTAAGCCCATAAAAAATTGATACCGGAGACGGACATCGCATGATGCATGGGCTAGCTGCAAGTAGCTAGGTAGGGGATAGTGTTAAGAGGTTGTGGCCTGGCTGGTGGGGGAGTGTGATTCGATCGGGTCCGGTGTTGGATAGTTAATTACTGAGGCCTAAGGCTTCTATGTCTAGCTAGTGCAGTGAGTTGTGGATTTAAGTGTATTTGGTTAATGAAGATATTTTGGAGCCAAAGAATACCCATTAATTAGAATCTTATAGCCTAATAGGTGCACTCTTATCCGCTGCTTCTTACAAATAGAACACATAGTTAAGTACCCAACAAATAAATGGCCGGAATTGGTGGTTTGATATTGAGGAGGAAGTGTATGCATAAAACATTCCTCTCGATCGATGGAGCTTAATTAATTGGTTAGATTAGTTATATAGTCATCGGACACCGGTTTCAGGTTTCACACCAAATATGTAAAATCATGAAGGCTTAATTAATTAAGAGCTAGGTTTGGATTTTAACCTTCTTCTTAGTAATAAAAATATTTATTTGTATACAAAAATTAACTCTTCAGATAATTTATATATATACATGATCAATATACATGATGACGAACTAATTATACCCATTCTCCAATCTAATATTATTTCTTTTTAATAATTTGTATGTCTTCCGGCCAACAAATACGTATAAGAAGAAGTACTCCCATTACTTGCCATTTGCTTAACTAATTGATTTAAGACCAAGTAAAAGGATAATATATATATTTAACTGCAGACATCATTGTTCAAGCAAAAAGATCGAGGCAAATGGGATTCACTATAAAACACAGTATGTACAGCCAAAGACACCATTTAATTAAGTTTCCTTCTACAACTTGCACTGCTGCCAGATTACCTCAAACGCTGCAATAGAAGATTAATGCATGACATGTTCAACCAAGTAGAGGCCTCATTATTTAACTATGAATCGGCTAAACCGATATGGTACGTTTGTCTTTCAAAATTTTAGCCTTATCTCATAAAATAATTACAATATAAACTCTCTTTTTATTATAATAAATATAAAAAGTTCATTCAAATCATCTCCCTCGTCACTTTTTCACCAATTTCAATATTACAAAATTTTAACCACCTAAAATTTTATTATTCAATCACACCCAAGTAGATCAAGCAAAACACATCTGTCGCAAGGATAAAAATATTCGCGAAAATTCATCTGAGGTCCTTAAGTTTTAAACGGTACTTCTCATACGTCATTGAGTTTTAAAATTTAAAATTTTAACCCTTGAGTTTTTAGCTATTGTAAAAATAGGTTATTTTCTCAACTCTCCGTCAAACTCACTAACACTAGAAAGTCGAAGTCAGCAAAATTCAAGTGAAGCATCCACTTGACGCTCCCAGTACTTGTCCAATAGGTGAAACGATACCGGGAGGATAAGCTTGAATCGAGTAGGTTACAAGACTTGAGAAAAAAAAAAAAAAGAGTAGGTTACAAGACTGTTTTGCGAGACATAGGTAGACAATGAGTGACATAACATTAAATGTGGTCAGCATGACTTATCGGAAGTGTGGAGCCTTCACATTAACTAAAATTTAATTAAACTTCAAATTTAAAGTCTTTAGGTTTAATTTTTTTTATAAAATGGTCTTTCCGTCAAAGATCCGTTCGTTTTCCTAACGGAAGGACTACATCAACTGACAACTCAGTAGATGATGTGTTAATAGAAATTGACATTTTAATCCTTAAGTTTTATGCATTTTATTTTTTAGTCCTTAATTTTAATTTTTTTTAAATTTTAGTCTTTCAGTTTACATTTTTGGACTAAATGATCATTCTATCAATAATTACTGTTCAAATTTTGAAATACAAATTTTGGCTTTAAATATTGAATAATAACATGTTATTTTTAGTTTTGACAATTTTAATAACACATTTAATAGGACTAAAAAAATTCAAAATTCAATTTAAATCCTCAAAAATCTACAATTTTCATTAAAACTCTATCTCTTGAATAGTAAAAAGTTCTAAAAGTTAAAAATATATTTATTTTTTTAAAAGAAAGAGAATATGAGTTTTTCTCCTCTTTTAGTATTTTCAAATTCTTTCTTGTTTATATATACTTTGTATTATCTCTACAATATCTAGTGTCTGCATACTGAAGAATTAAATTCCATCACCTTGAATATTGAAGAAATTACTACCAATTGAGTATGCAGACACTAGACATTGTAGAGATAATATATCTCAACAAAAATTACTACCAATTTTTTTTTTTCTGCATATGAAAAAAAATTTGCAAAAATTTTAAATTTTGACTATGTATGAAAAAAATTGCAAAAAGTTTGGGGGGTCATGGCCCCACTAGCCCCCCCTTAGCTTTGTCTCTGCACACCTGCTCGGGCAAATGAGCCATATTCGAGCAGGTGTGGGTCCCGAATAGGATCCACTACTCTCTCTCTCTCTCAAGTCTCACCTATTGTTCTATGCAATTAGGTCACTCAAATTGTAGAGGATACCAATCCGGAGGCAGAGATGATGGTCTTGTTTGAGCCCCAATAATTTAGGCCCAAAAATTTAGGTTTAATAATAAAAAATTCATCACATAATTTTTCTTCTCTCTTTCACTTTTTCACCAAATCTCATAACATATTTTTACTTTATAATATTTTACAAACTCCGATACTACTCAAAATTTTCTCACTCAAACCTCTCCGATACATCGTGTTCCTTGCCGTACAAGGAATCTTCTTTTGCAGCTGACGAGACCCGATACGGCGGTAGTAAATCCCTGCTTACGCGTTTCGTTTGCGTCTACAAGTGGAAAAGGGGCCTTTTTTGAGGCTTTGAGCGGCTGGGCGAATTTCGAGGGAGAGGCGTATGACGCGTTAAGGTTTCTTTCGACGGGGCCTTTCTTCGATCCTTTGTCCAAGGCCTTTAGGATTCATAGGCCCCACTAGGCATGCACTTTCTTTTATTGATTGGGCTTTCCCTTGTTTCACCTTCCATGTGTTTTGTTTGGGCCGAGTCGGACTCTCAAAAAGGGATCCTTATTCCTTGCTGTGGTAGTCGGGCTCTGAAATGGGAGCTTCTTTTCCTCTTTGGGAAAGAAGCCTCCTGAGAGTCTTAAGTGAATACATTGAGAAAGCATAAAACTAGGACAAGTCCACGCCAAAGAAGCAAACAAAGCAGCAGGGGAAATAAACATGAAACCGGCCCTATCCTATTCCTTATACATGTTGATCGTGCAGTGAGCTCTAAATTGGTGTATTTGGTTAATAAAGATATTTTGGAGCTAAAGAATACAAGTTTGGAATCTGAGGAGCCATTCAATCTAGTCCTCCTTTAGTTAACTCGATTCTTGGATTCGGTTTTTTCTCAAAATGTATTTATCCCTTTTAAACAATTATGAACAATGGCTTCAACTAAGTCCCATTGCTGGTCGTTTTCTTAGCTAATTATTAAGTTCAGAACAACTTGAAGGATTATATGTTCAATTAAGTGCAAACCTCATTGTTTAAACAAAAAGAGGCAAAATAGGGTCGAGGTGAAGCTAGACAACAGAGGACGTGAAGGCAAACACATCATTTAATTTGTCTTCTACAATTCGAAATGCCAGATTATCTCAAACTCTGCACTAGAAGGATGACATATTCAACGAAGTGAACACCTCATTATTTAACTATTAATAGGCTAAAGCGACTGTCGTGAACATTTCTAAGTAGATCAAGCCAAAACAGATCAAATTTCCCCTGTTTCTAAGATCCAAATCATCTCAACCGTCATCTTCATGGTTGGTCCCGTCCAGAATCACAATAAGGGCCACTATGAATGCATAATCTATGTTAGGATAAACTGTCACCGTGAAGTTGTCTTTTCCGATCAAAATACTTTGAACAGTGTGCTTCTTGTGCATCTGCGTCATCCCCAGCAATGAATTGAATTAGTCTGAGATTCTCACCGTTTTAAGGTGATGGTCAATTAAACACCATCACCTTGAGTACTGAAGAATCAATCTAAAGCTCTATCACCATTCATATGCAAATTCCAATTGATTGAGGAAAGAAAAAGAGGGGAACTTTACCTGAGCAATAAGTGTGGAAGATTCTCCAGCATAAATGGTACAAGATCTTTCAAGCCAACTGCCTTCAACCCTGAAGTCGCAAACATCTTCCTTTGTGTTGTTTGCCAAGAACACATGAAGCTTGGCCTTTAGTTGGATCAGTGAAGATCGCTTAACGCTAAAAATCAGATCATTGGCCTCTACACTTTCACCCCTGAAAACTTGCCATCTGTCGTGTGCACTCATCATCTATTGAAACGACATTGATGATTTCCAATCAGATCAGAATATCTACAGAACCTAACAAAGCTAAGACATAAAAGGAACACGATGCAATGTTTGTAGCGAAATTATCAACCAAACCTTCTGTCGAAGAGTGACAATGGGACTTCCAGCAGCATCAATCAGGACACGACGATCTCGAAGGGTTAGGAAGGTTCCCTTGATTTTGAAAATGACGTTGCCGTTGACGTCTGTAACAACAAAGTGGCCATCGGAGATGGTCAACACCTTCCTAACAATCGTAAGATCGACGGGGTAGGGAGCACAGTACTGAGGGTTGATGATCGAAACAGGGGTAGCCGACTGTGCACCACTCGGACCTGGAGGAGGTGGAAAAGGTTGAACGGGTTGAGCCATTATGATGAAGGGGAAGAAGAGGAATAACAACAGGGCACACGCTTAGCTTGTTTCGAGGCTTTGGTGGGAGGCCCGTTTCGAATTGACGAGACACAACATGTAATGTGCTTTGTCTGAGTGCTCTTTCCAAGAAATATGCACTGCAGGAAGCTTTGTCAGAGTCCACATGAGATATCTCATAACGTGTGGACCATGTAATGATGTTACGTGAACGTGTACCGACGTTTTTATTTGCAGTTGAAGAGAAAAAAGCAGAGGGTCAAGATTTGCATCATATTGACGCGCATGCACTTCATTTTGATCCTATCGTTACCTAAAACTTTGGACTTTTATTTTATAAGCGACCGAATTGAGAATATGCTTCTTCTGGAATAAGCCAAGATTTTCTGGATAAGTATTTCATCCATATTCAAAACAGCCCCTATTAAATTAATTGTTAGAGCGCTGTGCCGGAGAGTTGGCCCAAAAATAACGTTGGTTAACATTTTAGTACTTAGTTTTTACATCATTTTAGGTTTTAGTCTTTCAGTTTCAATTTTCAAATCTAAAGCTTTTGGGTTTACATTTTTTTACAAAATGGTCATTCCGTCACGGATCCGTTTGTTTTCCTAACGGAAGGGCCGCATCAGCTGACAACTCAGCAGCTGATGTGGTAATAGAAATTGACAGTTTAGTCCTTAGGTTTTAAGTCGTTTTATTTTTTAGTTCTTAGGTTTAATTTTTTAAAATTTTAGTCCTTCAGTTTATATTTTTTTAACTAAATAGTCCTTCTATTAAGAATTACCGTTCAAATTTTGTAATTTGAACTACAAATTTTGACCTTGAATATTGAATAATAACATGTTATTTTTAGTTTTGACAATTTTAATAACACATTTAATAGGACTAAAAAAATTCAAAATTCAATTTAAATCCTCAAAAATATACAATTTTCATTAAAACTCTATCTCTTGAATAGTAAAAAGTTCTAAAAGTTAAAAATATATTTCTTTTTTAAAAAGAAAGAGAATATGAGTATTGTCTCCTCTTTTAGTATTTTCAAATTCTTTATTGTCTATAAATACTTTATATTATCTCTACAATGTCTAGTGTCTGCATACTCAATTTTTAACAACTACAAATGCGTCTTATATATTCTTAAGTAAAAAAAATTGAAAATATTTTTCAGAATTTTAATTTTATTTCTATAAAAAAGTAAATAATATACAAAAATAAATATTATAATAATAATATATTATTAGATAGTCATAAAATAAATAAATAATACAAAACCAATTTCCCCAACAATTTCTCCCGCTGGCGTGCTGGTCCCCCTCCCCCTCGTCAAAGGCTTTTTTTTTTTTTTTTGTTAATGTCCTTTTTAGTCCCTAGGTTTTGGGGCGGTACTCGTTTTAGTCCCTAGGTTTTATTTTTGTTCAAAACAGTCCCTAGGTTATTTACGTTTGTCTTTTTAGTCCTTCCGTCCAATTCCGTCACTCCCGAGCCCAGTCAGCTAACGGTGTGACACGTCACACCCAATAGAATATTGACACGTGTACCAACTTTTTAAAAAATAATAAAAATGTCCACATGGACAAAACTAAAAAAAAAAAACAAAAAAACAAAAAAAACGGGAGAGGCACCCCCGTGGCCACCACTGAACGGGGAGCCCAGATTTGGGCTCCCCGTCGACGGGGGTGGCCGGGGGCACTCACCCCGGCGACGGGGAGCCCAGATCTGGGCTCCCCGTTCGGTGGTGGCCACGGGGGTGCCTCTCCCGTTTTTTTTTTTTTTAGTTTTGTCCATGTGGACATTTTTATTATTTTTTAAAAAGTTGGTACACGTGTCAATATTCTATTGGGTGTGACGTGTCACACCGTTAGCTGACTGGGCTCGGGAGTGACGGAATTAGACGGAAGGACTAAAAAGACAAACGTAAATAACCTAGGGACTGTTTTGAACAAAAATAAAACCTAGGGACTAAAACGAGTACCGCCCCAAAACCTAGGGACTAAAAAGGACATTAACCCTTTTTATTTAGGCCCTAAACAGCGTGTAGTTCCTGGCAATTGCAAATACGGTGTCAATTTGGGAAGGGTAAGTGTAGCTTTTCCAAAAAGAAAAACATACCAACATCCTATGTGTAGATTTCCCAAAAAAGGAAAGTAAACATAAATTCTAACAACGCTTTCCTAAGGGCTAAGGGTATCTTTAGGCAGTGATTTTCATCCTAATTTTCAGGCTCAAATCAAATTTTCCTCGAAACACATTTCAAACAATCAACGCATTTGCAATCTCTTAAAATACTTGCATTTAATCATTTGACCTCAATTCTTGTGAAAACAACACAAAACAAAACTTCTTTCAGCATTTTCAAGAAACATCTCCTCTCACAAATGTTTTTCCCAGCATATTTTCAATAGACTACCACTTTCAGAAACATTGAAAAATACAGTCCAAGAAATAACACAAATAACCAAATCTCAAAATACGTATTGAGATGCATTATAGGATAAATACAAGTTTACTTCTTGAGGACAACAAAGAACATTAGAATCCAGAAAACAAAGAAATTATACGACAAATCAAGATTGATTTCCAAACCTCCACTGCTAAGCTTGATTTAGCAGATTTGAAAAGGAAAATCACAAGAAGGGAAAATAAGAGATCAGAGCTGCAATCTAATTTCCAAATCAAGAACATCAAGAGCTAAAGCATGATTTTCCCACCAAAAAAATCGCAACCTCACCCCAATTCCCCCGCTACTGCCCCACATACACCAGAATATCTCGCTACTGGCATAGGTTGGGCAGTATTTGCTCAGCCGGCCCTCTCAGCCACATTCTCCCCCCAATTTCCCCGCTACTACCCAAGCACCCACAAATTATTGGTACTGCCTCAGGTTGGACAATATTTGCTCGCCCAGCCCTCACGACCCCATCCTCCTCCCAAATCATGTGCATCTGCCCCACATACACAGTTGAAAATGGAGACTCACCAGGACGCGAGCAGAGGAGTGGGTGACTGGTGTTGTGGCTGCCTTCTGACTGGTGTCTGATCTTCGCTTTCTTGGGGGACGCTGCATTTGACTTTGGCTATGGAGATTCTTCAGCTCTCCCGTGACCAACGAATGAAGAGGTGTTGAACGGAAAGGCTGTCCAAATTTCATCTAATTACAAGGGTACGGGCCTGGCGGAAGAGACCTCTCTGTAGGTAGAGGAATCCGATTCTCCTTTGGTCGGCTGCGTCTCGAAATTTGGCCGAAATGTTGTCAAGTGCGAGTTTTTTTTAAGCAATGCAGGCCATAGCCTGCCAGGAGAGGGGGGTGGGGGTATTCGAACCCCAGATCAGGACCCTCCTATATGGAGGAAAACAGAGGAGGAGGGTCCTGATCTTGAACGTCACAACTTGAACTTTAGGAAAACAGAGGAGGCTGAGCTAATGGAAACGAGTAAATTGAGGAACTTTTCCAATAATGTCGGTGATGTAAATTGATAAATCAAATATGAAACGTGGTAGTAATTTGTTAGTATAAAACATACTGTCAGCTAAAAATCTCAGATTAATATCACCTAATACCCACAAAGAGAAAACTTAAAAAGCAGGAGGGGTCAAAAAAATTGTAGGTCAAGCAAACTTTATGTACTGTATTACACCAAACAAACAAATTGTTTCCCCTCCAGCATAAACAGTAATTTAGGGCATCTGCAGTTCATGCTGCTAACTAATCTTCGTCGTAGGTGATTTCGTAAAGAATCATAATAAGTGCTACTATGAACAGGTGATCGATGTTAGGATACACCGTCACCAAGAAATTAACATTTGGAAAGAAGATTCGAGTTGTTGGTTTCTTATCCATCTGAAATTAGCAGAACAATCAATTGAATTAGTCAAATGTGGTATTAAACTTCTCCCCTATCAATGCCTAGTAGAATAGACAAATGACACCATGCGTGAAGTACTGTGATTGAACATTACCAGTTGCCTAAAAGAAGAAAAATATACGCATAAAACTAATTAACATCTTGGAAGTGCGTTAACTATGTTACCTTGGCCATGACTGTGGAAGAGTTTCCAGCATAAATGACACAGAAGTTTAAACTCCGGACCCCTCGGGGCGCTTCAATCTTGAAATCACAAACCTCCTCCAGTGTGTTGTGCGCTAAATATACATCTAGTATTGTCTTGAATCGGAATATGGAATGTCTCTTAGTGCTGAAGAGCAGATCTCTAGAGTCCTTGCTTTCAGTACCCCTGAAAACTTGCCACCTGCTATGTGAAGGCATTGCCTGCATTCACGAATAAGAAGTAGCGAACAACTAATCCATCAGAGCATAACATACAATAGTAACTTTCTCACGGCCAAATTCTTCTGTCATCATGGCTTACAAACACTAGATATATATAGACCTTGAAGCCCAGTAACTAATCATGCATTGTTGGAGAACAAGAGCAAAAACAGAGTATGATTTTGAGAAACTTCAACCAACAACTTGTTTGATTGATTCTAATTATTCTACTTTTACAATTCCAAATGTACAGAAATATAAAGACACGTAGAAACTCATAAAGACACCTAGAAACTCATGACATCATTAATTAAAAACAACTTCCAATATAAGCTAATAAACAGCGTATTCTAAATGTATCAAAACTAGCGTGATGTTCGTTTTGAAGGTTTTTGTAGGATTTGGAGAATTTTGTGAATTTTTAGGTGATATTAAAGTTGTGTTGGTGTTTGTGTAGAAGTTGGTGAGGTGTAAAAAATGAATGATGATGTTTATTGGTTTTTTTTTTTGTTTTTTTCGACTTTATTATTATTTTAATTAAAATAATAATATTTTTATTAAAGTAATAATATTTTTACTAACTTTTATGAAGATAATCTCGCTGGATTATCTTTTCACGCCTGCCAAAGTCGACTTGAATCAAAGTCGAGATTATTTTATACTCCAATCCGACAATAAAGGCGTAAAGGCGTGAAAAGAGGAGGGCAGAGCCGACATGTCAGGCGCAGCTTTCCGTGTACTTTGGCAGGCGACATGCAGGTTGTTTTGAAAAATGCCAATTTTGCCCTTATGTGTTTTTAGTTAGTAGGTTCTGATGGAGGGTCTTTTAGTAATTCAATATTAACTTTTTAAGGGCAAAAAAGTAAAACAAAATGACGAATCCTTGAGTTATACGAAGACTCTGCCGAACATATTTCTTCAGGATCCGAATCCTGTGTTTTTCTTCAAACCGAACATAGCCTAGGTTATTAATAGAGTTTTATTGAAAAACAGTAGCACACACGCATCAGCTTCAATACTCCTTCTTGATGTGTTTTTCTGAAACTCCAAGCATCACTCTGAGGAACTGAAACTTGTCTTAGGAAGAGCTTTTGTGAAAATATCTGCAATCTGATTTTCAGAGCAGCAGAAATTTAGCTTGATTTCACCACTTGCTTCTACTTCAGGCAGGAAATGATACTTAATTGCTATGTGCTTTGTGTGATTGTGATGGACAAGATTCTTAGCAATAGCAATTGCAAATTTGCTGTCACAAAAAATCTCAACTAGACCTTGTTGTATTTCTCCCATATCTGTCAAAATTCTTTTCAACCAAATGGCTTGATTTGCTGTCCCAACTGCAGCAACATATTCAGCCTCGGCAGTGGACTGAGCTACAGTGGATGCCCAGCATTTCCCTTTTACATAAGACAACAATAGTAGGACACATAGAAACTTCGCAAAAGCACACCACTTTTTTACACTTTTCTCTAACCTCACGTCGCTCACTTCTTAATTTTTCTCACTTTTTACACCTCTTTCTTTTACTCCTACTACACGGCTCACAACACTTTTCACTCTTCTACACACACCACACGCTCAGTTGCTTACTTTTCCAACTTACCCAAATGACGACCTCACTCACCGATTTATAAGGGCTCTAAGTCGGCTTATTTGAGTCGGCGGAAAAGCTTCTCCGGCTATGGAGAAACTTCAACTCTCTTCTAGACTATTCTATACTGGACCCGCAATTTTTAATTCTAGAAAATTCTGTGCTGCATATTTTAACAGCACATAATCAGTCCAAGCATGCATCAATTTTCCTCATGATTTCTGGGTAGTACTGCCAGATAACAATGCCTATGCCAACATGCTGCATCATAATTCAACTTCCAAGTCCCTTGGGAAGTGGAATCCATCTGATCTTGAGATTGATTTCTGTTTCGGGCCAGGCAGAGGATGTTCTCTGTATCTCCTCTTCATTCATTCTTTCTAATGGATCAAGAATATATTGTTGTCTTCTCAATAGATAAAAACAGGGAATTTCCCTCTATACATTCTACTCTTTCAATCTATTGGCAGAAGAAGAGCTCATCATCTCTAGCTTGACTCCATAATCCCATATTCCCTTTCCTGGCAGAGCATCAACTGAGGGAAATGTCTTTCTCCCCTCCTATACAAGACAATTCCGAAAACATGATTTTTCCGGCGCCCAAATTACTAAATGATATCCAACTTGAATAGAGGAGACACTGGAGACTTGACTCATCTTTCCTTTTCTTTCTCTCTTTCCTTTTCATATTCTACTATGATTATCAAAATGCCACTCAACTTTGTTTTACTTAAAAGTTTCTCGTTTCTCCTCTCTTTTTTCTATTTTCTCTCTTTCAACAAGATCATAGTATAAAGAACTCTGAATCTTTGATGTCCACTTTAATTTATTTAAAAAAAAAACCCGAAAAAAATCTTGAAAGCTTTCTCAATTCATGTACTTTACTAAGAGACAAGACTTTGATAGCAGTAGGTCTTATAGCAATCTTGAATATAACTTGAACTTAAGGAAAACAGAGGAGCTGAAGGAACAGCTAGGGGCTGGAAACGAGTTATTTGACAATAAGGGCAACTAGGAACCATGAGATAAGACACATTCACAATAATGCAGAAAAAATCTCAATCCATTAATTCGTTACAAGAAAACAAATAATCAACGAATTGATCTCGGGGCCAACTGTTGAAATATAGGAGCGGAAACAATTTGTTTGTTGGATGTAATGGCGCTGTACATAAAGTTTGGCTTGATCGGGGCCAACTGCCAAGTCCAGTTCTTGCTGCTAGCTAATAGTTACCCGCCTGGCTTATTTCTCCATTTCTGTGTGTCATCCTTAAGCAGAGGACGTGCTTGCAGGCGTGCTGATTTCGTCTAGAATTATAATAAGCGCAACTATGAACGCATAATCGACGTTAGGAGACACCGTCACCATGAAATTATCCTTCCCAAAGAAGAAGCTTTGAGCTGTTTGCTTCTTATGCATCTGAAATTACCCCGATGATCAATTGAATCAAACAAATAGTTTTGAACATTTTTTCCAGATTTATCGATGCAGAATGGAATTGTCAAATGACAACATGCGTGAAGTATGATGAATAGTCTTGAAAGTGTGTTGACTATCTTACCTTGGCGATGACCGTGGAAGAGTCTCCAGCACAAATGACACAGGACTTTTCACGCCAGCCTGCATCAATCTTGATATCGCAAACCTTCTCCAGTGTGTTGTGCGCAAAAAATACATCTAGTTTAGTTTTCCATTGGAACCTGGAATGTCTCTTAGCGCTGAAGAGCAGATCTCTAGAGTCCGTGCTTTCCCCCCTGAAAACTCGCCACCTGCTATGTGAAGTAATTGCCTGCATACACGAATTAGAAGTTGAGTAGAACTAATCCATCAGATCATAACATAAAACAAAAGTAACTTTCTCACGGCTAAATTCTTCTGTCAATAGAGTAGGCCTATCATGAACGCTACAGGTGTGGGAGCGATCCTGGTCAGGGAAGGCTATAAGACGGCGACTCGCATATGGGTAGGAAGAAACGCTTATGCCCCGATGGTAGAAAGAAATGAAATGGTGTGTTTCAAACATCGGTAAAAGTAATTCCTTTTTTTATTTATACGAATAGCTGGCAGCCGGTAGGGACATGGGCACCCAGCTCGCTCGCTCGGAACAAATAAATTGGCACTCGGAGGTTCTCAAGTTACCTTTTGCTTTAAAGTAACTATGGGATTCCCGGCAGCATCCACTATGACATGACGCGAAGTATTGAAGATCAAGATGACTGGTTTTACTTTAAAAATGATGTTGCCATTAGCATCTGTGACGGCAAAGGTGCCACCACCAAAGCCCAGAACTTTCCTGACAATTGAAAGCTCCACGGGGTGAGGAACACAGTACTGGGGGCTAATCACCGCAAGGGGAGTAGCAAGTGGTAGATCACTAGGTTGTGCCATCTTACGGGTTCGAAGTTGCTGGTAACGAAGGCACTCTAGTTCTGGCCGATATGTCCGTTTCTAAGGGTTCTTATTTGCAATGGAGGCCTTTCTTTGCGGGCACGAAATTCCGAAGGAAATATAAACGCGTAAAACAGTACAAGTCTCAAAGAAAAGTTCAAGTGACCGGGTCAATTAAGGAGGCAAATGTCTGCCAATGATATGTATGATATATTTGGGTAAACAAGATAAGGAGGAAGGACGACATGTTGCTAAGGATATTTGAAGCATCTCCCTTTAGATTGGTAAGTGTTACAGCAAATTGGCATCACGTGAAAACAAATAAGGGCATTTGAGTACTTTATGTTGGTTCTAAAAGCAAAAAGAGAAAGTGAGGTTTTATGTAAAGTTGCAGGACTCACGTGAAGGTGCAGCAAGGGTATTCAGGACATTTCTCTTGATTAAAGAAGGATGTGGATATGATTGGAATTGTCTGGAAGGTATATACGCGTGAATGAAACAGATTGGTAAAAACGGAATTGGGGCTTGCGCATATAAGATCGGTTGCTGCCATTTCGGCTTGAGGCTCTTCTCCCTGGAGTTTTCATTTTTCAAGAAAGCTCTCTCAAGATGTGTGTTGATTGATGATGCTCTTGTGCTCTTGCTGAAGCATTGGAGTTTTGCTGAAATAGAGAGAGCAGATCGTAGAAAAGGAGAGCTTGGTTCTTTGATCACCGAGATACATTCATTACGATTGATTGAGGCTTCCAGAGGTTCTGGAAGAGTGGTTGCTGGAGGTTCCAGCAATGGCCATTGATTGCACAAGGTTTGTGCGTGAAGATCAAGAGGCGTTCGAGATCGGAGTTTCCGTTTGGATGTAGAGGTTCTACGTCGGTAAGATTTTAAAGTGGGTTGATAGGCTAGGTTAGTCGTTTCAATGGATCACTTTGTAAATCGAATGGAAATTAGTGGATTCGAACGGCCTACGGGCCCGGAGAGTTTTTCTCCTTAAGGATGTTCCTTAGGGAGTTTCTCTTCGTAACCATTCTCGGTGTTTCGATTGTGTGATTATACTTGTTGTTCTTAATTAGTTTAACTTGTTATCTTTCTAACAAATCTTGTTCTTTGTGATTGAGAGTTCGAATCATTTTGATCTGAGGCTTTTATACAAAGGACATCCAAGATTTGCTGTTTGGTAAGTTGCTGATAAGAACTTGGTATTTGGTGAGTTGATGAACTGGTGATTAATTTATTGAAGTTTTGGATCTGTAATTTTCGGTTATGTAGTTTCTTCGGAGTCACTTACAGTTTCTTCGGATTCCCCTGTTTTACAGATTCATGTTTTATGTTTTGTATTGATTTGCATTTAATCGTTTTGTTGATCTTTAAAGTATCTTGGCATATTGAAAAACAGTGTGGTTGATTTGTTTTTCAAAGAATAGGTTTGTCTTAGAAAAAGATTTACATGATAATTTTTAATATACCTATTCACCCCTCTCTAGGTATTTTCCGCACATTTGGGTCTAAATCGGTTTGTTCAGTAAGGATATTTGTGCCATGGCCCATGGGTTTGCGAAGTTGCTGTGCCAAGGCACAGGCATTCACAAGCCATGTGACGTGATAACACTGCTGCCTTCACTTCTGCTACGAAGGATTGGAATGTCGCACATAATCAGTCCAAGCATGCATCAAATTTTCCCTCATGGTCTCGGCCTACCACTGCCAGATAAGAATGCCTATACCATCATAGTTCAACTTCCAAGTCCCTTGGGGAGGTGGCATCCATCTGATCTTGATATTGATTTCTGTTTCAGCCCACTAGCCCAGGCCTCCCAATGTTCCTTGTATCTCCTCTTCATCGTCTGTAAAAGAATTAAAGGAATGGCTTGATACTTTGATGAACTGCTTGATTTCTGCAATACCAAATGGCATATAAAGGAATATTTTAACCCATTCTCCAGCTGTCTGCCCATTAAACGCACAATATCCAACGGTCAATAGGCTTCCCACAATAGTATCTTGGAGTTGGGCCTTGACCCGGATACATGCAGTAATCCCTTTGTAACGGGGAGGAGGAAACCCTGGGCCTGGAGCATATTTTCTTTGAATCCCCTATCGCTAGAATAGTTTGGAGAGAATCCCCTTAGCTCCTCAAAATCTATGCACTGGAAGGTCGAACTATTGGTGAATGGTGAATGGTGAATGGTGAAAGTAAAGTGATTCTAGATGCTCGACCAAGTAGCAACCCTGGGACTGCCGAAGGAGCAATTATATTTTTAATGGATGCTATCAGATTTACTTGGAACCAAATTGCGCACTGTAGATCACCTCTGGACGTGATTGTGCTAATCCACTGTCAAAAATCTGTACTGTGAGCCCAGCTCCACCAGGATGCTTGGCAGACAATTGCCTAGCCAACGCGTATCCAACGGATGCTACCGACAGAGAATGTGGAAAATCAACTTTGGTTTGGCCATCCGTAAAACCTATACAGTGCCTGCTGCATTTTGCAGATTCAGCAGGAAAGTTACTCTGTCTCTGTCTCTGTCTCTGTCTCTGTCTGGACAAAGACCTTCCCTCCAGTCTCCCCTATTTCGCTCCCCTATTTCTGGGGTGAAGCCAGAGCAGCTTTATTTGCTTTTCTCGAGGCACAATTTCTTGGTAAGGAAGATATTTGAAAAATTCGGTTTAAACTTATTAACAGCTCAGAGATGATGAATATGTGTTTTTTCTCTAATTTAAATTTAATAATAATTTTAAAACATGTTCTAAAATTATCCAGTCTAGATATGTATAATAACCAACTCAATCAACAAATAGTCAGCAGAAAATTAACTCAAATTTTAATCACATAAAGAGATAAGGATTTGGTGACGAAATGAAAAACATTTTAAATATCATTCAAAAGAAAAATCACTCCGGGCTAGCAGCCACCTAGAATCCACAAAGAATAAAACCTTACAAACAATGATTCAGATACTGGCAACCACAGTTGCTTGACTCTGACAACCCTAATGTAATAATCTAAGCCTCTCTACTTAGACCTGCTCCGTGCGACATTCCCCCTCATATCTTTGAGGTTCTTCTTATAGATTCTTCACTGAACACTCTTATTCTTCAACACACCTTCAATACCATAAAGATTACAAAGATTTTTTATGGAAGAGTGGAGAAAAATTCATCAATCTTGAAACACAAATCTTCCAAGAGTTTTTTCTCATGAAAAAAGGCACATGTATATTAAGTAGAAGCCTCGATAACCTTCCAGTCAGCTTCCCACGAAACCTAATAAGTTTCACAAGTTTTCATACGAAAAGTCCATCTATGCAAATAGACTCGGAGTTGACCTGATTTCAATAAGGCTGTCCCTAGCAGACTCGAACCAATTAAGACGAAAGGTAGAGAATAAGTGTTCGTTTCTCTGGAAGATTAGTAAAACTCGTAGCCAAGAAAAAAAACAAAAGTAAAACGCGTCAGAAGAGTACTGGATTGAAGGGCTTGTTGTTTACCATGTGAATTCCTCTAAGACGTGTGGCAGATGGAAGTTTCAACAGAACATGACAAAAGTGGATTTAAATTATTGAATGGCTTTTGGTTCTTTTTCTTTTGTAGGTTGAATGGCTTTTGGTTCAACACGTAAGAAGTGGATTTTTGTTTTAGGCTTCGACACTACAACAAAATTTGATTTTTGGGTCCGGTATGTCGGTCCCAAAAAATTCGAATTCTTTTTTAGACGGATTCCGTCCTCAGCACTAATTGTCCCAACAATCTCAATTAAAAAAAAAATTTGGGATGGAAAATTAGTTTCATCCTAAAAATACCATTTCGAGACGGGTAGAGTTCCATCTCAAAATAACATTACTGTTCGAACCCTTTAGAACATGAAGCAGAAGTAAAATTGTCTTCCAAATATAAATTTAAATCAGTTCGATAAGAAAAATAAACGTTCAAACAAAAATAATAACGTGACGTTCGATGTTTCAGATATCGTTACAACACTTTGCGTCGCAAAAATTCGCACGGTTTTCAATGTAACAAAAATTCACGTTCGAACACGTTTTGTATATGTTTTAACGGATAGCATTATAACATTTCAATATCCAGATCAGGCGTTCTTTTTTTTTTCTCAATCAGATCTGGCGTTCAAACAAACAAAAATATTAGTGTTTGAACATTTAACAAACAAAAATGTTAAATCGTGTGGCAGGACATGCCACGTGCACTTGCGTGTCCTGGTTTGTACGCCGTGCCTCTCGAACGCAGAATGTGGAGACGCAATCAAATTTTGTACTGCTCACTGTCACTGGGTCCAGGGTAACATGCACCCTTGGTGCATTACGCGATCAGAGTTTGATCAGCCTAAAAACTTTCGGTACGTTTGGGGTGAAAATTTCACAAAATATTTCATCAATTTCAATAAAATACTATAATATAATCTTTCTCTTAAAAAATTATAAAAAATATAAAAAAAAATTACCTCTCTTCACTTTTTCACTAAACCCAATACCAACACTAAACTCAATACCAAAAATTTTACAACACAACCTTAGCACCGGCTCTTGTACTTTTTTTTTCTAAGCACACGGTTCTCGTAGTTCTCTGTTCCAGACGTGTAAAATTGGTAATTTTTTATTTTTAAAAAATATACTTTTTTTTCTAAGCACACGGCTCTTGTAGTTCTCTGTTCCAGACGTGTAAAATTGGTCATTTTTTATTTTTAAAAAATATACTCTTCTTTTATACAGGAGTTGATACTTTGCTCTCCTAATTATGAATTTCATTATATTTAATTTGTCAAAATTTAAATTATATACACTTTACACCTTCTATCATCAATTTAAAAATAAATTAATCATTTTAGTTAGTGAAATGGCTATTTTTACTCTATCCTCCTAAAAATATAACAATATGAAAGATGTGAAGGTAAGATTGTTATTCTACAGGTTAGAAACATTGATTTTCGTCAAAATTTATTGTAAAGCGTACAAGATTATTCAGTTCGTGAGGTGAAATGTAACGAAATTGATATTCTGAAATTCACGGTATCAAAAACTCAATAATTAATGGGCGAAAAAATATATTTAAATGTGAATAATTTTTTATAAAATTATGAAAGGATTATAAATTATCCATGTCTACGGAGGGACAAAACATTTGCACCAACTAAAAATGATTAGGAATATAACAATATGAAAGATGCACACATTCATATGAACACTAAATTTAACGTTGGAATGGATTCCTTTTTACTGTTTTTAATGCAAAAATTGCTAGATAATTATTTAAAAAGAAATTAAATTACAACTTTATTAACAAAATGTAATGTTAAATAATTATTCATAATATTTGAAAACATAGAAACCATTAAAATATAATATGCAATAAAACAAATAGTCTATCTTGCCCGTCGCGGTGGGTATAAACTGCTTTAATACTTTTTCCAACTCGTCGTGCATCATCTTCTTCCTAACTCAGAAATTGTAATCAATATAACACTTCAATAATTGACAAAAATAATAGTTAAATTAAGTGAGCTAAATAAATAATATATAGAACTTACCTCTACAACTACTTGATGTCGTTCTCGGTGAAGATGCTCCAATTAATCCTCGGCTTGGAAAAAGCTATGGCCCCAAATAAGTTGATGCAGAGTATTGTGTGACCTAAAAAATTTCAGAAGTCCGACTCTACTAACCAGAGTATTGCTCTCTATTTCTTTCCATAGAATGAAAGATCGCAGTTTGGAAAATGTTGGATCAACTTTTATTGTTCTCTTCATTAGTTTGCTTCTTAAAACCTTTTGGTCACATATCATACCTACATAACAATTCCTTGCATGCTATAGGTTGGAAGGAAGCAAATTTGATGCCGCAATTATTTTGTCCATAACTTCTTTGTAAGTCTCATGTGGCCAAATTTTTTTCAAAAGTCCAGCCCTACAGAGTAAAATATTACTCTCTATTTCTTTCCATAGAATGAAAGATGACGGTTTGAAAAATGTTGAATCAACTTGTATTGTTCTCGTCATTAGTTTCCTTTGGATGTTAATATTGTTAAAGTGATGCAAATTCATTTGAAGTCCAATAGCTTTCATTTAAATTTGTCTTGCATAATGCAAAATTTCTAATTTTTCTAAAAAACTTAAAAATGTGCAAACGAAGACAATATGTTCGAACATGATTATCATCCCTGCAAATTTAAAATTTCAGCAACATTGTTCGAACGAAATTTTTACAGAGTTTGAACATGTAAAAAAGAAAATTGGGCAAATTTGTGGTGTTTTGAGAGTTAGGTGAAATGGAGTCTCACGATCTCGTCTATGATATTTGAGTTTGAAGAGTCCGTTCGAACGCTCTTGGTTCTATTAGAATGGTAGGCCAAAAAGAGGCATAAAAATTGTGTGCATACTTACCCCGTTCGAACTAGGTTTTCAAACTTCCGAATGTGAATTTTTTTTTGAACGACATCACTTGTTGCCAAATACCGTTTGAACGTTGATTGGATAGTGAAACAACGTTGTTTCTTACTTTTTGATGTTCAAATGATTCATTTTATGTTCGAACGTGTTAGTGTCTTTTTGTTATTCGCAAAATTCGGTGTCAAAATATGTGCTAATTGAGTTTTAATTTGTTAGGCTTGTTTGGTTGAATTGTTCAAGAAATTAAAGAAGTTTCTCAACCGAAATCCAACGGTTTATTAAAACCCTACTTGTCGAGCGACATCTGACGGTTGGAAAAAAAAACCCGCCTTTCAGAGTCCTATATATGGAAAAAGTTAAGGGTTCTCTCATAAGTCTCATTGAGTTATTGCAAGTCATCTCAAAACTCTAGAGAGAACATTCTTGAGCTCCTACAGCCTCCATTTGATAGAGAAAAACTTCCAGAGATTTAGAATCTCGATTGACTAGTTTTTTTCTCATATTCAATCACCTTTGTGAAGCCTTAAGAGTGTTGAAAGAGTTATTGAAGAAACTCGCAATTATTTGTTGTGTTTGTTAATATGAATTATTTTAAAATTTATTTCCTCCATTTGCTTTCCCAATTCCAATGTCATTCAAACCACTTGATGGATTCATTCAAACCACTTAATGACGTTGTATTGTAGATTTGGATGAGACCTTGTTGGGGTTCCCACATTTAGCTTTTGTGCCTCATTGTTATAAGGGCTGATAAAAGGTGCTATACGTGTCGGTTTGGCCGAAACTGACACTGACACCGTTAATCTCAAACCTTGCATACGCCAGGTGATGAGCAAACAAACTGCCTGGTGTTTCTTATATGTTAATCATAGAGCCAACATGCTTGCTCACAATGTAGCCCAATGGGCAGCCCGTGATATATTGTAAGGCAATTATATTCCTCATCCTATATTCTTGCACAATATTTGACAAGTGATAACCCAAGGGAGTCAGGTTTTAATGAAATTTCATGTTTGCTTGGAAAAAAAAGCTGATGAATAATTCGAGCTTGGAAGAAAAAGAATTCATCATCTCCAGCTTGACTAATAATCCCATCTTCCTCTCTTGTGGCAGAGAATCAACTGATCATGTGGATTCAATCTGATCTCTTGCATTTTGATTAGATAATGATGAGTACGAATAGGCATACTTCCATAGGGCAAGATCTTTCTCCCCACTTTATATACAAGGAAATTCCAAAATGGTGATATTTCCAGGTGTCGTGAATTCCTCAATGACATCCAACATGAGGATAACAAACGATGGTTGTTCAGACCCTGCCCGACCCCAACCGAACTCGATCTAGTTCGCCCGGCCCATTTACGGGTCCGGTCGAGGTCAGTCTCCAAAGTGCTGGAGCCCAACCAAATTTGATCATGCATGAGATCCATATCGACTGCAGTCGGGTTCAGGGAGTATCGAACTCCCCCATAGCTGGGAGTTCAAAGTCGCCCGACTGTGACAGAGCTCGAAGGAAGTTGACCTCGGCCAGTTCTTAACCACTAGGTCAGTCAATCGGTCGATCGGCTCCTGACCATGACAGTATCTGTATGACCGAACCATGTACTCACCTATAAAAGACACGTAGAAAGTAAACTGATCATTTTCATTCCATGCACTCCACTTTCTTTTACCAGCAAAATTGCTTGTTCTTCTCTCTTTTTGCCTCGAAAGATCAGGCTACTTCAAATTTTCTCTCTTGTAAAAATTTTATTCTCCACGATACAACATCATGATATAGAGAAGAGAACTGTGCAATATCCTTAGCTTGTGCACTTTAATAAAATAATCCGAAAAATCTTGAAAGCTTTCTCAATACATTCCACCAAAGAAACATATGTAGGTACTTACCACCCGCAACTACCTTCTAGATACATACATATATATAAATAGGCTGTGTAATTTTTGTTTATTAAAAAATTCGGTCAATTCTTCTCTGACTTATTTTTTAACCAACTTCAATGAAAATTATTTTACAATCAAACATTTTTAAAATTTCTTACTAACATTTTACAAATCCAAAAAACTCAAAACTCTCAAAATTTTCTCCGACAATCTAAAAATTCTTAAAATTTTTACTTGCCAAACATCAAAGTAATCTCTTAATTTAGTCCTTATGTTAGTAGCCCTTGTTAACCTGGCGATTTAATTGTTGGCATGTTCCATTTTCAACACATTATTAGCTTCTTCTTTTGGCCATGGCAACAATTATTAGATACTGTACCTAAAGAAAAGCTAAATCGTGGCAGACATAACTATATGATCTACTGCTACTGCTTATCCATTAGAGCCAAAGACAATTAATTACATGAATGCTAAGCTTGACAAAAGACATCTTAACTACTTAGAGAAACATAAGGAGGGTACTGCCCCGAATTAGTAGCATCGATCTAGGATTGCCCAATATATTGGTAGCCGCCAAGATTGCCTCGAATGACCCATCAGATGAGGTGCCCATCCCGTCAAGAATCAAGATAATCGCTACAACAAATGCGTAATCCATATTGGGATGCATTCTCACCATAAACTTGCCGCTTTTACTCGACTGCTTATGCATCTGCGTTTCTCCAAAAGTTACAAATGGAATCAGATTCATTCAAAAGCTTAATTTGGTCCAAAACTACCATTATAATGTATAACCTAAAATTATGCCACCGAACTCTTCTTCGGTTGTGTTTGAGAAGTAAAATTTTGAGGTGAGGTTGTACGTTTCTGTCTCGGTAAATATATTTTTTCAAATCTAAGTTTAATGTCCAAAATAAAAAATTGATCAAAATATCCCTCAAAGATAAAATTATTAAAAATATTTTAAAATTTCATTAAATAAATAAATAACAATGTATAAAAAATAGTGTTTTTTAAATAAAAAATTGAAACTCTTTTACTTTTCTTGATTTTTTTTTAAAATTTTGTCTTAGAAAGGCATTTCGGTTATTTTGCATATATTTTTAACGCTCAAATCAAACGAAAGACGAGAATTGATCATGTTCAAAACATAAATGGCGTAAATCATCATTTTGAAACTTAGGAGGATGAGATTAATTTTAGACTATAATTATGGGACATACTTTGACATTGCCCCCTAGATTTAAGAGAGCAAGCCTAAGTCCTTCATAAATTATTTGTACTCAAAAGCTTTAGACTCAATCTTTTTCCTTGCAAAAATAGATTGCCTCCATTTTTTCTTTACCAATTATATATATATACACAGAGAGAGAGAGACTTTGGTATATGTTACAAACAAAGCACCGAAAAAATATAGGTCTCTTTTTGTCAATTGATTGTTAGTTTAATTAAAGGGCTATCATGTGAGTATCTTACCTCGGCAACTATTGTGGAAGAGTTTCCAGCATAAATGGCACAGGAGTTGTGCGACCAACTTTCTTTGACCTTATAGTCACAAACATCCTCTGCTGTGTTGTTTGCTAAGAAGACATGTAAATTGGTCTTAACTTGGACCATCGAAGATTTCAGAGCGGTTAAGAGCAGATCGTTGGAGTCGATGCTATGGCCCTTAAAAACTTGCCATCGAGTATGCGCAGTGGCTTTCTATGCGAATGAACACTTTCTCAGAAATATCCAAATAATTAGCCAGAACTGGCGCACTCGCACGTAGTCTTTCGTTGTGCAGTGCCATGGATAACGGGTTTAGTGAAGGCGGAGCCAGAAATTTTGTATAAGGGCAGAAGCGAAATTTTTTTAAAATAATATGATTAAAAATAAATATTTAATATTATGCGAAAAAAAATTTTCAAATAAGATTTCAATATATCAATATTTTTTAATACCTGAAGACAAATATGTAAAAAAAAAAAAATAGAAGGGAGGGGGGCACGAATTAATATCAGGGAGGGAGGGGAGGGGTGATATACTCATAATTTTTTTTTTTTTTTTTAGAACTGAGGGGGCGGCGCCCCCCCCCCCCCCTTCCCTCCGCCCCATTCTATGTAGAGTCGCATGTGGGCACTTCTTTGAAGACAAGCGATCCCCAGCAGACTCGGACGAATTCAGACGAGAAAAGTACGCTAATCTGTGTCAGATATTTCCTGTAAGATTAGTAAAACGTGTCAGAAGAGTGCTTATATATGCGCTATTCTTCTCCCTTTTTATGGGCCGGGGCCACTCTATGCCTAAGTTAGAAATGCCTTCCTCTTTGATAGACACACTGCTTCTTAAATCTTATATATGCACTATTCTTCTCCTCGTTGTGGGTTTGTGGACCGTCCTTTTTTCTAAGTGGAGATGTTTGTGAATATAATGGGCCGGCGTAGTGGCCATATCATAGGCCATGATGGGCACCTATATGATGGGCCTGGTTGGTTAAAAACATCAGCATTGGCCTTTTATAGCATAAACTCTCTGTCTGAGGTTTTATTGTAGATGTTTAAAATTACCTGCATTTTTTTTGTATCTCAGATGGGTGGTAGTATGACAAAATAGTATTTACTTGCTATAACTTCCGCAATATTATTTTCTTATAACAAGGAGAATTTTGTACAACAAGCTTAAGGCATAAATAAATTTTGAGGAAGCTAGCGGATGCTCAGAGTCTTTCGAGTTTTCACTTAAATTACCAATTTAATTTTGAGAAAAATTTAGAATTTGAGATTGTACTCTTTTTTTACACAGCTTTTGGTCATAAGCTTTCCCTCCTTAAGAGTCCCTTTCTGACATTTTCTACCAGCATATTAGGGGACAAAAGAGATCATGCCTACCATTAACTGTTGCAAGATGAACCCAAAGCCCATTTCTCTTCTTAAGAAGTTTTCTTATTATCATTAAAAAAAACCTTCATCCAAACGCAAATGAGAGCCCATTTCTGAAGAACAAAAAAAAAAAAGCTTTGGGTTTAATTTTCTGGTTAGATTGAACACTATATATAACTCTTGATCCCCCTCAAGTCTTAGAAGTACTGCTCTCTCCGTGTTAGACTTTCAAACATGGTCAGACCGTCATCTCTGAAACTCCCCAACAAGTTCCTCAGAAAACACAGAAAGTGGCCACTCTCACCCTACAAGACCAAATGGCACCGAAACTTAAACCAACAGCAAGCCATGCAAGCCCTGAAACAAGCAGCGGAAAGAACAACATCAGCACCACCACAAGAAAACCCCAGCAAACACCAACAACCCCATCTTCTCTCCACACTCATACACTCCTTCAATACCTACAACTGCCACCCAACACCCAGTGCCTACCACATGGTCATCAAAACCTTAGCAAATACCTCTCAATTCCACCACATTCCTCCAGTTCTCGATCACCTCGAACAAGTTGAAAAATTCGAGACACCTGAGTGCGTTTTCGCGGAGCTTATCGGAATCTATGGCAATGCGGATAAGTTACGAGAGGCAGTTGAGTTGTTTTATTGCATACCCAAGTTTAGGTGTGTGCCTTCCGTGTACTCACTTAACTCCTTGCTCTCAGTGCTTTGTAGGAGAAGTGAGGGTCTTAGAATGGTACCTCAAGTTTTGGTGAAGAGTCAGCGCATGAATATCAGGGTCGAAGAATCGACCTTCCGGATATTGATTGGTGCTCTGTGTAAAATAAGAAGAGTCGGATATGCTATTGAGTTAATGAATTGTATGATAAATGATGGGTATGATATTGATGTGAGAATTTGTTCTTTGATATTGTCATCTTTGTGCGAGCAAAACGATATGCCTAGTGATGCCGTCATGGGTTTTGTGAAAATAATGGGGAAACAGGGTTTTTCTCCTGGAATGATGGATTATTCTAATCTGATTAGATTTTTGGTCAAGGAAGGGAAAGGTGTGGATGCTTTGGACATTTTGAATACGATGAAAGTAGAGGGAATTAAGCCCGACATTGTTTGTTACACTATGGTTTTGCATGGGATCATTACAGAAGGCCATTATGAGAGGGCGGATGAGGTGTTCGATGAATTGCTTGTGTTGGGATTGATTCCTGATGTTTATGCCTACAATGTTTATATTTATGGATTGTGTAAGCAGAATAATGTGGAAGCTGGAATTAAGATGATTGCTTCAATGGAGGAATTGGGATGCAAACCCAATGTGATCACTTATAATACCATAATGGATTCATTGTGTAAGTTTGGGGAGTTGAGTCGGATGAGGGTGCTTTTGAAGGAGATGGGACAAAAGGGTGTTGAGTCCAACTTTAGGACATATAGGATTATGCTGGAGGGTTTGGTTAGTAAAGATAAAATTATTGAAGCTTCTGTGTTGTTGGAGGAAATGTTGGAGAGGCATTTCTGTACTTCTCGATGTGCTACAGTTGATGAGGTACTCCTTGGCTTGTGCCAAAGAGGCTTCATCTGTGAAGCAGTGGAATTGGTGCAGAAACTAGTTGACAAAAATGTTGCTCCAGGGGCTATGGCCTGGGAGGCACTGCTCGTTAGCTCTGGATCTAAATTCACCTTTTCAGAGACAATTTTGACTGCTTTGGTCAAAGTTGAACCTCAAACAATTGCACCCATTTAATCTGATCTAACACTGACCTTGAGGCTGACAACCTGGTGAAGTGTTCTTTCTTAAGCCTATGTTTGAAGTGCCATAACTTAAATCATTGCTGAAGAGTTTGGCCACATGTTGCAGCGGGGTTCACTTGAGCAACAGTGAAAGTGCAAGGACAGACAGGATACATACCTTCTCTATAAGAAGCAGTGTTCCATTCTTTTTGGCAGCATCCTTTGGCCTTGGCGGCAAATGAAATGGCACAATCGCATTCATCAGTTTTAATCTACATAAGTCAAAGCCCATAGCACTGTCGACATCTTTGGCATAAATACAAGGAGGATGTAGAACTGATAAAGGATCTTATGGAACGGGATTTTATTCTGCAAGCAGTTGTGTACGAACAAAGCTTGCCTGAGCTTGAGTTGAAGGTGTTTGTTGGTCTCCTATTGTCTCAACTGAAAATAAACACTCTTTTCTGCTTTGTCGTCAATTACATGTTCTTTTATGAACTTAATTTCATGAGAAAATAAAATAAAATGGTTCCTTTCTGTATGTCCTATCTCTGCCTCCTACTTTTCTGCTCATCCATGTTCTGTTTTAATAAAGACCAATTGATCTTTCTTGTACCATTATCATGTGCTTTATTGACTCTCAATACTTCTAACTATTTTCTTTTGGACGTATCATAAAAAAGTTTAGGCTTAAATGTACTGTAGGTCCCTGTGGTATCACCTTTTTACAAATTGGTCCCTGTGGTATGAGTTTGTACTGACTAGTCCCTGAGGTAATCATCTTGTAACAAATTGGTCATCCCGTTAGATTTCTGTCGACCCACTTAACGGTCGAAGCTGACGTAGATTATTTTCCGCATATGCACCAATGAAAGAGCACCAACAGAGGACAGACCGAGCATCCCGAGCATAGACTGAGCTCAGGCTTCCCGAGCATTCTGAACAGCACCAGCTTGAGTATCTCAAGCACAAGCAGCCCGATCTGCTCGGGATACGGGTACATGCGGCATCATATGCACCAATGAAAGAGCACCAACAGAGGACAGACCGAGCATCTCGAGCACAGACTGAGCCCTGGCAGCCCGAGCATCCTAAGCACAAGCAACTCGGCCTACTCTAGCCTCTCGACATGCGACATCACCCCATTCGCTGATGACGTCAGATTTTATGATACGTCAGCTTTGGCCGTTAAGTGGGTCGACGAAAATCTAATGAGAGGACCAATTTGTTACAAGATGATTACCTCAGGGACTAGCCAGTACAAACTCATACCACAGGGACCAATTTGTAAAAAGGTGATACCACGGGGACTTACAATGCATTTAAGCCAAAAAGTTTACAATGCCTAATGTCTTTGCGGTCACATGAAGATAACCAAATGCCCTCCAATTAATATTCCGTGGTTGTTTAATAGCATGTTGGAATTATCTCGGTGCAGAAACAAACTTGCTGCAGAATTATAATATGACTGGGAACTTCTCACCGGATTAGGGGCGGCCGCCAGCAGCCAATGTGGCATTTTAGGATCTCCTTTCTATCGAGGTCAAGTTTAACTTGAGAACCTGTGGTTTAGAAAGTTAACCTAGTCTTGAAGAGTTTTTAACTGGGTGCCTCGACAGGAAAAATTACAGTTATCAAACTATAAGTTTACAAGCAAAACTCAAACTATCTCAAAACAAAATATAATTGTTCCTTTTATTTTGATGGTGCTTTCAAGACAAACATAGTGCCGTTTCATCAGAGTTTTGACTGATTATGTTTCAGGCCAGGGTGAGTTGTACAAACAAGAAGTTTGTCGTGTTTCAATTTCGTTTTTGGCTACAATGCGATTGTTCTGCTGGGCATACAACCGGTTCACAAAACAGAGTTCTATTTTCTCACTACTCTGGAGGATCGGGATAAGATACCAAAGCATCATTACAGACATATATTATGGTTCTTGAAACACCTGCAGTTGTTTACCTCTACTCAGAAAGTTTTCCTACGCTCAACGTTAACATTGTTGCATCCCCCTATTCGGCCTTCAGTTGGATTTCTTCCTTTGGTACTATAAGAGAAATGAATTTTGAAGTGCTTTTTATAGAGCCAGATGGAGATGTTTCAGGGCACAATGGATTCCGATCTCTCCCACAGTGCGACAAGCAGATCATCTATATTCCTTTCTTCCTTTTGGACCCCGTAAGCACGGGACTATTTTACTGATCCCCTGCTTTTAGTTTGTGTCCTGGTTGTGTTATATTATACATGCGACTTCTTTCATGACTTTGTCCTCTTCCTGCCGGTTTGTGTCATTTCGTACGTGCTAATGAAACCAAGAAAGGGTTGTTGAGGGAAAAAAAAAAAACAACAAAGGGTGACGAAAAAAGAAAAAAAAAGGAAACCAGCAAAGGGTGAAAAAAAATAAAAGCTGATTTATTGGGGCATTTCAGCTAACCTACCTCAACATGTGATTCCAAAAAGTGCTTCAGTGATGTGCTCACTTTGTCAACCTGTGTTGGGGAACTAATAATTGATACCCGAAAATGGAAAATCATGTCACTTTTCAGCTCTACTTTTCCGATGAAATAATTGAACCGTAGCAGTATCCCAAGAGCACTGTATGTGCATATCTTCCTTTTCAATTTGCCCGTCATCAACCGAAATTTGTGCAGATCGGAGTTTCTGGCCGGAGGGTGAAACTTACGTCTGTACTACACCTGAACGGAATAATTGTAGAGCAAACAAAAACTCTTAATGGCTCGCCAACCAGATTAAAGGCTGCTTTTGGATGGTGAACAAGAATAGTACGTATATTGTTGGAAGTCCCACATTGCTAGAGAAACTAGTCAATATGTTTCTTATAAGATTGTGACATCCCTCACTCCTCAATGCATCTTTTGGAGTTGAGTTAGACTCATCTTTCGTATATTTTATAAATTCTAATATATATATATATATATATATATATATATATATATGCGTACAACTTTGACCCTTTAAAGATAGAAGTATATATTATTCGATTACCAGTGTTTTGCAATGTACTCTGCAGGTTAATTAAGTGAAAAACATATTTAGACATCCACATCGCCGGGACTAAAGTCTCAAGAAAAAGAGGAGGCCCGAATAGAAAGCTCAGAAATTTAACCAACGAAAAACCAATATGGGTTTCTTAGAATGGTGGCAGGTGACTGAAATTTGAGCAGGTTTGTCGCACTAGTACTACAACACCCTAAAGCTTGTTTGAGATTCTTACAGCTGAAACCAAATGACAGAATATATTGTCTTCACCCACGGTCTGGTTACAAGATGAGGTGCGTCAATCGTCATTCCATACTGATTGCATGCTTTCGGTAGAAGAATCTATTTTTTGTTCAGAAAGCAAGAAAGAAGAGAAAAGAAGTAATTCAAAACACGAACATGAATCTAATTCGCTGAAGTCGGTAGCTTCTACTAAAGTCAAGATGAGAATATCTTGAGTGGGTAAATAATGAGACAGGGATTACAAGCCGTTCCTTTCTCAATGTACGTAGCTTTCCATGAGTACTGTCACTCGGACGTGGATGAACGGGATTAGTGACTGAAAATGATGGAATAGAGACATGGTGATAATAATGTACTGTCTCCTGGCTGGGGGTACCCGATTGCCTGTATCTGATAATCCTCCATCACTTTTCTCTGGAAAACCGCCGCTTAATTTCTAGATATGTACTGTGTATTTCTTGGCTGATTCACACTCATAATTGTCCCAAGAATGAAAGCAACAATCTCGTGGGCGGTTGGAAAAAAATACGCACAACAATAAAAAGCTGAAAAATAACGAGGAATAAAGCTACTTTTACCTTATATATATATATAATATTATTGGCTCTTCATGCAAAATATACTGTTAATTCTTTTATCAGCAGTCCTAATCTTGCATTCATATCCGTACAATACTAATGCGATCTATTAAGATTTTAGTCGACATTTATCAACAATCATGCTGAAGGTCTAGTTTTTACTTCTTCTTTTAATTTACTGGACACACCCAGGATTTTAGTAAAAAAAGCTAAGATTAGAAGGAAAGGTTGAATCAAAGTTAATTTAGACGAGAAAATGTTAATTAATCAACATTAATTGTGGGCTAAATTATAAACAAACAATTATACAATAATTGCAAGAATCATCAGAATTTTTTCTTATTAACCAAGGATATTCCTACAAACGAAATTATATATATATATAGAAAAATAGTGATTAAAGATATATAAACCTAAACGCAGTAACTATTTAAAGCTTAATCTGACTACAATTAATCCCCTTCAAACCAGTCTCGCCCCCCTTCCTCTTGTTTGTTTCTTTCTCTAGGCTACTTAGCTATCAACATGCTACAAACACAGTTAGCATTTCACGTGAAAGGATAATTTATAAGCGTGATAGTGAACTTTTTCCAGTATTCTACTCCTTCCAAAACCCATTGGGTGGCCAAAATCGATCTTAAAACTATTCGTGGGGAATTTAAAATTCTAATGCATGCCTGGTGCTTAAACATGATTACTACTGTTGTTTTCCAACTGTTGGTTGATTTCATAAAGAGGCAAGAAAAGGAAAGAAGCGCAGAGAGATAGAGAGAACGATCAGAGAGCAGGAGAGCTACCTGTGGTTTCAATAAGAAGCAATCGAATAAGGAATCAGCATCTACATATAACGAATCTGAATAATCTTGATATTTAGAGGTGCTATATATATACAGTAAGAAATTTATATATAAATATTCAGAGAACAAAACAAAGATCCTAAGAATGCATAATTGGCAGGAAACACCTTAAAACAAACACCGAGTAGCTGCAATACAGCTTTCTTGCGTTTATTTCGTTTTTATTATCAGGGTCTACCTTAGGTAAAACACGAGGACACAGTGACTCAGAGAGAGAGAGTATCAAACTTTACTGCTAGATGGTCAAAAAGTACAGTGGCAGCTTGCATCTTGATCTTAAAATGTTGGGGTTCTTTTTTGACGCCACTAATTATCCTCTAATTCATGTCAATGTATATCCATGAGCTTGTTGAAAAGTTAGACGTCCATATGTATAGGTTTTCCCTATATCCGATCCGTGCTAATTAACATCTTTTCTGCTTCTTTCTGCTTATAAGAAAAGTTATATTCTATATTCCTCATATATGTTGTACTCTTAAAATGCTTTACCAAAAGGAAAAAAATGATTTTTGGAGTAATAATATATACGACTCAGCTCTGACACTCTACTTCAACTATATAATTAATATATCTGGAAGAAAAGGATATGATAATTATTGTTGAAGTCCCGAGACATGGTGGATGAGCGATGATCATCATGACTCACCTGGAACTTGGAGCTTTCTCTAATCTGAATTGGCACGGCAATTCCTCGAGGAACAATTCTGGGATTGTCTTCTTTCCCTCGACTCCAACCAATACATAAGGTGCAGTGGTCATGATGGGGAAGACGGGCACATGAAGAACTAACTCACAGGGACTAGAAAACCTTCTTAAACAGCTCGTTGGTAAGGGGCATATAGCTCCAGCAAGAAATGTGTAAATATGTCACTGCGTATGCGCGCATGAGTTAGTAATGCACGTGCCCTGCTTCTCCATCTTGTTCAACACACACCTTCCTCGTGTCGCAACTAGGAAGCAGTTCTCTCCCACAAGAAGATAGAGATCGAGAGAGAGAGAGTGGTCTTAAAATGGGGAATTTGAGTCACTCGATCTGCAAATTGCTGTCCTTCTTGCCCACTCATTTATAACAAAGGAGGCAAATGAGGTGTTAATTTAAAGGCGGGTATGGTGCAGGAACCGATCCAAGGGGCTAAGTTGGTTGTGGACCCCATGAGTTTTTAAACCCAAACAGCTTGTCACAACTAGCAATAGGTACAATATTAGGTCCACACCTCCATCACCATGCGAACAAAATAACAATTATACCCTAGTACTTCAAATTAATTAAGTGGGGCAAATCTTTGTTTTATTTTGGCACCACCTGAACTCCACCTGCTAAACACATTGCAGGCTCGGAAGCTTGTTTTCATAAATCTATTTTGTTTTACCACGCCCTCATCATGGAGTACTGATCTAATATTGTTTATTCATGACATCCAGGAAGAAAGAAAAAAGATCAGACCTGAACAATTGTTTAGTTGGCGTATAAACTTCATGACGAGCCTGTTTTAAAACCTGAGATATGTAAAGTTGGAAGTACACGAAGTATGTTCAGAGTCTACTTATAGTCTGATCAAGACTTGCAGAAGGCAGCTACAAAGTTTTTAAAAGAAGCGCGCAAGAAGCAAGATTTTGGGGAATAATCGTGAGTCTTCTTTCCGCTCATTCAAAAACATATAAAAACCCACTCTTCTCGCATTTAATGGATTGACCGTTTTGAAAGAAAGAGTGACCTTGAGAAAGTTTGTTTACAGAGATTCCTTCGATAAACCTTCTCTGTAAATGTTCCTATCGTTTGTTGCAAGAGTACGGAGACTGAACCCAGAGTGATTCTTCCTATTTATATTATCTCAGACCCGTTCTTTTGATCACCAAAAATTACCTTGCGTTGAATTAAAAACTCCAGAGGTTGCTGGAGATTAACAAAGTAAAGCTGATTGCACGAGGAGCAGATCGGCTTGGCTGTGAAGAACAGTTTTTCGGGATCAAGATCTTCAAACGGAAAAGGAGTTCCTCGTTCCCTGCAAGAAGGCAGATATGGATGTGTATTCCAGGTAAGGTAACAGTATATTAGGCTAGCAACTGGGAGTTGGGTAGTCCTTGGATCACTGTGTACCGAGTTTGGAGAATATAGTGAATTCGATTAACTGGCCTTCTCGGCCCGGAGAGTTTTTACCTCTTGTTTTCTTTTGAGCGGGTTTTCTATTTGTAACCTATCTGGTGTTTATGCTTTGTGATTTTTGGTTTACGTTGAATAACTTCCAGTAGTAAGATTATTTTTTTAGATTCTTTAATTAAGAAAGAAGTGTAGTGTGTTGCTCTGCAACTTAAAAGAATCTGTTGTCCATATTGATATACTCTTCCACATGATATTTGTTATTTAAGTTCCCTTGAAATTGCTGATTAGTACTCTTGTGTGAGTGTGCAGTCTTTTTAAGTATTAAAAAGAGGGTCAAGAAAAATTCGGAACCTATTCAACCCCCCTTCTAGGTTTAGTAACAACTCTTTGAGTCTTGAACAGACAACTTCAACAATCTATGGGGAATGAACAAATCAGCAGATGGTTTAATTTATATACCAGAAAAAAAAACAATTACTGTTGGATGCCTCAGGATCAAAATTTCTCAAATAGATTGACTTACTATTCCTATACATTAAAGTAATTTAGAGGGATCTGCTATTTCTTTAGGTCAAAGAGGTCCTTACAAGCCAATAGAGGGAGTTTTTTTTCTAAGCTAATAGAGGGAGTTAGATGGTGGGTGGGATGAGTTTTCTGATCTTCCCATTTACAATCATTCATTAACTCTAATGAAGGAAATAAGTACTGGGTGAAACAAAGAATGGTATCTAGCTACCATCTTCTTGTCCTTTTAGTACTTTAACTAATGCTTCATGTATTCAGTATCAATCCTTGATCCTTGAACCAGATCTCCCCTTTTTGTTGAAGAAATTAACTTTTTTTCGCCTCCGCATTTAGAACCTTCCGGGAACCCAAATGTTTCTGCTTTCATACTTTAATACAAGAAAACAAGGGGAATTAAGCTTGTCGTTGTCATCGTGATTAATTGGTTGATATATAAAAGAGAGTGTATTAATATAAGACCTAAAACATGGCTCCATTCAATGGCATAACTGCCATATTTATTGATCTGCGCTCCTTAATGCCGTGGACATCGTAAACCTAGGGAATTGAGGTTTGCTGTGAATATTTGGTAGGCGCCCAAGTGTGGTCTCTCGTTCAACTACCTTAGCTCTCGTCTTTGTTGTCGCATTAGATGACCTAAATTTATTATGTATACCCACTTAAGTGTTGGGGTCCACAACTATAAAAGTTAGATTGGAATAGAAGTAGATTTAGAAAGGAAGTTTATTTCCTCCCCACTCCAAGTTTAGGGTTTTCTTTTAGGATTTTTTTTTATATTTCTTTCTATAAATAGATGCTTATGTTATAGGAGAATGGACAGTGAGCATTGGGAAGAGAGAGAAAACGAGAGAGAGCGTGGTGTGACTATTATATTTGACTGGTAGAGTGATTTTCTTAAACTTTCTTAATAAAATCGCTCTAGGGTGGACGTAGGCCGGATTGAGGCTGAACCATATAAATTCTTGGTATTCTTTTCTTTGAATTGTCGTGTCGCTTTCTCCAACAAGTGGTATCAGAGCAGGTTCAAGGAGCCAGAGTGATCCTTCGGGGGGAAGCAAAGAAGATCCGAAAATTTAAAGTGGTCCAATCAGAGATTGGACGACACCTGCATGTAGAGAAGGTCGAGACAAAGCCAAACGTCGAAACCGCGTTGTCTTCGGAGCCCGGACGCGCCCCCACACTCCTCAAGAAATCGTAGCGCCACTTCCACGCGTGGTATGCGCCTCGCGCACCGAAAAGAGGTAGGGCGCGTGGTCCTCACTCGCCTCACACCCCAGTTACCCCGCCACATCAACATCCATGTCAATAGGTGGGTCCCAGGGTGCTACGCCAGTCACTGCCATGTCATCAAAGAATATTTCGAGGAACCCGAATATTCCGACAAGGAATATTTCGAAAGATTCTGGTTTTACTTTCAGAGTAGTTTTTTGGTCGATTCAAGGGTTTTCAAGCCGGGTTTCGAGCAGGTCATACTGATTCCAAAGGTTTTGGGCCATCCTGAATCCATTGGTGCAGTCAGAATTTAAAAATTCTACCTCGATCAATGTGAATTGAGATAGCGGAGAGTATGGTTACCGGTATGATGATGTTGCCTACTGCGAATTACATGAGCTGAAAGCCGTAGATGGAGGATATCCTTTAAGCAAATGATATGTACAATCCATTGGAGAATGAAGGCAAGAAACCGGAGGGGATTGATGACTCCGACGTCATGTAGCGCGCGGAGGTGCTTGGTACCAGCCAGTGGAGATGTAAAAGTAGAGGAAGATATTGTTCTATATGGGTCCTGCAGTACAAGCAGGGTGTGCGAGCACCCTTGTCGAGGGTGCAGGACACTCGGATGGGAGTGTGGTTGGTCTTCTGGTGACAAGGATGAGTTTGGAGTGCCAGTAGAAGAAGGATGCAAGGGGTGATGAGCAAGGGGAACAACAAAAATCAAATTTGCATGAATGTTCTACTGATGGGAGCCCGGGATGCACCAAACCGAAAGATGTCAAGAACGGATTCTTCCCTTATGGGTATGGAGGGGGACAATTATTGGGGTCCACACCCATATAAGGTAGATTGGAATAGAAGTAGATTTGGAAAGGAAGTTTACTTCCTCCCCAATCTAAGTTTAGGGTTTGCTCTTTGTATCTTTTCTTATAAATAGAGACTTATGTTATAAAATAAGGGGTATGTGAGCATTAGGAAGAGAGAGAGAGAGAAAGCATGGTGTAGCTATTGTATTGGACATGTAGAGTAATTTTTTTAAGCGTTCTTAATAAAATTACTCTGGGTGGACGTATGCCAAATTGGAGCCAAATCTCATAAATTCTTGGTGCTCGTTTCTTTGAATTTTCATTCTGCTTTCCCCGACATTAAGCTACAAGGTCATGTGAACTGATTTGGTTTTCATGAGACATCTGAATTGTCTGTAGGATCGTTTTTCTTTGTTGTTAGGGAAAGTGAAGAAAGATGAATTAGAGGAAATTGTGAGGGTTACTATCACAACCACGTTCTGAGAAATGGACAGGTTATAATCCTACGACGACTATGGGCCTGTCCTTGGAAGAAGATTGTCAACAATTGTTCTCATGTACCGTATTCCTGGATGGCTGCTCGCCACAGAACATGCAGGTTAACTTGTCTTAATCGAAAACGTTGCTGTCTGAAGGTTTGCGACAAATTCATTTCTAACATATATGCTGAATAGAAGAAGCATCAGAAGAAGAAGATGAAATTGAAAAGCAGGAAGCAGTACTACTTACATTCAATCTATGTACCAACCATGTGTTGTGACATACTTTCATTCCCAAAGTGCTTTTTCTACAAATTAACGATCACAAATTCCATGATTTTTGTAGTATATGATCAAGAAAAACCAGAAGCATGCAAGAAGTCATTTGGGACATTGGGAAACGGCAAAGTGAAATCAGTCTTCAGCCATCATAAAAAAGAATTGACGAGACCGATTCCACACTCTCTTTAGGATAAGTTTCTTTTTTTGACCTGTCACTCGAAAAAAGTTGAAGTGGTATACTGTTATATATATGTCCACAGGCATTGTAAATCCATCTATTTAACTTCTCTCCCTCGACGTCTCTTCAGTGGAAGACGTCCTTCTTTGTAATAGCTGTCAAAGTTGCTTGGATCAGGTTATTTCAATTCGTGCAGCAAAGCCTCTAGGAGAGCAGTGGGGTATATATAGCACAAGCGAGGATATATAGTCCTGGGGTTTTGTGGCTCATGCAACTTCTCCTTGTAGCTTTTGGTTCTTTCCTTTTCTTTCTGAGGAGGGTGATGTAGCCAAGGTTACTTAATCTCGTTCTTCATGATTGTGCTGATTCATGTCGTTTTAACTAGACCCACTTCCCCTCGATTGAATGCCGATCGAGTCTCTTTCCAAGTCCACTTTCGTTGTTGGAGGTCATATATTCGATGCTTCTCATGTCTTAAACCATGGAGCAAATAGAAGTATCTTTCGATCACAATTTAATTGGAAGGGAAATTCCAATATATGAGGCTCATAAATGAGATAGATAGCAATTTATTTTGAGCTTCTTGAAAGATAAAAAGGAAATGCAGTTTTTCATGACAATGATACATGGGAATATGATGTCTGGAATCTGGATTAATTGCTTGGTGACCAACTATATCGAACTCGAAGACATCAAAAGAAAAATAATTTTCTAAAAATTTAGTTAAATATTTTAAGAGACCTTATCTAAACAAGAGAATGTCGAATACTAAAACTCTTAGGGATATTTCTATCTGGGAAAGATGTATTTTTTACTAGATTGATTAAGGCTTCAACAATTAATTGTTAAGACAAATTAGAAATAAATGTCTTCGATATATTTGTGATGAAATGCTTATTGTAAGTTTGCAACACTAGCTATACAAAACTCTATTGCCTATTTTAGAATCTCTTCTGAAATAGTATCGCGAGGAGCGAAGCTGGACGAGGCTGAAAAGGGAAATAGCCATCCAGACGCTATAGGCTGGGTGGGGGTCGTACGTCACCAAGAAAAATCCACTGTTGCCCAAACACAATGTTTATTAAATCTTTAGGGTTTGGGGCCCTACTCCCAATTCCCAGCTACCCTGTGACTATCTTTTGGTAATATTACCTAACAAGGGCGTATGTCATGTCCATATACATCTACCCAGAAAACAGTGATTTTTTATATGTTCTTCTAGCAGCTAGGGTTTGTATATGGAAATCTTTAGCAGCCTAGAGGAGGAAGAACAAAAACGGTTGCCTAATCTAGAACTAGAAGAACGTATGGTCAAGGAAAAAAGGTGGAAGTAATTAGTTAGATACAAGAAGAAGAAAAAACATCTATCTGCCTTTCCATTCTAGCTAGCTAGGTCCCCCATTAGTTGTCGTGATATAAGTTTTTAGTATCCTATTATTAATTGGAGCACGAGTTTGGCTGTATTTGCCCTGCACACCCACAAAAGTAGAGATGAGATATATTGTTCAGTGTCACAAATTTATTACTGAACATGACAAGTGAACATCAATATGGATGTTTTTCTAAGGAGAAAAAGGTAACAAGTACTTTTGTAAGTTGGTACAGCCATAAGAAAATGCATAAAATGAGAGCTAAAAATCAGACACTAATTCATAGCATATCGGATCAGGATCCTCTCCATTTTATTATTGTAATTAAATGATCCAATTCGGAGAGAGAAAGACAGTATGTAATGCATGATGTAGAGTCCACACAGATAAAGATTCCTTGCATTTTGCTACCGGAATTGCACCCATACTGCAATTTGGAGAGAGAGAGAGACACAATATGTGGACTTTATTGTAGAACTCATACTGCTCGAAAATTTACACTAACAACATTAAATTGTGTAAGGTCCACTTGTTGTGTATATCTCTCTCCGAATTACACATGCAATTCAGACAGTAAATTACATAGATCTTAGTCTAAGTCCACACTACCCGACAATTAATATGGACATCATTTAAATGTTCTAGAGCTAATATATTATTTCTATCTATCTCTGAATTTGACAATTTAATTCGGACGGTAAATTAGAAAAAAAATTCATAACAAATTTCTCAAAATAGATTTAGTCATATATAAACTGAACAAAGGAGATAGAAAGAAAAGAGAGAATGAAAATGACTATGAGTTTTCTTAGCATCATGTTCATGATTATGCTTAAATTCATGAACCTCCATGTATCAAATCTTATAAGATCTGTTAGCTTTATCACCAAGTCAATTTCTCGACCGGATTGATATTGAATATATATCAAGACTCTTTAGGAGAACCCTAATCTCGGACAACTTGCAACTTTGAGTCAAGTGGAGAGATATTGTTGCAAGCCCCTGCAGGTAATGAGAGCCAGCAAAAGTGGACCTAGTGTCAGCTGCAACAGCGATGTTAATTATGACAAATCCCTACATCAAATTCGGGAAGATCTCCATCATACAACCAGTAATTAACCTTATTATTATAACTATTATAATTTTTTTTGGGTCCGACCATGTTGCTTACTTTATGGCAGCTGGGTGGTCTTGTTCTCATATGCTGGATGCGGCCCATTGACCTGGCATTCCACTCCACTAAGGCATTGATGGAGATGTGAGTAGATGAAGACAATTTGAAACGCCCAAAAATTAAGATTAAACAATGCCAAGCCATAAAGAGAATGACACATCTCGGAATGTCTTTCTGGAATTACAATTACGAATCTCAGAGAGGAGTCAATTTTGTGAGCCATCTAGTACTTGACATCACAAATCTAGGTAGTAGAAATTATTTTATTACCTAGGAAGTGATCAAATTAAGGGGTTTTATATAAAGTTAGTGGCCAGTGAGGTGGGTTTTTGGGAAAAAAAAAAGGGAGGAGTCGAGCATGGAAGTAGGTAAAGGTGCCATTCCACACTGATCTAGTGTAATATTGGACATATCACTAGCTCACAAGCACAATATCTTAAGCAGTGGAGGCAACAAATTATAATATATTTTTATGTGCTTAAGTACTAAATGGGATTACATATATATAATTGAGAGGCCTACATCATCAAATGAGAGTGTTCATATATATCCTTAATTTGCGTGTCAAAGCATCATTGAACAGGTGGGTATCAGATTAATTGAAGCATTAAACCTGTAAATATCTATTTAATTTGATTTTGCTGTGTACATACATGGTCTTAGAAGATACGAACATTGGCAAATCATATGCACAAAGTTAGCTACAAGTTCGTGATTTTTGTCACTGATTTGTGAATTATCTACCACTTATTTCAAATTAAAGCTTAAGTTAGCTATTAGGAAGAAATAAATTTGAGTATTTGAATTATCGCTCCAATACTCGATTTTAATTGAATAAATTCAAATTTCAACCTATATAATATTTAATTAAAATTAAAGTAAAGCAGGAAATTAACTTTTGAGATTAAGATCTTGGCAGCTTTGATACCATATAATCTACTCCTTAACCCAAAATAAAGACTTCATTGAATCTGTAGGCTATTCCTAATAAATATTGTTTGCTTAAACTCCATTAATGTTGCATGTCATGCCATCGTCATGCTAACATGCATGTTGGGTAGGCCCCAAAATCTTCCTTTTGATTTTCTAGGCCCTGAAATGATCTATAATTGACGATCCCCCAATCTTAGGTACGTAATTGATTGGGTATAACATAGAGATTAGGCGAATCTTGCAGCATTTAAAGTTGACGTAAAGTGCATATCACTCAGGTGAATGACAAGCACGATTATTAATTTTGTCTAATCAAGCTGCAAGAAAAGTAGGGAAGATTACCTTTGAATTTTCTTTTCTTGTCTTCTTCTCATGGGTTCCATGACTTCAACCCAGAATTATGTAACCCATGACCTCACAGACGTCTCAGTACTGGTTAATTATTATGACAATCTTAGTCTCGTTAATGTTTAACATGTTTTCCTAATTGATATTGTCGCACTTAGGGAAAGGATAGACATATCTGTCAGGCAGTCTTTAACATCACCATTCCAATCACACAACGTAACTTGATCTGCAGTATTGGTCAAATACCCCAGTTCCCTCCGACCACAAGCATTTGTCTTTTCCTTTCGCGTTGAATTGTTATAATTTCGTGGATAATACGTTATATATACTCGAGTTATTCGGGGATCGTTCTCCCGGACAAGAGTACGTATGTTAGTGTATGTGAGGATTGTCGTATTCTAGTGCTGGTTCAAGATAACGTACGTACACCATATCTCACCAGGCCACAAACCCTAAAAAAAAAACCCTAAGCTTTTACTGACAGTTCTTTAAACAGCGGTTAAAAAATCACTGCTAAGAGCTGGAGGAAAGGAAAAACATCGCAAAGTACTTACATTATAGAAGGGTGATCAAAACGAAGTTTATGGGTAGATTAAGTAGATCTAAGAATTGTCTGTAATTTTTTATTTGAGTTGCATATATAGTTGGGAGGAAGAGATATAATAACTGGACTTCATCGTAGGGTTTATGTTTCTTGAAATTTTATATAGACAACATTAAATAGTGTAGAGTCTATATTTTGTGTCTATCTCTTTTCAAATTGCACCACACAATTCGAGTAAAAAATTGCAGAAAATATTAATATTGACTAAAGAACAAAATAAATTTGCAGAAGACAAAAATTAAGGAAACATCATCCACACAAACTTCAACATTTCTATGAACAAAACCCAAGTTTATGGCTGGAATTGAAATTCGGAGAGTCCCCACCAAAAACTGTGAGTGGCTATCAAACGTGTGGAAAGTGGTCCTTCGATTAGCTGGTTTCAAATAATTGAATCCCTCTGGGATACCAAATCATATATGGGGAGGGACTACAGGCCTACGACCTTAAGCCAGAGGAGTTGGCATGTTTATATAAACAAACAGCCAGCTTTATAGGAGTAGTACTATAAACTTGCTTGGGCTTCGACTTTTTCAAGTTGGATGTTGATTGGTCATGTTCAGATGTAGATTGCAATAACCAAACAAAACGACTGGCAATACCTCATAGATGTGCATTAGCAGTCGATTAGGCGCTTTCACAAATGAGCGACCACACAACGCGTTTGGAAATTGGGTATATAAGTGGTCCAGAGTACTCCCCCCTTTGCCAAACCGTACGGCTTGAATTCTTGCCTCAAAAGTGAGACCCATATATAATTCTAATTTCATGATTTCACATTTGATCAAATTAATTGTAGAATTAATCACCAACCCGATGAAATCTGATCTCAAATAGTAAAAGAAAAAAGTTCCTATAATATCATTAGTTTAAATAAGGGTCTAAACTAGTATATTTGACACATTAAGTCCACGAACTATCAAATTTTATCAATTCATGCCCTTAAAAAAGATCCAATGATCAAACTCGTGCCACATATGTTGTGAATGATCCACGTTGTACGATTTTGACCCTCAGATTGTATTTCAAGATGTAATTTGATTAATTATGAAAGTTGGAGGAATCAATATGTCTAGATTAGTAGTTTAGACCTTTATATGAAAAATATTAGTAGTTAGAGAGCTCAAAGTGATTTTTTCCCTTCACTAATTCTTTTAAGATATTAAAATGGTGGTTGAGATCTTCTAAATTATTGTAATCATATTAGCTCTAATGTACCGGGTTCGATTAGGGCCCGCCAAAACCAGGGTTATGTTCGTGTTGAGTAAAAATATAGGATTTTAGATAAGTTGTGAATTTTTATGTTGAATAGTGTTTTATTGGTGTTTGTGTAAAGTGGAGAGATAAATGATTTGATGTAATTGTTTAATAAAAAAATATTGGAGTTATGTGAAAAAGTATAGAGAGAGAAAATTTATGTTGAATAAAAAATTAAAAAATTGTTAGAGATTGTGTAAAATGTATTGGTGTTTGTGTTTGAATTCTGAATATGTTCGGTGGTAGATTTGTGAATATACTTTAGAATCCTGAAAAAAGTGTGAAAACGAACATGTCCCTGGATTCTTGAGTGAGAGTCGTACTACAAAAAGAAGAAGATATTATTGATCTTCTAAAAGCCCTCGCATTTTAATTATAGTAAAGTTATTGCTTAATTAGCTTTTAATTAACGTTGGGCCGAGGTGTGTGTTTCGGCCCAAACGCCCAGCTACTTTCGGAGTTAATAACTGGACTAAGGCCCAAGGTGGTACTCCTTAGTTAAGACTCACTGGATTTGGGCTTTACTAAACTTTGGAAATTGGATCTCCCGTCACAGCTCGACCGGGTCCATCGTATTTCTTTGAGGAAAATAGGCAATAAATTAATCTTTCTTAATTAGTCTAACTGCTTTACCAAGAGATTAGAATCTTAATAAATATTGAAATGTGATTAAAAATATTGACTCAAGGTTTTCTAGTCGGTACATATGAATTTTTAAAAATTTGTTTTAGGATTTTAGTATTTAAACTGTTTTTCAACAGAAATTAATCAAAATATAATTAATAATTAAGATAAAAGAATCTTCCATAAAATTATCCTAATAAGGGTGGACCCTGACCCTGCTGTTGATTTTGTACCAAACGGTCATTGGCGATCACGCGCTTTCACCTGGCGTGTCCCTTTCTCCCTCTCTCCCTCTGTTTCTTTTCGCTCTATTCTTTACTCTGTCCTCTGCAATTGACGGGGGAATTGAAGAAAGGTATCAATGGCGAATCACATAGCGAAAGGAGAAGAATTGGAGAAGAAAGCAGAAAAGAAGATCAATGGCTGGGGTTTGTTCGGCTCCAAGTACGAAGATGCTGCTGAATTTTACGAAAAGTCTGCCAATTCCTTTAAGCTCGCCAAAGCTTGTGAGTATTGCTACTTCTCTCCCTCTCTTACTTATATCAAGCATCTATTACTATCTTGTTTTTTTCCTTTTACGTGATCATCTACTTTAAATTCTTCGTGATGGAAACCGGTGTACCGCCCTGTGTTTGGTTACCCCGAAAATCTAGAAAGGTAATTAAGTAATTAACGTTCTGCGGCATATTTTCTTTCGTCAATCTGAGAAAATTCAGGTGTTTGTATAGGCAAGTCAAAGTTAAGTTTCTTTTTTGTTTTTTAAATTTTGTGGGAAAAATATCTTCTATTCCCGTGATTTGATATCATAGGTGCATGGTCTAAGTATCCAAGAATTTGCATGTTGATCGTCATATACATTTCTGTCCAGGGGATAGAGCTGGATCAGTTTTCATCAAGCTGTCGAATTGTCATTTGAAGGTGAGTGTTTAGCTATCAAACGGTTAATCTCACGCTGATGCTTCTATTTGTGCTAACTATGATTTAGGATTTACGGGTGCTGTTTGCAGTGCGATAGCAAGCATGACGCTGCCACTGCTTATGTAAATGCTGCAAATTGCTACAAGAAAATATCGGCTGAAGGTGCATTTTATGTTCGCTCAATAGCGTGTTTACTGCTTTCATATAAGTGAATTCTGCTTTTATAGTCTTTCTGCCAATACTTGCGAACTTTGCTGTGTCAGTTTTTTTTCCCGATACTCCCAACATTTTATTAGGATTTTTATTTAGATGGTGTTGACTACGTTTCATCACTGTTTCACTATGCATTTCCCACCCTATAGGACAGTAATTTGTGCATGACACTTTGCTTTTGCTGTAAAACTTGAGAGCATTTGGAAGCTATATAGGAGTGCTGACACTTTGACTTCGTTCCTTCTTATCACATCAGGGATCAGTCTTGGTTGTTATGATTTTCAATTCTCTCAAGAAATCCATGTGCCCCATTAGGTTTCGTAGTGGTTCAGTTCACTTCCTTTTACCTGGGTTGAGTGTTTTGGGAGAAATTCCTTGGTTAACAAACATGCCATTATTCGTACCACCAGCTATTTTATATTTTTAAGGATATGTACAAAATTTTGACTAAGCTGATTCACTCCTGTTATCTTTACGCTATGATTCAGCATTTCTTTCCGATACAGTTTAGTTTGAGTTTCAAGATAAAACAGTAACCCATGGCTATTTTTGAAATTAGCCTAAATTTTTTTCTGTTTTGGGTGTTCCATAGGTGCAATATCATGCTTAGACCAAGCAATGAATATTTTCCTGGATATTGGCAGACACAACATGGCTGCAAAACACTGCAAGGTACAGTTTGCAACAATATCATTTACCTGATTTATTGTTCTAGTATTTTGTCCCTTGAATCCGTTTACTAGATTCTCCCAACTCCTCTACAATGCAACCTTTCATCTTGTAAATATTTCCCTTCACCTTTCCATTTCAGTACTGTTAATATATATTGTTGCGTGGATATACTTCTAGAACACAGTTTTAGGCTCTTATGAAAGGCTGAATTCATTAAGGCCCAATAAATTGCAGCTTATTTGTACTACATGTTGGCTTCAGGAAATCGGTGAGTTATATGAGCTCGAACGAAACACAGAGAAGGCTACTTTATATTTTGAACGGGCTGCTGAATTATATGAATATGGGGAGGCATCAACCTCTGCAAACCAGTGCAAGCAGAAAGTTGCAGAATTTTCTGCTCAATCAGGACAGTGAGTGGAGTTATAACATAAGTGGAATCCGGCAGTCGGGAGTCTTTGCCATTGCTTTTGATTGGAAATATCTCATTTGAATGCATCTAAAGTTTTTATGATGTATTTGTTGCCAGTATATTCGAATAAGATAAACGGAAGTTTTTACAATCATTATGCCATTAGATTCTCCTCACAAACTTCCCAACTTGTAGATAGGCCTTTTGTATTCTTGTGTAATCGGAAGGTAGGTGAGATAGAAAATTGAAGCATATACTTCTGAACGTAATTGTTCTTTGTTTTCATCAGATACCAGAAGGCGATTGAGATATATGAGGCGATAGCACGGCAGTCCATTAACAATAACTTACTGAAGTACGGTGTAAGAGGATATCTTCTTAATGCTGGCCTCTGCCAGCTCTGTAAGGGCGATGTTATTTCCATTAACAATGCATTGGAAAGATATGAGGTCCATCTCTCGTCTTTTGTTTGATTTTTTGATTCCCCACGTGGTTTGATTGTAAAAGGTTAACTTTATAACTAATACTTTTGGATGTATTTAATTGATTGTGCAGGATTTAGATCCAACTTTCTCCAGGACTCGGGAATACAAATTTTTGGCTGTAAGTGGTGTCTTCTAGGCCATGAAAACTTCATATTTTTCTTCACTCGAGTTTGTCTTAGAAATTAACTTGTGCTTTGCATTTTTATGCAATTCTGAGACTTCATTAGTGTCAGAAAATTAGTTATCGAAAATTGTTCCCCTAATGTTTCATTTTGGTTGATAATTATGCTTGTTGAAGTGAAGTGGTTTTAACATGTCAGGATTTAGCTGCCGCAATTGATGAGGAAGATGTCGAAAAGTTCACCGGTATTATCAGGGAATTTGATAGTATAACCCGGCTGGTACATCTCCTTCTGTCACTGCGATCTGAATTCTCCTTTCGTCACTACAATCAGAATTCCTTACCTTTTCTTTATTTGATTGTGAAGTGAGTGAGATAGAAATCATATGCAACCTGAAGTAGTAGTGTTGCTTTGGATCTTCACTTTGATGACCTTATTGAACTTCTGAGAAACATCTGTAGATATACAGACAAGTGTTGCGAGTCTGGTAGATTTGCTTGAGGTATTTGAAAAAGTCCAGTTAATATACCCTATTAACACTTATCCAAGATTTTCGGATAGAAAAATACAATTCAATGTGAATTTAAAATTTTGGTACGGAATTTTACCAATACTCAAGCACTAACACAGTATTGATTATTATTTTCTGTTTTTGGGTCATAGTAAAAGTGTAAAAGTGGTGACTGGTCATCAGTTCAGTGTCTAGCAGATAATAAACAAGGGGACAGATAGAAGTGATGCCCTATTGGTTAGATGAAGTGATGAACATAGATAAGACCTTTGTTACTGAGATTTTTTGTGATAGTCCTGGTCATTCATCATGCCACCATTTATTATCCTTCTGAATTTCTGAACCTCTTTTCTCTTCTCTTATCAGTTACTAATTTTCTGAGTGTTTATAAATTTGACTGGGTTGTCACTTAGCTTTGATTTTCTGTTCTATAGGATCCTTGGAAGACCACCCTTCTATTGAGAGCGAAGGATGCCCTGAAGGCCAAAGAGCTAGAGGAGGAGGATTTGACCTAAATTGATTTTGCATCACGTTTGGCTTGTATATATCAGTAGCATGCTTGTCAGCCATGCTCATAATTTATGCCTTTTCTCGCATATAACTGCTTTTTACTTTTAAATTGAAACAACGGGGCGGCTCTATGTCATTTGGAGCCTTAGGCGAGTTCTTAAAATGTGGCTTTTTAATAGATTACAAAAGGTTGTTTTTAAATATAAAGTATTAATAAATTTTAGTTAAAGAGATTGTTTCGCTAGCCTTATAAGATGTAAAATTTAAATTTAAATAAACTAAAAACTTCAGAGTAATAGCAACGCGCGAGATGAGGAGCCATCATATTCCCCTCCCTCGGTATCCACCTAAACTGCCAACGAGGATGATCCTTCAAATGCGCTCTGATAGTCACCATGCTGCTACAATAATCCACTCTGGAGGAATATCCAGAGACTCAACTTGCTGAACCGACACCTGTGCGTCACGTCACCCTCTAAAATAGCTTCAGACGGCCAAATCCTCCGCCAGCGAGCAAGCTAAACGTGCTGCACGTAGGGGTGTGCATTGGCGGTGGCGGTGGCGGTTATGCCTCCCACCGCCACCGCCAATAGCGGTGATCAATGTGTTACCACCGGTACCGGCACCGGTGGTAACACATAACCGGGCCCAACGGTAGTGGTAACACCGGTGGCGGTGGCGGTGAACCGCTACCACCGCTGGGCCCAGTTTTGGGCCATTTGGGCCCCTATTTTGGGTCCATTTGACCTTTTTTGCCCTCCTTTTTTGGGCCATTTGAGCCCTTTTCGAATATTTTTTTGGCCTTTTTTTGCCCTCTTCCTCTCAGGCTCTCACCTCTCCATCTCCCACCTCTCTCTCGACTCTTCCTCTCCCTATCCCTCTCTCTCTCTCTCTTTCAGCTCTTTATCCCTCTCTCCCTCTCTCGGATCCTCTCTCTCTGGCTCTCTTTTCTCACTCTCTCTCTTCCGCAGTTCTCTCCCCCTCACCCCTCAGGCTCTCTCTTTTCTCCCTCTCTTTCTCTCCCACAGTTCTCTCCTCTCTCTCCCCCTCTCTCCCGCAGTTCTCTCCTCTCTCTCCCTCTCACTCCTTTGGCTCTTTCTTTTCTCCCTCTCTCTCCCCCGCAGTTCTCTCCCTCTCTCTCACCTGCCTTTCATTACTTTTTTTAAACGGTGGTGGCGGTGAACCGCCCAGCAGTTGGCGGTTTCACCGCCACCGCCATTTTCACCGCCATCTGGTGAAAATGGCAACCGCTCCCGCCCCCGCTAACAAGCGGGGAGCGGTGACCGGTGCCGGTTAACCGGCACACCGCCGGTACCGGTGAACAGCCCTAGCTGCACGAGCTTCTCCTTTGAGGACCTCCGTGCCAGCAAAACCACTCAAGCGAGCTTTAATAATTTCGCCTTTCCAATTACAACAAACAACAGCGATACTAATCCATTGGCCATTGAAAGCAGCATCATAATTGATCTTCAAAATACCCTCAGTAGGAGGGGTCCATGAGAGGTTAGCCACCAGTACCACGCATCAAAGTGATCATAGCACCTCCTCTGAATTGAGCGAACAAGCTCCAGCAAATTCAGCTCAAGGTTCTCATGTACAATTCTGTTACGAACATTCCAGATGGTATCTAGAGTAATGGAAATTGCTAACAGCATCTTCGACCAACCATCTCTCTTGTTACTGGGTAGATTGCCAGAGTCCAAAACAAAATTTTAACCATAATTGTATCGGGCGACCCCGGAAGCGTTCTGTGTTTAATGGCCATGGCCCTAGGCGCTAAAGATGAGAACTGACCCAGCAGTCCAAAAATAAATGTTCTAGTGTCTCCCGTCATCTTACAAAGAGGACAGAATTGAATGGCTAGAAAGGGGCTACTCCCTATCGGCAAAGCTTTCGCTGCGATCTTCCACATTAATAAGCCTCAACCTGTGTTGGATTTTTAGCTTCCAAAGCTTTCGCCATTCCTGTGAAGAAAGGGCACCTGAATCTAGAAGACGATGACGTTGATCCTGGAAATACGCTTCTTTCACAGAAAAGACCCCTTTAGGCGAGAGAATCCAACGTGGAGTATCTGAGTTTAGAGAATGATGAAGAGGAGTGTCTAGAATAGCTGTAGCAGATTGGTCCTCGAAGAGGGACAACACCAATTGCTCCTTCCAGCTATGAGTATTCAGATCAATCAGATCGCTGACATAATTCAAATTTCTAGACACAACACCTCATTTGAGTCGTGGTATAAAACCCTCCACGCCGGGAACCCAAGGAGAGGTCCAGACATTCAGTTTGCTTCCAGATTTAATCGCCCAACAAAAGCCCGCGGCCACAATATCCCGGGTGTAAAACAAACTTTGCCAAAACCAAGAAGCCCCTTGAACAGATCGGCCTTGGAGTAATGTAGAACCGTAGTCAGTACTTAGCAATAAGAGATTCACCCATAGACAATTTTTATTCAACATCAACTCCCAAACCCTTTTAGCCACAAGGGCTCTATTCAAATCCTTCATACGCCGAAGGCCAAGACCTCCACAATCTTTTGGGCGACAAATACTCTACCAAGATTTAGGGTGAAATTTTCCGGTTTCCCCATCAAAATTCCACCAAAAATTTTTCATTTGAATATCCAGATTCTTGTTCATACTCTGGTAAAATAAAAACTGACATTAAATAAGAAGGAATAGCTTGAGCCACCGATTGCAATAAAACGGTGTGGCCAGCTTGGGAGAGAGCACGTGCCTTCAATCTTGCAAGTCTATTGACAATCTTCTCTTGCACTTCCTTGCGAACAAGCTTCCTAGATCGTGGGCAGGGGAGGGGTGGAACCAAACCATGGCGAACCATGGCGGCCGTCATGGTTGACTCTGCCCAAAATAAATTTTTACATGTGTTTTTTAAATAAATAGGTTGACTTGGGCCCACCATGGTTGAGCCCAGGACCCAGGCCAAATGAAGCTTCCTCAAGTCTAACAGCTCAATATTGCATAGCCTGACCGGTGACAGCAACAAAAATTAAAATAGCCCCACATTGCACACCGCTTTATTTTCTCACCCTCAAGCCTCAGAATTGTGCATCTGATCTCTTAGCTCTCTCTCTTAGATTTTCTCTCACGCTTATGAAGCCAAAAACACATCGTTTCAATTTTTTTTACCTTCTATAATTCTATTCGTGACTCTCTTAGCTCTTCTCTTTATCAAATTTTCTCTCACAAACACACGACAACGACATACTAGTAACATACTACTAGTGCCTCTCCACCCCTGCAGCACCAACTACCGCCTACCGCCCAGGTATGGCTTTCAGTCTTTCCTTCCTTTCTCTCACTTGTCTAGTTGCCTCTCACTTGTCTAAATTTAATTCTCTCTATATCTCAAGCCTAACTTCTCAGATTTTCTCCGACTCGCCGTGCGGCCACCACCCTCCAGCTCTTGCTCACTCCTAAGAGATTATAAAATTATAAATTATGTTGGATTTGATCATTTTTATTCTCAAGGCTCGTGGTTTACATTTTACCGTGCTTAAAAAAACCATTACGGGAATATATTCATCCAGCCAGAAAAGCCACGCGCACTAACGACCAATGACAAAGACACACTGTTCCAAGATTTGGCGCTACTCTGCCGTTGGAACAATTTGTTTAATCAAGAGAAAATGAAAGAGAACCACCACCTTCACCTCGACCGTTCGCTCACTTCTCTACAGACTACGGCTCTACTAAGTACTTCCGAATCACGCTTCACAAATTCTCTGTACCACCCCCTACGCTTTTCGCCGATCATCTAATTTTCTCACAAATCGTAGCTCCTCCTTCTACGATGGCCTCAATCGCTCACAGCTTGAACCTTGCCTTGCTTCGCAAGAAGCTACAGAACGACTTGCAGACTCTCTTTACTGCTCAGAATTCGTTTGTCCTCTCCCCGAACTTCGTGAGACTGAGTAATAAGTCGGATGGCTACTCGCAGGCCCGACGGTCTGGTTTCGGAGTTCCACGAGCCACCGCGGAGGTTGTGGATGATCGTGTTGTAGAGAAGGAAGATAGGGCTGAGGAGAGAGGTAGGGTTCTGAGAGTGGGGCTCATTTGTGGAGGTCCATCTGTGGAGCGTGGAATTTCGCTTAACTCTGCGAGATCGGTTCTTGATCATATACAGGTATCTTTTAGCTTTTGGCCTGTATATGCATAAAAAAATATTCTTAATGTATATTGTACTGCCGGAATCCAATACTATTCGGACACATAGAGAATGTAGAGAATCGTGTTTAGAATCTGTTCGTGTGTTTTGGTGACACTCCGTTTTGTTCGAGAGAAATTAGTTGGAAGAGAAAAGGAATAGGAACTTGATGTCTTTCTTGGCTCCTGAGTAAAGGAAGAACTACGTAACGAGACGGAGCAAGCGGCAGTTTTTTAGTAGAGTTTTTTTGTTTTTGGTTCCTTTTTTTGATTGAAACTTCAATTTAAGATTTGATTTCATCAGTTTTTCGTTTTTGGTCTAATGCTTTTCCCGCTCATTTCATCAGTTCTTGGAAACGAAGAGGAGTCTCAGTCTGAAGTTGGTTTGCTAGATGCGTGATTCGTTGTTTTGTTTCATTTTGTACCAGGGAGAAGATTTGCACGTGAGTTGCTATTACGTTGATTGTAATCTCAATGCATATGCAATATCCTCAGCTCAGGTTTGTGCGATGTTCATTTTTCCAAATCTTTTGCTCCTTCTTGATCACTTATGAATTGTGGTCAGTATTGGGCGTTAAAGTGTTAGTTCATTTGAGGAAAATTCGAAGGGGAACATTATTGCTCATTTCGCACTGGAGTTGCAAGATGTTTGTATAGTCGGATCTTCACATAGGAACCCTTAAGCACAACTAGAAATAACACACTAATATATGGGTTAGAATTGTGCCTGGGAAAGTTTTGGACCTACATAGCCTTCAGAAAACAGAACATGTGACGGGGATTTAAACTTCTGGATGCAGTTCAAGAGATGATCTGGACTGATTGTAGGTCTAATGCTATGGGATCTTCTGGTAATTCTCCTTGTTAATGTATTGATCAAGGCTGATCATATTTGTGATGGAGTTGATGACAAATACTTCAATTTATAGCCCATTTTCTCTGCTTCAAGAGGAGTTTGTGGTGAAGGTGTTCTATCCATCTGCCTTTGGTTGTAGTTGGACTTTGCTTTTGGTTGTATTTTCTTGCTCATGGTACTAATGCATCGCTTAAACTGGTTTTTAATCCAGGGATCTGTTATTGAGTTAGTCGCTTTCAATTGAATATTTCCGTTCAAAATGGATTGGTGGTTCTTTTGCTCATTTATTTTCTTTTTCGTCTCACAACATGCACATGAGCAGAAAACATATTATTTGTGCGAAATCCTTCTTGATATATACTTGTCTTTTAACTCTCTGTCTATATTTCATTTGCAGGCATACTCGAACACTCCTGCTGATTTCGATTTTAAACTTGAAAAGTAAGGTGGATGTTTAAATTGCAGTATTTATTTTCTGTATGTGGCTGAAATGTTATGATGGCTGATTGTACTGGTTTTGCAGCCTCGCCCAAGGTTTCCGGTCATTGTCTGAATTTGCAGAACATCTTGCTGCATCTGTGGACATAGTGTTCCCCGCTATACATGGCAGATTTGGTGAAGATGGCGGCATTCAGGTTTAGTGTGTCATGGCCCTTGAAATCTCAAACATACTATCAAAAGTACATATATCAGTAGTCTCTGTCTCTCTCAAATGTTTTTGAAGTGGTAATCGATTGACAGGGTGTGAATAACGTATGACGGTATTTCCAGGGGCTCTTGGAAGAATACGGTATTCCATTTGTGGGCACAGGATCAAATGAATGTCTCCAGGCATTTGACAAGGTAAAAGAAACTCTTTGATCTTGTTAAAAGTGATTCTGTTCATACGTAAGTTTTTGATGCATTCTTTTGTAATTGAGCTTCCAAATGGGTTCGTGTCCGCTTATGCATCATATGTTGGGGATCTTAAAGTTGCTAGCTGTTGAAGGGAACTGATCCTAACAGGGCATGTAGGACTCTTAATAGGAAGTATAAATCTAAAACCTCCATGTAATTTGCTGCACCTTGAGGCTTGATGATGCCATTTCGCCTACAGTACACGTTTCTTGTACGTCTGCACCACCTGTGGTAGAAACAGAGTGTAAAATAGCTTCAATGTTTATTTGGGGATGCGCATATCGTTGAAATTAGGCTGATATATGAACTTCTTTAATATTCATGTATGCAAATTGTTTAATGATGGGAATTATAAACTTACTTTGCGTAACCTAAACTAGCAATATGGACCCTCCTTGCTAATCAAGATCAGAGCCTCAAATATGTAGGTCCAGCAGAATTATCATCGATTTGCAATGCCAAGGAGCTCTGTACAAAATCATATCTTTGCCTTTCTTTCATATAACCTTCAATGTTACTTGTGCCGCTATTGTTCATTTGTTTGTTAGGAAAAACACTAACCACTGGTGTCATGAATAATTGGCAGTATGATGCCTCCTTGGAGCTCAGCAAACAGGGATTTGCAACAGTACCTAGTTTTTTAGTGCAGGTTTTTTCTCAACCAAGTTCTATCTGTGGATATCTAGTCATACTTTTTCATGTGTGGTAGCACAAATGCTTGCGTATCTGTTCAGTACTACATGCATAATATTTCTGTAACAAAGGCATGGCATTTTTTTCAAGGACATACATATGTTTGATGATTTATGTATACTGCCATAAATATACCTAAATACCTTTAGAGATAAATAAACAAAGCCTTTGGATGCTGAGTACATCCTAGGGAATATATTGCTCATAGAGATTCTCTTAAAATGGTAAGCTCCCAAGCAGTGGAGTAACATTTCTAGATACAAGTTATACTAATTTTTTGTTGTTTTGGGTCATGGAATGGTTGCACCCCTTCTTTCTGGTTAGTGGATGGTAGAGGCTCATTATTTGCAGTTTCTGCTCACCGTCTACTTCTGATTTTACTTGCTATCTTTTGTGATACGAACCAGACTTGACTGGTTCTTTCAGATTTTAAGTTCGTTAAATTTGCAAACTCTTTGGCTCTGCTGACTACTGGATTTTGTTTTAGGCAAGTGAAAAGAACGATTCTGAACTATCAAAGTGGTTTGCTAGAAATCAGTTGAACCATTACTCGGGGAAAGTAGTGGTAAGAAATTTTTCATGTTGTATGTAGAAGTTTGTGATGTATTGAGCTTCTTTCTCTTACCATTTCAGGTAAAACCAGCAAGAGCTGGATCAAGCATTGGTGTTGAGGTTGCATATGGTGTACCTGATTCTTTGGCAAAAGCTAAGGAAATTGTTTCAGAGGTATGCTGGGTTTTTTAGATTTGATGTTGAGGATTGGTCTAAAATTTGCTAGCTTAGTTTAAAATGTTGAAACTGATTACCATATTAAGTTTTCTTCATGACATGGCTGCAAATTTTGGACTCGAATCCCTATGCATGATGGATTATATATTATAAATCCTTGTTCTTCCCAATTGTTTACAGGGAATTGATGATAGAGTGCTTGTTGAGATGTTTCTTGAAGGAGGGAGTGAGTTTACTGCCATTGTACTTGATGTGGGCTCTGGTTTGCATTGCCATCCAGTTGTACTATTGCCAACTGAGGTATGAGCTCTCTGTGTTTCATCTGATTCATTTTGGAGTAATGCCTAACCAACACTTGGGAGATGTTTGGGAGCCAACATGTTGGGCTCCCAACATTTTGGCCTCAATAAATAATATCACAAAATTCTCTCTCTCCCTATCAAATAATCACTTTTTACTCTAAATAAATATAAAAAATTCATTTAAATCATCTCTCTTCACTTTTTCACATACTTCAAAACCCCAACATTTTAACAAACAAACATCACCTTAATCATTTAGGATGTAACGTCCAGTGAACAGAAACTATATGCTGATCTCAGAAAAGACAGGAGAAAGAAAAAAGAAACAAAGGAGGACATGTTACTAGTTGGACTTACTATAAATTGGTTACTAAAAGAGAAATGCTATGCCTTAGTGCTCTGTATCATGAAATTAAAAATGTATCAGATGCTTAGTTGTATCTATAAAGATTGTAAGAATTTTTCCTGTAACCTCTATAGTGCTTCTACTTATTGGGTTGACTAATCTTTTATACTTGTGTAATATTCTTGGAGAAAATTGATACAAAAATGACATCTTCTTTTTATTCTCCAGTTCTATTCCCATAACGAGTTAACACATGAAGGTTGAAAATGAACTTTTACCTCTGGCTATGGACTACTTTTATTGTATCAGATGAATATGAAGTAAGCTTAAAAGTCAGAATATCAAGTGTAGTAATGACTAGTTTTGAAAATTTATTTCGAGATAAATTGCTCTTCCTGTGCAAGTAAAAATAATTTGTGGAAGCACGGAAATATTTAGATCTCATGGCTGAAACTATTGTTACTATTTACTGTAGCCCATTAATTATGTCCCAAAAGATATTGTCAGTTTAATACTGTGTTTAAAAATTACCAGGTGGAGCTTCAATTCCATGGCAGTGGTGATGCAAAAGAAAAGGATGCAATTTTTAATTACCGAAGGAAGTATCTTCCAACACAGCAGGTACTGCAGTGGTGCATCATACTGTCACGGATACGCTTGCAATTTTTTGTATACAGAATGCTTGGATGCACTTGCATATTAATGGGATTTATGCCATTAATATTTTGTAAGTAAGAGCATATGATGAGATTGCTTTCCATCCTTTCATACCCCTCATTTGTCTTTCTAATAGTCAGAACTTTATGCCTACTCCGCAGGTTGCATATCACACTCCACCTCGTTTTCCTATAAACGTAATTGAAAGCATCCGAGAAGGAGCGTCTTTGCTATTCCAAAGGCTTGGCCTACGTGATTTTGCTCGAATTGATGGATGGTTTTTGCCTAATTCTGTTCATATGCTGTCATCTTCCAACAGCAAATTTGGACGGACGGAATCGGGTAACGTAATATTCACCGATATTAACCTGGTATGTTGGGTGTCTAATTATCCTTGCAGTTTCATCCCATTATTGATGCTTCATTGGTGTTCCAAATAATGATTTTTGTTGTACATATCAGATCAGTGGAATGGAGCAGACCAGCTTTTTATTTCAGCAAGCTTCAAAGGTAATTCTGGGCGTTTCTGACATTATGACAGCTTAGATCACTGTGTTAATAATGTTTCTCATGCTGCTACTTAACCTCATAGAAGTCACCCTCTCCAATATCCAGGTTGGATTTTCTCATTCAAACATTCTTCGGACCATTATTTACCGTGCTTGCATGCGGTTTCCCAGCCTTGCATCATTCTGTAGTGGATCAAGTCATTTGCCCAGAAGATCAAAATCCTCTCAGATTAATGAAGTATTTTCCAACAGAACAAAGCGCAAAGTTTTTGTCATTTTTGGAGGGGACACATCTGAGCGGCAAGTATCACTTATGAGTGGAACAAATGTTTGGCTCAACTTGCAAGCTTTTGATGACGTAAGTATCATCGAGAAGGATGTTGTTGTGTGACGTGTTACAGGGTGCCTTATGATTTGGTTGTGCAAGTGCTGCAGTGTAGATTTTTTAGGTTTGTTCTTTTTGTATTTTAGACTCTGTAGGCATGAATGATACACTAGTAAGCATGAACTTTTCTTTTATACAAATTTTTATACTACCTTGAAATTTTTTCACATTTGCTTGAATTGTCATCCTTACATCTGGTAGAGGTGCAAAATCTATAAGATGTTTCAGAGGGATTTATGGACAAAATGTTACATTTATGTTATGACTCTGCATGAAAGGGAATTTTTGCAGGCTAGGCTATGAATTCCCTTGAAATTGTTCTTGGTCATTAGTTAGTGACTTATGCTTCAAAGTTTCAGTTGTAGGCAACTTGCATTCCCAATTATGATATAATAACTAAGTTGGCAATTTTGGTGGTTACAGCTTGAAGTAACGCCATGCATACTTGCTGCCACAAGTGAAACTTACATTAGCAACGATTCAAACAATGACACAATTGATGTGGGCTCCAGAACAGTATGGTCATTACCGTAAGTGTTGGTCTTTTGTTCTCTCTCTCTCTCTCTCTCTCTATCTAAGGACAGAGAGGAAAGAAATAAGTTTTGATCACCTATAGCTGTCCATGGTTTAAAAATATTTGCTTGCATCGACATATTGTGCATTTGTTGTTCTGCAGTCATATATTCTGAAGTTTCCATCACCCAAAATAGCACGTTGCATTGCATGGTTGATCCACTTTTTGTATTGAATCAAATCAGGCAGTTCATGAGAGCACTAATGTATAAGACTTTTGGTTCTAGAAGTAGTAGCATAAATCTATAAAATTTGATAGAACGTGACTGAGACAGATATAGATGACTTTCACATCATCAAGCTGTCGTAATTTTTTAAAGCATGCATAGGTTGGTGTGGCAATTCTGTTGCTTTTTATTCATTTTGTTGTACAAAGTTCAAAGTGGTAAATTGGTTCTTTGTCAACAGTTATTCTCTGGTGCTAAGACACACAACAGAGGAAGTGATTGCTGCATGCATAGAGGCAATTGAACCAGCTCGGGCTGCACTGACATCTCAGTTTCGGAACAGGGTGATAAATGATCTCATGAAAGGTTTAGCAAAATATGGTTGGTTTACAGGATTTGATATTGCGGATGAGCAACCTATGCGATTTTCTGTGGAGCAATGGATCAAGCATGCCAAGGAACTTCAGGCAACTGTTTTTATCGCAGGTTTTGTTACCATTTGCTTTCTAATGATAGAATATTTCGTTCGACTTTGTTTCCTTCATGTCAATGCATGATAACTAACTTCTAATGCATGATTCATGGCTTTGGAGTATCAAAATGCATCAACGTTCGCCTTTTCATAGGATCCAATGGTTGAAATATGTAGAAAATAGGCTACGTGGTGTAATATTGACAATTGGATCTTATAACAGGGCGAACATTGATGATTTTTGATAGTTTTGGAGTTAAATGTGACGACTTTGGTAGTTTGGGCCTCTTTTTGATATTTTGATGCAAGTTAATGGGCTAAAAGTGAAGATCTCCCAATATAATACTATTCTACAGCCAGTACATGGACAGTACTTCATTAATCAGAATATCTTTATGAACCCTTGCAGGAGTTCTCTTACATCTGTTGTTCTGGACCTAAAGTACATGAAATTATATGCATCTCACTTAATAGGGATCGTCACATGTACTCTTTTTTTAGCACTTTAATCTTCTTGAGTTATATATTATCTATTGTAGTGCATGGAGGCATTGGCGAAGATGGTACACTTCAGGCTTTGTTGGAAGCTGAAGGGGTTTCATATACAGGTATTTTCATGTCGACAATTGTTTCAAGGAGGATATGCTTACCCCTTGTATCAATTTTTCATTTTACCTTTTCTTTTTCAACCGTAGGCCCTGGAGTGATTCCTTCGAAGACTTGTATGGATAAAGTTGCAACATCTCTTGCTCTTAACCATGTATGGCAACTTATCTTCTTAAATGCGAGTGGTGCTGTACTGATATCAGAATCCCTCAGTATGGTTTGCATGTTTTCTTGTTAAGCATGTATTAGGTGTCTTTACATGTACAGCTTGCAACCAAGGGAGTTCTCACCATAAATAAAGATGTGAGGGAAAAAGAGGATCTCCTGAACGTGCCCACAGTGGATATATGGCATGATTTGATCTCAAAGCTTCAGTGTGAAACATTATGTGTTAAACCAGCACGAGATGGATGCTCTACTGGGGTTGCAAGATTATGGTAGGTTATATGCCTTGTGGATCACATTTTTCAGGTTTCATGGATGATTGAACTGTCCGCATGCATGTCATGTCTTCAAGTGAATTCACATACTATGCATGCAATGGGTTTTTTTCATACAGTTTTCAATATATGGTGCTAAATTTTTTTGTTCATGCAGCTGTGCCAATGACCTTGCAGTGTATGTGAAGGCACTGGAGGATTGCCTTCCACGGATTCCTTCGAATAGTTTGTCAAAGGTAGGTACAAAATAGGATTCAACCATGTCAATATCCAATGCATTCTACTCTTTGTTTGCCCAACAATTTTGCCTAGTAACTTGCTAACAAATCCTTGGAAAGGAAATGAGAAAGTTAGCAAGGGGCATGTGTCTAAAGCAAGTATGACACCTGGCTTCGGAGGAGTAAGTCTAGAATTAAAAATGAAGAAATTGAGAATTTGAAAGTATCTTGTCAATATTCTTTGACATTTTAGCTATATCTAAAGTCAGCAAACAAAACCACCATTTGTTACATATCATATTCAAAAGTACAGAGTTTGTTCTTTGTTATTCTTCTTCACCTAAGTGACAGGTGTCATCAATTTGTAACATGGAGGTAAATGCAAATCTTCACATTTGTGTGCTGTAGAGTAAGTAATTATAATTTCCGTGAATCATTTAATAAGCTATTATCAGCTTCTAACTTTGTGCGCTGTATATTTTTCATGTTGATAAATATACAGGCGCATGGAACAATTGAGATGCCAAACCCTTCTCCGAATCTAGTGATCTTTGAACCTTTTATTGAGACAGATGAGATAATAGTTTCAACCAAAGCCGCAAATGAAAATGGGCACCGCCTTATGTGGAAAGGACGCAGTAGATGGGTGGAAGTAACTGTTGGCGTAATAGGAAAATGTGGAGCAATGCACTCGCTGAGTCCTAGTGTTACCGTCAAGGAGACTGGTGATATCTTGTCACTTGAGGAGAAATTCCAAGGTAAGTATTTGCTTGTACTTGTTCATTATTGCATTAATTAAAACATAGAACGACACTACTGTTCTTCTTTTCTTCATGCTTACTGCTTCCATATCGTTAATCATGAATTGATTGGTCTTTGCATGATGTTGCATCATTTTTGAGCTAATGTTCAAAGCATATAAATGTAAGATAATCGAAAGTAGCACCTTTGTGCCTCATGAAGATATTATTTGCTTGACAGGTGGAACTGGCATCAATCTGACTCCACCCCCAATGTCTATTATTAGGTTTGTTAAGAACTCCCTATCCTTTTTAAAACGGAGTGCTTCATGGTTATCAGATTGTACCATATATCTTCAAGGACTTGCATAGCTCATGTTATCTCATTGCTTCAGTTAGTTGGTGGAGTTTAGCACTTCTAGATATCTTCTAGATTTTTTAAGGGTATTTGCTTTCTGTGAGACTTATGTTTTCTTTGTATTGACGTATGTTTGTTCATAATATTGTCTTTGATTCCATATTGATTCGGCCATTTTTAAAGAAATACATTGTCCCAAAATTGTGTACTTCAAACATTTGCATGATTTTTGGGACTTGCTGTTAGAATGTATAATCAAGGCACGGTTAAGACCTCTTACCTTCCTGTATGTGTCACCCTGCTAGCAGAGCTCTGTCAAATTGTTTTGTTTTGTAACAAATCCCACCATGTCATGCCTACTAATTTCCTCTGTTCCATTATCTTTATACTGACTTGGACTGACATTCTTTTTTTCTTTTGCACCTTCGATCAGTAAAAAGGCCTTGGAAAGATGTAAAGAGCATATTGAACTGATTGCAAACACTCTGCAACTGGAAGGATTTTCAAGAATTGATGCATTTGTCAATGTTGACAGTGGCGAGGTATGTTGATTTTATTAAGTCACGGGACATGCTTTCTCCTTCGCCCTTTGCCCTTTTCCATAGCATCAACATGGACACATTTATGCTTATTTTTTGAAGTGAAATTATAAGTACCTTCTTTGACACTTGGGCGCAACTTATTCTTGTCATACTTACAAAAATCTTTACATGTTCATCCAGCTTGGATTGGAAGAACCTATGTTACTTTGTGTTCATGAACATGGACTTAAGGGGCATATCAGACTCCTATAGAGGGAATTTTATTAGGTTCTTTATTGTGTCTTTTTGTATAATGCCAGTACGAGAAGGTTAAGGTCATCTGTTGGTAGGAATCATTAGTCTTGGCTCAATATCTGTTGCTCCCTATCCAACTTAAAGATACTGCCTTCTAGTCATCGTGTTTGATTGTTGTTGAGATCTTTTTAATCCCACTTCTTATTTGCAGGTGCTGATCATAGAGGTCAATACAGTGCCTGGAATGACACCTTCCACTGTTCTAGTTCATCAGGTAAATCTCTCTCTCTATCTCTCTCATTGGTGTTGGTTTGGGGGAGATGGCGTGTCTATTTAGATCCACATGACCATCGTTTGTTTGAATGTCCACTGGGAATTGGTCCTAGTGCGTTTGAAACACAAGTTGCTAACGTGGAGCATTCAGTACAAGGGGTATATTACAAATGCGCTGCAGAAAGATCAATCTTTTTAGAATCCAAGTGATAGATCTATGTTAAAACAGTTGCGAGTCAATTTTTCATGCACGCTGCACAAGGATATACTATTATATGCATTTTCTAAGTAAGACCCGTGAATATCTCAGGCACTAGCAGAGGAACCACCCATGTACCCTCGCCAGTTCTTTCGTATGCTGCTTGATTTGGCATTAGAGAGATCAAAGTGAAGGTCTTGCTTATTTGTTATTTTCCATAACTTTTTTTGAAAACAAGTATTTATCTGGGTTTCTCTTTTGTTCTTTTTGGGCCGAAGCATCTGTATTTGCATGTATTGTATAAAGTCATTTCGTTTGCTCATATCTTTAGACTACTGCCAAGACCCCTTGATTGCTCGAACAAATGAAAGTCTGTAACTGTAATCTGTAAAATACTGCCTGTCTCGATTTCCTAGTTTTTTTTTGTTTTATAAGCAAATGCACTACCGGGTCAACAACCAGAAGAGTCCGAATTAACAATAAAAGCAAGAACAGAATAAAAACTAAGGAAACCGAAAAGATCAGCAGCAGCAGCCCACTTAGCCAAGCGGTGAGCAATGCGATTACGGCGACGAGGAATCCAACCAAGTGAATGCATCATGGGAATCAAAGAACCTCCGAATGGACACCATCCAATCTTCAGCCTGCCAACTAATCCGAGCAGCTTGGTCAAACCCATCCTGGAGCAGAACACTACAATCACTCTCAAAGATAAGCATAAGCAGCTTGGTCGAACACATACTGGGCCGAACAAGTATGTTTTTGCTAAAACATCGTGAGGACTGAGGAGGGTAAGAGATGGTGATGGACCCTGATCTGAAAAAGTAAAGCCCACTGGCCCAAGTATTTGCATGTATTGTATAAAGTCATTTTATTATGCTCGTGTCTTAAAGGATGGCTTTGTGTCGTAAAATTTTTTGTATTGGGTTTAGTGAAAAAGTGAAGAGATAGATAATTTTTTAAATGTTTTTAGTGAAAAGTTATGATTTGATGGGAGAGAGAGATTATATTGTAATATTTTATTGTGAGAGGGTGAAAAATTTTGTAAAATTTTTCACGCAAACACAACCTTAGACTAACGCCAAGACCCTCTGCTTGCTCGAACAAATGAAGTAAAATTTTTCATGCAAACACAACCTTAGACTAACGCCAAGACCCTCTGCTTGCTCGAACAAATGAAGTCTGCAACTGTAATCTGTAAAATACTGTCTGTTTCGATTTCCTAGTTGCTGCTTAATTTTACCGTCTGTTTTGCCGGACCTCGAGCGCTCTTTCGACAAAGACCTTTCAGGCTTCAGCAGCAGTGCTCCTATTTACTCTGCTCTGGTATCAAACCAGCACCGCTCTTGTTTTTTAATGTGTCTCTCAACTAAGGCTGCGTTTGTCACTAAAATTTTACCTAAAATTTTATCTCCCTCCTAATAAAATACTCCAATATAATCTCTCTCTTCCATCAAAAAATATATAAAATTATAAAAACTATAAAATATTACCTCTCTCTTCACTTTTTCACTAAACCCAATACCAACACTAAACCCAATACCAAAAATTTTACCACACAAACCCACCCTAAATCAAACAGATAATTGCAAGGCTTATCTGGTACGTTGGACGTAAACCAGGCGATTAAAAGTCATTATTAAACTGTTTAAGTCTTGTAGGACTAGGACGTAACCTAATTGACTGCAAATAAAAATTTTAGAATGTTAAAAATTTCCTCTTAAAAAAAATTGTAGTCCTTGTCTTTACGCGTCTTTTTATAACGCTTAAGCCTAAAAAAAGAGTGGGCCAAATGAGACAAAAGAACGAAAAAAAAAAACAAGGAAAAAGTCTGTTCTGGAGTGCCCAGAGGGCCAGATGCTTCCAGTGCGAACACAGCCGCGAATACTTTTGAGACATTTAAAAATGAAAATTGGAGGAACAAGATTTTTCCCCGCTTTTGAAGGCTTGAAGTTGTGTTGAAAGTTGAACCTATAAAACTCCTCGTCTGGTCATTTTGTAGCGTTGTCCAGTCGCGGCTAAGCTTCTTGATGAATGGTGAAGAAGAACAATGACCCTGTTTCTCTGTTGGGCAGCCCTCGGCCACCATTCACTGGTACTGCTACCTTTGTCAACAATTTTCTTGATTATCTCTATCTAACTTCTTTGGAAAATAAGTCTTGCGAAATATGGTTTTAATAATCTGTCTTCTTCTTTGTTATTCTTATATAGAAGTTAAATTGGTGTTGTTTCTTTCATTTTGGAATTCATGTTAACTTCGGGTTTCACAAGAGTTTGTTTATGGGTTGTAATTCAGGGCTCGAGTTGTTGTCTGTATTATTATTATTTTTTGTTTGGTTGAAATTTTGTCTGTTTATAAGAATGGTCGTTCATCGTGCTGTGGATGTTTAGGAAAAAAAACAAAAGCTTGTATTTTCTTCTTTTAAATTCTTCTCGTCGGAGAGGAGAATTCCTTTGCTTTGTTTTGGGTTTAGTCGGTATCAAATTCGGGGTTATCATGCCTCTAATCCAGGGAGTACTGCTTGTGAAATAGATGTTTTGATGACCAATTATTGGGTGGGTTTGTGTGGTAAAATTTTTGGTATTGGGTTTAGTGTTGATATTGGGTTTAGTGAAAAAGTGAAGAGAGAGGTAATATTTTATAGTTTTTGTAATTTTTTATATTTTTTGATGGAAGAGAGAGAGATTATATTGGAGTATTTTATTAGGAGAGAGATAAAATTTTGGGTAAAATTTTAGTGACAAACGCAGCCTTAGGTGTTTTAAGAATTTTGCTTTCTCCTTAAACATCTGTGTGGTGTGAAAGCCCTGCTCTGCCTTACTACCATGAGGACCTCTATACTTTTAATGTAAATATTACAATATTGTTGTTATTAGGCAGCAATTCATATATCAACCGTGTTCTTGTTGGAATAAGAATTTGAAGTTTTTCACGTGCTCTCAATAAGTGCATTCCCCTCCACACCCAAATTGCTCATGAGCTTCCTTTGTTTATCACAATACCAGTACCAATATTTTCAAATATAAGCTCGTTATATCGGCTATTTTTCTCTTTCTCAGGGAAGGGTGACAGTGTGGAATTTTCCTCGTGAGGTTTCTCAATATTAGCAGTGTGGTTAGCATTCTGGATTTCTGCATTGATTGGTATCACAGTATAGAAGTCACAGTGGTTTGCAGGATTTTTAGTTTTGAAATTTTGGTATCAGAGATTCATAGAAATAATAGTTACTGATAAAATGATGCCAACTAGTAATGGGGGAGACTCAACTGCGGTTCAGGAAGAATCAACTTCAAGTACAACCCCATATGTATATGAGGCCACTGGAAATTATGCACTTCAAACTTCAACATCCCGAAAGGGACTACTGAGTGATGAGAATCCTTTCAAAAATAAGGACAGGTTATCAATTATTCCCAGTAGGCTGCACTCGCTGAAAATCTATTCCAGTAGTGATTTAACTTCCCCATCAGGTAGATTTCGGCAGATTACAGAGGAAAAGGATGACATCTCGCGTTCTGTACCTTCTTCTACTAGCCTAGGTTTCCGAGGACGTTTCAGTGGGATTCTAGCTCAGAAGATTGATTGGAAGTCTCTGATGAAAATCTGTAAACAATGGCTCAGGAACCCTTTGAACATGGCCCTTCTTTTTTGGATCATCTGTGTTGCTGTTTCAGGGGCAATCCTTTTCCTTGTTATGACAGGTATGTTAAATGGTGTTTTACGGAAGAAGTCACAGAGAAATACCTGGTTTGAGGTCAATAATCAAGTCCTCAATGCCCTTTTTACTCTCATGTGTCTTTATCAGCACCCAAAGCGGTTCCACCACCTTGTGCTTCTGTGCAGGTGGAAGCCTAAGGACATTACCACACTCAGGAAGATATACTGCAAGAACGGCACTTATAAGCCAAATGAATGGGCCCATATGATTGTGGTAGTTGGGTTACTCCATTTAAACTGCTTTGCTCAATATGCCTTATGCAGCCTTAACTTGGGATACAAAAGATCCAAACGACCTGCTATAGGTGTTGGTATCTGTCTCTCTATTGCGATTGCTGCTTCAGCAATAGCAGGTGTGTACTCCATGGTAAGTCCCCTTGGGAAGGAGTATGAATCTGAAGTTGATGAGGAAGCGCAGGTCCAAACACTTACTGGTGGCACTAGTCGACCCAGACATCTAATGTCACAGTCCTTGGAAAAAAGATTTTCATTTGCATCAAGAGATGAGCAGAGGATTGTTGAGAATGCACCCAAATGGAGAGGGGGCATATTTGATATTTGGGAAGATATATCGGCAGCATATCTTTCTCTTTTCTGTTGCTTTTGTGTCTTCGGGTGGAATATGGAAAGACTCGGGTTTGGGAATATGTATGTCCATATTGCTACATTTATCCTTTTCTGCATGGCTCCATTTTGGATCTTCAATTTGGCTGCGGTCAATATAGATGATGACAATGTCAGGGTTGTTCTAGGATTAACTGGTGTCTTGCTTTGTGCGTTCGGTCTACTCTATGGTGGATACTGGAGGATCCAAATGAGGAAGAGATTCAACCTGCCCCCAAATAACAGTTTCTGTGGAAAGCCAGCATTTGCAGATTGCACTCAATGGCTTTTCTGTTTTTGGTGCTCTATTGCTCAGGAAGTTCGGACAGCTGACTACTATGATATCGTGGAAAATAAATTTTGCAGAAAACAGGATGAGAATGGCCAGTCTGCACTCTCTCCTTTACCACGTGAAGATGGTTCACTACAATTCAGATCGAGCCCAACACCGTTACTTTGGAACAGCCCTAGGTTCTCTAATCTCAGGACTGCCCCAGGTCCAAGCAGACTTCAAAACTATCATCATAGTCCCAATGGACAGCTACCCATGGTCCAGGACCTTTCTGCAGGAGGTCTAGACAACTCTTTGAAGCCGCCGGATTTATCATCTATGCAGAGAGATGACTGACCCGAAAAAATCACGAAAAAAATCTAGAGGCATTCAGATGAGTCTACCGCAATAGGGTTTGTGGTGTTGCATGTAATACTATCTCAATTTTGTACGAACTCATTCTTGTGCGTCTCTGTAGTTCTATTCCTTTCGCTTATATGTACTGGTGTGCCTTTATTTATAATTTTGTGGAATTCAAGCATGCATATGGCTATGAGCATCAGTGAAACTTCTTACTGGTAGGATTTCGAATTACCAGTTCCGCAAATATGGAGGATAAACACTATGTACGCGTGAAGTCACTATCTATCATCATGGATCACCCCCTTTTTTTTTACCAGTGTCCCGATTAGTTTACGTGTAATTTAATTAATCTCAGATCTGTACAGTCATGGTCCCTGGCAAACTGGTCACATATTTAAACAACTGTAATTCTAGAAAACTGACATTTTTGCATGTGTTATACGTGTGGTTCAGGACCCACATGGATTGGGCGGAAATAAGATATCGTCGTAGACAACCTTGCACGTTTACAACAAGTTCATTCTTTGGACAGGAACAATTCAATAAATTAAGAAGACCAAAATCTCATGTTTGTGATTTTGTTATGTGTTCAAGAGAAGGGTCTTGGTGCCAATGAGTTATGGCTCAAATGACATGTCCTCCTATTTGGAGGGTCTGAATTGGGGTTCAAATCTCCCGCCCCTCCTCAGCAGGCTTCACCTGTATTGCCTAGAAAAAAAAAAGAAAAAAAAAAAGGAAGGGTCTTCGTTAAACAAAGTCCAACACCTTTTGTCAGTAGGTTTCTGACAACCATAGCTGGAGCTCAGGGCAGAAGTGCCCCCACCATAACCTGCAAATATAAAGTTAAGGCCAAGATGTGCATACGCCATACGGGCTGCAACAGTACTGGACAGAAAAATATCACCAGATAATAATTACCAGCTTTGTATTTGACGGTGGAAAATAGATTACTATGGCTTTTAAACATGGATTACCGGGACTAATTAATTCCACGGCTCTTCTGCTCAAAGCCAAACTGCACCATTAGAGGCCAATTCTATCTTGATCATTGGAAGCACTTTCTTCCCAAAAGTTTCATTTAACAGATCGCTTGAATATTGCAGAAGCAATTCACATAATTTACAGCTTGATAGACAGATCATAATTACCATCTTCCTAGATATTACAGCCACAATTGGGTTTCTAAATAGCAAGCATAAGGCCCGGCAAAGAACGCTTATACAGGTCCCGAGGCTGGCTCTGCCAAAGCGTGTCACTCTCGTGGCCAACCTCCCACGGCCTCAGATCCCCGAGGACCCTGACGGTGAGCCATGTGTTGAAGTACTCTCTAAACTGTGTAATTAGACCATCTTTTAGACTCCAGACGTGCACCCAATAAGCTTGTGCACCTTCCCAGCCCTCCACAACAACACAATCATCACCTATGGCAGTGATGTTCCTGGGCTCAAACGTGAACTCGTTGTAGCCAGACTCACCTGTCAGCACCCTCATCATGTGTTGGCGCTGTGGAGGTCCATGGAACCACCATTCAAGGTCACTAGCAAGGAGCCCTGCCACGGTCTCTGTTCGACCGTGTGCCAATTCCTTGTAAAGTGTCTCCACTGCAGCCTTGTTCTGCATTTCTGGATTTGAGTCGGACTCCATAAAATGAGATTCACTACTGTTGCAGGCGGCCATGTTTTCTGGAAGTGAAAATAATGCAAGTGAGTACTGTTGCAAGTGGTATGCCTTGTTTTGTGCATGACTTATGGCCAGCTGAACTTATTTATAGCGAGGAAAGGTGGAGAATGCTGAAGTGTGGTTATAGAATATGTTAATGGTGGGATTGATCCAGTGGATTAGATTTATTCCAAAAACATGTGTATTAAATGAAGAAATATTACTACTCCCAAGAGTACAAGATTAAATGACTAGGTACAAAGGATGGAGTTGGTCGGGGAAATGGATGAGTACAAGATTAAATGACTAACATATATATCCTAAAATTACAGCTCTGTTGTTTTGGTCCCCTTGGTAGAACTTAGAATCACTTATTTAGGTATAATCCTAGAATATATGCTTATTCACTTGTTCTTTGGGCTTTTGTGCTTAAAATAGACTGCCTGAAATTTTTTTTATGTGGTTCTTTCTGGATTACTCATACAAGAATCAAACTTTTAAGCGAAATTTATTCACATTCTTATTTCGACTTTGTGACAGTTGAAAGAATGTAGAATCAAGCTGCTTCTTAACAAATAAGAGAATATTATTAAAAAAGAAAAAACATTAGAATTTAAATGATAAAAAGTAGAAAATATAAATTATAAATAAGAAAAAGTTATATGAGACCCTATATATTTACATGGCTATGTTCATCGGCAAAGATTACTATAAAGGAAAAGTTGATCTGCTGTAGTTACAATATCCTCAACAATTTGATAGCATAACCATCACTTCAAGAAATACCAAACTAGTCCCTATAAGAGAGAATCCATTTTTGGGAGAAGTTGATCTACTTGACCTGAAGTTACCAAATCTTAAGTCCCAATATTTAAAATATAGGACATATATAATATTTCATTCTCTTCTTATTGATATAAGATTGCCACCTTAATTTATTAATTCAGTGGAACTATAAACATTAGGGTTTTCTCTAGGTTTCAAAACGAGATTTATTGGGAATATTACATCCAATTTACAGCAAATATATATATGTGGCTTGGCTTTGCTCTTGATAACAATTACCTCTGCATTTTTCACTCAGAAAAATAGATTTCCATTGTACTTGTCAAGGCCTGAGGTCCTCCCCAGGCCTCAACCAGTGGCACTTGCCAAAGTTTATTTTCTTCTCTCTTAAGTTGTCAAATGAGTACATAAAACACTACTCTGTACTGATTAGCCACAATAGAAGAGACTACAAGAATAGCCAAAACATTACTACAAATACAAACTGCCTGAAGAACAAAAATAATTGTTCCCCACATCGTTCATATTGCCTTCTACCTGAATCGATTAACAGGAAGGGTGGAAATAGTGAGGAAGAAATCTTGTCGCTGTATGGCATCCATTTGATGACTGTGGGTCAAGAGATGCCATTGCCAGCATGGCAATGTTGACTGTTTGAAACAGCCATCGTTTTGGAATGTAGACAGATGCAGGAGGTAGTCCCCCCGTCAGTGTCAGCGTGCGGTGTATCTTGGGAATCCCCGCTGTCATCCAATCCTTCGGGAACTTTTTTGAAAGAGACGAAATTTTCCATATAAATAAAATCTTCTATTTCGTAGTTCTCATATGAAGTTGACGATATATATAATAATACTGTGCAATGCTTATAGTTCTTGCTAGTGGTATTCAAAATCTTCTGCTTCTGCGATCCTTTTTTGTAAAGTTTTTAGGATTAATTATCTTACTCGAGTAACACTAGAAAATGACATAATCAAAGAAAGAGAGAAGTAGAGAACTGTGGTCTGCAGGTTGACTCTACGGAGCTTATATAATCATTTGATTATATGCAGCTGTCTCGATTCAAAAAAAAAATCTGTATTTTGGGTAATGACACTAGGAAACCCCAAAATTTACGACAATTTTGAAACTCGAAGAAACATTTGTCAAAGAGAACAAATTTTCAAGGAAATAACAGTAAAAATGGCGGCGAGAGTGATGGAGATAGGTACAATGGAATTAGGATTTTCTCTCCCTAAGAGCAAAATATGAACCATCTCTTCCACATAATACCTTGCTATATTTAAGAATTATATTCTTACATAATCATTGAAGATAACCGACATGACAATATTGCAAAATATGAACCATCAGTCGAATCATGCGGATGGCCCATATTTGGTGTGGAGTCCTGATCTCTTTACTAGCTGGCAAATCTTCAGTTTAAGAATAGCCACAATCTTCTCAATGATTAGACAACGATCTTGAACTTGTGTTCGTATATATATATATACAGTCTCATGCTTCTAAGAGCAAGTTGGATTTTGGACATTCTCCTTATAACCTAAGGAAACCCCACATTGCAAAATTATTGAGTGTACAATGAACTGAAAGCTCATATGGATGGGAACTTGCCACTTCCATGCTTGAACAGATCATTGCTGGATCTTCGAGTCTTCCTGTCTGGTACGGAGAACCCATGGAAATTAGGTCCATTCAAAGAGATATGCATTAATGGCATTTATCGCATTTGCTTCCCAGCTCACTTTTCATTCATCTGAATCCATTGTATATCATTGATAGTTCTTCTCGGTTGGGGAAGGATCGCTTTCAAACTTAAATTGCATTGCTAGGGCTTGGGATGTTGCAGGCTTCGAGGTCCAAAATACATCTTGGAAGTTTGCATATCTACGAAAAATTACAAACAGATTCAAAGGTAAAGTATACTATAAGCCCCAAAACTACGTATATATCACAAACTATAATTCATTAAAACATCGTCCTCTAAATTAATCTCACTATTCTCAATTACCCCTCCAGATGAATTCAATTAATCACTAATATCACCCAAAATTTTTATTTTTATTTTTGGTTTTTCTAAACAAGGGACATTTTTAGGGATGTTATACACTTTCCTACATAAGATGGCCATGTGTTGGGTACCTCAAACAACAACTAATTAAGTTAGATGAGGAGTTGTGAAGATACCTGGATTTGATTTAAGAATGTTACTATATATGCTAGAAATCAAAGCACGACGTTGTCTTAGTTTAACCAAACTTCTCAAATGAAAGACTATTCAGGCAAACTTCTCAAATCAAGGCTCCTGAAGGACAGCAAGAAGAGAAAATCCAAATTGGAGTCAATGATATCTTTGGTTCAGTCTCTTTCTATGCATGTATCCGGTGGAAGTGTTAGGTGTTGGGTACCCATCTATTTAATTGCTAAGTCACGAAGGCCCAGAGTCGGGCTCGCCCTTGAAGGTCGGGACGACTCGAAGCCATTCGGGAAGAGCTAAAGCCCTCGGTGATCAATCAATCAAGTAGGACAGCATCACGTATGTACCCTCCTAATGCAGATGGGAAAGACACCCATAAGCTTATTCCCCCGGATATGATACTGCATATTGGTTGCTGTCTTGCCAATGACAAGACGTTGAGGATGACAAAATACGTGGATGAATCATCACCATGCATCTCGTCCAAGTATCTTTGATTCGCTATGCTATATGAATAAGTGGACATGCTTTATCACGGTAATTTTCTATTCGTATTGCGTGTTATAATTTGAAGAGAAATATGTAAATAGATTTTACATTATTTAATACTGTTAATGTAAAATTTCAGACAATAAGAACCCGACAATAGCATACATTTATTGTGCCAATTTCTCTCCGAATTATGTCATGATCAAAAAATTACAGAAAACCATCATTCGCATTCGCTCTTCCCCATAAAAGCTGAATGAAGCTATAATACTTCATTATAAAAGGAAGCTAGAATACTCCAAACATGTTATATTGAAGGATGTATTGTCTTCCTTGAGGTTTGCAGACTAATATTACAACCTTCAGAACTTTCTAACTAAAAAAACTGTCGTTAATTGCAGTAAATTGGGTTTAAAACGTATATTTGAGAGATGCTAATTAAGTAAAGGGCTTGGATGATAGCTTGCTTCCTTTGAAAGCATGACCGGCCATCACAGAACAATACGTTGGGGCCAATCCCCAAGCCAGAGAGCACGTGAAGAGACTTTGTTCTGATAGTGGGTCAGAATGATCGACTCGTTAAGCTGAGGCTGGATGAAACCCAAAGCTTCACCGATGCCCAAGCCCAATTGCCACACTTGCAGTCCCACAAGCTGATAGAAGTCTCTTGCTAGAATCTATTGGAGTAGGTCCAGTGTCCAGTATTGCTGTGATGCTGTCTAAGTTCTTTTCTTTCTCTTTTGTCGTTTGGAAGGGTGAGTCCCAGACTCCCAATCTACTTCATAGGCACTATAGCCAATTTCTTTGTCAAGGGAAAAGCAACGACCCTTGAGTAAGCTTCTTTCTTTTTCTCTTTCTGTCCGTCGTTTTTTTTTATTCCGAGATATTCCTCCATTAGGCTTGCCCATTTAATTGCTGGGTTAAAATAATAAAAGAGAAGCTTAATGGGCTTCCCTTTTCGTTTACAAATGAGCTGAATGGAGCTCCACAGGACCACAAGTCCAAGCCGACAAAGATATTGCCCTTTCATGGAGAAAGAACCAACAAAACGCAGCAGATTGATAAAGGGTAGAAGATAAAGAAGGCACATATATTAGGGTGGGAAACATTCGAACTTCCAAAACAAAAGTGCTGTACTGTGAGCATTAACCAGAAGACGGGTTGCTAAAAGTCCTTTCCTGCGGGATTACTTTAATGTTACCCTGGTCTTCTGTCTTTGGGAACATCAACCATTCATCTGGAGAAGAACTTTGATCGCTCGAATCAAGAAAAGTTGGCTCCTCACATTGGCTAAACAGTGGCCCAGAATTTCCAAAAGGGAGGTTTGGTTCTTCACTGTGTTTTCCATCTAATGTCTGCAGAAACCCCAGCCACCAAGTATAAGACGCCTGGTTTTCTCCCCACTCGAATTACGTGGCTTCCATGGCTCCTGGGAGGAAGGTGGTTATTGTGTGAGTGAAGCTATTATGTGAGTGTGTGAGTGGACGTGTGAAATTAAAAGTTTAGAAATCTAACGCCTGACAAAATGTCACGTCAATTAATGAAATCGGGTCGGTTGTGCGGATCGGGTTTGTGGGTCGGGTTCATTAATTGACGTGTCATTTTTTCAGCCGTTAGATTTCTCAACTTCTAATCTCATCCGTCCACTCACACACTCACACAATAACTTTTACCTGGCTCTGGTGGTGGTGACACAGCCGGTATCGAAGGTGCAGTTGTGGACCATATAGGCTCAGGAAGCGGCATAGACTCGATCAATGAATAACAATATTGTGAACCTCCAGAAATAGGATTGCTATAATCAACGCTGTTACCTATTACTGTAGGCTCCCCAATTGCAGGGTGTGAAGACGAAGATGAAGGTAATGGTGATGGTGAAAATGATGATGATGATCTGTGAAGGTACAAGCCATGGGCAATCTCTGATTCTCTCTCCTTGCTTCAGCCATGTTCATCACACAGTCTTGAGATACTCTTCGTGTGTAGGACCTTCTCCTCATGGGTTTTCTCAGAGAATTCCCCTGACCCCATATCATCCATGGCTTCCACTGATGAAAATTGGCTGTATCACCTACGTGCACAACGGAAAATTTTGTTCTATGTTGCAGTAGCTGCTGGGAATTGAAACCCCGAAGTTATTGAATGCCTGAGAAGTGTAGGTGTGAAGAGTTGGGAGTGAGTGGGGAAAAGATGGGTCGGGGAAAATGTGACATGTTTGCTGACACGTGGAATATCTAATGGACACATCAAATCTGTTTAAGGGGATGTCTCTTCCGAGGTAAAAGTCTACGTCGACCTCTATGAAGACTATCCTTGGTCTTAGCCTTTAGAAGCCAATAATGATATGACAGCTGACGACCATTCTGGACCGAAGCATTAAGCAGCGGTGTCCTTCGGTTGCCGTCGTCATAACGTGTCTCTGCAGTGTGACACCATGGATGAGTGGCATTGGGACAGTGGAGTAAACAATCCTAATCACTTGAGGCATGTTTGGCAAAGTAGAAAACCCTTTCACAGCTTATTTTGCTCCCCCGTTATGAATATTCGTGCCTAACCTCCAACGAAGAGATTCAATCTAATGAATATGCTGTGTAATTTTATTTTGTTCGATAGTGGGTCAACTTTATTATAGGAAGTATGTTATTTGAAATTTTATATATTTTGTATTAAATTATGTAGAGTTTATTTATTATATTTTTTTTTAAATTGCATCATACAATCTGACAAAAAATTAGAGAGAATCTTGAATTTGGGTCATTTTTTAACTGGCATCTCTTAAAAAAAAAATCTGAAATTTTTTTTATTAGAAATAGCCTAAATTATTAAGAGTCCTAAAAAAAGTGTAATAAATTATTTGATAGTGTTTAGTTTATAAAATAATGTTAAAGTCGTTAAAAGATATTGATTTTTGTAAAACAGTATTTATTAAAATTTAATTGTAATTTACAAACCGAAGCTAGAAAAACAAAAAGACAAAGTAACTACAAAATCGAAAAAGAATATTATTCACCGATACAAAGGAACTGAAACTGCGGGTAGGAAAATGTTGCTATTGCTCCCACAATTAAATAACATGTTTTATGTTTTACTCCATTATACACACATAAATATTGAATTCCTACAGACAAGATGAATCTATTTTAATTATGAATTTCATAATATATATTTCGCCCTCGAATGACTTAAATGCCTTAATGTTTTTTTAGAGCATTGTCGGTTAAAAAAATTCTCAGGTTTTTTTTGAATTCTCAGAATACCTAGAGTAATAAGGTGACATTTTCAACCGAGTGATAAGAATAATCCTCCTTACTACAATGATCACTTGAAACGTAATTCAAAAGATATATATGGATAGTGATAAGGCTGATCAAGTTCTAATTACTTGTTATCTGGAGGTAAAAGATCAAAATAATGTAGAAATACCGCATGATTATAGGGATACAACTCATCAAGTATTACAACAAAGTTTGAAAATTCAACACAGCAAGAGACGTGAATGGCCAATCTCTACAAATCCTACCATATCATGATCTCTTCCTTCAAATTAGTTAGAATCAAACCTTGTTTCCTTATCTTTAAAGTTGATGACGTGTAACAAATTTGTCTAGCATTTTTTTGGTATAAATAGGACCCTTCAATACCTCTTGTAACTAAGAGCATGCATCGCATAAGCAAAATGTCATCTTTTAAAACAAGAAAATTTGTTCTTTTCGACATGAAAATATAAATGAAGAAAAGAATTGGGAAGGGAAAAAAAATGGAAAATAGTATCATTTGGGTCCGATAGAAAGGCCCCAATAGGGCCAAAAGGCATATATATATTTAGATGTTCGGGATGGGCTCCGTTTTTAGCTCATGAGTGGTTCAGAAGAACTTGGGCTGCCATATGGCAGCAACATCATCTGCATAGGGAAATCTTGACTAAACGAAAAGATTTTCTGCTCATCTTCTCTTCATAAATTAGTCTACCGTTCCAACCATAACTTCAACTAACTCATCGATTGGTCCCACGGAAGATGCATTCTTATACGTTCAAAATCTCTATATCTGTCTGTGATATGCAATCCATTGTTTTTTTTTTCCTAGATATGCAATCCATGGTTAGCTCGTACTGTTCCTATATTCAATTGCAAGTTACGAGCTCTGTCAGATTCATTAGGATCAAAGCAGATTATATTCCATTTCCAAATCTTCCATGGATTGAAACAGAGGTATAAATTTGAAGATATTCAGCAATGATAGGAAGGAATTTAATATTAATCTAGTAGTTGTAAGTACATTAGTGGCCAGTAGCCTGATTTCCTCTTGACACCAGTATCTTCCACAAATGATCTTTTGGGTGTTTTTGTTTTTATTCCCTTTTTTCTGACCCATGCCTAGCTGTTCCAGGATGCGGGTATGATGACTCTCTCCTCCAAGTCAGAACACTTGGATATATTTAGTGTTTATTCAGAGAATGATAAGTTTATTGCAGTACTTTATGTGCATGTTTTCTGTGCTGTCACGATTCACAGGTCTTTTAATACTGCAATATGAATTGCAATGAAAAATCGATGACAGAAAGTAGCAGTCTGCATTAAAGAAGTTGTAACCCTAATAGATAATGCCTTAACTGTACGGAATATTTTGATCGGGATTATTATCTCTACCAAACCCAACAAACTCATCCGGCGGTAATATTTGAACATTGACAGCTTACAAGTCCAAAAGGGGGTTTCTTTCTCCATGTTGAATTCCAATGTTTGAAATTGAGCTGTCATTGACGACTTTCGGAAATATATTAAGTCCAGTACAGTGCACGCCAGTCGAGAGCCAGAGCGTGAGAGATTTTTTTTCGCATTTTTTCTTGTGAAAAGATTTCAGCTTTTAGTGTAGAATTAGGAGGAGCAAGGGATGGGGATCTTTGGAAGGCCATTAAGAGATAGATGAACATTATTTCCATGTAACCCTGTCTCCTTTATCCTGAGTTCTATAATACTTGCCGTGCCTTATTTGTGTACCAATAAAAAGTACTCATCTGATCTCTCTCGGAAGGGAGGATAAGATTCGACTCCCACAAGGGACATCAAGAGTGGGGGCTGAGTAGTAGTTGTAGGTCCAGCCCGTCTCTTTGAATTTCCCTGTCCTGTCTTAACTTTAATCATATATCAGCCTTAATGGAAATTGGAAAAGGTCTGTTTTTCTTTTCTTTGATAGAAAAAACAAGCACCTGAATTCTCCGTCATCTTAGCAGCTTGGACAAAAACCTTCCTTTTTAAAAGGAGAACGCAGTACTATAACTATTTAGCTCCAATGTGGCGAACATGTCGGAAAGTTTTTTAAACAAAATCTCGGTACGTAGTAGAAACAGAAGTTACAATACTTTCCTTGGTGCCGGAGTCTTCGATAATTTTCCTGGCTGTCGGTCTTGAACCCTTTCTACAGTGGTTCTGATTTACATGGTCCAATGGGTCAAACCATCTAGCCCTTTGTTTTTTAGGTCAAGACCTTAATGCATGGCGCCATTGATCAGAGCACCATTTGAACCCATGTTCTCGTCTCTCCTTGGAGTTATCCTTTATACAATTAGAAATGGTGGTAGTGGGTGGCTAATTATTGAAGCTGTTGCATGTGTGCTGCTGTTTTTCAATAAAACTCTATAAATAGCCTAGTTTGCTATTTTGAGAGTCTGCTGTTTATTAGCTTATATTGGAAGTTGTTCTTAGTTAATGATGTCATGAGTTTCTAGGAGTCTTGATGAGTATCTAAGGGTCTTTATATTTCTATACGTTTAGAATTGTAAAGGCAGAACAATTAGAATCAATCAAACAAGTTGTTGGTTGAAGTTTCTCACAAAGATACTCTGTTTTCTTCTTGTCTTCCAACAAGTGGTATCGGAGCTGCCCAGGTCGATCTGAACGGTCGTTAATGGCTAATTTCGGAACATCTACAGCAGTTCCCATCTTTGGTGGTGAGAACTACGATTATTGGAGCATCAAAATGAAGACTTTCTTCCTATCTCAGGATCTCTGGGATGTGGTAGAAAAAGGTGTTTCAACCCCTATTGAAGGAGCTTCAGACTCTGCTCAACTCAAACAGGAAACTTGTAAGGATGCCAAGGCTTTGTTCATACTACAACAAGCCATAAGTGAATCCATTTTTCCTAGATTGATGAGGGCTACTACTTCAAAGGCAGCTTGGGAAATTCTTCAGTTGGAATTTCAAGGAAATGCGAAAGTAAAAGTAATCAAGCTTCAAGGATTAAGAAGAGAGCTTGAAAACTTAAAAATGAAGGAATCAGAAGATGCAAAAGATTATTGCTCCAGATTGATTGAAGTGGTCAATCAAATGCGTGCTTATGGTGAAGACGTTACTGATCAAAGAATTGTTCAGAAGATCTTGATCAGTCTCTCAGAAAAATATGATCATGTTGCTACTGCAATTGAAGAATCAAGGGATCTATAAACCTTGACTGTTACAGAATTGATGGGATCATTGCAGGCTCATGAACAAAGAATTTTCAGAAGAAGTGATGGTTCTTTGGAGCATGCTTTCCAATCCAAAGTTAATCTGAAGAATAAGAAGCCAAAGGATTATAAGAAAAAATCACAAGGCCATTACCAGAAGAGTGCAGACAACTCTCAGAAGGAAGGAAAGACAAAAGGGAAAGAGAAACATGGTGAGTTCCCACCTTGTGGAACTTGCAAGAAGACCAACCATCTTGAGAAGGACTGTTACCATCTCGGGAAGCCTCAATGCTGGAATTGCAAGAAGTTTGGCCATATGGAAAAAGATTGTCGATTCAAAAACAATCATCAAGCCCATTATTCAGAAGAAAAAGAAGACAATGAGCATTTATTTTTTGCTAGTCATGCTCTTACAAAAAATGAAGATTTCTGGTTTATTGATAGTGGTTGCAGTAACCACATGGCATCAGATGAAAGCATTTTTACAGATTTGGATTCCTCTGTCAAAACCAAAGTCAAGATGGGGAATGGAGACTTGGTTGAATCCAAAGGCAAAGGCAAAGTGGCTATTCCGACAAAGAAAGGTACGAGGTTCATTACAGATGTTCTACTTGTTCCAAGTCTTGCTCAAAATCTGTTAAGTGTTGGTCAAATGATGGAGAATGGTTATTCTTTACACTTTGAGAGTAATCTATGCAAAATTTATGATGAGAAGAATAAAGTGGAACTTGCTGAAATTAAAATGGGAAGAAGCAGAAACTTTCCCATTCAATTGGATTTTCCTAAAGCTATGATGGCTTCGGTGGAAGATTCAATGTTATGGCATCAGAGGTTTGGGCACTACAATCTCAACTCTCTGAGATTGCTACATCAGAAGGAAATGATAAGAGATTTGCCTCTCTTAGGAGAGAAGACGCAAATATGTGAGGGATGTATGCTTGGGAAGCAGCACAAGCAACCTTTTCCCTCTGAAAGTACATGGAGAGCAAAGGAGAAGTTGGAACTTGTTCACACTGATGTGTGTGGTCCAATGAGAACTCCTACACACAATCAAAACAGGTATTTTATTCTTTTCATTGATGATTTTACCAGAATGATTTGGGTGTATTTTCTTCGTGAAAAATCAGAAGTTTTTGGAATTTTCAAGAAATTCAAGTTGCTGGTTGAAAACCAGTGTGGGCAGAAAATTAAAACTCTAAGGAGTGATCGTGGTACTGAGTATAACTCCAAGGAGTTTGAGAAATTCTGTGAAGAAGAAGGGCTGATGCATCAACTATCTGTTGCATACTCGCCCCAACAGAATGGTGTTTCTGAGCGCAAAAACAGAACAGTGATGGAGATGGCAAGATCTATGTTGTTGGAAAAATGTTTGCCAAAAAAATTCTGGGCAGAAGCAGTTAACACTGCTGTATTTTTGCTCAACAGAGTACCAACAAAAGCTGTAGAAAATCAGACACCTTATGAGGCTTGGAGTGGCATAAAACCCTCTGCAAGTTTTCTAAGAGTGTTTGGTTGTATATGCTATATTCATGTTCCATCTCAGAAAAGGCACAAGCTGGAAGAAAAGTCTGAAAAGGGCATTTTTCTGGGTTACAGCACTATGTCAAAAGGTTTTCGGATCTTCAACTTGGAAACTAAGAAGCTTGTTACCAGCCGTGATGTGAAATTCAATGAGCATGCTTCTTGGGATTGGGAAGCTGAGAAGGTGATTCAGCAGAATGTTGAAGTTCCAATTATTGAACCACCTGCGATAGAAGAAGAGTTGGAGGATGACATGAGCAGTCCTATGGAGGATGAGAGGAGCAGTCCTACAGCAACTCAACAATCATCGTTTTCTGACAGAGATGATAATTCTTCACCAGAATCTCCTATAGGAAGAACAAGACTTCTGAGTGAAATCTATGAGCATTGCAATTACTCTTCTCTTGAACCAGAAAATTTTGCTGCTGCATCAAGGGACAAAGTTTGGGTAAAAGCAATGGAGGAGGAGATACAAATGATTGAAAAGAATGAAACTTGGGAATTGGTTACTCGACCTACAAACAAAGAGATCATTGGAGTTAAATGGATCTTCAAGACCAAGCTGAATCCAGATGGCTCAATCTTGAAGCATAAAGCAAGGCTTGTGGCTAAGGGCTATGTACAACAGCCAGGAGTGGACTACAACGAAACCTTTGCACCAGTTGCAAGGATGGATACCATTCGAGCACTTGTTGCACTTGCAGCTCAGAAAAGTTGGAAGATTTACCAACTTGATGTAAAGTCAGCATTCTTAAATGGTGTCCTAGAGGAAGAAGTTTATGTTTATCAACCAGAGGGTTTCATAGAAGAAGAAGGAAAAGTTTTCAGATTAAAGAAGGCATTATATGGGCTGAAGCAAGCACCCCGAGCCTGGTATGGACAGATAGATGGTTATTTTTCAGATCAAGGCTTCAGGAGGAGCAAAAGTGAACCAACGTTGTACATAAAGTCTCAAGGTAATGCTGAAATTCTCATTGTATCCTTGTATGTTGATGATCTGATTTTTACTGGAAATAATCTCGTGATGATTGAGGAGTTTAAAAAGGATATGATGGCTAACTTTGAGATGAGCGACTTGGGTTTGATGCATTATTTTCTCGGAATGGAAGTAAGCCAAGAAGAAGATGGAATTTTCTGTTCTCAGAAAAAATATGCAGAAAACTTATTGAAGAAATTCAAAATGCTAGGTTGTAAGTCAGTTGCAACGCCATTGGTTCCTAATGAGAAATTGAGAAAAGATGATGGTGCCAAGAAAGTGGATGCATCTACCTACAGAAGTCTTGTAGGAAGTTTACTTTACTTGTGCAATACCAGACCCGATATCTTGTTTGCCACAAGTTTGTTGTCAAGGTTTATGCAAAGTCCTAGTCAAGTTCATTTAGGAACTGCTAAGAGGGTTCTCAGGTATTTGCAAGGAACAATCACCTTTGGCATATGGTATGAGAAAAGGTCAGAATCAAAACTAGTTGGCTTCACTGACAGTGATTGGGCTGGATCAATTGACGACATGCAAAGTACTTCAGGACATTGTTTTGGTCTTGGATCTGGTATGTTTTCATGGAGTTCTAAAAAGCAAGGAAATGTAGCTTAGTCCACTGCCGAGGCTGAATATGTTGCTACAGCTGGGGCAGCAAACCAAGTCATTTGGTTGAAAAGAATACTGACAGATATGGGAGAAATACAACAAGGACCAGTAGAGATTTTTTGTGACAGCAAATCTGCAATTGCTATTGCTAAGAATCTTGTCCATCACAATCGCACAAAGCACATAGCAATCAAGTATCATTTCCTGCGTGAAGTAGAAGCAAGTGGTGAAATCAAGCTAATTTTCTGCTGCTCTGAAGATCAGATTGCAGATATTTTCACAAAAGCTCTTCCTAGAGACAAGTTTCAGTTCCTCAGAATGATGCTTGGAGTTTCAGAAAAACACATCAAGGAGGAGTATTGAAGCTGTTGCATGTGTGCTGCTGTTTTTCAATAAAACTCTATAAATAGCCTAGTTTGCTATTTTGAGAGTCTGCTGTTTATTAGCTTATATTGGAAGTTGTTCTTAGTTAATGATGTCATGAGTTTCTAGGAGTCTTGATGAGTATCTAAGGGTCTTTATATTTCTGTACGTTTAGAATTGTAAAGGCAGAACAATTAGAATCAATCAAACAAGTTGTTGGTTGAAGTTTCTCACAAAGATACTCTGTTTTCTTCTTGTCTTCCAACACTAATGCTTGCTGGTTTAAGCAAACAATTGGCCACTATTTTTTCTTTTTTAATCAAAACTTTATTCCATTAGCGATATTAATTCATTTCTGAATGACTGAGGGTGCGTTTGTGTACCAAAATTTTACCCCCTCTAAAATTTTAACACAATTAAATATTACAATATAATTTCTCTCTCCCCATCAAATCATTACTATTTACTACAAAAAATATAAAAAATTACCTTTCTCTTCACTTTTTCACTAAACCCAATACCTAAAATTTTAACAACACTAAAATTTTACAACACAAACACAACCTGAGTCGGATATAGCATACAAGTATGACTACAAAGAACCCTTTTTTTGGTAGGAATATTCTCAAAGTTTTGACTTGGAATTCTTTGGACCTCTGCAAAGCACACAGAAAGAAAGACACCGACGGAACCCAAAACTTTTGGGGGTTAAAGTTCCTTTTTCTTTTCTTAAGCAACTTTAAGGGTTATTCAAACGCGCGCAGAAGATATTTGAGCTGCCTCTTTGACCTCGAAGTAACACTGATGTAAAAGAACTTCATAACCATTGGTATAGTGATTTCTTTTTTTTCCAAGTAAAAGTCAGTTGAAATTATTTAATTTGCCTTGTTTGGCAGTACTATCACATCTTCACGAGCGTGATTCGTAAAATAAAGGATTTGAAACTCTATGATTACTTTCTGGACGCAAACGAACAGAAAATTGCTTTTACATATACAGTAGTTCATTTGCATGGGCTGGAAAACACCATTTTCCCTAGTAGTTCAGATGAAACGTACCTCTCGTATGATGCAGCGACGATTTTACACAAGCAATTCCATAAGTACGACTAAATAAAGAAAGATTAAATCTTATTAGAATCAACCACACCATTTTGGTGTGTCTTGATCTTCAATCTGTTTGAAATTAATTTAAATCCGTCCAACTATATATAACGTCTGTGGGCTCAATTTCTGGTTTTGGACGAAAAGTTCATTAAAGGTTCACACAATTTCTTGAGGTGGTAATGCCACCATCCACAACAAGATTATGACCGCTAACATACTTGGATTCGTCACTAGCAAGGTAAAGAGCAGCCTCAGCAATGTCCTTAGCCCTTAGGGTTGGACCTTTCAAATTGGCGAGCCCTCTCACAAACTTCTCCATTTTCTCGATTTCTTTGTGACGAGGAATCCCAAAATCCATACAATCCTCTTCTTCATCAGCACTCCTCCATGCATTAATTAGCATGGGAGTGGCCACCCCAAATGGAGAAATGCAGTTCACCCTAATCCCGTACCGGCCTAGTTCACATGCTGCGTTCTTTGTAAGCCCAACAATGGCGTGCTTTGAAGCCGTATAAGCGTGTGGTCCGAGCCCTCCCATGACTCCAGCTACACTGGCCGTGGATATGATACAGCCACCTCCTCTGGGAATCATCACACGAGCCGCATGCTTGATTCCCAGTGCTACTCCTCTCACATTGACACGCATAACCCGATCAAATTCATCGACATCGAAGTCAACAATGCTCTTGTGGGCCTTGGATTGGTTTCCAAGAACACCAGCATTGTTGAAAACAATGTCAAGCTGTCCGAAGCTAGAAATGGTGGATTCAACCAAGTTCTCAACGTCTTCTTCCAAGCTGACATCACAGTGAAAATATGTAACTGAAGGAGCTAAAGAATTGGCAAGCGCAGTTCCAAGGGTATCCTCAACATCCGCAATGACTACCTTGGCACCATGTCTGGAAAAGAGCTTCACTGTTGCTTCTCCAATACCTCTAGCGCCTCCAGTGACAATGGCAATCTTTCCGTCCAATCTACAGAAAGAGGACAGAAAAAAAAATCAATTAAGTTGGTTTTCCTCTTTATCAACATTGTCATTAGTTGTTCACGACAGGTGATTTAAGATTGAGAGAGAGACTAAAAGAGAGATGCAAGGAGAAAGTACCTTTTAGGAGGAGGAGGAGGACTGTTTTCCCTTCCCAATACATGAATCCCCTGAAGGGGTTTCTCGGGCATCACTTCGGCAGGCATGGTCAATCACAGCAAGCAAATTTGAGAGAGAGGGAGAGAGGCTAAGAAGGAGTGCGCTGTTGAATGAGAAAGGAACGGATCTTATAGGCGACAGCCTAGAAGCTGATGTATACATTAGGTGAAGGGATTCAGTAAGCGGACTGCGTTTCGAGGAGCTTTCCTTACAAAAAGTTCCCTCGCTCGAGGCCTCAGCTTCTAAACTGTACAGTTTGGCACTAAATATTGGAAATGAAATCTCAAAGAACTTTTTGGGTTTTGGTAGGAATCTCAACCCCCCCCCCCCCCCCCCCCCCCCCAACAAGTTGATACCAATTATGTAATATGATGTAGTACCTGTATAGGATAAGATTCTGTGCGAGCACGGTAAATTGAATATGGCCAGTGGCCTGATACAACTGTACAGACAACAATATGTCATTCGTAATCCATATACAGAGGCACTAAAAAACAAATGAAGTCTGTTCTCCCACGTCTCTAGCCAGTAGATTTGACTTTACGTTTGGAAAATTAAAATTTATGCGATTCATATATATATATATATATATTATAGATGAACAATCTAAATGCAAATTGACAATTTACTGTTGAGCATATATAGAGCTCCTTATCTATTAGCACAAAAATTAGGCTTGAAACCGGCCTCTTCAATTTCATCTAATTTTGAGGGAGGGATAGTACAACGTACATATTGACTCTTATATTGATATATATTCGGTAACTTAAGGCAGCAAATTCCGATGGATCATTTTGATACACTAACAAATTACTTAACCCAAGTAGGCTGCATTAATAATTCCACGCCCTCATTGGATCGGAATATTGGAGAAGATTTCAATCTCCCTAATTAATTTCACTCCGACCCCACGAACGATTCTCGAGGTTATACTAGTTACGAGATATCATACTCTAAACACAAAAACAAAATTAAAAGAGATAATTACTCAGGCCATTTAATTTTGATTTAAATAAAATCTAATTTTGTTATGCTTAGGAGTACTACGTGAACCACATGAGCTTTATTTAAACATCCCGTGTGAAGCACCTAATAATTAATCAGGCTATATATATGTTTTTTCAATAATCTTTTTGCCAAAAGAACGGCCGTACCTGACTAGTCCTTAGCGCGTAAATCTTAGGGAATTTAATATTCGGCTGTTCAAGGTATTCTATTAAGTATTAACCGAAGTAAAAAAAAAGTATTAACCCAAGGAAGGTCGAAAGACATCGAAATGGTGAACAAATCTGCCTAGCGCGCCTTTCTAAGCCGAAGACTCAATCTTTAACAACCACAATAATAGTTGCGGTTAGGTATATCAAATACAATTATTATAGATTGCTAATCCCTTTGAATACTTTATATCATGATCTTAATCGTTTTTTTTTTGTTTACTAAGATATATATCATGTATGTGTTTATCTTATATATATGTGCAACACCGTGGAGTCGTCCTACAATCTTGCTCGTATCCTCCTCCTCCTATAAAATATTATATATTAATCAATGATAATTAATTTAATAGGGTGGTGATAAACTATATATATCATCCCCAGATCTTATAAGATTAATTTATTCATCCCGGCCCAAGCCTCATGAAAAGCTGCAAAGTTGAAATTTATGATCGAAGAGTAGTATTCATATGATGTGTGCAGGTCACCATCTCGTTTGCCAAGCTCAGTACCATGCATGTGCACATTACTACATGACTAAAGTCAAGCCAGAATTAGATGAACATCATCGCTATTATTCTGCTTACAGATCTCCAGTTTCCATTTGTGATCAGATGGTATATATACTAAGGAAGCCAATGAGGGATTATGAAAAATAGTGATGAACTTTTTTCCAACTATCATGGTATCTATTTATATATAAATGAAGGGACGAAAACTACAAGAAATGAGTTTTTAGGTGACAAAAATCTGAGTGTCAAACCAAATTTTTGTCACCTAAAGTAGTCTTTTTCTGTCAAAATATTAATTTCGTAACCAAATCATCTACGAACCACAATAACGTCCGGACCACTCAAAAACGCGTTCGGATGTATTTCAGGGGTGACGAAATACACAAGTCGCCAATGAGTGACGGTAAAAATCGTCACAAAAAAATAAACATCGTTCTGACTCCACAATACCACGTCCTAACTCTATGCTCGGTGACAAATTACAAATCGTCTTAACTGAGTGACCATTAGAATCGTCACAATTTTTCCAACCACGTCCGGACTACCCAAAAAGGCCGTCCGGATGGTTAATTTATATTCTTTTTCCCAGATGTCCAGACCAATAACCAGTCAGGACGAGTAAAGTTCTAGATCCATTTCGAATCCATCGGCATATTTAATGGCGTTAAATTTGATTGGGCCACGTGTAAGAATAAAGCAGAAACATGTTCGAATGCTTATAAATTACATTCAGATGCGTCCAAGGGACGTTTAGACTTTGTGAAGATCACAAACTCTCTCTCCTCTCTTAATATTTTCTCTCAAACACTCTCTCGTCTCTCAAACTTTTCTCCCAAAGACTTCCCATTCAAGATCTCTCAAACAACATTCAGGTAAAAAAAATTCCATGAGTTTGCTTCTTAATTTCATATATTTTAATTCAATATCGTCCGCTATTTAATTTTTTGGTTGTTTTCGTTGATCAAATTAAGTTGCTTTGGTTCGGTTCGTCGGAATACCTTTTGGATGATGTTAAACACAGTCCGGACTGTTTTTCACAACGTCAGGACTGTTTTTATCTGTTCGGACGGCATACAATTTAAACGACACAGTTTGATTTTCGTTCAAACGTTTTTGATAACGGTGCGGACGTCTTCACAAATGCGTTCGGACATATGTACATCACCGTGCGGACGTGGATATACAATGGTGCGGACGTTTATTGCGTGAAAAAATGTATTTCGTCACATTGGATTAATCGTTCGCATGAGCTGTGCGAACGTATAGAGAGAACGTTCACACAGCTCATGTGAACGGATGGACTGTACTGAGCATGACGATTTTAAATTTCGTCAGTATGATACCAAACCGTTCGGACGGATTTATAACGGTTTTTGAGTGACAGAACACGAAAATCGTCACCTAAAGCATTGGCTGACAGGCTTTAAGTGACAAACCGGTATATATATCACTACAAGAAAAAATACTTTCGGTGACAAAAAAATTTGTCACTCAAAGTACTAATTTCGTCAGCTAAGGTTTTGGGTGACAAAAAGGGATTGTCACCCAGTTTGTCACTTAAAGCCTGTCAGTCAATGTTTTATACATATATAAGCTAAGAAAACTTGTATGTTTGACTTGAAATATTGGATTATATCAAACGTCGGGATACTTTGCTGGCAAAAGATCGATTGGACAAGATGAGATGCTTTGGGCCATTGTGTTGTGATAGTGGCAAACTGGTTTACCAATTGATGAATAAGCTGCCTTTCTCTCTCTCTTTTTTTTTTTTATATCTTCGAAAACCTAGCTAGAGGTGGCGAGAGCTGCAGAATATATGTGATTCAGTTTCCCAATAAAAACCGACTTTAGAATTAGTTGGCCCCATTAAAATCAGTGCGGCTAATTAGCAGTTTATCAATTGCTGTCTTAGTGGGCACTCCATAATTGAACTTTAATATTAATGGCTTCAAATCATATGTTATTCTATTGTGCTAATGGATGATGGATCCCCTGTCTAATACGTAGGAAGAATATAATTTTTTTTATTTTTTCTAAATAATGCCGATAGGCTTTCAAGGCATTAAAAACTATAGCGCAAAATAAACAAAATTCACACCAGCTGTGAATCAAACAGACTAGGTTGCAAAACAACAAGACTAGCAAAAACAAAGAGAATGCTCAATAGCGAGCAGAGAGAATGCGTGGCTAGACACGGTAGACGACACTACCGAAACCAAATTGCTAGAGAATATATGCCCCTCTACAGCCACGCCATAATTCGCGCTCCCTCTATTCCTGTCAGACGACAAAATGCTTTTCCGCCGACGCTAGGGGAAAATACTTTAACCCGAAATCACCACCACGCATTGTGGTTGGGGATACAATGAAATTTTATTTACTGTAGCGGTCATCAAAAAATTCAACGTCTCTCCCTAGTGTAGCCGCGGGGTGGGTGGTTGTGAAAGCTGTGACTAGCCTCACTACGCTTTGAATCCGTTAGGAAATTTCGAACTATCGGCACCGATGGTCGTCTCAGACCGATTAATGGCAATTATATATGCAGGCCATCGTGTGTAGTTGTTGAAGTGCCACCCTTCGTCCACTTTTTTTCTTGTCGCTGAAGAACCCGGCCCGTCTACAGAAACTCATGTGATTCCCTGAGATTCGTTGCTCAACTAGCGTAGTCGTACGTGGTTCCCACGGATTTGCATTGAAGAATCAAAGAATAGGAAAAACATTCATTGGTTGGGAGGACATTTTACCCTTCTTTTGGGGTTGGGACGACAACTGCATGTGTTCCACACCAACAGGAAACCTATTGAATGTGACCCAACAATTTTTTTTTAGCAAATTACTAGTATACAGTCGCTTGCTATTATAAGTTTGTTGCTGATTGGCCCCTTATATTCTTGGTCATTCCACAGAACACATGGTATGCAAGTCGTGTGCTGCGAAGGCTGCGAAGTTTGGGAACTGAAGTGAGAGTATATTGAGCATAGCAGCTGGTAGAATAAGGAGTTTTTTCGATGAGCATCACAATTCCTTTAGAATATTTATGTCTTCTATATTGAATATAACAAATACAAAGAAATGATATTGTGACTTTGATGCTGTAGGTATATGATTGGAGTTGCCAAAAATTACTTTGACAAAGAACAATATTGGGTTGCTCAGTTTCTTTTTCCGGAAGTGACAGTATAACCAATTAGCAGAGTAATTATTTGTAAAAACTACTGATAAGCCATGTTAATATTTAGCTAGTTCCCAAAAATGATTGCAATTACCTCAAATTATAAATTTATTTGCACATGTACCCATAAATTAAATTGGACTTTGATGTGATTCTTGGTAGATGAAAAACAACTAAACTGTGGAATTCCTATCTTGCTGGTTAAAGCCCACCAAGAGGCCGCAAAGTCCACAAAAGGACAACGAAGCTAGCCCGCCGGGGGCGAAACACAAAACAAGAAAGCCCTTGATCAAGGGCCTGATACGTTGGAATAATAAAAAGTACAGAAAGATGGTTCCCCATTTGGTACAGAAAAGAGAAAACAAAGAAAGTACGAGAATAGTACTCAGAAGAGCAACTAATTAAGCAAATGGTAGCTCGAATAGGATCAGCGACAGCGAGTAGTACTTCTGATCCTTCTGTTTGATGAACCGACCACATTGTTTGGTATATACGTTCGATTAAGTAGTACTGCTGGTCCTACAGAAGACACCGAAAAGGAGGCTGGCTAGAATGTTTTATGGAGGGGTGTTGGAAGTATCATGTGCAGCTAATTAAGCAAATCAAAGTAAGTCTTATAGCACGTTGATGTTTTATTAAGCAAACCAAATACTATACAATCCCAGATCGGTAGATTTCAGGCCTATTCTCTTATGCCATGTTAATGGGCCAAATTCGCACCCTCGGCAGCAGTTGGGACGAAGCCTGAAAACAGTCTCCCTCTCGACTACTTTTATGATGATTAATTTACAATCGTGCTACAGTAAACGTAGGTGATCAGCTCGTAAAACTCTAAATATGTAATCGGTACAAAATAACATGATCCTTTTGAGAAAATAAAGTCAAATAATAACAATAAGAAGTGATTGCTATATACTTAAATCCGTGAACTTAATTAAGTTTTTCAATTAGCTAGGGTTCTACTTTCTAGCATGCATGCATGAATCAAGCAATAGTACTACTTGCAAGAATATTGAGTGTTTAAGCGGTTAACTACTTTCTTAATCTTTTCTTTTTTAACTCACAAAGCTGACTTAATTTTTTAAGTGATGTTTGGTAGATTGAAATAAAAAATTTATATCTAAATAACAAAATCTCAAAAAAAATTGCACAAATTTAGTCGCCTCTCCATATCAATTTTAATATTTTTTTCATAAAAAAATTATATCAAATCTTCTAGTCATATTTTTATTATTGTTTTATTAAAAAAATCATTAAATCTTCTATTTCTTTTCTTTTAAAACAAACTCTATTAATTATTTATTCTTAAAAAATCAATCAAATCTACTATTTCTTTAATTTTTTTTATAAATTCTAATAAAAATTATTTTATAATCAAACATTCATAAAAAAAATTCACCAACATTTTATAAAACCTAAATTATTGCCAAACTCTCAAATTTCATATAGAAACTTAAAATTCTTAATTTTTTTTCTGTCAAACATCATCTCAGCAACCACGTTGTCTTAGTATGCATTGAATATTGTAGACCTATATTGTCCGGCGACAACATTAAATATCATAGAATTTGTAAGTTATGCTTATCTATCTTCAAATTAAACCATCTGCGCATCAAATTAGAGAGAATTTTGGTACTGCGTTATCACTCTCAAATTACTTTTGCAGTATTAATCTTCCTAATTAATATGCATGAATAAATACACCAGTAAAAAAAAAGCATAAAATCCAAGTACTGTTAGCTTGGATTACTGTAATAAGAACATCAATGCATAACCATATTAAACAATTTCGTGCATTGGCATGGACATGGAAAACCCCGTGTCACAAAAGAGAAGGAAAAATGGAAGTCTTTTTAATTCAGCCGCTCGAACACGCCGTTTTGGTGTGCTGATCATCAATGATCTGCTAGAACTGTAGATTCAGTTTCTGGGGTTTTACCAAAAATTATTGCAGGCTCACACAATTTCGTGATGTAGTAATGCCACCATCCACAACAAGGTTGTGGCCACTAACATATTTGGATTCATCACTGGCAAGATAAAGAGCAGCCTCGGCTATATCCACAGGTCTTAGGGTGGGTTTGTTTTGTAAAATTTTAGTGTTGTTAAAATTTTAGGTATTGGGTTTAGTGAAAAAGTGAAGAGGGAGATAATTTTTTATATTTTTTGTAGTTAAAAGTAATGATTTGATGGGGGAGAGAGAGATTATATTGTAATATTTTATTGTGTTAAAATTTTAGGAAGAGTAAAATTTTACAATGCAAACACAGCCTTAGGGTCGGACCTTTCAAGTTGGCAAGTCCTCTCACGAACTCCTCCATCTTTTCGATTTCTCGCTCACGAGGCATTCCGATGTCTATGAGATCCTCTTCTTCATCAGCACTCCTCCATGCGTTAATTAGCAGGGAGGTGGCCACCCCAAACGGAGAAATGCAGTTAACCCTAATCCCGCAGCGGCCTAGTTCACAGGCGGCATTCTTTGTAAGCCCAACAATGGCATGCTTTGAAGCCGTATAAGCATGCGGTCCGAGTCCTCCCATTACTCCGGCTACACTAGCCGTCGAAATGATACACCCACCTCCTCTGGGAATCATCACACGAGCCGCATGCTTGATTCCCAGTGCCACCCCTCTAACATTGACCCGCATAACACGATCAAATTCGTCGATATCGAAGTCTACAATGCTCTTGTGGGCCTTGGTGTGGTTTCCAAGGACCCCAGCATTGTTGAAAAGGATGTCAAGATGCCCATATCTAGAAATGGTGGATTCAATCAAGTTCTCAATATCTTCTTCCAAGCTAACATCACAGTGGACATAGGTAACTGAAGGAGTTAAGGAATCGGCAAGCGCAGTTCCAAGGATATCCTCTACATCCGCAATCACTACCTTGGCACCATGTCGGGCAAAAAGCCGAACTGTTGCTTCCCCAATGCCTCTGGCGCCACCAGTGATTATGGCAATCTTTCCCTCCAACCTATACAAACAGCACAAGTGAAATACTTTAGCTGATTTTCGCGTTCAACGTCTGCAGATAGATTTGTCAATTCTTTCATGGTAGATCATAAATGTTTGGAAACGGGTCCAGACCGAGAGAAATACTTGAAGAGAGATGTAACGGAGGAATACCTTCTGGGTGGAGGAGGAGTGATGTTTTCCCTTCCCAGTATGTGAACTCCCTGAAGGGTTTTCTCCTGCACTTCCGCAAGCATGGTCAATCACAGTAACAAAAAATGAGAGAGCGAGCGATAGAGAAGTCTGAGAAAAGGGAGAGCGTGCTGATGAAGGAGGTAGGAAGGGATCTTAATTATAGGCAATGGATTACTAGCTTTTTCTTTTTTTTTTATCAATGGATTACTAGCTTACGCATGCATTAGGTGAGTGGAACTCATTTCATGGACTGTGTTTCGAGGTACCTTCCTCACAAGATTCCCTAACATTAATTGCCTCCGTTTTTTTTTTCCCTAGACAACTTGGGGAAACGGGAACAGGCTTGGCAATCTGATACTGGTCAACTCGCACATCGTTCAGCAAGGCTTAGGGGGCGTTTGTTTGTGGAAATTTTGGGAAATATTCTCGAAATTTTGAGAATTTTTATTTTATTGAAATTTATTGGGTTTTGTGAAAAGTAGAGTGTATGTGTGTAAAAGTTAAAAATTTTGGAGTGTGTTTGTTTTGTTGGAAATTTCGAACCCCAAAATTTTAGAGAAACAAACACTCCCTTAATTGCTGGGCTTCTAAATGGTAAAGGTTGTCACTTGTCACAAAATGCTCCAGTGCAGATGGGACAAGATTATGACCCGAAAGGTAAATTGAATATTTATATATATACACTTGCCCTATAGAAAAACGAATATGGGTTGTTCTTTACAAAAGATTTTATTGGTAAACTATTTCTAGACATAACCAAAACGGATGGAGATTGTTTCTCCACGTCTCCGCTAACATTAAATTATGGGTCTACTCTTTCCAAATTTGAGCTGAAATGATAGGTGACAATTTCATGCCAATTAACATTCTGACGGTCACCAGATGAACACGTCCTTCACTTATGGGCACAAGACACAAAGGTATGCAAGGAGTGAACACTGAAACCTCTCTGACACTCATGATTCTTCAGTGTGGTAGTATATATTCTATTGTTCTCACCCCTTCCCAAATTCACAAAAAAAAAAAGAGAGAGAGATTTGCTATTATTCATTTGAAAAAAGAGATAATTATAATGTTTTCAATTTTAATTTAAAAAATTAATTTTCTTATAAACTCTATGGCGTTCGTGAAGCAAAGAGATTACTCAAACGTCTATCCAATCATACTTCTTTGCTGGAAAAATGGACCGTACCTTCCGGCCTGCCAGCTAGCTTGACTTGACTTTCATAATTAGGATTTGGTATAGGGTTTATCAAGACTGTCCAATCCAAGAAAGGGGATCGAGGACATCGGAACAAATCTGCCTTTGTTTCGAGGCTAAAGATTCCTACTCATGATCTTTTTAACAACCACAATAATCTTTGCCACTAGGTATAATATTGAATCGAATTTTAAACTAGTTTTTTTTTTGTTTTTTGGATACTTTATCTTACTCCGATGTAATTTTTTATTTATTTCTGCAAAATTGTCGAGATCATATAATGCATTATTGCTTTGGTTTCTGACGATCATCATGTCCCTGTATATAATCTATGTTGGAGACTATTTTTGTGGTGCATTTTACGCTTACAATCACATGCACAACGGTGTAAGGCTGTAGGCCAATCACCAAATCTATACATACTATTATTGGCATGGAATCCGTACGTACACGATGATATATATATACATATCCCTACATATATGACGACCAGCAGTGCACATCGTATATATACCGGCTCTTGGTGTGAAGAGCAGGCTAGTCAGTAGTCATGACTCTCAGAGTCGATCCTTTAATTTGCTGGCAAATCGGAGAGGAACAACCTCGCTTGTTTTCAGAGAGTTGGGTTTCATCTTAAAAGGAGGTATCGAAATAGGGGATTATAAGGGCATCCTGGACTACATATCCTTCTTGCAGTCGGAAAATGCCGTGAAGAAAGCGCACATTACTAAATGGCTCAATATTGGATGTACCTCATCTCGCAATGCTCCTGCTTAGACTCTAAGGTCCCATTAGTGTGAAGGTATTTAATAAATTAGAAGCTAATGATGGATTAGGTAACATAGTAGTGCATTTGCTTCCAATTAATTAGTTATACAAATTAACGGACCAAAGCACATGCAACGTCTTCGTAGTGGTAATTAATAAAGAGAAATCCCAATGCGCACTTCTTGATGATCACTTGAAGTACTACTTCATCAATATATAGCTAGCAGAACTTTGTAGGGAACAAATAGGTCAAGATGAGCTGCTCTGGACCATTTGGTGGTATACATTTAGTAATGGAAACTCGTTTATATCAATCTTTGAGACCTAGAGGCCGTAGGGAGAGGAGTTAGAGAATTTGATTTGGCTAATCAAGAAAACCCACCATATAAACAAAATGGACCATTAAGAGTAATGCAACCAAACCCTTCAATTACTTTGTCAGTGGGCATTCCATAACAAGAGTTCAAAATTTAATCGACCCTAATCATATGGCACTGAATTGCAATATTAATTAATGGACCCACATCCAAATGTTCTCATGAAACAGAGAAGATCAATGGTTAATTCCCCCCTATACTATAAATTAAAAGGAAGAACACTGCTCTGGTCTTCACCCTACTGAACTTTATCTAATATAGGACGAGTTGCGCGCACAAATAATGCATGGAGAGCTAAGACAACGAATTGAGATTTATTAAGATTTGTAAAAAATATAGAGCGTGCATGTATAGATGTTAGAAATTTTAGAGTGTGTTTATTTTACTCGAAATTTTCAATACCCAAAATATCAGAAAAATAAACGCCACTTAAATCTCTTTTGTCTCGGTCAATCTCTCTCTATACGTTTCTCTCGTACAGGAATAATGACAATATTTGTATTTACCCCAAAAGAAAATAACGACAACATTTGTGAATACATTGAACAGGAAAACCATCTAAAATCTTTCTTCTCTGCTAGCTGTTTGTCTAGGTTGGCGGAAAAGATCGACCTTGGAGAAGAAACAGTGAGGTTTTTTGCCCGACATGGTGCCAAGGTAGTAATTGCAGGTGTCCTTGATGATGATACCCTTTGAAATCTGCTGGCCGATTTCTTGGAAACCCTAGTTAGCTTGGAGGAAGACATAGAAAACTTGATTGAATCCACCATATCTAGACACCCTTTGAAATCTGCTGGCCGATTTCTTGGAAACCCTAGTTAGCTTGGAGGAAGACATAGAAAACTTGATTGAATCCACCATATCTAGATATGGACAGCTTAGCTGATATCCTCTTCAACAATGATGGGGTTATTGGAGACCATTAATAGAACCAAGGCCGGCCCACAAGAGACTGTTAGATAATATTGATAGGAACTTGATAATGTACTCATGCGTGTCAGTGAGAGAGTGGTAGCACTGGGAATGGGAATAAAGCAGGCAGATGATTCCCACAGGGCACAGGAGGTGGGTCTAAGTGTGTATGCTGAGTAATATTGGGAGGACTCGGGAAGAAAGACTCGTATGATCAATACCAAAATCAGTCCCGTACTCTAAAACTAAGATGTATGACCAAAGAAAAAGCTAAATATTAAATCTAAGATGAAAGTGAGATATTTCATAGTCTATTAAATGTATGAACAAATATTGTACTTATCCAAATTTACAATTAATCATGCATGTTGCACATTTCCCTTTATAAATACCAAACAAATTAAGACATCCCCACAAATTCTCATCGAAATCTTTTTTTTCATATTCCAGGGATAAAAAGAAAAGAAAAATTAGTCTGAAGGACTCAGAAAAAAGAAGAAGACATTATTGGTTATAAGGTTACTTTTTTCTAGCTTTTAACAAACTTTTTTACCCCAAAATTTTGCGTTTTATCAACGTTCTAAATATTATTTAATTTATCAATAAAATAGAGAAATTATTTATTTTATAACTAGCTCCAAGCTATAGAAAATCCTTTTGGAATTATACCTATTACTCAATTAGTAAAGCTTTGAGAAATATACTCCAATATTCTAGCTATGTTCTAAAATGAGTAAAATCAATGGTTATACTCTTTAATTTTCTACTATTTAAAGTTCTACGAAGACAAAATTTACCTTCATTTTCAATTTTCAGATTTGTGAGGGGTTAGGATTAAATTTTTAAATTTCTTACTTTTGGAGAAAGATCAAATATGGTACTGTTTCAGAATTGATGGGGGAAGTCCAATGAAACTTTAATTGATTTTTTTTTTATATGGAGAGGGGTGGAGGAGAAACTGACGTACCCGTACCCATTTGTTACTCAGATCTTTTATATCATTATATTTTGAGAAATATTTTAAGAGATCTTTTAGAAGATATTTTAAGATCTATTTTTAAAAATTTTGTCATTATATACATGTATCTATAAAAAATAAGCACATACGGAAAAAGGATTGAGACCAATCGCCTCCATTCTAATTTTGGTCTCTTCGTGGTTTTAATTATTGTGTGTGATTTTCATTGCAACTCTAAAGTGTTGTGGGTGATTCTCGGTGACTATGTAGTGGTTGTGGTTGCTTTTGATAACTGGTGGCTTGAGTTTCTATGATTGTGGTGCTTACGGTGGTGGTGGATATGAAGGAGATTATGGTCTTAGTTGAAAAATTGATGCTTCTTGACCTTCAGGCATCAATTTGAGGCGATATTTTACAAGATATGTTACGAAATATTTTGCAAGATATTTTAAAAGATATTTTAAGATATATATTTTTAAAGATTTATTCATAGGAGAAAAGGATTGAGACCAATTGACACCGTTACCCCCACACGGTGCAATAGAGGGTGGAGTGGAGAGTTGGTGGTCCCGACTCCACCTCTCGTCGGTGGCTACGATCCACCTCGAAAGCGGGTACTGAATTAGGAACTCTTCTATTGAGTGGAAAGGGATCAAGGGAAGATCCTTTCTCAATCCCATAATCGGCCGCATGTGCTAATTGTCTATAGGGCTATGATATTCCATTGCATAGTACGTGAGGGCTAGCCACCATTAGGCTTTCTTTTTCATTTCTTATGATCTATCACGTCATTAGCTAGCTAGGGTTATATATAATTGTTTGCTAACTAGGCACATGAAGTAACTTGGGGTGATAAAACTAGTGGTGAATATGTTATGCAGTAGAGAGAGAGGGCTAAAACGTTTAGGAAGTGGTAATTAATAACAGTTTTCAATTTAGAACTTTGCATATGCTCCTAGCTAGCTAGCTAATTAGGGTTCATAGGTGCTTGCAATGTGTGCTTAAATAAATCTAAAACCAAGCATGCATGCACTTCCTGACTTGAGGTAATTTATCGTTATACAGGAATTAAACTTTGAACAAATCGGTCGACGAGATAATTAAGATGCTTTTGGCCAATTTGCTGGTTAATTATCTAGTGGCAACTTGTTTAACAAGTACAAATTGTCCTTCTTTATATATAAATATATGTCCCTGATCAGCTGCATAAAAGGTCGGGAGAGCTACCAAAGATCGATAGATATATATAATTAATTCTGCAACCAAGCTTGGAGTACTTGGGCCATTGAAATTAGACCAACCAACCAACTGATTTAATTTCTGTCAATGGGCGGCATTGCTTAGTAGAACTCTTTAAAAATATTAATTGATCAATCAAATTTAGACCCAATTATGCTGAATATACCTAGAGGGGGTGAATATGTATATTAAAAATTTATCAAACAACTTTTCTTTTCAACTTAAAACCTATACTCAATGATATCAATTCAAACACAAAAAGCTTTCAATATTCAAAACATAATTAACAATCAGATATGAATATATGAACAATATAACTATTGAGCAAGAATCTGTATAACAATAATCCGAACTAACTATAAGAAACTCCGAACTCACTACATAATATTAATTTAACAGATTTCACAAACTAAATTAATATGCAATCAATTTCTCGATACCTGCAAGATTAGTAAATTCAGATATAAACAAACACACGTTATACCTTTGTCTTCAGCCTTCTTGGACTAGAATAATCAATATCTTCAAGATTGATATTCTAAGAGCACTAATCACAAGAATAGTTAAATGTAAACAAATAAAATAAAGGTAAATCAATCACACACTTGACACAATATTTGGTGACGAAGAGAAACTCTTTTGAAGAACTTCTTCAAAAGAGAAAAACTCTCCTGGCCGAAGCCGGTTTTTAAATCCACTAATTTCAAACGAGATTACACAATGATCAAAAGATTATACTAACCTAGCTAATCTAAACACTGTTAATCTTACCCAAATTGCCTCAATTCGGATCTCCTTATCATGAAACTCCATGACCGTTTGAAACCAAGATTCACATCGGGTTGATCTATCCACACAACTCCTTGTGCAATCAACATCCAATGCTGGAACCCCCCAGCAACCACTCTTCCAAAACCTTTGGAAGCCTCAATCAACTGAAGAAATCAAGTGTAAGTGATCGACGAAACACTAGCGCCTTTCAGATCTGATCTGCTAATACATACACAGCAAAGTCAAGCTCTCTACAAGAATAATGAAGCAAGAACGATCAACACATTTCTTGGAGAAGACGATCTTTAAGGGATAAAATGAACTTCACAACACACTTGTGGCCAGATCTGGACATTTCTATACGAGAGTCATTCTATTGCGTCAATACTTCATTTTCACGTGTGAAGCCTCTAACAAACTCCAGCTCCTTCCCTTTCTTCTAGATACAAGGGAAAAGACAAGAAAATCCTTAAGGAAGTCACACGTTAACCTCAAGGTACCATATCAACAAGCACTTTCTAATCTCCTTCTAGGAAGTTAGTAACAACGCAATGGACAAAAATGCCCCTATTGGTTTTTCACGAGACATGCCAAATGGTTTTCACATTAATTGCTCTAAATATGTACTAGTGCGCATGCCCTAAAGGAACCCTCTTCTTAAAGGAATTAATGCAATGCGCCCCCCCCCCCCCCCCCTTTCTGTATGTTCCAAAAAAACTAAAATATTTTAAGAATGAATTTCCCCACGCGCTATATAACCAAATAAAAAATATATCATCGAGCCCATGCAGGGTAGCTTTTTTATATACACTTTGTTTGATGGTGACCAAGCTGCACATTAATACATTGAGAAAACATAAGAAATTGCAACTCTAAAGAGCTTAATGTGATAAGAAAATATATTAAATACAAAAAATATAAAATACTATATTGGAGCCTACGTGGGAGAGTATAATTTGAGGATTTTGTTGTCTAAAAGGGTGTTTTATATTTGTACTTATAATTTATTTAAATAATTCTAAGGAGTAATATTTGTACTTCCGAGTTCCTTCCATTATTGTTCCTTTTATTCTAAAGGATCCGGTGGAGATGATTCTCTGGGCTCCAAGCCCTTTCTCGGTTGGCTTCCACTGCATTTGGGCCGAATCCTGAAAGTAACCTGCTTTTAAAAGACCTTGGGTTTTCGGTCTTAGTCTCGGTCTCGGTCTCGGTCTCCAGCAATACTCCTATAGGGTTGGCCACGAAGAAGGGAAAATGTGTTTAGTTTCTCTAATCTACTCAACGCTGAAGTCCTTCAAAATAAAACCAAAAAAAAAAAATCTTTGCTTTGGTTTTGTTGGTTCAGCCAGCCCAAACTGGCAATTGAAAAATTGACAGGATAAATTTTACTTCCTAGACTAAGTACAAAAATGGGAGGAATCCAGATCATGACACTTTGTAATTCTATGTCCGAATTACAGCGTATAATTTAAAGATAAATAAACACAATATGCGAACCTTATTATAAGTCTCGTACTTGCCTGGAATTTTATACGGGTAGTACTATAGTATTTAAATAGTATATGATCTACTTATTGTGTTTATCGAACCAATATCCTTTTGTAATTTTTTGCTCGAATTACACAATTTGCATATAGACAGACACAATACGTGAACTTCATTGTAAGGTTTATTCTGTTCGAAACATCACATGGCCAACATTCAACTAGTGTGAGATCTACTTATTATGTCTATCTCTTTTCTAAATTATGCTATATGATTCGAGTAAGGAGTTATAAAAATTCCTAATTTATATTTATTTCTCTCTAATAAAAAAATTACCGAGATGCAGCCAACCAACTGTAAAATGACACTGAATTAGATTCAAAAGTGTGGCACATAACTAGATCCACTAAATGCAACAGTAGGAATTGACAAAAACAGTTGACCCCTCAACTCGCCGCTTGTAAAGTCCCTTGTGGATCTTTCTTTATTTTTTTAACTTATAATTTGTGTTTGTGTATTTCTTTCTATATATAAACATAGATGTTTAGAGGAAAATCATTCTTGCTTGCTGCATTAACCCACAAAGGTTGTTGGGCTTGATAGTTCTTGGGAAGTGGAGAACTCTCGAAAGCACCCCACCAATGAGCTAAAACTTCGAAGCTAAGACTACATGATTAGATCCACTCCACCTATAGATATACAAGTCATCCCACACCATTATCCTTTTCTTTTATTTTTTTTAGATGCATATGGCTTATATAGTTTTATAAAGAAATTAATGTATATAATACGGTATCCCACGATAGTTTATACTTTTCATACATATGACTAAAGCAAGCTTAAAATAGTATTGAATAATATATTAGTTTACCATAACTATAATCTATTGCATCCAACATGCATTTACCAAATGCCTTGATCTCATTCGAAAAAGAATATATGTGGAGCCCACTTCCTTACATGCCACATACTTGATTTTGGACCGTTTGTTGTCTAAAAGTTGACTTGTCTAACGCAGATAGTCTCCCTAGCTATGAATCCCTCCAAACTGAGTAGGGATACTAAATAAATGAATAAATATAAAAGCCTATCATTTTTCTTTTGATAAATACTATAATCCTACGTCACGGACTCGTTTCAGAGATAGAAACCTCAGTTTTTTTGGTAAATATTATACATATTTGTATCTTTTATCTCTTTAGATTTTAAAATTTTAAAATATATAGGATCCAAGCTAATTAGTAGAAATTGCATAATCCTACTTAAATAAGATTCAGAGTGACCATATCTTTAAGTCTCAGACTTGGGTTATGTTCGTGTTGAGTAAAAATGTAGGATTTTAGAGAAGTTGTGAATTTTTATGTTGAATAGTATTTTATTGGTGTTTGTGTAAAATAGAGAGAGAAATGATTTGATGTAATTGTTTAATAAAAAAATATTAGAGTTACGTGAAAAAATATAGATAGAGAAAATTTATATTAAATAAAAAATTAAAAAATTGTTGGAGATTGTGTAAAATGTATTGGTATTTGTGTTTGAATTCTAAATATGTTCGGTGGTAGATTTGTAAATATACTTAGAATCCTAAAAAAAGTATGAAAACGAACATATTGATCACTCAGACCAACCATTTGAAGATAGGTAGGGTAGATTCCGTTAAGATTTATGATTTTTTTAAAAAAAGTTTATTAAGAGGTTACTCAGGTTTTCAAAAATTTTATTTTTAATTTTGTGTATCCAAACAAGTGCTCAGAGTCGGGAGTCAAAAGGAAGAAAAAATATCCAGCCCCAAAGAAAAACAAAAAGGTTCAGCCAAATAACATATCTCCTGGAAAATAAAAGGACAAAAGGAGTGCAGAAAAAGTGGCACAGAAAAGGCATTACCAGAAAGCTAGCGAGGACACCTAAAAGGGAAAGAATTTCTCTTCCATTGCACAACTACCGGACCAAACCCCTCTCTATTTTTTTCTCATTAAAATCAACAATATTGGTAGAATCCGTTACGGATAAATAGTTTTTTTTTTCTTTTTCCCTTTTTTTTAATCCTAAGCAAAATGATTGTGTACATCCAAAAGACTTTAGAATCATGTGCAATATCAAACACAGTAATCCGGCATCGATTGCCTCCTAGTAAATTTTCTGAATCGCTTGTGGGACCTGTCGTTTAGTACCCAAGTACAGGGAAAAGTAACATGTCACTCTCCAGAGTTCAGACTCCAGAGGGTCCACCTTAACTTTTACACACTGGAAGAGTCGTCGTATTTGTGCTTTTGGTGTCGTTTTACGCACCTGTGATCCTACAGTCGTTTTCCCGTGTGCGTGACGCCCATGTCCTACCGTTCGTGGGCTCCACTTAGGACTGTAGGATCGGAAATTCGGTCCGATTTTTGATCCTGAATGCGGTCGGATCGGATTTTCGGTCCTATTAAAATAGAGAACCGGATCGGACCACTTATAGAGTTTTAGTTTAGGTTAAAATTAAAAATTTTAAGTTTGTAATTTGTATTAAAAATAGAAAAAATATATATTTTTTATTTATATTAATAAATTTTGGCCGGTCCGGTCCGGACCGAAATTGCAAAATATATGGATCGGACCGGATTTGCATAAACAAGACCGGACCGGACCGCAAATCCAATATGGTTTTGCCGCCCGGTCCGATTTTGCTCGGCCCTAGTTCCACCTAGCTACTGAATTCCTAATTTGCAATTTTTTTTACCCCAGAGCTCTCGAGGGCGACTTCATAAATTATGTTGCAATGAATTTTCAATTTCATGACAAAATAATATTATGCAAATATTTTACATCATGACTCCCAATATAATAAAGCTGTGTTTGCAAAACTCAACATTTCCAACATTTTATCTCTCTCCTAATAAAATACTCCAATATAATCTCTCTCTCTCCCATAAAAGAATATAAAAAATTACAAAAACTATAAAAAATTACCTCTCTCTTCACCTTTTCACTAAACCCAATACCAACACATATTCTCATACCCAACATTTTACAACACAAACACAACCTAAGATATTCAAGTATGACACGTATTAATACTATACGGAGACCATGACAGTGTGGAACCAAGACAGGTCACCTTCACCTTGTACTGGGTCCCAACTCCCACGACCGTTTCGTATGGCTCAACAGTCTATACGACAGGAATTGGCATCAACTTAACAGTTTTCGTTCCGTAAGTTAATTGGTGTGGGGCCAGAAGTCGTATATAAAAAATCTTAAACGTTTGCCTGACACGATCTCGTGGTTTTCAGGTCCATGCCAAGGAGTCAAAACTCTATATAGAATTCATGGATCATTCTTCGATAAGGAGAGAAAGCTTATAGGTAAGCCCCACTAGAACGAGACCGAATTATTCAGGGAGCCAGCGATATAATTAATAGAGGCAAATTTTAAAAAAAATTCAAAGGAGTTATTTTGAGCTGCTTGAATTTAAGGGGCAGACTGAAATTTAATGGGTATTAAGGAGGGCAAATTTTAAAAAATAAAAAAAATTTATATGTAAAAAAAAAATTTGGGGGAGCCAACCGGGGCAGTGGCCCCGGTTTGCCCCCCTTGCCTCCACCTGTGGAATTATCACATTAATAAATTCTTGACACTTATTAAAAATCTTATACCCTAAATACTAAATAAGTTAAGAGATTCGACGTTTAATAATGTAAAAAATATACTCATTTATCGATCGATCTTTAAAGACACGATTCTTCAAAATCTCCTCAACGGGATCACGGTTAAAGCATTTTATTGGACTAATTTTCTTCCTTAAAATGTTTTGGATTTGGGAGTACACTTGTAGCAAAACAAGACCATCAAAGTAGTCATCTGAGCATTTATTCACGTGGGAAAGACTATCGGGATGCAGTGGTCTCGGAACCACCTGATTGAAACCAGTGATAAAATAGAAAAAGGAAATCACAGCAGAAATACCATGATCCAATACGACGAGCGCATTATAAGAGCCAAAATTGGCGCTGGCCAAACTACGCGCTTTATTAATACACACCGTTTGTATCACTCCGAAAATTTCCCATTTGGAAGAGAGAGAAGAAAAAAAAAACTTTTAGAACTCTGCTTCTGTTAAATGCTCTCCCTCACTCTCTCTGTCCTCACGTCTGACCACCGTATATTCATTCATTCACTGATTTTTTTTTTCCCACGAAAATCTGGTCTCTCTTTTCTAAGATACTCTTATGGTGGAAATGCATATATCTGCGAATTAGGGCTTTGATTTTGGGCACTAAGAAGAAGAAGAGAAATGCCGTTGACTAGGTACCAGATAAGGAACGAGTACAGCTTGGCGGATCCGGAGCTGTATAGAGCCTCTGATAGAGATGATCCCGAGGCTCTCCTTGAAGGCGTGGCCATGGCCGGCCTCGTCGGTGTCCTGCGACAGCTCGGCGACCTTGCCGAGTGCGTACAATTTCTCCTTTATTTCTTGCATTTCCAATTGGGTTGTGTGTAGTTTTCGATTTAGGTGGTTTCGGCCATGAATTGAGGTGGTTATAACAAATGCTGAGTCACAAAGGCTCGAACTTGGGATTCCTGAGTGTTTTCCTTTGTCGATTACTCAAGTTCGTGGGGAATTGGTTGGGTTTTATTTGGAACCTTAGTTTCTGATTTCAAGTTTATGACCGTGTTGACCACATGGAATGGAGTGAGCTTTGGAGATTGTCTAGTTTCACCATTAGTAATGGTGATTGCTGTATGGGCGGAGTTTGGGAAGCTTGTTTGGAATTTGACTCCGGGACCAGATGAATTGTGATTTTAAGTGGATTAGCGTTCAAACTGACCTCGGTATGCGAGTTTTTATTTATTAACTTTAATAGTTTCTGATTCCTAATTGGGATCGAGTTCCAAATCTTGGAGGAATGGTCAGGGTTGACACTGAGGTTCTTAAAGGTTGCTTTTAAGTATAGTGATCGGGTATTTGTGTTAGATGCTGAATTGGTATTTTTAGTTGCATTGAGGTCTGAACCCTACAGGATTATGGATGTTAGATTAATGAATGGATTAACTTCAATTGCCACTAGAATTCGCTCTTATGATTTCTTTTTTGCACATAATTGAGTTTCTAACCTGTTATCTATGGTGATGGTTTTGGGATTTCGGACAGAATTGTCAGTGTAGATTCTTGGATGATCTAATTTTTAAAGTAATTCATTCATTTTGTGTTCTGATTGAGGATTTTTTTTTTGGGGGGGGGGATGACATGTTGTCATTTGGAACAGTGCTTGTAGTGAGGATGATTAATTGTTCTCATTGATGTTGTTTTTTTTTACTCACTTCAGTTTGTGAAAATGAAGACTCATTCTATGAGCTTGGTTTTGTACGACAGTGTCCTGAATCCCGCATACCTAATCTGTTCTGTTTGATTTGGATGTTTTGCTATTTGAAGTCCCTTAACCAAGATGTCGAAATTTATCCACCATTCGGGGTAAAGTTGGTTTGTTTGTGAAAATAAGGCCATATGCATGTCTGCTTCAGCATTGTTTTGCCATGAGTTATGCTAGCAAAAAACCATGATCTAATGTTAATAAGTTGATACGAGTTATCAAAAAAAAAAAAATTTGATATGATTCCGAAATTGTAGACCTCTCAAATACTTTTTTATTTCGTGTTAAGTTGATCATTATCGGATTCTGGCAAGATGAATTGTAACAATTCGTTAATGGATAGTTATTGGTTGCTTAGTCTAAACATACCCAAATTTTAGGAGATTTCTGAAGTTGAAAGTTGTGATATCCCATGACATTTGGAGGTGAGCATATGCTTTGAGGTAAGTGTACAATATCATCAATGCTGCTTAGGCAAGAAAAGGAACATTTTATTTTTCCTCTATGACTCAAACATAGATCTCATTCTGACTGCATTCTGATGCTCTTCTGCTTACCTTGGAATTTAATGTCTCCCTATTGCTTGTTTTTCTGTGATTGTCAAAAGGTTCGCTGCAGAGATATTCCACGATTTGCATGAAGAAGTAATGGCAACTGCTGCAAGAGGGCATGGTCTTATGGTTCGTGTTCAACAGCTTGAGGCAGAAGTTCCTTCAATTGAGAAGGCACTCCTTTCCCAAACAAGTCATTCGTTATTCTTCTCCAATGGAGGTCAGATTAATTACCAAATAGTGTTATTGTTTGATTCTTTTTTCCTATTAAGAATGTGAATTTTAGTGTGCCGCAAATGGTTATAAGTACATTGGTTTTTTAGCTGGACCTTGATTATAGTTTTTTTCATTGTGTTGTAAACTGTCAATATACTGACAGCAGAAATAAAACTAAGGTCCTCCTTTCTATAATGATTCGTTTGAAGCCCATTCTTAGGCCTCAATTGTTTTTTGAAGCGATTCCTTGCATGTGAATTTTTTTTTGGAGGTCAATATCCTTGCATGCTCAATAAGGATTTAATTATATGCATGTGTTTCTTATGAGGTATTATTTCATATTGGTCTCTGCTTATTGAATATCCAATTTGGTAGTTTCACTGTTCTGATGTATGTATATGGGGATTTTGGTGGGAGCTTTTGGAGAGTAAACCAGCGCTGTATCGGTTTTTTTTATGACCAGCTTAGGTCCTAGAATGTCAGAGTATGCTTCTGGAAGAAAGGTTGCTGGACAGTAGAGTTCATTTGTTTGCCTTCCCACTTAGTCTATTTGCCCAATTGTCATCCTGAAATCCCTCACCTTAGCAAAGAGAAAACCCTTTTGTAATTATCTTTTCACTTGAGAATATTTATTACTTTACAGTTTGGTAGGGAGTTGGCATGTAGGATATGTTCTTGTGATGCCTCAAGTGGGTCTTAGTCAGTTTGGTTAAGTGATGACATGAACTCTGGCAAGTATAGATACAATTTTTTTTTTTTCTTTTGATCCTTACAAATGCATCCAGAAGCATTGTCAACGTTATTACCTGCACATTTCCTGCTGCAATGGTAAGACCTATCCATGACCCAATATGCGTTTTCTTTTAAAGTTGGCCACACCTTTACATCCGCTACATCTCTTGCATCTTTCTCCTTCTTTTCTTAAAAGATTTTAATAAGTTCGCATGTTCACAATTCAATGAATTATCACGCTTCAATAGATTAGATACTTCAGAAAATTATTGTCATATTCTAAAAGATTAGCTCCTAGAATGCCTGAGGAAAGTGCAATCTTAGACAATGACATTCTGTTGTAGGTGTTGATTGGCATCCTAATCAGCAGATGGAACAGAATCTGATAACTCGGGGTGACTTACCTCGCTTTTTGATGGACTCTTATGAAGAATGCCGGGGGCCTCCACGGTTATTTCTACTGGACAAGTACGATTGCCAATTTATGTTTACTTTGAAATGGGTTCTTTTTCACTTTTGGGTTCTTTGACTTGAATGATAGTAACAGAAGGTTAAAAGTGCTTTTCTTTTTGTAAATGTGAAAGTTTGAGATGTTTAGATGGCTTCTAACAGGTTTGATGTAGCCGGGGCTGGGGCTTGCTTAAAGCGTTATACTGATCCCTCATTCTTTAAACTCGAAGCAGCATCCTCAGGATCGGCAACAGCAGAAGCTCAGAGGGAAAAAAGAATCCGGAAAGTGAAGGTATCACAATAAAAAGAGTATCATCATATTATGACCATCTCTTGTGACAATTCTTCTGACGATTGGAATTTGCTGGTTTGTTTTATATTTGGCACCCTCCTACCCATGGTGATATTCACCATTGCGTGACATAGCGTAGTTTTTTTCTTTTTTTGGTCTTTCTTGACTTTTACCTTTTAGAGGACAACCTGTTTGGTGAATATGTTCCATATAAGTTCACTTTGGCCCAGGAAACTTCTTGGGATCTATAAGGAGGAAATACCCTTTTCTTCGATGGAAATAATTCGGGACCACCCATTTTATGTTTTACATTTCCTATCAGAAGTTTTGAATGTCCCTGGAGTAGTTTCTTATTGGTTATGAACACTTTCGCTGACTTGCAGTGCTTTATGGGCATCTATGGATTTTGCTTTTGCTTAATGTGCTCTTGACGAAGCCTCAAAACTTAGCTCTAAGATGCAACCTTTAGATTCTCCCTTTTGGATGTGTGAGATTCACGTGATGCTGTGCAAGACTATGGCTTAGATTTTGTTCCTATGATTATTTCTTCTTAGTCAAGACACCATAGCTAGGAAACTTTATTTTTCCTCACCACTACTAGTAAATTTGATTTAGGTATTATGATCAGCATATTATTTTTTCTTGTGTTAATGGCTGCTCATTGTTGTACATCGTGTAATTACACTGTTCGAGATTTAGTTTCATCGTAAGTTATTAGTTTTCTAGCTTGCTTGTTGTAGCTGTGGTTCAGTACAGTCTTTGTACTGTCTCGTTTCCTTTTCTATTAATAAAGCTTTACTTACTTATCAAAAAAAAAAGTTTCATCGTAAGTTTCTGCAGAAAAAAGGATCACGCTGGAGGAATGGAGAAACACCTGAAGTACAATACCCATCACATGCCAAGTAAGGACTCTGATCTCATATTTGTTCATTTTGTTTGTCTTGTGGTTGTTTAAGTGTCGTAGTATTTTAGCATAGAGGTTGACTCGGGGCTTAAGTTGCTTCATGATTGTGCAGGTTGCATCAGTTGTTTCTGGAGGAGCGCGTCGGGAATGGTTATAGTGACTCTGCATGTCTTGTAAAATTGAAGAGAAGGCAATTGAATGGGTCTCCATTTGACTCAAAAGCTGGGAAAAGTTACATGGAGAAATACCTGGAACCTCCTACTCCAGAGCAGAAGGTGGTTCATGAAATTTCTATCACTTCACTCTCGAAATCGACAGTGGACGATTCTAGTGAATCAGCACTTGAAGTACTTGAAATTGGTACTGTGAGTCCTGCAAAGAAGTCATCACAAGAAAAGAATAGTGAATGTTCCTCTCCTAATGCCCAGGAAGTTGTTTCAAATCCATACATGGACCAGCTTAATGAAGATCTTATTGGTAGACAAATAGTGGAGGTGCCTGAACCAGCCAATGATGCTGATACGGATGATGTTTCTTCTTCCACCCTCTGTAAGGTAGTCATTGAAGAGGAGCTGGCAGTTGATGGAGAACTCAAAAGAGATGGCAGTGTTGAGGGTTACCATTCTGATGATTTGACCAGTGAGATAGACAATTACATGGACGCTCTTGCCACAGTGGAGTCAGAAATGGACACAGATAATGAATTTAGACCTATGAAGAATATGGGCTTATTGACTGTTAGAAAACGTGGGAGAAATTCTGATGGAAATGAAGGAAATCTGGAGTTGCAAGCTCAATTTTCTGAGTCTCAATCATTTGGAAACTCTTCTGCATCAGATTATGGGTATAGTTCATTCAAGTATAATAGATCCAGTTTTTCCGACTCTGATACACTAAGCAGTTTGGCTGAGAATGCAGCATCTGGTGGTGATGGAGCAGCTAAAGTATTTCCGACCGTTGAAACTTGTGCAGCTGACAGTACGGATATGGCATCCAGCCAACTAATGGATGAGTCTCCCAGAACCAAATTGCATGAGCATGCATTGCCAAATGATACGGGCATTGTGAAAGACAAGATCCCTGATCTTGGAGAAGCATCGTGTAGCTTATGGCTTACAGATTCCAAACCTGTGCTACTGCCTTTGGATCATGGAGTACACTCATCACTAGATACTTTGGTGGGTCCAGAAATAGAGGAAGCGACCTCTGACGGTAGTAATCAGGGTTCCAAGTTATTAGACACCTATGAAAATGAGACAATTCTAGATAATAATAGAGCTGTTTGCTCTAACGTTGCCTCCCAGACTATGAATGATATTCACTTTATAGATTCTGCAAAAAGTCATCTGGACGGTGAAGATACAAAGGTTCTTTCTGATGCTTTGCTGGATTTGTCAGACGTTTCAGAGCGGACTCCGGATAATAAAGGCACCGGCAATTCTCTTCACAAAGTGCTTCAAACAGAATCTGCAGGTGAAGATTATTCTAAAAATCTGGTCAATGTAAAGCAGTGCCTTTGCGCAGACTTTCCAGTAGAAGTAACGCTTTCAGATGTGGTACCTACTACTTGTGCTACAGATGTGGTAGAGCTGGATGACACAGTTTCTAAAGCCAATGATGCTGTTTTGGCTAATGGAATCAACCTGATAAACTTAACTCCCATGGTGGAAACTCAAAAGAGAGACAACCTAGAGGAGCAGCGATCCTCAGATTTAACAGAAATTGTTCCAGAACTCGAACTTGCTTCTGCGGAATTGGGTGTTCCATTTTCGGAGGTGAAATCAGATATGGATGAGATTCCTAGGGCAGTGGATATTGAGGAAATAGGTAAATCCACCTGCAGTGCAGAAGCAGTGGGTGGTGATGCCGTCCCTCTTGAACTTCCACATCATTGTCCAATTTACACTGGCCCGGAGGAAGTAATCTTAAATGCTGTCGAACCTAAACCAGTCATAGCAGATGTTTCTTTATCTGCTGCTGCTTTCACTGAGATGGATGATGATCCAAATGATCTTAATAGTCTATCTCCAGATCTGGGTAGTTCTATATCAGGGAACCATATAGATTTGCAAGAATCTCTCTCTGGATTTTCTGATTCCCATAAAGAAGAGATGGAATTTAACAAGGTAGTTTCTCCAGAATGGCATACAGATATTGAGACACAGAAAACAGTGAATCGACTAAATTTTCTTCCTGCAGATAACCCATACAAATCAGGCTCTTCTGACCATTGCCATCTAAAAACAGTTGATGGTGATGGTGAGTCAACTCTGGTAGAAAAAAACCGACATAGTTTGTCTGACAATGATGTCATCCAAGTGCCAACCTATTTGGTACCCAACAATCAACAGTCAGAATCAACATCTCCCCATCAGAGTCATCTGTTAGAGAGTAGTGACAATGGGGTGTCTTCACCTACTCACTGCCTCCAAGAGCCAGGTACTCCTTTAGAGAAGTTGTCACAATTCAAAGCTGATCAAGTTAAGGTGGAAAGTTTGCAAGAAGATGAAGCTACATATAGCTCTTCAAAACTTCAATCTGAGCAGACACAATCTCCAAATCATGTAAATCAGCAAAGATGCGAACAGATTCAATCATCAAATCACTTGAATGAAAGATGCTTTGACGCTTCATCTGAATCTTGCACCGGGCAACTTCCATGCCCTCCTTTAACATTAGAATTCTCACCGCAGTCAGCTGACCTGGTACTTGATGGTTCTAAGGAGGCAAGGGATCAGGTGGAGTCTGCTCTTCCTAGATTTGGCCTGGTACTTGATGGTTCTCATGAGGCAAGGGATCAGGTGGAGTCTGCTCTTCCTAGCTTTGACCTGCTCCCTGACGCTGCTAAAGTTAATCTGGGGGAAGCTCCACCATTGCCACCTCTACCTCCTATGCAGTGGAGGATGGGAAAGGCTCAAAATGCTTCCCTATCATGTCAGAGAGATTTGGTTGAAGCTAGTCAGCATGTATTCCCAGCGTTCCAGCCATTCCCTGATGAGAAAGATCAATTCTGTTTTGCAGCATCTGATGCAGGGATTATGCAGCATCAGAACCCCTTTTTGGCCATCATGGCTGTAGAAGAGGAGAAATCTCAACCAGTGTCCGAACAATCGCATAATTTGGCGCAGCTGATTCCATTCTCTTTCCAGTTGCCAATCAGTGATAGTGATGCAGATTGTCATTCCAATTGCCTCCCTTTAGAGGGAGCACAAATGCAGAATCCATTCTTAACGTCACCATTGAGACCTGCTGGGAAACCCGAACTTGGTTTCTTTGCTGTCGATGGAGAAAAGGCTGACTCTAATTCAATCCCATTCACACCAGTACCAACCACTGAATACATAACTTATCGATGTGATCCTGAATCTTCGGAAGAGAAACTGATCGAGCCTTTCAACCAATTGGGTCCAGAAACAGGGTCAGAGGATCAAAAACTTCAACCTACTCTGCAATATCATTCAGAAAGGGAAGGGCAAAATCCATCTGACACATCTATGCCCCCACCACCTACAGAACCTGAGCATCCTCAGCATGATTTATTGAATTCAGATGGAGAAAACCCTCAAGTAACAGGTGTTGAAGTTGTAAAGGCAAATGGAAACACGGCACTTAAGATCCCTCGTCCTCCCAAACCTCTCATTGATGCTGTTGCTGCTCATGATAAAAGCAAGGTAATGATCTTTTTCCAGGATTCGTTTTTGTACTATCTACACCTTTGCTGCTTGGAGAGTAGTATCCCCCCCCCCCCCCCCCCAAAGCTATCTCTTGGAGATAACTTGCTCATGACATCAAGAACCTTTTTGCAGATGAGAAAAGTAGCAGAACGGGTTTGTCCCCGTATTGGACCAAAGGTAGATGAAAGAGATTCATTGCTAGAACAGATAAGAACAAAGGTTGGATGCAGCGGATGCTATCTTGTTTTATTGATATCTTTTTATATCAGACCCACCCTCTTTCCTTTCCTCCCTGATGCAACTATATGAATCGAGGACTGATCTTGTTTGTATCCTCAGTCCTTCAACTTGAAGCCAGCGGTGGTTGCAAGACCCAGCATTCGCGGTCCTAGAACAAACCTGAAGGTTGCCGCTATCTTGGAGAAAGCAAAAACAATTCGCCAGGTATCTCTCTCTCTCTGTGTGTGTTTGTTTTGTTTCCCTCTGTGCTATATTAAGATGGTGACTCTTGAAATTAGGCATACGCCGGAAGTGATTCAGATGATGATTCAGATAGTTGGAGTGATGCTTGAAAACTAGTTACCACGGTACTGCAGCATTTTACCACTTTGCTTATCAGGTTGAAATGGTTTGAGAGATTCTGATATTCTCCTCTCAGCTGAAGTTAGTGCAAAATTTCTGTCGACTTGAGTAGTAATCTTTCTTTCTGCTCCACATTCATGTATAATACTCCCCTCATCTCCCTTCTTTGTTTTATTCTTTCCCCTGGGAGATGTATTCATTGGTTTATAGATCAGCTCTACCTTCTGGAAAATTAAGTATGGAGTCAAGAACGACAGCTCAGGTTCAGTGTGCAAGTGCTGTACCACAATAATATTTTCCATCTTTTTCGAGCTTGGCAGGTGTAAATTGTGTTGGGAGCCGCATAGCCTTGATACTTAGCGTATTGGTGCAATTTTGTAACATTGTATGTAGAGCTTTTCTGAGGCATGTTTCCTTAGATTATTAGGCCAATTTATGATTGCCCATATATTTGTATTCGGTATAGCTCAATTAATGTGTGAAATCTACAAAAAAAAAGGTACACCTGTATTAGTAACTGTTCGAGTCTTCTGGATCCCGTGTGTGAATAGCTGTAGCCAACGTGTGGAGGCTCGAGTGCATTTTTAATGCACAGCAAGTTGCAGGACTTTCTAATAGATTTTTAATCCTAAATTGATTAACTATCTAATTATAATGGATGAGGTTCATTTCAAGTGATACACTATTTATATCAGCGTGGATTCTATTGTAAGGTTTGTTGGATTTTAGTGTAAGGTGTATGTTGTTTGAAATTTTTTATAAACAAAATTAAATGGTGCATGGTTGATCTATTTTTATTTAAATAAAAAAATTATAAAAGATTTTCTTAGTTCTTTCTCTCAGAATTCTACGGCGGCCCACGATGACAATAATGCCTTCTAATTTTTATTTCGGAGAAAATATACTTCTCACCCATAAACTACCAGGGTAGTGACACAATATACCCTAAACTATCATCTTTAAGACATTACACCCTCAAACTACCAATGTTATACACTTTACACCTTAAACTATCCATTTTGACACATTACACACTCAAATTACTAATCTTAAATATTTTGCATCATCCATTTGACAATAATACCCTTAATGAATTAATGAATTGACAACAATATTTTAAATATAGGCAAAATAGGTCAAGGGTATTATCGTCATTTTAGTCTACAAATTTGACATATGGTGCAAAGTGTCAAAAATTTGTCGTTAGAAGATGCAATGTATCAAAATTGATAGTTTAAGGTGCAAAATGTAAAACATATGATAATTTGTGGGTGAAAAATATATTTTTCTCTTTTTTTTTTTTTTTTTTTCTGTTTAGGATCCACACCTTTCTTTCAACGACACGTAAGAAGTAGCCAATGCCATGTCAGTGTCCCAACAAAACACAACGTAAACGTACAGTCTCAAAGACATTTGCCACTGAGATTCTGAGAAAAAGCAAAAAACGACGACGCTTTTCATCCATTTCTTGTCCCTTCAACACGCCCACATCTTTCTTCTAAAAGCCGCTTTGCTAGTTTCAACTGCCGACTGCCCGGTCACTGCCGTACTTTCGTCTCCCCTTCGTAAACCCTTCTCTTAACTTTCAAAATCTTCTCACTCTATAAAGTTTCGGGAGTAACAAGATATGTCCTCCAGATAGTGTCGCCGAAAGGTAAGCAATAAACGAAACCATGATTTCGCTCTCATCTCTCTCGCTGTTTGAATGACTTGGAACAAATTTGCACTGTTATGTTAACTCTTTCGTATGGGAAAATCGCTTCCTCCTCTGAGTAGGTCTCGCTATCTGAGGAAAGCCGGGTCGCAGCGCATTAAAACCCCAAGATCCACCGAGACGACACCGCAAAGTGAGGAGATGGAGATGGAGACTAGCACCAGCAGCAACAGTAGCAATAATAATAGGGTGCCGCTGTCCGAGGTTGTAGCGGACTGCGTGAAGCGGTGGTTCAAGGACACGCTTAAGGATGCCAAGGCTGGGGATGTCAACATGCAAATCCTGTTGGGCCAAATGTATTATAGCGGTTATGGAGTCCCTAGAGATGCGCAGAAGGTTTTGTATTCTCTTAGGCCTTTCTTGTTTTTCTATAATTTTTTGGGAAGATTATAGACTTGCTGGTTCTTGGGGTTTTGGGGGTTTAGGGTTTGGTGGGTCTTGCTTCATTTGAGTAGCTGGATTCTTGTATTAGATTATAGTGTTTTTTTCTCTTTCGGGTGGTTGGATGAGTAGAACGGAGTTCGACCTTCAAATCAGGATTTGTTTTAAGATTTGTTTTTTCCCTTTTGAAGTTACGGAGAAAGTAGGAAAAGAAGGAGAAAAAAATTTTGTGATTTTTATGCTGTTTTTAGAGTCTGAATTTGGCAATGAAGAGGAAATTGAACTTTTCTAACAACCTTACCTAAGCAACGAAATGGCGCATTAGGGTTTTAGTTTGCTTGTTTTTTGGTTTTTAGAAGAACTTTTTTTTTTCTTTTTCGTGTATAGCATAGGTTCTACACCTTTTCTTCTCCTTAGTGATTTTTCTTCATGTTCTGTAAATTTTCTTTCTAAAATTGGATCTGATTTCTTGGGTTATTAGGGAAGAGTTTGGATAACAAAGGCATCAAGAACTCGGTCTTCTGTTTGGAAAGTTAGTGATAAGCATCCAGGTTGGACTTCCTTCCCTCCTTTTCTTTTCCGTGCCGCTTTCTTGTTTGTTTGTTTGTTTGTTTATTCTCTTGCTTGTGTTTCATTAAAAAATATCTGTTTGGTATGCTGGCATTTTGCAGGTTACAATGCCATTGATTCAGATTCAGATGAATTGAAGGGTCATTCTTAAGAAAGCCCTTTTGGATTCCATGTCAAGAACAATCAAATGTGAGTTGTTATCTCTGTAGCTTTTGGCCTTATTGTATCTGATTGCTCTCATTGCTTTCTGCTTAATTTAGCATAGTGTGAATTTATACTTATGGAAAGATGAATGGGTTTATTTCTTTTTTTTTTCAGCTCAATAACTTGATATGCTTTGAGTCTGGTTTTGTTAAAATCAATGTTGTGCATTCACGTGCAAATTTGTTCTTATTTGGCAGTAAGATGCACTTGGCATTTGAAATTTGATTGGCATGCTTAATAACTAAATTTAGTGTTTTACCTTTTGGTGGTCTTACGCTATAGATAGATAAGCTTTTGTTGATTACTTGTATTCACTGCATAGGTTTCACCACTTCTTAGTAGGTTTTAAATTAAAGCTCCTTCGTCTCTCTAATGTTCAATTGTCCTACTGGATGTTATCCTTTTTTTTTTCTTGCTCTTTGTGAAAGGAGGGGAAAGTGGTCCTACCTCTCTATCATTGGACGGAGTGAATGTTCAGATACATGCATCTTATGTACCATATATTGGTTGGAGATGCTGATGGGAAAAGTTCCCTTGTACAGAATATTTTGGTGAAAAGATGACGACCACTTCCTTTCATGTTCATGAACCTTGATAGGAATACTTTTGGTTTTAGGTTTTGAAGATTTAGTATAAATCATCTTGTAAGTGCTGTTCCTTTAAGGAGTATGAAAATGATGGGAGTCTCAGACTATTAGACGGCAGTAACATTGCCTTCTATGTTAATGCAATTTCAAAAGTGATTTTCTCAAACATTAACTTGGTGCGAGCTGTTTTGTACAAGAAAGATTGGCTAGATTTACTTTCTTTCATGAAAATTTAGTGTAACTTTTTATGCTACCATTGTTTTCATTTCCCCTATTATCTTACCCTAAACCTCCTCTTGGCCATTAATGTTGAAATACATATTAAAAGGAAAATAGCGTTGAGTTAAGGTTGGTTGAATTTGGCAAACGCTGAAGTTTCCTGTTTGTAAAGGGGTTGACATAATGTGCCTTACAGGGGACATAATTCAAAGAGTAGTAGTTGGATATCTTGTTTAAGATTATTGTTATGGGGGGCTCAAAGGCTACATTCCTCATTGGGATTGGTCTGTTTGAACCTTCAAACTTCCCAACTAAAAAAGAAACTTTGGAAAACCTAATGGCTCTTAAAACAATCAGTTCTGAAGGCATGCTTCCTTCCTTGCTGATTTAGTCAGATATTCTATTTATACTTTATTGATCACATTCATGCTATCCCTTTCGAATGGAGACGGGATGTATCTAGCTTGAAGAGAATCCTTGTCTATGTTAGAGGATGCCTAGCAGTTAAATATTACTAGGATGAACATAGTTTTTGAAAGAAGACTATTAGGTGGATGAGTTGTTCAAGTGGGCAGAAAGATAAACAAATGCTTCCAACTGAAAGACGAAATAGCCTGAACTGGTGGAGGACTCGATGAGTGAGCAGTGTAGTCTGGTTGGCCAAAATTGATGGTTCCAATTGGATTTGCTACACTATCAAGGGAAGCACAAGAATGAAAAGGTTGACTCTAGAGCTTAGAAAAAGCAATGATTGCTATGATTTATGTAGTTGTGCCAAGTGGAATAGATGAAAGGCTCAAGTAGACCCTAATTATCGAAGTTTGCTGAATACCTTTTTTATTCTGCATATTTAGTAATCTGTTGTAGTTATCACACATCCCTGCATTGCCAGATTGTTGATGGTACGTGTGTCTGTGCCCATTGATATGGATAGATAAGGACATGGATTGCGTATAATCGTTCTTCACTTCAGGTATCGTGTTTCACTAATCTGTAGGTTTTGTTCAATTGTGGGTTTTGTAGGGTCTGCTTGGAGCTGTAATATTCTTGGCATCTTCAGCAGATCTTATACTTTTTCCTGTTTAGTTTGTTTTTCTTTTCTTCCATATATTGGGTTGTACAACTGTTTATTATTTCATGTGTACTGCACTCGTAGGCAAGAATCTATGGTGGTTTTTGAGTTACTATTAGGGAATGAAAGTCACATTGGATTCTTTTTCACTCCATATCATAATTACCAAATCGTTCGAACGTATGGTCATGTTGTTGATACTGGAACACCATGCACTGCAGCATCTGAAACGTCATTCAAAATGGCTGCATCTGCCTAGACCCCAAATCTGTTTTAACCGAAGGAATCTTGATGGTGTCATGGCATATTCTGTGTCGCTAGTTCAGTCTGCAGGTTCTGTAGACCCTCCTCGTTGACCAACTGTTGTTTTTTTTTTCTAAGCAAAAAAAATCACGTATTAATTGTTCAATAATTGGTAAACGGGACCGTACCTTTTCTTCTGCATATGTGGCTAATAATGATCTCTGGTCAGCACTTTTTTCTTTTCCTAATATCTGATATCAGATCAGGAGAGCCCCCAATAATAAATTCTACTTGCTGCTGCTCTTCCTCTCCATTTCTTCTCTACGTTCATGAATGGCCTCCACCTGACAAAGGCAAACATAATGGTAAACGACTAAACGTTATGTGAGACTGGACTGTTAGGTCGGAACAGTCCAATCCTGTTCTCATTTGACCACAGATGATAACAAGTTGTCGGGCCGAGGTGGTTAAGCCAGTGACCTCCTCTGTGTGAAAGGCGAAAGGAGGGAACCACTCTAACTATTTATGTTGATTTTGCCTTGAAATTTATCAAGTGCGTCTCAGGATGTTGCGGATAGAGTAACAAACCCAAAATTTCTAGTTTTATCCAAATTTCCTAGCTGATATTTTTCAATGTAGATATAATCCTTATCCAATTAAGAGATTAAGAGATTTAAGAGTTCTTTTCCAATTAGATTGAGCTGACAGAATAAAAAGAGAAATAATAATATAGAGATTGTAGTCTACAGATTCGTGCAATATTGATGCTCTGGTAACCTAAGGAACCACGTTAAATTTTGGTATGCTTCAATGTTTTGTTTGTTTTTTTTTCTGTTTTACTGTAGTCGGGCAATTTAAATACTCTATTTCCTGTTTTTTTAACAAGAAATAGTTGTTATCTCATCGCACTAGAAAACAAGGGGGAAAAGTTGACTATGATTTGTTTTTTGTCTGCTGTGCAAACCCAACTCTTGATCTGACAACCATAGACAAAAAGTCTTGTTTTGAGGCTGATCACTCACGTGGTACGTGTTATAATATGCTCTTATTTTAAGCCAAAAGTTTATTCAATTCACAATCTGTCGAAGCAGATAGAGATTTTAATCCAAATAATCACGTTTGTTTTCTTTGCCGGATCATAGATTGTCGGTCGTGGCACAACGTGAGTTTTAGTTGGATGCAAACGCAATCATGAAAGTGCAATAGGAAAATGGATGAAAGAAGAATCTGAATAGTAAGCAAGTCAAGGGCTTATCAGAATAACAAAAAAAGGTCCGGCGGCATCTTATAGTATCAGTAACTGCAGCATTCAGAGCCCAAAAAACAAACAAAGCGAAGACAAAAATCTGCAGCGTTCAGATGTCTTCCATGAGGCGCCACTCATAGCAGTCTTTTATTTTCTAGAGGATGATGATGCAATCATGTTGTCATTATTGTTAGAATGCTAACATTTGCCTTATGGTCTTGAGTTCGAACCTACATCACATTTTCTCTACAATTCCAATTGAACGGTAAGCATCATAACACACATGCATCTCCATCTCAGCTTAGAAGTTCATTAATCTGGTGTTTGTACCCAGAAGGTAGAAAGGAGGGTTTAGATGGAAGAAGCGGGGATGATAGAGCCACTTCTTGGCCAGGGAGAACAACCTTCTCAAGATGACTCTATTCCTTCATCCCTTTCCACCTACTTGTACACTGCCCACTATTTGGCCAGATGGAGTGCCAGGTTTATCTCATAGGAATTACTCTTGTGTCTACCTAATAATTGTTGCCGTTGTGTTTTCTTCTCCTTTTTCATTTTGTTAGGATCAAACGAATTGGAAGCTGTTTCATGATATTGATGTATGGATAACTTTAAAGGATCTTTTCTCTAAAGAAGAACATCTTTTACTCTTTCACTTTGCCGCAATTTATTCACACGTAAGGTTTTAGAATCCATTATCTCACTCTTTCCAAAATCTGAAGACTTGTTTTCAAGTCCAAAAGGGTTTTGCAGCGTCAGTCCATTTAACCATTTTTAAACTATGTTATCTCTCGGATTACTTGGTAATTTAGGTGTTAGAGTTCAGACTGTTTGGACTCTGTTCTGCGTTTTATCTATATTTCGAAGGCAACTTATAAGCTGCTAAAAGTTCATAAAAAACAACAGGTTGATATTTCAGGACTTAAACTACACAAATTGATTTTGTCCTAGAGCTCAGCCTGAGTTTACCTTTACTACATGTTTAGGCAACATTTTGAAATAGATGGTTATCATCATAGAACTCTTTTGATTTTTGCCTACCGTTGGAGCAACAATGCCAAATCAGGTTGCTTCTCACTCTAACATGCTTTCCCCCAATCGACTGCTTCGAATAATGTTTGTTTTGTATTCTCTCTTGTTTGCAGGATGTGGGAATTCTCTGTTGCTTTATACATGATTAGCATTTGGCCAGACTATTTACTCTTTGCTGCTATTTATGGTGCAGTAGAATCAGCCTCTATTGTACTCTTTGGTCCCCTAATTGGACAATGGGTGGATAGGCTGACGTATGTACAGGTTTGCTCGCCATCTCATCTGTTATTTGTGCATTAGACAGTATACTCAGCTTTCTAATTGGTCATATGTGAACATCAACAAACTTATTTTCTCAAACGTCTACTAGAAACACCTACAACATTTTGCCAATTTACAATACTGGATGGCTACCCCTTGAACAGGCATGGTGAAAAGTCTATAAGGATTCTCTTGACCATCGGCTCACAAAATTTCTAACCGATTTATTGTTCTTTTCTGCCAATTAATGCAAGGCTAGTCTTCTACAAGGTTGTTGGAGATGATTGAGAAGTCCATTTTTGGCATTTTTGGGCTGCTTACTTGCCTTTTGGACAGGCCTTCTTAGCACTTCATGTTATTGCAGCACTCAGCATTGTGTTTGGTGGGTCGCTTTTCATGACTAGGAGTTGGACTTGATAGTCAACTTTTGCGAGTCGTTCTATTATATTGAGATACAGAGGGAAGGGAGAAAACAATGTGGATTGGAGGCAATGTACAAGTGTCAGATTTGAATTTATTGAGTCATTACATCCTTAATTTCCACTGATCTCTTCTGTATGCTTCTTTTGCAGTTGGCTTGCAGCTCTATCATCCTTTCATAGATCACTTGTTCCTTATTGCGTTTAAGAAGAATGAAGAACATAGAACCCAAAAATAAGTCACCTAAACTGCCCACTATCTGATCTATTTCACAGGACATTAAGAAATTGTGTAATTGAACTTCCTGATTACATGTATCTGTACATTGCAGGTCGTACTCACTGTTAGTGACAATCATTGATCCTTGTTACATAAATCTGCATTTATATTGCCAGGTTCTCCGACTTTGGTTGGTAGGTAGTACAGAATCTGTCTTTCATAGTTGCTGGAGGCACTGTAATTGCGTTACTGGTATTCTCTTCCTTGAAGTCCACGAATTCGCTGCATTCATCTCTCTTGTGATATTAACCAACATCTCTGGAGCACTTGCAGTACTTTCAACTCTTGCCGGTACCATTTTGGTAGAAAGAGAATGGTAATTTCCTATAGGCTTGCGAGTGAAAAAAGGCTTACAATACACTTAAAAGAGATTCTTGTGCAACTCCAGTCGAAATGAGTATCAGTTTTGATGGTCAGAATTTGATTCTACCATTTTCTTTTGAATAGGGTACTCGTTTGAAAGCTCTTCATATTTTTGTAGTCCCCATCATTAGTTGTTGTGTTGATGGATACCAAGTAAAAATAATTGTAGCTTCTTACATCATCCAATACGGGAACTCCCCTCTTCTAGTATAATCATTTTGTTGTTCTGTCGCATACTTTTATCAATCCCTTCCTTTTTCTTTGTCTTCTTGGGTACTGAACAGAGCATAAAGAGAAAGAGATTCATATTTTATTTGTAAATTCGTACTCAATTGTACTATATATTTGCAATTTGCAGGGTGGTGGTGATAACAGAGGCCATCCTCCAGAGATGCTAACTAAGATGAATTCCATTATCAGACGAATTGATTTAATAAGCAAGCTCTTTGCTCCTGTTTTAACTGGCTTCCTTATCAGCATTGTATCATTAATAGCATCTGCTGTGGCTTTGACACTCTGGAATGCTATAACTGTTTGGGTGGAATATTGGCTTTTTATTTCTGTATATAATGGGATACCAGCTTTAGGTGAAAGCAGCCAGAGGAGGATCTCAAGGCTTTTACCAGGTGCTCTGGGAGAGAGAAATCGTGCCTTCTCATGATGGAAGCAATTTACAATTGGAAGAGAAAACCTGGGTGATGAATTTACTTGAGCTGGTCCCTTGTCTTGATGCATGGAGAGTGTATTTGAAACAGGATGTTGTGATTCTGGATCTAATCTCATGGACGGTTATGATTGCTTGTGCAGCACAGACCACACTTTTTATCATTAAAGACATTGGGGATGAATTTTTTTCTTTTATAGTTGATGAGTCTCGAGATAGTTCAGTGAATGAGCAAATGACAGTGATTTTGAGATACGTAAACAAAAGTGAACAGGTGATTGAACGATTTCTTGGTGTGGAACATGTTACTGACACATGCTCCCAATCTTTAAAAACTGCTATACACAAATTGTTTGCAAGACACATGTTATCAATATCCAGATTGAGAGGTCAAGGGTATGATTAGGCCTCAAAGGTCGAATTTTCGTGGGATCTAATTATCATCTTTCAGTATTAGCAAATAGTACAGTAAGTATATTTCATTATTTATAATGTTTTTAGTTCTTAATTTGCGATATTGTAATTTTAAGACACTTTTTATATTATGTGGAAAATTTTTTTTGGTCATTTCCCCTTAGAAATTCAACCACACTCATTTTATATCCTAGATACACCACTGGATACATCGCAAGCATTAAGTACTATAAGATTTATACTAGACGGCCGATTGTTTTAAATACTATATGGTTTACTTACTATATCAGTCTTTATTTAAATACATCATACTAGCTAATTTAGATATATAGGAACTTATAAAGGATCTTAATTTATAATTTCTCAATATTAATTTGTAAGATCCATTAGTTTTTACAAATTTAACTCCACTAGTTAAAGCAATTACCATGCACGCATAGTAATAGAACTAGTGCAAAACTAACACAGCAAATGCATGGCAGACAGCACCTCCACCAGCAAAAGCTAGCAGAATAGGAAATGGTAGTTACCAGCGTGGATTAATTCCAATATTCCCTCTCAACCACGCAACATGGGACGACAGCTACCTCAAATATATGCCCCCAGAGGACACCCACATAGTATATCAATACATTTCCCCATAGAAGACCTTGTAAAAGTACTGAATTATGCAGGCAGGATCATCCACCTTGCTTCTTTAGAATATTCTAGCTAATGGGACGTAATATCGATCCCAACTACCCGTACGACGTATAAGTTGTCCCCAGTTGCTAACTCCACGAGTCACATGCAGGCTACAGCATTCCTGACCAAACTTCCGAAACCCTCTTTCGGCTCTATCTAAATGATCTTAAAAATGTGGGTTAGTATCTGGGTTTCTTCTCTGCCGTCTAGCCGTTCTTATATAGGAGTAAGGTTAGTACGACAGTATCCGAAGCAAACTATCCTTTTTGCTACTTTCTTCAGACGTACAAGCTAATGTTTCCTTTTAGGAACTAGGGGTGAAAACTGGAAATGCGATCCGGTTTTCGGACAGCAATGCGGTCCGGACCGCATTTCCGGTCCTCCAATATTAAAGGACCACCGGACCACTTATATGTGGTCCGGTCGGTCCGGTCCGGTCCGGTTTTAAGAAATGCGGTCCGGTCTGGACCACTTAAGTGGTCCAGACCGGATTTAAATTCTTTTTTTTAAAAAAAATTCGCAGAGCGCAGTGCACTGCGTAGTGCTGTATTATTTTTAAAAAAATTAAAAAAAATTTATGAAATGCGGTCCGGTCCGGACTGCTTTTTTAAAATTAAGATCGGTCCGGTCTGCGGTCCGGTTTTATTCAGCCCTATTAGGAACTACGATGTAATTCATTTAATTCGCTTAATTAGTTGATTATCTAGAATAACTGAAAACAAGTTCTATCATGCATCCAATAGATAAATTGTTATGACAAAGATATGTCTTAATGTCTCTTGATTTGTTACCATCAAATAATAGCTAGGCCTTCGAATCCCTAAATTATAATTTTTGAATTTTCCTTAATATAATTTCCAAACTTTTGTCATACAATCAACCTCATGAAAGGTTGAAACACAAGAAAGCAATTTTGGATACCCCATAGATGTGGTCTAAATCCTTTTAAAAAGAATAAACTACAACCTTGGGAAAATTTTAGTCGAGTTGCATATCAAAAGACACTAGCTAGGTACCATCTGGTGAAGGCCCTATACAGGACATCTCTTTGTGATAGCAATATTCTTTAAACCACAACCACATGACATGTACAGTTAGTACTACGTACAACACATATGATTTCCGAAAGACGAACGTATCAAAAAATTAGGTCAATCCATTAGGCATTAAGGAAGACGTACGGCCTAGTCTATGATGAGTTAATCCCTAGAAACAGGGACAAAGCCAGGATTTGTCCTTCGGGGGGGCCAAATATAATTTTTTCTTGAAATTAAAAAATTCCCAAAAACTTAATAATAAAAAAATATTCAAATTTTCATTATAATCAAAATAAGCAACAAGCCAATAAGTAAAAGTCAAAATTTCATCTACTATGCTAACTGAACCCGACGTTCCTTCAACGAATAAAAGTCATTAATTAACACATCAGTACTAAAACCTTCTGCAATTTCTTTCTCAATGTAAACAACAAGATAATCTGCAAGAAAGTCATCTTCCATCTTATTTCGAAGCCTTGTCTTGACATTTTTCATCGCTGAAAAAGCTCGTTCAGTAGTTGCAGTTGAAACTGGAAGAGTTAAAACAAGTCGAATCAATCTGTCAAGACTTGTTGTGTAGTTTGTCGGTGCATAACTTTATCAATATGATTCGACTGGTTCATCAAGTCTTTACATGCTTTGACAGAAACATTATGCGGTGAAGAAAAATCTCTTCCTACATGAGCCAAAATAGCACAATCTTTTCAACTATTGACCTTTTTCTAATTTTGAAAACCTTCTACCATAAATGCACTTGAACCAGGACGTCCAAGAAATTTATTATTGAAAAGATAGCATGGAAGACAATAGGCAGCATCTTTTGCTGGAGAATACTCTAACCAGTCAGGAAATAACTTGAACCATTCTGATTGAAATCTACGAGGATGATCAGTCTTTCCAGAAAACGGATATTTTTCCATAAGGTATTGATATGGACCGGCTTTGATGTATACCCTCCTTATTTCATCACGTTGTTTGATTGGATAATCCCATATTTGAGAGCGTATATCAGGGTCACGTTCTAAATTAGATAAATCAACTTCTTCATATCGAGCTCTAAGTGTATCACTTTCTTCAGGTCGAGCTCTAGATGTAATATTTTCTTCAGGTTCAACTTCAACTCTAGGTACTTTAGGAGAACGTTGGACAGTTTCTACTTCTTCAGATTGTGAAGTATCAATTTCTTTTCTCTTGAAAAAGAAATCAATATTTTTCTGTCTACCCATATGTGCAACCTAAATTGGGAACATAAAAGTAAGCAATATGACACATAAATTATTGACAAAGTTACAAAGCAATTTTAATATCTAACCAAATTAACATAGACAAAAATCACAACAGACAAATTTTTTATTTTGTTTATCATATAAACACAGAGCACTAATATTTTAATTAGACAACAATAATCAAATATAAAAACGTTGAGAATTCTAACCTTTGAGGGGAATTTGAGATTTTGCAATTTTTGTATATGGGCAAAATAGTAGGAGAGAGAGAGAGAAATAATAAGAGAGACGAATAATGGAGTCAACGGTCTATAAAGAGAAAAAAACCTAGGAGAGGAAGAAGAGATAGTGAGAGAGAGAGAAGGAAAAAGAAATAAGAGTTGAAAGTTTGAAAGCATAAAAAAAGGGAGAGAAAAAATTCAAAAAAAAATGGCCGAATAAATCAAACATTTCAATAATGGGATTGTTGAAGATTTTGTAGGAATTTCCATATACACGTTCAACTTCCTTATTTTATAATGGCTAAATGACAGATGCTTTTTGCTTGATAAGAAATCTCTTGCTTTTTTTTTCCACAAATTTTGGGGGACCATAACAAACATGATTTTAAATTTTATTTGAAATTACCTATATGTATTTAAAAAATTTGGGGGGGCCATGGCCCCCACTGGCCCCCCCATAGCTTCGTCTCTGCTCCCCAGTCCTCATTTCAGTATTTAGGGACCACAAGTGTTTCGGTATTGCTTCCTTTATGTTTCCTTTTTCTTATACCGTCTCCTAATTTAGCCTGATTTTTCCTTTTTTCTTAGAGTTAAATGCATACCCCTATGGTATACGCAAATTGCAAATATACCCCTGAGGTAAACAAAGTCATTTCATATCTCTGAGGTAAACATCAAGGTCACAATATGTCCCTCCGTTAAAGTATCGTTTGAAACACTAACGGTAAATGCTGACGTGGCAAAATAGACACGTCATCGCGAATACCTCAGGGGCATATTTGCAATTCGCGAATACCACAGGGGCATGAGATGCATTTAAGCCTTTTTAAAAAAAATATTTAATTTTTTTTAAATAGATACGTCAGCACCAATTAGATGATGACACGTCATCATTTTTTAATTATTTTTTGGTAAAAAATTAAATCTTTTAAAAAAAGACTTAGCCCATTTTTCTTCAACATAGCCCATGTGTTCGTTTCTGTTATATATATATATATATATAATTTAAAAAAAAACTTGCGTGGTTTAACTTAGCCACTGTATTCGTTTATTTGTGTGTTTTTTTTGAACTACGCATGTTTTTTTTAAAAAAATTATGAAAAAGGAAAAAAAAGAAGAAGATAGAAACGAGCCTATGGTTGAAGGGACATGAGGCTAAGTCGTTTTGTGTGTGTTTTTAAAAATTAAATTTAAAATATTAAATAAAAAACACACAGAAACGAATAGAGTGGCTAAGTTGAACTACGCATGTTTTTTTAAAAAATTTATATAAAAAAAGACAGAAACGAACACATTGGATATGTTGAAGGAAAATGAGGCTAAGTTTTTTTTTAAAATAATAATTTTTTAAAAAAATTAAAGATGATGACATGTCATCATCTTATTGGTGCTGACGTGTCTATTTTAAAAATTTTAATTTATTTTTTTTAAAAAAAAAAGCTTAAATGCATCACATGCCCCTGTGGTATTCGCGAATTGCAAATATGCCCTATGGTATTCGCGATGACGTGTCATCATCTGATTGGTGCTGACGTGTCTATTTTTGTCACGTCAGCATTTACCGTTAGTGTTTCAAACGGCACATTAACGGATGGACATATTGTGAACCTGATGTTTACCTCAGGGTATGAAAATGACTTTGTTTACCTCAGGGGCATATTTGCAATTTGTGAATATCACGAGGGTATGGGATGCATTTAACCCTTTTTCATATATATATATATATATATAGCTGCACCACTCGGACAGATTTGGTGGAGTGCCGTATGGGTTGTTTTTGGGTCCAAAGGTGGGCTCGCTTTCTGTTGAATTCCATTTCTTTCTGTGTTTATTTCATTAAGTCTGTAATCAAAGAAGAATGAGTTACAAGGAATGTACTAAAACATCTCTAATGCTATTGCAGGAACTAGAAGAAGTTGGAGGAATGGAAGAGTTGGAAAAGTAAATTCAACGTAGACTTTAGCCAATCCAAAGGTTCTTATACTGATCAAATGTTGAAAGGAATCGGTTCACGACTGTCCTGATTTGGGTTGTGGATTAAAGAGCAACTTAGAGATTCTGTGTATAAGCGTTTGGGCCAGTGAAAAGTGGCTTCCTCCTTTCTTTGGTCAATTGGACCTTCAGTCCCAATAGATTCATGGAAAAAACCAAAAGCACTTTCACTTTCTTGCTTGTAAGCACACTACTTTGCCAGACATGTAGGGTGAAAAACAAGGATCCCCGTCCGAAAAACAAATATGGGAGAATAATAATTTGGCAGAGGCCTCTTGCTTGCCGTGTATATTCATCCGTTTACAAAGAAACTGTACAACAGAGTATTTATAGAGCATTCCTAGGACAACTAAAACTCTTACAATAACTGCCAAGAAAAAACTCTTACAATAACTGTCAGCTAAGTTCATCATCCGAAGCTTTATCACTTTGTTCATCACAGGTGAATTATTTGGATCTGATGGAAATTGACCTAAACTGTCGTTTTGTCCCCTATTTATGGAGAAAATCTCCTGCCGTGCCATTGCACCAAATTCTACATGTACAAGTAAATATAAGAGAAGGTGGAAAAAAACAAACTGGCTTCTTCAAGCGAAGGTGGACTCGCTGTAGAACTTAGCCATCGAGTGCGATAACCTAGGGCCTGACGTTTAAGGTTTGGTACAAAAAGGTTCCTTTCATTGACTAGCCAAGGTTTGTAAGGTGCTAGATCAGAGTTTCTCCACTAAATCGAGACTTAAGCAACAAGCTGCAGCTGCACAAACCTGAATCTGGCGGCTGATACTGCCTTCATACATTGCAGATTCCATCAACATCAAACCCAACGAGAAAAGTTCATTCCACTGATCGAGAAAAACATCTTTGCACAGTGCAAGTTACACCTAAGGTCTAATGTAGTCCCGTAGTTATCCAGTATATATGAGGCAAAAATAAAAAATACCCTAAGCTGGAGGAAAAAAAGAAGTCCCACCTCTATCTGGGCGGGTGCCTTCGAGTTTTTGGAGGCTTTTGTAGGTCATGATGGACACGCGTCCGACGGAATGCGAGACCATCGACCAACTTTTTTTTTCTAGGCATGCAACATAAAACTTTTATTAAAACGGCAGGGAATCATACAGAAGAGCTGGCACCATACAAATGACCATCGGCCAACTTGCTTGTAGCTTTTGAGGTGTCGATCCAAAACTGGTGCACAAACCACTAAACCTTGTGACCCGTGTTGTTTTACTCACATACAGGGCGACACAGACAGAGCCGTGGTCGGTCATGAAGTCCAAGAGTGGCCCTCCTCGTGGGCGATTACTCTCTAGTCACCTCATAGCTCCACCAATATATTTTTTTTTATTTCTCTACGCTGTCTTTATTTTCATTTGGCCTGAAGAGTGTTACTTTATGATGTAAGACTAAGACTAATGTCGGAGTTGCGAGGATGATCGTATTCCTTGAACATGAATATCCAAATTTATATCTCTCTGATTATTTTCAACTTAACCAAACAGGGATTAGAGGCGGACCCATGAAACATAGGCTCATGCTACATCCAACTAATTGTCACAGGACAGAAGCAATTTCCTTTTTGTCGAAAAGAAACCAAAGTGGGTAGTGATGTTCAAGGGGATATTTTGACGTGGTATCAAGGCAACATGCCACCTGCAGGGAAGAGATGACGTGCAAGCTATGAGTTTAAAAGCGAAACGCTTGCAAATATCAACTTCCTTCGAGAGTGATACAAGGCTAGAAACTCTAATTCCTTGGTTATGTTACAAGCATGCACCGATTTCACTGCACCTGCAACGATAAATCAAGGACTCGCAGTACTCGGTTAGTAGCAGCAGGATTCGAAAGACAAATGTATAATAACCTCTATTATCAAGAAACTTTCGTTACAAAACCTAGATTTAAATGATTTAAATATAACAACGGCGCATCTTGCTATATATATATTTTTGGGAACAACCCCTCTACCAGTCAAGCTGAGCACAACACAAATATTGCCTGGCCCAGTTTCAAACTCCACGAGTCATGACCTCCCTCAACAAACACCCGAGCCATTTTTGGGTTTTAATTTCTCCTTTTCTAGCTACTTCTTTTTGAGTCTTGACTGTCTGGCCGTGATCTTGGCCGAGTGATCAGCTAGCTAGGTTGGTACTACCCCAGGCCATCTATAAGTACGATGGTATCCATTAACTGAACGGGATACTCCTATTTTTGCTATTTTATTGGTGTTAATATATTTTTTCTCAGACACAAGCTGTTAATTATTCATTAATTACAATTACCAGTATTTTAGTATGATGAATATAGACTATACAATGTAGCTACGAAAATAATTAAATAAATATTAAATAAATCAATTCTCACTTGAAGATTTCTTTTGAAATTTTAACTGCTATTTTTAACTTCAATAGTTAAGAAGTTAGCATATTAATTAATTAACATACATAAACCAATTTTTGTTTTGCTTTTGTTTTTCTGAGAATTAAATACGTTCCATTTTGAAATTAACTTTCTATTTGAGGATTGAATCGAAGAATATGATCAAGGCAAGTCCTTTGTCCATCTGTCCATCCAATGGTGATGCAAAAGCTCATCATGATTCTCATCGATCCTTTATTCTCTAAAGAGATATCTAGAGTGTCATCAATCCTTATATATATTACTATATGAAAACAACCAATAAGAATATAATGATCATGATATGTGTTAATTCATAATAAAAAAATAAAAAATATGAACTGATCGATTAATTTGGAAAAAAGTAATTAGTAATATTTTAATTCCAAAGTGGCAATTAGTTCTTAATTAGGGATTTCAAAACCTTAGTGGGTTGCAATTAGCTATAGCTACTTCATCATATGTAGTTTAGTGAGTGGGTAGCCAACCGGCGCCACACACTAATTATGTATCTTATAACATGCATGGACAATATTATATGTTCTTGGTCAAAATTCCGGATGTTTCTGAAGGAAACCCTATTTTTATATTCTTGGTTTTGGTTAAACAAGAGAGAGAGTAAAAGAAGGATATTGTATATCTACTCAATGACTTATTTCCTTGACTGGGACAGGCCGTATTGCTTGCTAGAAGAAAGTTAGGTCATGTGTACAGGTTCCCAAGAAATGGTCCCAAGTGCCTTTGATTTGCCAAAAACATGGCTTCATATATATTTCGTATAATTTGCAAAACCTACTTTCCTATGCAATTTATCTCCTCCAATATTATGTTAAATAGTGGGTCATGAGAAGTCGGTCCATCGTCATGTCGCAGTACAGAAATGATGCCGATTAAGTCACAATCAAGGACAATACAAAAAGACCGGAAGAGTGATGATTGAGTTGTCGGCACGTACTATTTGGCAAGATTAGTTTTGAAACCAGTGATAAAAGCAATAATAAAAAAAAATAAACCCCCTCGATTTTGAATGTCTTGTTAATTGCTGCTTTCCTTGTATCAGATCACGTTCAGTGGGATTAGGTACAGCCTTAGTACTGTTTTTATAGCAGCAACAAGGTCATATATATAGCCGATATATATGTGCGATTAGTTTTGGACCTCTAGTTTCCAATTTTCAATTGATTGAATTAGGTTACGACAACCATGATTCTTTACGCTAAATCGGAGGCTATCTGCAGAAATATCTCCAAATTAAGTTAACCAGAAGACACTGCTACATATACTAATTAATATAAACAGGAGACAGCTGATGTGGAGCGGTCCCTTATTGACAACTGTTGTAGAATTAATTGGCAAATATATCTCCAAAAAAAAGGAATTTCGCATATATATATACATATTATATAGATGATGGAGAAGAAATCACGTAAGGGATCCAATAAATAATAATGTTCCACCAGTAGGAGCAAAATTTGAGTGAGATGCATGGAGTATATAGTCTTTACTTGGGGTAGCTAAATGATATGAAAGGGAATCGAAAAAGACAGTACCACAAGAAAACACTAGAGACAGCTCGTTATCTGTGATCACAAGATATATATAAATTCCCATACACGTAGGGATGAAGCTAGCTAGGAATATGTATCCAAGAGGACCATTTTTTTTTATTTGGGGGGATTGAAAGGGATCTATAGATCAAAAGCATTCATATTCGAATAGTATAAGAATATATGCATATATATGTATATATATATCAGATTCAGCCTCTTGGCCCTCCCTAAGTAGTACATGCAAAAGATAATTTTCTGATATCTAGAAAGTCTTGAGTAGAAATATTCATGTTATTTTAGCAAGACATAAATTTTTATTACCTTAATTATTTTAAATAGATTTTCGGGTATTTCCTTCTTATAAAGCAAACGGACCATTTTCTTTAATTTTTAAGTAGTTCTTATGATCAATTAGGAGTTTATTCCACCACTAATTCCAATAATCATCAAATGTTAATAAACCCTTTAAGCACTTCATTTTCCAAGACTTTGACCATTAATATTCCTAACCTTAAATATTAGTCATTGTTTCGTCTTTTTTATTTTCCCACTAGACAAACAACAGAACTATATAGTAACTAGTATTGCAATGTTATGCAGCAAATCCAAATCCCCATTGCAGCCAAAATATACTTGCCTTCCTACAATATTTATTAGAATATAATCTGAAATAGCTTCCAGCTTTGAGAGTTCAAGAAATCCACGTTTCATTAAACAAAAAAAAAAGGATTAACAAACACCACTACTGAAACGACCCCCACAAGAAAATTAATTAAGAATTTAATGTAGAAACACAGCAATATATATAAGCTGTCAGACAGCAGGCAGAACCTTCCCCAGCAGAAGCAGAATAAAATCTGATATAATTGTGGGATTCCCTTCCCCCCTCACGGGTTCGGCTACTGCAGAAATATGCCGAAAGGACACCAACACTTGTGTATCAAGAATTCTGAATGATATGATTAAATGAGGAAGCCAATTGGGTGGCTTGGGGAATATTCTTAGTAAAATGGATCGTATCCGCACTAGATTCAGAGACCACTGTCCCAGTTGGGAGCTGCATGAGTCCCGACCTCCCTTACCAAAACCCGAACCCTTTCTTTGACTAAAAGAAAAACAAAAAATACTAATTGGGGTTGGCTTTTTGTCTTTTTCGAATCCTCCGCCCGTTCCTCTGTCGGACCGTTCTTATCTGAGTAAGGCTGGTACTATCCGAGGCCACCTATATGTACGGCAGTGTCCAACTGAATATCTTTTATTCTTTTGCCACTTGCAAAAAATAATAATAATAATAATATTTTTTTATACTATTTTCGTGAGAGGGAGCTTTTTTTTCTTGAGGATGCTCCCAACTTTTTCTTTTTTATTTTATTTTATTTGGGTTAAATCAATCGTTTTCGTGAATACGTTTCGTACTGTCTGCACTTCGATCTGTCCTTCCTCATATAAGTCCTCCACCACATGAAGATGGTCTTCCAGTTACGGTACAAGAGAGAGCGACTTCCCACCACGAGGACTAAAGTACCCCTCCTCCAACCGTTATATACAGGTCGTCCTTATCGTCCCTTTTCCGTACGGAATGCTCCTTTGCAGGACTGAAAGACGGAAATACCCCTTCTTCGAGTAAAAAAAATAGAGAAAAAAGCACGGTTTTTGTGATACCTGAAAACGAGAGACTTTAAGGGTGAAACCCACTTTTTTTTAATAAGCAAACAAATATAGCATTAACACAGAAAACAGTACAAAATTACAAATAGGAGGGAAAGGGGATTCTAAAAACACTTCAAACATTAAAGCAACTAAGGTCAACACTTCAAAAACACAAATAGTCATGAAAATCTTCTTCAAACCTCTTCAACATAATGTCAAAACCAGTAGAGTTGTGACAAATCTAGGTTGTGTTTGAGTGTTAAAATTTTGGGGAGGTTAAAATTTTAATGCATTGAATTTAGTGAAAAAATGAAGAGAAATATAGTTTTTAATATTTAGGGAAATTGATAGTTTAATCCCTCGGTTTTTCACCTTTAACGGTTTGATCCTTAAAAAATAAACCCTAACAAAATACTCCTCAAACTACTATCATCAGACATAATCATCCTTCCGTTACATTCCCGTCTGATTTTTTAACGGGAGAATGTCACACCTGGCAATTTTTACACGTGAACCCACGTGTTTTGCTTTTTGAAGCTGGTTTTGCATTGAGGGCAGACTTGGTTTCCTTCTCTGCGTTCATACTCGTAGCAAGTTTACAGATGGGAAAAGCACACTCGTTGCAGGCCACGAACAGCTCTCCGTCCACAGTTAGTCCCACATCGTCTCCGCATATCTGGCAGATTTGCGAAGAGAGAGGAGATGTAACTAGTAACTACAAAGAGAGGGAGAGTGCGAGAGCTAAATAGTGGGCGGCAAGTGCCAATTTTTTTTTTCCTTCAGTGCTTTCTTACTCCCTCTGCGTGCAACTACTCTCTCTCTCTCTCTAAACTTTTCTTCAGTCTCTTGCTTTTGCTTCCATCATCCATTAGCTTTCTCTTTCTGCTTTTTACCAGCATTGACTCTTTCTCACTTTCACGTTTATCTGTCCGTTACTCCCGCTAAGCAAAAGCCTGAGAGGATCTCTCTCTCAGCATTTTTTGATTCATTTTGTGGATATCCATTTTGATTTGCCTGCAAAAGAGGAGCTGTGAATTGGGTCTCAGCCATGGCAACTCCAAAACCGGAAGAGATAAGTCATCCACCTATGGACCAACTTCAAGGCCTAGAGTACTGTATTGACTCAAACCCGTCGTCGGGTATGGCCAATTTTCTCACCCTCCTTTTTCTGCATTCGTTGGTTTATTCGTTCTCTGGCCCATGTTTACGTTCTATGTTCTTAGCTCTTCTCATTTTTGCTTGTGGAAACAGGGGAGGCCATAGCTCTGGGTTTTCAGCACTACATTTTGGCCTTAGGAACTGTTGTTATGATACCATCATTCCTGGTTCCTTTAATGGGTGGCAATGATGTGAGCCAATTCTCATGCTCTTTCCTATACGTTTGAGAGTTTTTTTTTGTCATTTTCATTGGCTCTGATATCTCAACTTTTTTTCCAAAGTTTGAAACTACAAAACTAAGTAATTTCTCTGACTCTCATTTCGTTTGTGTGAAGGAAAAATCTCTTCTTTAATTTTATGATCATCTAGAATAGGTTCAAGTATTGTTCTCTTCGGTTGGGTTTGTGCTCTTCTTCATGGATTCTCGTTATTGATACGGCCATTTGTGCTTTTGATCCTTCAGTGAAAAGGACACATTCTTTCGGTGCATATTCGTGTGACCCACCCACTTACCAAATTGACTTTCCCATCTGTAGAACTTGCTACGAGTATGAACGCAGAGAAGGAAACCAAGTCTGCCCTCAATGCATAACCAGCTTCAAAAAGCAAAACAAGTGGGTTCACGTGTAAAAATGGCCAGGTGTGACATTCTCCCGTTAAAAAATCAGACGAAATGTAACGGAAGGATGATTATGTCAGATGATGGTAGTTTGAGGAGTATTTTGTTAGGGTTTATTTTTTAAGGATCAAACCGTTAAAGGGTGAAAAACTCAGGGATTAAACTATCAATTTCCCTAATATTTATTACAGTAAAAAATAATGATGTGATGTGGAGAGAAAAATTATACTGTAATTTTTTATTGTGGTAAAATTTGAAGAATTGTAAAATTTTACAAGACAAACGCAACCCTAAAATTGTTGTAGCAAGGCACCATATCAACTTGTGACGATTAAGGAGAACTCACTTGTTTCATTTTTTTTTTCTATGCAAACGACTCACATGTTTCATTTGATCGTATTTATGTGTATGACATTCTAAGGTTTATTTTGGAGTTGTTTTTAAGGTTTATTTTGATACATTTTTTTTATAAAAAGAATTATCTTTTATTGAATTACTTTTATTTTAGAAGCTTAATAGTTTATATAGATTTTAATTATTTTAGTGAATTCCACCGCACTAAGCATGAAAAAATCTGTATTAAATTAATAATATTAGATACTAAATATTTAATTAACTCTATTATGAAGATTTACTAATTTTGGGATGAATTATCTGACTAAAACAACATAGTTTAAACTCATTTGTATAATTTTATATATATGGATATTTCTAACACTCCATAAAGTTAGTGGAGTCTTTAAAATAGAAAAAAAACTATACAACTAAAGAAATTTTTCTATGAGGTTCACAAAGATAAAATATTTTCAGGTCCATTCAACAATGAAATTAAATTATAACATAATTTATTAATTCTTAATAGTAGCTCAAAGGCCTTAGCAATTATTAATTTATTAGTTAAATTGAAGATAAAATTTTATAATATTATTATTATCCCTATGGACAAGAACATGTGGGGGTGTTATGGTCTTTCCTGGAAAAAACAAATACAAATCAAACAAGCTGAAACGGTGAGGTCCACAAAGGCTAACAAAGTAATTTGGGTATATTCCTTCTTCCTTACACCCCCTTCCCTTGCGAGTTGTACCAGCGTCGAACCAGACGCTTATTTTCTGTTAACGGTTAAATAAGACATCATCGTCTTCTCCCCTCCTCTTTTCTATAAACCCCAGAACACAAAACATCCTCATCAGTCATCATCTTGGGACAGTTCTCCCACCGAGTACCCCTCGTCGTGAAAACCATGAAGAAGCTAAGGCTTTGTCAGGGGCTCAACATTGGTGATGGGTTCAGCCAATTTGACCTCCTGTCCGAAGAAATCCTGTTTTTAATCCTCGACTTCCTCGGCACAAACCCGCTGGACAAGAAGTCGTTTTCTTTAGTATGTAAATCTTTCTACGCCATCGAAGCCAGGCACCGCCGAACCCTGAAGCCGCTTCGCTCCGAGCATCTCCCCAGAATCCTGGCTCGGTACCCGAATGTGACCCACATGGATCTCTCGCTGTGCCCGCGGGTGACTGACAGTGCGTTGGGTGTAATAGCAGGCGCATGCGGGTCTACCCTCCGATCCGCCGACCTCTCGCGGTCCAAGTTCTTCACGGGCGCGGGGCTGTTGAGCTTGGCGGTGAGGTGTGAGAACCTGGTGGAATTGGACCTGTCGAACTCGACGGAGCTGAGGGACGGGGCGGCGGCGGCGGTTGCGGAGGCTAAGAATCTGGAGAGGTTGTGGATGGGTAGGTGCAAGCTGGTAACCGATATGGGGGTCGGGTGTATAGCGGTGGGGTGCAAGAAGTTGAGGCTATTGAGCTTGAAATGGTGTGTGGGTGTTGGAGATTTGGGTGTGGATCTGGTTGCTGTGAAGTGTAAGGATATTCGTACTTTGGACCTTTCTTATTTGCCGGTAAGTCTTCTACAACTCTTCTTATTGTTCGTTTTATGGCATATTATTTAGGCTGGTAATTTTCGTGGGTGAGTGTAATTTGTTATGAATCGAAGTGGTACTTATTCATCTCGGCTGGAAAATGACCACTATAGCGGTGGTGTTAGGTCCATTCGAGTGCGATTGTGAGCAATGTTGTCAATTTGCTGTCTTTCTATTTGGTGTACTTGTTTCTCTCGATTCACGTGGTCTATGAAGATAATTGCTATAGTAGGAGTTTTTGCTGGGTTATTATCATCCTAGCCAAGATAGGCTGTATGATTTATTACTTTACTGTTGGATGCGTTTGTAAAATCTCGCTTTTTATTGATTGGTTTTCTTGTTTTGCAGATCACTGATAAATGTTTGCCATCCATCTTAAATTTGCAATATCTTGAGGATTTGGTTTTGGAAGGATGCTTTGGTATTGATGACAACTGCCTTGCAGTCCTCAAACATGGTTGCAAGTCCCTGAAGGTATTCATTCATGTTTAACTGGTTTCCTTGGTCTCGTCCCTCTTTTTGTATTAGTGACAAAGTTGGTACAATCAGCTTTTGGGCTTAAACAATTATTTCGCACAAAATTGAAGAATATAGATATGATGCCTTCTGGTTTGGTCTAGGTTTAGTAAAAGGATCCATGTTCCTTCCAATAGTACGGGTTGAAGAGTTTTCAGAGAAAACTATATGGTGTTACTCATGGATAAATTAGATGCACATCATATAACTTGTATCGGTGTATGCTCTACACCAGATAAGCATCCTGTTTGTCCATGGCCCATGGATCTACTTTGCACTTGTCAAAGGGTCATAATTTTCTGTTTCACTTGTACTATCAATCTGACCAATTCACTAATTTTCGTTTGAACAGAAGCTGGATATGTCAAGTTGTCAGAAGATTACTCACGTTGGATTGTCTTCCGTATTCAGTTGTACTAGATGTCTAGAACAAGTTACCTTAGCATATGGTTCTTCTGTAAGTCTCTACACTATGTCTTGCTAAAACCTGAACATTTTAGCCCTAACTCATTATTGATATTGTCGTTATGGGTTGTGATTTAGGTTACTCTTGATCTTGCTGATAGTTTGAACAAGCTTTCCATGTTGCAAGCAATCAAATTAGATGGTTGCCCGGTTACCTGTGGGGGACTAAGGGCCATTGGAGATTGGTGTGTATCACTGAGGGGGCTGAGCTTAAGTAAATGTTTTGGTGTGTCAGACGAAGGTCTGTCTTACCTTGTTACAAAACAGAAAGATTTGAGGAAGCTAGACATCACATGCTGCCGCAACATAACTGATGTCTCAATTTCCCACATTACAAGTTCGTGCATGGCTCTGAGTTCTCTCAGGATGGAATCATGTACCCTGGTTCCTAGAGAGGCATTTATCTTAATTGGACGGTGCCATTCTCTCGAGGAGCTTGACTTAACAGATAATGAAATTGATGATGAAGGTTTGCCCTTTACTCCACTAGTATGATAAGGGCTACTTTCTTCTGTTATACTTAATTAATCATGTCCCTTCCTTTTACAGGTTTGAAATCCATCTCCACTTGTTATAAACTCTCTAGTTTAAAGCTGGGACTTTGCCTGAACATAACTGATGAGGGACTTGCTCATGTTGGCATGTGCTGCATAGGACTTAAAGAGCTAGACTTGTACAGGTCTGACTTCTAAATCCACGGATTTCTATCCCTTCTTTTTTCTTAAGATGAACTAAGCCATTTCCTTTCTGGTTTTTTGTTCTAGTTGAATTCAAAAAAGTAGTGTCTTCAGATCATGGTGCAATATGAACTGAGTATATCTTATTTGCTCAGGTGCCCCAGAATAACGGATGCAGGGCTTTTAGCAATTGGTCGTGGTTGCCCTGGCCTTGAGATGATAAACATATCATACTGCGAAGAAGTTACTGACAATTCCTTTATTTCATTCTCAAAATGCTCAAAGCTAAGCACAATTGAAAGTCGAGGATGCCCACTTATCACATATTTTGGTCTAGCTGCAATTGCGGCTGGATGCAAGCAACTCACCAAGTTAGACATAAAGAAATGTTATAAAATTGATGATTCTGCGATGATTCCACTTGCTCACTTTTCTCAAAACCTCAAGCTGGTACAGTTCCTTCCCATTTTTGGTTGTTTCATGATGAATCAAGAGGAAAAGCCAACATCCAGCACTAATTTATATTCTTTCCCTTGTAGATAAATTTGTCATATAGTTCAGTTACAGACGTTGGGCTCATGTCCCTTGCCAGCATCAGCTGCCTACAGAGCTTGACTATCTTACACTTGCAAGGCTTGACTCCAAGTGGACTGGCTGCCACCTTATTGGCATGTGGAGGACTGACAAAAGTGAAGCTCCATGCATCCTTTAAATCCTTGTTACCCCAACCGCTTTTTGAACATTTAGAAGCACGCGGTTGTGTGTTCCAATGGAGAGATAAGGAGTTTCAGGTATGTCTTTTTACTGGTCATGAGGTCCACAAAGAGACTAATTATTTCAATCATGTTTGGACTATTTTCAGTGAAATGCTTGCAAAATACTGCAACGGCTTTGTTTTTCTCAAAAGACAACAATTTTAAGGTTTTTTTATACTAAAAATCGTGATTTTCGAGAGTGGATGCATATGTTTGTACGTATATGCACTCCCAATATAATTACTTCAAGAAAAGTGACACCAACAGAAACAGTTAATATATAGATTGTTAGATTTGGACAATTGTAAAACTTGAAATTCATGTAAATAGCCCTCACATGCTTGACTTGGAAAGAAAGAGGCGGCACTATTCCTGAATTTATTCGTATTAAAATGATAAGTTAATTAAATTACTTGATTATTATATTAAAAAAAGGTTTCTTGGGTCATGATTGACAGGCTGAGTTAGATCCAAAGTGTTGGAAGTTTCGGTTGGAAGATATGGTGCAGTAGGTTTGCTGAATCCACTTCAGGTTGAGGACGTTCTTTCTATGCAAAAAGTTGACGTCCCTAGCATGTTGGAATTTTTTGGCAGCTCTTGAAGGCAAGGGCTGTTTTGTCAGAGTTGTGCATCATGGAAGGTCACGAGAGTCGCCCAATGGTCTCTACAATGGATCCTTCTAAGTATTTTTTTAACTGCTTCAATAGATTTGAGTCAGTTCTGTGGAGTAATCCACTCAGCTCAATTGTCAAATTGATTTCCCAATCACCATCTGCACGTCTGTCTGGCTTACATATGCAGATATTTCTTTTTTGTAAGCAGAACTTTCATGTCCCTCTACTTTTTGCGTTGTTGCATTTCTTGGTGTATCAATGTTTGTTACTCTGAGGCTTGTAAAAGAACATTGAAAGTAGCAGAGTGTATGCATATTGGCAAGTCCGACATGAAACATGTTTACTTGGAAAAGAAAATTCATGGACCGAGTCCTATCTGCCATCAGGGGAAGCAAACACCTGTGATGTCTTAAGGTCTGTTGACCACAGGGAATAATCCTACCGGCTATCACTGTGTTAAGGGCCACCTAGTGCAAAAGGGTTATGAGGCCCAATAGGCCTCTGTTTTCCAGCTTCATAATTGAACTGCAGATGGAGCTTTCAACTTGACACGATCCATCTTCTATTAGCTGTACTATTGAGAAGCTTTTAGAAAGAAAACAGAGTACCATTGAGAAACAGTCAACCTTGCCGTTTTCTCGTGTTTGTCATCCTCTAATTGTACTCGTCAATATAATCCCAAACATCGCGGCCTCACGTTCTCATGCAATTGGACTGCACAGGAAGGGTAGGTGAATTCATTACCCAGCTACAAGTTTGTGAGGTGAGGAAAAAACAATGAAACAGAAAAATGAGTAATTTGTGAAGGTCCCACTGGCATCGAGCCCAGGTCGCTGGATTCAAAGTCCAGAGTGCTAACCACTACACCGTGGAACCCTCCGCGTCTGTTGCGCTCACTTGCATCATATATTAATCTTTCCCTGCGTGTTGTGCCTACTTCCATAATATACAAATCTTCTAGGCGCTCGCTCCTCTTCGCATCACTTCTTCTACCCCTCTTTTTTTTTTTTTGTGTGGATAAATACTTGGACCTTTCTTATTATGGAAGTCTCTGACACATTAAAACCCAAAACTAATATCATTGATTTTTCATTGAATCTAATAAGGGGAAAATACATTTTGCATTAATGAAACACTTAGGGGGTTTTCGCTTTATAAAGAATTTTAAAAATTTTAAGATTTTTTTATAGAATTGTGAATATTTATATAGATTGGAGTTTTATAGGTTTTTGTCTAAAAATTGGTGAAAAAATTTAAAGATATTTAATTTTTATTGGAGTTTGTAAAAATGTGGAGAGGGAGATGATTTGATATAACTTTTTTTTTAAAAAAATAGAGTTTGGTAAAAAAAGCATGGAAAGAAGATTTGTTAGATATTTTTTAAAAAAAGTTATTGGAATTTGTGTGAAAAATTGTTGGAGTTTGTGTGAAAGTTATTGGTGTTTATGTAAGATTTTTTAATATTTTAGATTTTCGTTTTGTGAATTTTGTTGAATACATTGTGTCCTAGAATACTTTTGCAAATGAATATGCATCTTAAACTGTCACGTTTGAGACATTACACCCATAAACTACTAATCTCTAACACATTGCAACATCCATCTATTTTTTTAGTTAAATCAGATGGAAATTGAACTTTATTTTTATAAATGAAATGAAGATTATACCTTTAAATATAACCTACTATTTGACTTTTTTAAAACCATAATCGACCTTTCGTATTATAAAAAAAATCAATTTTTATTCAATTTGACGAAAAAAATAGACGGAGAGTACAATGTTTTAAAGATAGATAGTTTGTAGGTATAATTTTTCAAAACTTATAATTTAAGATGCAAAGTGAAAAACATGTGATAATTCATGGGGTGAAAAATATATTTTTTTTCATCTAATTACTGATTCAGACACGTTTGTATTCTCTTTCAAATTTTTCCTTCCTAGAGAAAGTGATTTTTTAACACATGACAATTTGATCCTCATTCTAAGAAATAAATCATCTAAAAATTTATTTATTTTCTTTATTATGAGATGGGAAATAAAAATTTCACAAATACAGTTTGTTTTTATTTTGACATAGATTAACTACTTGGAAACTATATTCACTACTAAACAACTAGAATCTATTGCTTACCAAAAATAAATAAACATAAAAAAACTAGAATATATCCCAATGATATTGTGGAGCTTAATCCTAAGTTGAAAAGTCTTTGAACCATTGGCTACGGTTAAAGGTATGTTTGTTTACCAAAATTTTAAGAATTTTTTGAATATTGAAGTTTATTAGTATTTGTGAAAAGTTTGAAATATAGATGTAAAAGTTAAAAATTTTAAAATAAATTTATTTTATTAGAAATTTTATACTCCCAAAATTTTAGAAAAACAAACGTGTCCTAAATAGGCCGATCCTGTGGACATTTTTAACTAACTAAAGTGGCAAGCAGAGTCACGGACACGTGGCTGACTATTGTGCTCTCTCTTAGCCGCCCCTACATCGCGACCCAGTCTAGTCAAAGCCACAAGCCTTGACCCCATATTGTTTTCAGCGGTCAAACTTGTTTAGCTTCCCCGCAGGAGCCATGGCGGGGCCCTTCGGACAAGAAAACTGCACCGAGAAACATTTCCCCCCCCCCCCCCCTTACACCTTATTAATCCGATATATATGGCTGCCTCAGGAGTCTAAAGATACTTCTATAAAACCTCGTTCAAACTTCCGCTCCCCCAAAGATCCAGTCCATGACCTCCTTCTCTGACCTTCTTGCCAACGGCGACAACAGCATGGAGGGCATTAGCCAAGATAGGAGCAGTACACTCAACTGGGGATATTCTGATCGATTTAACGTTGAAATACCAAAGTTCAAGTCAGTTCAACCTTCTTCATTGCCCCTCTCCCCTACTCCACTTTCTCCTTCTTCTTACTGGGCTATACCCTCTGGTTTAAGCCCAACTGATCAGTTCCTGAGCTCACCTTTGTTCTCCTCCAGTTTCAGTGTAAGTTATGAATTTGATATGCTTAGTTATGACTTGTTAGAATAAGTTCTGAACAGAGTAACTGATCTGTCTCTGTTACGTTTGTGTAGAACCTTGCATCTCCGACTACTGGAGCCTTTGCTGGTCAAGCAGTCCCCTGGATGAGTGGTTCCGGCCATGACAGCCAACTAGGAATGAAGGCGGAAGAGAAATTCAGTTCTGATTTCAGCTTTCAACCCCAAACAAAGCCTGCTACCATGTCATCATCCATCTTCCAACCGTCTTCCACGGTGGTATGTGTCTCTTCATTTTTCAATTGGTTTTCTCTTTCAGCATTCATTTCATTCATTGGTTACATATATATGGAGTTTTCTGGTTGGATTAGGAACTCAACTTAAGAGTCTAAGAGCACCTCCTCCTCCTTTTTTCTGTCGTTTTTTTGCTTAATTTGCTTCGTTTTCCATGTTCGGTTTTCTCCTCGATCGAAACCCTCGAATTCCCTTCATTAGTAAATGCTAGAGGAGCCGAGAGATCGTAGGTTTTGGAGAATGGACGGCAGACTATTGGCAAATGCTAAAGCGACTCCATTTTATTTCACCTACAAACAAATGACATGTTGAAAGAAAAAAAAAACATTGAAAATATAGATACGGATTGGACAGCGGTTGAAATATGGGTTGCGTGTTACAGTGGTCCGTGGGTTTGATAGATAGGGCTTAATTGAGCTGACTTTGGAACGTCAGGTCTACTTTTGTCTTCTCAGTAAGGGATATATTTGGCAACCTTATGTCGGTTGCTAAAGCCATGGACTGAGTCAATATGTCCGGTTCTTCAAGGTACAATAATTAAAAAAAAAAAGACCCAACAAATTTTGGATCAAGATTCTTGCAATGTACTGCTCGATGCAGAGGATCATAATTCCTTGCTGCGATATGCAAAGAACCCAAAAAGGATTTATGGAACGGTCCTCTTTAAGGCAACCTTTAGGGAAACCTACTGTTGAGGTCGATCCATGAAGCTGTAAGGACGACAGAGGTTGTCTGAATAATCAACAACATTTAAAAGGCTGTAATTTTCTACTTGCTTATTTATTTAAGACAGTTTTTTTTTTATAAAAAAGTATATAGCCTTTTAGCTGTTGGACATCTACGAGCCAACAAATATATTCCCATCCTTCTGCTATATACTGGCTGCTTAAACAAGTTTCTTCTTGAACAGGAAGAACACTTGAAAAGACAAGAAGATACTTGGAATTTCACTAAACCAAGCAATATTCAAGCTGACTTGTCATCGAAGGTGGAAGTAAAATCAGAATTTGCACCAACAAGCAGCTTCGTTCCTGAAATGGCTACAAGCCAAGAAAAGTTGCAGAATGGTGCTGCTCCTTTACCTGGCCACAAGCAATATGCACCGTATTCCAGAGAGCAGAGCAGAACAGACGATGGATACAACTGGAGAAAATATGGACAAAAACAAGTGAAAGGAAGTGAAAACCCACGTAGCTACTACAAGTGCTCGTATCGAAACTGCCCAATGAAGAAAAAGGTTGAGAGATCTTTGGATGGACAGATTACTGAAATAGTATACAAAGGAAGTCATAATCATCCGAAGCCTCAGTCTAATAGGCGATCAGCTTCTCAATCAATTCACCCTTCTTCATGCACCAATTCAGGAATCTCTGATCAGTCAGAAGTAACATTTGGCCATACGCAAATGGAGTCTGTCTCAATGCAGGATGATTCTTCGGTCTCAGTTGGAGAGGACGAATCTGAACAAAGGTCGCCGATGAGCAATGCAGGAGGAGATGATGATGAAAATGAGTCTGAGGCCAAACGATGGTAAGCAGAAAGTACCCGTTTGATGCAGGCCTCGTTTGTGTCTGTTTTCAAGATAAAATTTCAAATTGGTTATTATTGATCCTAATTGTTTCTCTTCTGCAGGAAGGGAGAAAACGAAAACGAGGGGTTTTCAGCTTCAGGGAGCAGGACTGTGAGGGAGCCAAGAGTTGTAGTCCAAACAACTAGTGAAATTGACATTCTTGATGATGGGTATAGATGGAGGAAGTATGGACAAAAAGTAGTCAAGGGAAATCCAAATCCAAGGTATTGCAGTCCTTCCTGACCTTCCACGGCAGGAATTTTGTTACTACATTCGCCCATATGGGCCCAAAAAAGAAGTTGGCTGACTTACTCTCTCTCAAACAAATTCTTCGGACTTGGCTGCTAACACTGAACTTTGATTCGTTTCTGTAGGAGCTACTACAAATGTACATCTATTGGTTGTCCAGTGAGGAAACATGTAGAGCGAGCAGCCCATGACACGAGAGCTGTGATAACCACTTACGAAGGCAAACACAACCATGATGTTCCAGCAGCTCGCGGCAGTAGCGCTTATGCTGTGAATAGACCTCCATCCAGTAACAACAGCGGCAATGTACCGATGCTAATAAGGCCCTCAGCCATGGCCACCCATTCCAACCAGACAAGTTACTCAAATTCTTTTCAGAATACAAGGTTGCCAACAACAGGAAATCAAGCTCCATACACCCCACTCATGTTGCAGAGCCCAGGGGGAGTTGGATTTTCAGGGTACAGAAATCAAAATTACCCCTACTTAGATCAAGCACAACTCTCAGAGGGTGTGTTCGCTAGGGCCAAGGAAGAGCGAAACACATTCCTTGAATCATTCTTCTCTGAGGATTGCTAATTAAGCAATACAGAGGAAGCACACAAACAAACTAATTGCATTTGTTATTTGTCCATAGTATCATAGCATTAGCTGTGTAAAATTAGGGTCTGGAATAAGTAGGAGAGTTTTTGTTGCATTTCATTGTTTGATTTCTTGTTTTATGATTGAGGCCGTTTAATGCTTTAGAAAGTAGACATCATTTTAGTCGATATTGTAATAGAAGAAAAGAACAGAGATAACAAGGTCTTTGCTCTTCAGAACTCTTTTTTACTTCCTCTGTAATTCAATTTGTCTTCTCCTCTCTCTCTGCTGCTATTTCTAGATATCTAAAAAGACTCCTGTATTTCAGACAAGATTATCTCAATGTATAGCCAAAATTGGCCTCCACAGTCTTTAGAACAGAACATTTCCCTCTTGACTTTCCACAGGAGTACGAGGAACTTCCCATGGTTTCATTTGCTCCCTTGCCGAAATTTACGCTCAAGATTTTGGGTACAAGCGGGAATTGCTGTAAACTAGAACTGACTACTACGTCAAGAATATGTTTTCCCCAATGGAAACAATACCAAAGAATATTATCTTATTAGAAGATAACACCTGACCAAGGGTAATTCATCTACAGAGTCAGTGAATCTGACGTATGGGATATATATAGGCTCTTTGCCTCTTACATAACTCTGAACCAATTCAAACATCCACGAACTACTGAAGGGCTAGGAATGCCCAGCTCCCTTACATAAAACATATTGGGTAAACAATAAATTCAATAGAACTACACAACAAATAATGAGTGGAAGAAAAGAAACGTGTCTCAAACATAAGACTGAGTCGAAAGTTTGTATCCTGAAATCATTGCTGACAACGCCAGAGCAAAGAATGCAAGGAAAGCCATGCTGATGGATGCTGCTGAAGTGTCGCTAAATAAGTTGTCTGCTGACTCTCTTATGCGATCTGTCAAGGGAACAGCCGAAGATGCCGCAGATATCAAAAGGTATGCCATTATCTGCAATGAAAAGATCACACCATTCTCCATAATCAACTACAATTCCTAGAATAATATCATAGCTGGACATTAAAGCTCACCCCCTTCACCTTTGATCAAGGAATCAAAACGTTTTTCTCTTAGTAGTTGGAAGTAAAATCAATAGCTCCACTTGTTCTTAAGACAGATCTACAATGATTCTGTTGCTACCCAAAAATTGGCAAGCAGAAAATCCCAAGGAACAAGAAAGACAAATTAGGCAATTGAAAAACCCGGTATAGGGAAAGAGAAATAAACAGGAAAAAAAGAAAGGATTTTCTTGTGTCGGGAATTTCCAGCGAGGGGTGACTGGGTGAGTGTGACGTTACAGGTTGGCAACATGTGAGTTGCCTTCAAACGCAAGAATGAAGCGTTATACACGTTTATCAAGATGAAGCTCAAGGAACCTGATATAACAGTGAGAACGTCGCAGTAGTGGTTTAACAAAGTGGTCGCTTGAAAATGTTTCTTAATTAGTAAAAGACGTAAAAGAAAGATCGCCGAAAAGAAAATGTAACCAAAAACATGACCCCCAGGGCTGGGAACTCTATGGCACATATGCTTGCAAGGTGGGGATTACATTTCGGAAGGGTGGGAGTTGTACCGGTTACTGATGTGCCCCTGGAGATTATTACATGTGATGCCTCTGTTCTGCAGAGTAGGGTAGATCTGTAATGGGTTTTGCTCCCATGTTGCGTAGAAAAAAAATATAATATTTGTCGTGGGAGTTGTGACAACAATGAAAACGAGTGGTTTTTCTACCGGTCGACGCTATCCCAACAGTACACAATCAATGACCATCTCAAGACGGGAACAAATCGAATTAGAATCAAGACGAACCTGATCTCCAAAGAAGTCAAGCAAGGCAGAGGTACGCTGTTGTAACAAATGTTTTCGGGTCGAAAGTTCATGAACTTGTCTCAACGCTTGCAGGCCTGTGTACACGGTCGACAGAATTCCTATTGCCAACAGGTACCTATTCCAATTCGACACATTTCCCAGAAAGAAAAAATTGCAAATTTCATAATCAAATCAGAATACCAATCCTCAGGAATCACTTAAGAGATTCAATTACCCAACCTGTATTCTTCGAATTTGTCATAGTTTTTCCAATCGCCGTGATTGTTACTGGCCATGATAATAAAAGAGAGCAAAGAAAACAGCAAAGCCAGTCCTCTCAGAGCCAGCGACCCTCTCTTTATGATATCCTCCCTCTTCCATCGCCGTACGATCTCCGTGACCCCACCCCCCGTCCCCGTCCCCGTCCCCCTGGCCGTGGCCGTGTTCTGATTCTCCACGTCAAAAGCCGTAGGGGCGGCGGTGGGCTCAGTAGGGGCGGTGGCCTCAACTGGAGTGGAACCCACTTCTTCTTTCGTTGTCTGGCCGTCCGAAACCGCCATGTTTTCTGGTAATTGAATGCCTCTTGACAGTTGACTCCAGCCAAGAATAAAAAGAATTTATAGAGAGCGAACGAGACAACGTGTAGAAGCTTTGGAAGAGTCTTGATACGACAAGAAAATGAGAATAGTTTTTATTTTCCCAACAGAAAAAACTGACAACTCTATAAATATGCAAAGAATTATTATTATAATTATCATTTTTATTTTTTATAAAAAAACTCAATAATACGATATTTATAAATTTCGAAAAATTGATATTTTAGATTATCAAGGTGTGCTTCCGATTGAGCCAAAGGGCAAATGAGTACAATAAATTAAGATAGGAATTTGTTTGATTAGTTAATATTCGGGTGCCGTTTGTGACGGCCGGCCACGTGTCTTGTAGTTCAGCCAAAAGACAATTGAGTGCAAGAAATCCGTATATTATATATATACAAAATAAATTGAGGAAATGTGAAAGCTAAAATTAAAAAATAGAGTGAAAAAAATGTAACGGACTTCGGCTGATGCGGTCTAATCAAAGGGAGACAACCTGGAGGAGACAGCCAATAGTGATTAGACAAGTGGGACCTAACGGATCAACTTGGAATTTATTAAAAACTACATGGTTGGCCCTTCCAATCGGACAAAAATGCTTTTCTTAAAACCAATATTAAAAAAAACCAGTAAAAAATAAAAGTAACAAACAGTATCGGTAGTTGTATATACTATTTAACTATCTATTTTTAATATAGTAGTCTGTGAAAAAGTAAAAAATAATAATTTTAATAATTTTTTATATTTATGATAATAAAAATAAATATGAGAGATTATTTTATAATTATTTTATTAAATTTGGTCAAAATTTTAACACCCAAAATCACCTTCATGATTTAAGATTAGATATTGAAAAATGAATTAGATAGAGGAAGACCTCACCTCACGGAGAAGGATTCTCTCCTGAGAGGAAATTACCTAATATGTCCTAATAGGTCGTTGGATGGATGACAACACATTAATAAATCCATCCAATGGTCTGTATTAAATGTTAAAAAAATACAAAGTCAAAAAGAAAATTTTTCTTAATTGATTCATTAATGTGTTGTCATTAATACAGACCATTGGATTGAATAATTAATGTGTTGTCATCCATCCAATAACCTGTTAAGACACATTAGGTAATTCCCTATTAGAAGGGATTCCTTGTCCCCTAGGTATCTTTCTAGCCAACTCATGTTGTGGCAGGATGCCAAATGCTCGGTATTAGCTAATTAGTCCTTTTTTAGTTTTTTATAGAGATGGTAGGAAATTCTCTCCTTTCTCTTTTTTTTCCTGGTATATGAGTTTTACTGTTTTGTTAGTTAGTCTATTTTTTTTATGTACTTGTAATAACGGCATTCTTTCACCATAAATAAAGTTTATCTAATAAATTTCATAAGTAATGTCATATTTTTTTTAAAAAAAAAAAATCATCTTCCATAGAGATAATTACCCACATGTTTTGCATTTTGCACTATAAACTATACTCACAAACTATCCATCCCTAACACATTGTATCTTCAGTCTATTTTCTGTGCAATTTTGTCTTTCAAAAAAATAAAAATTGCAAAATTATGCCCTTACATGTAAGCTACTATTTGAACCTTTTTTAATAGTATAATCAATATTTGGTATTAAAAGAAAATTGACTTAAAAAAATGAAATGACGTTATCTCCGCAAATTTAACCTGCTATTATACTTTTTTTTGTAAAGGTATAATCAATATTTTGTATTCCAAAAAAGAAGAAGTCAATTTCTATCTAATTTGACGAAAAAAATAGACTGGGTATGCAATGTGTTAAGGATAAATAGTTTGTGGGTACAATATCTCAAACGTGATAGTTTAGCTTATAAAAAGTAAAAACTATGATAATTGTGAGTAAAAAGGTGAAAATTATATTTTCCCCTCATGTTTTTAAATATAAAGGCTAAAAAAATATTCTAATTTCTACAAGCATGGGGAAGAATCGATATAGAGATAATTACCCACTATACCTTACATCTGAGAACACACTTAATTAATACATAGAAAACTGTATCTCGGAGACTCTTTTGAGTTATTCATCACTAACAGAAAGTTGGCTCTTTGATCTTCCTTTTTTGTTCATACACTCCAAATCATCAACAATGCACTTAAACCCAACACGGCATAACAAAAAGTATGTAATCGTTACAATTTTCTCTAGAGATGATGTATACATGAGAGATCGTAGCTGTCTACGATCTCTTAGCATATATATGATACTTTTGTAAGTTTCAAGATTGAGTGGATAGTTTGTATACAGAAATCATTGCAGACAAGGCTTGTGCTAAGAATGCAAAGGTAGCCATGCTGATGGCTGCTGCTGCTGAGTCTATGGGGGTGTTTGTTTATGGAAATTTCGGGGAATATTCCCGAAATTTTGGGAATCTTTACTTTATTTAGATTTATTGGGGTTTGTGAAAAGTAGTGTGTGTGTAAAAGTTAAAAATTTTGGAGTGCGTTTGTTTTGTTGAAAATTTCGAACCCCGATTAATTGGGGAAACAAACGCCCCCTATAAATACACGGGCCGAGTAATTATCTTCAATATATACGCCCAAGTTGTCGATAAAACTGTTCGTACGCATAGTCCAAGGGATTGCCGAAGATGCTGCTGATACCAACAGGTACGCAGAAATCTGATCTCCAAAGAAGTCGAGCAATGCAGAGGTACGCTGTTGAAGCAAGCGTTTTCCGGTCCAAAGTTCATGGACTTGTCGGCACAGCTGCCCTCCTGTGTACAAGGTTGACAGAATTGCTATTGCCAACCGTACATGTTCCAATACAACCAACAAACAAAGTACACATGCATTCCCAAGGCAAATGAAGATTTTAATTCATAAACAAATAGAAATGTCCCAATCAAACAGTAATATTCACACCTTATAAATGGAAATAGCCCCACCTGTATTCTTCTAATGCGTCAAATTCCATCCCGTCGCCGTGCTTGTCGCTTGCCATGATGACAAAAGCCAGGAAAGAAAAAACCAGAGCCAGCCCTCTCAAAACCAATGACACTATCTCCAACACCTCGGACTCCGCCTCCCGCTTGCTTTGGTTCTCCACGTCAGCAACTGGCAGTACGGCGAGCTCAGTCTTCGGTGGCTCCACTTGTTCCGTTGTTTGCTCGTTCGCATCCGACATGTTATCTCAAGTAAACTCGAAGCCTCGGAAATCAGCGAATTGAAGAATTAACGAAAGAAGTAAGTTGGAGTTTAGAAAAAAAAAAAAAAAAGAAAGAAGTAAGTTGGAGCCATAAAGACAAGGAGTTGCTTTTACTTATACGTACGAGGAGAAATCTATTGACTGAGTCAATAGACTGTTGATTGGCTACGGAGAAAGATATTTGCCATTTGTCAACAAATATTGAAGATGCAATTTACAGTAAAATTAATTATGGTGTCTTTTGTCCCTTGTGATAGCTCCACACGTAGCCAAAAGATTAATTACTTTTTATTTTTAATTGAAAGGGTGAAAAGGGTGCGCCCATTGGAACCGGCCTGCTTAGACACGATAATTGCAAATCTCATCCGCTGCAGAGTGTCCGAATCATAACTATCAACTAGAAGATTGGACCGTCACTGCAAATCTATGAAAGTAGCCTAAGGCCGCTCGAGGGTTCGATTTTAGACTACCAATAGAAGGATACTTTACATCTATGTTGGGAATCAAAAATTAAATTTATTTCGATTTATTAATTTTAATGGTGACATCTTAAGATTACGTAAAAAGTATAAATTGACAGAAATGGGACTGCATAACGTGGCCAGATCACCTTATTGGCTCGGATCAGAGCCTAGACTCTAGAGCAACAAAGGGACATAAACGAAGTTAGATTAATACAGTGCGGCCAACTGAAAAGTCGTGATGAACTTCGGCTAATACGGTCAAATCGGAGTGTGACAACGCGTGTGGGCCAATAGTTCTTAGACATCTAAAGGATCAACTGGGAATTCTTAAAATAAACTACGTACTTTGCAATTCTTTTAGTATATTTTTTCTAAGCAAAGTGGTTGGAACTTCGAACACGAATTGGACCATTGAATCAGCTGAAAGTTTGCTCTTCCGACGTTATCAAAAGCCTTCTAGCTCCAAAACGGATAAGATATGATAGATTGTTTTAATAAAAAAAAAAGTATTGAAGTTAGTGTGAATTTGTGTAAACTTTTTATGAGTTTTATGTTTGAAAAAAAAATATTTGATATCCAAACTCAACTAAAGTAATGCAAATATCATAGTCTTAAATGGGCCTGTAGACTTCCCCAAAACATAGCAGAAAGGCTGGACCCAAACAAGCAATTGTGTTAGCAAAATTATTTGGTACACAAAGGCCTGACGCTCATGGGCAGGCCTAGTAGCCATCCAAATCTCAAAGTGGGGTTACTTGTTAGTGTACAAATTCCAATTAGGATTAGATGCCTTTCGAGTTTCGAGGACCCAGCAGCTTGGGACAAGTTACCCTTTGTTTGGGGTCTGGACTCGTGTATATCATTGACATTCCTGTCGAGGTGCTGTCTGGGACTCTGGGTCCCCACATGCACATTCTATGGCTTGTATCCAGAACAATCCTCCATTATCTATTCCAACCCATCTCTAGGCAAGAAGACGAAAACTCTCACGACAGTCTCGCCCACTCCTGCATTAGGAATGTTAGCTGTACCGCAGGGCCGGCTCAAACCAAATGGGGGCTAAGGCAAAAAAAATTATTAGGCTTTTTTTAATATAAAATTTAATATAAAACTTAATTTAAAATATTTAAAAATTATTAAATTTAATATAAAATATTTAAAGGCCCCATTAATTATTTTTATGAGGCCCTCATACATGACATCAAGGCCCCATGACTAGAACAATTAAGACATTTTTTCTCTTTGAACAAAGTTTAGAAATATCTAAAAATGAATTTGGAGGTCTGAAAGAAATATATTAGTGCACTCATGATAGAAAAAATATATGAAAATATTGCATCTTACCATTTTTTTCTTAGCTAAGTTGTTTTTTTATTTTTAGGTCATCTACAAGACAAAAAAAAATAAAAATAAAAATTATTTTTATTCTTTATGGGGCCTTGCTCAGTATGAGGCCTTAGGCCACCGCCTAAGTTGCCTTACCCTTGAGCCGGCCCTGTGTACCGCTGGTGCATGCAACCACGACAGATCGACAGCATGCATGATGCACCCATGATCACGTCGAATAATGATGATCAGTCTGAGCCTTATTTCCTAAAGTTCTCTCTTATTTTCCTTGGGAAAATGATTTTCATACAGTTTTCAACACTCTTTTGCCATTCTTTTTCGATTTTTTTTTCTTGGAGACCCAACTTTGAAATTATTATTTGCATGTCTTCGCATCCGAGTAATTCACGGAACTGTAAAAGCAATTAAAGGTTAGGGAAAATGCAATAAGAATGAAGACCATAACTTTCTCCGTTTTCGTGTGCTTTTAACTAAAATAAGCAAAAGTCGGTGGGTTGAGGGCCACCCATGATTTGATCTTGCGAACCATATATATTCTCCACTCATCAACATTCATTATAATTCTTTGTTTTGAAATACACAGTAAAATTTTGAGAGATAGACACAACAAATTAACAGATAGATTATATTGTAGAGTTCATACTACTCGAAACTTTATATAAACAACATTAAATGAAATAAGTGATCAAAACATAGACTAAGACAAGAGAATCCATTTTTTCAAGTATCAGATCATTAATGATAAATAGGATAGAGTGGAAGAACTCAATTCGTTGTCTAAAAAGAATTTATCATATCTTTTTATTATCTGTAGATCTATTTATTGTGTATCTTTCTTCAAATTTTATCATATAATTTAGGAGTAGGCAAAAAACCCTTGACCCGAACCGGACTGACTCGTTTCCGATCCGATCGGGCGGGTTTAGGCCGGTTCGGGTTCGGGTTTATATGCGAAACAACCGAGTTTTCAGGTTCAGGTATAGTAACAAACCCGACCTATTACCCGAACCCGAAACCTAATGCCCTCAGCTGAGGTCGGGGTGGTCAAAAACCTGTGACCCGACGATTTGAACTTGATCGACCCGTTTCCGACCCGATCGGGACGGGTTTAAGCGGGTTCGGATTTATATGTGAAAAAAACCGAATTTTTGGATTCAGGTTAAAAATTTCGAACCCGAACCCGGTTTGTCCAACCCTAATATAATTCAGATAATGAATGCAAAACATCTTGATTCATTTTCTACACTAGATGCTAATCTGCCTTTAGTGGACTGCTTGGATCCTGAAATATTGAATAAATGGTTAATATATTTTTATTATTTGAAATATAAATATGATATTATCATTTACTGACAGCATACTTCTCAGAGTTTTGACCCGGCGTCCTTTTTAGTTTTCCTTCTCTAAATAGGAGGAAGAGCAAGAGAAAGAAGCTTCCTGCGACCAGCAATCTCAAGCTAGATACGTGGGTGTTATAGAAGAATCACATTAATTGAACAATTAAAAAAAAAAGGGAATCGGTCATTTATTTTATGATTTTCCTGCTGGAGAACATCTATGTTCATTGCTCATAATGATCACGTGCCTCCACATGTTGCGTTACGTTCTGTTTTGTATTAATTTTGGATTATGTAGGACTCCATGATTGGTTCTATCTATTATATTTATTTTTCTTTATTCTTTTTTTAGATCCAACCAAATTATTTTCTTTGTTGTTTGCTTCTAAATGTATATCTAGAATTCTCAATTATAAATATTGTGGTATAGTCTTTTACACTGCTACATTAAAAAATATATATATTTTTTTTTTTGTGTATCTTGTTTTTCACTAGAATTGTGTCTTAATTTTATAAATTTAATTATTAATTCAATTTTAATGAATCGAGTTTGAAATATTACACTTATAAACTATTAAATTTATACATTTGATTGAGAGTATTATTGTTAATTTGTTAAGTTATCGAAAGTATTATCATCATATTTAAATAATTTAGATAAAGATAAAAAAACTAATTTGATGCAATTTTAAATATGGATCTAAAATGCAAATTTTCGTCTAAAATTATCTGAATTTTATATTTGTGAATTCCTGCGTGACATTATAAATTTGCTATTGGGATAAGGCCGGACTAAAAATTCTCCGACATGACGTGGTTGCTATTCGGATAATGCTGGATTAAAAATTCTCCGACATGATGTGGACAGAAGTCGTACCTGGCGACATGTTAGTATGCTAATATTCTAGTAAAATTGTGAATATTTACGTAAAACAGTATTTTATAGGTGTTTGTATAAATGATAGAGAGATGATTTGATGTAATTGTTTAATAAAAAATATTAGAATTAGGTGAAAAAGTATAAAGAAAAAAAATTTGTGTTAAATAAAAAAAAATTGTTGAAGATTGTGTATATTGGTGTTTAAAATTTTAAAATATTCAGTGATAATATTGTAAATAAATTTAAATCTTAAAAAAAATGGAAAACGAGCGTGCCCATGAGACGTGGCCGTGATTAGAATTTTAAAGATAAGGCAAGGGTGGACCTCAGGCAGTTCTGATGATGACGACTGTCGTAGAAAAGAAAGGAATTAAAAAGCGTCTGATACTGTGAGGAGGATAATCATTGCGTGCTCACACGCCCACGGGAACAAAAGCTCTGAGAGAGTAAAAGATACAAAATATCAAAAAGCCGAGAATATCGGGCTGCGCGAGAGACAGTTGAATAATACCGTTACAGCCGGCTGCATATAGCGGATGCGGGCCATGTGGGCCTCCCCCCTTTCATACTTTTGGCGACTTCCTGCGTGCCATGAGCCGTTACAAAGCGGTGCGCTGGGACCATCCCGCCGGCACTTGATTCTATTTTTGGTCCGGGTGTGGAACCAACGCGTTATTCTTTTATCTTCTTTGCTCTCCCCAACGAAAACAGTTCCCATTTCTCACCACTCTTTACGCTCAATTTATTTCGCAGTCCTTTTATTTATATTATTTGGAGGAACGGATTCCGAATAGGTAAATTAGAAGGTCGAAGAATATAATTTAAATAATAATATAACTTAAGCTATAATCGGTATGAATGTTTTTTTTTTCTCGGGGCCAAATTGGAAGGCATATTAGTTGGGGCCCATGTTAATGTTCATCATTTTCGAAAGTCAGCACTAGCTGTGCCAGCTGCCAATCAAACCAACACACGTGACCGTGTGACATCCTCTTTAAAATCTTCGCGTCTACATCGCTGGCAATACCTCTAATTGCCACACATCGCTTAACGCCAGCGATGTTCCAAAAGTCCAAAGTACCTGCCGCTTCGACCTTTTTATGAAGGGTAGTACGGGTAATTTGGTAGGAAAATAGTCAAGTAACGGCCACTTCGGCGTCTGGTGCGCCCACCGGATGGATCCGTGTCGGCGGCTGGATTGGCGCGTTCGTATTTCCCAAAAAAAGCTCGTGGGTTAACCGACAGATCCGGTGAACTTCTTAATTTCGCTTCTTCTTTTTTTACTTGCATTTGTTGGCCGATTCTATCCGGTCCTTTTACGCGTGATAACCGGCTATTCCGGTCAACCCGATTTCGTGTGCATCCTCTCTTAAACGGTAAACCCCGTCCCACAGGTTGAAAGTGCCAAAAAAATAAGGAAAGAGCCTGGGATGGAAAGAAGCGTCATGGTTTCAGACCTCGTCGCCACCACCACGCCATAAGAGAAGCCGGCGATTTGAGAACCCACCATGTATTCTCGTTTTGCCTCTTATTGTCCTCTCTGTTTCCCACTCTGCGACTGCGTTTCCCATAGAAGATCCTTAATCGGAGCTAACCACACCTCCGCTCGCTTTTGCTCTCGCTAGTCTCCGTCTCTCTCGCCCCGTCGTCTTATTTTTTTGGTTCTTGTCTTTTTTCCAATTTTGCAAAAGAAGGTGCAATATTGACGGTCATGGAGCATGCCACAACCAAGCCCGGCTCCCTCAGGAAAACTCTGGTACGGTTGCTCTTGTTCGGCGTTCTCATTATACTCGTCCGATTCGCCTACGTAGTTACGATAACCGGCGAGTCGTGTAACGTCGGCGGTTTCTGCTTCTTCTCCTTGCCGGAGAGTTTTAATTTCGTCGTCGCCGGAGCCGGCCCTGGAGCCTCGGCCGTTGCCGCTACCAATACTGTCCGGGGAACTGACGGTGGAGATCTCTACACCAGCAAGGATTGGATCAAGGCCGCCCTTTTTTACTCCTCGGTTTTTCAGGATCTGATCTCCGAAGGCCACCTTTCGCGGGACTCGAAGTCGCTATGCGTCGAGACCCCGACCGGACAGGACGTTTACGCTTTGAGAGATATTGGTGTCAAGGACTCAATTGGGATTTTCAAGAAAGCGTCGCGGCCTCTGGTGATTAAGGCGCTCCCTAACCGAATCCCGTACGGCGACAACACCTTTGACTTCGTATTCTCCGGTGGGGGCCGCCTCGAAAAGGTGTCCCGGCCGTTGGATTTGGCGTCGGAGATCGAACGGACCCTTAAACCCAAAGGGTTTGCTGTGGTCCACATAGGAGCCAAAGATACTTACAGTTTCAATTCCTTCCTTGAGTTATTCAATTCTTGCAAATTAGTCAAATCACACGATATAGACGGCTTCGATTCGTCGATGCCTCATATACGCGAAATTGTTCTGAGAAAAGAGTTCGAAATTGTTGGCCGTGGAGGGGTTGAGAAACCCAAACCCAATGACAATCTGGCGAATGAGTGCTGGGTTCCCGGGCATAAGCAAGAACTTGTCCGGAGTGCCGAGCCCTTGATCACGGAGGAGCCCTTGAAGCCGTGGCTCACGTTGAAGAGAAACTTAAAGAACATAAAGTACGTACCATCAATGGCTGATATTAGCTTTAAGAACAGGTACGTGTATGTGGATGTTGGAGCTAGAAGTTACGGGTCTAGTATCGGTAGTTGGTTCAAGAAGCAATACCCCAAACAGAATAAGACTTTTGAAGTGTATGCTATTGAAGCCGACAAGGCCTTTCACGACGAGTATAGCTTGAAGAAAGGGATCAGACTATTGCCGTATGCCGCCTGGGTGAGGAATGAGACATTGTTGTTTGAGATTAACAGTGACCCCGGCAAGGATGCTGATGACAAAGTTAGAGGAATGGGGAGGATTCAACCCCTGGGTGGTAGGGGTGGTAATAATGGTGGCAACGTGAATGAGATTCAGGGGTTTGATTTTGCTAATTGGTTGAAGGGCACGGTGTCCGAGAGGGACTTTGTGGTGATGAAGATGGATGTGGAGGGGACTGAATTTGATTTGATTCCAAGGTTATTCGAGACAGGAGCCATTTGTTTGATTGATGAGATATTTCTGGAGTGCCATTACAATAGGTGGCAGAGATGTTGTCCTGGTCAGAGGAGTTCCAAATATGAGAAAACTTATGGCCAATGCCTGGAGCTGTTTACTTCTCTCAGGCGAAGTGGAGTTCTTGTTCATCAGTGGTGGTAGCCGGTAACAACAACAAACAGCTTGTCACAATCTTTTTCTTTTACCGACAGTTGATACTTTGTAGTCTCCCCATTTCATTGTACCTAGACATATATGTTTTTCATGCAAGAGCTTTAGCTGAAATGGAACTTCATTTGTTCAATGTTTTTCATTGGCCTCCATTATCAGTTATATATCATGTGATCTATGGGTGCTTTAATCTTGGACTTGAAATGAATCCTAGTAGCCTCTGTAGCACAAATTCCTATTGCTTTCAGCTCTAAATAGTAGCCTTTGTAGCACAATTTTCAATTGCTTTTCGGGTTCTACTTATCTATAAACCAACACTTCATTTCCAGATTCATAGTTATGGCTTGCAGGAAAATGGTGGGTGTCTGACAACTGAGAATGGTCAATGAAGAAGATGGTCACCACACCACATATGCACATTTTCAATAGATAGAAAGAAACTTGGTCATAAGATTGTTCCTTTTGTTGGATTGAACATGCAAGTACAAACATTCTTTTATTTGATAACGAGTGATTACTTTGCTTAAGGACAACAACTACATAGAACAGTATTGAGTATATTTGCAATCAAAGTTTGGCTGATAGCCCAAGAAACTCCAAAACTGATTTGTCATGGAAGCCTGTATGAAAGATCCTCTTCAGCCAAGCTGAAGAGTGATAGGCTGATAGCTAAAGCAAAGGTAGCTGTTCCAGCAAGCAACATTGTGAATGGGGGCTGGCTCCTCTGTATTGATGGGATGTTGCCGTGTGGGGATTGCTCAGAATTGGAACTGTTACATAGCTTTTGGGCAATAGAAAAAAAAACATGACATGTCACGGGCAGACCCACTGGAATGGGCAGGCGGGGTTACGGGAAAAGTCCAGAAACGGTGCGTCGTGACCCAGAGAAAACATACAAGAAAATTAACGTTGCAGAAAAAGGCTTTAAATAAATAATCATCGAGCCAAAATAGCTAAGAAAGGAATCAAATGAAGGGTTTTGTGGAGCTAAGCATCTATTCTGTGTGCTGCTGTCACTTTCTATAGAACTTTCCAAGTGAAAAGAAAACTTATACTTTACTCTTACTGGAAATTTAGGTACTCAGCCCCATGTCAATTCAAAAGGCTTTAAATATTTGAATAAGCAAGGGGAGGAAGTAGGTATCCTAATAATAATTCCTCATCTTCCAATCAGTCCTTCTCATAAATTATTGTTCCAACAAATTAAATGTGAAGATAAATATATTATTAGCAAAGAAACATAAATTATAATAAAGCCAATGATGCTGTACCCTAATTAATACTCCTCCACTTGAAGTTATTTTGTTTTCAATTATTATAATTGATCTGGACCACATTACGTTATTATAATCTTTGATTTATCTATTTGTCTCAATTGCGCAGGACTCAATTCCACTAGTATTTCCGATTTCAGAAAACTATAAAAATACCAGTTTAGATATCGAAATAGAACGGAACCAGTACCGGTATCCGGTACTAGAACCAGATATGAAATTTTTGGCAGGAACTCGAAATTTACTCCACCCTTAACAATATAGGTCACCATGTGGATCCTGATCAGGACACACACTGGCTGAACAACATCCACTTGCCCGGATAGGATGGGTCCCAAACAGGATCCACCTCTCTCCTCTCTCCGAATTACCCCTAAAATTCGGTCAAAAATCCCGATCCAAAAGACACTAATGAGACTGCCGACTGGAAGCACAGTGACAAATCTCCGACACAGTCCACGTGTTAAAAAAGAAGCAATCCTGACTTAGAGACGTGTCTTAGAGAAGCCATAGACGGCATTCCGACGAGGAGCATTCCGCTTTCCACTCTTGAATTCCAATGATTTGTTAATCTCTTTATCCTAGGATCCCAAAATTGAAAAGACATTTAAATCGCGATCGGTTCTTTTGTCAACTATTCTTGGTACTCTTTTTCTCGGCTCTATATATATATATATGTATATCTGACAAACACCTTACTTACGATTCTCCTCGTGTGCTCTTCATCATCCATTCAAAGGATCCCTAAGAAATTCTCCTCCTTCCTCCCTCTTCCTGGTTGTTCTCTCCGGGATTTCCTTCTGTATTGGTTGGATTTTGGTGGGGCGCTTTTGTTTTCATATTCTCATTCTTAATTGGGTTCCATATATGGGAGCCTGCTGTGCCAAATTGGATGACTGGTATGGAAGGCCCATGGAGGATCATGCGGAGGAGGAAGAAGAGGTTGATGAAGAGGATGATTTACAAGATGGAGCTGCTGGAGCCCGTATAAGATTGCAAGGACCTTCTAGTTTCACATCAATGTACACCCATCAAGGACAAAAAGGGACCAATCAAGACGCCATGACGATTTGGGAGGTAACATTACTTTCTTTGTTATATTAGCACTCTTAATTCTAATTGACTCTAATATGTTTGTCTGGTTTCTGGGTTGTTCAAATTTGCGGTGATGGGTAAAATTTTTAGCTTTGGTTCATAATTTCTGTACGTTTGTGAAGCTTTCAGAATTTATTGAATTTTGACGTTTTCATGACAATGCTTTAGTTTTATATTTTAGAGCTTTCGCAGCATCTCGATTTTTTTTTTTTCAGAATTGGCTTCATTGTTGCTATTGCAGATCCTTCCTCTTTCATGTCTATTTCCACCGATCTTCTTAATTAGTTGTCGTGAACCTATCACAGCATCTCCCTTTACTAAACAAGGATATCGCATCTATCAGGAAATAATCATTGAAGCTAATTTCATTTCTTCATCTGGTATATATATATATATTATAATGGTGTTATGAAACTCGTTCTGAAGCATCGCCTGAATTTGGACATTAACATTTCAGGATTTTACTGGTCAAGAAGAAATGTCCTTCTGTGGTATGTTCGATGGTCATGGTCCACACGGCCACCTAGTAGCACGCCATGTACGTGATAGTTTACCCTCAAAACTCTCTGCAGCACTTGCATTCTGGCAACTTAATCACGGCATAGAAAGCGATGCCAAAAATAGTCTTAGCAATGGTCATAGTCGAAATCTGCCTTTCGCAACATGGGAGGCCAGCTTTCTTAAATCTTTCAAGGAAACAGATGAAGAGCTTGGTACGGAGTCTTCCATCGATAGCTTTTGCAGTGGTACCACAGCCGTAACTGTGATTAAACAGGTAACTTTAGACCCAAAGTTGGAAGAGACCATTTGACATATTCCAGTTGCTCATGTATTATATAAATCCGTTTCCAATTTTCAGGGTTCCAACTTGCTAATTGCCAACTTGGGAGACTCTCGTGCGGTTCTCTGCACTAGAGGAGACGACAATCAACTTCTTCCCATTCAAATCACAGTTGACTTGAAACCGGATATTCCAAGTGGGTCTTTTTCCAATTCTCTTTCTGTCCTCAGAGCAGGAATAAACTAAATTATTAAGTCTAGTTGTTCATATTCCTTCTGTTTTTGTCTCTAATGTTGACTCAGGTGAAGCTGAAAGAATCAGGCAGCGCGAAGGCAGAGTTTTTGCAATTGCTGATGACCCTGATGTCTATAGAGTATGGATGCCTGATATACATTGCCCTGGCCTTGCCATGTCAAGGGCTTTTGGAGATTTCTGCCTCAAAGATTATGGTCTTACTTCAATTCCCGAACTTTCTTATAGGAGGCTTACAAAAAATGATGAATTTGTGGTTCTAGCAACCGATGGGGTGAGACTTCAAACATCAGAATCCAAAAACCTACTTCATTATCTGTTGGAGAGAAATTAAGGAGCTTGTGATAGTGGGGAGGCTCTAGTGATTACTGCTATAATATACTGGACCATTCTCTAAGTCAAAAAGGCTTAAAATATCAACCTTCCATGATCTGAAGACACCGGAATTCAATTGCTTTTTTGCAGGTATGGGACGCACTGACAAACAATGAAGTAATAAGGATAGTTGCTTCTGCAAAGAAGCGATCCATGGCAGCCAAATTGGTAGTGAAACATGCTGTAAGAGCCTGGAGATATAAATATCCAAGTTCCAGTGTTGATGACTGTTCAGCGATATGCCTGTTCCTCAAGAACCAGCCTACTACGTTAACCGAGCTCGAATCTGAAGTGGTTCCGGAGGATGTAAACCGCCCACAGCTTCGAACTTCTACATCCGTTAGATGTGAAGAAGACACTGATAAGTCCGTGAATAGGAAGGGTGTTGTACTAGACTCAAAAGAGAAATCGTAATGGTCTTGAAGGAGTAGGCAGAACTAACTTCCTACGGGTAATTGACATTCTTAGGTCTGCTGACTCTTAGTTTGCGGAAACAGCTCGTTAGCACAGTGGTTACCTAATCATATGTATCCTGAATTTGAGCCGCTACGGTGAAATCTGTAGACACGCTGCTCTTAGAAAGCAGTACTGCTAGAGCATCTGCTGCTCTTAGGAAGCAGTACCGTTAGAGCATCTCAGTTCGATTAATTTTTTTTTATTTGCAGGTTGTGGACAGCGAGGAAGGAAATTAAAAAGGGACAGAAGACGAGTTCTTTCTTTCTTTTAGAACCTAGGAGTCACCGGCAAGAGCGCAGTACACCGGATAGTTGTATACTGGTTTCGGGAACATGTGAAGCTACTATTTATATGCATGTATTTGGATGATTGCCATGGTTCTTTTCCGGCCTAATTAGGGTGATCACACTTATTTAACAAAAAATATCCACATAACATCATGGAAGATTTCTATTAGAATCTGCTGGGAAATGTTAGTTAGGCATTAGTTTCATCTCTTCATTCCCCCCACCCCACTTCCAAAAAATATGGATTTTGCTGTTTTTCAATTTCGTCGGAGCAGGTGGCTTCCACGTGGCTTGCTGTTTGTTGGCTGTCTTCTGTAGACCTTACATTTGAAACAGAATACAATAGTTGTAAACTCTTACAAATGAGTGTCTAGGGCTTATTGTGGCGCAATAATTCTGGCCTTCTGTTTTTCTTGAGTGGCAATGGCTCTTGCCTTTAACTTTTCTAAAAATGCAGCTTGACTAAATCTCTGCATAGTCACATTACACTGAAGGCTATCATCAGCACTAGGGGGGATAAGGAGTTTAGCAGGACTCTAAAAATAGGTAATTCCAAAGTAAATAAAAACAAAGGCGAAGCTAATCCAATGAAATATGTAGAAATCAGCTTTCATGGTCCCAGAGATCAGATGCATACGCTTCTGAATGGCCCTGCTTCCTTGTCCAATATCATCCGATACACAAGGGGAAGGTTTGTCGAGTTTCTTGAGACTGAAATTGCAGATGCTAATGTCCCTAAGGAAATTTTCCTTGACAAGCTTCTCCATCTTCTCTCCAAACCCCTTCCATATCGAAGTTCAGTACCTTAGTCTTGGGAGGCCTGCTGGCTCCATCTTTAAGGTGGAAAGGCCAAGGCATTGTTTACTTTTTGTTTTTAAATCGGAGAAATCAGTGCCACTTGTTTATCCAAATAACATGCCTACTCTTATATTTTGGGTTTCTTTGGGCCTGTACCAAAGTGTTGGTTTGGGTTTCTACCAAACCAAGTTGGAAAAGCATTATCGGTTTAGGTGAAGATTGTTATTAGGTTTGCAGAATAGACAAATAAATTGTGAAAGAATAATGCTAAGTTGATGTATTAGGGAGAAAGAATACAAGCAAATATATACAATTGTGACAGGGAGAATGTTCCCATATTAACGCTAAGAGAAAAAAGGAAAGAATCGATGGTAATTAGACTATACAGAATATGCCTAAGAATAGAAAATATTGCCGTTGGACAGTAAGAGGGAAATTTATCTGTTGATCCTGTAATAATTGTTATGCACAATCGTCTAGACTTTTGGATAAAAAAAAAAGGGAAAAGTACGGTCACAGTCCCTGTGATTTCATGTTTGAACAAATTAGTCCCTGTGGTTTACGTTTGAACGATTTAGTCCCTGTGGTTATCGAAACGTTGCAAAGCAGTCCCCCCGTCAGTTCCCCCGTCAACTCGTTGACGGAGCACGCTGACCTGTTTAAAATCGTCCACGTGGACACCGAAGAATTTTCCCACACTTATTTCTTTCCCTGTTCGTTATTTCCCCATTGCTACTTCTACTTCTACAGCCAACGAAGCCGATGCAGCACATGATATCATATAAGCCAAAGAATTCACAAACACCTCCAAAACAAGCACATAACACGTTCATATACATAGCCATACATAACCAAACCCCACCGATCACTTAGTAGAGAAAACAAAGAACACGCCGAGAGTTGGACAGAGTAACCTTCCGCTAGAACCCAAAACCCCAATAATCTAACTAGCAATATCTCCCCTTTCCCAAACTTTACAAAGCAACCAAAGGAACCAGCTAACCAGAGAATACAAACAACAACGACTATTGTTATGCTCTTACCCAAAAAACCCAGAATACGGTTCAACAAGCACAGAAATGAAAACCCGTCACCCTAAGAACCAAACAACCCTTTACATACACAACAGTGTTTGTAATCATACAGCTAATATACCTTGCTCATTGCGAGCAGTGAAAACTATGGTCCCGGTCTCATCACCGACAAGGCACTCGGCGATACGTGTGGGGTATTGAGGGCGAGACAAAAGCATGGAAGATCGGCCAGGCTTGTTGTTGGTGACCTTCACAGCCTTGGAACTCACAACCTTGACAGCGAGCGTGTGTCCCTGCGTGCCGGGCTGGGGGCGTTTGTTTGTGGTTTGAGAATCCTTACTTGATTGAGATTTATTGGGGTTTGTGAAAAGTAGAGTATATGTGTGTAAAAGTTAAAAATTTTGGAGTGTGTTTGTTTTGTTGGAAATTTCGAACCCCAAAATTTTGGGGAAACAAACACCCCCTTAGCTGGTCCACCTTGATGAACACTGGCTTCCTCTTTGCTACCGCATTATTCCCAGTAGTCGTCGTCGTCGTCGTCGCTGTCAAACAACTCAAAAAGCCCTAGCGCAAGTTTAGAATGAAAAGCCACAAGTCAAAAGGGCGTTGAAGTTAAAACCCCCAGCCCTGCAGGTTAATCTTTTTAGTTTCGAGGGGATTGGGATTCTTTTGTAGTGGGGGGTTTGGGCTTTTGTTCTTGCGATCTTGTTTGGGTTTATCGTCTGTGGCAGCGAAGGCCTACTTGAGCCAAAATCCCCAATCCCGTGCTGCATCAGCTTCGTTGGCTGTAGAAGTAGAAGGAGCAATGAGGAAATAACGAACAGGGAAATAGAGGAGGGATTTCGGGCTATGGGGAAATAACGAACAGGGAAAGAAATAAGTTTGGAAAATTTCTTCGGTGTGAAATTTGATTAGTTGTCTTCCACGTGTGAAATTTGAAAATTCTTCGGTGTCCACGTGGACGATTTTAAACAGGTCAGCATGCTTCGTCAACGAGTTGACGGGAGAACTGACGGGGGGACTGTGTTGCAACGTTTCGATGACCACAGGGACTAAATCGTTCAAACGTAAACCACAGGGACTAATTTTTTCAAACATGAAACCACATGGACTGTGACCGTACTTTTCTCATTAATGAGAAACGACGTCGTTTTAATTTCTAGTCAATCTTCTTAACCTTAATTCTTCTCATCTTCGTCATTTCTTCCTCCTCCCTCCCCCCCTCTCGGCCTCTCCCTCTTCACCCTTTTCTTCTGCTCTCAGCCGCCGCTTCGCCCGTTCTTCTCTCTGTCTCTCCTCTGCAACTCTCTCGCTCTCGCTCTCCCCCGTTCATTGCGATTTGATTATTTTGTTATATTTTTGGGGCAAATTTCTAGTTTCTTGCGATTTGGAATCTGCGATTTTGTTTGGTTTGGTTTGGCTTGGAATCTGCTATTTGGTTTGGTTTGGTTTGATTTGGTTTGGCTTGGAATCTGCTATTTGGTTTGGTTTGGTTTGATTTGGTTTGGTTTGGTTTGGAATCTGTGATTTGGGTTGAAATCTTGCAATTTGTGCAGTTTGGGTTTAGATCTTGCGATTTGTGCGGTTTGTTTAGATTTTTGTGAGATTTTGTTTTGATTTGTGCAGTTTTTAATTAATTTTCCTTGAATTTTTTTGAATTTTCGGTGTTGTGGTGGTTACCGCCCACCGCCAAAACCGCCACCGTTAGGTGACGGTTGTTCCCCTTACGGTAGCAGGGACGGTTCCCGTTTTTAGAGAACCGCCTAGAGCGGTGCCGGTGCCGGTGGAGGCCATAAACGCCACCGGCACCGGTTATGCACAGCCCTAGGGAGGGCCCAAGCGAGATGCCCCCAAGTCTTTCTAAATTTTTGGTGTACATAATGGAACTAAGGGATGAAATAAAAAACATTTCTTAAACTCAAATTTGTTAAAGATAAAGGCGACATCTATAGAAACATTTTACCTAATAATCTGTCAAATTTTCTAAATACATGTGCATATTTCCCTCGCCGTATAAGCTAGGCACTAGGATATTTGAAATCTTTTAGGAAAAATACATTTTACACTCCTCACCTACCACACAATTTGTAATTTTCACCCTCAAACTTGACACATTGCATCCCATACTAGATAGTAATGTGGTTAAATTTTGCACTCCATGTGAAGATACCACCTTTAAAATCAATATAAAAAGATAGGACATGTGACACAATCTTAACAGTTGAATTAAGATATGGGATGCAAAATGTAATCACATTGGTAATTTGGGTTCAATATGTTATGTTTTATAGTTCAGAGTATAAATTATAAAAGTAATAAGTAGTTAGAGAGTACAAAGTGTATTTATCTCTTTAGTTTTTGAAGTATGTCCACAAAATAGCCAAAGAGAGACGAGGGCCACGGATGAAAAATTTTCATATGGCATACTAATTATCTGAATATATTCCCAAGTAGAAATGTTGCTAGGGGCCCTATGATCGTTCTAAACCTTCATCAATGTTACTAATACAAGGGTATTTACAAACAAACAAAATTAAATCATAAAATTTTCAAAAAAGACAAGTCAAGTTATTATGTATATTCTTTGCATAAAGAGTAAAAAGTATATCTTATATGTGTGAAATACTTCAGATCGCCTGCGATGGTCCTAGTCTAGTGTTATAAGATCTCCGAGGCGACTCTTAGACTCGGCCATCCTAGTTCAAATCCCAACTAGATACCCGCACTTAAATGGCACACATGTTTTGCTCTTAGTCTAGTGTTATGTTTTGCTCTTACTCGGCCACTCTTTTCTTCGTTTTCACTCATCTCTGCAATTTCACAAATTCATAATTTCAAATCATGGGGACACCTTCCAAAATGCATGACCCAAAGTCCAGTCTCTGTCACACTTTTGAAAACCCCAATGACAACCCAGAAAAGAAAGAAGAAAAAATAATTAAAAAAAGAGTCCAAAGAAAACCATAGAGAAAGATTGCAAACATCTTTCAGGAAACACTGCAAATCTCTGGATCCGGCTCTCCTGCAATTCGCTGGGAGCACTTCGCTGGGAGACAGAAAGAGAAGTGGGTCACGCCCCGATCGGGGGAGAGGATCCTGGTCCCGAATCTCTCTCTAGATTTGTACCAGCCTCTTTTCTAAGCACCCACTCTACTGAAAAGCACTAGTTCTCTAGGGGGAACCATTTTCCAGACCTACACACCAAGACAAAGCAAAAGTCTTGTCTCTCTTCCCCACTCAACACCCTTCTAGAGATCGGGACAGACTGTTTTGTGTCCATAAGCAAAGCTTATCTGCTTTTCTTCTACACTAAGCAATATAATATAATAAACGCGATTTCTCTTTTTTACATTACAGCAGCACTCTCTAGTACAGTTCTTTTTTAAAGAAAGTTCACAACTCTAAACCATTAATTAAACCCCTCGAAGAGAACATAACAAAATCCAAAGCACCCTTTTAGTATTAATTAGCAAAGTTGAAGGTGGATGAAACTATGGCGGTGGATTTGCGGACAATGTATCGATAAGCAGCGACTTTTTTCCTCCTGGAAGCAGTGTTATCTACTGAGAGCACCATTTTGCCTGCTTCACGCGATGTGAAGGAGTTGTGAATTGCTTCTTCTGAGGCTGCAATCTTCCTAGGCTTCTCCACGGCGACGGTATAGCGGCCCTCTGCACTGGGCACGAACTCTACACTGTATTCCAAGTCCCAGCCCCCAACCACTATGTCCCATGTTATCGTTGCACCAGCCTGTTTACCCAATAAGATGACAATTAACCCAAAATTAAAGTTGAGCCAAAATGAGGAAAATATCATGTATAAATGAGCCTTGACTCGGTTTACAGGGACCAATGTTTGAAAAGTTTGAATTATGCTCGGTTAGAAATGAGCACCTATATATTTAAAAAGCTTTAAATGTTTATGGTAGTAGAAATGGAAAGGGAAAGTAGATGAACCTCTATCCCCTCGATCTGTATATTAACTTTCTCTCCGCCTTTAACAGTGAACTCGGAGGCTGGTTTTGGGGGACCATTCTGCAAATCACTGGGTCGGCTCAGTCCACCGTACTGTATAGGAACATCCTCCGGCCTGATAAACCTGTCCAGAAAAGGAAAACCCAATTCAGGAAACTTGTACACGAAGTAGCACAAGGTGAGTAGAACTGAAATCAAACATGAAACAACAGCCACAACAATCCCCCCGTCCTCCTTCCAAACTAAAACAGGGGACCAAGGAAAGCAGTTGGACAGAAACAGCAAAGAACAAAACACTGAAATCATATGTACACAGGGACATTAAAAAGACGTCTTGGAATCTTTAATCTCTTTGCAGAAAATGTTGAAGTCCAGAAGTAGTAGCCGGAAGACCCAGAAAAGATTCTCAAGCAAATTACTCTAGGAGAATAGACAGAATACAGAAAGTACTAGAGAAATAGTTGATTGAAAGAGTCTTACTTGAAGAGTGTCTCGGTCACATTCCCTTCCTTAGCGATCACGAACTTGCTTTTAGTTCGCTGAGTTAGAAACGGGCTGAACATCGAATATAACACGCTGAAGTACCATGGAACATTGATAAAAATCTGGACCCAAAACATATATACAGGGGAAAGAGAAAGATACAAAAAGATCAGTCTTAAATACAAAAATGAAGAGTCAAATAACAAAAACCTACACAAAATGCTTTAAATTTTGGAAATTAAATAGGAATATCACCTTGCGAGCGACCATTTCAGGGTAGTTATCTTGAAACAAAGAGAAGATGTGATTAGAAGCAACCCTGAGCTCTCTCTTGGGCATGTCCCTTAGATCAGTTACCTGGATGAGAGAGTTAACCCCACCGGGCTTAAAATGCAGAAGGTTAATCCCTCTCTCAAGCACCTGAACCCTCCACCTCAAGAACTTCTGGAGTTTCTCTTCGTCGCCAAAGATCCTCTCGTACATATCCTTATCTTTGAAAACGCCATAAGCATTGAAACAAACAGGGTGTCCTTCCCTGTCATAACCGTGCAGATATGCAACCACACCCTCAAGCTCCTTGAACCCCAGTTCCTCCTCGACCACGCTATCCGCTCCGAACCCTGTCCTCCATTCCAAGCACTTCAGCAACATGTTGAGTGAGTCCGTGATCCTGAAGTCTCTGGCTCGCAGAAACTTCAAGAGTACCACATCCGCCTTCTCGTCACCTCCCAAGAGAGGAATGCCCCACATTGAGGCATCGGAGGCATCAGAGGCCAAGAACTTGTCCTTGAGCTCTTGGAGAGCTTTCTTTTCAGAGGACTCGAGTTGCGAGACGAAATATGTGTCCTCCTCGAAGGAAGTGGAGCGAAGGGTGGCGGCCTCCATGAGAGTAGTGACGAAGCTTTTCTTGTATGGTTTTGGGGAGGCCTCTGGAAGGTCCTGAAGTGGGCTCTTTTGGATGGAGATGGGCGACGCGGCTTCCATGAATGGGGCTCTGAGCTAGACCCAAATAGAATGTGTTTGAAAATGCAGTCTAGAGAGAGAAACAAGGTAATCAGCACAATTTGGTAAATAATTGAGAGTGGAATGAAAGGTTTTCAAGGGGTTCAGAAGAAGCTCTGCTTTCGATTCTCTGTGAAAGCACAGAGCTTTCGATATACTGAGAAAGAGGAAGAGACAGGCAGCAGAGGAAACAAAAAAACACGATAATAATAAACAAATATACAAATAAACACAGTCGTAGAAGAGAAAGACGGACAAGCGAGAAAGAGTGAGAGAGCGAAAAAGAGAAATTTGAGCCGCGATTCTAGTCTGAACATTCAAAAGCCACTTAGGAATAACGAGAAAAACAAAAAGAGAAAAAGAAGGGAAAAGGAGGACATTTGAATGAGCTTGGGACTTTAAGAAAAAAAAAAGAATTACCTCGTTATGTTCGTGTTAGTAAAAAGGTAGGATTTTTAAAAAAGTGAATTTTTAAGTTAATAGTATTTTATTGGTGTTTATATAAAGTGGAGAGAGAAATAATTTGATATAATTGTTTAATATAAAAGTATTAGAGTTATGTGAAAAAATATAAAGAGAGAAAATTTATGTTGAATAAAAAATTAAAAAATTGTTGGAGATTGTGTAAAATGTATTGGTGTTTATGTTTGAATTCTAAATATGTTCGGTGGTAAATTTGTGAATATACTTAGAATCCTGAAAAAATTGTGAAAACGAACATGGACTCGGGTAATAATAACATGCGCTGTCCTCGTGCGTTTATTAGGTACGGAGATAAATATAAAAGGAAAATACAATTTTTCACCCACAAACTACCATAGGTTTGATATTTTGCACTTCAAACTACCATCTTTAAGACATTGCACCCTATAACTACCAATTTTTTACATTTTACACCCTTTTTCAAAATTTGAGACTAAAATGACCATAATGCCCATGACACATTTTGTATATAGTAAAGATATTATTGTAAATTTATTAATTTATCAAGGGTATTATTGTCAAATGGAGGGTGCAAAGTGTCAAAATTGGTAGTTTAAGGTGTAAAGTGTCTAACATTGGTAGTTTGAGGGTGCAATGTCTTAAAGATGGTAGTTTGGGGTGTAAAATATCAAACCTATGATAGTTTAAGGGTGGAAAATGTATTTCCCCCTAAATATAATTTTCACCCGTCCCATCCTGGTACGTTTAACTGAGTTAATTTTAGGTACGTTAGTTTTTAAAAAATGGTTGAATTTTAAGAATAATATTAATATTTACCTAATGTTTAAATTATATTGATATACATTAAAAATTTTAAAAGTTATATTAATATGTGTAAAAAATGGATAATATTGAATTATATTGATATTCGTGTAAAAATAATGTTATGAATATAAATTTAAAAAGTTGAATTTAAATTATAGAATTTTTAACCAAAAACATGCCCTTAGAAACTTTACCTCCGATTTTAAATTTTTAAATAAAAATAAAAATAATACACTAAACTCACTCTTAACTCTATTGACTTTTTTTTCCTTTTAAGGATAAGTTCGTTTGGCTAAAAATTTTAGCATTTGAATCCAACTTTATAAATTTATACTCATAATATTACTTCTATACGCATACCAATACAACTCAACATTGCTTTTTTTTACACATATCAATACAACTCAACAACTTTTAATAGGTTTTGTTAATGTTTGATATCTTAATATTTTAGGTATATCAATATTTTAGATATCAAAATTTTGAATAAATTAAAGGGATAAATGATATTTTGGTCCTTGTGGTTTGAGTGAAAATCAAATTAGTCCATTAACAATTTTTTTCATCAATCGGGTCCTTATGGTTTGCATGAAAATCAAATTAGTCCCTTATCATTTTTTTTCATCAATCGGGTCCTTGATCTTTACATGCTTTTATATTAAGTATTTCCGTCCAAATCCGTCCACTGACTTAACGGTAAGTGTCAACCTGATCTGTTCGGGATGGAGAGCTGAGAGGATCGAGAGGCCGGAGCAGGTCGAGCTGCTATCAAATTAGTCTCTTATCAATTTTTTTCATCAATCGGGTATCTGATCTGTACATGCTTTTATATTATGTCTTTCCGTCCTAATCCGTCCACTCACTTAACGGTAAGTGTCAATCTGATCTGCTCGGGATGGAGTGCTAAGAGGATCGAGAGGTCCGAGTAGGCCGACCGCGCGCACAAATGTTATATAAAAGCAGTCTGAAAATCCCGCGCAAAAGCAACCCGACATCCCGAGCAAAAGCAAATCGACATCCCGAGCACAATCAGCCCGAGCATAAGCAGATCAAGAGGCCCGAGCAACAAGGTCGCTCGCGCAAAAGCTATTATAAAAGTAGCCTGAGCATCCCGAACACAAGCAGCCCGAGCATCCCGAGCACAAGTAGCTCGGCATCCCGAGCACAATCAATTCGAGCATCCCGAGCATAAGCAAATCGAGAGGCCCGAGTAGCAAGGTCGCTCGTGCAAATGCTATATAAAACTAGTTCGAGCATCCTGAGCTCAAGCAGTCTGACCTGCTCGGGCCTCTCGATCCTCTTACCTTTCTATCCCGAGCAGATCAGGTTGACACTTCCGTTAAGTCAGTGGACGAATTTGGATGGAAGGACTTAATATAAAAACATGTAAAGATCAGTGAGCCGATTGAGGAAAAAAATTGATAAGGGACTAATTTGATATTCATGCAAACTACAGGGACCCAATTGATGAAAAAAATTGTTAAGTGACTAATTTGATTTTCACCCAAACCACAGGGACCAAAATATCATTTATCCCATATATATATATATATCTAGTTGTGTTGCACGAAAGGAAGATTTCTCTCGCAACTAATTCAATCCATCAAGAAAGACTTTTTGTTAGGTAGATTTAATAGATAACAGATTCAGTCCAAAAAAAATATTGTGTAAAGGATTTAAAATTATAAAATAGTTAGAAAGTATAAATTATAAATCCATTTGCACAATATTAGTAATTTGAAAAATAAATTATAAATTATGATAGTTAGTATAATTTTTTTGAAATTAATTTATAATTAAAATTCACCAAAACTCTTCGTTATTATTAGTTTATTTGCTTACATGACAGTATTAAAAAAAAAGGTAATTACATCTATCACTCTCAAACTACCATGCATTTTTCACTTTGTACCCCAAAGTACCAATTTTGTCACATTTCACCCTCAAACTACCATGTCCCAACAGTTTGCACCATCCGTCCATAATTTCTGTCAATTTAGACGGAAAACTAATCATGTACATCTTATGTGACCTTTTTCCACATGATCTTCACATTTTACCCCTTCGTTTGAGGGTACAAAATGAAAAAAACATGATAATTTGAGGGTGCAAAGTGAAAAAATATGGTAATTTGAGGCTGATAATTGTAATTATCACTTATGCAAAAATTGAAGATAAAGTGGAAAAAAATCACGTGAGACACACGTGATTGATTTTCCGTTTTACTTGACAAAAATTATAAAATAAAGGGTGCAAACTGTTGGAGAATGATAGTTCGAGAGTGAAACGTGAAAAATTAGTACTTTGAGGTGTAAAATGAAAAAGGCAAGTTAGTTTGAGGGGTGATGTAATTTCCCAAAAAAAAATTCTCAGCCGAGCCGAAGCGAGACTAGTCTTGTTGAAACTGAAAAGCCACGTACGAGAGACTATTGGAAGAGAAGAATTGTCTAATTGAGCCAGTGGAGTATAGAGCGGGTGAAAATAATTGAGGTTTCAGGCTTTCAGCTGACTGCCAATGGGTAGATAGAGGCCAGGGGCGTGAAGAAGCTGCTGTTCTACAGTGACCATGGGATTATTGCGTCTAAAAATTGGGACCCACCAAAATCACATTCGCATGAGCTTTTTCTTTGTTTTTTTTTTTTTGATCCATGAGCTTTTTCTGCAGAGATTTACCAAACAAATGGTACACTCCAGACAGAGGAAAAGAAAACGCAGAGAAGATGGAAATTACAAATTAGTAATTACAATACGTATTATTGCTTCCCCTTTGGGACAACGTAAACTGCACAGCTTAATGCAATAAACAGATTACCCTCTGCCGTTTTACTTTTATGACAGACGGAACGATTACAAGCTGGATAAAAGGTAAAAGTTCATGAGGTTTCTATCCTTACCTTCGTGTCTTGAAGTTTACTTTGGCAGTGGAGTCTGATCTCAACTGAGCTGGTTCGGGGATTCATGCTCTTGTATGATAACATTGCATGTCGTTTCAGTTGTTTTGTTCTTGGAGGAACTGTGTCATGTCCTATAGCCAAAGTGCATGAACGAGCTGCGAAGTCGAGCGCGACTGCGCGCGTCACCAGTCTCTCAAGTTGTTTTCAGATGGCTGATGGCCTTTACAAATGGTTTTTACGGCAGTGTGAAAACATTGACTTGGGGGGAGACTGGAGGGAGACCTTTCGGCACCAATTTTGAGGGAAATCTGGGATATCTGCGTTGGATTCTAAAAACAAGGGGCATGTTTGAGGGTGAAAATTTTGAGTATTCGGGTTTGAGAAATATTATAAAGTAAAGAAATGTTATGGAGTTGGTGAAAAAGTGAAGAGAGAAGATTTTTAATAAATATTATAATAGTAAAAAATTATGTGGTGAATTTTTTAGTAGTAAATCTAAAATTTTGAGGCCAATTAATTGGGGTCAAACATGTCTAATGAAATAAAAGAATATTATTTTCGTGTGGACTAGGGTGGCTATGAGAATTTTTGGGGATCCGACTACAGAACATTAGGCCATGGTTGTTGCGCTTCACAACACAAGGACCCATAAAAATCATTTTATCCACCTAAGCTCTAGCTTTTTACGCCTAAGTTTGAAATTTGGATCTAAGGGACTCCATAAAAAAAAACCTTGCACAGCAGAAAGAAAGTAAAAAGCTGGGGGAGATTCTGAAATAAAGAAGCTTAGAGCATTATTAGTAGCTTATCTATTCTAGTTTTTTGGCTAGAATAGAGAAGCAATTTAACCAAATAGTTCAAAATAAGGCTTTTGCAGCTTATCTATTTTAACAAAAGTTAACAAAAAAGTTTAACAAATGAATAGTGGTTCTCTATTTTTAGAGAACCACTATTCACTTATCTATATTAAAATAATAATATTTTTTACTCTTTTCTTTTTCTTTTCTCTTTTCTTCTATATTTAAATAATGATATTTATTTCTCTTAATATTTATCACTATTATGATAAGACAAATTAAAAAAAATCCGACCATTAGAAAAAGAAAATAATTAAAAAATTCAATTTTTTAGGATAAGATACTATAAAATGAATATTTAAAAATATAAATGCTAAAAAAATATTAGAGAAATTTTTTAAAAAATAATATTTTAATAGAATAGTAAAAAGTAGATGGTTATAATAGAGAAGCTGCTGGGGATGTTTTTAAAAAGTTGATAGTTAAAATAGAGAAGTGTACTTTTTGGTTAAAGTAGAGATCCAAATATGAATAAGCTGCTAATAATGCTCTAAGAATTAAGAAACACAACTGTCTTGAGGTATTTTTTGAAAATCTTCCCGACTTTGTCATATTTTTTTTTTAGTAACGAGAGAAATCGAATAGTACCAAACACGTGCACCGAACTCGAAAAGAAAAAAAAAAACCACATATCATGTTTCTGCCCAAATTAAACGGTTGCAAACAGTAGAAGAAAACTTGTACAAATCCACCGAGCTTCTTCTCATGGCTGCTGGGTTCATTATCACTTAATGTATGGATCAAATAAAGCCTCCTTTTGGGGAGGAACTGCAGAACTGGTACACCTACACAGCGAGATAATATTAGACAAAGTACAGGTTTAGGTTTTCACAGCAACATGGGAACTCGAAAAAGTTTTGAGTTCAAAACTTTAGTAGAAAATTATCAAAGTAATTCTGTCTCTTTCTAACTTTTCTTGGTTTTAACCAAATCACTTTTGACTCCATCACAATTCTTAGTCGATTAAATCCTCTTTAATCCAACAAATTCTTGCAGTTAAGATCCATATAAGATTTACATCCCCGAGTTAGAAAATCCAACAAATTCTTGCAGTTCTTCTATATGTGCATGCATGACAGACAAAGAAATGCGTTTTCCAGAAATTTTGCTCTTAGAGTTAAACTTGGACCACTCTTTTCTTGTTTGAACTTTTTTGGCACGAGGAACAGAGATTTCAGTGCTTGGACTCCTTTAGCTACAAGAAGGCAGAAGCAGTACATCTAGAATTTAGAAATTTGCGTTGTCTAGTTTTGGAGGGATTGTTGCTTTCAAAAGATCTGCAAATAGCAAATGCAGTGAGCCAGTACTGCTGCATTATTCACCTTATATTTATAATTATATAGTTTGGCTAGTAAAGAGTAGATATTAGCTTCCTTGTCCATTAAAGCCACAGATGACACAGGTTATGAATGCCAAGCCACCTCTGACATACAAATATTGAAATCCATTGGCCCCTAAGATTGCCAAGAACAGAAAAAATTTTAGTGCCCAGAAAAACTTTTTCAAGCTCTTGATTCTTCCAGAACCAGAGAACCTATTTATGTTGAGAATTTAAGCACAGGACAAGTAGCTGTAGACTGTAATCGTTCCCTGTTTTAAGATTTTGTTGTATCCAACTGAATCTCTCTCTCTCTCTCTCTCTCTCTCTCTCTCGTTAATTAGTGCATGTAAAAACAAAGAACAAAACCAACAGTTGCCAAAAAGAAACGCCGAAGACTAAAGGATAACACAAGAAGCTAGAGAGTTTTTCAAGTGCAGATACTAAAAGTTCAAATATGCTTTTAAACCATAAGAGATACTCTGCCATCTGCAAAAGGATATAACCCAAACAGCAGGAAAATTAAAACCACGGCCTCTTTAAATATTCTTCCAAGAATATGATCTTTAAACTTTTTATGTCCCACCAGAAGAACGACTAAAACAGAGCTACATATAAGGAGTACAGCTCACTAGGGTTCAGTAAACTGTCATATAGACGGGAAAAAACAAGTTCGTGACATGGAAAAAGCATAATACACCCATCTAAACTTGGTTCAAAAGAAGGAAGCGTAAACAGTTTACAATCAATCTCTCTCTTTCCCTTCCCTACTCTTTGAGACATCCATGAACAAATATCTGTCGAATGATTGATGGCAGGGGGTATCAAGACTAGACATCAATTACTTAGGTCTGCCCATTAAACATAGTAGCCTGTCCAGCCGTCCAGGCAAGGTAAGAATGATTTTGTACCAAGATAAATTGTGCAAAATCATATAAAAAGACAAATTATGCAAAGTCATATAAAAGGACGGTTGGCGTGATTGGCCTTATAACGTCGAGCCATCCCAACTCCATTGGTTAGCCAAAAAATCATTACCGGTCTTTAGATGAAAACCCTAAGTTCTAGTTCAAATCGCCAATTGATGTCTCTTTTGTAAGACGCAGCATGTGGAAGAAAGTACACACGATTGATTCCGAGTGGTTAACTCAAAGAGCTTATAGTATACCCACACCGTCCTCCTACCCTTCTGCCCATAGGTTACTCTTCCTTTGGGCGTTTTAATTTTGTTGATATATTACCATATATCTTGTGCATGACACTCTTGAGTAATTCTCAAGTTTAGCGATTAGACGATTCTAGTTGATTCTTTTTCATCTTATAATTATTGTATTCTTCTTCTTTTTTAGCCTCTTCACTTATAGATAGTTCAATTCTTATACAATTATATACACACTGAAGTACAAAGGATTCTCACAAATCCCGTTTGCACTCTTTCTACAAATTTATATATCAACCGAGCATAAGGTTCTAAGCTCTGTATATGTATATCATATTGTCTCCCACCCAACTGCAGCCACTGTGGCATTCGTCGAACAAGCAGGGTAGAGACAAACAAACTCCTGTCCAAAACCCAAAATTCATTCCGCCTGAACTCGCTTCAACCAAGATCTCAATGAGATACAATTCATCCAAAATTCCAAATGAAAATGGGGAAGAAAAACTCTGTGCTATAAAAACCATCTGGGTTGCAGACCGGCAGTCTGCCCGTACCCGATCACTTTTTCATTAAATTTCATACCTAAAATTTTAACCATCCTAATATTTTCTTTCTAAAACACAACCTCATTAGTTACTCCTGGGTCCAACATCGCAACTATACAACAGCAATAATTGTCAAGTGAACGAACTAGTTTCGCTTGTGAGTGAATGAGGAAGCTGACTTTCAGGGCGCAAAGTTTGAATACGGTCTCGTTAGATATAAATGTTATTTCTAAGAAAGTGGGCAAAGCAACTGAGTGATTTGATTGATTGACGACAGAAACCTGCCATTAAAGTTGCAGGGAATTCTCCCTCAACAACTGCATCCTGATGCACCTTCGGCGTTTAAGCAATTTGTGGTCGGCAACCCCATCTGCGGCCCAGCGCCCAGCCTAAATACCATTTTGAAGGCCTATAACAGTCACAGAACCTGAGGTTTCTCGTTGACCCCAGATAGGGGGCCTAAGTTTCGTTGTATCTCTGCAGGCCCAAATGGTCATCGCCGACTTCCTACTTCCCAGCTCACAATCACTTGGCCGAAAAGCTAACAAAAAAAAAAAAAAAAAAATATATATATATATATATATATATATATATATATATTTATAATAAATACAGTAGCTACGTTCCAACGGATCTTTACACACACACATAATATATATATATATATTTGTTTTTTTAATAAATACAGTAGCTACCCTCCGACGGCTCTTTACACAAACGTGAGTTTTTCTTTCTGCCACTGCTGCCAGCCTTTGTGTTTGAACTTTTTCCCGAAATGATCCCGGGGCTTTTATTCGTACCACGTCTATAGACTTTCTCTTCATTTTCTTTAAATTCTTCTATCAAATTAAGCTCAGCTCTGTGACGAAAAATACCAACATGACTGCTGAATCCAGATCACCATTTCATTCTATTGCGCGCGTCCCGATTCCACGTCAGCACGCCATATGACAACAATTGTTTGTTATGCAGATTTAGATGCTGTTCGGTTAGTTACGTTGCGAGAACTTTTTGTGTTTTGAGAATTTTTAGGTGATGTTAACTTTATTAGTATGTGTCTTGTAGTTATTTTTATTTGAGGTTAAAAATGATGTTTGGTTGTAGGATTTTTGTATTATGAGAATTCAAAAAATCTTGAAGATTTTTTGTTAAACGAACAACCCCTTAAGTTGGGTAAGAGGGGGAATGAGAGCTGTCGTGTCACGAACGTGACACATAATTATTGTCATGTGGCGTGCTGATGTGAAAACGAGACGTGTCACAATATTATGGGATGATTATCTAGATTCAGTAGCCACATTGATATTCTTTGTTACGGAATTGTGTCTGACTTGACTGAATGACTTAAAAAATGAAGAGAAAACCCAAGAACTTGTATGATACAAATGAAAGCCTAAGGACCATTTTAGAAAAAGCCCAAACCCCAGGGATAGACAGATATATTAGCCCTTTTTTGTTCGAATATTGCGAGGGTACAATGGTATTTTCTGTTCTATTTGATAGATAAAAAAGACTGTGCAATGTGTTAAGGATAGATAAATTTTGGATGCAATGCTTCATATGTGATAATTTAAGTGCAAAGTACAATGCATGTCACAATTTATGGATGAAAAATATATTTTCCTGAAAAACCAAATTTTGTCCGAAAATTACATGTAAACCACAATTTACTCCCCATGTTAACTTCTCCGTGTCAAAATCAATTAAAATTAGATTGCTTGACAAAATCTTGGAGGTTAAACTGTAATGTGATTGTGGGAGTGAAAAGTATTACTATTGATTGAAGGTTAACGAGACCATCATTATTTAGACTGCATGAATGTGACGTGCCCCAAGAATGTTGCCTCATGGAGAAGAAAACACTCTACAAAAAGTACCCTTTAGTTCAACACAATCCACGTTTTTTTAATGCCAAAAAATACCATTTAATGCTGTGTGAAAATTCCGGTGTCGGTACCGGAATCAAATTTCTGTACTATTTCCGGCCCACACCACTATTGAGTACCCTTTAGTTCAACACAATCCACGTTTTTTTTTTGTAAATTCAAAACGCATGAGCTGCTTGGATAAAACCTCCGCAAGAACCTAATCTTGCTTCAATTTACATGCATGTTTTTGCCAAAAACCAAAGGAGTTTATTAGAAGTTAGAGAGTTTGTTGGATTGAAATAGTTAAGCATTAGTCCCAGAATTTGAGGATTTTTCAAAAATGCTAATATTGGGGTTTTTTCCATCCATCTTACATTTGCATCCTCTAATTACAGCTTGTATTATAATTTGTACTGCAAACTACTAAATTCGACACATTGCTCCTAAACTATTAAGAGGTTTGCACTTTGCACTCCGAGTTAAGATCTTACTGTTAAAAACAAATAAAAATAGGATATATATGGCACGATCTTAACAGTCAAATTCTAACCTGGAGTGAAAAGTGCAAATCTATTGATAATTTAGGGTGCAATCTGAAAAACTTAATTTACCCAAAATTTTAGATCCAAATTTCTCTGAGAAAAAACCTATCTTTTGGTTTTTGTTTAGTTATTACTACAGACATGTAGCTGCACTTTCACAAATACTGCTAGGTCATTGTACGACCATTAGCCTATCTTATTTATAGTTAATGACATTTTGGTCATATATGGTAATTAGGTTTTGCCAGGCATGTACTTATTTGTTTTGTGTGCTTGTTACTTATCATGAGCAGGATTGTGAATTCAAGAACTTTAATTGGTCTAATTTGTTAATAAATGCGTGGATTGCAGACTATTTGGGCTTTTAGGGTGAGGACTTAGAGAAAAATTGGTGTTTGTGTGACAAATTTGTGGCTAGTAATCTAATAAAATAACTATAAAATAGTCTATCTTTATTTTTTTCACAAAATCCTATAAATTATCTCCACTTTTTTACTAACTTCATATCTCAAAATTTTTACCATCCAAAAATTTGACATACAAATAATAGGTAGATCATGAACCCTAATTTGACAATTTCAACCCTAACATGACCTAAATATGAACTCAAACACAGGGTAGATCACATTTCTTGATCATGGAAAACAAACATGACAATAATCTGTTTGGTTTATGGAAATGGGTAGGAGCCATTTGTGCACTATCCTCCTCCATATCTATTTTCTCATCTCATCTCATCTAAAAAATCTATCCTCATACCTTTAAGGTGATATATGTTTGATACCCTAAAATATTAGAGTATCAAAATTTCCAACAAACCAAATATATTTCAAAATTTTTAACATTTACAGATACTCCTAACCTTTTGCAAACTCCAATAAATCTTAATAGCTAAAAGATTATCAAAATTTTAGAAATATTTTTCCAAAATATTGACAAACAAACGTCACTTTAATATGGATATCCGTCCCTCCAGTTTTACAGAGATCCCCTAGGACCCAACCCAATAATATTCTCTTGGGCCCACAGTCAAAAATTCTGGGTGATCTAATTGGGCTTCTCAATTTCCCGAAAGAGAGTGCTTACTTCTCCACCGTATCTCTACGCCCTATATCTATCTTCTGCGATCCAAAGTGGAGAAAGGCCTTTTTCTTTCGGTGCTTCCTGTCTCCACTGTGCTTTACCTTGGGAGTTTTGGAGCTGATTTACCTGAGATATTGGGCGTCGGGCCAATTCTCCTTCCGCTGCTCAACCAGGTCGGTCTGCCTCGCTTCGACGTCTTTTCATTGCTGGTCTCTTTCTTCGTTGATAATCCGTACTTTCCTTTCTATATATGCCATGTGACATGGGCCTAAAACATACAATGGCTTCCCTGCGAAGAAAGCGTCTCTCAATGCCAATGCACGAGCGCTTATAATAAGAGCCAGATTTTCTTTATAAGCGCTCAGATTTCTTTACTCTTTTAAAGGGAAAATCCAAGCCGAAGCGAAAAAGCCCCTGGTTTCTATTTTGAGTAACCACACACACAACAATTTAGAAAAAAAAAAAAAGAGTAACCACACAACAGTCTCCTACACCTTGTCTTATGTACCTTTTGCTCTTGTTCTCGTCCCATTTCGCGCTTTTCGGCGAACCTTTGTTGCACAAAAACCCTACTCTCAGGGTACGTCTCCCTCTTTCTCAAATTTGCTTAGGTTCTTGTTTCTGAAGAAGCAAAAAAAAAAAAAAAGCAATATGTGGAGTCTCCTGAAATTGGTCTGATTTAGAGGACTAGAGGAGGAACTTGGTCTTTCTTTGTTTTGTGTTCTTTCTATTTTTTTGGCTTGTTTTTAGTGGGTGTATCTTGGTTTTTGGAATCTTGGTAGTTGGTTCACTGGGTTTATGAGAATGATAAAATAGTTCCTGTCTTTATCCTAAACTTCCATTTTCCGAGTGTTACTGTTTAATTAGCGTCTTGACATTAGGGAGTAATAATTTCTTGGCCATTTGGTACTTCTGGGTTTATTCGCTCTCTACTGAATGCCATAATCTATTTCGCAATTCTTTATCTTTTTACATCGAATATGTTACTAGTTCTCAATGTGATAGTTTCTTGCTGATGTATTCTCTACTTATCCAGCTTTTGGATTTTTTGTGGCTCATGTTTCAAAGCAGCAATGTAATTCATATTGCTCAAAATATAATTTTGGTGGACGACGAATGAAATAATGGATCTGCTGGTATTGCCCAGACAAGTGGTTTAGTGACCTTTAATAGAAGGAAAGTGGAGGATCGTATTTCAACTTTTTTGCCCTATAGTCTTTTGATCGGTAACCACATTATCATCAGTGAAATAGGCTTGAGGCAATAAGTTGTTCCCTCTCAATTATCGATCGATAATGCATTCCCCGAAGTGGTGAACTTTAATCCTCCTAATGGGTTTTCTGACTTGTCATAGAAGGAAAGTCTATGATTTCATTTCAACTTTTGTCCCTGAAGTGCTTCTATTAGTAATCTATTTAACAAGTAATATACCTTCAAAACGTATGAGCCTGTACTCCATCACATCCACTTTTTCCTTTGGTTGTTATATTACTTTTGCATTCTTGTCCTTTTTTCTGCTTTGCATGATTTTTCAACGAAGATTTGATTGGAGTTTTCAAAATTGGCTGGTTGGAATGAGGGATGAACTTGGTTTTTGTTTTTCCTTTTCTACTGGCGGGGTGTATCTGATTTTAGGGTCCTGCTCAGTGGGTTTATGAATTTTTCTGTTTACTTTCCTTTCTTCTACCTTGTTATATTATTTTATGAATGATTGATAAGTCCTTTTTCTGATTCTAATGTGTTATAATTTCTTACCTATTCACCGTGTACTAAATGCTCGTTGCCTATTTTGCTTTCATTTATCTAGTGATTAATTATATGCTTTCTTGGGAATGTGGTGCGTGTGTATGACATTTAATATTACTAAGTTTTAATTTGAAGGCGTTTTGCCGATAAATTTATCAGTTATGTTTGTATATTCTGGTGGCTGCTATTTGAAAGAAACAATGGGATTCTTAGTATTCATATTTTTTTCATGAATGTTATGATGATGCTTTCCCTGGTAATGATGAAATTCAAGCTCGTAATATGCGCTATGCTCTGAACCATTTCTGGTTGAATATTCTCGAGTCACATCAGTTGCATGCAATGTGTCTCGGACATGTTTTTCTCACTAAGTTAATCTAAGCTGAATTTGTTTATAGGTAAGATTGGGATTGGTTCACTTGAAAACCAATACTTTCATATTTCATGAGATTGTCTAAATTTAATTTCTGATGCCCATCAATGTAGTCTATTTGTGTATCATGGAATGGATGGCTAAGATTTTCTTTCACTGTTTGTCCCTTATAGTCTTCTGATCAGTAATCTTATCAGTTGAATCTGCTTAATGCAATAACTTGTTCTTTCATGATTGCCAAGCCATGGATGCAATCCAAAGAATACTTAACTTCAAATGCTGTCTAGTGACTTCTCATAGAAGGAAAGTCTGATTTTTTTTCACCTTTGTCCTGTATGGTCTTTTCATCAGTAGTCTCATTGTCATTGATCAAGTACTTCCAAACACGTCAGCCTCTTCTCCTCTATCTCCTCTCTATGCCTTTGTTATATAACTTTTGGCCTCATTCTCATCCCATTCGTGCTTCGCGTGTCTTCTCGGCTTTGCTTGGTTCCCAAAACCCCAATTTGGCGTATGCCTCTCTCTCTCTCAAATTTTGTTTCGTTTGCGTTTCTGAACTTATAAGAGAAACTGTGGGATCAGTTTGATTTAGATGACGGACACATTTTTTTCCCTTTTTTCTAGAGGTGTAGTTTATGGGTTTTCAAGATCTTGGTACACGGTTTCTACGGATCTCTTGTTTACTTTCTTTTCACTCTTCTTGCTCTTTCATTTTCCGAGGTTTAGATAAGTCTGTTTCTGATGTTAATTAGTTCTAATCTCTTAGCAATTTGGTACTTGTGGTGTTTATGCAGTGTATTAAATCTATTTGCCTATTTCGCACTTTGTTTATCTGTTTATTAATTATTGCTTTCTTACAACAGTGGCATTTGTGTATTATGTGTAATACGCTAACGATTTTTAATACGGTAATGTTTTACTTATTTATTTAAGATGTATCATAATTACCACTGTTTTGGGTTGTGGTGAGTGATATGTGATAATGCTTCTTGTGGTATTGTCCAAGAAATGATGAGCCTTTAATCTCATCATATGTGCTGTATTCAGAACCACTTCTGATTGAATATTCGTGAGTTTCCTTAGTGGATTAAACTAAGATTCATCCGTTAAAAGCCATAATTAATTATAATAAGTTAACATGAAAATCCTTACCATAATTTTCATGCGTTGTCTAAATATTTCATTTTTTTTTTAATTTCTGCATGCATTTTAGTGACATTTCGTAGGAGGAAAGTGGAGGCATTGATTTCCGTTCCCCATAGTCTGTGATCAGTAATCTTATTATCATCAATTTAATATGCTTAATGTGATCCCTTGCTCTCTTATAATTGTGTATTCCATTTGTCCCTTCTAATGAGTGGTTAATTGCAGATTTGTTTTATAGTCCTTGATGGCTGATCAATACCCCCTTAAGTCCTTCCCCCTTCATATTTGATAGCATATCCATTTTATAATCCTTGTGTCGCAAATATTGCTCTTGTGGCAGGGTTAGTTGTTAATGGGTTTTTGATATTGTTTTGCCTTTTTGGATTACAGAATGGGAGCAGAGAGGAAGTCTCAGACATATATGATTAAAGAAAGTGTACCTTCATCTCTGAATCTGGTGAGCAGCTCTGCATCTGTGAGAAATTTGGCGAAGAGTCACCTGGGCGGTGTCATATTTGGTTGCAAGAGTAGCACCATAAAAGAATGTCTCTCTAAACAACTATTTGGTCAGTCTTCTACCTTCATTCGCATATCGACAACCTTACCTTTTCAATTTTCTGTTTGTGCTTTCAATCTTCACTTATTGATTGTGCTGGATTGGTAAAGTGTCTTCCTCTCTATTCATTGCTTCGATAATTACGAAGTATAAATCATATTTTTGTGAGCATCATAGTTATCACTGCTTGCATTTTATTCCTGATTTGGCTCCAAGAAATCTTGAAATATATTCTGCAATTTTGACAGGCTTACCAACTCAGCACTTTTCATATGTGAAGAATATTGACTCTGGCTTGCCACTATTTCTATTCAACTACACTGACAGAAGACTTCACGGAATCTTTGAGGCTGCTAGCACTGGCCAAATGAATATTAACCCCTATGGCTGGACCACTGATGGTTCAGAGAGAACATTGTATCCTGCACAGGTATCATATAAATTTTCTAATATGTGGTTTGATTATTCTGCGTAGCTGGCTCCCGTCAATGCTATAGGCCTGATTATGTTATTGTGCGGCATTTTGCGTAAAGGTCCAGATCCATGTCCGGATGCATTGCCAACCACTGCTTGAAAGTCAGTTTAAACCAATAATTACCGACAACTACTACTCTCAGAAGCATTTCTGGTTTGAGCTAGACCATGCTCAAACAAGTAGGCTCATGTCCTTATTAGCATCTTTAGCTGTTGCTCCAAGTACTTCTGTACCACGGAATACTGCAAAGTGGAGACCAATTTTTCAACCTCTTACCCGGAACGATGCAGGAGAGGAAGGTGAAGGGTTTAAGCCACTTGCTTTCGGAACTGACCATTCTAATCATTCAAGTCAAAAATTGAATTCTACAGAGGTTGCTTCTTCTTTGGATGGACATAACCAGATATTGAAAGCTCACTTAGATATGAAGTTAGTCGAACAAAATGAGAAAGAAGTTATATACATGAAACTGAGACAATTGGCTCTTCGCCAAGAACCTAAAGAGTTGCCTATGTCAGGATATGTAGAAGATACTGCTGTTATGGATGGTATTCAAGGGGAACCAACAGGTGTAAAAGAGCAGAGTGAAGAGAATCCTGATTCATCATCTGGTTGTCAGTCCATAGCTCAGGTATTTGAGGATGCAAATGAGATTACCACTAGTTTTGGTTTACAACCTTTCTCACATATTTTCATATTTGTAGCTAATACAAGAGGTGCAAGACCTAAAGGATTTAAGTGCAGAACAAAATCAGAAGATTGACATTTTGGAGCAGAAGCTGGTACTCCTTGCTTTATTCACAATATGCAAGTTACTTATTTTCTAAAATTATCTTCAGATATTTGTATCTTTGGTAGTTAAATAAACAAAGTAAAAAGCATGCTTTGGCAGAGGAATTAGGGGGAAAGAAAAGGTTCTATTCAGCTGGATAGCTTTAATTTAGTGGATGGTGTCTACTCTTTCCATGTGACATAAGTCAACTGACTTCCATTTATCAGAATAAAAAAATCATAAATTACCACGAGTACCTCACTACATGTGTCTTTACTTTTGATTTGAAAATAAGATTACAAGCCATAGGCCTTGGTTTGGAGCTTACGCTATGCTTCTCCTTCTCTTGCAGCTTTCTATTGCTCACCCATAAATTGTTTAGATGAGGAATTTACCTATTTTTCTGTTTTGCTTCTTTAATCATGCTTGGATGAACATATTTACTGTGGTTGTTCAGTTGGAGGCAGAAAGGGAAATTCAGCAGTTGAAAGATCGTTGTGTGATGTTGGAACCTATGCCCAATGCTTCTGGGGAACTTGTTAATGAGACAGTTACCGATGCAATTGATGATCTCCCTTTGGATCCTAATGGGTCAGTATTTCTAGTAGGGGGATATGATGGTGTATCATGGTTGTCTGCATTGGATTTATATTGTCCTCCTCGCGATGTCATAAAATCCCTTAGGCCAATGAGCTCTGTCCGATCATATTCTTCAGTTGCACGGTTGAATGGTGAGCTTTATGTATTTGGTGGTGGAGATGGATATACGTGGTATGACACAGGTATGTGCTTCTACTGACCTTTAGTAAGTGTCCTCTTCTAGAATTCAAGTTTTGCTAATATTTCAATCATCTTTCTGTGAAGTTGAGTCATACAGCCCTGCTAATGATGAATGGACCTTGCGCCCTCCACTGAATCAGGAAAAGGGAAGTTTAGCTGGAGCTACTATAGATAACAAGATATTTGCCATTGGTGGGGGCAATGGCGTTGAAAGCTTTTCAGATGTTGAAATGCTTGATTTAGACATTGGAAGATGGATCTCAACGCGGTCGATGCTACAGAAGGTTATATATTTTGCTAACTTTACTTGTGCTTGAGTTAATGAGTTGCTTTTTGCTTAACTCAAGCGTCATTCATGATTTCATGCTTTATATTTGTGCAAATTGATCAACGCTTCCTTGGGTGTATTTTATTTTTCCAGCGGTTTGCTCTTGCTGCAGTGGAACTGAATGGTGTGCTTTATGCTACTGGGGGATATGATGGCAATGATTACTTGAAGTGAGATATGGCTTCTTGGTTTTTATGTTTCTCATATCCATTTCCTCACCTCTGCGTGCATCGAGTAAGAATCATGCAAAAGAACATCTCTGCATGTTCTCAGCCCAGCAAAATACTTGTGGACATGCATCCACAGATAGAAAAGTGGGTTTGTACAGACACAGACATTGATGCAAATGATGCCCATAATAGTTTAAAAAGTCTTGAATGCATTAAAAAAAGCGAAAAAGGAGGAGGAAGAATAATAACTGCATATGGAAGCTTTTCTTTTTAAATGGCTGTATGTGGTTTCTGCACCGAGAGTTGACTGAAATTTTCTATTGTTGCAGTTCTGCTGAGAGATTCGATCCCAGGGAACATTCATGGACCAAAATTGCAAATATGAACACAAAGAGGGGCTCCCATTCCCTGGTTGTTTTCAATGAAAAGTTGTAAGTTTTTTCATTTGTGTTCTATCAATGACCTTGCACATGGATGTTTAAGGAAATGCTCGACTGTGCACTGGATTATATGCAAGTTTTTTTTGTAGTTAATACAAGTTTTCACCATATAGATAGATATGATTTTTTCCAAACTTGAGCTGTTTTGAATAAATTTGTAGCTGGGGAATTCATATTGCGAGTCTACCTCTCTCTCTCTCTCTCTCTCTCTCTGTGAAGGAAATTTTAACAGGACAAAGAATTTCACATAGAACACAATAAGAAAGAAGGTTTAGAGTTTGTCGAATATGGAACCCCGAATACTGTTCCCAAGTTGCCAACTAATGTCAAGGATTGAATATAACTAATCATTGGTTTTAGGTTAATTTGGACGAATGACATGACTATGGTGATGTGAAACCTCCACAAGGATGGAACTCCTTGGACTTTCTTATCCATATGGCTGTTCTTCTTCCTTCAAGCACACGTTTTACTCCCCTCTCTCAAAGCAGTCATGTATTTAAATCTCAGCTCATTCATGTCTTCACTATGCACGTTTACTTCCACAGATATGCTCTAGGAGGATATGATGGAAATACTATGGTTCCAAGTGTTGAAATATTTGATCCACGTCTTGGGTCATGGATATTTGGCGAACCAATGAAAACCCCGAGGGGATATTCTGCTGCTGTTGTCATCCAGGAATTTATCCATGTAATAGGGGGAATTAAACTTGGTGGAAACATTTTTGACACAGTGAGTTACATTTTGCTAGTCTCTCCTCTGCACAAACGTTTTTATCTATATATATCAATTTTGTAACTGCTGATTTCCCCATATAACATGATGACAGGTTGAAATTTACAAGGATGGTCTGGGTTGGCAAGAAACCCACAGAAGGGCCGTTGGGAAAAGGTGTTTCCTGTCAGCTATTGTTTACGATCATGATCTCTGAAGTGGTTTCTGTGTAATTGAGATTTTGTTCCGAGTGTATAGAAGAAGCAAGACTGTTTTTGGAACTCGATATTATTGGTTAATATGTGGGTTTGATGAACAGAAACCCAGATATCATTAGTAAGTCGTCGAAACATTTACCTAGTTGAAAAATCATTCAATACGAGTTGACGAATGAGCTGACTCTGTTTTACCCGAAGGAAAGGTTATGTTATGTAGATGTAGAAGCAACCAACAGATTATTCATCTGCTACTCAGTCCTTCCCTGCACCCAGAAAGACGCAAACAAGCAACTGCTCAATCAACCATCACCTCAAAATTCAAAACTGATGCAGGACAGCCATGACTGTCTCAAGATATTGGCTTTCTTACATAGGAAGAAAATATAAGATATTGGTTAATATGTGGGTCTGATGAACTAAATCGTTATTGCAAAATATAAAAAAAAAAAAAAAAAATTGGTTCCAGTGTGGATTTACTCCATTGCAAGAATGAAGCATTATTCGACGGTGATCACTGTCTCAATGGCACGATAATTAGACATCAAGAGTTGTAATGTTTAAGCACATTATATAGAAGAGGCTGCCGTATTAACCACAAGCTTTTGGCTCTGACTTCATATAAACGGTATTTAAACATTTCAACCAGAAGCATCCAAAGCTCCCACATTCAACCAAAATGCGAAGTCGTGCATCTTTATACCAAAGAAGGTTCGTTTGTAATGATTGAGAGACACAGTTAGTTCTTCCATCTTCATCTTCTCAAAAGCCACATACAAATTCAGCATCAACTCGAGAGCCACCAAATCTTGCTCCTGAAAGTTCTTCCGTCAAGTCCAAGTGTGTATACAAATTGAGTATAATCGCTACAATAGCCAGCATAAGGAGGTTTCAGTTTTGGATAGTTATCACGGCTTTCAGTTTTGGATAGTTATCACGGCTTGCATTTTATTCCTGATTTGGCTCCAGGAAATCATGAATTACGTTATCGCAGGACATAACATGACACTGCACGAGGACAAGAATACCTTGTTAACTGCTTTTAGCTGTTTGCACAAAAGAAAAAGAAAAAAAAATTCAGAACAATTTCATAGAATATATAGCCCTGTTAACGGCCTTAAATTATGAAATTTACACTAATGGGTGGACAAAAGAGTAGAATGCTTTCTTTAAATGCTGAATCCTCTAGCATGACCTGCTGTCATTATTGTGGTATATAACAATTCGAGTTGCATATCTCCAAGTCAACGTACAAAGAAGCACATAGATAACTGTAAGCAACTTCCATATGTTGATAAACTAACCAGTGCCAAACCGGTTCAAGCTTACGACATGAAGGCAACTCACAAATATCAAAACATGGTCAGTGTACGCAAGGAATGACAGGGACTCGGGGAGACTTTCTAGCCTTCAGATTTAGCACAAACAGCAGCATAACCAAAAAGAATGTGTCTGAGATAGTGGACCTAAAAAGTCTAACTCAAACAATATCTCTATTAATGGCTACCTAAACTACTGAAAAACATTACGAGTTTCCTCAAAGAAACCTATTGAAAAATTATCGCATGATTTCAGAAGTAAAATATTGAGAAAACGCTAATGAGGATAGTTGCATAGCTAAGAACCAACACAATCACAGTGCACATAAGCAATTAAAGTAAAATTTCTTGAATAATTAGAACTACGGGACTAGACAACATTTTCATAAACCACCACTGCATGAAGATACAAGTGTCTCTAGAAAAAGGCTGGGGTCTGAGTTTAAGTTGATTGGAAAAAGAAAAGAAAAGAATACCACTGTAAGAGAGCTGCAATTTAACTCTACATAACAGATAAATTGGAGTGCAATAGAAGTTACCTCAAAGAATTCATCCTCTAGCCCATGCATAAAACTTCAGCTACCCTTGATGCCGATATTTCAAATTCTTCAGCAGGGCACTATCCAAGAGAACCCATTTCTTTAGTGATCCTAAGGACTCATCAGATATCATGGTAAGAGCTCAAATAATTGGATGGATTGACATGCACATTGAGACAAGACGACAGGAAGGGAACCTCCTATCATTCACCCAATGCAAGGTAAAAAATGTCACAATTTATTTCCTCAAAGACCTCCTAGGAAAACTTGTCTCAATTAGGTACGATAAATGTCCAAAATTGCGAAGTCGTGCATCTTTATCACAAAGAAGGTTCGTGAGTAATGACTGAGACACGTAGTTCTTCCATCTTCATATTCTCAAAAGCCACCAGCCCATTCTTCAATCTTGCAACAGGCTAAGTCCCCCAAGTGAAAGTATGTAGTTCTTCACCATTTTTAACTTCTGAATGCAACAACCTAGCAAACAAGTGCAGATATGGACATTGGACAAGAGGGAACTAAAATTATAGGTATACAACTTTAGGGACAAGAACATACCCTTAGGAAAGATGAATAAAATAGTTGTCCTCAATTCAAAAGCTTCCAACTCATCAAACTTCGGTGGCGTCACCAAGCTTGAGTTGTTTTGCATAAATTTGCAGCTTAGGTATTCATATTGCGCAGTCTCTCTCTCTCTCTCTCTCTCTGCGAAGGAAATTCTAATAGGACAAGGAATTTCACATAGAACACAATACGAAAGACGGTTTAGCATTCGTCGAATATGGAACCCTGAATACTGTTGCCAAGTTGCCAACTAATGTCATTAGGATCGAAGACAACTAATCATAGGTTTTAGGTTCTGTTGAAGGAGTGGCATGACTAAGTGATGTGAACCCTCCAGAAGGAAGGAACTCCTTGGACTTCCTTATACATATGTCTGTTGTTCTTCCTCAAGCATACGTTTTACTCCCCTCTCTTGATCATTGCTGCTTTATCAGTTGAGAGATATCTAGCTAGCAATGATCTTCTCGTGGAGTTTCACCAGGTATGCGAAAAGTATCCAGCTTAGCCACAAATCTTACCATGTGCTTGTCATTCTGTAACACAGCTTTGGTTGGACCAAATAAAGAAAATAATAATAAAAACACAGCTCTAGTTGTGGCAACTTTTGATGGAAGGCTGGTAGCTGAACATAGCGTGAATTATGTAGTGTGTGATAACCAACTTTTGTGTACACAACTTTAACTCGCTTAATCCTAATTCTAGCTGATGTTACAGTAGATGATGATTACTCTGTCAAGTTCATATGCATTACCTTTCGTAAGGCCTGCAAATCAGGTAATTGTGCACATAAAGTAGTTAATGGCCGTATAGTTGGTATACCCGATTATAACGGCAGACTATAATATTATTACATCAAGAGATATCGTGGAGACTGGAGAGCAACAAAAGTTCACATACTGGCTAATTGTCAACGGCAAGTAAAATCTTCTTATTCTTGTGAATCCATAGTGGAACAAAGAGTGCCAAAACTTCTAGCAGAAGTAGAAACTACCACTTGTCAGAAGGAAGGCACCTATCCATGTAATTGGGGGAATTAAACTTGGTGGAAACATGATTTCTAAAGTGGTTTTGTGTAATTGAGATTTTGTTCCGAGTGTATGGAAGAAGCCAAGACTTTTTTTTAACTCTCACTTTGCCAACGCTTTTGGGTATCCTCATAAAAATCATTAGCCTCCACATGTCTATGACACCTCCAAATTTCTTCTGCTAGGAGGACATCATAGAGTTGAAAAACTGCAGCTGCAACAGAGTACGATCCCCCTTTCTTGTACGGCAGAGGAAAAAAATGAACAACATAGCCTTATGACGTGCCCCCATCTGTTGTATGTACAAGTGTCATACTCGTACGCTCAATCAATAATCACCCCTAAATTCAATATACATTCACCGGAAATGCAGCTCAAGAATTAGCCATATCCTGTTTCGTCCAGTACTTTCCATTGATTGCGCTCGATTAGTAAAGTATCTTCCTCCATATTTTTTGTGAGCATCATAGTTATCACTGCTTGCATTTTATTCCTGATTTGGCTCCAGGTCCAGGAAATCATGAATTACTCCAAGTCATTATTGTGGTATATAACAATTCAAGTTGTGTATCTCCAAGTCAATGTTCAAAGAAGCACATAGATAATTGTTAGCAACTTCCATATGTTGATAAACTAATCAGAAAAGTTCTATTAAAGAGCATCTCGATGACTCTTTAAAGAGTCGAAATTATCTATTAACATTTTTGTGCTAACTGTTGCAACAATTTCTTTCTCAATATAGATAATCAAAGAATTTGCAAGAAATTCATCTTTCATCTTGTTGCGAAGTCTTATTTTAATGATTTTCATGGCTAAAAAAGTCCGCTCTGTAGTATTTGTTGAAACTGGAAGAGTTAACACAAGACGAATCAATCTATCAATCAAATAGAAAATCTTTGACTTTTTTGTTTCCACCAATTTTCGGCATAACTCAGAAATTGTAGACAAACTTTTGAAATCGGGATCGCGAGACACATCACACTTAAAAGTTTGCAATTGATATCTCAACTGAGTCTTTTCTTTCTCTGTAAAATCTTCAAGGTAAAGTTTGTCTACAAGTCTACAAATATCATCGATATTGAAGAAGTTAGGTGCATTCTTAGCCTTAGGATCCAAGGTCGAGCTAAGAATAAGAACTTATGTTGTTTTTTCACTAAATATGTTGTTTAGTTCTTGTAATTGAGAGTCAATTTCAGCCACAAATATGTCAATTCGATATTGGTGCTCAATTATAACATGATCTCGTTGATTCTGTAACTTCAATATCATGTTTTTCACAAAATGACTTCACATTCTCATGAAAGTCATCCTAACCATTTTCTCTCAACTCTTGAATAAGCTCTTTTGTAGTTTTGACCAAATGCATAACATTCAAAATGTCTTGAGTTTCTTGTTGTAGTGCTTAACATAGACAATAAGAAAATCTCATGATTTCTCTCATCAAATGCTATCATAACCTTGTATGCTACATCTACATCACCACGTTGAGAATAAGTGGATCCATCAATGATGATATTGTCAAGAACTTTCAAAGTTGCATTGAACATACTTATCACGCTCCATATAGAATCAAAATGATAGCTTCATCTTGTCCCCAGCTCGTTTTAATGCACCAATTTGATTTATATTTCTTCTAGTTTCAAGTTCATCAACAGCTATCAACTCTACAATTTCAGCTGCTTGAGCGGCATGCAATTCATCATCGCGTTTACAAGAGGCACCCACAATGTTAACAATAGAACTCAACTTTGTAAAAAAATGATGAACTGAAAATACTTTTCTTGATGTCGTAACTAATGTCAATTGTAATCGATGAGCCAGACAATGCACATAATAAGCATAAGGACAATCATTAAGAAATAAAGCTTGTAATCCATTACATTCATCACGCATATTACTAGCATCATCATATCATTGCTCACCAATATTTTGTATATTGAGATTGTGACGAACAAGAACAACATATATCTCATTCTTAAGAGTTAAGGCACTTGTATCTTTAATATGCATAATATAAAAAAAAACGTTCTTTTAAACATCCTTCATTATCAACAAACCTCAAAATAAGAGTCATTTGTTCTCTTTTATATTCATCTCGAGCTTCATCCATAATGATACAAAATTTTGAATCATCAATATTTTCTCGAATTGTACTTCGCACCCTAGTTGCCAAGACATGTAGAATCTTCTTTTGGACATGATGTGAAGTGTATTTAGCATTTTCAGGAGCATTTTTTAAGACAACTTCATCAACATTTTTGTTATACTTCGATATAAGATTTATCAACTCAAGGAAATTGCCACGATTTTTTTATTGAGGACCCTCATCATGACCTCTAAGAGCACATACTTGATAAGGTAAATATCGAATATAATTGATTGAAGTTGTCAATCGTAATCGATTGTCTCTTATTTGTGCTGAAGTTTGCTTCTCCATCACCCTATCAATATGCTGAGATTGGTTCATCAAAGTATCACAATACTTAAAAGCATCATTGTGAAGTGAACATGAATCTTTACCCATATGACTCAAAAAAGCACAATTATTGTCATCACAAACTTTTTTCCAATTACGGAATCCATCAATAGTTAATGCATTAGCTCCAAGATGTCTAGTTGGCTTTTTATTAAAAAGATAGCATGACAGACAATATACAACATCCTTTGAAGGAGAATATTCTAAGTAAGAAAACATCTTATACCAGGATGATTGAAATCGCCAAGGATGACTTTCAGGTCTAGAAAGTGGATACTTAGAACCATGAGAATGAGTGAACTGGTAGAGACCAACCTTAAGATAAGCTCGTCTAATTTCATCTTGCTGATTAATTGGATATTCTCATATCTGAGGACGTAATCCCGGATCATGTTCTATAGTAGAAATATCAATTTCTTGAGGTATAATTCTTTTAACTTTAGTAGGACCTTGCTCAGGAATTGAAATTTGAGTATTAGACGTTGAAGAAGATACTTTTGAATTCGAGTCAGCACCATTTTTCCTAAACAAAACATCTATTGTTTTTGGCTTGCTCATTGATGCAATTTAAGACTCCTGAAAAATTATTTATTTATTAGTTTTAAGATTTTCCCACTAAACAACTCATGGCAAAAACAAATTCCTACCTTTGTAACAAAATATCAATATAAGAGATTATCATATTATCACAAATTTTGATCAATTTATTTCTAAATAGACTCTAACACTTCTCTTCAACTAAATGGATATCATTTGAAATTGAACCACCAAAATGCATATACAATAACAAAAATTACAATCAAAATTAGTGCAACCCAATTTTACAACTATTAAATCAGTAATTCCCCACAAATATTACCTAATAACACAAATTGCAAGCTCACATCTATATAATTTGATATAATCTAAAGTTCCAAAATAAAAAGTAAAAAATTGAAAACTTAACAATAACAACATCTATAAAGAAAACGAATCACACCACAGTTTACAGTTGCACTTGGCACTTTGCAGCAATTCGGCCTTTGCAGCAGCTCGCTTTGAGACTTTGAGTGGAAGAGAGTTAGACGCAGAATGAAAAGAGATAGCAAGGCAACGCAGAATGAGAAGAGATTAACGGAAAATTGGATTGGAATTGGCGTGTGAGAGAAGTAGCGTGTGAAGGAAAGAATTACAGACAACAAATAGTTTTTTGTCACTTCAAGCCTTTTACCATTCACGTGTTTTGTGTTCAGCCGGATTTCACTAATTTTGTCACTTCAAACCTTTTAAAATTGACGTGTTCAATGTTCAGCCGAATTTCATCTTTCTAGGCACCTATCACGTTGGTTGTAGCAATTTTTTCAATGATGTGAACTTTAACTTGGGGACCAAATAAAAATTTAAATTTTTGGAGGGACCTATGTTAATTTTTTCAGTCAACCCCTAAATGCATGTACCAAAAATTTTTTTTTACAAAACTTTTAGGGTGGGTCACGGCCCCCACTGGCCCCTTCTTCCCTCCGCCCCTGCATGGAGGACCAACGATGCACGTCGTTGCCGCCGCCATGTGTGACTACTAGCCAAGATCATGTCCAATTAGCTAGGCCTCCATGTGTCCGGGAACTCTCCTACTAGATCAGAAATATTGTATAGATTAAAGCAAAAGCCAACTATATGACATGTTGGCATGCATGCATGCCTTAGCTTCGAAGACTTGTCTGTTCCTGCCCTTTGACATTATTGTTGCGACCAAAACAAAATTGAAAGAATCTTACAAGAGATTAGGTGATTAAAGGACAAAAGAAGTTTGTGGTGTATGTGCTGACCGTCTTGTGGAACGTAGCTATCGGAGCTGGTGATGCAGACGCACAAGAAAATGGGAAATTGCTTTTGACACGAGTCTGCTTATCTTATTAAAATGATCAGGCAATGGCGGCCTATATATTTGAGTCCTTGACCTGCATTAGTTGGTGAGCTCATCTTATTAAAAATGACAAGGGCTTATTATTGTTACGAGAGGGATTTGGAATCCGAGTAGGCGTCAACCAGTACTGGCAGCTCAATATTTTTGGGACTTTACGCCAGTCATAAAAAATGAGGTTTTTTAGTTTCAAAAATAAAAATTAAATCATAAATATACTTTTTACATTTTTAATGCGAAATTACTACTTGTATATATTTTTGTATTCAAGTTTAACCAATCAATCATTTTTATAAGTAAAATTGTTAAACCCTTAATCTATCTTGAGAGAAATATCAGTCTTTGTGCTATACGCAAAAATCGATTTAGTCTCTGTGATATGAAAAACATCGATTTAGTCCATGTGATTCTATTTTTGTTTGTTATTGATCCTTCATCAGAGATTGATTTTGTCACTTTCTAAAATCATAAGTGTTAGCGCATTTTTGTATTGGCAAAATTCCGTGTCAAAATATGTCTTGATTGAGTTGTAATTTTGGTCCCCACATTTGTTCAAGAGTTAGAGTTGATGGTGTGTCCAAAGTCTTCATCACGTTCAACCAGCGTTCAACAGGCGCTCGAGCGGCCTTGGAAACATGCAAACAGAGTCTCAGCGTTAGACCAGCGTTAGACGAGTGCTCGAGCACTCAGTACAAATTGGTTGACAGAAACATAAGCGCTCGACCAGCGCTCGACAGGCACTCGAGCACTCAGTACAAATTGGCTGACAGAAACATAAGCGCTCGACCAGCGCTCGAGCGCTCAGTGCAAATTTCAGACAGAAACACAAGCGCTCGACCAGCGCTCGACAGGCGCTCGAGCGACTTCCGGCGAATTTCAAAAATCCCTGAATTTTTGGAATTTCCTTTTGAAAGGTTGGGAAACCCTACTAGGTTTCGTGGGAGGCCGTCCTAATGTAGATTGAGGCTTCTATTGAGCAGTTTTGTGCCTCCATCCTTGAGAGAAAAACCCAAGAAGATTGGTGCTTCAAGATTAACAAGTTTCTCTCTATCCTTTGATCAAATACCTGTGTAACCTTCATGGTGTTGAAGGCGTGCTGAAGAACAAGAGTGTTCGGTGAAGAATCCACAAGAAGATCCTCAAAGGTTTGAGGGGAATGCTGCACAGAGCGGGTCTAAGCAGGGAGGCTTAGATTATTACATCAGGGTTGTCAGAGTCAAGCAACAGGGGTTGCCCGTGTCTGAATCACTGTTTGTAAGGTTTTCTTCTTAGTGGATTCTAGGTGGCTGCTAGCTCGGAGTGGTTTTTCCTTTGAATGGTATTTCAAAGGTTTTCCACTTCGTCACCAAATTCTTGTCTCTTTGTGTGATTGAAGTTATTTAATTTTCCGCTGCCTATTTGTTGACTGAGTTGATTATTATGCATATCTAGGCTGGACAATTTTAGAACATGTTTTAAAATTGTTGTTGATTTGTTTATAAGAGGGAAAACACATATTTTCTGTCTCTAAGTGTTGTTAGGGTCTAAACTAGATTTTTCAATAAGGACTAAATCGATGTTTTTCATATCACATGGACTAAATCGATTTTTGCGTATAGCACAGAGACCAATTTTTCATTTATCCCTTAGAAAAAAGATAGTTGTGCGATTGTTTTGCTATTTAGCAAAAAGAACAATCCACTAATTAGCCTATTAGTGTGTCATTGTACAAAAGTGTTTTTTTCGACTTAATTTTATATAAAAAAATGCTTCTTATTTTCTAGGTTATAATATAGGGCATTTCTAATTAGGGCGTCTTAGGCACTTGTCTCGTCTACTTACTCATATGAGCCTTCCCTAAATCCAACTATTAATTACTAGTTTGTTTGTCAGCAACAATAAAACTATGCCCAAAGACAACGAACAAGTGGTAAGAATTTATCGGTTGGAAACATCACCTTGCGAGTTTAAGATTGTGGGTTCTAATATTGGCAAATCTTAATATCGTTTCAGAGACTTTAAGCTGTATAGGTTTGCATGAATTTAAGTGGGTCAGGGTAACGACACTATCGGGCGTATTTCTTTTTTGCTTAAAAAGCATACGATATATGGTAGAAGAAAAGCTATGTTAGAAATAAAAAAAATTACTTTAGATAAATGAGACACCCAATGAAAAAACCCAATTGGATTTGTTTACATCTAATTTATGAAAATGAAGTTACAAAGGGAGGCTTATATTTATATGCCTAAACACATACACACCCCACATTGCTAAGCAATGTGGGACTACTCATATTTCAACACTCCCCCGCAAACTCAAGGTGGACAAACCGACAAACCTTGAGTTTGAAGTTACAAAAATAATTACAAGAAAAAAAATTACAAAGATTGCCGCTACTAAGCCGGAAAGTCGCCGGGAGGATGCTGGTACTGAGCCGGGAGGTTGCCAGTACTGAGCCAGGAAGTTGCCGGTACTAAGCCGGATGGTCGCCGGTACTAAGCCGGGAGAAAGCCGGAAAAGTTGCCGGTACTAAGCCGGAAGAAAGCCGGATGGTCGCAGGGGATAACCGGACTAAAGCCGAAAACCTCCATCTGATACCATGTTAGAAATAAAAAAAATTTATACTTGATAAGTGAGACATCCATTAGGGGAACACCCAATTGGATTAATTGTGTTAACTCACTTATATTTTAAAACATTACAAGGGGGCTTCTATTTATTAGAGTTAGTCCCACATTGCTAAAGCAATGTGGGCTATTGCAATCAAAGGCTTATAAATAAAGTCTCTCTGTAATCTCATCCTTACACCAGTGAGTACACACATCTGCCCATTTGGGCCTTCCCACAGTGGATGTAGGTCTATGGACCGAACCACTTAAATCTTGTGTCTCACTCTCTCTCTCTCTCTCTCTCTTAGTCTAAATTTTTATAATCTTTTATTTTAGTCTTAACAAGCTATACATTCAATTTGGCCAAAGGTAGAAGAAACTTGTCTTGAAGTTTCAAGAATTTTACCAAGTTTTTCACATCTCACAGCGTTATTTTCAGATTATAATTAATATTCTTCATATTTAAATTTGTATCACGTCCATCTTATCTGTCTTCATGTTCCTCTTTCAAAATTTATGGAATTGAATAATATCCAAAATGGATACCCATTTTAATAGTTCCAAGTGTTTCTTCACGTGCTGTTTATTCTTAATGTAAGAGCTTGGAAGATGTCCCATTCTTCACCTAATACTGGCACGTAGTTGCCAAGATACACTAGAATATGTTGTAGGAGAGAACCAAAAAGACATCGGCAAGAGTCAAGACAATGAAATCGATCAAGTGGCTGCGTTTTAGTCTATTGGCTTGGATTTTTGACTCTGAATTCGAGGCATCTATGCATATGCATATGATCTGCACCTTTTTGTTAGTCAATTTTTTTCCCAATAACAGAAGGGCAGCAGGTCTGAATTATATATATATATATATATATATATATATATATATATATACGGCAGTGGAAAATTGTAGTAACAATAAACTTGGCTGATTACACTCAACACTAAAAGCTAAAGTAAAATCTACAAAGATCTAACTAACTCAACAATATATGATAAAATCTATATTTATTCCTTCAAAAATATAAAAATAATAAAAGCAAAGGAAACACACAATGACACAAACCAGAATGGAACTATGAAATTATCAAATAAGGCAAATTTAATTTGTATGGAGTCTTCTAGTGGGTAATTTAGATTGTAATATATAGGAAGGTCACTCAATCTAAAAGCTTAATCTTATAGGTTTAAGTTCAATTATACTATATTAATCATCTATATTCTTTCGTGGGACTCAACTTGCTTCCTCTTCTATCCCCTCGAATGGAAGCTCTTTCCTACCGGCCCTTTCGGCCTCTTGCTACAATCCACCTCGTGCTTTGCGGTACACAACTTGATTTCTTTTTCTCTCCGAATTACATTATCGGCTCTAATATCATTTTATGGGGACACCAAGTAGAGTTTTCTAATGGCTTAAGAATATAAGATATAGAGACATCATGCAACCTAAAAAAACGAAGCCTATTCAACAGTCTCATGATTTTGCTTATTTCAAAATGCATATTTATGAGACAGCACGAAGTGCATGTAATGCATGCCTGTGATTTCCATGTACAAGAGAAGCAAATTAAATGCATTTAATGCGGTGGGGAATTTGTCCTGGCCAGTCTTCCTATAGATATATATATGTTCCTTTCTTCTGTTTCCAATATTAGGTAATATAGGTTCCCTTCCTTATCGATCCAGAGTGGATCGAGCAATTCGATCAATTTCCATTAGAGATTTTGGGGATGGAATGGTCCTTGACATAGACCACCAATAAATTGGTCTGTCTTGGTAGCCGAATTGCATTTGGGGTCCTTTGCCTGGGACCGAAGATCAGCTGGAGCTTAGCACTTGAGGATAGACTTCCACAATCCCAAAGGCAACATTCCCCACATCTGTTCTCAATAATAATAATAACAGTATCGCTTTCAAACAAAACCACTCCCCCCTTATGTTACAATCCTGCTTCAGTGCTTCCGTCCCAACATAGCAGTGGTCTGGTCTTCCTTTTTTTCTTTTTTTTTTCTAAGCAAATCGTAAATTTCATTCCCAACCAAATAAGGATAATGAGTACAGAAATTCCTCCAAGACCGGATACAAAGAACAACCCTATACAAAGAATCACCCATAACAACATCATGAAAAGCCCTAAAGACTATACATTTCATGGTTGTAAAGACCATATTCCAAATGGCCATAATGGCCTCAACAAGACAGACCCAAAAGGTCTGTAGATTCTAAACGGGTCCATAGACCCATGACAAACAAAGTCCAGGAGAGGAGGTTGTCATGCACCTCACTCTCACTTCCTCGAAAGAGCCTCCATAACAGCACAAATGGACACCAAGATCCAAAAACGTGCATAAAGAAAATTCACGTACGCCCTAAGAACACAACTAGAAACCCAAAGAAAAAAACAACGGCCGGCCATAAAGCAGTGAAGAAACAAGGCCCTAAGAAGACAAGCCGAACCACTCAAGAAGATCCACAAAAAGGGCTGCGCGTGGGTCATAAGTGCACGCGCAACCGCGCGTGAGGTGACACGCGTCGGCCGAAGGCGACGGGACTGGACCCGAGACAAATGCCTTGAGCTGCTGAATCCATCCCTCATGTGCGTGGCCACCGACGTGCTCCTGAAACGCCGGTATCTGCAAAAGAAAACAACCATGGAGGGAGACCAAAAAAAGGAAGAGAAGAGGAGATGTTGGCAAGAACCGGCCAAGAGAGAGAGGGGAGAGGGAGGAAGGGGACGATGGGAGGAGTAGAGGCTCCTCCCGCCGCCAGGTGTAGTGAAGGGGGAGGGGTTCAGGCGAAGAGGGGAGAAGAAATTCTAGAGTGCCCTCTCTCTGAATCCTGTTCAAATCTCCTGGTCTTCCTTTTTGTCGTTTTCACTTCTTTACACCTACCTCTGTCTGTGTCCTCACCCTTTTCCTCTCTTTTAATTTTCCTATACACGAAAATGGTGTGTAATGGGCTCATTGAAAACGTGTCTGTGACAGGACAATGACAGAACCGTCGATCGTGGGCGACAGAGCGTGAGGTCTTCTGCCTTCTGGTGTATAAAAGTTAGAGACTAATTGGGTGAACATGAGTCAAGAGAAGCCAGAGTCGAGGCGGCCTATTTGTTCACTTTCACCATTTAATACGCTCTATTCTATTCAGCTCATCAATAGCTACCTTCAGGGAAAGGGACCGAGAAAACGAATTACAAGAGGAAGATGCCTTGCCTTTACATCTCTACCAACGTCAACCTAGATGGAGTTGACACCAATCCCATCTTTTCCGAAGCCACCAAAGCCATCTCCACCATCATCGGCAAACCTGAAAATGTATAGCCTCTCTCTCTCTCTGTGCTTTGAGTTTGTGTTCGTCTTTAATTGCAGATCAAATCCATTTTACTAAGAATCCTCCAGCACCTCATGTGTGTATATATATATATATAACAACAGATGGTCTCCAATCCCATCAAAAAATGGATGAACCAGAAAGAAATATTATGTAGAGGTTACTAAACAATAATTTCTAGCTTGTACTGGTTTTTCTTCTTCCTCCCTTCCTTCTTTCTTTCCCTTTCTTTCGTTTTGGTTAATCATTTTCTTTCCCCCCAAACATCTTAATTATCTGCTAGAGGATGCTTCTTTTAATGGCTTCTTGGGTTTTCTTCTTGAAGATTTCTCAGGGATGAGCTATAACTGATACAAATTAACAAAGAGCCAAAGGTGGATCGAATAATAATAAAAAAAAGAATAGATCGAATTGAGTAGTTTCGGGTACAAAAGCGACATGATGAATCCATCATGAATATCCATTTCTCATTTAGAGATGATAACTAGAGCAGACAAAAAAGGAAGAAGAAGATAAGGTTACATATGTAAGTCGTATCACGATATAGGATTAGTTAGCAAGTGAGAGACTCGTGGGTCCTAACCCCACCATCCCCCATTCTTGGCAGAACTACTGCAGGCCAACTTTGTCGACCAAATAGCACTGCAGTTTTGCATGAAAAAAGAAGAAGAAAATTCTGTACGGATACAATTTACCCACAATCAGAGAAACCCACCTCAATTAGAAGAATCAGCTCTCAATTGATATTTTGTACTCCTTGGTTGCTGTAAATTGATCTAAATCTCTCTTCATACTCTGTTTATGATCCTTGTGCTTTTTCATATGCTTTTTTTTTTTGTCTTTTGATGTCAAAATAACATGACTTTTTAACCTTTGATTTTCACATTATAAAGAAAAGGTCAGCTAGACCTCTCAAAACCCGTACGTGTATACTTTGCAATTAGATTTAGAACTTTACCTTTTTTATTTCTTTGGGTAACGATGGAAATCCGGGCATCCAGCCACGTGCACTAAGTTCGGACGCACCTAACTTAGTATACGCATGAAGTGGGCTCAACGTCACGGCAAACCCCGAATCGTGCAACCCTCTCAAGCCACACATGTCAGTTAACTCCAGTTTCGTTGAGTGAGTGACCCCAAAGAATTATTTGCACCTGAGGAGATTCGAACTTGAGACCTCAGGGGGAGCAACCCCTAGACCCCAAGCTGTGACCATTCAGCCCAACCCCTTGGGGTTAACTTTACCTTTTTATTATTCACATTTTTTTCTTGGCCTTTTTATTATTCACATTGGATGCACTAGTTCTTTCTTATTTGTTTTTTTTTTGCACAATTACTTTTTCGTTTTTGTGTTTAGTGGATTACTCCCACGCTTACATAATCAGTGGGGTTCCAAATCCACCATCTTACCCCTATCCCATTTTCTATGGTTGAGAAATCATTCATTTATTCAACTTAAAAAGAGGGATTGATAATCTTTTTAAACTGTCATGTTTGTGGTAGCGATTTAAAAAGGGATATATATATATATTTATTTATTATAGTACCTTTTCATGTATATGGTTTCTAATTTAGTGCTGGAATTAGATGGTTTAGAAATAAACATAGTATATATAGGCCTATAATATATTCACATTGTCTGATAATTAATATGAAGCGTATTGAATGTCAAAATTTGAGAAAAATCTTAAAATTGCTATAAGACTTATATATTGTGTCTGTCTCTCTTCAATTCACGCGACAAATTGGAAGGATATCATAATCTTACTTTTATTCCACTATTCGGATGAGAAAGAATCAATCAATAATAAAAAAGATAAAATCTCTTTAAGACTGCTATCAATTTTATTTTATTTTGCAGTTTGTGATGGTTATAATAAAAGGATCGGTGGAGATATCGTTCGGTGGGAGCAAAGAAGCAGCTGCTTATGCAGAGATAGTATCAATGGGCGGCATCAATTCGCAAGTGAAGAAGGAGCTGATTGCTACCATTGGCACGATCCTACAATCCAAGCTGTCCATCCCAAGGACCCGATTTTTCCTCAAAGTCTATGATACAACTTTTGGCCGTAACTCTTCCAGACTATGACAGCTTTGTGTTGTTGTTGTCAATTAGTGCATGCCATCTCAACTCTCCATTATTACAAGCCTTCTGTATTTGTGACATTAATCGACTTCTTCAAATGTTGTTTCATTAACGAAATTATTGGACCATATCCTCAGCAATTTCCGTATGCAATTCGAAGAGAGATAAATAAGTAGACCTCATATTCATGTTGCCCGAAATTTTATTTATGCAATATAAAAATAGAATAAGATCTATATGTTGTGTCTATTTTTTTTCCAGTGCAATTCGTGTAGGAAATTGCGAAGGATCCGACTCAAAAATTGTTGATTCCATTAGGAACCATCACATATAATTTCTTGTCTAAATTATATGGTACAATTTTTAAAAAATGATATCATAGATATTAGTTGCTGTTAAAGTTAGAACGTCGAAGTTTTAATATCCAACATTAATGATTGTGGACGGACCTCTCTCTCTTAATTGTATCATGCAATTTAAACAAAGATTTATATAAAATTCTCTACATTTTGAAAGCATAGTAACTATACTACTCTTGTTTGTACATCGAACAACATTTTTTTTTTAAGTTAGTGACTAAAAATTGAATTTTCCTAAAATATAATTTTAAAAAGATGTACTTTCTAAGGACTTTTTGCCTGATATGTTCGTTTTCACAATTTTTTCAGGATTCTATGTATATTCACAAATCTACCACCGAACATATTTAGAATTCAAACACAAACACCAATACATTTTACACAATCTCCAACAATTTTTTAATTTTTTATTCAACATAAATTTTCTCTCTCTATACTTTTTTCACATAACTATAATATTTTTTTATTAAACAATTACATCAAATCATTTATCTCTCCACTTTACACAAACACCAATAAAACACTATTCAACATAAAAATTCACAACCTTTTTAAAATCCTACATTTTTACTCAACACGAACATAACCTTTAAAATAATATGCTAAGGGCTAAACTATCTTAATTATATTGCCCTCTTAATTTTTCTTACTATATGCTTTTGTGTTGAAAGTATTTTTGGTTATAGTGTCTGGTGCACTGATTTAACAGGGCCGGGGGGGGTGAAGGGCCAGCCCACACATACTGAGGCATTTAGTGCACTGATTTTGGACCTGGCCGGTATTGGGGCTGGGGTGAAAATAGTAAGGCCAGGCCCACGCATAAGAAGGCATTTGTGGCACTGGTAGGTTGAAAATGCGCTTCTGGTTGGAATCTTCTAGGGGTTTGGATTTACTTCATTGCCAGTGGTATAGGTTACCAGAGGCAGAGAGCTAGAAGCTAGAGTGAGAAAGAGAGAGAAACGATGCCGTGCCTGAACATATCGACCAACGTGAGCCTTGAGGGCGTTGACACCTCCTCCATCCTTTCCGAGGCCACCTCCACCGTCGCTAAAATCATCGGCAAACCTGAATCCGTACGCTCTCTCTGGCCCTTAATTAGTTACTATTGGCTCTCTTTTTCACCCTTGATTCTTCTTCGTCTCGGTTATGAGCCTTTTTTCTCTCTCTCTGCTCTCTCCGATCTCTGTGTCTGATTATAGGGGCTATTTTGCTGTCAAACAGTTCGATAGATTTTGTGATTTTTTTTCCTAATTTTTAATATATTCGTCATTTGGGCGTCTGTATGAATTTGAAGTAAAATGCTCCGTGCGTAGGAAAAAAATAAAAGAAAGTAAAATGCTCTCGCAGTTTTTTGCTTGTGGTCTCTTAGAGGTTGATTTGTGGCTCAGAAATGATGGTACGGTTGAAGCAATGCACATTGTTTACCGAATATTTTGAGCTATATTTACCCTTGGAAGGAACTCTAATACCGAGTTAAAGGCATGTGGGAAGTGGGTTATTGCTTACTGTTAGAATTGGAAACTCCTTAGCCCGGTATTTTGATTCTGGGTCATTAATGTCGTGGGCTTTTATTGGGTCGAAAAAGATCTTATGCGTGGATTGGCAGCCTTAGACCATCAGACGATTCTATGTTGTTCAAACATACAAACTTGTTTGCCTTGGGCCATTGAGGCAGGCTACGAAGTAGTCAAATCGCTGTTATATATTTATTGTAGCTGTTTGTACCTTTTAACGTGGTATTAGGTGGCACTGTGTTGGAATTGTTGAATTTAATCACTACTCTGGACACAGACCGAGGAAAGGGTTCAAAATTAGAAAAGATGGAGCAGTAAGCTTGTCATTGAGAATCTTGTTAGTGACTTCTAATCATTGGGTCTATTAATTTCTTGAATCGGGCTGGAGGAGCCTTGATGAGATTCTAACTAGATCAAGCAGCTCAGACTGTGCTTGTTCCTATCCTTTTGGTCTGATTCGGGCATGATGCTAGGGATCAACAAAGTTACAATCTTTTGGATTAACGCAATTTTGCTTTTGGGCTATGCCCATCTCAGACAGTGAATTAAATATTGGCCAGTGATACAAGGATAGAGGGTCATATCGGATACGCCATCTTTGACGTCTTAGCCAATTAATGTATCCTGTATCTCATTTTGCTGATAACTATATCTCATGTTGAGCATGTCGTAGGTTGTTGACTGGTGTTTGTGTGGAAAAAACTTACTGGCCCTTTTATCACTAGGATGGATTTCTTTTTAATGGTGAGAATCTTAACTTTGGTTTTGCTTTTGTTATTAACTTGATCATACCAAACCAGACCCACGACTTCATTTTAGATTGAAAATGTTGATGTATGTTGCTGTATGTAGTTTACCATCAGTTTTGTGATTTCTAGTGGTTTTTGTACTATCTCTCACCTATCTGAAAAAAAAAATAGCAGTATTCTCAGGCTGATAGTTTTTGTTTTGGTGTCTATTGTCTGCAAATTTCAACTGTTTGGTATATTTTAATGTGCAGTATGTGATGATTGTGCTAAAGGGATCAGTACCAATATCATTTGGTGGGACTGAGCAGCCTGCAGCCTATGGTGAGTTGGTGTCCATTGGTGGCCTTAACCCTGATGTCAACAAGAAGCTGAGTGCTGCAATTGCTACAATTCTCGAGAGCAAGTTGAAAGTGCCCAAATCCAGATTTTTCCTCAAGTTCTATGATGCTAAGGCAAGCGATCTGACTTCCTAAGTGGTCATGAAGAAGGGTCATTGCTGTGCACGTCTTTCTTTCGTCTCATTGAATTTTTCCTTTTTGTTTAGGCACATCAAACTCAAGAAAATGCACAGTGTTTGCATGCTATACACCAGAACTAGATCATGTAAATAAATCTTTACTGGTTAAAACCATCAGCAGAATTCTCGTTAACTTTTCTAAATCGCCCAGACTTCCCCCTTCTCCCCGCACCCCCCTTCCTTTTTTCTTTTTTTCTCTTCTATCTTCCCTTTTCTCCATTGCAGCCTTGTATGCTGTCACCCTAGATAATAATGTCATTTTTTCTCTTCTTTTTTTTTTTGCAGGGATCTGACTTCGGCTGGAATGGGTCTACCTTTTGAATTGAGGTACTAAGCGTGCTACATAATACCTAGTAGTCTTGTCCATCTAGTCATTTGGTATCAGAAGAAACTGTGATGCTGGGGAGGACATATATTCATTTCTTTTCAGCGTCTCTGTTGGGATCTTTGGGACGTTTGACTTCACTAGTATGCTACCTTAAAAACATCTGTTATCTGGCTCTGGCCAAATGATATTATGGTACTCATGTTGATTATTGGCTTGCTTCTTATCAGAGGTGTCTCATTGCTAGTTACTCTTGCTGTCCAATGCAAGAGCCTCGTAACTGAGTCCCACATGTTATCTGTTGTATAATATACACACGCATCCACCTTCAAAGCACGAACCTTTGCTTGGTCAGTTACCAAAATCCATCGAAGTTGTAATTTTTTCTGTTCAGAAACTATATAACGTAACTCCATGTGCTGTTTTGGACTATTTTAATGGGATCTTCTCATATGCCCTTTGTTTACTCACAAATGGCTGGTGGAAGCATCCCCTCAAGTCCTTAACCCGATGTTTGAAAACTTGCTCTTTTAGGAGAGAAGGGAAGAAAGGCTTTGCGCTTCGTGAGCACGAAAAGGCAGTCAATCTGGTTGCTCTTTAACCAAAGCATTTTCAGGGCATCTCAAATTTTTTGTAAAAAAAATAAATTTTCTTTCCTTTGTTAAATTATTTCTTTTAATTAAAATAAATATAAAGTTTTTATTAAAATCATATATCTTTTTATTTTTTTGCAAAGTCTTTTAAATTTCTCTTTATTTTTTTACGAACCTTATAAATTAAAATTTTGAGAATTACAAAATTATAAATTAACATTTTTTGTTTTTAATTCTTTGTAATTGATAGGAACTTCCCACTAAAAAATTTAGGAAAATCGGCAATTTAGTCCTTGAGTTTTGACCCTTTTAACAGTTTAATCCTTGAATTTCAAATTTCAAATTTAAAGACCTTAGGTTTCATACTTTTGACAATGAGGCCCTTCGGTCAGTCTGTCGTCCATATGCTTAACGGAGCATATAGCGGTCAATCGGGTATATGTGTAAAATATGAGCGACTTCATGTAGCGGTCGACCGCTTCAAATTGCTGACGTGTCAGAGAGCTCCATTAAGCATATGGATTGTAGACTGACGAAAGGGCCTCATTGTCAAATGTATGAAACTTAAGAGCTTTAAATTTAAAATTTGAAATTCAATGACTAAGCTGTTAAAAGTGTCACAACTCAGGAACTAAATTTATTGTTCCCTCTTCCTAAGTGGTCGGTACATTTCTTAACAAATTGCAAAAAATCCTAGCCGTCCGTTCCCAGGGTTTGAACGCTCCACGTACCTTCTCCTGAAGAATGGTCTCTGTACGAAATTGATCAGAAAAAGTAAACGTAACATCGAAGAAATAAGTTTGACGCAGCACACGAGAAAGTAGAAGAAGAAACGTCGTCCTCTGCTTTCGGCTTTCCTACTACCCCCCGCCCCCAACTCACCTCTATAAACTTAGCCAAACCCATCCAAGAAAAGGCCCTAATTCCAATTGCAATTCGCTTTCGATCTACCAAAAGTAGTCGACCATGTCGTCCACAACGTCTCCGCCCATACTGCCGCTCGTCAGCTCTGAATCCCAATCTCAATCCCAAGCCCCAATAGCTACCCCAGCCTTCCGCACCTTCATAAACAACATCTCCGACTCGCTCCGCCATGGTCTCGCCCAGCGCCGCCCCTGGGCCGAGCTCGCCGACCGATCCGCCTTCTCCAAGCCCGAGTCTTTCTCCGACGCCGCCCTACGCGTCCGCAAGAACTACTCCTACTTTCGCGTCAATTACCTCGCCGTTATTTCCCTGATTCTCGCCTTCTCTCTCCTTACCCACCCATTCTCTCTCATCGTCCTCGTCGGCCTCCTCGCCGCCTGGATCTTCCTCTACCTCTTCCGCCCATCTGACCAGCCCCTCGTCCTCTTTGGCCGCACTTACTCTGACAAGGAGACTCTCGGCATCTTGAGCGTCACCAGCCTCTTTGTCGTCTTCCTCACCACCGTCGGATCGCTCCTCATCTCCGCTCTCCTAGTCGGCGTCGCCGCGGTCTGCGTCCACGGTGCCTTTAGGGTTCCCGAAGATCTTTTTCTCGACGAGCAGGAAAATCCGGCAACTGGATTCCTCTCCTTCCTCGGCGGTGCCGCATCCAATGCTGCAGCTGCCGCTGCACCCGTCGTTGCCGCCGCACGAGTCTGATTCGACGGATCCGGGGCAATTTTACCTTTAGCGTTTCGGTACACAACAAAATAAATAGCAAGTTTCGAAATTTTTCACTTTTTTGGACAGGTTTCTTTTATATTCCGGATCTGTGATATTTTGTTCAAATTATAGATAGAATTCCACACGTTGGTGGTGGATCTGTAACTTCATATTTTCACAGTTGATTTAATGTGATGGAAATTTGTTAATTCAGATCTTTGGGTTTGCATCTCTAAATTCTAATTCTTTACATATTTTGTTCATGGATTTTATGTATCTTCTACATTTCAAGCTTGGGTCTGTATGCTGACAACTGCAGGTATTTGCTAAGTTTAAAGTCTTCAGATCTGTGAATGATGTGCGCTATGCTGACATTTTCACGGTGCTTATAATGCAGTTTCATGGTCAAATTTAGCGGCAGCAGTTAGATAATTATCTTTTAGGTGGGAAAGAAATAATCTTTTGGGTTTTTGTTATGATATGTTTTATGTTTTCCAAACCAAATAAAATTTTTCACGATGTTGAGCATATTGGATGTCGTCTTTGCTTCCTTAGTTTTAGCGCGCACCACTCAATCATCTTTGTGCTTTGTCAAATAGGCTAGATGAAAGTGTGATCGAGTGATTATTGTGCCGTCAGAGGGAGCTTTTTGTTCTTTATTTTTTTAAAAGAGGGATTGGGTCCAAACATCACTTGCACATCCCCAATCCTCCTCTGCCTTTCTTTTCACAAGGGTGGTGGTGGTGAGAGTTGAACCAAACCCTCCTGCATCATCAAGCTTTAAACTCAATATTGTCTTTGTCCATAATATGAATACTATTTGAGTATGTCTATGAATTGATGTTCAATATTCCCTGGATTTTGAGGATTTCATCTACTTTACCATGCCATAATGTGTCGTTTGACTGTAATCTAACAAAAAACTGGTATTCAGTTGTATTTAAGTATTTTTCATTGGCTGCAAAGGGCTGGTTCATGTGCATTATCCACTTGGAACTCTCATGATGGATTATGAATGACTTGTTGTTTTGCACTTGCTTTAAGCCAACACTAGATAATGTGATGATCCTTAGCTTTATGTGATATGTTAGGGAGAATGTTAAGAGGGATGGTATTGGTTGTTGTCTGCAGTATGATCATTCATTTGATTGAAAAGGTGGATATGCTGCACTGCGATGATTAGTGTTGCCATTAGGCCCCATTGTGTTGAAGTATGATGGTACACATATTCAGCCATTTAAATCTTTTGGCAGAACTTGGCTTCCTGGAAAATCTTTAGTGCCCTATTGCATCACTTCAAAACTTTTAGTGGTGGAGATTAAAGCGAAAGGAAAGAAAAAAGCAGGCTTAAACCCAATTTCGTTGCCATGTTAGTTGTGGAAGCTCCTCGTGGTATATACATATTGTATAAGATTGTGATTCTACTGGTTAACTCCATTTCATGTTGTGCAAAGTTTGAGAAACGTCAATATTAATTTCAACTTGCATGCTTCGTATTCATTACAATGTTCTTGAGACTTTTATCATTGATATTGATGGGCTTCTGAATAAGCACTCTTAAAGAGTTTTCTTGTCTCTTTTTTTTCTTAAGTCGAAGGAAAATCAAATAGCAAAGGAAACCATTAATTAAACAAAGTACCATAATATTAAGGCTCCTTTTATCGAGAATATAAACTATCAAGTTCCAAAACCAACAAATAACACATCCTCGTCAAAACTACTCTAGGACGGTAGCTAAGGACAGATGAACCATCTAAAGCCAGCCACCCTTCAGTTCTCCTCGGTAATGCTTTTTTTGTTTAGTTCATTTTAATTGTTACATATTTTTTTTAAATGTTCTTTTTTTATAAAATACTCTTTATTTCTAGACATGACTAATAACTATACATAACTAATGTCTATTATCTCGGTCTCCTACACGGATAGCGTGACTCTTGACATGGACGATTAGAGTGATGTATTGCTTTTCATTTTAATTGTTACAAAATACAATATGAATATTAGAGTATAAGTTTTATTATTCTATACTTTAGACATTATGAATATGAATATTATTTTATTATTATATAGTTTGCAAAATACAATATTAGTGTATTATTTTTTACTTTTAATGGAAAATGCCCATAATATTAGATGAATAATTATTAGACTTAGAATCTTAGATAATGGGATTGATTGGTAATTAGTAGTTTAGATTTTGGAGGTGTGTTATTTTTGTTCTTTATTTAACTATGAGTATCAATAAACATAAACAATTATGTTTTGAATTTGGATTTTTTTTAATGATGGACATGGTGTTGTGTACATATTTCCTAATTTTCATTATTTTGTAAAATTGATAATGTTGATATGGTAATGTTTCATTATTTTGAAAAATGAAAAGTAATCAATTAGGTGTTATGTTATGCATTAGTTAAAATTTAAATTAGTTTAGTGATTAGTGACCAATATTTTGTAGTTGGCCATTAAATATTATGGGCATAAATAAAAAAGTCATACAAAACTAACACTATCTAATCATACGATAGTGATGTTTTGATTAACTGACCAACATTTTATTTCATTCAATTTAACTATCCAATTTGTAATATTTGTAGATTTTTTTCGTAATGTAAATTTGTATTATTTGTAGATTTTATTTATATGTTTATTTATAATTTGTAAATTTGTTATTTACAATTTTGCATCATTTTTCTTTCATTAGTGGGTGTATGTGATTTATTAATTTAATACAATTGAAACAATTATAGAATTGTAATATGTAAATGAATTAAAAAGTATTGGATCCAACATCTAATCTAACATCCAATTAAATTTTGTCATTTTGTATCAAACGTGCATCTTTAAAAATCTGCCTAAAAATTAGTCTAAGGTTAATTGTATAGTAATTAATAAGTCCAGAATCAGAAACCCTAGAATTAAAATTTTGGACCCAAAACGGGCCTAAAATCAGACTATATGTAGCTGCCGAAATTCTGAATGAAATTACCAGACCAAAACTGGATGTCAATATAAATCTCCGGTTATTACCGGTACCGGAGCCAAAATTTCAAATTGCGGATCTGGTAATACCTGTAACCACCCAAAGCGAGTTCAAGCACTTATTTAACACCAATTCTGTCCGCGTAACACAAAACAGCGACTAGTCGTTTCTCCCATTTAAGAAAAACCACATGTCGTTCGTGCTTGCTCCCCGCCTCCCCCCCACCTCTCTTGTTAAAAATTGTTCATTAACTTCATTACACCCCTCCCCACTGTCCCTGCGTCTTGACTGTCTATCTCTCCTCTCGCTCTCTGGCCAATGGACGACCTTCCCATAGAGAAAATAGCAATATCGGGCCCAACCTTGGCCTCACTGATCCAACGGCTCTCTACCTCGTCAGGCCCCATCGACGGCTTCCTCTTCGGTCACGTGTCCCTCCTCACGCCCTCCACCCTCTCTGACGACTCCACCTCCACCACCGCCGACAACACTACCTCCTCCTCCTCCCAAACCCTAATCGCCACCATCACCTCCTTCCTCTCCTCCACCACCACCTCCCTCTCTTTCTACTCCCCTTCCGGCCGCGTCAACCCCTCCCTCCTTCCCCAATCCCCTTCCTCCCTCCTCGGGTGGTTCTCCTCTCGTCGCCGTTCCCCTCTCCGCCCATCCTTGCGCGAATTCTCAGTCTCCGAATCTCTCTCCTCTCTCCCCCACCTCTCCTTCCCCATCCTCAACTCCTCCTCTGTTCTGTTCCCTTGCATTTTCCTCCTCCTCACTTCTCCGATCCCTGACCAGGCCATCCACACTCACGAGTATCGCGCGTACCAGTTCCGCGGCTCCACATACTCGTTTGACCCAAAGTCCATCGACATCATAAACATCGGCCCCGCGTTTCGTGGCCATTACGGGGATTTTAGCCCTAATTCCCTCTTTCCGCCATTGGCCTGCGAGTTGAGGAGCTCGCCAATGGTTGAGGACAAGGAAGATGGAAACTTGAGTTGGATTGAGCATGCGGCCGAGGACCAGAAGCAGCTGGATCAGTGCGCTGAGGGGTTCAAGATCGAGAGATTAAGTCGGCTTATGGGCCACTCGGATGCCTCCAGTTATACTACAGGGTTGGAGGATTTGTACGAGAAGATGCTCGTTAAGATCGAGAGCCTGGCAAGGCAAGTGGAGCTGAGCTCCGCTAAGGTTTTTGAGCAGGTAGGCATTCTTTATGTAAATCAACCAACGACTTCGGTTGCTTTTGAAGTAGACAACAGATACCATTATTGGACTTTTCTGGACTTCCTAAGTATTGGCGCTATATGTATTCAACTGACTGTAGGTTATCTGCATTATCATCCTTATCTTTAAATCAGAATATTGGTTTTGTGTTCTCAGGAAAATCACAATAGGAAGTTGAGGCACAAAGTTGCTGGGTTCACAGGATCTGAATAGCTGTCAGAAACCTTGTTATCTATTTCTATTATTTCATGCCTGGTAATTTCGTTTCTTCTATTTGAGGTTTCTCTCCAGTAGTGAGTGAAACAATCAATAACTAATGGAGAAACATCATAGTGCGCCCCTTATGTATTGGCCGAAATTAAATTGCGCCCTGTAGTGTAATTCATTGAATTGCACATCATATATTTTCAACCAAATAAATGTAAGCTTGTCGTCAGATTTGAATTGAAAAAACCCAGACATGTGTCCTCAAGTGAGCCACCCACTCACTTGAATGACCAAAATGCCCCTAAAATTTCCATTGAATGAAGAAATACATTGGTTTCCGTCAGGTTTAACAAGAGAATCAGAAGCCAGGGCACACATTGATTTAATTGAAAAGAAGGGCAGTGCAATCAGATGGAATTAGACTCGTAAATTAGACTTACGAGGCGCGATTTGGTTTTGGCTCTTCGATAAGGGGCGCACTATGATATTTTCCCTTAAGTAATTATTATATACCATGCAGTCTGGTTAATGATCCTCTGTGTCCAATTATTCTTTTCTACTTGACCAAAATGTTGTATTTGACTGTCAGCTGGAACTGGAAGTCTGCTTTGGTTATATTCTAGTTTAAATAACATCTTACGTGATGCTTTCATTCAATTAAACATTACATTGAGTGTGAGTATGGGATTGCCACTATTGTATATGTTTCCTGTAAAAGTTAATCTTGTGCTGGTACCTGGCTGATGTAGTAGAGATACTGTGTTTTTGGGACTCTGGAAAACAAGAGGGAGTGTCATCTCGGTGGTGCAATTGTCCAGTTGGTGTGAAAAGACAATTTGAAGATGCATCAGTTGTAGTCCATAATGAGCAGGCTAATTTTATCAGGTGCTAGAACTTGTCTTATTCTGTTCTTTGCACTGAGCGATCATCCACTAGGAACCACCATGCTATCAGAGGGGAAGGGGCTATGTCTGCATCCTATCATTTCCTCGTGAAAAATCTATGAGGGATGAAAGCCCTGGTGCGATTGTTTTGTTGGATATTCCCTTACTTCTCAATTGTAATTCCTTCCTTTAGAGGGCCTTGTGTTTGCGCATCTTATATGCATCAGGTTTTCCTTTCATTCTGATGAAATTCTCACCGTACAAAAAAAAACAAAAAACAAAAAATACTGAAAAATGCCATGATATTATGTCCCTGCATCTGTTTTCACATGTTTGTAGGATACAGGGAGAGGAGCCCCCATCCTCTGAATATTGTGGATGAAAAAGTTTGCTTTAGAATTTCCCTTCCCTTTCTGCCCCTTTAAATGCTGTGAACTTCTTTTTGACTCTCGTTCATGCTTCTAATTTGAAAGTCAGCTATTTCCATGTGTAAGGCCTGTTAGGACTTCCTTTCTGATCTGATCAACCTAACTAGACTGCATTTGACTGGTGTGGTTGGAATATATTAGTTGAGTTCTCACTATTCTGCTGTGATAAAGTTCCATCAAGTAGAAAAATGTAGATCGTCAGTTCTGTTGGTTGGTTGTGCCATGTTCTACGTTTTGCTTCCAGGCATGTTTTAGTTTTTCATTATTTGTGATTCTGGATGTCCTGTATGAAGTCTGGGGTTTCTTTGAGATTTCAGCTTATACCATTATCATTGGATTTTTTCTTATACGTTAAAGCTCTTGGCTTTTTCGGCTTCGTTCTCTTCTTTTTAAGATACAATTTGGTGCTTCCAATATTATATATTTCAGTTTTACTTTGAACTTAAGAGATTGATGCCTGCTTCTTTATTTTCACTTTCAAGTTCTCCATGGAAGGCTTTCCCTGTTGCGTGGACTAAGGAACCTTTCTATGGTCACATCCACTTTCGTCAGGGACGAGAGAGTTAATTTTGCTGGACGGTGCTGTTGTTGTCCCCTTGGTGTGGTCTACTTTTGGAATTTTGAAACATCTCCATTAGCTTGAGATCTTTATAGCTGTGTTTCAAATTTAGATTTGTTTCTTGTAGGTATCCTCCATCTCATTTTAATTGAGAGAGAGAGAGGATTAAGTCATGGCATCGGACTCGGATGTTCTTTTGTTTGGAGAAGCTGATTACCGGTTCCTTTGTTTCTTGGCTTGTTCACTGAACTAAACTTCTATGCACTCCTATTATACCTAAAATTGCAACATATAAACTATGTACTGGCAATTCAATATTATGCATGTACTTCGGCAAGACCAATAGGAAACCTATATTACAAGTGATTCCTAATGTAGAGGTTTGACAGTATCCTTGGCTTGTCTACGGGAAGAACAACCTGGAAAGAGAAATGAGGGAAGACTAGATTTTATGTAGGAAATAGGGGGGGGGGGGGGGGGGGAATAGGTGAAAGCCAGTTGTTTAGACAACCAATAATGGGCACGACTCCTTTTAATGCGTTTCTTTATATTTTGGCACCTGCAGACAACTCTTGCCAATTTAAAGAAAAGAGAATGGTGGATATGTAATGCGTATGCTAAAGTAAGGCGGAATGATCTGTTTTCCAAAACAGCTAAATGGCTGATAACACGTGTTGAAGCCTTTATCATGGAATGGTATTTTGATGAACTTTGAGCTGAAGATAGCTGATAATCATGGAAGCACGGTTTAATATTTCATGTAGTAGGGCCTCGTGGTGGTTTTTACGAGAAGGATATCATGGTTCTTCTACCTTCAGATATGTCTATGAATTGTGGGCTTTATATTTATGTTGTAATGGCCCCTGGGGCGGGGGATGGGCTTTGTTGTGTCGACTCTTGGTTGTCATTGTTCTTACCCAGCCGTGCTAGCTCTTAATTGGTTTCGATAGACGGTTCCATCGTTCCTTGTCAACTGTTCTCTATGCTCAGCATGAAGTATCTGTGGTTTGTCAATCTATTCGGATTTAAAAAAAAAAAGAAAAATATATATTTACAAATTGGGCATGAAATTAAGAGCATCTTGATTCGAATTCTGTTCATTGCCTGAGCGCTATAGTTTTGCCCTTCATTAGCATGTAAGTAGGTAAAAGTGATGATTAGGAAAAAAAAAAAGGAAAGTTAAAAATAAAGGTTAAAGAATTAGATTATTTCCCACATAATTATTTTAGATTATTTTTCACGTAATTATTTATTCGCTTTTATAATCCTGGGTAAAGTTTAAGTTGATCAAGTAAGATTATCTATTTGATAAAAAAAAAGGAGGATTATCTATTTATTAATTGCACAGAATTTAAAAAAAAACATAATTTTTCATTTTATCAAGACAGAACAACATCGACCCATAAGAGAGAATAATACATGATGCTTGAGGTTGAGGTTGGTCCAACCATCAGTGAAAACATGCTTTGGGCTAAAAATTCTCCAGGTAAGAAGAACGGCAAATAGCTCCTTTGATGTCAATATTCGGTTTAAAATAAGTTCATCGGTATATTTGAGTTTTAAGTTACAAATCGGTCACCATACTCAACACCCCAAAGCGAACTCAAGAAAAAAGGGAGAGTCCAAGACATATAAACAATACATTGCTATTTCGTACTATCAATGTGGGATGAATCTCATACTCACCACCCTAAAAGCAAACTCAAGAAAAAAGAGAGAGCTCAAGACATATAAATTCTACATTGTCATTTCATACTACTAATATGAGACAGATCTCATACTCTCTAGTCCTATAACTAGCACAAGGGGAAACGTATTCCAAGACATATAAATCCCACATTAACATCTTATACTACCAAGATGGGACAGATCCCACAATTTTCAAATGGGCTATAACATTTTTTCGGTATAAATTCTTTTGCTACTTGGCTGTATAATTTCTTTTGATATCAACGTGCTTGTCTGTTTCTTTTATTGATGTGGCTTTCTTACTTTTTGTATGGCTTTAGTGTGGCCTTGGATTTCGTACCCCGTCCTTAGCACTGAGATCTTACTCCTTAGTGAGGGATAGAAGAATAGGAACAACCTTCCCTAGCCATAAAAAATGAATAAGTAGCTGTTTTGGTCTCGGCCGCACTTGCATCGTGTCTAAATCCTTCTTTAGTCGTAACATGAATAGGAACATCCTTAATCATGAAGGTCCTAATGGTAGAGACCATGACAAGCTAAACAATGTTTCATCCTTGAACGAAGATTATTCAAAGTGGCATATATATGAATGCACTTTATGATGTGGATTTAGCAAAATTGTGTCATGTGAAATCTTTCTATGAATGCCCCAAGAGTGATGGCTCAATAGTTGGAAGGACAGAAACCCCAACGGATTGGCTTGGGTGGTCTAGACCTTGGACTTAGGAGTGTGCTCCCACTGAGGTCTCAAGTTCGAATCCCTTCATGTGCAAACAATTTCTTAGCGTCACTCCGACAGCAAAGCTAGACTTACCTGACATGTGTGGCATGAGAGGGCTGCACGACCTGAGATTTACCGTAGCGTTGAACCCAACTAGTACGTATACTGGGTCAGGTCCAGGTCCAGGTCCGTTCGAGCTCAGTGTACGTAAATAGATATCCGAATTTTCCTCGTTATCAAAAAATAGTTGGGAGGACAGACTTACACTCTTAGACGAATTTTATTCACTAGGTGTGATTGCAGGTGAGTTTGCTTCTTGGTTAATTATTACTTTGTTAAGCTTCTCTCTCCATGACTCTCTTTTGTGCCTTTTCATTTGATGGGTTTTCTACAGAATTCTAGATCTTTTGTTTCTTGGACTTCTTTTCTACGTTCTTGTCTGGTTTTCTTGGTGTTCTGTATGTCGTAAATGACTGATAATATTTGGGGTATGGGGCCTGTTCAAGGGTTCAACTTTTTGTGTGTGATTGCAGCCGCAGGACAAAGTTACACGCAAGGTTCCTGCCAAGGGCTCCAAAAAGGGTTGCATGCGAGGAAAAGGAGGCCCTGATAACACAAAGTGCTGCTACAGAGGTGTGAGACAGAGGACTTGGGGGAAGTGGGTTGATGAAATCCGCCAACCACTTAATGGGGCTGCTGCACCACCGACAAGAGGGAGAAGGCTTTGGCTTGGCACTTTTAATACAGATGTTGAAGCTGCTCGTGCTTACGATGCAGGCTGCAGCTGCAAGGGCTATGTATGGTTTTGTGCCCCGCCTTAACTTTCACGAGCATACATTCTAAAACCTCACCAACTGATTTCCAGGCATCCTTATACAATGATGAGGTTACTGATGTTCAGTGTTCTGTTGTTAAGCTGATGTCCCCTGCAAACACTCTAGATCAATCAGAAGGCCTTGTTGAGGAGCTGAAGGAAAAACAAGGTTGTTCTAAAGCTTTTGCATCTGATGGAAGTTATGAGCTTCCCTTAATTGAACAGTTTCTGCTGTCGAACTCAGAACAGAGTGAGAATTAGGACTTCTTAAGGCCATATTATGATTTTGGCTTATCGGATGAGAGAGCTTTCCCTTGATTCATTGGGCTTTTCTGGAGGTGGATGGGTGGGATGATGGAGTTTTTCCAATTAGGTTCTTTTTTCCGGAGGGACTTGGACCAACAACAGCTTCCATTCATATTCCCGAAACATCAAATTTTGATCTCGACGTAGTGTTTTAAAGCTGTACTGTTTCATTCCTCATTGTCAGATGGTTTTTAGAACTGATACAATTGCTGAGATTATGACTGCCTAGTTTGAGACAAATGTAAATGATGGTTAATTGTTTATTGCTTTGACTTTTAGGTATTTTTTTGTTTATTAGTTTTGTAGGCTTTTTTTTTATAACCACGTTTTCCTCCGCTATGAAGCACAAGATTAAATGGTCCCTAATCAATGTGGGACTCTAACACCAACAAGTAATTTCATATCATCAATTTAAACATTTAGTAAGAGAAAGTTGTTTTGTAGAAACAAGCCCATATAGTAATTGAATAATGGACCGATCATTAGTTCCCTCCCAGAAGGGCATTGAGTATAATCTTTGAGAATTTGCTAATTTCAAAGACTGTTGTGTAGAAAAGAAAAAAAAAAGATTTTCCAGCAAGATTGTCCTAGCACACATCGATTTAATTGAAAAGATAGGGAGCACAATCAGATTGAATTAGACTTGCGGGACACAACTTGTTTTGAGCCATAAGGGGTCACTAAGTAATTATTATTGTGTACCTTGCAGTCTGGTTAATGATCCTCTGTGTCCTGTTATTCTCTTCTACTTGACCAAAATGCTGTACACAGAAATTGCTCTTCGGTACACAGAAAAGCTGATGGAGCGACAGACCACTCGCCATTCTCAAAGAGTCTCAAGAGGGGGAGAGCTACTGAGGGACTGAAGAAAAGCCCGGCAACCATATATTTTATTGCTCCTTTATCTGCCAACGATTTTAACGGACAGATTACGATATAAAACACGAATGCAGAGGATCCTACTCCCAGAAATATCTAAAACATCATTTGGCCCTTTTCTATTTGGAAATTTCGGGTTCTGGAAAGCGATTTTGGGTCCGAAAACCATTTTAGAAAAAGAATATCCCCACTTCTTTTGTCTTTTTTTTTTCCTTTTATTCTTTAAATGTGAATCATACTAACCAAATTAGCACAAAAGTAAAAAAAAAAAAACAAAGAATAAATGCATGTGATATATGTAAAAATCATAAATTTAGTTACGTGGTTTTAAAAAGTAATAAAATCAGTCTATGATGTTGACCGACGACAAACAAAAATAAAATCACATTGACTAAATTTATGATTTTCATATCACGGGAACTAAATCGATTTTTGTGTATAGCACACAGACTAATTTTGCATTTATGCTAAAAAAAACAAACATACCTGCCTGAATTATCCAAAAAAACTTTATTTAAATATAAATCACACCAAATATACCATTCTTTTTTTTTCTTTGAGCATTATATGAATTCAAACAACATTAACATAATGGAATTGTGATAGTAATTCATTTATTTTTTCACAATTTTATCCTATTTACTACATGGGAAGATTATACAACTTTTGCAAAGCCCTTTATGGATTTATTGGTGCTTGTCTTCGTTCATATATGGTAACACTTTGATTTATAACCCACCTTTGTCATAATATGTAACCTCCTGATATATATTTTCCAAAAAAAAAAACACTGGGATTATTCCTTCAGAAGTCAGACATTAGTGGAATCAGCAAAGGAAAGGCGGACTTACCAGTACCTGAAGGTCGAATTGGGTGCTGCTGCTGCTCTTGCTTTAGGCACTTTAGGCAAGCAAAAACTGAAGCCGAAAGAGAGAACATGACACCAAATTTATTAGCCATTTTATTTTACATACCTCGTAAACGAAGTGTCTAAATCTTTTACATAATCTTTCCTTAAACTAATATAACACCTTGGCCTAGTGCCACTCTATCAGGCAATACCAACAGACAAGACCAGAAACAAAATTAACTCCACTCTCTTATGAATATCTCTAAATATTTTCTTCTGTTCTTTGGAGCAGAGTGGGGGGCCCGTTTCGGCAGTGCTTCTGAATTTACTCAATCGATTACAAACCAAAAATAAAAGAAGGAAACAGAAATCTTTTCAAGAGGTCGATGAATAGGCATCACTATACACCAAAGGGTCTTCCATTCTTTGACATATATCTCCACGAATCATTGCAATGTAGTCCAATGATTTCGAGCATAAAACCCAGATCCCATTCTGTCTTGAGCCAACTGATCTCATTTATCTTCATTCCTGATCTTCTCCTCTGCCCTTTTACCTATTTCCTTCCCCCTCTCTCTCAAAGGTAAATGAGCAAACTAACTTCATTAAGCTTCACAGAAGCAAAGACAGGGTACATTAAAACCAGAAAAGAAATAATAATAATGAGTAAAAGTAGTGCTCACCGCTTGAAGATTGTCGCGTTCTTATCCGAGAGTGCAGCAGCAAGGCAAAGAGTACCGGGAGAGCAAGAAGAACCAGTGAAACTCAGGATGGACAGCGCTACAGAGAATCAGAACCCATCAACAATACGATCAGTATCAGTATCAAGGGGGGTTATCCATGGCGCTATCCCTCCTGAGCTTAACAGATTCCTCCATACTTTTACATCGGACCGGAAAGCCCTTCGGAGCCATCAAATTACGCAACCGGTTAGAGCTTCTTAGTAATGATGGAGAAGCGTTTGAGAAAGAGCAGTGGTATTTATAGCAGCAGAGAAGGGGGAACGTGGGGAATATATATGCAGAAGCTCTAATGGAGCCATGAAAAGCTTGACTTCGGGGCTCTTCTAATTTGACAATTTCAGTGCCACTGTGCGACTGTGGGTGCGAGTGAGTGTGGGTGGGTGAAGTGCGACGGATTTTCCAATCATATCTTTTTAATGCCCTTGCCGACTACGTTGCTTTCCTTCCTCTTTACTATACGGTACTATACAACCAAACAGTATTTAAGTGTATTCCAAAAACAAATAGTATAAACTTTTCACAAGTGACCCTATCTATTTCGAATATTACTAACTTGTCCAATATAGATGTTGCTCATTTTTCTATTAGACGGTGGAGGCTCTCCCATTCTTTTTGATTAATGATTACTCATCTTTTTCTCTTTAATCTTTGGTTCAATGATAACGGTAGTACATCATGTGGTTTACGGGGTTTAATTTGAAAGAATTAAGTAGTTATTTTGTCCTTAAATTCTCACTCTTTTTAACAAATAGGCATTTAATTTTTTTTTGTTTTTAAATTGATGGTAGAGGGACTTAAGTTAAGGGTTCACACGTCATCTGCAATCATAAGTTGACATATGTCAACTAAAACTAAAATTATGTGGCTTATAATCTTTTTAGTTTTTTTATACTTTTTAAAAAATAATTAAAATATTTTTTATTTTTTTGACGAGTATATATTGTTAAGTGAGTTGTAATTTTTAATTAAGTTAACAGTTTATTTAATTTGGAGAAGTTATAATTGTAACTTAAGTGTGAATAGTTAATTTTATAAATAAAAGTTTAATAAAATGAATTGTTTGAAACTTGACTATTTATTAAAATAGTGGAAATTTGTTTTTTTAGTCATTGAGTTTTACCTCATTTTCATTAATTTTAGTGGGTCAAAATTTTAGTCCTTGAACTTTCATCTTTGTAAAATTTAGTTCTTTCATCACTCTGTCGTCATACGTCGTCAAAATTTATACCGGTCGACCGCTTCATGTACCAGTCGGCCGCTCACTTTTAACACATATACCCGATCGACCGCTTCAATTTTGTTGACGTGTCAAAGAAGTCCGTTAATGGGACTGATGGCAGGGTAACAGAATGACTAAATTTTACAATAATGAAAGTTTAAGGACTACAATTTTGACCCACTTAAATTTATGACTAAAAATGAAAATGATGTAAAACTCAAATACTAAAAATCAAATTTCTCTTAAAATAAATCAAAATCCATAGACGGGGGTACATAACCCAATTTGAAATGGGCGGGTCCATTGTAAGGTCATTTACAGTTAAGAATTACTTATCCTCGTGTTTTTTCTGAAACATTTGCTTACTAATGATGCCGCCCAAATAAAGGCAGAAGCTATTTAATAGTCAAAATGCTAAATAGTTAGAAAAATATGATAAATACAAAAATAACAAACTGTCGTTAGTAAAATATAGAAAATAATGTAGTATTTGAGTATATTTACCAAATTTAATACCTTTTGGATCACAGAAGGTCTTGAGCTATAAAATATAATACCTTTTGGACTTTCATTAGAAGAAGCAATATTTTTCCCTATAGTTTGGTGTCGGTCCAAGTTAGGGAGTGTCTAATTTCATGAAATTGAAAGTTATAACCGAAATTGAATTAGGTTCCTATATTTCTCATCATTGCCATCAGCGGACCCATAATTAGCTACCGTCAGTCATTTTGGCCACGTGTCGATAATGCTATTTAAAACTGCAGTGGATTATGACCTGTAGATTTTTAAAAATCCACATAAAATGATGGAGGTTGTTTTTAATGAGACCACAAATAAAGCTTCAAAGGCTTAATTAATATTTATTGAAAAAATATAATTTATACACAAACTACTCATTTTAAAAATATCGTACCTTCCTTCTAAACAAAGAAATAATCAAACAATCCTAAGTGAAAAAATAAATAAAAAGAAAAAAGAAAAGCAGAGTGGTAGGCTCTCTCCACTGACTCCGAGGGGTGCCTCGGAAATTGCAGTGCCGTCATTTTCCCCATCCCAGGCTCCTAGAAAGAAGTACATACATGCACCAGAAAGCAGCCAGGAGACCTGAATTCGAGTCCCTCACGGTTATCGAGGCACTCTCTTTCCCCTAAATGCCCTCCAGGTTCACTCCCACTCCCTTAAATGGTAAATACCTCGTTACGTAGCGTAGAAATATACATCATTGCGTCACGTAGATTGTTAAATGTACCAAATAGAACAAAAGTATATACGTCCTTAGATTGAGGGCATTTTGGTCAACGTGTCAAACCAGGCCATCATAGGTCTCTGGACTGGAAATTTATGACGCCACCTGCCCCACTGTTACGTGACGCATGGCACTAATGGTCATTAGGCAATTGTTAGAGGAGCTCCTGTCCGTGGGATCAAAGTAGACTAACATCCAACGGCCGAAAACCCTTTACAGGTTTGCCTACATTTCAAGGGAGGGGTTGATTACTTGATTACTTCCTTTTAAAAAAATGATTATTTATTTTTATATTCCGTGTTTGGCGATACAATTTTTACCATCATTTCTTTCAGAAATTTCATTAGTTTTTTTTATAAATTTTAACGATTATTGTAACGACTCAAAGATAAGCACTAGTCACATCTGTGCTTTGACTTCAAAATGACTAGTAAATGTTGCTCTTGAAGCCCTTGAAACATTATAAAGCACAGTTCAATTTAGTAATGTCTCAACGTGAGACTTGACCCTTATAGAACCAATCACTCATTCATTCTCTTCTCCCACTCCACGTGAGATTCGGGGCATCACAATTATTTTACAAGCTCTAATACAAATTTTATAAATTTTAATATCTGTTTACAGATTATGAATTTTTTTTACCAATTTCAAAAGAATTTACACTACTTCTAATTACTAAAATTTTAATCAAATATTTTTCCCGATCAAAAAGTAAAAATTCTTAAAATCCAACAAACAAAATTTTTAAATTTTCAGACAAACTCTTAAGATTTTTAACACAAAATTTCAACATTTTTTATATAAAATAAGTCTCCATTAAATCCCCTGCCTTCTACTTATTGCAAACTTCAATAATTTTTAATAAAAAAATTCATCCAATTATCTTTCTTATACATAATAACTTCAATAAAAATCAACATATAATCAAATTTCTTTAAAAAAAATTCACCATTTTCTCAAAACTCTACGTAGGAGTTAATATCTCAAAATTTTGCATTTTAATGGGATTTTGAAAATGGTAGGTTTTTGAATAAATAGAAGAATTCTGTAGATGCAACAAAGAGTGGTGGTGATAGTAGCAGAATAATAAATATTTAATAATTTTTAATGACATTTAAGTGTAAAGTAAATATTCCAACTCAAAGATATCTGAATACCATATTAAATTATTCTTAATCTCTAAAAAATTAAATTAATAAACCTGTTCTGATACCACATTAAATTATCTCTAAAAACTTAAATAAATAAAAAGAAATGAAGTTAATGATTAAATTTATGCATCGTACACAACTGAATTCCCAAACCCCATTGATACGGATAGTTGTTAATTGTGGCATCAATTTTTGCAGCCGCCAGATTGAATGGTAGAGCGTGAGGCTGATGCGAGTGGAGTATCTCACTCCCAACCTTTAGGATTTATGGCAAAAAAAAAAAAAAGGAAAATCGTCAATTTAATCACTAAATTTATGACACATTAACAATTTAGTCATTAGGTTTCATTTTTTACTATGTGGTCACTGAGAATATATAGTTGTGACGATCTGGTCTTTCCGTCAAACATTCGTTAAATTTTTAATCGAAATAGCGGTCGATCGGTTTGTTTACCGTTGCTGCAAAGGTAACTTGAAGCGGTCGACCGCATTCTATTCCGTTCAAAATTAACTAAGATTTGACGGAAAGACCAGATCGTCACAACTATATATTCTCAGTGACAACGTAGTAAAAAATGAAACATAATAACTAAGAGGATGTTCGGTTAGTGTGTATTTTGAGAATTTTTTGTGTTATGAGAATTTTTAGGTGATGTTAACTTTATTGGTATGCGTGTTGTAGTTATTTTTAGGTGATGTTAAAAAAACATGTTAGTTTTGTGTATTCTCAGAATGTAAAAAATCATGAGAATACAAAATAACCGAACAAGCTCTAAATCGTCATCGTGCTATAAATTTAATAACTAAATTATCAATAATAATAAAAAAATCCATGAGCAAGATTTCTCTACCTACCTTTGTTCTGTAGAGATTGCCTTTGGGTAAGGGTGGTTAACGGTAGTGTAGGTGACGGTTTGAAAAAAATCGCCATCGTCACCGCAATTGACGGAATCACATAATTGACACTGTCACCGCACCGCTAAGGTACAATAACCGTCATTGCCGGTGACAGTATTAACGGTAACGGTTATATGATAACCGCTTAAACCGTATAACCGTTGTGCAAAAAAAAAATTCTTGAGCTTTTTCATTTTTTTCACTGTTTTAGGCTGTTTAAATTTCCAACATAATATCGTAATCAATAATTATATCAAATTGACAAATATCATAACATATTCAAATATAATATCATAATCATTAACAATCATAACAAATATTAAGTTGTCCAAAAGTATAACATAATATCATATTGATTAAAGTCTAATAAAGTGTCCAACAATGTGACACAAACCAACTAACATATTCCAACAAAAGTCCAACAAAAGTATGTCACACAATCAATAATCATCTTAAGTCTCAACTAGGGGTGGTTAACGGTAGTGTAGGTGATAATTTGGCTAAAACCATCACCGTCACCGCAATTGACGGAATCACATATTTGACACTGTCACCGCACCGCTAAAGTATAATAATTGTCCTTACCGGTAAACGGTTAAAACGGTAATCGTCGGTATAAATGAACACCCTAATTTTTGAGGGAAAAGAAGAAGAAAAACCAATTAAAAAAAAAAAGGAATGAGCATGATTTTTCTAGCTACTAGTCTACTACTGGCATCGCAGATCGCACGCACCTTTATTCCGTAGAGATTGCCTTTGGGAAAAAGAAGAGAAAAACCAATTTCCCCTGAAAAATAAAATAAATGAGCAAGATTTCTCTACCTACTGCTAGCATCGCACGCACCTTTATTCTGTAGAGATTGCCTCTGGAAAAAAGAAGAGAAAAGAGGATTCGAAGTGTGAAATTCGTATCAGCAGTTGACATGAAAGATGCACAGATGAGGTAGCAAAAGATGTAAAGGAAGAACATTGCTGAAGGATTACAGGGCAAGTAGCTGTTGAAGCGCCGAACTCGGGACCAGAGGTCTGCGACTAGCTCAGCACCTTTCAATATTCTTACCAAAAAGCCTATGGCAAAAAAAAAAACTAGCTAGGCCTACAAGATCCGTGGAAGGACAGCCAGATATGACGATAATGGCTGCCCATCCTCCTCCAACGCCGCCCACCATTACCCATCCATTGTTTTGAAGCCACCTCGCTTTTCCTCACTATTAACTTTAGAAACACCTTTTTTGTGTAAAAATAGTAGGATCTTATAGATGCCGTGAATTTTTATGTTAAACAATATTTTATTAATGTTTGTGTAAAGTAAAGAGATAAATGATTTGATGTAATTGTTTAATAAAAAAATATTAGAGATACGTGAAAAAGTATAGAGAGAGAAAATTTATGTTGAATAAAAAATTAAAAAATTGTTGAAGATTGTGTAAAATGCATTGGTGTTTGTGTTTGAATTCTAAATATGTTCGGTGGTAGATTTGTGAAAATACTTAGAATTCTAAAAAAAGTGTGAAAACGAACATATCCACCGTCTAGGGTCATGTTCGTTATGTGAGAAAACTGAGGTTATGTTTGTGTTGTAAAATTTTTGGTATTGAGATTAGTGTTGATATTGAGTTTAGTGAAAAAGTGAAGAAAGAGGTAATTTTTTTATATTTTTTGTAGTGAAAAGTTATGATTTGATGGGAGATAGATTATATTGTAATATTTTATTGTGGGTTGATGAAATATTTTGTGAAATTTTGTTAGCAAACACACCCTGAGTATTCGAAACCTCAGTTAGTTCATGTTAGGCAAATGTAGAAATTTTTGAAGATGTTGTGTGTTTGTTTTCGAATTTGTCTTTAAAATATTTAAAAAGAATTATTAAACTACCCCCAACTCATGCATAGTTAAAAAAATAAAAGGGCCTGAAACTTGCATGTGGCCTACAAGGCTACAACAAAGCTGCAATGTCTCCTCTGTTGTCCCCTGTGAGGCCATCGTTGCTGACTTTTACGTCTTCTTTTTTTCTTTTCGTGGATAAAGCAATTCAGCCGAATTGCAAAATTTTGTGGTTTCGTGCTTTTGTGTTTTTTTAAAAAAATATATATAAAATATTCAAAAATTAATAAATTCGAAAAAAACAATAACTTTAAACATCATCATTAATTTTTTTACACTTCAACAACTTCTACACAAACACCAACACAACTCTCTAACATCACCTAAAAATTCACAAAATTCTCTAAATCCTACAAAAACCTTCGAATCGAACATCACCTTGGTTTGTAAACGTTTTATAGAATATAACGAATGTAATAAAATTTATAAAAGGAATATTTAAAATGTCACAAACTCATACACAAATACTAATATTTTTTATATAATTTTTAATAATTTTTTTTTACACGAATTTCAATATCTTTTTTAAAATAATTATAATAATTATCATCTTCTATATTCTTTCATCGAACTCTGATAGGTCTCCCTCTTATAGCGAAGTGATAAAATTATTTTATGGTGAGAACAAATCTCAAGTAGTTTCGATAAAAATATATTTTATTTTATTAACTTTTTAATACAATTTAAATAAACAACTACTAACAACTTTTTTAAAACTTATTACCACAACTTCCTAAAATAAATACACTACTGCAAAAATATTAGCTAGCAAATTAGCAAATGCTAAATAGTCAACAAAGACTATGACCAAGTATTCAACAACCCACATCTTATTTATTAAATTTCAATGTTTTTTTATTAAAAAATTACTTCAAGTCATATTTCTCGACCCTCTTTACTTGGGACCGGCATACCCTGCAATTCCTAGGGTATTGCAGGGTATGCAATTAAGAGAGAGAGAGACACATGAGTGTGGGTCCCACACTCCTCGAAAATACTATTTGGGCAGGGGCAGTGTGGGTTCCACACTGGGACCCACATTTTGTGTCCCTCTCTCTCCTAATTGCTCTCCTGCAATACCCTAGGAATTGTAGGGGAGCCTGATCCCTTTACTTGTACTTTAGTCAACTTACCTCCATAAAAAAGTTGGCTTTGCTTCATAGATGCGTGAAAGGACCATTGAATAGAAAATTGAGCCTGATCCCCTGCAATATGATTCTTCACTTTTTGTATTGGCGCATGGTAACTTGTTTTTAATTGGACTAATTTCAAAAGCTACATTACATTATTGTTAATATAAAAGATTAAGGTATCTAATTAGAATCTAGATGACAAATGTGTGGCCTAGATGAGCCCAAATCAACCAGAGAGGGTCGGGGGGGCCAGTTTTAGTGACGAAATTAATGATGATTAGCTCTTAATACACTGATTGGGCCCAGAGGTTTGCCAATTACCCATCAGGGCCCTCCCAAAGATCCAGTCTCTTAAGGCCATTACAGTTTTCTCATACCCTCTGAAACAAATCTTCTTCGCCACGAAAAGGTCCGTGAAAGTGTCAGTGGGAATTTTGAGTTTCACTCTTATTACATTCCAGACCGAGCAAATCAATGCCTAAGGCATGCCCAAAAGATGATAAAGTCAATCTGGGGGATCTGGCGTGTATCACGTTTCGGCGTAAAATGCCAAATTATCATAGCTACCGTGAAGCTTCGATAGAATACGTTATAATTTGTTGTCTAAATATATGGTATGTTACTTTTGTAATTTTTTTTTGTAGTATTTGAATTCAAGTTTTATCATGTTTGGTAACTCTCAGTTTCAAGTTAGGATTCGGCATAAACTTTTCATTTTTTGCCCTGAAAAAGTTATTGTTGAATGACTTAAAAACTCCTCAGCACAACATAAAAACTATAAAAAATAAAGGGTAAATTTGGAATTTTTTTTCACCCCTGCATTGGGCCTGCCATGTTGCCTGACATGTTTCCCTGAAGACGTCGAATTCGTCCCTCGAATGATGCATCCGGACTGCCATTCTTGACTAATTCTCGTGCTCTTGTGTTTTTTTTCGTTTTTTTAAAATAATCTTAAAAGTATTATTATTTTAATAAAAAATAATAAACTCGAAAAAAAAAATTTAAACATCATCAATCTCTACATAAACACCAATACAACTCTAACACTACCTAAAAATTCACAAAACACTCCAAATCCTATAAAATTTCTCAAAACGAACTTAACCATAATTGTTTAAAAAGATATATATAATGAGTAGTCTATATACTATTTAATATTATTTATATAAATTTTTATACAATATAAATTATTTTATAAAGTTTATTTATTATATTTATCTCACTCTTAACTGTATCATGCAATGAAATTTGAACCGTTCAAATGGCAATAAATCCTCGTCCGGCAGAACCCGACATGTGTTTCGGTTTAGATATTTGTCCTGATGCCATCAATGCAGCCAATTACAGAGCCGGATCGGCCGCGGACCGCGGTATCCTTTTGGGCAGGAAGCGATCAGTATGTCCCAACAACTGCCTATCAGTTTTATAAATAAACCTCGCATAAGTAGAAAGCAAAGAGCACTGTGCGATTCGACAAAATCACTTTGAGGGAAGATTTGGGGGCGTTTGTTTGTGGAAATTTCGGGGAATATTCTTGAAATTTTGGGAATCTTTACTTTATTGAGATTTATCGGGGTTTGTGAAAAGTAGAGTGTATGTGTGTAAAAGTTAAAAATTTTGGAGTGTGTTTGTTTTGTTGGAAATTTCGAATCCCAAAATTTTGGGGAAACAAGGTCCCCGTCTTTTCAAATCATGTCGATGCAATCAATGTAATGGAAGATTCAACCGATCCTTATAGATATTTTCAGCGTTCTGTCTTTTATCAATCCAGTCCAGGGTGAGAAGAGGTCTGTGTATATATTGAACTTTTGTTCGAGCCAATTAATTGGGGGAAATTATTTAATTTTTATAATAAAAAATTTATCATATAATTTCTTTTATTATAATATTTATTAAAAATCTTCTATTTCTTTATTTTTTATTAATTTCTATAATATATCTTTACTTTATAATATTTCTTAAACTTCAATACCCAAAATTTCTACACTCAAACATCCCCATCGCTTGCAGGGCAGGCACATGCCAGCATGTAGCTCTCAGAATTTATAAAAAAATTAATATTTAATTTTTATTATAATTTATAAAAAAAATTATAGAGAAGAATAGAAGATTTATTATAATTTGTGAAAACTTGCTAGAAATTGTGTAAAGGTATTAATATTTATATATGAATTTTTGAGATTTTAGATGTTAATTTTATAAATTTTGTTAAATACTTTTATATTCTATAATATTTTTACAAACGAACATATCATATACATAGGATCTTTGATCCGGACATTAGTTAGGAAAAAAAGTTGTTAATAATTAGTCATAATAAGATATATAGACAATATCTAGAGATTGATTTTATTTTCTTTTTTTTGTCTATAATTATATAATTATATATCTCTCCCTTATCAAATTATTATTTTTTATTATAATATTAATTGAAATATTTTCTTTTTTTATATTTTCACTAACTCTTATAAACTATCTTTACTTTTCACCCACTCTTATACATCAAAATTCTAACACTCCCAAAATTTTGACACGTAAATACACACTTACTTTATAACTATATGATCATCATATCTATTGTGGGCCTGTAGGCCGACATGTATCAGACGGCTTCGATTATTTTAGGAGGGGTGGTTAAAATTCAATGGTTGAGGCAAGTCAAAATAAGTCCTCTTTACCTTATCTCATTAAATGATGTGATCAAATTTATTTTTTTAAATCTTGATTTCTGCTTATAATAACTTAGAATAAACAGCCTTAGGATTAAATCCTTTTCTGGCACAATGAGCTGGCCACAAGACAAACGGGCCTAAAATTCGACAAACAAAATGGGCCTAAAAAACGACCCGCCATTCAAAACTTGGATACAAGACATTGTTGGGCCCATAACATGTTGGCCCATTTCAGTCCAGAATTACCCCTATTTACTTGGCTACTTGCAAAGCATCCTGGCCGCTATGCTCCCTGCTCCCCCCGTCTCTGGATCCTCCCTCTCCGACCCTCCCTTTTTAACTTTCCCGCCTTCTCAAAGGAGCGAAAAATAAATTTTCAAAGGAGAGAAAGTTTCCGGCAGAAGCGAACCAGAGCCAAACCTTTCAACGCCCTAATTACGAGTTAGAAACCCGGTCAATGCCGACATGGCAGCTATTATCCGAGCCCGGCAAAAATTTCCGGTGGGAAATCTCCGACCGAGACCTCCAAATCAAACACGGCGATGATTTTGATATACCTAATGGCACTCCTATCCACGGCCGCAATGGCTGTTCCCGTCTCCCTTCTATGTCCGATCTCGTCCTACAAGGCAAGCGCTTACCAAATCTCTCTCTTTCTCTTCCTTTTTTTTTCTTCATGCCTTTACTCGTGTTCTGCATTTGGGTTTGGACCACCACAGAGTGTTCTATGGTTCTGGAGAACTGCGAGGAAAGTGCTGGGGGCTTTCCCGTGTTCCGGACTGGGTTGGGAGAATCGGTCACAGTGAAACAGTCCTCGATTGCGAAGGCATTGTCTGTTCTCAGCGAAGATTCGGGTGCGCATTATGTGTTTGCTTTCTTGTTTAGACTATCCATCAATAATTGCCTTTTAATATATTTTTCCCTAAAAAATCGAATTGTTTCGGTTCAAATCATATCAACATTTGTAATTCTCGGGATATAATAATGTAATGTGACAAGTCTCTTGATGGTATCAAAGTTTTTTAGTGGTATAACTTGATGTTTGATTGTTTGGCACTCTTACTCTTCCTCTATTCACTTGGTTACCAAGAAACTGGCGATGTGAGGAGAAAGGAGAAATTGGACCCCACTTTATGCGCAGTATGGTTCTTAAGAAACTGAAATACAGGACCTGCTTGCATACCCAGGTTATGAATGTAGGTTCCGTATCAACATGTCAAGATTTGCAGCCCCAAAATTTTGGCTCATTAAATGCTGCAGTCGGGCGTGCAATTCTTCATAATTGCAGCAATCCAGCAAGATTTGCACGTAGCTGCAAATCTTGACAATTGTGTTTTGGTTTCACACTCTTCTCTTCCTCTAAATAAATCAGTGAAGTGAGTGCAACGTGAGGGAATGAAAAAGTGTGAGAGTGGGGTGCTGCAGTGACAGAGTTGTAAATTTGGTTTTCGGTGAAATCAAAGTTCTCTCCTCCGTGGATGTAGGTAATTGCCGAACCACGTTAAATATTGGTCTCTATGTGCTTGGTATTTCGTTTCTGTGCTCAACAATGAACGCTTGAATAAGTTGAAAATTTTCCCTCCTTGAAAGCCAAATTAATCAAGAATAGGAAACTTGCTTTCATGTTCCCTCATTTACTTCAGTTTCTAAGCAATCCCAGAGAACATTGCTGTCTTGTTAATACTAGATTTGATGCGTCTATAAAGTCTGATAATTTGAGACTATCAACTTGTCTTATATTGGTCTTTGGGAGACAACTTTTGTGATGATTTAGTTTATTGTGCAGGCCAAGTGCTAGCTAGGGGCGATGGATGCGGTTCCTCGAATTCTCTCTTCCAGACAGGTTCTGGGAAAATGGTCAATATATCTTCAGATGGTCTGGTTAGGGCCAAGACATTGTTGGGATTGGAAGAAGATACTGATAATGGTGTATTTCAAGGCCTTCAACATTTGGTGAAGCCCTATAAGTCCCATGGGCAATTTGGAATTCAAGGTATATCGCAGATGGAAATGAGAGAGGGTGTCAACAATTCTGAGAATAAGGATGTTATATCAGTTCCGAGGCCTTTGCTATTTTCTACGACTGGTCAATCACGAAGCATATTGAACAATCAGGCGAATCCAAACGTTTCAAACCCAGAAATGCATAGCTCAGCTCTCCAACCACCTCCAATCAAGTTCCATACTGCAGGTGGAAAATCTATATCTGTCTCTGGTAATGCACTGAAACGTGCAATGAGCCTTCTTGGTGATCCAGAGCTGGGAACTTTCTTGAATGAAAGGGATGCAGCTGATTCAGTTTTTTCAGTTTCAAAGGAGACGAGATTCACTGATACTTCATCAAATGATGGAAAAGATCCCTGCACTCCCTTCTCTCATGAGGATATGGAAAACCACCAAAATACGTTAAAAGTTTTTGTATCGCCATTGCGATCGTCTTCCAATCACATGCGGTTGTCAGTCAAGTCAGAACTTAGTATTTCAGGAAAAAATTTGATCAAAGAATTTGATTCTATCCACTGTGACAATGTTTATAGGGTAAATAGTAGTGCATCTTCTCTAGAGACATGCTTAAGTGATGGGCATGGTGATCCCAATGGTGAGGCAAAAGCTTCTTTGGCAAATGGTTTCTGTTCAACAACTAATTCATTTGGACAGTCACCAGGCAGGCCATTGGTTGATATTTCAAATATCATTGGCACATCTTGTACAAAGAATGGACAGATGACCAGTCTAAAGAGAATACATGGAAGGAGTTCCAGTTCTCCTTTCAAAAGGCCCCGCTGTTCTAAATTTACCACCCCCTTGAACAAGACAGTTCCATTTGTTCCTAATGGTAAAATTGATGCCGGCTTTCAACATATAGCTTTGTGTTTTTATTAGTCATAATGCTCCTCCATTAAGCTACATGTTCCATCAGGTTTGTCTACTTTGCCATCTGAACGTTCATGTTTCAAAAGAAGAATTTCTACACGATACCCATTTCAGATCCCACGAATGTACATCCAGGAATATTTTAAAGTGCCTCCTTCAAACCATAATGTGGTACACAGACTTTCATTTGTTTCTTATCCCTCAAAAAGTTTATTTTGCTAATGGCACTGACATTGTTTTATGCATCCAAATGATTATAGTTGGAGATTTTGTCCGACCAGGGCAGATGCATCAAATCAGCTAATGCAGAAAAGTACATGTTTCTCGATGAAACTGGCTCAAATTGCATTGGACCAGAATCTTTTTTCCACACGTTGGCTCGGTCTGGAGCATCAGCTCAATATGCTTCAAAACAGTAAGTTCTCAGAATTTAGCTTTTGCTCTTTAATGCCCCTACCCTCTTGTGGTGGGAACAACTATTTCTAAAGTCACACTGCTTCGTTTGAAGATTCTGTATTGATCTATAGAAACTTAGGTGGGAATATCAGCTTTCGACAATCTATAACTGAGCTCATATAGAATTGGGCTCAGCCAATAATGTTAAACAAGATGGCTCTGTTAATTCAGATGGTTTGAGTTCTGCAGCGCCTTGAATCTGGTTGCATTACTGTCTGTGGAACTCCTGTGCTGTTTAGCGGTTCAGGGTCAGCAGTGTGGTTGTTAATGCTCTTTTATTAATTTAGAAGATGCCGTGATCGTTAGTGTTATTTTTGCCTTATGTGCCTATCCAGGTGGGTCATCAATCACTACAAGTGGATTGCAGTGTGGTTGTTAATGCTCTTTTATTAATTTAGAAGATGTCGTGTTCTTTAGGTGATCGTTAGTGTTATTTTTGCCTTATGTGCCTATCCAGGTGGGTCATCAACCACTACAAGTGGATTGTTTGGAAACTGGCATGCTATGAGAGATGCTATCCATCTAAAGCTGCTGGAAAGTTTTTGAGTGTGTCCAATGTCCTTGAGGAATTGAAGTATAGGTATCTATTATCATATTGTTTCTGTTTAGTACTGGATGGACAAGACATCTATGAGATCAACTTGTGCATTTACATAGATATGAGAGGGAAGTCCATCATGGCCACCGTTCAGCAATTAAAAGAATTCTTGAGGGGGATGCATTGCCTTCTTCAATGATGGTTCTATGCATTTCAGCTATTTGCTCTACTTGTGACCTAAAGAATGAGACTTCTTCAGGAGCAGTGGTTGAGGCTGAAAATAATAATGCCACAAAAGTTGAGCTAACTGATGGGTGGTAAGAAAATGCTATGGACATCCTCTGTTGCTCATACTATGTATGAAGTTCTTTGGCATTTAGAATTGTCTTGTCCCACAGGTATGCAATGGATGCAGTTTTGGATGTACCGTTGTCAAAGCAGCTTGCTGCTGGAAAACTGTTTGTGGGACAGAAACTTCGGGTAATATGAATATTTCTATCTTCTTTGATTACAACATTTCCTTTGGAATTGCCTCTTACGTTTTAGTTTGTCCTGTGAAGATCTGGGGAGCAGGATTATGTGGCTGGGTCGGCCCTGTTTCACCCCTTGAGGTTCTTCTTGTCAGAAGTTTTTATTTTCTAATTGGCAATGTTTGCTTTCTTTCTTTCGAGGATTCTCTAAGGTTTTTCCTTCAATTTCAGTTGTCAAGGACAGTTAGTTTGCTATTGCACATAAATGGGACATACAGAGTTCATTGGGCTGATCGACTAGGATTCTGTAAGAACTATTTGGGTTATCTACGGGCTGATCTTAAAGCCTATTCTTTTCTTGCCGTGATCTAATGCATAGTCCTGAAATCTATTTTGGTAGGTAAAGGTGTTGGTGCTCCTTTAGCATTTAGGTGCATTAAGAGTACTGGGGGTCCAGTCCCTAGGACTTTGGTTGGAGTCAGACGTATTTACCCTGTCCTTTACAGGGAGAGGTAATTGAAAATAAAATTTTGTTTTTGCAAGTCTGTTCGGAATGATGAAACTCCTCCCTGTTGCTTTCATCTAGGTTATGTAACGGAGGGTCGATTGTAAGATCAGAGAGGATGGAGAGTAAAGTGTTGCAACTGTCCAACCAGAGGTGATGTCAATTCTTCCATAGTGACCCAATTTTTAATTTCTTACCCTATAAACATTCATTGGTAGTGTCTGCACAATGCATTAACAGACGTTAATGTTCCTTCTGAAAATTTTAGATATCTGTCCGTTCTAGTGTTTCTTTTGATGATTGATATTGAAGTACGTTCAGTAACCATGCTTGTCACAGTCTTTTCTGATTATACGAGGTCTAAAGGACATTGCCAATGCTTGTTCTTGCTAGAAAGAATGGATAGGAGTGTAGCCTATGCGGGTACAATAGGAAATAGGAATATTAGTATGACATTCCTTTAGCACATTGAATACAATGTGACATGAATACAGGGCACTGTTGAAATGAATCGATTGCGGTGGTGTTTGGGTGCCAAAATTTTGGCTTAATTAAAAAAACTACAAAATAATCTCTCTCCATCAAATCATACTTTTTCACTATAATAAATATAAAAAAATTCATTCAAATCTTCTCTCTTTTCATGACCTTTTCACCAATTCTCGTACCCAAAATTTCCAAAATTTTGGCACACAAACACACACTGGAGTATGATAAATACGGCTCCTTCTAGAAGTGGCCGCACTATATATTCTTTCCTTGGCCCTAAACAGGTCCATGCCAAATCCTATGGTTTTAACTGTTTCCCATCTTGGCTGACTAATAGGTGCTATAAATGGTGTGAAATGGGCAGTCTGTGAGATCTTTTTCCTGTTAAGGATAAGGAAGCACAAGGACCTATGATTGTGTAAAACCCCATAATCATCATGCATTGTTACAATTTTCTTTGTTTGCACCGGCGTAGTTTTGTTTTCGTCTCTATATGGTTTTATTTGGCTGCAGGCGATCTGCCATTGTGGAGGGCATGATTTCTGAGTTTCAAAGAGGCACAAAAGGCACATATATTTATGATGACGGTAATAGTGAGGAAGGAGCAAAAATTCTAAAGATACTTGAGACAGCTGCGGAACCCGAAGTATTAATGGCAGAGATGAGTCCCGAGCAACTAACGTCGTTAACTACTTATCAAGCGAAAATAGAGGTGGGTTTTGGATGTTTTGCTCGACGGAGAAGTCCTCATATTAAATGAGATTTACTAATATGAATATTCTGAACATAGGCAATGAGACGGTTAGACATGGAGAGATTAATTGAGAAAGCTTTGAAAGATGCTGGCTTAGGCGAAAGAGTAGTCACCCCATTTATGAGGGTGAGGGTAGTGGGACTTACTGAGAAAATCCATAATGGAAATGGCCGCCCTAAAGAAGGTTTGATAACAATCTGGAACCCTACAGAAAAGCAGGTGAATCCAACAGTGTTGCCATGATTTTGATTGTTCCCTTCTTTATATATTAGTTTGCCCATCTCCCTCGCCCCTTTCTCTCTCTTCTCCCACTAATTCCTCAACCCCAGTGTCTATGCATATGTGGTATTCAAGCCTTCCAGGTTAATATGGTATTATGATTGCTGAATTGCTAGTCATGAGTATGATGTAGGGACTTTCCAATTGTTTTAGTTGATTTACTCACTATTGTGACAGCAACATGAGCTGGTCGAGGGACAAGCTTACACTATTTCAGGACTCGTCCCAATCAATTCTGATGCAGATACCTTATTCTTGCAAGCGAGAGGATCCACTACCAAATGGCAACCTTTGCCTTCCAAAGTGATTCAGCACTTTAAGTGAGTCTCCATTTACTTTCCCTGTTACCTAGACTTAAAGATGACAATAGAACCAAGCTCATTGTATCCCTGTGTAGGCCTTTTCACAGTCATCGTAAAGCAGTCTTATTGTCAAATTTGGGTGAAGTTCCTCTTTCAAGGTAAACTCCATATCTCATCCTTTCCTACTGATGTTTTTTTGCTTTTCCTCTATTTCTTTTTTAGGGAAAGAGAGAGAAGTTGTGAAACTCAATAATTTTTCTTCTGGCTATTCAGTGAATTTGATATAGCTGCAGTCGTTGTGTATGTGGGAGAGGTTTTTACAGCTCCTCACCAAAAGAAACAGTGGGTATTTGTGACAGATGGCTCCATTTCTCAGTCAGAGTCAGAAGAATTATCCAACTCTTTACTTGCCATCAGCTTCTGCTCAACGTACAACGATGAGGATTCACTTGCACTGGTCAACTCAAATCTTGCAGGTTCCACGGTGAGTATTCCTGTTCCTTTCATAATCTACTCTAGAGTGCCATCTCTCTTTAGGAATTGTCAAAGACCACTTTGAGCTATGTTGTCTGTAAGAGGTCAAATTCCTCTGTTCCATAAATTGTATACGTCTAAACAATTGAAGGACATAATTGGTGCCCACAAAAAGAAGGAATTAAGTGCCTCTGATTGCTTCATAACTGAGACAATCCATAATGTCATAACTCAATAGGAAAATAACTGCAGCTCTAGATTACTGTCTCTTGAACTCTGAACTCAACAATGCATCATATGCTTGAATCTCTCTCTCTAGAACCTTTGTTCACCAGCGCCTGAGGTTCCCATCCCTGCACATATCTAGGTCGGCAGGAGGAGCAAGAGCTTCTCCTGCTCCCCTTTCTTCCATTGGCAGGCCCTTTCTGGTTGATCTGTCCATAGTTTTGCGGGTTTTGTTGTGGTGTTTGTAAGATCTCTTCTCTGGCGAGAAGACTTGTGATTTCCGTTCAGTGGGTCGCCAGCCATCCTTCGTGGCTTTTGTCCGGGAGCAGATCTACTGAGCCATGATGATTTCTAGCACTCCAATGACATCTGATTGGGCTCTGGTATGCCACCAGTATAGGTGCGAGGCTGTCTATTGTCACCCCCACAAAACACCATTTCTGCAGCCACTTAAGGTGGTGTTTTTTTCTTTTCTTTTGTTATGTGCCTACCCTGATGCAGGGGGGATGTTTTGAATCCTTCCAGCTTACTTGCATCTTTGTAGTATCTTCCAATTTAGGGTGGTTCTTTTGGCTAACCATATCTGGGTTTGGGTGAGGTCAGAGAGTTTGATTTCTTTGTAGTTGTGTTTGGATTTGGTCTCTTCTCTTCATGTAAATTGTGTTACTTTCAATTAAAATCGCTTGCTCAAAGGAAAAAAAGAACCTCAATCTAGAAGTTGGAAATTTGCTAACTAAAATCACTTTTTGCACTGTGTTAATTAGATCACTTCTAATTTTTGTTGTTGTGGAAATTCCCAACGGCTCTTCTATCTAAAAAGTGTCGAATGACAACTGCTTTCATGTCTTCTCAAAATATGCTTGCAATATGCATATGCTCGCCCTTTCTTCTACTGGAGAAATCCTTCACATGAAAAATGTCAAACCCCCCTTTCCCCGCACTCCCCCACAGACACTTCGGCACCAAAAAACCCGTAATAGTTTGTATTGGCGACAGCTTATATATTCCACATTACAGGTTAGCTTCTGTAATCTCATCAAGAAGGCAAAAGACCAAATGAATCATCTCTGGGTTGCAGAAGCGACAGAAAATTCAATCTACTTTCTGAATTTCGATCCTCCCAATTGTTCTCACCTAAAAAATGCAGCTGCCTCGGCTCAGAGTTGGGCAAAGACCTGTAGCTTGGTGTGCATTTGTGACTTTCATATATCGTGGTGATTGCATTCACATGTTGTCTGCTGTTTAATAAATTTCTTGTCCACTTTTTTGCAGACTATTGATAAACTTAGAGAGAAGGTTTTATTTATTATTGGCGATAGTAAATGCTAGATTAGGGAGCTGATCCAAAATTGACGAGTAAGTCTCTTCTCTATTCTATTTGTGTTACTTGACATGGTGACCGGGTGTCTGGCTCATACAAATTACGTGCTTATATTTGAGTTTCTCCACCTCGATGCTAATTTCATCCCAAAGTCAATGGATATAGCGAGCTCTCATCTGAATGCTTGAAAAGTTTCACTTTGCAGGTATAAATCTCAATCCTTGTTAATATGTCAGCCTCTTCTTTGTGCTTGAACTCTATTATTATTGATTTTTAATTATCATGTACTTTTCTGCAGGACTGATCCCTGAGATATTCTCAGCATTGGCATTTTCTGGGAAAGAGTGCAGTAATATTCCACTGTATATGCGGGGAAGAAACTAGTAAGCATGCTCGTGTTAGGGATTGCAGTCACAAATGCATTTTCTGTTCTATAAATCTTATCACATAGGCTTTAAGAACTTGTTTTGTATTTTTTTTGGGGGGGGGGGGGGGGTAGGAATACTTTAAGATCAATATTACGAAAAATACATGCATCGCCATCTATATGGTTTGTGCTCATCGCTTGGTTAAGTGGGTTGATTCGGTGGATGTTTTTGGTTCCTTTGCTTTTTCGGACATTCCAGCGCACGTTTATCGCTGACTTTTTGTAGTCGTTTATTGTTTTTACCGTACATAGAAAAAAAAGGAAATCAAGAAATATAAGACTTGGTTGTGTGTATGGCATCTCTCTTCTGTATCTGCCCTTTGGCTTCTTTGGCCATCCTATCCCCCTGCTTTATGTATAGTTTGTGCATCCAAAAGGGGTCGATTAGTACAGTTGGGTCTTGTTTTCCGGGTACTACTGATTGCTTCAACCATAATGGGAAGGAGAATTTAAATTGTAAACAATGCCTCTATATCCTTGCCGGTGTGTGATGAATTAGAGGCACTTCGTTCGAAATGCAGAGATTTCAAAAAGAACACAGATACAGGTTCTATGGGTAAGAAGAGTCACATTTACGTTTCGACTTGATATTTGCCTATGAGAATTGCTCCATTCCAGTACATGCACACCTGAGGGAAGCTGGCCAAGTCGAAAAGATTTGAGGTTGATGTGAGATTTCAAATCAACATGGAATTTCAACAGGACTGATAATCACTTGGCAAAAAGATAACCAATACGCATGATTAAACTCTTTAGTTGCACAATTGCCCTGCCAAAACCCTCAATGCTTTAAAATGAAAAGCTAAAGGGCCAATTCAGTAGCACGCGGAAAGAAGAGGGGGAGGAGAGGAAGGATTATTATGTCTTACTGAAACAGAGTATAACAGAAAGTAATAATCCCCATCTTCCATTTCTTGCCAAGTTGGGTTGGAGTCTATATTCGAAGCCCCTTAGCCCCTGGGTGCAAGCTCTGAACCATAAAATTTTAGGGTTGTGTTTGAGAAAGTAAAATTTTAGGTATTGGGGTTGATGAAAAAGTGAAGAGAGAGTGAAAAGGTTGGTGAAAAAATGAAAAAGTGAGGAAAAAGAGTATTTTGTAATGATGATAAAATTTTAGGTGGCTAAAATTTTGTTACACAAACTGAATACTGGTAGTGGTGGTCGCCACCTTCATGCAGAACACTTTATGTAACTAAAAGTGGAACTAGCATCAAGGTGTGGCAGGACCCGTGGATTCCTTTGATTGATGATTTTCGCCCAAAGCTACCCTCAGTTAGAAGTTAGAACCAGCTCCTGGTCTCTTGTTTGATGCTGAACAAACTGTGGACAGCCTCTTTTAACTTCGACACGCAAGAATAGAATATAGGAGATGATCAGTGGATATGGGCGGTTGACTCCAAGGGTGCTTTTTTCTGTTGGGGGAGCGTACTACATCAAACATATCATGGATTCATGGGTATAAAGCCATGTTAGAGAATAATGAATACTTAATTCAACACTGTCTATGCAAGTCGCGATCCCCAAGATATTAGCAGCATTGGCAGTCTTTTGTTGAAGAAACAAGAAATATTCCACTGCCTATGCAGGGAAGAAACTCTTGCAAGCATGCTCCATTTTGGCACTCTCTAAAGCCGGGGTTAACAAGTTGGGTGTTCTTCAAGTTGGAGTTTATTAATTAGACATTTTTTGTTCAAAAAAAGATTTTTTTTTGGGTGGCTAATTAGGGCCTAATGAATTTTTTAAAAATGAAATTCGTGAAATCTCAGTTTAATATTTTTCCTCAACAACTTGGATCGAAAAAAAAAACAGAGGCCTCCTGATTGCTAATTTGATATAAGAAAGCCTTGTCCACCTTGCGTATTGTAGGCAAGTCAGAACCACTTCCCCAATGCCAATAGCTCTCCAAATCTAACCACAGCAAATTAGCAATTGCCTCTAGATTTTGTTTCTCACTCTATTCCTGAATTACAATAAAAGTTAGATGGTAAATAAAATGCGAATACTAAGACATGTTTGTTTGTCCAAAATTTTGGGTCCAAAAAATTCTAACCAAATAAACATACTTCAAAATTTTCAACTTTTACATATATATTTCAAACTTTTCACATACCCGAATAAACTTTAACATTGAAAAGATTCTCAATATTTTATAAATATTTCCCAGAATTTTGGTAACAAACAACCCCTGAAAGTCTCTTCCCGCGATAATCAGATTTCGAACTTAAAACTCGTGTCGTGCTGGGATCTTTTTAATTGTTCGCTTTAAGCTCCCAGCTTCACAACGTTCCTGACATGTATGTGTAATGGAAAACGAAGGCTACAAATGCGATGCAGCTTCACAACGTTCCTGAAGCTGTGAATTTCGTTGATAAAATGGAAAACGAAGGCTACAAATGCGATGCAGTTACCTATGGGACAATCATTAATGCCTTCTGCAAAAGAGGTGAGACCAGTGTGGCAGTTGCGTTGCTTAGAAAGATAGAAGAAGCGAACTTTCAACTCCATGTAGTGCCTTATCAACACAGTCATTAACAGTTTATGCAAAGGACAGATCGGTGACTGAGGTTTTGAACCTCCACTCTGAAATGACAAGTAAAGGAATACACCCCGACATCTTCATTTACAATTCCTTAATTTTGGGCCCTAGCAAATCCGGCCCATGTACATGCTGCAACATAAAATCAGGCCTGACGTGTGGGCATTCAACATATTGGTGGATACACTTGGCAAAGAGGGGAGGCCTTGAAAGGCAAATAAGTCATCGATGTGATGGTTCTGAGGGGCATTGAGCCTGACGTAGTCACCTACAAGGCGTTGATTGACTGTTATTGTTTGCAAAACAAATTGGAGGAGTCTGTCAAAACATTTAATATGATGTTGATGGGGAAATGCTTGTCTTCTGTTTTCAGTTGTACAATATTGTTCCATGGATATTGCAAAGCGCAAAAGAATTGACAAGGCAACGGGTCTCTGTCGATTAATGTCAAAGGAAAGGAATTATTCTTGATGTCGTCACTCACAACGCTCTTATAGGTGGACTTTGCCAAGTTGCGCTACCTCAATCTGCTCTACCTCAATCTGCTCTAATGCTATTCCATAAGATGCTACTTTGTTGGATGACCTGTTTAAGAACAAACAATTAACCCAGGCAATGGCACTGTTTCAACAGATGGAAGACCGAGGCTTGGAGCGGAACATTGTTGTTTATAACATCTTAGTTAACGCTATGTGTAATGCCGGAAAACTTACAACTGCAGAAGAACTGTTTCACAGGTCTCAAAGGATTTAGTCACAAAATTTTTATAGCCTTTGAGACCTGACTTAAATTGAATTTGGGTATCTAACTGACTCCTAGTTTCATATTTTTCCTAAAAAAACAAAAGATCAGGAAATAATGGATACTGAAAACAGCCAAATCAAATTAATCTAGTTCATGAAACAGGAAATCAGTCAATTTTTCTGCAATGACGCCCAATGAATATGGATCCAAATAAGTTGATTCCATGCTCACAAGCAATAAGAGCAACGAAATCCTTATCCTTTAATTTCTGAACTGTAGGAAAAAACAAAATATCAATGGATAGAAGCAACTAGTTTCCAGAAGAATGAAACCATCTACAGTGGCCTTGGCAGGATCAAAACTTGAACTTTCTCTTCCATTGCTAATTTGCTATAAGAAACTCCTAAGACGACCATATCTGTACACAGTTGGTTCTACAAAAAATGGAATAGCAACTCATTCCATACATCAGGCACACCCGGCAAGCACCAATGAATGCAGTCAGAGTAACTCGCAGGATTTGACAATTGTTCAGGTCTCAATGTCTCCCAAAACTTGCGATATATAGAAGGGTGGCTGTCTTTCCGGTACTCTGAAAGTTGAGTAATGTTGATGACAGAAACCTTGGAACTCAATTGGCTAAGGACCTTGTCCACCATGCGCATTGTTGACAAGTCAGAACCACTTCCCCAATAGCTCTCCAAATCTATAGGAGTCTTCTGACCAAAGCAATTACCTTCACTTCCTGGTTCCCACTCTCGACTCCTGAATTACACCAGAGGTTCAACAAAATGATGGAAAAATATGTTCTAAATATTTTCAGTTTGGGTTAGAGATGAGGCATTGACATAGGATAACGATGTAATAAAATGCAAATACTAAAAGTCCCTCGAAACAGATTTGGAGAGAATCTAGAATTCTTCTTTACAATTCTCAGGATAGAAATTTTTGCAGCATGTTAGATATGAATGCTCGTCACCTGAAATCTAGGTCTTTCTGTTTCTATTTATTATGGGGTCAAACCAGAATTTACTCTTATAATATGGGACTGCAGTTAATTTCTAGGAGCTTACAAAAATTTAAAAGGTCGGTTATAGTTTACTTCCCATAAGAAACGAAGTGGCCTTTGGTCTAGTAATCTGGCCTCAAAACACAGCACAACTTAACGTTTTGCCATACAAAAACATGAAAAACTTGTCGGGAAGATATTTATAAAATAGTTGAGCAATTTTTGAATTATATTGAGACATTATTTAACTTACACTTGACAATTCCGGACAAGGTGGTGTTTGTGTTACATGACAAACCCTATCCATGTCTGATGCCTCATCTGAGCTTTTAATGTTTTATTAATTGCGTGCAATGAACTTGTAGCATGGAAGACATTTGATTTTTTATGGACTAACAAAAATGGACCAAAAACGCTAAAACTCTGCTAAAGTGTATCTGTTTTCTCCAGGTTCCAACTAATGATCCACAAATTGGGAAAATGAAACTCTTAAATTGTTCTAAATTAAATGAAACATCCAAGTAGATGACAGCCAAATGTCAATATCGACAAATGACCAAATCCTATTGTATTAATGACAAACTCTGATCCATTTTTTCGTCAGTCAAAATAGCAGTTTCTTAGAACAGACTAAGATTACCACTTTATAACCTATTTGAGTAGCAACAGTCCTATATCCATCTCTAAAATACAAACCCATAAGACATCCCAGGAAAATGACTTGTGCCTAACTGAAAGGAAAATGCAAACTAACGAACGGTGATGGCATATCTAATTGTTGAGAATAAAAAAGCTTTTAGCACTCACCAGAAATGTGTAGGTGACATGGTAACAAAAAAGACTCGCTTCTTGAAGGGATCAACTTTAGAAGCCACCCAGTCTGCCCATGTTCCCATGGCCAATTCCATGGCTCCTAGTCCATCTAATTCTTCACACACACCATTGTCTTCAGCACTCCATCTGCAAAAGAAGTACGAGGACTTTTAGTAATTTTCCTGTGCAACTTATTTTAATAGTCAGACTCCTGGTTTGTCTTATTAAGCTTACAACAGCTTAACTGGGCCTTGTCGCCACCACAAGTAGCTGTTGAAAACTAATATATCTGCATGCTCCCACTGTGATGCATGCTTAAGAACCGAATCAGGACGGATTATCCGCTCATCCAATCTGTGATTCACTGGGTCGTCAGAATTAGACTCGGCAAGCAACGGGGCCCAAAGAAATTCCACAGTCGCATTATATTCCTGCAAATGGCACAAAGATAAGAACACAACTATGATATTCGCAGCATATTTGTTGGGTAGTCCTAACCTCATCCCCATCCATTAGCAAGAAAAAGTCAACCCCCACAAGTTCATGTCTGTTTTTCTATTTCAACGGTTATCACCTACTTAAATTGTTCACTAGAGAAATAATTTGTAAACAAAGGTGGGAACATTCTTTTCCCGTTACACAGAAAAGTAAGATGCTCATACTTTTCCTCTAATCCTATCTAGCTTACCTCTGCTCTGAAAATGGTAAGAGGGGCATTTGGCGACATTGTCCTCTTATTTGGTGGAATCACTGCCTGTAACAGACATACCATTGATATCCATTGCCCTCTGTTGAGTGAATCCCCTACAAACATTAGCCTTTTCCCTCTCAACTTCTCCCACATTTCAGTCACATTCCATCTGATAGAAAAAAGGCCCCAAAAATGGAGAAGAAAAGTCAATTGATTCCAATCAAAAAGGAAGTGTGAAGGTCAATACTTTATACAATCTCTTGCATGACTTCAGCAAGAAAGAACTCGGATGCGAACTCTGATTAAAATACTTGGACAGTTTTATGAAGTTCGATTTCACTGATATAAGAAGCGACCAAGTGTGAGTGAGGCCTAAAATCCGTGCTTAATGCTGCCAAAGACGGCAATGAGCCACGAGGCAAAACTACGCACGGGAAGAAAACTCAACGCAAATAGAGAACTAACACAGAAGCAAAGGAATGACAGAAAAATAACCTCTTCAAATTGCAGTTGTGGGGTTGCCATCTCCGATACTGGTACCCCAAATCGGATCTTCCATGCTTGTGACAGGCCAATTGGTCCGACATGTACGGACAATCAGACTCATTGTACAGCGGATACGAATCATTATCGAACACCCATTTGCCTGAGAACACGTCACAGCTCTCAGAAGCCATTCTCCGTTGACCGGACGACGGTGACCGGTCAACCCGCGCGATTCTTCGACCGCTATAGCCTCTCGTGGAGTTGCACTTACTGAATCTATCTAAAACCTCTACGATCCAACAAAACCAACTAAAACCCATTAAACTCAATCAAAGGAAAAGCACAAGTTCAAATAGACCACAGTAAAGAAACCAACAAAAAAAGAGCGAAAAAGGTGGAGAAAACAGCTTATGGTAAACAGCCCTCGTGCTATGAAATTGCGTACCTTGAGCTGGATTTAACCGATTTGGTTTAACATAGGTGACTGAAGCTTCCGGATGATGATGAACATGATCCTCCCCTTCATGAATTTGCAGGATAGTACGTTCGTAGTGCAGGATAGTGAAAACTATGAAAGCCAGTAAGAGAATCACCAGCAAAGGGAAATGGGTTTTCTTTCTGCTCCATCGCTGCATCATGAAAGACACCTTATTTGCCATAGTGCGAGCAAGTCGGAGGCTCTCTGTCTCGCTCCCGTAAGAAATTTTGACTTTTAAGACTTCATGAAGAACATGGAGGGACCAGGGTTGTGCTGATTTTCCCAGAGATTTACACGTTCTTCTTGTGAGGAACGTTTAGGACGACGATCCAGTGCTTCCTTGCCCTTGGGCTTGCATTACCACATATTCATATTCTTTACGATTTCTACATTTTACAGTTCCTAAGGTCACTTCTCGGAAAATTATAATTTTTAGTTAATTTATTGGCCGAATAGACCATAATTGAATCAAGTTGAAATCAATTAGTTAAAGATTTTCAAAATAAAAATAATAAAATCCTATTTTATGCTCCTTGTGCACAAGAAAAAAATGGTTTCTAATAAAGTAGACATCTTGATTAGTATCAACATATTGTTCATAGCATCTAATTATAAACTTTATTGCATAATTTCTATACCTATTTTAATATTTATTTATCTTGATATTTCCATCCCTACCGAGAAGCCATATATATATATATAAACAAATGACTCTTATTTTGCTTTGGGGGGTATTTGACCTTCACAGAGGCCCAGCAGTTGGTCCCACAAGGAGAGCCGTTTGATTCGTTGTTGAAGGTTGTTAGTTAATGGTCTCATTGTCTTAATGGTATTGTCTTTGACCTTTTGGAGGTTTGGAAGGCGGGATTACCAAAGCGTGTTTTATATTAGGAGAAGGCAATGAAAATTTGAAAGAGTTGCTTAGAAAAAAAATAAAAATTGCAAGAGTCAAGAAGTTGGGTTTGGTTTCCATTTTTTACCATATTAGAGTCGGTCCATTATCATATTTACCAAGAAAAATCAAGGGTTAAAGATTTAATTTCCGTATATGGACTTTAGAACCCACTTCAAACCCATAAAGATGTCCAGTCGGCCATTAATGTCTCTAAGTAATGAATAAGTTCAAGCTCAAAAGAGCAGATACTTCCACAAATAGAGTTTCCAAAACACAGAAGCAGCTTAATTAACTTGTATGTGTAGTGTAGTATGAGACTATGAGTATAGCTTGAGTTTAATATGCCTATGCAATTCGGAAAAAAAAGTGTGAGAATCCCGAGTTTGATAGTTGATAAGAGAATTATAAAAAAAATAGATAATTAGTTAAATATTAATTAATGGGATTAAACACCTCTAAACTTATCTGGGAATCATCGAAAACAAAAAAATTCCACAATCAATAGAGAAAAAAATGCACTAAAGCTTTTCATGGAATTGAATTGCATTTAAATTGGAATATTGTAGTCATTGATCATGAACTATAAAAGCAGACAGGAGCTCGTTCCAGACATCAGGCACTCCAGGGAGGCACCAATGAATACAGTCTGCATAACTGCTGGGTTTTGCTATTTGCTCTTCAGTTAGGGGCTCCCACTGCTTCCTATAGATAGACGGATGCCCTTCTTTCCGATATTCTGAGAGTTGTGTAATGTTGAGCATTTGTACATTCACTCCTCTTGTTTTCAGTTCATCGAGCACTGTTTCAACCACACGCATCATCTTTGGATCCGAGTCGCTTCCCCAGTATCCCTCCTCCACAACTGGCCCTGTTTCTTTGTAGCAATTTTCACCACCACCCCAATCTTCACCCCTGTCAAAATATACACTTCCATTTTTCAGAAGACCTACAGTGTTCTTTGGGCATGCATATATAAAACATTAATTATTGTATAATTATCTAATGAACCCTTAGTTTAGAGATAATAATGGGGGGCAGGTTATACGAGTCAAAGATTACCTCTCATGAGTTGGTGACATGCTAACAAAAAACAATCTGGTCTTGGTTCTGTTAACATGGACTTCCAGCCAATCAGACAATGTTCTTAAAGCCATCTCATAGACACGCAGCATCTCTACCTCTTTATAAATAGCATCCTCAGGGCTTTCGAATGATCCCCACCTAGTCATCGATTCCCCCACATCGAAATGATTAGATCAGATTAGTAAGTCAATGGTTGGTTCCAAGATTAACTAATATTTGTTGGAATCACAAATGATTAATTAAGGAGCTGGTATTTGGGATACATGGGAGGAGTAGTACTACTTACAGAACTTTCATTCTGGGCCTTCTCCACCATAAGTAGGAGTCAAATACGAGTATATCTGCATCCGTCCAGTGCCTAGCATGCTTCTCGATTGCCTTGACTCGCACAATCCGATCTGGTAGCCGGTGGTTCACCGGATCATCGGAGTTTGATTCCACTAGCAATGGAGCCCAGTAGAACTCAATCGACGCATTGAATTCCTGAATTGGATTTAACCAACCATGAGCTTCTTTGTAAAAGCTGGCATGATTATGTTTCTCTAAACGTTTGGTCCAATACCAAATAACAACAACTTGTGTGCACGTCTTCAACTAATTTGGAGGAAGCAAAATGTTATACCGAAATATGATACTCACAGAGGCCTTAAAGGTATTCAAAGAGCCATTACTGTGCATGGATTTGAGCTTAGGAGGGATCCATGAATCAACAAGGCAGACCATCGAAACCCACTGACCCCTATTCAGGGAATCACCCACAAACACAAGCCTCCTGTTCCTTAGCCTCTCCAGCAACGCTGTGGCATTGAACCTTATTAACAGAGAAAAAGTTCCACAAAGCTCACATCTTCAGTCAAGATACATATATGTGTGTGTGTGTTAGGTGTGCATCCATGGCAGAACGAGAAAGATCGAGATACCTAGGAAGGTTACATTGGTGAGGTTGCCACCTCCACTTCTGATAGCTCAAGTCATTTCTCCCAAACTTCCCACAAGCCAGTTGATCAGACATGAACGTGCATTGCTGCTCTTTGTACAGAGGGTAAGTTTGGTTATCAAATACCCATTTGCCAGAGAACAAATTGCACTTTGACAACAGCTCGTTCGTTCTACTCTCCAACATTCTTCCACTGTCTTGGGTGAGATAAACGGCCGTAATGATCAAGACTGTGATGAGGAGGGCAACAAGGGATCGGAAGCTGCTTCTGACTGATCCCCATGTTCCAATAACTATTTGGTGTTTCTTTGCCATTCAATCAAAAAACTATTGTTGCCTTTGTGTGTGATTCAATTTTCCTCCTTTTTGAAGTTTCTAGCGGTTGGTGAGAAATCATTTTTCATGCTGGATTTTCCCGAATTAGGAGTAGTGGAGGTGCATTGTTTTTGGTGGTTTGCTTAAAGGAATAGGAAGTTTGATTTGCACGCACTTTGACTTTAAAAACAAACATCATAGATGAGAGAAAACGGTCCTGCTATAGTTATTACTACCTTAAACCTGCAGGTTTAAGATTTAAAATATCAACCTTTTCCGAGATATTTTCATCCATTTTTTTTTTCTGTGGAGATACTCACGAACATGCATCAATATGTGGGTAATAAGTAACTTTCGACAAACCGATTGATGTCTGTCTGGCCGTTTCGAAGATGTCTGTTTTTCATTATCAAATATTGAGAGATACTACAATATTGATGTTGTTAATTAAGAAATTGGACTCGGGTTTGGAATTGGATTATGGATTCAACCTACTCAACGGCGGATTAGGTTAGGTTTGTTGACATCTCCACATCCATGGTCGTTGGAGTAAATTAGGAACCTCTAAAAAAGACTCGAAGCCCCACCGCTAGCCTAGCTCTCATGGACTTGAACCCAAAACCCACATATAGTATATACTCGATAGCATAAAAAAGATGGGGAAAATACAATTTTTCACCCACAAACTACTATATATTTTACACTTTGCACAATAAACTACCAATTTTGATACATTGCATCCTCTAACTATCAATTACACTTTGCACCCTATGTCAAATTTGTAGTCTAAAATGACTATAATACCCTTGACCCATTTTGCATATATTAAAGATATTGTTGTCAATCCATTAATTTATTAAGGGTATTATTGTCAAATGGAGGGTGAAAAGTGTTTAATATTAGTAGTTGGAGGGTGCAATGTGTCAAAGTGGGTAGTTTAGGGTGTAAAATGTCTAACATTGGTAGTTTGAGGTTGCAATGTCTTAAAGATGGTAATTTGGGGTGCAATGTGTCACTACCCTGATAGTTTGTGGGTGAAAAGTGTATTTTCCCCAAAAAAGATAGAAGTACTATTCGCTAGGCTAATCGCTTATGAAAATGAAAGTGTGTCCACCACCACTGAGGTGACACTTGAGTTTGCTATAGTTTCTCCTCGTAGCGTGCGGTTACGTGTTTGAACCGGTTTGTTGTGTAGTTGCATGAGGCAAATGCTGCTATATATATATATATATTAGGGCTGAATAAAATCGGACCGCGGATCGGACTGGACTGTAACATCGGACCGAATTTGCGGTCCGGTCCTATTTTTTTTAAATGCGGTCTGGACCGGACCGCATTTATTAATATAGATATTTTTTAATATTTTTTAATACAAATTACAAACTTAAAAAGGTTAATTTTAATCTAAACTAAAACTCTACACTTTTATATGCCCTTCCCCCATCGAAATTAACATAAAAATTTTTAAAAAAATTTAAAAAATGAAAAAAAATTGAAACCGATCCGGTCCTCTATTTTAGTAGGACCGGAAACCCGGTCCAAAAACCGGATCAGAAATCTGGTTTGGAGCCCTAATATATATTTAAGGCCCCAATTTCAAAATTTTATAGGTGTTAGCAATCTTTTAGAGTCAAAGCCTTTGAATTGGTAATTATATGTAGCAAATGCTGCTATATATATTCAAGGTCCAAAATTCAAAACTTCATAAGTGCTATCAATCTTTTAGGATCATTCTAGAGCCTTTGAATATATATATAATTACCAATTCAAAGGCTTGTAGTGAGCATACCAGCAAGGCTCAAGCCTTAACCATTAGGCAAATCCCTTAAGGTTGACCGGGGTAGCTTTATATTTGATCGTATTTCGATGGGGCTGCTGTGACAGGCTCACCTTTCTCAAGATCGATAACAATTGCTCAAATTGAAGATCTCATAATAGGTGGGAACCTCTATACACATAGAGTGTGTTTGTGTTGTAAAATTTTTGGTATTGAGTTTAGTGTTGGTATTGGGTTTAGTGAAAAAGTGAAGAGAGAGGTAATATTTTATAATTTTTGTAATATTTTATATTTTTTTATGGGAGAGAAAGAGATTATATTAGAGTATTTTATTAGGAGAGATATAAAATTTTGGGTAAAATTTTGGTTGCAAACGCAGCCTAGTTAAGTCCAGGGGTTATTGCGTTAGTTGTTCCTTCCTGCCTTTTTCTAAAAACGAAAGAAAGTGTCAACAATTTTTATTTTAATCAAAATAGCAAATTCATTAAAAATCAATGAGGTTCAAAAACCTTAATTACATGCTCTAAAGGGCTACTTAGATCTTCCGTAGAGGTGATGAGCTAACGAGCAGAGGGAAGTCAAAAGGCCTTACACAAGCCCACATCAGGCAGAAAACCCATAAATGGTAGCAAGTTGAGATAACCAAAGTAAAAGGAAAGCCGACGGCGAAGGGAAGCGGTAGAGCCAATCATTTCATTAATTTGGTCGAAAATTAGAACTGGGCGATTAATCTCTTATGGCATGAGGAAAACCGTTTTAATCTGTTTTTATTAATTGCAGACCAGATATGTGCCTATTGAACCGTCAAGCAGCTTGACGCTAAATCAACCTGAAAAGGGAATTCTGAATGTCGAACCGGTCAATTGAAAAAAAGGAAAAAAAAAAAAGATTCGAATTGGCTAGAGAATGAAAATGACATTTTATGGGAGGCTTGGGAGCCATGACAACTTGAACAGATGAAACTCGAAGAATAGGGCACCCGGAAGATTGTTACGTGTACAGGCAGCTCACTTGCTAATTACCTGGGCATGTTTGTTTACACCAAATTTATAGGATTTGTATTATATTTTTATATTTATAATTCAAACATAAAAAAATATGTATTTCAATATAATACTTTATTTTTTTTACAAGCATCAATTTCTTGTAACAACTTCTACTCGCATGACAATACAACTTTAACATTACCTAAATATTCACAGTTTTATCAGAATCCTACAATTTTCTTCCAAACGATCATACCCTAAGGTTTTTTGTATTTTTTGTCCTTCACTCTTTTGCTGCTATGGATCTAAACAAATTAACCCATCAACGAATCCGCCTCCCAGATAGGAGTCAATCTGGGAATCAAATGCTCAACATGTCTACTAGCATTTTAATTAATTGCTAAATCATGATCAAAGTTTTCTTTTCGTTTCTATTTTTCTTTCATTGGTTTTATAGTATCAAACGCCTAGGAGAAAAACAATGGTATGGTAATAATATCTCACCTTTTTTTTCATTATATCTATACCTAAGAAAACAAAATATAACATAAAAACGAATACATCACTGGATTTCATATGCAACTTGAGTTTTTATAATTGATAAATACATTTTGCACTATCCAATTATAGGGGTCTCGACACTTTGCAATCTCATATATTATTTTGGGAATTTAGCAGTTTAGTTCTTGAGTTTTATCTACCTTTACTTTTATTTTTTTTGTCTTTGAATTTAATTTTTTCAAATTTTAGTCTTTAAATTTGCATTTTTTGACGAAATGATCATTCCGTCAAGGATCCGTTAGTTTCCCTAACGGAAGAACCACTTCAGCTGCTGATGTAGATGGACTTCGAAACTCACCGTTCTGGAAAAAAAAAGTCAAAGAAAAACGCAGACGTTTAATTTGGCTGAAATTTGGAACTTGCAACTAACGACATGCCGTTTTGAATAGCTTAAATTTAACTGCATCTTTTTTCGACTAAGAAGTGATTCCAAAAAAACAAAGTGGTTTGTTTTCTCTCCTTTCTTTGCTCTTTTGCCCCCTCCCGTTAGCGTTCCCCCACCCTTTGGGCGAAGGGAGGAGGTCGTCCTCCCCTCCCGTCTGCCCCCCTCTTGGCCGGCTGTCGGCCGGTCAAGCTTTGTTTTTTTGTTGGTTTTTTATGCTTTCAATAACAATGGTGGTTTCGTGTCATAGGTTTTGCCTTGGTGGAGCTCTCTTGGCGACGACAGGATGACTTCCGGTGAGCTCATGCCCCTTGGTCAACTTCTTCAGCTCCGATGCTTCAACGTTGTCCCTATCCGGCAGCCAACCTCCGGTCTTTGTGTAATGAAATCCATCATTGCTTAAAAAAAATACGTGGTTCCAAGCTCGGCCGGACCTACACATTGAGCTCAGCATAAAGAAGATTCAAAATACTCAGATTCTGCAACTTCCCAATAGACTTTGTGATTGAACATCTGAGTGGGTTGTACGAAAGGTCGAGTTTGCTCAGTGATTCCACAGAATGGAATTTTTGACAACTCGTTGCCGCCCAGAGAGAGCTCTTTCAGGTTTTGAAGATTGGATATATAAAATGGAATTTGGCCGTAGAGGAAGTTGAAAGAAAGGTCGAGGGAAATCAGGCCGGAGAGAAAGCACAGAGAGGGAGAGAGTGGGCCTTTGAGGGACCGAGTGGGGAGGGCGAAGTGGGTGACCCGACCGAGTTGGCAGGTGACACCGACTCAGTCGCAGTGTGGGGTTGATGGCTTCCAATGAGAAAGATTGTGTTGGTCGTCAAGTTAGTTTTTGAAGGCCAGGAGAGCTTTCCTTTCTGGGTTTCGCTCAGTTTGATCTGAGAGGGAGAACGAAGCTCAAATCAGGCATGCCGTCCTGACGAAAATACAAAGACGGATTTAAAGGAATGCAACCAGATAGACAATTGTGGGAAAGGACAAGACATTGTAACTGAGCCAAGTCGCCAAGTTTCTCTGGAATAGAGCCATTGAGAAGGTTATTTCCAAGGTCCAATGGGCAAAAGTTATTGTGTGAGTGTGTGAGTGGATGAATGAGATTAGAAGTTGAGAAATCTAACGGCTGACAAAATGTCACGTCAATTAATGAATCCGACCCACGAACCCAACCCGCACAACCGACCCGGTTTCATTAATTGACGTGGCATTTTGTCAGCCGTTAGATTTCTCAACTTCTAATCTCATCCATCAACTCACACACTCACACAATAGCTTCACTCACACAATAACTTTTGCCCATTGGACCTTGGAAATAACCTTCTCAATGGCTCTATTCCAGAGAAACTTGGCGACCTGGCTCAACTTCTAATCTCACCCGTCCACTCACACACTCACACAACAGCTTTACTCACACAATAACCGGCCTCGATCCAATGTGGCAAGTGCAGTGCAGTCTCCAAGCTCCATTGGAATGTTCCCTTCCAGCAGATTGGAATTCAAATTAAGAACGAAAAGAGCTGTGAGATTACCAATCTCCCTGGGTAGAGTTCCCCTCAACTGATTATTACTTAGAACAAGCCTTTCCAAAGCAACTGCTTTGCCAATCTCCATAGGAAGATATCCCTCCATCATGTTATTCCCAGCAGAGAAGTGTTTCGTTTAAGGTCGAAAAAAGATGCAGTTAAATCTAAGCTATTCAAAACGGTGTGTCATTAGTTGCCACTTCAAAATTTCAGCCAAATTAAACGTCTGCGTTTTTCTTTATGACTTTTTTTTTTTCAGAACGATGAGTTTTTGAAGTCCAGCCACATCAGCAGTTAAGGTGGCTCTCCCGTTAGGGGAACTGACGGAGTAATCATTTCGTCAAAAAATGCGAACTCAATAATTAAAATTTGAAAAAATTAAATTCAAGAACTAAAAAGTAAAAGTAGGTAAAACTCAAGGACTAAACTTCTAAATTTGCTATTATTTTTGTCACATTGCATTTACAAACTATTTATTTCATATATACATTTCACATTCTCGGTCAAAATTATCAGTTTTGACAAAAATTTATTTGTTGGCCTTTAAAATTATAATTTTATCCTCATAAAACGATCACGACCAAAAAAACTATGGAGAAAAAATTGTCATTTTACACGCCGAGAAATCATTTTTTGTTCAAATTAACGGAAAATTTTAACATATTGTACAAAATATCTGAAATCAATAGTTAGTGAATGCAATGTGACCAAAATAATAAATGAGAGTGTAAAATATCAAGACCCCATAATTGAAGATAAAAAATGTATTTATCTCTCTTTATAATTATTTTCCTTCCCCAATCTATTATTATTCAACAATTTTCCTTTGAAACTTCCACAACATTATCTTTAATTGAATTTTTTCTTTCCCTATTACTCTAAAGTTCGTAAGACTAGCTAATGTTAGCCAGTAGTGTTCCATTTTCATCCTCACATCTCCACTTTTCTTTTTCAAGAAAAGAAGGAGAGATAAATACAAATTTCATTCATTAATTATAGTAGGTTTAACACTGAGTACGCTAAAATTAGTAGCTTTGAAATATTGCACCCTTCAATTAGTAGCTAATCTTAGACAATTTAGCTTAGAAAAAAAATCTTAGACAATTTATATAATCTATCAAATTACGCAAATTAACAATAATGCTCAAACTTACTTTGCATACGTTCATATCTAAATAGTATTGTTGTCCACTTATTAAAAAGAAAAAAAGAAAGAAAGAAGAGAGTATTGTTGTCAACTTTGATGCAAACGGGATTCACAAGGCTTGGAAAAATTCGAAAATGATCGAGCCAAGAGAATGGGATATTCTTGGGATGTCACTCAACCAGGGGTAGCGGAAGCCACTTGACGCTACTAATCGCGAATGCCACTCGACGCGACCAAGCCACTCGCTTGAGTGGTAGGAGGATGTCACTCAACTCCAAAGCAAGATACACTTGCAAGAATTATATCTTTGAATTCAAAAGTTCTTCCACTTTATTTTGGATGATCACTCATATATAGAGTTCATTACATCATGGTCAAGCTAGAAAAAACGGAATAATAAAGTTTAGATAATTCTAACACAAAAGAAATTAAATGCACTTTGAAATTCACTGTTTGTTTTCAGTCCCGACGTCCCGTAGTAAAAACTTCATAACCTTTTCTAGGAATCTTCAAATGATCTGAGTTCAAGTGAGTTTGAACCTAGAGACGTAGAGCTTTCCAACGATATATCACACGCTTGCTAACTCTTCGTAAATCGTTCCAGCCGAGATCCAAGTGATGTTTTGTTACCTCGGCCAGAGATGCAAGTGATGTATCGTTTTTCAGGGATAGTTATTCCGAGATGCAAGGGATGCTCCTGCATCAAACTTACAAGTCATTGAGATCATTGTCGTAAGTGTAAAATACTAAATTTTGGTGCATTTCGATAGAAAAATTGAATGGAGGATGTTAAGTATCTAACATTAGTAGTTGGAGACTGTAATGCATTAAATCTAATAATTTATAATATAATGAGTCAAACTCTTCTTCATATGTGATGAGTGAAAAGTATATTTATCTGAAATAAAATATTGTCGGATTTGGTGTTTGGTTGCTTGTAATGAATTCTTTATAATTGCTTACAGCCCCACAAAAAGTCTTTACCTTTGTCTTGTATCTAAGTTTAGGGTTGAAAAAATATTAACTTAGAAACTCTGATGCTGATAAATACACATAGGATTAAAATCCCTCAACTCAGTACACTATTTTATTAAAAATCTGTGAAAAAAGCTAGGATAATGTTTACTATAATAAATAATTAATATTAACAATATGAATCGAGCATGTACTTGCTCTTAAACAAAAATATTAATGAAGTACTGGTTATTTTACTCCAAGATATCATTGTCTGTAGTAGTTAATAGTTATACTAATATAAAAATATATATATTAAAAAAGTACTTTATTGTATCTAAATATTTAACCGCTATCATCAGCCTATAAACAGTGCAGTGGTCTGGATAATAACCAGTTTGAAAAGTTAGCTAAGAGCATTCCTAGTAGGTTCTCTATTCTAACATTTTGGTTAGAATAGAGAACCAATTTAACAAAAAAGCCAAAAAACACTCTTTAACAGCTTATCTATTTTAACAGTTTTTAGCTAAAAATTTTAACATGTGAACAGTGGTTCTCTATATTTAGATAACCACTGTTCACTTCTCTATAATAAAATATTAATATTTTTCTTATTTTTTTCTTTTTCTTTCTCTTTTCTTAATACATTTTAGACTAAATAAAGACTAACTTAATACATTTTAAACTAAATAAAGACTAACTTAATATATTTTCAAAAATATGATCGTTAAAATAAGATGACTATTTATAAATATGACCGTTAGGATAATTTTTTTTTAAAAAATCTAATCGTTGAGATAAGATAAACTTAAAAAATGCTGAGCGTTAGGAAAAGACAAAAATTAAAAAATCCACCCTTTTTAGGATAAGACAAATATTTAAAAATATAACCGTTACAATAAAACGAATATTAAAAAATATAAATGTTAGAGAAATAATAAAGAAATATTTGAATAATAATATTTAAATAGAATAGTAAAAGTAGATGGTTAAAATAGAGAAGCTGCTGTGGGTGTTTTTAAAAAGTTGATAGTTAAAATAGAGAAGTGTACTTTTTGGTTAAAATAGAGAGCCAAATTTGAATAAGCTACTAAGAATGCTCTAAGAGAGCGACCCACGAGAAGAAGAAAGAATGGGTGGCGTGAACGCATTCAAAGACGATCATTAAAAGCAGCCTCCTCCCTCCCAACTTGCACACCAACTTGCAGAAGCCGTCCACTCAAAGCCCCAGCATTCAGGAAGAAAGAGAGTACAAATCGCAATATTATTATTAATATATTTCCTTTTTTCTCTCAACTGAACTGTAAACACAAACAAACAGATAGAGATAGAGACTAGAGAGACAAAAAAACAAACAACTCGCATGCAACTTGCAAGGTTAGTCTCTCTTTAACAGCTAGTTCTGAGTTTTCAATTCAACTAGCCCTAGCCCCCGGCAGCTGTTGTTGATTCCCATCACGTTATATCTACATGTTTTTGGTATTTTTAAAATGCAACATGCTCCAAACGTATCCCATCACTACCTCATCCTGGAAACTTCGAGGTTCCACCAAATGCAGTAAACTAAAAAGTCACATTATTCTCTCTCTCTCTCTCCTTTCTTTACCAGAATTTTCTTCCCCACCCCGTCGACGTTCATACTGGCTTGAAAAAGGACAAAAGGTAGAAAAGATAAAGTTGAAAACAATCTGTTCCTTGCAAAAAGCCCATTTCACGAGTCTTGGAACTATGAAATAAGTTCCCCGAGCTAGCTAGCATTATTTAGAATATGCAAATCTCAGTTTACGACTTTATTATTGATCTGATTCCCACTAAGTTTTGGTTTGTGTAGAGTAGAAATACATTCAAATATTATATCCTTCATTCGTCCAATCTTCTTGAGATTTATTCCTAATGACAAACTTGCAAAATATACCTGCGTTTTGTTATTAGTTGTGACGAGATTCGTTGTTATTTACAAGCCCTCTTTCACGACCCCATACTTCCTCCCAAAGCTGTTAAAGCGGGGGCCATTTTCTTTCAAACCTAAACCAGCTTAGCATCTAAGCAGAACGCCATCCTTTTCTCTTTCTATTTTATTGCACCTTTGGTGAAACAATTAAAATTTCGAACACCATGTGCATGCATGAACATACCCTCAAAAGTTTCCGAGGTGGTCCTACTCCTCCTACGTATAAAGACATAGATCTAGTTAATATTGTCGCATAACTCTGATCTATATCTTGAGATTATACACTTTTATCAAATGGGTTTATCAATGTTATTGAAATTAGCAAAAAAACAAAAACAAAAAACGAGATAAATATTTTAAGAAGAGAGCCTAAAAAGCTCGCATCATCTCCGTCGTCGACTCGTCAGGGTCGCCATAACTTCTGGATTATTTTTAGAAGCTAGGCGATTGGCGGTTTCACGTGGGAAGGGTATATTACACACAACCACCGCTTCTTTGTGGCGTTTGTTTGTCTAAATTTATAGAAATATATATATATATATAAATTTTAAAATTTTTAAAATATATTTATTTTGCTCGAAATTTATATACCCAAAATATTAGATAAACAAACCCCACCAATTATATGTTTGTTTGTAATCACCACCGCTTGTATTATAATATCTGAAGAGCAGAGCAGGCTTTCATTCTGTTGGTCTTCCGGCTATCTAAATTTTCCGAGTTCTGACATTTTTTGATCGTACAGTCTCCACTGTCACCTAATATTTCTTTTCCGTTCTCTTTTGTTTTAAATTATTGCCCTAATAAATAAGACATAATTTATACAAACTGACAAACAAAACGTCGGTTGTATCGACGGCATTGTATATAAAAACGCCGTAGAACAGCTGCACAGAGAACTGGTGGAGGGGTGTATGTCAGAATTCTTTGAATATTATTACTACATAAACAAAAATATAAAGTAAATGAGATGAGAAATTGAGAACTAGGTCCTACGACTCACAACGGATAACCACAAAAAACCACGGCTTTCTACCGTAGACAATGATTGCAGGATATAGTATTGTAGTTGTAGCGGAAGGAAATTACTTTCATGACGACGACTCGTTGCGTCGGGACAAGTTCTCGGCGATCTGAGCCAGCGACTGGAGATTACAGCGAACGATGGTGTCGACGAACACGAATGTGTCCTCCTTGGTGTTCCCGGGCGGGATGTCGACCACATAGGACTCAAGCACGACGGTGCCGTCACCATCGGGTGAGGGATGGAGTGTGGTGACCGACCTGTAGTTGGCGAGGCGGTGGTCACCTCCGACGACGCTGAAGCTGATGACGTGACGCTCTTCGTCGAGGATCTCGAGGCGCTCGGTGCTGTGCCCGGCGGGGAGGCCCGAGACGACGTGGACCTCGCGGAGCGTTCCGACGTCGCCGTCCCCGACGATGACGTGACAGCTCTTGACGAAGTGCTTGTAAGCCTGGGGGTTATCAAAGCGGCGGACCACCGACCATACGGAGGACACGGGGGCGGATATCTCCTGAACCACGGCGGAGCAGCACTGGTTGGGTCCCACCGCGTGGGTGTGGTAGCGTGCAGCGCTGTCGGGCACCGCGATGCCGCAGTACGTTAGAGGGGACCTCTTCTGGAACTGCGTCGTTGTATTGGTGGCGGCTGTGGTGTTGGTGCTGGGGTTAATTCTGTGAAGCAGGAGAGACGATTTGGGAGGAGTCGAAAGCATTTTTCACAGCACTCTTACCTCGTTGACTGGAAAAGATCGAAAAAGTTGTGGTTTTGAGATTCTGGGTTTAGTTCCTGTTGTGGTTGTATCTATGTTTGGAGGTATATATATCAATATATATATATATTGCAGAGGGAGAGAGGGGGTTAGTCGCTTTCCAACTCTGCAAGAGGTGGCTCTGGGTGCTCTTTCTAGTGGCCGATGTCTGGGAGAGGAGGAAAGAAAGAGAGACGGAGAGATCCAGGGAGTTAAATCAAGTTTCACGTGGGACGATAAAATAGAGCCCAGTGGGTCTATGTTCAATTACAGGAATACCCCTAGATTTTAAGAAGGTACATTAATTACATTTCTACCCCACCCATTTGGAAATATCTATTATCTAGGGATGTAAGACCGGAAATCCGGTCCGATTTTTGGAGGACTGTTTCTCTGCGCACTAAGTAGAGTGCCTCCTGCACAGTATATATATACCTTTATTTTTAAAAAATATATGAATCTGGTCCGGTTCGATCGGTTTCTAAAAATTTTAGACCGGACCGGACTGCATTAATCCGGTTTTATGAATCCGATCCAGGCTGGACTGAATTCATCTGATAAAAACCATAAAATCGGTCTGGTCCGGTTCGATTTTGTGATCCGTTCCGGTCTGCGGTCCAGTTCTGCTCAGCCCTATAAATATCAACAAGGTGGAGGATGTAGCGAAAGAAAAGATTGAGGTTTATGCTAAGCATGATTATAATATCTTTTCATATTTTTTTTCTTAAGCATCTAAGAATTTCGTTCTAAAGATCTATTCAAAGTAAAAGCCTATTTAATATTATTTTTCAAAAATTCAAATCTTTATAAAAACATTTTCCATTAGAGTTAGTCAACTTACATGATGCTAAGGTTTTATTCAAAATAGCCAGTAACTATTGTCTTCCAAATATAAAAGAGTAGAGCCCAAATCTGGCGCATAATTTGATGGATAAGTTTGACTTGAAATTTGGATTTTGATTGGTAATGTGTTACATCTCTACATGTCATGCATGATGCATCTAGTATTTTATTTTAAAATTAAAGAATATTTTCTTTCTCATTTTTCTATATTGTTTAATTTGTTTTACACTTGAAAAGAGCAAAAGATCATCAAAGTCAAAGTTAAATACTCTAGCTTGTGATTCTATATGTTGGTGTAGGATCCAAGTAGCACACAAATTGTAATGGGAGAAAAAATTATGGGGAAAATACATTTTTCACCCACAAACTATCATAAATTTTGCATTTTTTTACACATTTTTTTCAAATTTTGAGACTATAATGATGATAATGCCCTTGACCCATTTTATATATAGTATAGATATTGTTATCAATTTATTAATTTCTCAAGAGTATTATTGTCAAATGGAGGGTGCAAAGTGTTTAATATTAGTAGTTGAAGGGTGTAATGTGTCAAAATTGATAGTTTAGGGTGCAAAATGTCTAACAATGATAGTTTGAGGGTGCAATGTGTCACTACTCCGGTAGTTTGTGGGTGAAAAATATATTTTCTCTAAAAAAAATTATATTTTTATTTCACCCTCAACACTAGAGAAAAAAAAATTGACCATGAGATGAAGTTACTTGTGTAGGATCCAAGTAACTCGGGCAAACTGCAGGGATTTTTGTGTCATTTCGGAGGCCCACTCCACTTGCCCAGTTGTCCTCAAGTGAAGTGGCATGGTGGTAATAACGGTGGACAAGAAGGCCCATATGGCTGACATTGCTCCCAAAAAGATTAGCAAATGGACGATCAACTTGCAGGGGAAGCGTGCTGCGTAATCAGGATTAAGAGACAAGGAAGGATTTGCAAAGACAATATATATATTTAAAATTGGACCAATTTGATTTCCCTGAACTTCAATTGCTTAATTGCGCTGATTAAGAAGGTTTTAGTTGATTATTTATTATCCTCAGTTAGCCGGCGTTTACTCTTCCATGCCCCCCACCCGCCAAATCAGCCGTGTTTGTCTAGCAATCTCTTTTCTCTTTGTTTACATGAGCGTTTGCTGCTTTAACGTGAGAACCCTTTTTTTCTGGTCCAGCCATCCAACCACTCGGTCCAAGACTTGGACCTTCAGGCTTTAGCACATGATAGTATGATACACCACCTGGAGGCTTTGTTTGTTTGTTTTTTTGCCTTCTTGAGTTTGATTCCACAAAGGGTGACTTGAGTAATTCCAACAGGTTAGGTTAGCGTAGTGATTAAAGTTTGAGTTGTGGCGGTTTGTTCTTTTCGAGAGGTACTATTAATCTTTTGGGACTATCCCAAAACCTTAGACATGATCATTACCCGGTTTGTGTAGAACAACAGAATTGCACATGTTTCAAGATTAATCGAAGTGCGCGTAAGTTAGCCCGAACACACACGGTTAAAAAAAAATAGTAACTTAAATGAAAGATTGTAGACAATCTTAAAATAGGTCTAATTTATGAAGCTGCGATCAATTGCAAAGTCTGAGATGTTGATGGAACCATCAAGATCTTTACCCATGAATAGTTTGATGTATAAATATGAGTGCTCCCCACTATAGAATTTAGTCAGCTTAATTCGTTTCCAGCTTAAGACTTCACCTAATTTCTTTAATCTAATATTGATTCCTTTTTTCCCCCATTAAATAAGTGGTTAATTATATCACCGGCCCCCTCCCACTTGGGCATTTAAAACAGCAGCACAATCCCTTCTCAAACAAATTCAGAATCTTCTTATTAACTAGCTCTAAATAATTAATCATACTACTTGCCAATTAGCAAGGTTTAAATAATCTTACTGCTTGGCTGCCATGCCTTGGGATGAGTACCAAATTTTTTTGTCCTCTTTCTACCTCACAATGCTCATATTACGATTTCTTAATGATTTCAAGTGTTAAGAGTCACGATCATTTTCGAGGAGGGTCAAGGCAACATATATGCCTATCATGATTAATATATCTATATATTCAGGACATATAATATAATGTTAATCCACATCAGCACTTAGTAGGACCCTACTAGGAAAATAATATTTAAAAAAACGACATCCGTTATCTTTATATCTCCTAATGTTTTTCTAGGCGAAAAAATGAGCTTAATGACGGTGTCATTGTCCCGACCCACTTAATCTTGAGCATATATATTCATATCCTTTGGCTTATTAAAGTTTATAAACTAGCACATCAATATATACCATATAGGGGGTCGGTCGTAAATAAAGCATTTATTATTAATTTTGAAGAAATTAGAGAAGAATAATACAGATACAAAATATGGTATTTCGTTATGCAAGGAAGAGTTTACTTTTTACGAGAAAATCTAAGGATGATCAATCTGAAAATTTCAGGGGATGACAACATGCTGCATGCATGGAGAACATTTCTACAAAAATTATCTGATTTTCATGAGGATTTGATCTGGATCCGATTTTATGTCGTTGTCTGATGAAACGGATCAAATGATTCCCACGTCCAAAAGGCGTGCATCTATGAATATCCAAGGCTATAATAAACCTCTTCAGGATTGTGATGGCTTGTGTCATTTTCATGTTAAGTAAAATTAAGTGGAAAATCTTGGAGAAAATTACCCAAGAGAAAAGACAATCAGTCCATTTTTTTTCTCGCCAAAAAGAGTGGAAGAGAGCAACTAGTGTAGCCAACTCCCCATAGGCGTGACCATAGAAACTCATATTCGTTGCATAATATTCTGATTGAGCCAAACTACCTGCCCGGTAAGTGATGAATGTCACCACAGACGCCCCACCAGCATGCTAGTGTCCATTTTTTTTTCCAAGCAAAGATTCATAAATAAAATAAGTAGTCTACGTACAATCACGGGGGAATAGGGGATTATCATAATCCAAAATTTCAATAGGGATACAACTGATAGGAATTGTTGCAGCAATAACCCATTTAGCAAGGTTATGCGTCAGCCGATTAGCACCTCGCCTAACATGAGCCACTCTCCAACGTGGATGATCTTCCAGCAGAGATTTAATAACCTGAATGAGCGAAGCTATAGACCAATCAGATTGGAATTTTGGCATACAAAGTGCATTGCAGACTTGAAGGTTGTCCCATTCAAAAACAACAAGAGGGTAGTCAAGAAAATAAGCCTCCTGAACAGCCAATAAAGCTGCTCGAGCCTCTCCCACCAGAGGAGTACTAGGAGGCACTCTCTTTGTCCAAGGAAAGAGGACATTTCCACTACTATTTCTGCACACAACCGCAAGCATGGAAAAATCAGGTCTAATGGCAGCATCATAATTAAATTTCCAATCATTGCTAAGAGGTGGAGACCATTTGCATATTTTATCGAAAGCAACGCTCTGCTATGCCTTGGAATGCTTAGTAAACAAACTTTGGATTCTACGAAGAATGGTGCCAACATCTTCCTGTCTCTTGTTATGAATTATTTGATTTATGTAAGACCATATAACATCCATCAACACAGTTGCATAACGAATGAAATTTGCCATATGTTTAATGGGGAGGGAAAGAGATTAATTAGATCTAAAATAAAAGAGATCCAGTTAGATATACTAAGGTCCCTGAGCTGCAAAGTATGGAGCCCCCAAAGAGATTCAAGCCATGCTATAGAAGCCAACAGACAGTAGAAAAATAAATGGACAAGAGACTCCTCTTCCTCCATGCAAAAAGGACATAATGAGAAGTCATTACTTAAAACAAGAATACAATTAAGATTCGATTTGCAGAGCAAAATATTCCAAGCAACTTTCCAAATTAATAGCTTAAGCCGATCTTGCAAGTCTAATTGCAAAAGTTTCTTCCATAATCCTATAGAAAGAGCAGAAAACTAAGAATCATTATGCCTCTCAAGAAAATAATAGGCAGATTTGATGGCGAACTGACCTTTAGATCAGGTAGCCACACAAGCCGATCAACACTAGGTGAGGGAGGAAGGTACAAATTTAATATAAGATCAGCTTCCTCTGGACGAAATAAGTTTCGAACTACTCATTCATCTCACTTTCTTGTTTGAGGATTAATCAACTCTGTCGTCCTCATATCTTCAAACTCAGGAGAGATCACAGAAGGAGGTGAGGGTATAAAATGAGCAAGCTGAGGAATCCAAGGGTTCTTCCAAACCCTTACATTAGAACCAGAAGATACAATAAAACAACAACCCTGTTGAACGAATGCACCCATTTTAACATTTCCTTTCCATAGCCATGAGGAAGATACTACAGGGGCATTATCCCGCTGAAATTGAGAATGCATATATTTCGCCTGTAGAGCATGTATCCATGGTTTATCAGAGCTGGAATGAATAAGTCATCCAAGTTTCAGAATACGAGCTCTATTAACATACCACATCAGCTTAAGGCCAAGACCTCTAATGATGGAGAAAGAAGTGTACAATTTCATTTCGTCACAATACTTTTTTCCTTGAAGCCGCCCACCGCTGGGCGGTTCACCGCCAGAACCGATTTTTTTTAGTTACAGGACATCGTTTTATCCGTAGGTTTTTTTTTCATTTTTTAGCTTCCCCCGACACTTCAATCTTCGTGTCTGTCTTTGCCTACCCTGCCCTGCGCCCCTGCCTCCCCGAGACCTTAGCTCTCCCACTCCCGAGTCCTCACCTGAGTCACCTCTCCCGTGACTGTGTCTTTGCCTGCCGGCCTGCCCTGCCTCCCTGAGACCTCATCTCTCCGGAGTCCTCAGCTCTCCCGTGACTGCCTCCCCGATACCTTAGCTCTCCCGAGTCCTCAGCCCAGTGTACCTCGCCGTCAGTCGTCTACCACCGTCTCAGTGTCTCACGATAACTCTCTTTGCCTCTCTTTCCTTGTTACTCTCTCTATCTCTCTCGGGTTCAGCCTCAGTGTCTCACGATTCAATTTCTCTTGCTACTCCCTCTCAGGCTCTCAATCTCGTTCGAATCTCATCTCTCTCAATCGCGTTCAGCCTCGGGCTCAGGCTCACTGACTCACTCGCCACTCGGTAAGTCCACACTCCACAAATTCTCTAAATCTCTCTTTACCTAGTTTCAATAGCTTATATGTATACAGTATACTGTAGGTTGGTTTTAGTGGGTTATTTAAAATTCCATTGTATGTATACAGATTCCCATAACTTCCTTTGTTGAACATATTAAAATTCCATTGTATATATACCGTAGGTTTTAGTGGGTTGAAAGCACGGTTTCAGTGGGTTGAAAGCACTAGCAGTGACTAGACCTTAAAACTGTAGTATCAGATATGTCTTTCTATCTCATCCCTATATAAACTTCAGTTACTTAAATTGCTTTAGGGTTTGTGAAACTGTTGTCTGTTGGAGGATGAGCTTGGATGCTTGTGGTTTGTGAATCTGTTGGAGGATGAGACCAAATTGGTTTGGATACTTGGATATATTTGATTGGTTATTTGGTTTGACAAATTGCTGAATTTTGAATTGAATTTGATGTTATGTTATGTTTTTAAAAACCATATTTTTAAAGATTTCCAATGCCTTTAAACTCTAAAGCATTTTCAATCCCTTTCTGATAACATAACTGAAGATGAAGAGACTTACAGACTCGATTCAGGTATAATTATTCTTTAGTTAAATTTTGAAATTTGATACTCAATATAATGTAATCATTATAATTTGATGATTTTATTTCTTAATTATGTAGATATATCGACTTTGACGACGGAGATCGAGATGGAGTAGGATGCATGTTGCACTTGCCTCACCTTTCAGGAGTTATTTTATGCTATTTTATTTGAACAATGTTTATTTGATGTATCATGTATGTATAATGTTATATTTTAGTAATTTTATAGTGTTGTCTTGTATTATGTATTGTTGTAGTTTGGTTAACTTGTAAAATGTAACTTGTTAGTGAAAATTAAAATTACGTTTTAGTGTTTTAATTGAGAATGATCAAATATGGATTTGGTCATTCTCAAAAAAATAGGGCATATAGAAAAAAGGTCATATGATAAGAATCTCCATGGTTAAACTTAATTATTGTCATGGGAATCAATAATATGATCTACATGTTTAGATACAATTTTCACTATATTCATTTTTTTCATTATTTGTTTTAAACTTTTAGAACTAACAGAGGGGATCAATTCACATCGCATATGGTAAGTCTGTAGTCATCCTTTGTGAATATAAACCATGCCATCAGCCATTATTGCCATTAAGTTCAAAATGCAAGTAAAAAACAAACAGAACATGGTCCAAAAAGGCCGAAAAAGGGGTCCAAATGGACCAAAAACCGCCTAAAGAAAAGGTTCCAAATGGCCCAAAAAATGTCAAAAAAAGGGGTGCAAGTGACCCTAAAAAGCCTAAAAAATTGGTCCAAATGGTGCAAAAAGCCCAAATGGGCCCAAAATCGGAGGCCCAGTGGTGGCGGCGGTGCACAGCCCTAAAGCGAGGTAGCTAGAAGGCTAAAGGCAGCGTCCCAATTATTAGAAGGCTCTATAGCACGCATGAACTAAGTAATTATTTTGCTTACCTATTCAATATAAACTTTTCTTCTTCCCAAAAGTTTTTGCCTTTTACTTAGACTCCATTTTTTATAACTTTTGATGGGATTCAAAAGGTAACAAATTACACTAAGAGAGCCACCGTACGATCTAGAAGTTTGAGGCTTGATAATAGGCTCCCCAAATAGATGTCATGCATTGTGTTCGACATAACTCTTATTTCAAAATTCGTTTGGGGATCGAGCGCTTTACCCAGCTACCAGAATTAGTGGATCTGCATGCGTATTCACTCACAAGATTGGAGATGTTACTCCATTAATTTCAAAACTAGCAAGAGTTTGCCCACTGGAAATTAAGGTTATTATCTGCTTAAAACACCGCGTTTCATCGTTTGTATAAAGACTTTGCTACTTGTCTAATTCCGGATGTGTTTGGTGAAAAAGTGAAGAGAGAGATGATTTTTAATATTTAATATAGTGAAAAGTAATGATGTGATGATGAGAGATAAATTATAATGTAATTTTTTATTGTGTTAAAATTTTAGAAATGATAAAATTTTAAGTAACAAACATAGCCTATAGACAAGTATATGGGTCCCACAAGTGGAGTCGACATTGCCCGGTTAATATTATTATGGAGAAATTGAATGTTATAAGACTAATATGTTATATCTATCTCTCTTCGAATTTCATAAAATAAATTAGAGAAGATCTCGATCAGCGTTGGATATGTCTTTTGGATGTACAAAAATAAATACAATATTCACAAGGATTTTACAAGGAAATACATATCAAAGCAATAATGAAAAATGCTAATGTTAGGCTCCGTCCATATTTGCATTGTTTGACACGATAAACTTGCAAGGTTACTTAATAATGATGCTTTGTTTTTTTTCTTCAGATGATGTGCTATTACTTAAGTGGTGTTTGACATTCAAAATTTTAGTTATTTTAAATATTTAGCCTAATAAAATTATTTTAAAATAATCTCTTTCTATCAAATCATATATTTTTATGAAAATAAACATAAAAAATTTATTCAAATTCATCTCTTCATTTTATTACCGATTTTTATACACAGAATTTTAAACCAAAATTTTAGGAGCCTAACAACGCATTGAGTTGAAATATATATATCAGAGAATACTTTGACGGTGCAGTTTCAACTCGGAAAGTGCTTGCTCTCAAGTAGGATATAATCAGTGAATTTCCATCGTTATTTAAAATAATAATAAATAAATAAAATAGAGGAAGAGCAAAGGAAATCTCTACGGTCTCACTTTTCGAAAATGTTTAGTAGATGGATGCTGATGAAATAATCGAATTAAAAATTATAGAAGTTTAGGAGAGTAATTTAGAGGCGTAAGATTTCACCCATTTGCATAGAATATCGTATATAGTAATTAAGAAAGAATATGATTCATCCCCAAAAAAAGATGTCCATCTAGTAGGGCTAACATCCGAAAATCCGGTCGGTCCAGTCAAATGCGATCCGGTTCGGATCGATTTCAATTTTTTTGTTATTTTATTTTTATTTTTTAAGGTTAATTTTGAAAGAGGAATGACATATAAAAATGTAGAGTGAACTAAACTTTTTAAATTTATAATTTATATTAAAAAATATTTTTTTATTTATATTAATAAATATGAAAATTTGTCAAAATATAGATTGAATTTATATAAAGGGATAAATGATATTTTGGTCCCTGAAGTTTGGGTAAAAATCAAATTAGTCCCTTAACAATTTTTTTCATCAATCGGGTCCCTGATCTTTACATGTTTTTATATTAAGTCCTTCCGTCTAAATTCGTCCACTGACTTAACAGTAAGTGTCAACCTGATCTGCTCGGAATGGAGAGCTGGGAGGATCGAGAGGCCCGAGCAGAACGGGCTGCTATCAAATTAGTCCATTATCAATTTTTTTCATCAATCGTGTCTCTCATCTTTACATACTTTTATATTAAGTCTTTTCGTCTAAATCTGTCCACTGACTTAAAGGTAAGTGTCAACCTGATCTGCTCGCGATAAAGAGCTGAGAGGATCTAGAGGCCCGAGCAGGTCGAACGCGCGCACAAATACTATATAAAAGCAGTCTGAGCATCCCGAGCACAAGCAACCCGACATCCTGAGCACAATCAGCCCGAGCATCCGAGCATAAGCAGATCGAGAGGCCCCAGCACCAAGGCCGCTCGTGCAAAGGCTATATAAAAGCAGCCCAAGCATCCTGAGCCACAAGCAGCCTGGCCTGCTCGGGCCTCTCTATTCTCTCAGCTCTTCATCTCGAGTAGATCAGGTTGGCACTTACCGTTAAGTGAGTGGACATATTTGGACGGAATGACTTAATATAAAAGCATGTAAAGATGAGAGACTCAATTAATGAAAAAAATTGATAAGAGACTAATTTGATAGCAGCCCGGCCTGCTTGGGCCTCTCGATCTTCTCAGCTCTCGATCCCGAGCAGATCAGGTTGATACTTACCGTTAAGTCAGTGGACGGATTTAGACGGAATGACTTAATATAAAAGCATGTAAAGATCAGGGATCCGATTGATGAGAAAAATTGATAAGGGACTAATTTGATTTTCGTGCAAACTACAAGGATCTGATTGATGAAAAAAATTGTTAAAGGACTAATTTAATTTTTACCCAAACTTCAGGGACCAAAATATCATTTATCCCTTATATAAATAAGACCGAACCGAATCTCAAATTCAGTCCAATTTTGCAACCAGATCGGGTCAGCTGTCCGGTTTTGTTCACCTCACCGTCTTGAACTTGACATGGCAATCTTTTATTGACTAAGGCCAATAAAATTAAGAGGTGAGAATTTCTGACTAGTCGCAGAGAAGAACGGAGCAACTTCAGACTCTCTCTCTCTGTAGAAATTTCCTTCCCGACAGGGATCTCTCTCTTGCAACTTTTTTGGTATAGAGGAAGAGAGATCAGCATTCGTCCGGCTCAATCAACGGTATGGATCAGGTATTGAACAAGGTTGGCTCGTATTGGTTCAGCACGAAGGCTAACAGGGAGATCGACTCCGTCGGCGATGATATCAACGTGCGCTCGCTTCTCTCTCTTAATCTCAAATTTTAACTAATTGCTTTATTGTTTACCTTCTCTTAGCATTTGTACCTGATGAAGAAGCTTTTTCTTTGTATCTTGAAGCTCTCGGTTAAGTTAGGGTTTTTGATTTCGGTTTAGTAGAATGAAATTTTGGGAATTTAACTTGGGTTGGGAAGTAATTAAATTAGCGTAATTGTGATATCAATGTGATTCATTGCGTTTAAACGAACACACTGTGAGCCTGTTTGTTATTTTGCAAATGTTTATATACTATTGTTCTATTATTCAATGCATCAGGGGAATGATATGATGAAGAAAGAAGAATTAAAATAAGGGTGGGTTGTGTCGAATAGCTTGGATTTAAAGAGGAATGGGTGTAGGCAAGAAAAAAAACCAGAACATAAGAAAAAAAAAACTTTGATATGTTCTTCTTTTGAAATCTACCGTTCCATTGTGCTTTCTGGGATGGAGCGTGTAGCCGTAATGGATAACGGAATGAATCTTTTGGACGTTAGTAGCAGACCTGAAAAAAACATTTTGAAGGATGTGACTAAAGTGCAACTTTTTAAGATAATTGAACCAAAATAAATTGTTTGCTTGTAACAATAATGCATATGAAGATATGGGATCCTTATCTTTTTTACTATATAATTTTTGCTTGATAGTTCGAAACTTACTTCTTGCTGACATTTTTTCCCCTGTAACCAGTCATTATCAACCAGTATTGAAGGTGGAGCCAAATGGTTGGTTAATAAACTCAAAGGTTTGTGTTCCTTAATAATTTTGTTTTGCACCTGCAACGCTATGGCTTTGAATGTAAACGAATTTTATTTTATTTCCTAAATATATCCAGTGACTTTTTGTCCAAAATCCATTTCACGAACATTGGATATCCATTGGCAATTGTGTGATATTGAACCCAAAACAAACAACACACACACACCGAAGAACAAACTAAGAAAGAGACACCGCCAGTGGTGGTCCTACTTTGTGGACTAAAGCCCAGTTCCCTTTCTTGGCAATTGTAACAAGTTTCAGACTCTAAGCTGAGGGCCGTTTGATTTATACATTAATTGAGGTCAGGAGGTATGATTAGGAAATATGAGATTACAGTCTTCAGTTTTGGTAACATAACTTCCAATTCATTACATATACTCAGTGTTTCTCATTGTTGTGGAGTCCAACATTATTGTTAATGTTGTCTATGCAGGAAAAATGCAAAAGCCATTGACAGAGCTGCTAAAAGAGTATGACATGGCAGTAGGGATTTTCCCCCGTGATGCTACCAACTATGAGTTCAACGAAGAGACACAAAAACTTACAGTCTACATACCGACAGTTTGTGAAGTGGGCTACAGGGACTCATCTGTCTTGCGCTTTTTCACCACTGTTACTGGGTATCTGGAGAAAGGGAAGCTAGTTGACATAGAGGGGATGAAGACAAAGGTGATGATATGGGTAAAAGTAACCCGTATCTCATCTGATGGACCGAAGCTACATTTCACAGCTGGGATGAGGAAAACTAGGAGAAGAGAGGCTTATGAGGTTCTTAGAGATGGTATAACTGTAGAGAAGTTCTGAAGCAGGATGCCTTTTATCAATATGTTCATAAGCTGTAACTTCCTTTTCAGTTCTTGGACCGGCTTGCCCTCATGATTGGCCACTTTAAGGACATAGACAGTCGAATGATTGAATCCTATTTAATATGTTACCCTTGGATGTTGAATCGTTGATGATGCAGTGGATTTCTTTTGTCTTGATTTCATACTCCAAGTTTATTGTTGAAAATCATTGGGCCTTCTATCTTATGAGCTCATCCAGTGAGACAAGGCCATATGTGCATGGAAGCACGAAATAAAGGAGGTTGGAGTTGTGTTAAGCAATTAATTAAAAATGTAAGGTACACTTACCCAAAAAAAAAGTTATTGTACTGTATATCAGTACCATCTCATGTGCCGTTCTTTCTGCCAGTTCTTATTTTGAAATTAGAGTATTTTAGTCTCTTTTATGTTTTCCCTTGTCGTTAGCTTTATTGGAGGATCATTTAACTCGTCGGTTCCTACATTGGGAGGTAATTGCTCCATTGTTAATTTGTTGGGATGTTTTCCCTGATCGAAGTTTAGGAAAAAAACACAACGAAAATGGATGGTTGCATCAGCCGGGAATCGAACCCGGGTCTGTACCGTGGCAGGGTACTATTCTACCACTAGACCACTGATGCTCGATGTGGCTTAGACCACCCAATATAATTATAGATTTTATTATTCTCCAAACAAGAATTTTCCTAGAGCTAGAACCAAATATAAGAGTGGTAGTATTCCGTAGATTATTTGATTTGTGCACGATAATCTGCACCAAATATGTACAAAGGAATTACAATCCTTCTGTCTGGACTACAAACACCACTAATAGGGACAGTGGGTTGGTTTGGAAAATGATGCTTATGTGTAACTCAAATAGCTTAGGCTGCAGCTAGACCGGAGCTATTTCATTGTGGCGGTCCCCTTAATCGCGCGCGCTGTCTGCAGATACAACAGGGATTTTGCGCTACTTCACTTTAAGAGATACTGAGCCATTGAAAAAAGGCTTTTGATGCTTCATAAGCAGACCAGCAGATTGCAGCAGCAGGTGCATGGAAGAACATTCTAGGGATCCATCCTCTCATAAGCCCGCGATATCCGTCCTTTGCAATGATGCTTTGAAGAACATCCCCAATCGAGCTACTAGAAAATCTATCACAACCACAAACGCCCTGTCCAGTCAGAAGAGAAATTTGAGATACCATGACAGCATGATTACATATCGAAGGTTGTGAAAGCAAACACTCCCAGAGACATGCTCGTATCAGCAGATTGTAATGCTATACAGGTTAACAAGACAGGAAGTACTCCAGAATCCCTCCTCCACCGACACCCTCTTCACACAGTCCCCCACACCCTTGTAAGGACTACTCTGCAACTGCAACCTCTAGATCTGCTTCACCATGTCCATAGGGGTAATCACCGCATCACTCGCCACCGTCGCTAAAACTCCCGAAACGGCATGTGCACGAATTATTGTGGAAGCCTTTCAGAGATATGAAGCGCATGGAGCTTTCATTGTTCTGTTTTTGCTCCTATTTCCAGCTACGAAAAAGAGAGAGAAATGACACAAAATGAGAGAGAGAGCTTAGGGAATCGCATGAACATATTAGATATGGGGCTCCGGTTATTATGTGAGTATGGAAGGGTGTGAGTGGTGTGAGTCGACGGTGAGGATGAAGTTGGCTTCGTTGGACGGTTTACAAGTTGCCAGCGCATTAATGAGGCGCCCCGAATCATGACCCGACCACATTCCCCCTTCAACCCGGCTCTCCCGCAAATTTCGAGCTTCTCCTCTAGCTCTAGCAGAGCCTTCAGGTTCGAGAGGGTTTTTCTCTCTTTCAGACACTGTGCGAGAGTTTGCTGTGTTTTTGGGGGTGTTGGCAATGGGTGGGTCAGTGAAGGACGTGCAGTCGAAATCGGAGCTATCGATACGATTTTCAGATTCTGCTACTAGCTCGGAATTTTCTACTACTCAAGCATCAATGGTGTTGTGCCTCGGACTAGAGCTTATGTTTCAGAGGGATATGCTTCAAGTGTGCCATCACGGGTGAATGTGGAAAGTGCTGGTGAAGTTGTTTGATGATATGGTGAAAGGAGGTTGGATGTTGCCTAGGATTGCTTATGTATTGTGTTACTCTGCTAATTATGCGTTTCACGTTAAAAATGGCCTACGGAAAGTTTAGAACAGTGTCTAGTTCTCTGATATTGCACTCTCGATGTTGCCTTTGAAACAGAGCACATCATGCAAGCCGAAGTAGGAGCTGAATCATTGTATTTTGTACTTAATCAGATAGTCAAGTTTTCAAGGCAAAACAAAAGCATCCATAGGGTCTTCTGTTCTACTGGACAATCAAAATCGATTCTAAGCTGAAATGTCAACTGACAACTGTTTTAATCATTGGAGTCTGTCAACAAGTAGTTAAGGTTGAAACTATCTTCACAGTTGGGTAATCAAATGATTTGGGTTAGTTTCAAGTGATGGATAACTTTTACACCAAAGAAACAAGAAATATCGGGGTCAATTGGATGAAGACATATATATTGTGATTATTTTAATTTTTACCCTGTAATAGCTTTTGGACCTATTTAATCATATGATTATCAAATGTTCTATTTCAACATGTCTTTTGCACTAACATGGCACATTGGCGGGTTGTACATCAAGGCAGCACAAAATTAGTGATGAAGCTTCTATATACAATTTTTGATTCCTCCTCAATCCCAAAACATTATCATGGCCACCCATAACATTTTGGTCTTGGAGGTTATGTGCTTGGTCATTCATTGAGTGATGTTGTACAACTGAATAAAATATTTATAAGCTTGGACTTTTGAGTGTTAAAAGTGTTGCAGCTTTTCAAGTTGCTGAATTATTTGAGGCAACTTTCGTTTGGGGGTTTCTGTCTATATTTGCAAGATCATTTGATGTATGGATAACGTCTCTTTGCTTTGATTCCGAGAATGTAAAATTAATGTCTTTGATTTAGTTTGGGGAAAATTGAGAGAGGCCTATTTGTTGATAACTATAGGTCTGATGCCTTTAAAGGATTACGTTAGAGCTGTATGATAACCCCAAACCACCCCCAAATAAAAAAGCACTGGGACTTTGTTGGGACTGATGTAGGAAATCTTTCCATGTGCATGAAAGGAGAGAGAGAGAGAGAGAGCATCGGTAACACTCCAAGCTCGTCTGTATCGATTTTCAAATCGCTCAAAATTATATTATCAACTATTTGAATTCTTTGGGCACAATGTTGCATTGATTCCCACTTAACCTACTTGGACAACGACTCCTAATTTTACCACTAAAAAAGTAAATTTGAGAGCTGATTAAATCCAATAAAGGGCTAACGTAGGCTTAAGGAAAATAAACCGTCACACACTTGGAAATCTTCTAAAAGTTCTAGCCTTGACCCAATTGCACTGTAACTTTTAATTCATGGGAGTTGCTTGCTGGGTGCCTTGGTGGTGTGGGAGATGACTACCAATAGGAGCACCGGTATTGCCATGTCCAGCCCTAAAACCACGACTTCCTGGTGGAGGGACATGAGGAACAACTCCATTTGATAGAAAGAACATACCCCTACCATTACTGCTTCTTCTATCACCATTTGGATCAGATGATACAACAGAACCAAAAGCATCGTTAGGCACAACTCCAGTTGTACCACTAAAGAAAAGTCTTCTATCATTGTAAGGTTGTGTCAAACAACAACACATATAACATCAGCTCTTATCCAATTAGAATCTTCATAATGGATAACAAACTCCATCCAGACCAACACCCCCCAACAAAAAAAAACCACTAAAACAAAAAGGCATTAAAACCAAAAAGGCATACTTTTGTCAGAATAGAGTCCAACAGCATCAAATCTCAGTTGTTTCATTCCATAATTACACCAAAACAAAAAGGCATTAAAACCATGGGTCAGCAGAATCTACACCAACACAGACCAAGAGAAGTGCATTTAAAATTTATCAACCTGGCTGCTCTAGTGATATGTGTGCAGCCTAGAATATAGGAAACAAGCAATAATAAAAATCTATTCTATATCTGCAAGGGATTGCCAAGTAGATGGAACCTAAGCTCTAAAACCAGGTGCTTGGACTATTACAGATGGATCTGTACCATGTGGTTTTGTGTTTCCTAGGATTCAAGACTTTATCTTGTAAAGAAAAGACTTGATCCTTTCTGAAGGTCTTTACTGGACCGAGTAATGCATCACAGAGTGGTTTTGTGTTTCCTAGGCTCCTTCTTACAGCAGGACAAAGTCGAATTGAAAGCTTTCATTGAGTGTAGTTGCCCAATTGCAAATAATTTACCAACAGTCGGCATGGAAAACTCTCTTCTCAGAACCACCACCACAGCACCACCACAAGGCTTTGATAAATTCACCCTTCCCAACACTTCATGTAGCCACCCAATCAACCTCAAATCCTCCCACAGCCTAAAAACGATTATACAATCAAATCACCCGACTTCTCTGACTCCAGTACTAACCAGCTAGCACTATAGACAAAGAAATTAATATTATCACAACCTCACGGAAACCACAAAATGAGGCAATTGCCCTTCCTAAAATTCATACTATCACAACCAATTACAATGGAGCAGAGAAATAGCATAACACCACCAGCAGAAATGCTAACAAACTAGAAAAGTAATTCAACCCTCTTAAACACAGATTCGTCTAGCCAACACAGAAAAATCAAAACAAGGATGAACTATGCGTCTAAACACAGATTCGTCTAGCCAAAAAACCAAATCAACCACAACCTTATTAACGACAACAATGCGTGGTAAGTAGAAATACCATACAGGAGGAGTCGAAGGTTGAAGCGAAGTTTCAATCTCCGGATGAGCCGATTTGGAGGAGGAGTCGAAGGTTAAAGTTTGGGCGAGCGGGGAGGAGCTCTGCTAGGGCGAGAAAAATCGAAGTGGGAACTCGAAGGCTGAAGGCTAGGGCTCGCTTCAGCTCGAATTTTGGGGGGAAAGGTCTAGATTTGGGGGGGATGCGGGGAGGAGTCGAGATTTGGAGCCGGGTCGCGGGTTTCGTTCGGGTCATAGCCTCATTAATGCGCTGGCACATGCTCGGTCGTCCGATGAAGCCCACAAGATCCTCACCGTGTAATCTCACCACTCACACCCTCCGGAACTCACACAATAACCCTGAACGAGTTAGGAAGAGAAAAAGAACTAATATAAATATTGGAGGCTGCAAAAGGGACTTTAGACTTTAAAAGATCATCATCAAGGAGAGCACAACTTTGACCCGGAAGACATTATACAATGCAATTTATCTGTATGCAGTACGCTATCCCAAATTAATTACCTTGTTGTTATGAGTGGCGGCCACCTGAATACAAATTACGAAACATATCAAAAGCAACTCATAGGGCTGCTTTGCTTTTACGTTCATGTGATGTAATATGAATTATCTGGCCAATTTGTTCCTGTCACAACCAAAATTTTAATCTCAGTGGGTCACTGGTCGTAAATACTGAAAACCAACTCCATGAGCTCAAGGACGCATGGTACTTGGTAGTGAAGGTCGTGTGTTTCCCACGAGACATGCTATATGAGGTCCTTTTTCTTTTTTTCTTCTCGAGCAAGATGAATTGAAAAAATATAGGAACAAAAGATGGGTCTTTTGGCAGTAAATATAAGTTGACAGAGATGGGAAGAGAATCAGTGGATATGCGTGTAGGTGTACAATTCAAGGCGACCCATTTAACAACATATCAGAGGCTGAGACATTGGCAGTGCAAGAAGCTGCAAAATGGTTTTGGAGGCTTCCGCACAACGCATGCGGTCTAAGAATATGATGAGGTTTCTATCTCTATCACTAGCGCTGTCTTAGACCTCCAGTTCAACACGAAAGCAATAACATCTCATTTTTTAGGGATGCCTTCTCAACATCAGGCGGTCGTGAACGCATGGTTCCCGGCCACAAGCTCCATCTCAGAAGCATCTAATTAAGTTTTCCTCTGCGCCAAAAGCACCAGTTTCTACATCATAGAAAGATAGGCTTTTGCTCAACGGCAAGTAGTTGACAATGAGCTGCACTATCCTGATATAAAATGAAGGGTTCTCCACCACGGCCTCTGTCTGATATCCCCACAAACGAATGGGTATAATGGAGTAGATTCCTTTCGCATTTGTTTTAACAGTCCAGCTACTGATATTTCTTCTTCACTTGCTATCTGATAAGACTGATGGTGAGCACCCAAGTGTCAGTTCTCTTTGCTGCATTAGTCACTGAAACCAATGACAAGAATCATTTTATAGCTCGAGCCCATCGATTATTCAAGAAAGGATTATGTGCAAAGATAAATTGTGCAAGACCATGTAAAGTGACGATCTGATTTAAAGAAACAAATCCAACCTTCTAAGGTTGGCTACTTCTCCTCACTTCATTAAAATAGCGGCAACGTTAGATTTGTTACTTTAAATGACAGTAATTTCTTTATATAACTTTACACAATTTATCTTTGAAAATAATTTGTTATCTTAATTATCTTTTGAATATGGAAAATATCTCTGCACAGTAGAAGATGTAAGAGGAGCAGTACTTGATAATTTGATTATTGGAGTGCACGTTCACGGCCAGTTACACTGCAATCGCCTCCCTCAAACTGAGAAATGAGATATAAAATAATTAAGGTTCATTACTTCAGTAAGAGAAAAAAAAAACAGGAAGATATCAAGTCCTTAGAATTGTTTTAAAACAGGAAGATGCAGCTATTTTTTTTTCTTTTTAAACAATTTGAAATCAACCCACACATCACCTTCAAAAGGATTTAGCTTTTGAAGGAGTTTTAGAGTCTTAAATTCAACCTCTAATCATCTTTCCTCGGTCATGTGACAAAATACTTAATTTGTTTCTAGATAATTTTGGGAGAAAAAGGAAAGGAAATCCACGCCTTCAGGGATTAAAGGTCAATAATATGTAGTATTTCCAAATGAGAGAACTATTTGTTAGTCTTAAAGATGGCTTGATTTGTATTCGAGACTGAATGGGGGGGGGGGGGCTGGATTGACTAGCCCAGATAAGGCCCAATCATTTTGATTTTTTGGGCCGGTCGATAAATGCAAAGCCCATGTTTTTATCAGCTCACGGAAAGAGGACCAGCAAAACCTTCTAGAAAAGGCAACGGCGGAGAAAAATCTTCTAGTTCTGTATTTTTCCAACGTTTTTTTTGGGTAAGTCTTTCAACGTGACACTCTCACTTACGACCCAAAAATTAATATTCCAGTCCAAGTTTGCTGGCAGATCGTGATATTGGAAGACAAACAACTCATGTCACGAATTAATACAAGATTGGTAGCACATTTAATTTTTGGGCCTGAAAATAGGGACACTCAAACTGCTCAAGAGTATGGAGATAAAAGGTTTGTGGATTGCAATTGCCTCTAAAATGAATTGCATTTTCCCGGAGTTATAATGAGGTTCTCTTTTTTAAGATTGATAGATAGATTATGATTGAATTCGAATATTCTAGAGTAGATGAAAGTTTCAACCATCACACACAGGAAAGTAGACTACGCGTCCTACGCGCCTCTTTCATCTTTTTACTTAGAAATTTTTCTAATATGCCCCAAATTCAATCTTTCCTCAGTTATTGAATAAGCTACTCGCACTAACGTAGTTGGTCTTTTTTCTAAAATATATTTATAACAAACATATAACCTGGTACCACGTAACTCGAGGAAACTTTTTTTCCGTGTGTTCTAGAGAGAGGTTTTGCCTTTTCTTTAGAACTTTTCTCCTCCCTTTTCTAGTCGTCTCCCTCTCCTCTGTTGCTTTCGACGGTGGGCGGAGCTCCGGCTCTTCCCAGCACCCCCTCCTCCTCCTCTTTTCTTCATCTTCCTCTTCTTCTCTTCCCTTTTGTTTGGAATTTATAAGGTCGATTTTGGTGCTTCCATGTGTCACGGTGGACACAGCCTCGACAGACGTCGTCTCCTCCTCCAGTAGAGCCTACCCACACAAGTCCATCATCTATTGGTCGGCGCGTGACGTCTCATGCGCCCCTCTATGTCTTCCTGTCAGTTTCTGGTGGTTTAGGCGGCCACGCGCCTCGTGGCTGGCTCCTACTTCGTGGCTGGCCTCTCTGCTTGTTGGCAGTGATGTTGATTTCGTCTTTTCTGTTGTTTGTGTTTTTGTTGTTTTGTGTTCTGTTGGTTTGTTATTTTGTGGGTTTGTGTTGTTTTTTGTATTTTTTCGACTCCTGTATGGGCTTTCCCGATCCCTTATGGATCTTTTTCGCCATCCTGGGGCTTGTTGTACCAAGTTGTGATGCTTTCTTTGCTTGCTCGCATAGGTCCTGGTAGCTTTGTCCACTAGGTCCGGCCTCCGCTCTCACTGTCTCGCATGAAATATGTAGTGGTTTTATCCGATCATTTTAAGAGTCCTGCCGACTATTTTCGCCTGGTCTACATTTCGGGTCCTTCTGGACCGTGATCTAGAAAAAAAAAATATATAACCTGGTACCAGGAAAAAAACCTGGTACCGTTCGTACTTCGTAAACACCAAGCCGCGAGTGGAACAACTTTAAGATACTCGAGCGAGTCAGAACCGCTCGATGAAAGCGAGATTTGGAAAAAAGAAATTAAAGATTGCAACGTGGACCGAATATTATGGAAGATTCCACGAGTAACGGATAAGACCACGAGCTCGCCACACGCCCTTCCATGTGTACCATCTTCAACTATCCACGTGTATTTTGATCGACGGTCCAAAAGGAAGCTAGTCCATCCTGAATTCTTGCAACGGCCGTTGTCCACCACCTTATATCAAACGCAACCCTTACACTGATCACTTCAGCCGCCGGCCGTTCTTCATTTTGTTGTTCTGGACTGCTAATCTCTGTTCTGAAATCCCTAACCTCCGAATGTTAACCATGTCTCTGAGACCCTTTTCATTTTCAGCCTTTTCTCTCTCACCCATGATAGCGGATATTAGTCATGGTACTAGGATCCCGTTTGTTTTCTCTACTGACCCGTCATCTTCTTCTACCTTGAACTCTGCTTTATCTTCGACTACTTCTCTTGCTTTCAAGCAAGGAAGACGTAACAAGGTCGTTGTGTCTACAACAGACGAGATAGTGGGTGCACCCTTAACGGGGGTGGTGTTTCAGCCATTTGAAGAACTCAAGAAGGATGTTTATGTTGTCCCGGTGGACCCTCGAGTTTCTGTCGCTCGACAGAGCTATGCGGAGGAGTGTGAAGCAGGGACGAATTAGCAGATCAAGTGCGTAAATTGCTTTCTTGCTCTTCTTGTATATCTATAATCTATGAGTGACCTTTTGTATACTAAATGTTAGTTGTTGGAGGGAGTCTACTGCCCTGCCAAAACTGTTGGCAAGATAAATATCAGGGGTGTCTGAAAGTGAAATTAGCATAATTCTAAGGTTATGGTGGAATGATCTTTATCAAAAGCGAATCCCTTAATCACTGACTTGTAAAACCGCTACATTTCTCTATCGTTGATACTTGTATTTATACAAATTGGTGTCGTCTCACCCAGTCTTAATTCCTTCATATTGCAGCGTGGAATACAATGTCTCTTATGTGTACCATGCCATGTTTGCGTACTTCGACAGAGACAACATTGCTTTCAAGGGCCTCGCCAAGTAAACCCCCTAAAAATGTCCAACCTGGACTTGTGATATAGCGTTTTAATGGTACGAAATTAATAAGTTAAATTGTTGCAATCAGGTTTTTCAAGAAATCAAGTGAAGAAGAAAGAGCGCACGCTGAAAAGCTGATGAAATACCAGGTCTTTCCCAAGTGCCTTTGTCCCTCTTTGATCTCCTCATCGGAAAGTTCGAAGTTTTTGTATGTGATTTTGTTTTTGGTTTAAATATCTAATGGTAGTGCTATTATTATCAGAACATGCGCGGAGGAAAAGTAACACTCCACTCTATACTAACTCCCCCATCAGAGTACGAGCATCCAGAGAAAAGAGATGCCTTGTATGGTAAGTTTGTTCACCTCTCTATGTTGTCTTGACGACATCTTTTTATCTTGACAATATGCAATGTTGAAGACCAATTCAAGTTGGTTGATGAAGAACTCTGGCTATAGCTGAAATATAAGAGAATGACAGTAATTTGATGTATTTTGAATTCCCTGTAAAATATAGCATACTCGAAAATACTTCAGTTTCATTTCATTCTCAACTTCTACATGATATCAGAGCCAGTGTAATTGACCAACCTCTTCAATACCAAAATGAGTAGTTGATGAAAAATTATGTGTACCTGAAATAGAGGAGAAAGGCAGAGAACCTATCTTAATTTGAATTTGAGTTATATATTTTGAATTTTAACTTTGAAGTCTTATGTTGTATTTAAATTGAATAAATTCCTGATAATTCTCAACTTCTACCTACAACTCGCTCATGTTGCAGATAGATAAGAAATACGAATTCAGTTGGTTTGGACAATCCAATTTGATGCATTATCTTACATATATAGGAATATAAATGACTTATCTTTTGATTCGATAAAATTGATCCATTCCCAAAAAAATGAAATAAATACGTGGCAATTCATCATTTTCTGTAATTTCTAGAGCCTTCTTTATGGGTACATGATTTCACAGATTGCAATCCTACCATTCTTATATTTCTTCTGCCATTGTCTGGAGAATATGCCGAAGTTGGCTATCTTTTATTATTTGTTCAACTTTCTGCTGCATAGAGGTGTCAAGCTCTGTTTATATTTTGAGCAATAATGCAATTTACTCCTCTTGGTTCAGCTATGGAATTAGCATTGGCTTTGGAGAAGCTAACGAATGAGAAACTTCTGAGCTTGCACAGAGTAATGCATCTTCGCCATCTGACTTCTGTTAATTCCTCTGCTTTTTGTTTACTCTTGACTTTTATATCAATAGGGAACTCATCCATCCTTCCTGCCATAAGCTGTTTGTTTGGAACTGTGAGGAATTATTCATTCTTATTGAAGCCGATGCGTTGTGTGCTTCTGTTTTTTAATAAACTCTATTAATAGCCTATTTTGTTATATTTAGTCTATGCCATTTATTAGCTATCTTGGAAGTTGTTTTTTGATTAATGCTGTCATGAGGTTCAAGGTGTCCTTATATAGCTGTAAGTTTGGAAGTGAAAAGATCAGAAAATTTTAGAATCAATCAAACTAGTTGTTGATTGAGTTTCTCTTAACATACTCTGTTTTTCTTATTGTTGTCCAACAATTCTATTCCTTGACAAACAACAGGTGGCAGACAGTAACAATGACCCCCAAATGGCAGATTTCATTGAGAGCGAGTTTTTGACAGAGCAGGTGAACCTTGAGTTCATGTTTTCTCCTTTACAGACTTCCGACTAATGCCCACTTTACTTCTCAGTAAGGTGTTGAAAGGAAAGTACAACTGTTTAAATGGAGCTTTAGTAACAAGAAGACGTAGAATCTCTTATCTTAGATGTTATACATATGTGTGTGCCTACTATAAAACATATCCAATTAAAGACTTGCGCCTGGTGCTGTCCGAAAAAACAAGAACACCCAAACAAAGAATAAACAAAACGGAATGAAAGATATCCTATATTTACAGTCGAAATAAGTATTTGCTGGCATGCTTTCTTGTTTACTGACTTGACAAAGTTATTTTGATAGGTTGAAGCAATTAAGAAGATAACAGAATATGTTTCTCAATTGAGGATGGTTGCTAAAGGCCATGGTAAGATTCAGACTTTAGTCATATTCACTATCAATTTTTTGTTTTTGTTTTACAGAGATCGCCTTCTTTGTCTTCTCACCCGACCCTTCTCTTTTGGACTCTTAAGTGTTTTTTGGTGGCTTGCAGGAGTGTGGCACTTTGATAAGATGCTCCTCCATGAGGGTGATGCTGCATTTTGAAGGATTACAGTCTTGTTTTAGCTCTCGGTTGTATTGCGCTTTTTGCTGCTGAGCTTCTGGGGTGGTTTTGCATAAATCTGTTACTATTTAGGTAAAGATGTTTCGAGGGAAATATCAGATAGAATAAAGATTTTCTTATAGCAGAAATCATAAAACTTACTGATGACATACAAAGATATGAGCTGTGTTTATTAAGATTTTGGTTTAAGCTTATCCCTAGCTCAATATTTTCAACCTCTTGATAGGCTGTGTGGAATGATTTGACACTGAGCATTTTATTATGTCAATAGAAATCCAGAACAAAGTATGCCCACACACTGATATTCACATAGCAATCATACTTCCCTTGCAATTTTCAATTTTCTCGAGGAAGGAAGCCAAACCTCAAAAAGGGAAAGCAACAGTGATGATGTAAAAGACTAGTCTTATTAGTAGTCTAGAAAGTTCACCTTAAGGCCATTTTTTTCCAAAATTAGAATAAAATTTCAAGTAGGCCGAAAACAGAATCTCCCATAAGATGTCTTCGTTCCCTGGGTGTTGTAGGCATTTGCAGGACAAGAAGAGTGAACCATCTCCCACATCACCTGTATATCTGCATATTCCCCGCAAGACTCCATGTCCTTGTAGAGACTTACAAACCCTTGCCTATTCTCTGCCGTTATTGCAATGAGAGAGACAAGAGTTTTGGAATTATTCCATTTGACTTCTGTGTAACACTGAAACTCAAAAAAATATAACCTTTAAAAGATTACATAAACTTGGAGGTGCCTTACCTTTGCCCTTGTGCCTGAGGTGTGAAGTGACCTTGAGAAGCATGCACTTAGTTGGGAAGAGAAGTGAGCGCTTGAAGCATAGCAGGCCCTTCCAGCTTTCCATCTTCTCACGGTTGCTCCACCTCCTCCTTTTCTCCACTTTATATCCTCACTCTCACTAATTTCTTTACCTCTATCTAACTAATAAACTAATGCTCAGAGCAAAACAACAAAACACATCCTCCACGGCACAAAGCAACATTTACAAGGACGAAGAGGGCCTTGGTGGAGTCAAATGATAGGAAGAAAACAATGAGAAGTTAGGGTAGAGATGGAAGATCTTCTCGGGGGGAAATGGACATTGACCTTTGGACATAACCTTTCCTACTTATCCCTCTTACAAAAGATTCCCATTCTTTTAAGAATTCAAGGAAGGTGTAATGGGACCCCCTAGTCAACCGGTTGGTTGCCTTTTCTTTTATCGCCTTTGTGTTTGTCAGTACATCTCCCTCTGTCCAAACTCTGTAATTAATGTAGCAATCAAAGTGGCACCTCCTTCCCTTTAGGAAGGGCTGATCCCGGGTTTGAATCCCGGTGCCTGCAGCTTTGGCTGCTTTCCCCCACCCCATTACCTAGGAAAAAAAAAAAAAATCAAATCAAATCTAAGAAAGGCAGAAGAGCAATCGGATTCTCTTGGTATATCTTGCAAAGCCTGCTTAATCTTTTGGCCACCACTTCTAGCAGGAAGGTTTGCGGCATGTGCATTGCAAACGTTTTTGGTGTAATCTTCAACTGCTTACAATGACATCTCGCCAGCTCTGGTTTATATTCTCTTCACTTACTGGAGAGTTTTAGTTCTCTACACACTTTTTTTTATACATGAAATCCACATTCAGTGTAAAACCTACTATGAATTGATACCACAACAAAATAGGTACTTCTTAAATACTAGAGAAAAGTTTTTTTTCTGTTTTTTTTTTTGTTTTTTTGGGGTAAGTGGTCAGTATAGGTGAGACTAACTTCTTTTCTTTCTTTTTTAATCAAAACGACGAACTTTCATTCCACCAAAGACCGCCCCAAACTAGGGAGATCAATCCCTAAATTCAGCCGGTTCAAGTCAAGAGTTTGCTCAAAAACAAAAGGGGGAGCATACAGAGAAAGCTTATGAGGAACGAGAATCTAACTTAAACATGAAAAGCATAACATGATAGATAATTACTTAACTTATTTTTCCTTTTTCTTTCTAAATCAATGGTAACAAAAGATAATTTTTGTAACGGCTAAACCTACTGGCCTATAGGGCATACCATATCTCCCACCCCGTCAAATGGAATATAAAGGGCCACATGCTGTGTTGTTTGTAATTTGTAATTTGCGCCCCAAACAATCAAACGTGACAAACTGTATCCTAAACTATTATCAGGATTGCACATTGTAACTGATGTTAAAATCTCACTGTTAAAATCAATTAAAAATGTGTGGCACAATCCAAATGACCAAATTGTAATATGGAATAATCTATCGATAGTTTTAAAGTTTGGGGATAAAATCGCAACGGCAAGTATAGTTTGTGAGGTGAGTTTTAACGAGTAAAAGTTTCTGGAGGTATTTGAGAATCGGACGGTAATTTAAAAAATAAAATAAATTAACATGATTGGCAAATCAAGTTAAAGTTTCCCAGTATTAGCCAGGTTCATACACTGTATGTATCACACCTTTCTTACTCAGTGAGATACTGTTTTTTTCACTGAACATCTGATTACATTCCCCTGCTCACGTGCATCAAGAACATTGAGATTAGTCCTTCAAATAATCAAGGGGGCAAAGATCTGCAGACTGCAGAACTCTTAAAAGGTTTTCTTCACAAATGACATGCAACTTAAATGTTGAATAAACAGAGAAAATAAAAAAGCGAAAATAAATTTAACATGATTGGCAAATCTGTAGCCTCTGATCTAGATGAACAATCCTAATCTATCCACAATTCTCAGTCATGAATGATGGAATGGATTAGTAACGCGGCCTGGTCTGCCGTGGGAGCCGCATCAGCTGCTCATGAAAAAGATATCAAACCATCAATCTCTGCGCAAAACCCATTCAGATTTACTAAAATCATATGCCAAAACAAATGTCTCCAATAAATCTACGAGGGTAATTCAGTTTAAAAGAAAAAAAAAACTCAAGATCAAAACCAGTCCAGCGTCGCATGTCAGACTAATTCCTACGGTCTCTCTTATCAAGTTTCCTATTTGACAGAATCGTATAGCAATGTTGAAATATTGAGCCGCCTACATCTAAAGGGGAAGTTGTAAATAGACGTTCGAAAGAGCAAAATATTGCCTTAATTGCTCTTGGGGTAAAAGGATTACCTTGAAGCGGCGCAGGCAAGTGGGAAACGAGGTTTTCAATGATACCTCCACCACCACCACCCTCCTCTTCTGCCTTTACTTGCTTTAGCCCTCCATTTCCATCACTACCTTCATCTTCTTCTGCTTTAAAGCCTCCATGCTCATCTTCAAAAGCTTCCACCTTTCGTTCGGTAACTTTACCTGCTTTTGGACTTCGGGGAGAGACCAAGTTGGCGATGAGATTGCTTATAAGCCCACTTCCCTTATCTTTGTGATGATCAGGACCCTCGCTCTCACTCACAATGCCTCGCTTCTCTTCATCATCCTGATCTTTATCCACTCTCTCTTCTTGAGCTTCTCCTCCAGACACCAAGTTAGAGAGAAGCTGGTTTATGAATCTCTTTGGCCTTTCTCCTTCTCTAGATTCATCCTCTTTCCTAATATCATCTTCGTCGCGATCCTCTGCCTCCTTGTAACCTCCTTTTGGAGTGGGATTCTCGGTGTGCCCCAATCTTTCAGCTCCTAGCAGACCATCTTCCATTTCTCTTTTGCCTTTTTTGTGATCTCCTTTTCTTTCTTTGGGTTCAGTCTCTCTTTTTGGTTCTTCAATTTATCAGTTCGGCCAGGTCTTTGTTTATTTTTGTTTATTTTTTTCTCTGGTCTATCCCTTCGGCTAGTTGATCTCCTTTTATTTCTTTGGTACAAACATCCTCGTCGGTAGTCTTAAATATATTGGAAAGTCGTACTCTCGCTACACGTAGTCTGCAGCTGTTGTCTCATTAAAGCCTTTTCCCGTATTAGAAGGTGACAAGTAACACCTCAGTGGAATATATTTAGGAAGAGCATCCTCGTTCCTATACAACGTCTGTGGAATCCTGAAAAAAAAAAAACAAATTCGGTGCAAATTGTCTTTCAAGGAACCGAATTATATTTGAAGTTGGGTCGCAAATGATATTATCTCGGGTGCATTTCTTTAATACTTATCCAAAAATAAGAAAAAAAAATATATAACTATCAATCCAATTTTAGATAGAACTCTAAATTCAACGAGGAAAAAAAAGTCTAACTATCAATACAATTTAATAAGGCTAAAATATTAGGGTAGCACAAAATCAGACTGAGACCGAATTTGTAGTCTTAGTGGTCTAAATTCGGTCCGATTCGGACTAGATTTGTAAAACCGGTTATATCTGGTCGGGTCCGGTCTATGTCTTTTGGGATCCGGTTTGGACCGAACTTGGTCGTGTGTTACGTGTGTACAGTGGCTTTACAGACTGAGTGCAGCCTTCTAAGCTCTAAAGCAGGCTCCGATTTTGCCAACTATTTAGAAAATTAACACTAACGCTTAATGTCTCTGATTCCTTATTCCCTCCTCTCTGGTTGTGCTTTTCCTTCCGATTTCATCAACGAAGATTCAGCAAAAGATTATCAGCAATTAAGAACACAGAGTTGGCAGGATTTGAAATTGTCTATCCTCTATGATTGCAGCTTCAATTCTTCCAGCGCGATAAATCACTGATGGTTGGCAATATCATCGTCAATCAATATCTGGGATTCAGCAAATATATATATATTTCAACGCTTGCATGGGGTCCAACAGGGCCAGGGGCCCCCGTTGGACCCCCCCTCCGTCCGCCACTGGGCCGGTGGAATTGAAAGGTCATGTCCATACAATCACCGTGATGCTATGGGTTTCTAACTCCACCGTACAAGGCTCTTTCCTCAGCACTCTTCTCTGCCTCCCTCTTTGCTCTCCTTCTCTCTACCCTTGCAGAAGCATCAGCCTGTACTTTCTCCATTACGGTACTGAAACCAGGAATTGTCCCGTCCAATTTGTTGTAAACTTTGACGCTAAGGTTGCAGAAAATCTTATACAACCTCTGCAAGAAAAGAAACCAGAAAGGGTTAACCAGATTATAGAGGCATGTATACTAATCAGACCCAGACTTCCATACAGAGAACCCTAAAGGAAAGGATTTAGGCCAATTCCATTGGAATTTCAAGATTTTTAACATATAAACAATGCTCGTTGGAATTGGCAGAAGCATTTTTTACAAACGAACGTGCACTTTTTTATTTTCATCTCTGTTTCTTTAAGAGGATAATAATACTTACCGGGACCAACACTAAAATATACTTATTCGGACTTGACAAAAAGGGAAGCCTATGAGAATGCCATATCAGTCATTTTGATTAAGCAAGCAGAAATATCAAGTAATTGACTCTTACATTTTTCTGTTTCAAGAGTATCAAGCAGGAATATTGCTCCTTGCTATTCAACATAACCAAAAAGCTCAAGCAAGCTAAAAAATTAACCCAAAACCTGAAGTAGGAAGCTAGTTTTTACCTTTACATCCCTATTCCAATGCCTAATGTAAGGAGGACCTGTTGTGTATGAACCAAGAGGCTCACGATACCATCCCCCACCGTATGTTATCCGGTCCATTGCTTGTTCTACGCTTAGAACTTCCCATGGCCTCAACCCAGGGATAATTTTAGCCAACTGGTATCTGCCTCCATATGAAAATAACATCAGTTTGATGACCAGTTCTCAGCATGCAAACAACATTTGAAATGGACGTGCGTGATAAAAATAGTTAATAAAACATTGATCCTCAGATATCAAAGCCGCCACCATCATGAAACAAACCATTTTGCCATTCTTTTTTCTAAGAAGGTCCAATAAATGACTGATTATGACTTACATAAATTGCTATCCTTAGCTCCTCTATGTCTAATCTGCCTGTCTTTCCTTTAACAGAAGATAAAGAGAATCTCTTTTCAGAAGACAGAATCGGAAACCATTAGCCAGTTGATTCCTCTATGCATTGAAAAACCATACATCTGTCACCAGTGGGATGTAAAAAAGAAGAAAAATGTGAAAAACTACTGCACAGACATACCTATGATATTTTGGTATGTGTTTATTTGGCATGTGGTCCTCTTCCAAAATTGTGGTCAGTTCAGAGCCACTAGCCCAAAGGAACAGGGCATGACTAGAAATTTTAACTCCTGGCCAAACACCGTCATTAGCTTCCAGTACTGCTAAATCACGTCTCTTACTCTCTATAGCCTCTTCTTGGAGCTGCTTATAAGTTTTCTCCTCATGTCCTTTGAGAGGAACCCAAGGAGGAATACCTTTTTGTAGTTTGTGAAGAAAAGATGTTGAGGCAGCACCCAGTTTAACTGATGATCATTATATGCAGTCAGCCAACAATCCGTAGTAAACAAAATATAAAGCTTTATATTGCACATGCAGAACATTGAAACATCTTCAGGTTGCTCAAAAAAACAAAAAACTCAGGGTTGCCCATTCAAATACCGATGAGCATTGTGGCAGTCCTATTTTCATAACATCTTCAGAATGCGCGAATGGTTATTGAAGGAAGTGATGGTTGCTTTGGAATACAAATTTTAGAGGACAATCATTTCTCAACGGTCAAAAACATGATTCATAAGATCACTGCCGCGATGAAATTCAGGCACAACATTTTCTTCATAAATTGGCAAAATCATAGGGTCACTGCCAAAACCAAGTGATCATGAAACTACAAATTCCAAGTGGCAATTGCAGGTTCCATGCCATAAACCATGTGTCCATGCCATAAACCATGTGTATAGGTGCCCATTCATCTATGTCGTCACGCCAAATGAAAGTGTTCTTATCGATAATGCCAGCACCCCAAGCTGTTTTAGGGGGTGTTTGTTTGTGGAAATTTCGGGGAATATTCCCGAAATTTTGGGAATCTTTACTTTATTGAGATTTATTGGGGTTTGTGAAAAGTAGAGTATGTGTGTGTAAAAGTTAAAAATTTTGGAGTGTGTTTGTTTTGTTGGAAATTTCGAACCCCAAAATTTTGGGGAAACAAACACCCCCTTAAGCGTTATTAGCTCGCACGGTCCCCTTGTACGCCCCAAACGATCCTTGTAGTACCATCCACCACTCCTCATGATAACTTCACGAGGACAACAACATTAACATAATGTTAATGTACAAAATATCCAGGAAAAGGACTATAGCGAAACAAACTTACAATCATAGTATCGCTTCTCGAGGCGCTTGTACCCGATAGCTTGAGCAACATCGATGGGCCGGCCCGGAGGGTAGGGCCTCTGCCTAAATCCCCAGAGGCCAAAAAAGAACTGCCGCGCGAAGTCCCAAAACTTGTTGTCCGACTCCTGCTTCGTCCTTATCGCCTTCCTCGGCATAGGCCGGCGTCCAACCCGGGCACGTGCGGCACCGCCTGCCACAGCTTCTTGTCCTCCTTTCGATAAGGTGCGTCGTTCTCTTTCAGCTCCAACTCGTTGATCTTATCGGCAACCTCCTCGGCCCTGGCCAAGAACTGCACGACCGGGCTGGCCCTTAACCGGGACCAGAATTCTTCTTTCTCTTTCAGCACCTCCTCGGTCAGGTTCTCTTTGTTTCCGAAGACGGGGTCCTCGTTCAGGATCTTCTCGACCTCGGGGGTGTGTCTGTAGTCGGGTAAGTTCTCACACTCCCAGTAGAATTGGTCCAGCATTTGGCGGTACGGACCGGGTTCATCTGGCTTTTGGTTTTCGGCCTTTTTGGGTTTCCTTCTGAAGGGGTTTGGGAGGCTGATTGCGGCAAAGTTTGGGGGGGCCGGGTTTTTGGGAGAAAACGATTCGGTGAAGGAGAGCAGGTTAATGGGAGTGATGGGGTTTGGGGGTTTCTTGAACCAGTTGTCGAAGGGGTTGAAATTTATTGATGCCATTCTCGATGAGACAGGTCTAGGGTTTTAGGAGAGAAACTGAGAGCATAAAGAAAGGAGGAGGGTTTAGAACTGGGAGTGAGGAAATTCGAAACTAGAGAAGACTGAGTGTGGACAGAGCTTTGTTGGGGTGGAAATACATGGATAGAGAGGTGCTGAGCTAAGGACCGTGTGTTGGGCTGTCGCTCAGTCTGCCATCTATTATAGACCAGTAATGACAGCTCCATTGGGCCTAATTATGGGCTGCAAGAAGCTACTTTCACTAAGAGTGTGTTCGATTAAGGTGTATTGTGATGATTTTTTGTGTTTTGATAATTTTTATGTGATGTTAACTTTATTGATATGCGTGTTGTAGTTATATTTATGTGGTGTGAAAAATTATGTTTGGTTGTAGAATCCTGAGGATTCAAAAAATCCTGAGGATTCTTCCTAAACGAACATGCCCTAAGAGCTGCCCATTCCACTCGCAAAATACAAAATCACACTTTGCAACATCTTACTTAGCATCTTGATATTTTGTATCTTAATATATTATATTTATTAATTTAAGATATTTTATCATCTTGTTAAAATTTTCGATTAATTTAAATAAAAAGTTATTTTTTCTTCAAAAATTACAATTTTATCTTAATAAAAATAAAAGTAAATATAATATAACAAAAATAATAGATTACCGAATAAAGTATCAAGAATTTTTAATTGAAGGGTATAAAATATATTTATTATAAGAATGATCATTTAATTAAAAAGTATAAAATGTATTTATTACAAAAGACCTTTTAATTGGAGGTATAAAATGTATTTACTAGAAAAATTAGAGAAATGAAAGGTATTAAGTACAAATAAATTGGCCTAATTAGAAAAAAAATTTGATAATTAGGGCAGCCCGGGACCCCACTGAAGTCACCTGTGTGTGGAGGCCACTAATGCACACGCTGTGAAGAAAGTTATACCCAAAAAGGAAAAAAAAAAAGAAAAAAAAAGTCCAAAGTCGATGACAGGCCAGGCCAGAAAGCCGATAAAGATAAAAGAAAAGGTTATGTTTGGTTTAGTTCTTAAAATAGTTTTTATTTTTGTGTTTTTTTCGAAGTAGTGTAGATTCTCTTGGGATTGATGAGAAACTAGTTAAAAGTTGTTGAAATTTGTAAAAAGTTATTATTATTGATGAAAAAGTATTGAAATAGATAAAAAAATTATTGAAATTGGTGAAAATGTATTGAAATTGACGAAAAAATTGAGTTAGAAGTGACAGTCAGTTGGCCACAAACAAAGCCTAAATGATCTGAGATTCTGAAGCGACGGTCAGTTGGCCAAATAAAATGGGAGTTACTTCCAACCTGTCGGTAATCGCTTCGTCTTAGCAGAGAATACGGAGTTCACCTTTAGACAAATCTACGCGCACTCCCGCAGACAGAGAAAGGAACTTCGATCCCCACGTTCACTGCGGTCGCCAATGGCTGCTCCTGGAGGAGTATTATTCATCATTCTTATTGTCACCAGCGTATTGGCGGCGTTCACCACAGCTACCTATTCTCGTAGTACCTCCGACAATGTCACGGTGTCGCTGTACTACGAAACTCTTTGCCCCTACTGTGCCAATTTCACCGTGAACTATCTAGCGAAGATCTTCCAGAACGGTCTCATCTCCGTCGTCAATCTCAGGATGATCCCGTGGGGTAACTCCTGGATGCAATCGAACGGCACATTCCTTTGCCAGGTTACTTCATCTTCTCCGTCATTATCCTCTTCTCCTGTCCCATTTGGTTATGCTTTTTTAGATGTGTTTTCAAGCTTTGTCAGTCTCCGGAAGAAAATGGCTTCTTATAGGCATGACCGAGAGATTATTGAAGGTAGAATCCAGTCTCTCAGCAAATTGAAGGAATAGTAAAAATCCATGAAGTTCGGAAGCTACCATACCAAGATCACGGGATAACTAACTATTTAGTATTTTTTTCGCTCTTTTCCGGGACATTCTAATATATTTTAGCTAATTTTATAGCACTATTTATTTGATTTTTTCTTTTTGGCTGAAGCATATTTATTTTCTAAAATAGAGTATAAATGAGAATATGTATTTTTTCGTATGTTTATTTATTTATTCCGGGGACAAAATGCACAGACTTTATTGCACCGCGGGCCAATTCATAAGGATCTTGAATATCTTGGGCCAATACGGGTCATTGTGCACTTTCAAAAAAAAATTCTTCGTTAGCATGTTGGGCCTCGAAAGGAGTAGATTTATTTTGATTAATATTCGTTTTGAGCATATATGCAGCATGGGTCAGATGAATGCTTGCTGAACACCATTGAAGCCTGCACTATTACTATCTATCCTGATGTGGTAAGGCTCTCCAATGCCTTCAAAGATCTTTTTATCAATCCAAAAAGCGAATATGTTGCTTCCCCCAATATGTTCTATAACATTTTTGAGTCTGATGTAGGTCCGGCACTTCAGATTTATCCACTGCGTCGAGCGTCTCACCTTGAAGGGAAAACACAATGAGTGGATCAATTGCTTCCAAATGACAGGATTGGGAACCGTACCCGTCGATTGCTACAATAGTGGCTATGGAAACGTGGTACGTTACACTTTACCACTAGCGTATTTGGTCCAAAGTTGAGTGCCCTCTGCATCATTTCTTTTGGGTCCTAATTAGCTAAGTACATAATAATTAAATCATGTGGGATATACAGATTGAACGAAGATATGCTAAGGAAACTGCTCAGCTTGATCCTCCTCACAGATTTGTGCCATGGGTTGTTATAAATAATCAACCACTCCAAGAGGTTTGCTCCCTCCCTATCTGTGCTTTTTTGGCCTTTTCCTTGGCTCTGTTCCTTTCTAAATGGTACATTTTCTTGATGCAGGACTACGGAAATTTTATGGCCTATATTTGCAAGGCTTACAAAGGCAATCGTAAACCTGAGGCATGCAGATCACTTTCATCTAAGATTGACTGCTCCGAGACAGCAAAATCTGCACCCCCAGGAGGTTGCTATGTAGATGAAGCAAAAAGCTTTACATCCTTGACTACGCCAGAGAAGATCCCAACACCGGCAAAAGCTTCTAGGACACAACTGGGCTGAAGATGGAAATTTCACTAGGACTCATGATTCAGATAATTGAAAATCAACAAAAAAAAAACTTTTTATCTTTTCAGGGCTAGTCCACATGATGTTTATCTGTTTTTATGTTCTTTGTCAATTTCCTCGACAATTCTTTCTCAAGAAGGTCAATTTCTGGATATCAAACAACTTCAGATTTCGCCTCCTCTGTTTTCTTCTGGCATAAATTTATCTTTTTTCAGATAATCGGTGTCATATAAGAACACTACAACTGCAAGACAAGATCTGAATTAAAAAAAAAAAAAAAAGACAAAGACGCGTAAAACAATCATGATCCTCCTGTTGGCTAGAGCAAGTGGTTGAAAACCTAAACCCTCCCTCAGAATCACCCTTGATACAAACTTTGATCAGTAAAAATCCAGCAGTTGGCTTCACCAAATGGATTTGAAAAATGAATATGCACCTTCTTTATACAATCTAAAACATCAAAACCACTCATTTCTTCAAACAAAACAGGATGTTACAGTCGTTGGATAATGTAAACCAAGTGGCTTATTTCCCAGCAAATGTCGGAAAAAGCGCATAGATAAGTACTAGCAACTTCCTTAGGTCGATAAGCCAAATAAAATAGTCTACTTCAGAATGCAGATTGCTTTCCCCGCAATTTTTTATCCTCATGGTTCCCAAAAACTTTTGAAAACAAAGACATGTATAGACTATAGTCTAAGGGTATGCGCAAGGCATTCATTAGGCTATACCATATCAGCCATATATACATCCTTTAAAAGCACAATATTAACTTTATAGTGTTTCATATGCAAACCATAAATTTATTGCGCTTGATCAAACACTTATAAAAAAATACATTTTTACAGGCCAATGAGCATACAAACATCAACAATTCAGAATCTAAACTAACAACACCAATGTAATTTTGGAATTATCTATAAGAGAGAAAATTTACCTTGCAACACAAGTTCACACTTGGCAGAAAGATAACAAAATAAGAGAAGAAACGAACAACCTAGTCCAAAGACATGACAAGGCCCTTTTGAAGAAAGTGTGGGTCGGCCTCTGTAGACTTCACTCGCTCGTGCCTCCTATTGCCAACGTGGATGTCTTCGCCCTTTCCCCTTTCCCCTAATTACTTAGGAAAAAAAATAGTCCAAAGACATGACAAGACATATCACTTAATTGAAGGTAACTTGAAGTAAATGCACTTTGTCTTACTGACTGTCCAAGGAAGGGTTGAACATGAACTGTCTTTCTGTATTCTAAAGAATTAGAAAAACTTCACATTGACTTTGAAAATATTCTTAAACAGTTTTATCTGGCTGATCGGTGGTCAACAAGTTAAGAAGCCCGTCTTTCCTATGTGCTTAAACTCTATAATTCTTATGTCGAATTCCCATGCCATCTTTTGCAGGTCTTTATCCCCCAACGCCATCTTTTCGGGAATGACATTTCCATTGAATCACTCGTCCAAGCATGTTCAGTTTTGAGTTTAGAGGTGATGGTTGATTGAGCGTACAAATGTAAATGCAGAGCCTCGCGCCATCTGTCGCTGGAGAACTGTTATATTCTAGGATGTGGGTGTTTCTTCTGTATATACTGCTTTAAGTAAATGAAAAGGAATGATAAATTCTACACAAGTAAACAAAAAGAATCCTAAACCAATTAAAGTGTAAAGCCCAAGCTTTGGATTGCATTTAAATCTTTTTTAGAACGTGAATAATTTTGTTCTCTTGCTTTTCTCTACTGTCAACCAAGTCAAGGATTTAACAGTCGGCTGATGAACATTCAGAAAAAGTTACAAATAATGGTTAGCTGTAAAGCCATGGTAAAACATCAAGCATCTGGTGTGCCTCAAGTCTACAATAGATCAAGTGTATGAACACCAAGCTACTCCGAAAGGAATTGCTGCAAAAACAATGTAAGAGATTGCAAGACTCAAAGAGAGGTACTTACTCATCGAAAATGTAGTGGTTCATCCACAATCCTCAGCTTGGGCTACTGATTTAGCCTATCAAATTCAACACGTATTCTTTAAGAAAAAATGCAGAAAAAAAGAGACTCCCTAGACAACTCTCTATGCAAACGTCAAAAACTCCTTCCTCTCTAAAGGAATTCTCTACGATAATGATGATGGATCCCCCGTATACATCTAAATTCTACTAAAGGTAAAGTCAACTGCTACAATGCCAATTGGCTTTCTACCACCTAGTAGTTCAATCAACTTTGAGCAGTCAAATGCATAGCAGGATTAACGAAGTTTGTGCTCCATTGCATAATTGTGGGCAGTCTAATGCATAGCAGGATTAACGAAGTTGCATTGGTACTGTGAAAAAGCGGAGGGCCTAAGAGTGTTTCAGATACTGAGAGATGTTGAGGAGTCCATCAAGACCTTCACGACGTTGTCCGTGTATGATATCAGCTACTCCATGTCGCGGATTCTGGAGGAACCGACCATTTTCGTGACAACAGCTCCACACCCAATCTGTTTGAGTTTGTGTAGTGTTTGACCTAACAACTGAACGAAGAAAAACAGAAAACAGAAAAACCAAAATCTCTACACTTGATAAGAAACAGCTAATGTACTGATATAAATATAGTGTCTGAGAACATGTTGTATGATGGATATAAATACGCCTACGATATACCTATTCACTCCAAACATTATACCTGATGGCAGAAATGGTGGAATATTTGGAAGTGAAATTTAACACCGTCATGAACAAGCCTTCGACACAAAGATTACTTCATTAAGCTTGCCCCAAATGCATCTAAGTTCTACTAAAGGTAAAGTCAACTGCTACAATGCCAATTGGTCTTCTACCGCCTAATAGTTCAATCGACTTTGAGCTACCATTGGGCTGTCCAATGCATAGCAAAAAGAGGAACGCTTTTAACTGTTGTGACCAATGAGCTCCAGATCCTTTAAAGACCCTGTTACCTGGCAAAATCTAACTAGTGAAACCATGGATATCAGTTTCATTTTTTTTTCCTTAACTTTTCTACTCACATTTTTGGTTGCAATTAAGATGTCTTATTTTTTCTGCATGTCTCAAAAACATAGTCAATAAATAGCAAGCTTCTCAGAGTAAAGAATTGCATATATGTAGCAATTATTTGACTATCCTCGGTAAGAATACATGCACTTGTGAACTTCTCATGATGCTATAAATTGTGAGAAACGTATACTTACTGCTCCCTCTGAGCATCCTGCTCAAGTTTCTTCAGAGTTTGCCTTATTCTTGAATAGAAACCCATTGCGTTCCAGATAATAAATCTTGTTGGTGATCATTGTGTTGAATGGAAAAGAGAGACTCAATAATCAACACCATTGACCAAAACCAATTATCTGAAAAAACTAATGATTGAAATTGACCATATACTTATCCAAGTGCATCCAAAAGCAAATTTTCTTTGTCAATTTTCACATCCAATTCGTTCTCAAGAAGGTTGATTTCTGGATCTCTACAACCTCAAATTTTGCCTCCTCTGTTTTCTTCTGGCATAAATCTATCTATTTCACATAATAGGTGTCATATAAGAACACAACCACTGCACCACATACTTAGCCACAACAAGATCTGAATTCAAGAAAAAGGACAAAGACACATAAAGCAATCATGATCCTTCCTGTTGGCTAGAGCAAGTGGTTGAAAACCAAAACCCTCATACATGATGTTGACTAGATATTAAACGATTGTCCAAGTGCATGAATAAAGTAAAATGAACTATACGTGACATCTTTACCTCAGCTTTAGCTTTATGAAGCCTCAATATCAAAGTCAAATAAATTCAGCCCAATGGAAAACTTCACCAAACCTTACATAAGGAAGAGTGGTTTACCTTGGACCGCTCAGGATCACCCTTAAAAAACTTTGATAAGTAAAAATCCAGGAGTTGGCTTCACCAAATGGATTTGAAGATTGCATATGCACCTTCTTTATACAATCCAAAACATAAAAATCATTCATTTCTTCAAACAAAACAGGGATGTTACTGTTGTTGGATATTTTAATCCAATTGGCTTATCTCTCAGCCAATGTTGGAAAAAGCGCATAGATAAGTACTAGCAACTTCCTTATGTCGATAAGTGAAACAAAATATTCTACTGCAAATTTCATTCCCCACAAAATGGTCGCATGATTCCCAAAAGCTTTTGAAAACAAAGACATGTACAGTCTACGGGTATGCGCAAGGCATTCATGAGGCTGTATCATATCAGCGATATACATTCTTTTGAGCATAATATTAACTTCATAGTGCTTCTGTAACAAACCTATTATAAAAGTGTTTAGAAAGAATTGTAAAAATGGCTTATTCAAAACAGCTAGTCTCCATGAATGAACTTCAGTCTATTATCTTTGATGAAATACAATCCTTCCCTTGTAACAAACTTATTAGACAAGTGTTTAGAAAGAATTGTAATTCGAGACAACTAGTCTCCATGAATGAAACGTATGTGGAGATGAGAACAGCCCCCACAAACACTATACATTGTATAAGGTTCCAATACCAGCTCCTTGTGTCATATGCAAACCATAAATTTAATGTTCTTGATCAAACACTTAAAAAAATCCATTTTCAATGGGCAAATGAGTGTACAAACATCAACAATCTAGAACCTAGACTAACAACATCAGCCTTGAACGCAAAAAAAGACATATTGCTTTTGCAAGACACGAACGCAAAGAATACGTGCACTGGTGAACTTCTCACGAAGCTATAAATTGCGAGAATATCGTGGCATTATCTATAAGAGGAAAAATTTACCTTGCAACTCAAGTTCACAGATAACTTGGCAGAAAGATAACAAAATAAGAGAAGAAACGAACAACCTAGTCCAAAGAAAGGACATCACTTAATAAGAACATATGAAAATAACTCAAGAACTCACTGATCAGTGGATGCATTAGATTAAAACAAAGAGTTTGACAGCAGCAGGCGACCTCCAAGTAGTGCACTCAGACCCTCTGCCAACATTGGCATTTAAAAAGGTTCCCTCCCTCCCCCACTGCTAGCAGATCACTAAAGTTCCTCGAAATTCCGAACTCACATCCGCAATACACAAGGAACATGGAGAACTCAACTTTTTTAAGTTCTCGACACACTTAAGCTTTACCAAAGTAAAAGAAGACGCCTGCTGAAAAGGGAAAAACATTGCGACAAGAAAAGGGAAAATAAGAAACAATTGACAAGACACGACTACTGTACCCACAAAGCCAGGTGGCTTCATCTCATGAAACCATAACACGTCCAATCATCCCCTGGGTCCAAGTAGCAGTCTCCTTGATAGATTCATCTTCAGATTGAAGGCACTCACCCAAAAATTCAACATAGAATGCTCGGTCGCTTAACAGGAGCTTTGTGTTTGAGCCAAGTGCATCCGCAAGATCACCCATGACAGCAACTGCAGCTTTTGTCACAAACTCGTCCCTGCTAAAAAAAATAAAGCAGAACTCGAAATCAAATATATAGAAAGCAATAGAACAGAAAAATATATGTATATATAGAAAGCAATAACAAAGAGGAAAAGCAAGAGAAAATAATAGAGTATACCTCTGTCTATCCAAGAAGACAAACTCTATAAACTGCACCAGATGTGCAGCATATGGTAGCATCACCTCAGGTTTTGAATCCTTAAAACCCTGGAGAATACCAGAATAAGCTTCAAAGATGCTACGCCTGAGCTGGTTGCCATATTCCATCAACTCTTCATCCTCGGCATTGATGTGCGCACAGACCTCTGCAGCTTGCTGCATCGCTTGTACTGCGTAAAGGACATACCTCTCGAAATGCTCGCCTACTGCCAGAGCAATATCTCCAAAGCAAGAGAATATGTGAGGCTTGACAGACCTATGGAGTTCATTACTGCCAAGATCATTGAGAAGGTGTTTCATGATTCCATCACAAAATTGTAAGACCTTCCCATCCAAGGCCCGGCAGATATCACCCACCACCCCAACTGTGATGGAGCAAACCTGGTATTCCTCAAAATTCTGCAATCCCATCTCCAAATAGGGGTAAAACTCACCCATGTACTTTTCAAACTTCGGTCCACAGGCATAAGCCAATGAACCAATAGCAAGCATTGCTTCCTCATGCACTGTAGAACTACGACAAGCAAACACCCTCAGAAATATTGCCATAATCTGATCTGCAGCCCGATGTATTATAGGAATTGTTTCATCTGTGCTGCCAAGTTTCTGGATAATAACCTGAAGAACACCACAGAGAGAAGCTTGCAAGTCTCCTTGCCTTGCCCTATCATCAGTTGATACAATCTGAAGTTCTAGAGTCTGCCCCAACTTATTCATAATGACAGGGAGAAGCTGTTCTATGATGGGATGTGTCTCTGCAATAAGGGAACACCTGACAACCTCATTCAAGGTTTCATACGCAGATGATCTAAGCTTAGAGTCACCACCATCTGTACGGTCGGCAGTCCTAATGAGGTGAGTGATAATGTTTGTGAGGAATGGTGTGAGGAGAGAGGATAGGCCAGCATCAAAATATCCCTGGCAAAGATAATAGATCGCCCCACAGACCTTCTCTGCTACATTTGGCATGTCATTAATGCTTTCCAACAATACTCCCACAACCTGTTGAAGGTTCTCAGAAGAAATCACAGACATTCCACTAGCTGGATCATGCAATAACTCAAAAATACGACTAAGAGTCCAGGCAGTTGTATCCCTGACTTGGTTGTTTTCATCCTTCGTTGCCTTGAGCAGAAAGTCCAGACCTGCATGGACCAAGGGAGAGAGCTTGCCAGCAGTTGGGCCTTCAAGGATAGAACCAAAGGCGTATGTAGCTGCCTCACGACAATGCCAATCCGGCTTCAATATGTTTCCTTCAACAAAAGGCATCACGAGGGGCACAATAGCATCCTCAACAGTTCTAGCAACGAGACCAAGACACGTCCCACCAGCCATGGATAAATTCCAAATACTGTCGTCCTGGTCTTGGTCCTCTTCCTGCTTCAGAAGAGTTTCTAGCAACATTGGAACTAGAGACGAAAGAGCCTTCTCAATGAAACAGGAATGAGGCGACCCAGAGTCCCCACTCTCAGTACTCTCATACTCCTGATGTTCTATCTCTTCATCACAGATGGAGCTCCAGAACTCAATTGCTTGAAGGGCAACAACCTCTTCGTCTCCTTTTACTGCATTGGATGTAAGCTCAAAGAGAGCCTGCATGTAAGGCTCAAGCTTCTCATAGTATGTTGACGCTATAGAAACAAGACACTCAAAAGCAGCCTGCCGAATCTCTAACTCCTTAGAAATGGCTGCTTCACAGACCATTTTCATAATATAGTTCCGCTCCATCTCATTCTCAAAGTTTGTCTGGGCGAAGTCCAGAGCATTATATAAAGCCCTTGTTGCTGCAAGACGGACTTCAGGACTGTGCTCAGTGAGGTTCATGCCTTGCACTACAGCAGTGAGAACAGCGTTCACCTCATCTTGCACAAGATCCTCATGGGATATCTCCTCGCACACATACCCAAGAGTTTCCAAGGTAGCCTGTTTCAGGCCAGCAGGCCTATCTTGCTGAGTCATATTGCTAAGCAAGAATCCTATTAGCTCAGGCCACTGCTTCTTTGGAATCTCAATAGAAGCAATTTTGGCAATCACTTGAGCAGAAGTGTGCCTTGCCTCTGGCGCAGCCGATCCAAGAGTCCTTAAGAGCAGGTCTTTGATTTGGGATTTAATGGAAAAGTCAATTGCCATCCATTGTTGTGCAAGATGCTCCCTTCTAACAGCATCTTTAGCATCCAATGAGTTCTTAAGCACAATACCAGCAAGCCTACGGGATTCAGTCGGTTTCTCATTGTTCGCAAGCTCAACTGACAAGGAGAGAAGAAAAGAAGGAAGGTTCTGCTCTTGAAATCGTGTAAGGTTGACCTCTGCTTCAGTACGTACATTTGTATCAGGCGACTGAGCAGACAATAGGAAATCGGTGATCTCCATAGCCATTATTTTTGCACTGTATCATAAGAGGCCAAAAAAACATAGGAAAAATTAAAAACAAGTAGAAAATTGGCAAAGCTGTTGTAAACTTAGGAAACAGGAGAATGGTTAAAGGATAAGCAAATGCAATGTATGGACAGCATCAAATGCTTCATTTTGGTGTGGTAACATCGAAACATAAACACCAGCATGGACTAAGTTCATGTTGGACATGTAGATTTTAAGGTTTTTATATCCATAAACATAATATCAAGCCCAAAAAAACATCATAAGTCACATCAATCACGCTGCTACAATGATTTAACTCTCGTCCAACCAAGCTAAACAGTCTTATCAACTCAACAAGTCGAATTTATTCTTAAAGAATTCAGAAGCTTAATTTCTCCGCCTACCTGACAATGTCTTAGCACCCAATTACAAAATTTACTTTGACACTATATTCGTTTATCTCCGGTTAATCAACTACTTAATCAGTGGTTAAACATGAGAAAATATAGCGAAGGAGATGCTACAAGCAGATGAAAACAAAGACAGGAAGATAACACTAATAGATTATACAATCAAGAAAAGATTGAGATATGCGATTGGAAAAGCACAAAAAAGAAGAGAAAGTTCGATCTCAGATTCAAACCTCAGAGTACAGAATCAGCCAAAACCCGGACCCCTACAGAATCAAAGCGATTACGAAGAGAACACGAAACCCTAAAGCACCTAAATCAGTAAAAACAGGACTACAGGCAATAGATCCATCGACCATATAGAAACGAGAAAGCTCCTAGATTAAGATGTTGACAGAAAGATAGAGAGAGAGATACCTCGAATCCGATGCTCTGAACCCCACTGAAAACGTAGGCGAAGCTAGGGTTTCTCTCTCTCTCTCTCTCTCGGTTTCTCTGTAACTGAGACTTTTACTTGTCGCTAAAGCTAAGGCCGAGTGAGAAGGAGCGAGAGTGGGGATGTACGGAGTAGATTGGGCCTCTGAATCGGCGTGTCTGGGATTCTTTCTATCAAAATGCACTCTGTATTTCGAATGCTCGGTAGAAGCGGGAGGGAGGGGGAGAGAGACAAAATTACTCTGAAAAACCCAACGGGCAGAGACGACTGCTGCCCGAACCTGCCCGATACCGCCGATCTCGAAAAACCCTAGTTGGGGTTTGTTTTTTGAAATCTGACGTATGAATAGTTGACACGTGCCTAGTAGACCGTTTGGGGCCTTTTTTGGTACTGATCCACCTGGTTTGCAAGGCTTGGGCTAATTTGTTTCATTTTCCAAGTCGCGACTGGCATGGCCATTTAACGACGTTTAACTGTTTTGTGTTTGTGTTGTAAAATGTTGGGTATGAGAATATGTGTTGGTATTGGGTTTAGTGAAAAGGTGAAGAGAGAGGTAATTTTTTATAATTTTTGTAATTTTTATATTTTTTTATGGGAGAGAGAGAGATTATATTGGAGTATTTTATTAGGAGAGAGATAAAATGTTGGGGATAATTGGGTTTGCAAACACAGCATAAGTAATTCTATCATCAACAATTTTTAACAAGGTAGTTTTTATTTATTTTTTTATCATAAAAGGCTAGAAATTAAAGGTTTGAAAAACCCGATAACTTTTTATATTCATAAAAATTTCGAAATATTTAATTATAAGCAGCCATAGTCTTTAGACTGTTAAGGCTAAAGAAAAATAAAAATAAGGATTAAGATATTCTCTAATTCGAAGAAAGATAAATACATGACTTAATTTTTTTCCCGTAAAATACATCATCATAAAACACTAAAATAACATAGAGTTTGTATCACAAAAGACAATAAAAAGCGGAATAGAAAAGTTCAATAAAGCCAGAAAGCTTGGCACGCACAACCTATTGTGCCAACAAATGAGCTTGCTGATTCAACTTCCTAGGAACCCAATGAATTGTCCAGACCGATTGGCAGCTCGAATGGAGAGGATCATGTCTTTGATCTTTCAAGAAGGTGGGAGAAGATATTGGGAGACATCCAAGCAAATGAGCTTATAGCCCAAATTCGATCCATGTATATCGTACGGAGAGAGTTAGAGGAGTCTCGACAAAGATGAAATTTACATTATTTAATGATGCTCGTGCAAAGTTTTGGACAATAGGAACTTTACAATCTACAATGGGATCCATCTGTTATGTCTATCTCTTCATAAATTGTATAATACAATTCCAATAGAAAATTGCAACCAATCTTGGTCCAAAAACAAGAAAGAGCTTTCATTAGCTTAAGTATCTTTATGTACATTGCTAGACATTAGCGGAAGAACAACAACGTTCCTTTTGTTTTGGCCTATAGTGATGCCGCAGATTTAGAGTCTCGCCGGATACCACAAAGATTATGCTTCATGCGCCAAGGGTAGAGACAACCCTTTGGTGGGGAACATTATTGCCCAAGCCCAACTGTGCGCGACGCACATGCTTCAGTGTAATTGCACTGTTTGGGAAGTTTCCTGTTGAAACTCTTGGAGAAACTCAAAGCAGATGTTGCAGCCAATGCAATGGCATCGGGAAGGAAGCGCTTGATAATGTAATTTGGTGACTCATTACCGCTAGACTCTGCAAGCTTCAACTTGAGACCATCTAGTTCAACGGCTTTGTCGTCTTTTGTCGCAATGTCTATTGACTCTGTCAAAGAAACCACGTCCATGGCGTCAGAGAAAGCAGCAGCATCGTCGCCATCACCATTCCCGTCGCAACCATCACCCGGTACTGCATGATCAACACAGTGAGGATTCTCGTTGTTTGTTGTTTCTATTGGCAGATGCTGCCAAAGACGGGGAGGGAGCCTCGGACGAGGCGGATCCCCATCAAGGATGTCACCTCTCTCAAAGTCCTTGGGCTTTCCTGGAGATTGTTCCCAAGAAAATGGAACCCTGTCAATTGTATTCTGCAATACAACCTGTGAAGTGCTACAAGAGAGTTCATCTGTGGAACCGCCATTAATACGCCATATCGACAAGAGTGGTGCATTGAAGTTCAGCTTTCTGCATGGGTATTTTGAATTCATGGCTTCTCTGTTATCCTCTTCTTGTTTCTATCAACTTTGAGGCAAATCACTCAAGGAAATGGAGGAAAACTCTTAACTTTTGGTTAGTGATAGGGGGTGGAAATGGAGGCTGTTGCGTGAAGTTGTAAAAGAACAGTTGAAAATATATGGGTTTCCCGTGCAGCACATTAAATCAGATGTTGCACTTGAAAATGGTCACAGGTGAGGTGAAAAGACTCTTCTTTGCTTTGCGGTATCGAGGAAAGCTCAACCATCCCGGGGTGATGTATCTCCAACAGGCAACAACTAAGCCTGTAGAAACGAATGGAGCACCCATGTCACTGCGTTTTGCAAATCTAGCTGACCTTGCGTGTTGTAGCTTAAAAGACGTATTGACCTTCTTGATTGGAAAGATGACATCTTGTTGGTGCTGGAACGTTGTAAGACTTATATGTTGCATCTATCTCTCTCCCAGGACCATCCAATTCCACACATAGAAGAGGAAAAAAGAAAAAAAGTACTCCTTAATGCTCATACATCCACTCCACCGTCCACTCGATAGATAATCCTTTCCAAAGCAATTTATTGGGACATTAGAAAGTAAGAAGTATGGAACAAGAAAAATACAGAAGAGGGTCTGAATTTGCTCTCATAGAGGCAGTTTTAAAGATCATAAACATTCTTTTAGGAATTTCCTGTTTGTCACAGGGGGAAACTGTGAAGCTCATACAACAATTGAGAGAAAAACCTGAAGAAATAATGATACTATGTAAATCGCTCAACCAAAAACAACGCGTGTACGCCTCTAAACTGGAAAAACTTACACCACAAGCTGCCATTCATGTACATGCCTCGTGCCATCTTTGCTAATTTAACAACCATCTCAACCAGAAGTAGTATATTGGACAGCACCAGCAGCAGTCCACACTGCATGAATTATCAGTTGATATAGCCCAGTTGACATATTTACATAGTATCTTTTGCCCCTCTACTTTCCTTTCTTTCCGAATCAAAATTCTCCTTTTCCTCCAGATTTTCTTCTTTGCCAAAGGCCACGTCAAATCTAGTACTCAAAGGTTTCTTGAAACTATTCCCAAAGTAGATATCTTGTGCTGACAAAGCGGTAGCTTTGTATTAGAAAATTGCAGTAGCGACAGCAGGATTGGCCCCATAACTTATGAAGAATAGAAACACAAACACGAATTTCTAATCTTCACTATTCTTGTTCATTAACCCGCTCCCTTGCTTTGTTGTAGAGCTCATGAGTATCAGCATGAGTGGGATCAAGACAGAGAGCTGCTTCACAGTCTCGAATGGTGGAGAAATAATCCCCCATCGATTCATGAAATGCCGCTCGAAGATGCAGGAGCTGAAGATCTGGTTTGAAAGCTATGGCCCTTGTAAGCTCTGAGATGGCTTCAGTTTCTTTGTGGTCATCCATTAAAACTGCAGGCATAATTCCCATGTTAGTAGTCTACAAAATGGTCCCATTATTCATATGCACTCACTTTTGGATAAATATGAAGCTGATTTTTCATGCAAATAGGATAAAATCCACCAGAATATCAAGTATGGAGGGAGAGTGGGAGAACTATCCACTTCATTCAACTATAGTTTGGTCACTTTTGTGACGCATTCCAAATACCAGTCCAGTGTTTTTTCTTATTTTTACAAGTATCACCAGTATTAGGTAAGAGTCAGAGCCCCGAATGGAAAGGATAAAGTAAACTGGTTCTGCTCTCTACTTCAGAAGCAATACTTGTAGTTTGATGAATGCAATATGGGATGCGAAAATACTACTTGACAGAAGCAGTTCAACCTGATGTTGATACCAATACCATATACATCACTACAAACTAACATTTGCCCGAATTAATCATGACATAATTAACATGTACACTGTAAGCTTAAGTAATATTTTCAAGCGAAAATGAAATTCATTTTCAGTATCAAACAGGCCCATGATTGAAGTTAACTCTTCAAGTAAGCTCCATGTTCTTTTTCAGGTCAACTTACAATTTCAGACGACACACATGGTCTGCAACTAGCATCTCATACAGCATTGTCACTAAACTAAAAAATAGTGTCTCAGGCCACTAGGGAAGGAATAGACATTGCATAATTTAAACGGAGATGTGAAACTTATGATCTCATGACTGAAGAACACAGAAAGGTGGTTGCAACACACTGAGGGTAATGAAAAGGACAAATAATTGAGACTACTCAGCAGATAATGCAACAGAAAACTGTTCTGACCCCCATGATTATGGCAGCAGCGTTATAAAGTGATCGAATTCAGAGATATGGCAACTAACTGGCTAATAGATGAAGTGACTGCTTAAGTATTGTACCTGTAATGTATAAATCATCCATATATATAGGTTTCGAAGGGATGAAGATACAAAAGGAGGTATGACTGGAAATAGTTTCATACAATATGTTAGTATAACAAGCAAAGGAAGAGGGTCCTTCTAATCTTCAAACATCAGTAGGCCTGGTCATGCACATAATGCAGCATTGTTCTACCCACAAGGCAATCTTTTCCTCCTAAAGAAAGGGGAGCTCCCAGCAATTATGCTGATCTTTCCTTTTACTTCTTGTTTTTTTCGATAAGTAATCTTTCCTTTTACTTCTTGAACCTGACAAACTGAGTACCCATGCCTTTCTTTGAGAAGCTAAAATTGTTTCGCATAAATACTTCACCATAAACATAGAAAATGTCAGCCATTTTTATGATGAAGATGGAAAGCTCGATAGTTGATCCTGTTAACTAGAGTCACAACACTAAGATGTGGAGCTGACCAGAAGTTTGCAATGACTTCCAACATCAAACTTCCACTAGAGTGATCACAGATTCAGCATCTTTATTACTAAGACAATAACAGAACTATCCCAAGTGGAAAAGATAATTCTCTTCGCTGCACCAATTTTTCAACACTTGGCAATGTCTTCTTTGTTTTCAAGGTCACAATTGACAATGGCTTCCAATATGAACAAAGTGTACTAACAATAAAGAAAAATCATTATGAAACTTACCTGCTGCCCGATATCTGTAAGGGTATGTCCTCAGAGGATCTAATTGTGTCCCCATACTCAGGTCACTCTTTGCCATGTCACGGTCACAGTATTCTGAACGTTTCTCATAAGCAGATGCATTGTTCTGGGCCTTTTCTATAAGTTTTGTCATCTCATCATAGGCAGCTTTGCGTTGATTTTTAAGATGATATACACGTGCCAGACCCTGATGTGCACGTGTATGCTTGATATTAAGTGCATTCATGTAGCAGTCAGCAGCAAGATCCAGTTTGTCACAGTCTACGTAGACACTACCTAGATTATTCAGCGCCTGCAGAATAGCAGACTCACCCAAATTAAACATTTATTTGCTGCATGAGACAAATATGTCAAAAATACTGAGATATCACGCTTACTTGTCCTTTACGAAGGCCATCAGAAGGGCATCTAAGAGCTTCCTCTAGAAGCTGGATCACGTACATTGAAGACTCGGGATCAAGACTAGAGTCTGCTAAAGCATATGCTTTAAGGAAGAAAGCTTCAAAAGATCTCTGTATAGCAATGGACTCCTCAGCCCTACCTAATGCTTCGTCACGATGGCCAGTGTCATACAAAATCCATCCTTCATAGACAAGCCTTTCATGCTCAGAAGTAGAGTGATTTCTAGCCAACCGGAGGCTGCGCATAGCTGACTTTTGACAATTTAACCTACAGTGGTAAATAACATTAGAAACAAAAAAACTGCCAGGACGCACAAAGAAGACAACTAAGTTGTGACGTACTCCTGAACATCAGCTACCATTTCATGACATTGAGAATTTAATACCATTGCACAACAAACAAGAAAAAATACTTCATTTACTGTTTTCCTGAGCAAAATAATCTTAACATTGAATACACTTAAATGGTAATCTACATGCAGCTTGTGAATCCAAACGAATACTAAATGTTCAACTATGGAACAGAAATGGGACAAATTTTCATCATAACCAGAGTTTATCAAGGTGCCTCTGGCAGAAACCATTCACCAACTTATCAAAGACAAACTAGTTTGTCCAAAGACATCCACGTGTTGGACTCTTAAGCAGTTAAAGAGAAGAAAGCCAGTCGAGACGTTTAAGTGGCACCTAGTTTCTACAAGACTGAAGGGCAAACAAAGATTTACATGATATTATATAATTACCTATAGACTATATTAAACCGCGAGGTATAACCAGTAATCATCATGATGGTAAGGTGAGTATCCGGGCAATACACTTAGGTGTTCCCGATGTCATTCTCTCGTAGATTCAGTGCTGAAGCAAAGGAGTTTCAGGTTTTAGTGTTAGGCAATGGTGTAGTGAAGCTTTCGGAGTGGAGTAGAAAAACGTTTAGTTCTATATTTCTGAATAGATATGGAGCTGTTTGGATGGTAAACCTGGAGAATAGGCTGCAGGAGGATGACAATAAGGAGTTTGCTGTCAAATTTAATGAAGCTTCTCGGGTTTTCTTGGCGCAAAGATGTAGTAACAAAGCTGAGAGATATGTTGCCGTTGCAGTGTTTGGATAGGGGCACAGAAAAGGGATGGCGATGATTCCGAAAGGTAGAAGGGGATCCGGCTAGAAGGAGTTGGCTGCATTGTTTCAGGAGGTGGTTTCTCACCTGAGTCAACTTAAGCGTGGAAGAGGAAAATCTTATGGTTCTGGAGTTCGAAAGGAAGTGTCTTTTGTCGAAGTGGTTAAGAAAGGATCGATGGGGGAAAGTTCTGGAGGCAGAGCTCTGGCCGTGGAAGACGTTGGAGTGGCTGGTTGTGGCGTGGAGAAGACGTTTGAGCTACCTACTTCTGCGCATGCTAAAAAGGACGGTGACGACTCATTTTCCAAGAGTCTGAAATTTAATGCAAAGTCGGCTGGATTTGAAATGTCTGATCTATCTTTTTGGAGAAATAAACTGTTGGGTATTAGAGAAGAGGTCGACTCATTAATTGATCTTCTATGGCTGGAGTTTGGGTCGGGTCAAGTCAAGACCCATTTGGGGAGGAAGGTTTTGCCTTCCACGCAAGGAATAAATCAGGTGGATGGGCTGGGCCATTTCCTTTCACACCTTAGGGATTGTTCGGCTCAGCCTCTTGTGGGGTGCACAAGCTTGACTCCTGCGAATGGGCAAAGCATTTCGGGGGCTCAGGTTGTACTGGGTGGGTAGGGTTCGAGTGGGTCAACTTCGGCTATCCTTTGTGACCCTGTGTTGTTGCGCGCAGGAGAGACCGAGAAGTCTGGAGGTGCGGCCGGAGGTGAGGCCCACATCTCGTTGGTGGGTGGCCCTTTGCCGACGTCTTCTGGCACGCGTGGTGATAGCCTGGTGGCCTTTCCGGCACCGGTGCTGTCGTTGAGCCCTCTGTTGCTTGCAGATGTGGTGCCACTGATGGTTGGCCTTGGACGGCGCCTTTTGGGGTGAGGGTTGACTGCTCGGAGTTCTCGCCTAGCTCCCCTTTGTTGGTTGCTGCAGCGGCTGCTTCCTCAGTGATGCAGTTGATACCGAAACCTGGTGGTGGAGGTTCTAAGTTGGTCAATGAAAATTCTGTGGGACTTTCTGGAGGGGAGGAGCTGGTGGGTTTGATTGGGGGAGTGTCTGAGAGTCTCGTTCATGGGATGGAGAAGCTGAAAAGGGATTTCTTGTGGGGAAGTGGTGGTGAGGAGCATAGGTTTCACCTTGTTTGGTGGGATAGAGTTTGTTCCCCTATCAGAGATGGAGTGCTGGGACTAAGAAGGCTACCTTTATTCAATAGAGCTCTTCTTGGAAAATGGCTTTGGAGATTCACTTTTGAAAGAGAGTTTATGGAAGACAGTTATTACGGAGAAGTATGGGTGTGAAGAGAGTGGTTGATGCACTTTGGAGGCACAAGACCCTTATGGGGTTAGCCTGTGGAAGGACATTAGCAAAGGGTGACACTTTATTAGAGAGAATATTTAAGTTTGTGGTTGATAATGGCTCAAGAATCCGGTTTTGGCATGACAAGTGGTGTGGGGAAAGACCTTTGAAGTTGGAGTTTCCTCAGTTATTCTCTCTAGCTCGATGCAAGGATGCTTGAGTGGCTGATTGTATGGAGTTGGGATCCGGAGTTCTTGTGTGGGATGTTCATTTCGAGCGGATGATCAATGATTGAGAGATGAAGGTTATTTCGACGTTTTATTCATTACTTTACTCGATGAGTAGGAGAAGAGAGGGTGAGGATAAATTGCGTTGGATGGGTACCAAGGGCGGAGTCTTCTCTTTTAAGTCGATGTATTATTTGCTTTTAGAGAGCTCCAATGAGGTTTTTCCTTGGCGTCAATGTTGGAGGAATTTGGTTCTCCCTAGAGTGGCTTTCTTTGTTTGGGAAGCCATTCATAGGAAAATTCTGACCACTTACAACTTAAGGAGGAGGGGAGTGTGCTTGACGGAGTGATGCTATTTGTGTAAGGGGAACAGAGAAACGGTTGATCATATCCTTATTCACTGCACGGTGGCAAGACGATTATGGGCGCATGTGCTGAGTATTCTCAACTATGATTGGGTTATGCCTAGGAAGGTGGTGGATGTTTTGTATTGTTGGAAGAGGAAGTTTGAGAATCTTATCGCCTCAACCATTTGGAAGATGATCCCGGCTTGCATATGGTAGAGTTTGTGGAGGGAAAGGAATGGGAGATGTTTTGAGTACAAGGTCATGTCTTTGGATTGTTTTGGGGGTTCTATTTGCATTATATTTTTATGTGGGCAAATTTGGTTTTAGGTTTTCCTTTTGAAGGTTTTCCGAATTTTCTCGAGTTTTTTTGCTTGTATGCTCTAGTCTTTTCAGTATAATCTCTTGTACTGTCAACTCTCTTTTTCTTTAATAAAGTTTAACTTGCTTATCAAAAAAAAAATCATCCCATTACCTCTCTCCAAAGTCCGTTGCTAAGTTGAAGTCCCACTAGTTTTTAATTGATTAAAAGACAAACAGAGACCTAACTATGGTTCAATAATCACGCAAAAACTTTGTTTAACTCAATAGCCCTTTACTCTCTCTCTCTCTCTCTCACACACACACACACACAGATACACAGGCACACATTTTGTGCACATACGAATAAATCAATTTCCTTCTACTAACCCGGTTTTGATCCCTAGTTCACTTCAATGAAGGTGCAATCAAGCAACTATTTAGTCTATTTACCGTTGATGGCTAGTTCATGTAATGATGTTGCCATTCTACACCTTAACAGTAATCAACTGAACCACACATCCAGTTGGATGGACTCAACTTCTCTAAAACTAGGATTATGAGAAGCCCGAAGAGCTCCACAGCAAATAGAATGAATTCATAAAGCAGAAAGTTAACAATCGTACACAACATTATAAATTGTATAACTACTCAGTGCTCAAGAAAGATATTACAGGAGTAGAGTTAGCACTATGACAATGCTGTTAAGCAAAGCGGTATGAAACTAGAAGAAAATTTAGCTACCATTCTCTCACTGTTACCTTAATAGAAGAAGGGACTGCCGAAAGCGCAGGAGACTCTTCCTTGGGTCATTTGCCAGCATATGATGTACAACAGCCAGGGAGCCGATATCATCAACAGAGGACCATCGATCATATAGTTGCATCCAACAGTCAGCCTGACACCACTGCTGAACATGAGGGCGGAGGAGCTCTACCAAGTGATCACCATGCATTTTCCCATGAAACATCATATAATTTGGATCCAGTGTCAAAAGTGCCCGGACGTCCCTTAGAGCTCCTTCGTAATCTTCTAGAGCAATGAAAAACCACGCACGCAGTTCAAGGCAGCCAGGTGAAACCTTAAATCCAATTATTTTGTTGATTTCGGATATTGCAGCTTCAATCTTGTTCTCCTCCACCAGTGAAACAGCCCGATACTTGTATGGATAAGAGAGAGTTGGATCTAATTCAGTTGCAGTGTCCAAATCCATCATCTTCTCCTTCCCACAACAATACATAGATCGCTCCTGATACATCCACCCAGCTGGGGTATGATCTGAAATAAGCGAATTCATCTGCTTGTATGCTGAATACTTGTGCCCACGTTTAAACTTGGCCCTCACGACCCCCACTAATGAATAAGCATGACCCGCCTCAGCTGCAGCCTCAAAACAACGCTGTGCATCTTTATATTCTTTTCTCTCAAGCATCACAACACCTAACTGGTGGAATGCAAGTTGCTTCTGCCAAACTTCAATTGCGCACTCCAGCAGCCTCTCCAGAAGCATCACTGTAGTGTTTGATTTCCTGACTTCCTCCAAGGCAATCTGACTCAACAAATAGTACAAAACAAAAGAAGCATGCCCAACCACAGCCAATCTTTCCCTAGCCTCTGAACTACAAAAAAATTTCATCACATTGGGATTGTGCAAGGAACCTGGGAGCTCTCTCAAGAACACCTGCAAGCAAGCCGCTACTAGAAGATATGCAGTTTCCTCCAATGCATACTCAATTACTAACAGTGCATCCTCCATGTCACAAACCAGAGATGCTAAATGAGCATCACAAGCAGACTTCATCTCCTCACAACAAAATTTGTTTGCCAAAGAGAGTAGCTCCAATACAATACACGTATCAAAAGAACCAACTCTTTTTGTCCTGCTAAATATCTCTGCAGCTGTCATTCCCTCTGCAGAAATCCCAGTCTGTGAAAAATTTATCCTCTCCCTTCGTGACTCCGTGAAGCCACCATACAACATTGCCCTAAATGGTCTTGATAGAGAGGCAATCTTGTGTCGCACACACCTGATTTCAGTATCTCCAATGCAAAATGACATATCACCTTCTTCCTCCGAAGTTGAACATTCCCCATCCCCGATCAAAGTTTCACCATCTATATCCTCCCTATGGTTCAGAGAACATGTACAGGAATCGTACACTGATTCAGGGTCGTATCCAGATACCAAACTAGCCTTAGGACACTCCATATTCCGTCCACAGCAATGCATAGCCGAATATCCAATAAGCTCATCCTCTCTCCTCTCAAACCGCAACCAAGCGGCAAGGACAACCTTCATATGCACATCAACAGCATGCTGTCTAGCTGATCTAATACTCCGTCGGAACAATTTGGGATCCGACAGCCCCCGGAAAACAACACATTGCTCAAGATACACCCTAGCTTTCTCAAACTGAGGGCAATTCTCAATCCTGCGATACACATCTGCTAATGTTCCGACGAAATCAATGGATTTGAGGCATGGTGCAATCTGGGGCTCAAAGAGATCGGTCTCGGGAAGTCCGTAGGGTAGAAGATCTTCAGGTAAAACATTAGCGGTTGAGTTAGGGGCAGCTAGGAAACTCCGATTCGATTTGGATCGAATGGAATTGACCCTGAGATGGTCTTGGAGGTGGTTTAGGAACTTGTCTCCTACACCACCACCGCCGTTGGCGGGCCCCGATGGGTTAAATGCATAGACCTGGGTGCCCTTACACCCATCCATGATCTTCAAACTACGCATTGTCGTGAATATATTGTGCTGCATCTCCTTGTGCACTATAATAATAAATTGAAATCCCCGAATTCAATTACTCTCCCAAAACGAGAAAAGATTTATAGCTTCAAAACACAAACAAAGAAGGTAACTTTAGGAAAAATGCGAAACGGGTAGTGATGAAATTAAATGAAATACCTTAATAAGGATCGGAATGAGTTACCTTCTCGCCCCGTACACACAGCCACGATTGGGGAATGCAAAACGAGAGACCCTCTAACAAAAGAACAAGAAAAAGGAATGATGGCGTTAAAGGCAAATTGAAGGATATTGGCAAATGGCAGATTTTTCCGGTGACATTTTTTTTGGGGGAGGCGTTGTTTTCCCGAGAAAATTGGCAAGGGGTGGAATTTTCTTTTAGGGTGAGAGGAGGAATAATCAAGTTGGTCGCCAACCAGACGTTGAGGTGGAGGTGGCCGTTTCAACGGCCACTCTCTCTCTCTCCTTTCTTTTCTCTCTGTACACTTATGCCTTTCTCTCTCACGCACACAAACGCACCTCCACAAACACTCTCTCTCTCTCCCCCCCAATTTGAGGTTTTTATTTTATAATCTCCCTCGAACTTCTTCTTCTTTTCCCCCTCGTCGTACGTGTTTTATGTGTGTTTTTTTTTCTAATTTCTATCTCCGGCAAAAAGCCTGAGGACGTCTCTCTTTCCTGTGTCCCTGTGTGTGTTAGTGCGAGAGAGTAACAAATCCCGGTAGAAGAGGAGGGCCGCTAAAGTCGGCATGTCCCTCACGCCATGTCCCTCCAATCTCCCAAGCCTTCCCTTTATTCCTCACTATCGGCCTATCCCTTTCATTTATTAAATTTTCAAACCCTGCATCTCGCGGACCTATCAGAGACGAAGAAGTGCCTTCCCACGTTGTCAACCAACAAACTTAAGTTACATGCCTCGTGGATTATAGTTGTCCTCTCCCACGTTTCAAAGATCTCTCTTGGCTCTTGCCCTTGTCAGATCTCCTGCACTTCAAGCTCTCCTCGAAAAACTGCCACATACATTTACCTCAGACCTCTCTTTGATGTAAAGATTCGGTAGAAGTACACTTTCTTATCCTTCCAGACATCTTGATATAGACATTTTTTCCGACCTCACAGGCTTGGTGCATTTTTTCATTTTTAGTTAATTTTTATGTTAAAAATTTATTTGTTGGTTTGATTTTGGGGGGGTTTGTTTCTCAATTTTTATAACCCCAATATTTCCAAACAATTATAAAATAATACCTCTATTCTCATTAAATTATAAAATAATATTATATTATTCAATTAAATCTTCTCTCTCCTCACTTTTCTATAAAATACTATACTTTTTCACAAACCACAATACCCAAAATTTCTAAAATCTCAATATTTCCACAAACAAACGCCCCTTTTATTTCCGACCAATATTCATTATCAGAAATAATTATGAGAATAAAATTATCAGTTCGTATAACTCCAAAGAAAGTATACAAAACTGTCGAGAATTTTTTTTTTTTTTAAATTAATCGAAAATTTTAAGAGATAATATAAAATATCTAAAATTGATTGCAATTTGATAAAAATAATATATTAAGGTGTAAAATGTCAAAATATTTTATTTAAAACGGTAGAAAATTAAAATGCACCCAAAGAAATCTATATTCGACTAATTTTTCAGTTAGCGAAACTGTCCAGTTATGATTCGAGAATGTTGTCACACGCTCCAGAAAGGCGCGCGTCACGGAATTTTTCTGACAGATAATTAGTCTTCTGGAGTGTTGCAATTATACGTGTGCTGTGTTCGATGGTAGTTCTAATCCTGTTATGTGGGCCAAACCTAATATTTGGACCGGACTGCGGAACACATCCAATTTGACAGAACTTACTTGGAGTCCGTACAGGTATTTATTTTCTTTTTTATCTTTTTAAGATAAATACATTCCGTTCTCTTTAATTACATTTAAATATCACATTCACCCATTAAATCTGATTTTAGACACTTTATAAATGATTATAATGATTAGAAATTTGCTTTACTATAATATTTTTTATTTTCAGATATTTAATATGAGATAAATCATCATTTCATAGATTACAACATCACTTTAGACATTAGAAATTTGCTTTACTATAATATTTTTTATTTTCAGATATTTAATATGAGATAAATCATCATTTCATAGATTACAACATCACTTCATGTCTAAAATAACGAAACAAATTATGATAGAGATGATGATTTTTTTTAGGGAAATTCACTTTTTAGTTCTTAAGTTTTGAGCACTTTTTCATTTTAGTCATTCACTTTCAAATTTCAAAATTTTAGTCCTTGAGTTTTCTTTGTTTGATGAAATGATCATTCCGTCAGTTTATCATCCATATGCTTAACAGAGTTATCTGATACGTCAGCAAATTTGTACCGGTCGACCGCTACATGTACTGGTCGACCGCTCAAGTTTAAAACATATACCCGGTCAACCGCTTCAAATTTGCTGATGTGTCAAAGAGGTTCGTTAAGCATATGGATGATAAACTGACGGAATGACCATTTCGTTAAAAATAAAGAAAACTCAAAGACTACAAATTTTAAGTTTAAAAGTGAAGGACTAAAATAAAAAAGTACCTAAAACACAAAGACTAAAAAATGAATTTCTTTTTTTTTTCACTCTTCTATAGTTGAAGCTAACTAGTACATTTCTTTCTTTACTTTTTGTTTTACTCTCCTTCTCCTAAAAAAATTAGCATCCAAACCATTTTGAATTTAAACGGCATCCACGTCAATTAATATTATATATAGAAAGAGATAAATCCTTTAATTATAGGAGTGATAACATTTTGCACTTCAATCTATTAATTTTATTATATTGTATTTATCAATTATTAATTTTATATATTTTGCATCTTCTGTTAAATTTTTTTCAAAAAATGATTTTTTGACTTATGAAATGACAATTTTATCCTTGTGACTATTTTATGAGGACAAAAATCTAATTTTGGAGATAAAAAATCAATTTATTTCAAAATTAACAAAGAATATTAACATATAGCGTAAAGTGTTTGAATCAATAATTAACGGATGTAATGTGATAAAATTAATAAATTGAACTATAAGGTATTAAGATAGAGAGTGCAAAATTGATTTAACTTGGTCTAATCTGATCTCTCGTATGATCATATCACGCGGACGCTTATGTAATGGCAACTGCAGGTGTTGAATCTTGTTAATATTTTACGTTTTCCTTAATAGTTTACACATAAAAGGTCAAGTGCATATCTGGCACTAGACGATGTGTGTATATAGTTAGATTTAATTGTCTCAAGGGCAAAATGCTATTGTGTGAGTGAGTGAGTGGACGGGCAAGATTAGAAGTTGAGAAATTTAATGGCTGAAAAAATATCACGTCATTTAATGAACCCGACCCACGAATCGACCCGGTTTTCATTAAATGACGTGACATTTTTTCAGCCATTAGATTTCTCAACTTCTAATCTCACTCGTCCACTCATACACTCACACAATAAACTCATTCACACAATAACCGAGGCCTTGTCTCAAGGTGTCAACTGTAAAGTGTTGAACAATTTATTTGTCTTACATTAAAAAAAACAACAATACTAAAGACAAGTCAATCGGGACAATAAAAGATAGAAAAATAATAAAAACAAATGATTGGTAGAGCATAATGTGGCCTCTCGTCTAGGCCTGTACATGATGGGCCCGACGCTCCTGTAACCGATCGACCCGTCCGAAACCGACCGAAATGGGTTGGTCCATATACAAGCGCGGGTCCAGAATATTAGAACCCACTTGTAGTCGATCGGGCTGAGGCCCAGATAGTCGGTTTCACTTCAGCCCGACCAAACCCGTCATTTTCCTAGACTCTGCTTGGAGGAGAACCCTAATCAATATCATTCTCCTTCTCCTCGTGCGGCCGTGCCTCACTCCCTGCCTCCTTCAGTCCTTCGAGCTTCAACACGACAACCTTCTCCTCGTGTGGAATCTAATACTGCCCGAGAAATATCTTTGGAAGAAGGTGCTCTTTTTCATTCTAATACGACTCTGCTCTTCCATTCTATTATTCTGCTCTTTTTCTTTGGCGGGTTCATTCTAATAGTCTCGTCTGCTAGCTAGCAAGGGACTCAGGGAGAATATGACCCGTAGAGCATTTGAAAAGCATATAGACTTCCTCTGATTGTATCATCTGAAGTAATTTCCTTATGTTATGCTCATAATAAATTATGGAAGTTGACACGGAAATGCTGCCGTTTGATGCAAAAATTATCAAATTACAAATATCTGGCAAACCCGAAGCAAATGGTAAATGCTGAAATATCTCGGTATTCTATTTAATGGGTACGCAAAACCCATCTCCCTATTTTTATTCAATGAGTATGCATTATCTCTTCGGGGTGTTAAGACATTACAGTTCGTCTAAGTTAGATTAGATCCGTTTGAATTTAATAAAAAAGGTACTTAGGATTTCTTTCTTATAAAAAAGTTAATATATTTAAAGTAATTATTTATTTATAAAATACGATAAGAAGATGACCTTGCTTTCTAAAGCTTATCTAAACTTTATAATGGGCCGGTTCTGAAAACAGACGGAGATATCTATTCGGGTCCAAAGCAAATAGTCCATGGGCCTGCATTCTCAACTCTGCAAGTCCTGGCCAGTTTTAATAATCTCAATGAAAGGGGGTAGGAGTTTTTTTTTTTTTAAGCAAAGGGGGTGGGAGTTGAGGTGTCAACTGTCGACCAATAAACGTACCCTTTAAGTTTAAAATAACTGGCGTCCCGTATACTCCTTAATATAACGCTAGTGTCCGAGTATATATATATATATATATAATTATAATGGCCTATGTGAGTTGAGGTGTCAACTTAACAATTCTTACACGGTGTCACAGCACGAGTTCATACCCTACGTTAACCAAAGTTCATATATTCCCATATTTTTCCAATATCTTAAATGTACGAAGAATTACAAATTATTAAAACTATTAATTATATATTAAGATTTTTCGTAATTTTGTACCCGAATTACATCGTGCAATTTGGAGAGAGACAGAAACAACATGTGACCCATTTTAAGACCTGTATATGTTGCACAAAACTTTATATAGACAATATATATTAAATAGTGTAGAGTTCACCTATTATATTTATGTCTTTGTACTATACAATTCAGACATAAATTATACAATATTCTAATTTGGACCAGTTTTTGACTCAGTGGCAGAAATATCAATATTACTTATTTGGTCAGGGCAGAACCATGTCTGATCAATGCAAAAAAAAAAACCTATTTTTGGAAACTCATATATATCCTCCTCTTAGCCTTGGGTGGGTAACATTGATGTGCAACATATAGCAAAATGGAATATTCAAGCTTGTCATACATTGACAGATCATCATAGCTAGAATTAACTTTGATCCATGGAAAGTTGGACACCTTCAGCCTTGAAATGAACTCCGAAGCCATTTAAGATAATAGCAAAAATATTTGCATGTGGGCGATTCTTAATTAGCTAGGATCATGATTTAGGTAGGAAAACTCTTCAATTAAATTGGTGAATTTGGAAGATTATTCACACCTCCTGATGCAATTAAACAGATGCCTTGTAAGTAATAATTGTGAAATTAACTATATAATATGTGGAAGAATTTGCGAAGAATGTTGGAATATAAATGAAAGAGTTTGGAATTACTCAAAGAATAGGTAGGATGTAATCATGTAACGTTATATGGGACCCGCTAGATGCATGTACCAAAACGGGACAATTTTCACCGTTGACGTGAATTAAATATTTCTTAATTAATTAATCTATCGTAATGATCTGCCAACCATGCATACGTCTTTAGTTCACTTACCAATTCAAACAAAAAAAACAAGTATTAATTAAAAGCGAAGAAATTGATCGTCACGATGATCCCCATGCATTTGCTGACACAATAAGCTTAAGATATTTCAATAGATATGGTTTTTTTTACCCAAGGTTATTGTTTTATCGTTTTGTATTTTTGGGTAAATGTGCTTCCTTTTTTTTCTCGTACCCTTCGCTTGGTTGCTTAAAATTATAAGTCTTTTTTAATAAAATAATTATAATATAATCACTATCTTGTCATCAAATTATTATTTTTTATTATAATAAATATAAAAAATTTATTAAAATAATCATTTTCTTCAATTTATATCAATATTAATATCTTAAAATTTTAACCTCACCAAAATTTTAACACTCAAACACCATAAAGTAGATATTATACCGCTTTGCATTAAATTATAAATGAGGTGTGATGAATCATGTCAGTACTGTTTGATCAGCATGAAATAAGATTATATTCATCTGGAGAAGAAAAACGAATAGTTGCTTATAATTATTACGATATGCACTACTAATATTTTAACCCTCAAAACCCAGATGATAATTCTCTATAGGAAGAAGAAGATCGAGGAATTGAACCAGTGGGCGAGCTTAACACGCGTGTGGAGCTCAAGTTTTAATGGCAAAAAAGAACTAGGCAGGCGGTGCTTCTTCCCCTCTTTTTTCTTTTCTGGGGCGCGCGCGGTACCCTTCTTTTTCGATTACATGCATGCATGGTGGGTAGGAATGGCCGAATCTATGGAATGGAGATATACAAAGAAAGAGGGAAAGAACAGTACTAGGCTTAGCTTAGTCAAGTTTGTCGATCTGGTGGGAATTTCGGACCCACAAGCCAATTCTAGAGCTAGAGTTGAATTAAACTGAGAAAATAAAGAACAGACAGGTTTCCTGCTTCTTGATATTCAATGATTTGTTTACCATATAATTCGGTCGTTCCACTGGTGCTCTCAGGCAATTTTTAAATTCCAATTGTATTTTATTAAAAAAATGCAATTGTGCTAATTGCATTTTAAAATACAACAGCACAATTTAGAGGTCACTGAAACGCATGCCTGGACTTTTCACGAAAGCATCTCCGTTTGTGTTTGAGTATTAAAATTTTGGAGAGGTTAAAATTTTAAGGTATTGGATTTTGTGAAAAAATGAAGAGCGATATGATTTTTAATATTTATTATAATGAAAAGTAATGACGTGATGATGAGAGAGATTATATTATAATTTTTTTTATTGTGTTAAAATTTTAATAATTTTACACTTCAAACACGTCTAGTATATATATTCTAAACGTCCGGTTTGCGCAGCTTATAAAATTTGCATGGCATAAGGGTCCATTGCATTATTATAGTCTACATGAGAAATACCTTCTATCTACCAAGAAGCAGTGCAGCAGCAGTTGTGAAGCTTCTTCGAGATTGGGAAGCGTCGTCGTATTTAATCATCTTTATATATACTCTCTATATATATGCATGACCATAGGCCCATAGGGTTCATCATCATGGTGCGTGACATGCATGCATGGAGATTCATGGCATCATGATGTGGTTCTTACAGATACATAGATGGTGCATGACTCACGGCTCTGCAGAATTGTTTATGCAAAATAGAAGGACTTGAAGAAGACGACAGACATCCTCATTCTGAAATAATGCGCAAGATCCGCATTAAAAGGTTCACGTATTCTCATGCAGCTTAAACAAATAGGATAAAAAAAATGTATAAATGTAAAGAAAAAGGGAGCAGAAGTACTGTTGGGCGTTGACCTCACAGGCTTGGTGCATGCTGGAGTGAATCTTTACAGGACAACCTCAGTTTTTAATTGGGAAATGATTTTGGTGTCTTTTGATGTCGTCTACGTCGCCTTTTGGTTGGCTATGTGCACTATGAATTTCTTAGGAACAAACATATATACGAGTAAATTAATTAAGAGGCATCCAGAAAATGCTGCTACTTGCAATAATATTCTCCAGAAATTAAAGTATAGACAGCATGCATGTGGTCTTATTTGTACTACGCAGAATATTAAACACGGGTTTTCAAATACCAAACATTATGATCATGGCAAAAACATTTAGCTTAATTTCAAAGTAGTATGTACGTCTATTCTAAAGAATTCCTGAAATCATTGCTTAATCAACAGCAATGCATTCGATTCAATGCAGGATATGCATTCCAGTACACCCCAGCTGGCAAAATGGAAGAAAATGTGGTAATATATAGATATACTAATTAACGTAGAATTTGTATCTAAAATTTCTGTAAGCGAGACTAACATTTTCAAGAAGCTCCAAAGACTATTTTAGCTGTGATTCCACCATAGGAATAAAAGATGGACGTGCGAGAGTACTGCACCACCAGTACTGTAGCTAGCCGGCTCCCAAGAACTTCGTGATTAAAAGGAAAAGTTGACCCCAATCACGGCCTATGGACACGAGGGTTTTCCACGTGGGAAGAATGAAAAGGTTCCTCTTGATCCAAAAGCTGCAGCTTAAAAGTAGTCACGATTGGTGTAAATTTCAAAGCTGATGAATTTGATTCATATATGATATATATGGATGCGGAAATGGACTCTTTAAGGGTATCTTGGGAACCTTCAGTCGAACCAACATAAGTACCCAGGCACACGAAATCTAATTGTAATTTATTTATTTTCTTGAAGATCTATCTCAGAATTCAGATACTTTATAATATTTATACAATCTCTAAATGATCTGCATACATAAACTCCTGATGCACGGCTTGTTTAGATTTTGTACTTCTGCAGATTGACGATTACTTTTTTTTCCTTATTTTCGTGATGCAGAAGAAAGTAAGAATTAGCTTGATCATGATGCGTGATAGAAACCTAGCTAGTAATTAAACTGGCTTCCTTTATTTTTTCCTCTTAAGTGACGTTTTAATTAAGTTTAATTTTCACATCTGTCTGTTGACTGGAAAACCAGGGCAAGGAGGTTAAATTAGTTGTTGTCTCATGATTTTGCCTCAACCCCAAACCTCCAAAGACAATATTCTTTGAGTTTCCACTCAAATGAATTTTAATTAGGGTGTTTTCGTTTTTTATTTCTTTTTGTTTGCCTTTTTTATGGACGAAGAACAGTAGAACACATTAATACTTGCTAATAATAGCCCTAGATATGTGAGGTGGCATTCACAAGCCGGACTCTCGAAAAATCCTTGAGGAGCAAATCCCGTGATTCCCGACGAAAGGCAAATCCGATCCATAATTTTTTAAGTTCGGCTCGATCTGAATCAGAAACAACAGCTAGCGCATTACACAAGCACACATGCTTCACCCGCCAACCAGGCTGAGGTGCTGTCATTAACTTTGCAACTATTTGAGCCCAACTGCAGCATCAACTTCTCGAATTATAGAAGGTATAAGCATGTAATTAGTTCATCACCCTGCAGTTTCCATTGATGTATATTGGTTTAAAGTTTAAACGTTCTTTATTTTGATTCACTTATAATTTCTGCTCTAACGTTCAAATTTTGTGTTTGTCTGCATACATCTATGGAAAGGGGTCATATAGTACTGCCTCTGCAAGCATATCAAACGAGATAAGGGTTAGCCACCACACAGAGAGAGAGACAGAGAGAGAAGAAAAGGGGGGGGGGGTCAAAATGACCAGTTTCACTAAGTTTAATTATAAGTACATTATCCTCGTAGTCTTTGCGAGTATAGTAAAACGTAATTGTCTGATGAATAGTAGTCTTTTATTATCTTCATTATAACTGGGGAAATAGTTTAATTAAGGTGTGGTTTGGTTTCACACCTTCTAGTTTTCTAATTTCATGGTCAAGGGACTATTCCACGTACACGAGAGATGCTCTCCCATTAATCTAGTTGGCACGTAAAAAGATTTGGACTCACATGAGCCAAAGTATATCATGTCTTGCATTATATATATAACCCATGCATGCATAGGCAACACATACATGTATCACATGCATGCACATGTGGGGTCTTCAGACAATATGTAAATAGCGTTTACCGGCAAGAGAGAGAGAGAGAGAGAGGGGGACAGAGAAGAGAGAAATCAGACTTCAATCTTCTCTGCTGTGATATAGGGTTTACATTCCCCTCTCTGATGCATTGAACTGTAGCTCTTCTTTCGCCTACCTTGGTAGATATTTCTAAGATAGAGATGTCAATCTCTTACTAGGATCTAGTCCAAGCATGAGGGAGGGAGAAAGAAGAGAGAAGGTAGATCATGCCATACTTTCATCCATTCTACCGTTAATAGCTAGCTACCAAAGGCAGGCCCTAATCCCTAATTTTTCCTTCGAGTGTTAATTACTTTGTAAACAGAGGGCCTTTGTACATGTGTTTCTCCTCTCAGCTGCCAGAAATCCCGTACTAAGCGGAAGAAAAGAAGGAAGAAATAGCAAAAAACCCGATGGAGGAAAGCGGTGGCTCAGAATGTTCAAAAATAAGCCCTTCCAACCGAAATGAGGATGGAAGCGAGAGCGGCGAGAACGATGATGCATGTAAGGTAATATATGGTGGAAGCTCAAGCAACAGCACAATCGAAGAGATCGATAAGAAGCCATCAGTACGGCCTTATATCAGATCCAAGATGCCAAGGCTCCGATGGACACCTGATCTTCATCTTCGTTTTGTTCATGCTGTTGAAAAGCTTGGTGGACAAGAAAGTGAGTTCTATGATATCCAGCCAAGCAGTCTTCTAAATATATTGGTAATTACTTTGAAGCTTTTGCATCATAAATTCTTGATTGTGTTGGTTCAGGAGCCACACCAAAGATGGTTCTTCAGCTGATGAACATTAAAGGACTAAACATTGCACATGTCAAAAGCCATTTACAGGTAACTGATTTTTAAAGAAAACGATGATTTAAAACTTCCATCTGCATAGGTTTAGGTACTTATATAGCATGGCGTACGATTGGCTAGCTCTGCCTAATATATTTGCACTTCGGTATTTTCTTCAGATGTATAGAAGCAAGAAGGTCGATGATCCGGGCCAAGGTACAGCTTAATTAAATTTCTGTTCGTTTTTTCCCTTCTGCTCAAAACAATAAGTTTTAGCATTTCTTTGTCAGTTCATGATGCAAAAGAAATGTTCCTCTCATGACAGTATTAGGCGATCATAGACATCTTTTGGAAAGTGGAAATCGCAATATTTATAACCTCAGCCAACTTCCCATGCTTCAGGGATATAACCCAAGCCACAATTCCAATTTCCGGTATGGGCATAATCAATGTGTGCAACTTAACTGTGTTATCTTTTCCAGAAAAAAACAAAAAGTTTTGTTATCCTTTAATTTTCTCTTCGATGGGTATGATTTGGCAACAACATATATTCTTCTTTATCCAAGATGTAGATTTAATGGAGATCATTCGTCCTGGAATGCTTATGATCATCAAAACTTCTTGGGTTTTACTGCGGCCCGTAGCTCAACTAAAAATTCAAGTGCTGAATTTTATGGCACGGTGTGCGAGAGGATCTTTGGTAGCAGCCATAGCAATTGGAGTACTAATTCCAATTTACGTATGGGAACTTCCTCTTTTGGTGTGCAATCATCAGCTTGGAGAACCCAGGAAATGAAAGATGGACTCCACTCATTTCACAAACAGGAATTCTTGCCGACTCAGACCAGATCGATTCCTAGAAATCTTAACCCCAGGGTAACCCATCAGCAAGCGGAAGTAGAAAACCATACAAGTCCTTCTAATAGCAATGCCCCTTCAGATTCCAACAAAACAACTAATCTCCAAGGGTGGAACACGCTGAAAAGGAAGGCCTCGGATTGCGACCTCAACTTGGATCTATCTCTTACGCTAACTTCACGAAATGATGATAACCAGCGAAGTTTGGGGGACGATAAAGTTGATAGTATTCTCTCTCTGTCATTGTACACACAATCATCCTCAAGTCTTGCCAGTTTGAAGGAAAGGCGAGATGATGTTAAGGATGAAGAAACAAGGGCAAGTACTCTGGATCTGACTATATGAATGAGACCATTCTAAGTGAGATCTTGAGGTACTTGTCCAAAATAAAGCATTTTATGATTGTCTTTTATGTACCATCATACAAATTAATGAGTAGCCGCGGCTTTCTTTTTTGTTTCTGATATATTTTGTTCGTTGGCTCAATCTGCCTATCAACAATATGCATACCATCACATTTCCCTCATATATATATAGCTTATCATGCTTCTTTGTTCCACATGGATAATTAGAGAAAACATCACCGGGTCTAATTCTCGGCAAGCACCAAATAGTTCATAAGAGTACTCTAGCTGGCGTTTATAAGATTCAAGAACTCAGGGCCAGTAGCTCTAGCAAAAGTGCCAATTGACCTCTGTGTAGAGCAATGGGTTTTCATGATATATATATATATATATATGGCGCCTCATAAGCTATATATATCTTTTGCTTCTTAGAGATCCAGACTTTGATTGCAGTTCTTTCTCACTTAACATGTAGTGGAGGAATCAGAAATTCAATTGAAGGGGGGTCGAACTCTTAAGAAAAAATGAAAAAAATACTACGTAATGCAAAAAATATCTTAGTTAAAATATAAAAAATTAAGGACTAAAAAAACTAAAAATATTAAAATATAAGTACAATACTATTTGATGATACTGAGAGGTGGCAATTGAATCCTATGAGACTGCATATTCTGAAAATATTGTAAAATAACTTCGTTCTCTATAATATTTGTTTCAGAAGTAGCAATCACATCAGGAGTATTAGATGACCCTACACTGACTGACTTATTTATAAAAAACTTATCTATTATCTAAACAAAACAAAATTCATTAATATAATTTCATAACCTAATCACAATTTCAATATAATGCACAATCAAATCCTAATCAAAGATTCACAATAATCTCAATTAAATTCATAATCACAATATAAAATTCATGACATTATTCATAAAAAATTAAAATAAATTCGTCATAGATTCACAAACATTTAACAATTTAAATTCATGTTGATTTAATCTGTGATGAATTCATAAATTCACCACATTACTCTAATTATCTCAAGGAAGCTTGTAAGATCATCTAAATGTTGCAAACTTACCTTTTTTAGGGCAGATTTATGTAGGGAATCTCAACCTTTTCACATAAAATTGGAACGTGTGTAATCACATCAATAGGAGATATGTTCCCAACTATAACAGATAATTTGCATTCCACATAGGGAGAAAAAAACTTTTACAACTTCAAATGATAAAAATCAATCCAATTATCCACGTTGCAGTTACCAATATCAAACAGGACAAAATCCTTATTTTTCAATTTCAAGACATCTGTATAATGAGATCAATCTCTATCACACTACCATCCTTAAACTTTATTTCTCACTCATATCCATTACTGTCAGTTCATTATTCATCTCTGATTGACACGAGACCAGAAAAGCTTTAGTTTATTTTTTTCTTATTCGAAAACATAAAACAAGAATTCATCACTTTGAATTTAACAATTTCACAATTCGAATGAGACAACATAAATTCACAAATTTATGTTGATGAGTTTTACAATTTGAATTTATGAATTCATCACAATTTATGAATCAGATTAAATAATCTATTAATGGGGGGCGGGCCTGGGTTGTTGGGGCGGGCTGGGCTCTTAACACATAAAATATATATATTGAAGGAATTTTCAGGCCATGGGGCGGCTGCCCCCATGGTCCACACGTGGTTCCGCCCCTGTTAACATGCATCACACTGTACGCTAACTTTATAACCTGATAATTATATAGTTTCCTAATGAAAATATGCTTAACCCAGTCGACTACTTATCCCTAATATTGCTGAGGCATTCGAAATTTTGGACACGAATCAGTAACGACCAAACTAATCTATATCTATAAGGAGTTCTATGAAAACATGCACAACGATCGATCATATATATGCTTCTCTTGCAATCTTCCACTTGTATTTGCTGAGGCTTGGACCTTTTCATGGAATCCATCATACAACCATTTGATTTCATTCATTAATTACTGCTTCGTTCAGGACTTTGGACTTGGGGAGAAACATTGCATGGTCTTTTAAAGAAGCACCACAGAAATTAAGTGGTTCAGATTTTGGGCCAGAAAAAAAGGGTACAAATTTCATCGAACATTAGGTTGATCTGTACTGTTAAACCATGCACCAAATATTGAGCATGTCCTTATAGCTATAGCTAGCCTTTAATTTAGAAATATTTGAGCATTAAATAAGGAAGTCATAATAATGTCTATACGACCAAAAACTTCATATGAAACACTTGAGAGATTTGTAACTAATTAAGATAAGCTACTGAAAACGTCTCTTTCTGACATGGAAATTAATAACAGTGGAGTTTTCTTTCTCTGGGTTACCTGACGTCTACACAAGGAGTCCATATGGTAGGTATCAATTCCCCTAACATATATGAATGCATCTATACATCTCAAAATTGTGAAGATGATCAAGCTGGATTAATTTAATCTCAGCCTAATTATTTGAGTCTAGATAAAGTAATCAGGTAACATATTGGATGTTTCAGTAAAGTCATAATCTGACGGAGCTGCTTGAATTTTATCAATTGAGCAATAATCTAATCTTCAAAATAAATAATAATACTAATGTTACACAGTAAATTAATTAAATAGCTTAACTTGATTGGAAATATCTATGTTTGGTAACAACTTTTAACAAATTCTAACAACTTTTAACAGACTTTTCATAAATCCCAAGAGAATCTACACTATCTCTAAAAAACAAATACAAAAAATATTTTCAAAATCAAACCAAACATACGTATTGGACAACAGTAGTCACCTAATTGACTTCATTTGTGGAAAGAAGAGGCGTCAATAGCAGCTGTTTTCTTTGACCAAGTCCTTACAGAAGTGTATATATATATATATATATATATATATATATATATATATATGGCAAACAGCATCGTTCGCCTAGAATCTAGTTGATGAATATATATAATCTGATATTATTGTTCTCTAATCGAAATGATTCTGTCAGAGACATTATAAAATGTTTGTGGGATTACCAATCAACGTCGTCCCAACGTCCCTGTACAATATTAGTGCTCCTTAGCTAACCCGAGTGATCATGAAACAAGGGTACAATAAATATTACATAGTGTCTTTGAATTTTCTCAAACGTCACTGTCCATATATATATATAGGTATCAAATCTACAAAAGTCACAACCACGCCATAATTATTTAAGGTAATTTAACAAGCGAATTGTCGAAAAACTTTTAAGGTCCAAAGCTACATGGCTGATGATGTTGGAAATTATCCTATTGGGCGTCATGCACGCATGCACCGATCCCCCGTCCCAGAAGCTCCTGTTGTGGCTTCTCCTTGCGTTTTTGGTGCCAACATATTTGCCATATCATGACTCACCACCTCTCGATCGCTCTTGCTGAAGCAGAGCCTCAGAATCATCCACGCAACACGTACAGTTATGGGTTGGAAAGATGCAAAGGGGCTAGCCCTACGTCCGTTATAAATTATAAATTAGTACAACTCAGAAGATGAGGGAAACGGATGTCGCTGCATTAATGCAGTTGTTGGGGGGACACCGATACGACTCTATTAAGGCGAAAAATTACTGTTTAGTGTTAGTGCGAGAGAAATCGTCCTCATAGTAATAGTGGAAAAAGAGATTTCATCGCCCACCGTGGGGCTCGAACCCACGACCACAAGGTTAAGAGCCTTGCGCTCTACCAACTGAGCTAGACGGGCTTACTTGGTCAAAGATAGAAGTCTCTTTTTGGAAACTCAATATTAGAAATTATAAGTTGCAGGAAGATATAATAATGTGGCGACATCTTTACAATATGCAATAACTACTGGTTAATATCATATCATAGTACATCAAAATTAATTATGCCTCAAGTTTCAAAATACTTTATTTCGTCTCATGTTTAATCCTCATTTTTCATATGATTTAACTATTAAACTATATATAAAATGACCGAAATTTCACTCCAAGATAAAATTAATAAAAAAATTGAAAATAAAAAAATGACATATAATAAAAGTAATGTTTTTTTAAATTAAAACATTAAAACTCTATTTTATTAATCTATTTATTTTTAATTATTTTAAAAAAATTTATCATTGAGTAGCATTTCAATCAATTTGCATCACTTTCCCAAATGACAGATGAAAATCGATCATATATGAAACATAAGGGGTGTACTAAATTTTTTCAAACTTATGGTGACAATTCATGATTGATTTTTGCCCATAATTAAGAGGTTTAATATGATATTACCCTAACTACAAATCATACTTACCTAAAACTCACCATTCCAGTGAAGGGCGGTGGGAAGATCAATGACATTTATCCATGTATGTTTCGGGTGAATTTATTTCTTTCGTAAACTAGGGAACTTACACGTTACCCACTCAAATTACAGTGATATGTACAAGCAAAAACTATCATCCTTTTGCAAAATGGAAGTGAGAGAAGTAGCGAAAAATGCCAACAAATTAGACACATCGATTTTTTAATAGATATGAATCACTCTAGAGCAACCTTCAACAAGCAATAACATCAGGTCCAAGACTGTTCAAGAAAAGAAGGAAAATCGTCCTTGAGCAATCTTTGACGAGCATAAGCATTAGGTCCAAGATCCTATCGTCCTAGATAACTTTTAATCCAAAGAAGGGAAAACTGGAAAAGGAATCGCATCGCCCACCGTGGGGCTCGAACACACGACCACAAGGTTAAGAGCCTTGCGCTCTACCAACTGAGCTAGACGGGCTTATTATGACATACTGATCCCTTAATTATATACTACATATCTCAATGAGTTTGTTGGAGCAGATAAAATATTTTCTGAAATTATTTAAATAAAATTCCTTCCCTCGTGCACCTTCACAAAAACCTTATAATGTAAATGAAAAGAAAATACACAATTTGATTTTGGACGTTCAATTTTGTTGAGAGAGGCCTGCCTAAGGTCCTAAATACATGCAAAAGAGTTCTAATAACGTTTACTACTCTAGAAGAAATAATAAATGATTTCTTAGCAAATTTCAAATATTTTATATTTAAGATTATTTTATTGTTGAGTTTAAATTATTTAAAAAGGCCTTATGCTGAATATTTTTTTTCCCCTTGGGCCTTATTGAACTGCTTCTGTGTTGAATCCTACTAGAGGGACTGAGCCATGAATTAACCCTGTTAACAAAGGAGCCCTTTATCCCCCTTGGCTCTTGAGATCGAATTCCATTAGAAGAGGTCATTTGTCTTTGGGTCAATTCTTAATTCTCATTGTTTCTTTCTTTATTGCTCATCAACCCAAACGAGACCCCCTTTCTGGATGGTTTCAGCCCTGGCTTCGGGCCCAAATTATAATCGAGATAGACAATGATATTCAAGAGTAAATCTAGTGGGCCGCTAGTGGCATAATCAAGTTCCGATTTTTTCTTACACAAAGATCCAAAAGCTTAAGGGTGTGCAAATGTTCCGGTTTGAACCGGAACATCCGGTTTCGGTGTTCCGGTACTGGAACCAGATCTAATATTTCATAAAAATCAAAACCGGAATCGGAACATGAATTTCCGGTTCAGGTACAATTTTTTTAAAAAAATTTAAAAAATATTGTAATTTTAATTTATAGTTTGTCTTTTTTAATTTGGATTATTTGATGAATGTTTATTTAATTAATTATTTATTTAGTAGTTTTTTTGTAAATTTAATTTAGAGTTTATTCTGACAGTGTTTATTTTGTTTTGGAATTTAGTTGTTTAGTTGTAATTTTAATTTAGAGTTGTTTGACCCACAAAACACAATTTAAATTCATTTTTGGGCCAATGGACCCAAACTAAATATGGGCCTTTTAGGCCCAGATAAGGAAATTTCGGTTCCGTTCCGGTTCATTCCGGAATGTAAAATGTCATTCGATGGATACTGAAATCGGAATGAGCAATTTTAGTTCCGTCTCTTTCGATGCCCACCCTTACAAAAGCTGATACTTGTTAGGTAAAATAAATGGGGCTACAGCCGATCTAGTGTTCAGGTTTTGTCGTTGCGCTCTCAGCTCGGTTAGTCAGTCGCGTAATTGGATCGTATTCATCCGACTTTCCCAAAAAAATAAGAGAGACCAAGAGGAATCAAGAAACATGTACAACAATATATATATATAGCAGTGGCATCCTGGTCATGATTCTGATCTGAACCAAATTAAAGTGCGTATTACACAATAAAAGTGTGAGAGCTACCAGATCGCATATAGATAAAACTCTCAGCTCCTCTCTGAAAAGGAAACAATATGGAAGCAACAAAGGGACATACTGGGGAATATACATACGCATATCGGCCGGCGAGTAAGCTCTCCGATGTTGCTGCGATATAGACCTATCAGAAATTAAGACGTACGATGACCCTTCACTTCGATCGGAAGCTCAAAATTAAGGCTCTCTGGGTGGGCAAGCTTGGGGTGATCATGCGTGCGCTTTGCGTTTGCGTACATAAAGAAGAGAATAAAGACAAGAAACGATGCGAAAACCAGCAGTAAGATGAGCATCATTATCTCACCGTGGAGAGCGAACTTGGGGTCACCAGAGAAGAGAAGCTCCTCCTTTTCATAACTGCTAGGGGCCATGAAAGGTGATAATTGAGCTGCGCTGGTGGCCATAGAAAAAATGGCACTGGAAAAATGGTAGTACTGGCATAGAGCCTGTGCAATTTCTCTTGCTAAATAGTGAAGCAAGTAGTGAACCTTGGCCCAGTGCTCCAATCAGCATTATACAACTATAGGCGGAGCTAGCTGTTGAAGAAAAAGGCAGGTGAATAAGACAAGGAGGGACGGCCTTTGATGTCTTGATGCCTTGGTGACAACTTTGAAGCTGATAGATGAAGAGGAAGATGAAGTGGTAATACAAAACTAGCCGTGCGTGCAGACAAGCATCCCATTATTGGGGAAGTTAATTACTATTATATAGTGTCTAGTAAAAATATTTACATTCATATTTTTCAATATAAAGGTAGCAATGAATTCGGAAATTAAAATGCATGTTCTACTTATTAGAAAATTTTAAAATATTACTATATTTAGTTATTATTAAAACCACTATATTTTAAAATTTTAATTTTCTATCCGAATATTATCTTACCAAAAAATTATATTTGACTTGGCTAAAAAAAATTACTGTATACTATTGTTTGCTTTTACTGCATTTGGAAGGTTTATGCTATCAAAATAAACTCGATCCGTTCTATATATAATGGATTCTTAATTTTACCAAATTGTGATCATGCTGGATAAATTGATCAATTAAAATGTATACCACAATCATATCAAAATGAACCAAGGAGGGTATTTTTGCATTTTTGTTTTTTGTTTTGGTATTTATAGTTATCTGATCGGTTCCTTTATTCGAATATTTGAAAAAAAAAATTAAAATTCCACTTTTCGCCTATTTCACTACTATTTAAAAATCTAAACTACCAATTTTATCCCTTAATTATCAAAACTCATTAATTTATATCCTCAAATTATATGGGAATCTAAACGGTCGGAGCCTATGAAAGGTGGCATTAAGTGATGAAATAGATCATTTGACCCCAATGACATTAGCTTCCCAATTTAAAGTAAAACAAAAAAAAATTAATTTTAATTTTTTCAAAAAGAATTTTGACAAATCTACAAAATAAATGGAGGGAAGTTTCCAAGATCACGCGTCCCTTTCATTCGAGAGCATTTATTTAGGGCTTGTTCGGTTTATTTGAATTCTCAGGATTTTTTGAATCCTGAGAATACACAAACCGAACATGTTTTTAACATCACTTAAAAATAACTACTGCACGCATGCCAATAAAGTTAACATCACCTAAAAATTCTCAAAACACAAAAAATTCTCAAAATATTTCATAACCGAACAGACTCTTAGATACATACCTCTCCCCATTTTTACCAAATGAGGGACCATAAAAAGAATAAACAGACAACTGCCGCGTAACGAAAAAAAAAACTCAAAATGTAACGATGACCAAAGATACTGACCAGTCAATTCTGATAAAAAATACCCAGCTAACTATTTGAGGGGTAGCGGTTTTTTTAGGTAATATGGGAAAGAGGCTGGATATTCGACTCTCAGATCAGACCATCTTAATAGGGAGGAGGCGTCAACTGAGCTACCAGCTCACTGGTAGGGGGTAGCGGTTTCGAGAGTGTGGATTAGACACACATTTAAGAGTTTATACTACTATTAAATTCAACTTATGAGGATATAGAGTTAGGTCGGTCCAAACTTGGTACATGTGAATAGATGTTCAAGTTTCTTTGATATCCAAAAAAATAAAAATAAAAATTCTCATAAACACTCGACATGGACATGATATTGGTCTGGAGTGGGGCAGACCTCTTGGATCTTATAATCTTCTTCATGCCTATCGCTTGTATCAAACATTCAGGAAATCAAAAATCGATAAATAATTACGGAAGTCTAGTAAAAAACATATCAATATCCCAACATCTATAGTTTTACACAATAATTTTCGCTTCTTCAATGAAGATTTTCGATGTTTTTTTTGGTAATGAGCTTAACAGATATACACAGGAGTTTTTCGGTTTATGCTTTTGCTTTTTGTCAATTTAGTTTTATTAATCGCAGTGCTAATGAGGAAGCACACCACCTTGCGCAATGAATTGCCTCTAAGATTAGTTCTAGAGGCCACCCTGATATTCATAAACACTATCTGGACTTGGTTTGGAACTATGCTGTGACTGATGTACTCTAGTTTCTCTTATTTTGATTGAATAAAGGTAATAGTAGTTTGATTAAAAAAAATACTCAGGAGTTGCCTACGAGTTTTGCACCAATTTCTTGTACCCAGCCAATTATGATAAGATAACACTTAATCATTAGGACTCTCTCAGACTGTCTGCCATTGTTGCAGAAAATCAAGCCAGTAATTTTGGAAATACAGATATCCCCTTAAAGCTACCTTCCCCAAATTGAATATGGGGGGTAAGTAACGTGCATTTTGTACTGATGTTAGTACTATTCGTCGTTTTCTGCAACGGAATGCTAACTGGAGGTTGCAATGGGTTCCTCGTGAGTGTAATGTAATGGCGCATAGGCTTGCGAGATGGGGCTGGAATGTTGTGAATACTGATGTTATTGCTCTTGAGACTGTGCCCCCTGATATTGTATCCTGTGTTGATCCCGCTGAGTTTGGTGTGGATCCGTTGAAATGAATCTCATTTTAAGTAGAAAAAAAAACGTGCATTTTGTACGACCGACATTAATTAGCTTGGCGTGAGTGTACTGTGTGAGCAATCGGGGACCCAGATTCTGTCTTGTTCAAATAAAGCCTTGTATAAGAAAACAACAAAGCACGGCCTAATTTTGTGTCCCTGCCACCTCTGAAAGCCTCATGCCATACCCTCATATTGAACTCACGCTCTGTTCTATCTAGGGCTCCGCCACTCCAGCACTTGAGAGGGTTTTTTGTGTTTCTTTGGGCAAACAATCATGTCAGCTGGAAATTTTCTCATGTCTGTCGTGGTAGCCCACAATTTAGCCAAATGGGCTATTTTGGAAAATTTAGAGGGCTGTTTTGGAAAATTTAGAGGGCAATATCCCAACGCATTGTATTCCGCTTGTAATCTTTAACTCTGATGATCCCCCTCCCCTCCCCCTTGACTATGTTCTCTTTGAGTTGGTAGAATGAATATTTGCTTAGAAAAAAAAAACTAAGATTACATCATAACATCCATTTACACTAAGGCTTGTTTTACAGAGGATGCTGCAGTGCTGCAGGCAATTTTCCTTGTTAATTCGTGCAGGACAAAATGATGTTCAGTCGATCACCGAGTTAGGCATCATTCAGGGCTGAAGTAACCCAAAGTAGAGGGTTGTTTTTGTGGAGTGTTATATCTCCATTGCTTTTGAGGCTCTTTGGAATGGCTCTCTGGGACATTCGCTTCGTAGCTTTTGTAAAATGCTTTGCCGATGGTAACTGAAGAGGAGGCTACATGAGCCCTCTTCCCCTGCATATTTGTACACTGAAAGTGTGTCAGCTCTCTCTTGCTCTTGTGCATACCACTGTACCTTAGGAGATTTGTATGTAGGCCGAAATTTGTGAAGGATTTTCTACTAGAGTATTCAGCAATTGGGAAGAATTATCAAGTCTCAATAATTGGGAACACGCGTAACAATCCAGTAAAGTTGGAGTTTAGGAACACCGGTTAAAAGAGAAATTCCCGTTAGTTTTGTTGTGGTTGTTAATCGCTTAACATGTGACGATTTTGGATCTGATTCCTTTTCAGCGAAAAGGAAAACAACTTTGCAACCGCACTTTTGCTGCTGAGATAAAAGGAATCAAAATCTGAGGAGGGAATCAGAGAGCATTTGGGAGCTGGGTTAATTTCATTCTCATTTGGGATAAGACATGTTGGGGATTCGTAAAACAAGCAAATTTCCTTATGCGATTATACACTTTCCAACTTGACAGCAATATTCCGAGTCATTTTCATGGGGTTAAGATTCTGTCCTCATTCTCATGTTCTTGTGAATATGCTCAGAAAGCAGGAGGCAAGCATGGAATCTCAAGCTATGGCGAATGATTTGCTACATGTTGGACAGGAAAAGTAGGAAAAAGCCCATCTTGTGGATGAGGGATCAGAACGAGTCTGCTGGGAAAATATTGTAGCCAATATTACTATGCAATCACGGAATGATAATCTGACATGAAACAGCAATGAAAACCTTCCGGACGCAGCAGTTAATAATCAAGATTTGTTGGTCTGTTTTACCAAATCAAGCACGTTATAATAAGTTACCCAAGATTCAAATCAAACAAGTTAATAAGGACGAGAAGAAAAAGATTCAAGTAACTCGAGAGTAGGAAGCAAAATCCAGCAGCATGATTCCCAGAGAATTAAGTACCTATACCACCCAGTATCCCTTAATATAATCACAATTGCTCCGAAGATATGTTAGAGCATATGTGCAGGGCTTGCCGAAACTATACTTCACTACATTTCTCAAGAAAAGGAATCTGGGACCACAGGACACGTCCAACGCTTACACTCTCCGGCAGAGCACTCAACTCCCTGTACTCCTACAGCAGAGCACACAGCTGCAACAGAGCACACAGCTCACTGTCCTCGTACAGCAACGTCCCAAAATGATTCGATCAATACCAACAACTCAGCTGCCCAGGAGATGGATAATGCACACTTGAGCCAATCACGTTATGGCAGATGTACATAGGGGTTTTTCTTTTGCTTTTCTTTTCTTTCTTGCTTCTTGTATATATTCCTCTTTCTGTACATTTGTTTTGCTCTAACGGAAGTAATGCAATTCTTTCCCAAATCACAACTCTCTCTTTTCTTCACTTTCTAACATGGTATCAGAGGAGGAATTTTTCCTGTCATATTTCACTGCTGAAGATTGCTGATTTGATGTCCCCTTCTCCTTGTTCAACCTTTCATTCTTGATCACCGATCAATCTTTTTCACCTTTTCAGTATGTCAACCCAGGCATCTTCTTCATCCTCGTCTGCATCGTTATCATCATCAAGCTCATCATCTTCTCTTTTCTCTCCCTCCGAGGATCCCAACAGCCCTTATTTTCTCCACCACAGTGACAATGCCAACACTGTCATTGTCTCTCCTCCCTTGAATGGATCCAACTATTTGTCATGGAGCCGATCCTTCTCTCTTGCCATTTCAATAAAAAACAAGTTGGGATTCTTGGATGGAACTATTCAGACCCCAAGCTTGAATGATTCATTATACACCCCTTGGCTGCGTTGCAACAACCTCATTCTCTCTTGGCTCCTCAACTCCATCTCAAAGGATATTGCCTCCAATGTCTTATACATTAACTCAGCTAAGCAGGTTTGGGACAAGCTCAAGACCAGATTTTCTCAACCAGATGATGCCCGCATTTACCATCTGCAACATCAACTTGGCTCTATCATTCAAGGCAGCCAATCTGTAAGTGAATACTTCACTCAACTTAATGCTATCTGGGAAGAACTACGCATTTATAGACCTCTATCATGCTGTTCTTGTGGAAATTGTACATGTGCTGCTTTAAAATTGGTTGGTGATGTTCAGCAACAAGATTATGTTTTCAAGTTCTTGATGGGTTTAAATGAGTCCTTTGCTGGGGTTAGAGGACAGATTATTCTTATGAGCCCCTTACCTTCTTTGGACAAAGCTTTCTCTTTGATATTGCAAGAAGAGAGGCAAAGAGAGGCTCGAAACTTGGTTATGCCCATATCAGAATCCTCTGCCCTTGCTACCTATCAGAGCAATGTCTTAGCTGCCTACCAAAGTAATCCCAAAAAAAAAAAGAGGTCAGACATCACCTGTGGACATTGTGGGAAAACAGGACATAGCAAAGAAAAATGTTATAGGCTCATTGGTTTTCCACCCAACTTTAAGTTCACTAAGTCCAAATTTGGTAGCAACCACTCGGCACATCAAGTTGTTTCACATCAGATTGGTTCTCAAGAAGAACAAAAGGGAAAGGATGAGACAGTTCATTTACCACTTTCTCAAGCACAGATTCAGAAGCTCCTTGCGCTAACCAATGTTCAGAATTTACAGCTTGGAAATATTCCAAGTCAGCCCACTACTCAATCATCTGGTTCATTTCAGAGCAATGCTCCGAATTCCACAAATCCCACGTCCTCAGTCTCCAATATGGCAGGTACAGGACTATGTTTTTCTAGCATTACTGCACCTATTGATGCCTCTATCTTCTCTGCTGTACACCAGCAACATTTCCCTTTTTCTCACCACACTGCATCAAATCATTCTCACTCTGCCCCTTGGATTCTTGACACTGGAGCCACCGATCACATGGTGTGTTCTACCTCTTTTTTGACCACTGTCACCTGCAAAACACAAGCATATGTTCAGCTTCCAAATGGAACACGTGTGAGAGTAACTCATATTGGAACGGTTCAAATTTCACCGCATTTAATCCTAACTGATGTTCTTTGTGTCCCTAACTTCACTTTCAATCTCATATCTGTTAGCAAACTCACCCATAAGCTCAACACTTGTCTTATTTTCTTGGCCAATTCTTGTTTCATCCAGGTCCTCTCTACATGGACGACGATTGGGCATGCTAAAGCTCATGGTGGTCTGTATTTCCTGTTGCCTACCTCCACCAGCTCCAAGACCTCTATTTTATCTCCTCCATTCCGTTGCAATCAAGCCAACCAAACTGATGTAGAAGGAAAATTTGATCTTTGGCACTATAGATTAGGTCATCTGTCATTTCCAAGATTGCAGCAAATTCATTTACATGATCCATCTGTACAAGCTGACAATCATTCTCATTGTACTGTCTGCCCTTTGGCTAAGCAAAAAAGAATTCCTTTTCCTCTACATGTTCCTTCTACAACGCCTTCATTTGATTTAATTCACTGTGATATTTGGGGACCATATTCTCAACCTTCAATTCACGGGTTTCATTACTTTCTTACTATTGTTGATGACCACACCAGAATTACATGGGTCTATCTAATGAAATTCAAGTCTGAAACTCGATCCCTCTTAGAGTCTTTTTTTCACATTGTGCAGACCCAATTCCATGCTAAAATCAAGTCAATTCGAACTGATAATGGTGCGGAATTTGACATGCCAGATTTTTACAAAACCAATGGTACCTTCCACCAAAAATCTTGTGTTGCCACCCCTCAACAAAATGGGGTGGTTGAAAGAAAACATCAGCACCTCCTAAATGTGGCTTGGGCACTCCTTTTTCAAGCATCCTTACCTCAAAAGTTTTGGGGAGATGCAATCTTGACAGCTGCCTATCTCATAAACAGAACACCCACACCACTTCTTGATAATCGATCTCCATATGAAATGTTATTTTCCTCTCCTCCATCCTATCACCACCTTCGTGTGTTTGGTTGTCTTTGTTATGCTTCGACCTTACAACATAATCGAGGTAAGTTTGATCCTCGGGCAAGACAATGCATATTTGTTGGTTATCCCTTTGGTGTTAAAGGCTACAAAATGTATGATCTCAAGACTCACTCTACCTTCCTTTCCCGTGATGTAACCTTTCATGAGTCCATATTTCCCTTTAAAAATTCTGCCTTAGCATCCGATCCTTCTTTTCCAACACACACCCGACATTGTCCTTCCTCCCGCCCTTCCCGATCCTTTTTTTCATCTCCCTTTCCCCTCTCTTTCCACTCCTCAACCCACTGCCACAGCTCCCACTCCCAGCCCAACCCCTTCCACTCCCGACTCACTTCCATCTTCTCCCTCCTCATCTTCTTTCCCTTCCGCTGAAGCTTCTCCTATGGCCCTTAGGAGATCCACTCGTCCAAGACAGCCCCCGGGCTACCTCACACAATATCACTGCCAATTGGTAAACCACTTGCACACTCAATCTTCAACCTCCTCATCCACACATCATCCTTTAGCCAAGCACCTTTCCTATGCTCGACTTTCACCATCTCATAAAGCTTTTTCCATTTCCCTCTCCTCCATTAAAGAACCTGAGACATATTCTCAAGCTGTCACTTCTCCACATTGGCGAGCCGCAATGATGGCCGAACTTGATGCTCTCGAGAAAAACAACACCTGGACCATCACTCCTCTTCCACCCGGTAAGAAAGCAATTGGGTGCAGGTATGTCTTTAAGGTGAAACTGAATTCAGATGGGACTATTGATCGGTACAAGGCCCGACTTGTGGCCAAAGGCTTCACACAGCAGGAAGGCTTTGATTACCAAGAAACGTTCAGTCCCGTGGCTAAGCTTACTACTGTGAAAACCTTTTTCTCCTTGGCTGCAACTCATAATTGGTGTTTGTCTCAACTTGATGTTCACAATGCTTTTCTCCATGGGGACTTAGAGGAAGAGATTTACATGCATTTACCACCCGGTTTTCAGATTGAGGGGGAGAACATGGTCTGCAAGTTAAACAGATCTCTTTATGGTCTTAAACAAGCTTCAAGGCAGTGGAATTTCAAGTTCACTTCGACACTTACTGCCATTGGTTTTCAGCAATCCAAATCTGACTATTCCCTTTTCACTAAGCATACCAACAGTGGTTTTGTTGCTCTCCTTGTATACGTTGATGATATCTTGATAGGAAGCAACAAATTGGAGGCAATCAAGGAGCTGAAGTCCTATTTACATACACAGTTCAAAATCAAAGACTTGGGTTCACCTAAATACTTCTTGGGGCTGGAAGTGGCGAGGTCAGTGAAGGGCATCACACTTTGTCAAAGGAAATATGCACTTGAAGTTCTAGAATCTTCTGGTCTGCTCGGCTCTAAAGTAGCCCCTACACCTATGGAATTGAATCACAAGCTATCGCATTCTGCAGTCAATCTCCTCCAGGATGCCACAAGCTACAGAAAACTCATTGGAAAATTGATATATCTAGCAATTACAAGGCCGGATATAACTTATGCTGTCAATATCTTGAGCCAATTCATGGATAAACCATCACAAAGTCACTTAAATGCTGCATTTAGGGTTCTCAAATATCTCAAGGGTTCTATTGGACAAGGAATTTTCTTCTCTGCATACTCATCAATGCAGCTCAAGGCATACAGTGATTCCGATTGGGCAGCATGTCCAGAAACAAGAAAATCAGTGACAGGGTATTGTATTTTTCTTGGAGATTCATTGATAAGTTGGAAGTCCAAGAAACAAGCTACTGTATCTAGATCTTCGGCAGAGGCAGAATATCGGGCCCTTGCATCCACTAGCTGTGAAATTATTTGGCTCATTGCCTTACTAAAGGATTTCAACGTTCATCATACCCAACCAGCCATCCTTTACTGTGACAACCAAGCAGCGATTCACCTCACAAAAAATCCAATCTTCCATGAGAGAACTAAACATGTGGAATTAGACTGTCATTTCGTTCGAGAAAAGGTCACAGCTGGGATCATTAAGCCAATTCACGTTTCTACAAAATTTCAGTTGGCGGATGTTTTTACTAAAGCTTTGCCCACTGCAATGTTCCAGTTCTTATTATCCAAGATGGGCATCTTGAATATATATGCCCATCTTGAGGGGGAGTCTCAAGAAAAGGAATCTGGGACCACAGGACACGTCCAACGCTTACACTCTCCGGCAGAGCACTCAACTCCCTGTCCTCCTACAGCAGAGCACACAGCTGCAACAGAGCACACAGCTCACTGTCCTCGTACAGCAACGTCCCAAAATGATTCGATCAATACCAACAACTCAGCTGCCCAGGAGATGGATAATGCACACTTGAGCCAATCACGTTATGGCAGATGTACATAGGGGTTTTTCTTTTGCTTTTCTTTTCTTTCTTGCTTCTTGTATATATTCCTCTTTCTGTACATTTGTTTTGCTCTAACGGAAGTAATGCAATTCTTTCCCAAATCACAACTCTCTCTTTTCTTCACTTTCTAACAACATTAGTGGCTCATCTCGTACCTCAACAGTGCCTTGCAGAAGAGGTCTGCAAAAGCCAAATGTTCCAAAGACTTGCTGAGCAGCTCCAGTTACATAGGGAAAACGAAGTAGAGAAGGATTCCTGTAGTATCATCTCAGATTTCGGAGTTATCAATTCTGTGGCTGTCCAAAATGATCAGTCTACTAGTTTCAATCGAAGGAAGAGAAGAGCAGCGGTTTTGATATGCCTCTTGAAGGCCAGGATGGTGAATTACGAGTTATTCTAACGAAGAGATCCATGAAGCTCTCCTCTTACCCAGGTAAATTGACATTCTCTGATATATTCATGGACTTTAGTGCCATAGGTATGGGCAGAGGCCTTGACTCAACTGGAAACAGAGTGGAGTAGGTAAGAAATTTGATGGGTCATTTCTATTTTCATTTTTGTTGATCTATCTTAGATATGACAAACAGGGGATGTAGCATTGCCCGGTGGGAAAGTGGAGGAAGGAGATGCAGATGACTCTGCTACTGCGTTAAGAGAAACCATGGAAGAGATTGGCTTGGAACCTAATCTGGTTAAAATTGTCGCCCATTTAGAGCCTTTTATTTCCCAGGTGCTGCTATTTTGGAGTCTTTCCCCTTGTGCATCTTGTTCCAAATTCATAACTTGCTGATTATTTAACAATATGAAGCACCTCCTCAGGGTAGTCCCTGTTGTAGGCCTACTTGCCAAGAAAGGAGATTTCAGGCCTTCACTTAATACAGATGAAGTAGATGCCATTTTTGATGTTCCATTGGAGATGTTTCTCAAGGTTTTTACTTCAAACCCGGTTACTCTTGAACTGCAATTGTTACAAGATCTTAAGGGGCTCAGTAACTTTTGCTGCGCAATGAATCAAGACCACAATAAACAGTATAGAACGAAAATCATACTCAAAGGAACATGTGTCGTTTTCTTTAACGACTGTGGAAACTCATTAGTCCAAGATAAAACACAAAACTAAAAGAGAAGTGTTCGCATTAACACTCCTAAACCCCAGCCGATCTCCTGAAATGAACCAACGGGAAAAGGATTAATTATTCTTCTGTATATGCTGCACTTTTGTAGTCTTTTTTGCGGCTCTCTCTCTCTCTCTCTCTCTCTCTCTCTCTCTCTCCCTTCCTTTTTCTTCAGTGGGGCGGCTATGGGAATTTTTACAACTCGTGAAACGTATGGGCCGTATATATGAACATATCTGGAGGTCAATCCTAAATTCGGCCAAAAGCAAGACAGAAAATTAGCCAAAGAAAAGGAGCAGGATCTGCCGAGCTCTAGGGTACTAGGAAAGAAGAGTGCATTTTAGTCGATTATTAAGTCTGTCGGTAGAAGAACCATAAACATGATTAGGTGAAGTGAGGCATATCTTATTCCATGCTCCCACCATATTTAAGCCACATATCACAACTCCTATGAAGAAAAGTCCGCCCAATGATTAATGTTCCTAAGAAAATTACACAAATTTCCCTAATATATTATTAGTTCTCTCAATTAAGCTTTGGTTTATGAACTTGAAAGATAGGGAAGTCCATTGCGCCTAATTACTGAATAGTGAATTCCTGCTACTCTTTTTTTATGCCTTATTTCTTACGTTTTGCAGGAGGAAAATCACAGATGTGAAGAAAGGCAATGGATGGGTAGGAAGTACATTCTGCATCTTTTTGATTTCGAATGCGAGAAGGGTGTATTCCTTATATGGGGCTTAACAGCAAGCATCCTTATTAGCGCAGCATCTGTTATCTACCAGCGTTCTCCGTGTTTCAAGGGCCATCTCCCTGACTTTCAACAGTTGCAAAGATCATTGCAAAATATTGTCGAGCAGGAGATCTGCATATCTGTGCTGAAGTAAAATAGGAAATCCAGACGTCAATCAAGTATCATAAAAGTAGGTAGAGGGTCGAAATCTGGAGCCCTTGGCGTTAAGTTCCAACTCCTACCAATTCTTTCTTTGTGGGGTACCCCGAGGCGCCTCTTACTATTCTCCTATCAAAATAATAATAAATGGACTCTCATATAAAGGAATTATAGAGCCTATTGTTGAATGGAAATTAAGTCATGGAAAGATATAAGAACGAACTTCTGGCCTCTGGGTTCCTAGATTAGGAGTGCCTTGAACGGAAAAAAATAGGACACAATATGTTGAGTCAGTCAAAGTATTAGCCGCGTGGACAAAGCTAACGTACATGTTCCGTTCCACGTGTGTCCGTACCTTGACCCGTCGACCAAAAGGCAACTTCACAACAATTTCACGGATGACACTTACGGCTGAACAAACAAAATGCTTATTAAAATCATGCTCTATCCAGTGGATCTACAAGTCTTTTTAAATTCACATATCCCTCTGTTCTTGTTTTTTTTATTGAGTTTCTCATTTTTAGCCGCAATGCGTCAAAAACTACTGAATTTCCACACGAAGCTTCCATAAGAATTCAGATTCGGGAGCAATATAAGTCAGACTACTCTACAAATGAATACTATATATAGATTTAGAAAAAAAAAAAAAGAATAGTCTCTGTAATAATCCGAAGAGCAGAGTCTCAAACAGGTTCGAACATAGCTGATCACCCCGATCGACTTGAGACACATGAACGCCACGGAGGCCTACGGAGCTGTCAGCCCAGCCGTCCCGCCATGGCTAAACAAGGGCGACAACGCATGGCAGATGATTGCATCGACGCTCGTGTGCATCCAGAGCATGCCGGGCCTCGTTATCCTCTACGCCAGCATTGTCAAGAAGAAATGGGCGGTGAACTCGGCCTTCATGGCCCTCTACGCGTTCGCTGCAGTGCTCATCTGCTGGGTTCTCGTCGGCTACCGCATGGCCTTCGGTGATGAACTCCTTCCCTTCTGGGGTAAGGGTGCACCCGCTCTAGGCCAAAAGTTCCTTGTCCAACAAGCCAGAGTCCCCGAGAGTAATCACACTAGGGATGACGGGACATTCGAGATCATTGAACCCTTTTACCCTATGGCCACGCTCGTTTACTTCCAATTCTCTTTTGCTGCCATTACCATGATTTTACTTGCTGGGTCTGTTCTTGGCCGCATGAACATCAAGGCCTGGATGGCTTTTGTCCCTCTGTGGCTTGTATTCTCCTACACCGTGGGAGCCTTCAGTCTTTGGGGTGGTGGGTTTCTGTACCACTGGGGTGTGATCGACTACTCAGGCGGCTATGTCATCCACCTCTCCTCAGGAGTTGCAGGTTTCACTGCCGCTTATTGGGTAAAATATACGATAGCCCTTCATCTGTTCAATTTTCTCTCATTTTTCTCCGACATCGGTTTCTGTCATGATTGACACAACAGACCATGATCTAGTACAGCATAAGTCTATTTAATTCAAATATATATATTTTTTTCTCGTATTAATGTTACGCCTGAGAAACTGGGGTTGATTCGCTTCCTCTAGGTTGGCCCGAGGCTAAAGAGTGATAGGGAGAGGTTTCCTCCTAACAACGTCCTACTCATGCTTGCTGGTGCTGGGCTGCTCTGGATGGGCTGGTCAGGTTTCAACGGTGGGGCACCATACGCGGCAAACATTGACGCTTCGATAGCGGTATTAAACACGAACATATGTGCGGCGACGAGCCTTCTTGTCTGGACGACCCTCGATGTCGTGTTCTTTGGGAAGCCTTCGGTAATAGGAGCAGTTCAGGGAATGATGACCGGTCTGGTTTGCATTACTCCAGGAGCAGGTAAGGGTCTAGTCTGAGAAAATCTAGCAGCCGCCGCCACAGAGGACTCTCTCAGTGGCACTGTTGTGTTCATACTAATCAATTAAGGCCGCGGACATTGATGTTACAGGATTAGTGCAATCATGGGCGGCTATAGTAATGGGCATGCTTTCTGGAAGCATTCCATGGGTGTCCATGATGATCCTTCACAAGAAGTGGAGTCTACTCCAAAAGGTAGCTAGGGTCCTATAACGTTTTTTCCTTTGTCTGCCTTAATTATTCTCGTAATGCCCAAGATACAAATTAGGAATTAGAGAGAGTGAAGTGCTAGCTTCGTTCCAAGGACCCACCACGTTTTTGCCTTATTAACTGTTAATCCTAGGAACTATGCATCATGTGATAATTTAGAAAAATAAATTCATGCATGGAACAGTGGATCATGGATTTTTAATTTCGCTCTAACCACAAAGCTAGATATAAATGAAAATATGATCATATATTTTTGTTAGCATTTTAACGGATTTTTGACCTTTTTTTGTGTTTTATTCATTTTAGTCCCCTAAAATATTATTTCATATAATTGCCCTCTAAGGCTCTGTTTGCGTAACAAAATTTTAGCTACCTAAAATTTTATCATCATTACAAAACACTCTCTCTCCTCACTTTTTCATCAATTTCCATACACTTTCTCATTTTTTTCATCAACTTTTTCACCAACTTTTTCACTCTCTCTCCTCACTTTTTCATTAACCCCAATACCTAAAATTTTTAACAACACTAAAATTTTACTTCTCAAACACAGCCTAAAGTCAATTCCAGTCTTTTTCCCTTTCCACTATGAGCCTTTGGACCCAAATAAATAAATAAGCTACATGGCGTGGCTTATCAAACTTTTGACTTCGGTTTTTCTGATATTTCTCTTTATATTTTCTCCTTATTTCCACTAACATACTGGTTTTCTAGCAATAATTGTAACAAGATACCACCAATCTTTAATTATAAAGCATAAAATTATTGATCATCAAATCATGTCATATATCTACTTTATACTATTTTTATATCTTATGAACTCTTTCGCTTAGGTAATCATGCATATGAAATGATCAACGTATATAATTGGCGTACGTGCTTCGTTTTTCAATTCCATGTTTGCACAAATTCAACTCCGACCCCACTTCCCCCCACGTATCTTTTGATCTCTTTTCTCTAGTTTTGGAGTTCGGACCTAAATCTCTTATAAATTTAAGGAACAATGGCTGGAAAAAAGCCTTCAAATGGAAGGAAAGAAGCAGAAGTACTCAAAAGTAGAGTGCTTTTTGCTTGAATTTTTCATAGGAGACAATTAAAAATGGTCCATATAAGTCAAAAGGCATTACCCAATTGTAATCTTATGATAATGGTGGAGCCCTCGCTAATTTGTTCTACCCTTATAGATATTTTGTTTCCCAAGCATGAATTATTGCCTTTCTATTTGTCTAATTGGAGCCAATTGACTAAAATGGCTGGGTATTCAGGTTGACGACACCTTAGGTGTATTCCACACGCATGCAGTAGCTGGGCTGCTAGGCGGGCTCCTCACCGGGCTTTTTGCAGAGCCAGAGCTTTGTGATCTCATACTCCCAATAAGCAACACGAGGGGTGCGTTTTATGGTGGCAGTGGTGGGAAGCAATTCCTCAAGCAAATCGTTGCAGCTATGTTTGTGGCCGGTTGGAACTTGGTGTCCACGACGTTAATTCTGCTAGCAATAAGGCTGGTTATTCCACTGAGAATGCCCGATGAGGAGCTGGCAATCGGAGACGATGCTGTGCATGGAGAGGAGGCTTATGCTCTTTGGGGCGACGGGGAGAAATATGACCCTACGAAGCATGGTTGGCATACATCGGCGTACTCGCAGGACATAGCACCATCGCCGTATGGCAATGGTGCATTAAGAGGTGTGACCATCAACTTGTAAGTCATGAACTAGTGACCCTCAAATAGTACTTGTACTATAGTTTTATATACACAGTTCTGTCTACTATTTTGGGTTCAGTGGTTTTGCATATATATTTCATGCCCTGTCTTGTGTATTCTCTGCGTAAACCATACAAATAATAGTATATTTTGCAATGAATTTAGGTAACTAATTAAGATATATAGCTACTTCAACGTTGTGCTTCTTGAATTAAATTATTACGAGTAACCATATAAATGATTTATCTCAAAATTAAGTTTAAACAGTTAAAAATTATGTATATTTTATTATTTAAATTATATCTTTAATATTCTCGTATAGATTGGACTCTTTTTTAATTGGTAGGTCAAAACACGTGTAATATTTAATTGTAATAAAATCAAGTATGGAATAAAATTTCAAAACTCAGAATTTTGACTCCGATATCATGCGAACTTACCTAACACAAAAGTTGAAGTTTATAAAAATAAGTAGATTCTAATATTTAAGTTATATTCTCTAATAGTTAATTTATTAATAAGTAAATTACCAAATAGCTTCAGATTCTTGAGTGGTACAAGGAATGATTACTCAATCGAGACTTTAGACTTTATTTATTTATTTTTCCGAGTCACTCATTAGTGTGTTGATTAATTACAGTCTAATTTGCCAGCTGCTAACTTTAGATTCTGTAACCTACTGCAAGCCAACGGGCATAACCCCAAGAACACATGTTGCTACAGGATAGCATAAGGAATTGGCCAATCTCAAATCTTGAAAAGTCCAAAAAAAAATGTGAGAAAGAAAAAGAAAATCAAAATAATAGAAAAAGTCATCCGGGCGCCGAATTTGACCAACAAATCTTTCTTCCACAAAATCTGCATATGTACGTGAGTCGGCAGGTAAATTTATTTATGGTTACCTAAGTATTATCGTGTCAGTGACAGGTTGCACTTTAAATTATAATTTTTAAGGTATTGCATTCTGTAATTATCAATTTTAGATACTTTACACCCTAAATTACTAATTTTGACACATTACATCTTTCAACTACTAATATTAAACACTTTACATCATTCATTTGACAATAATACCCTTGAGAAATTAATAAATTGACAACAATATTTTTACTATATACAAAATAGGTTAAGGGCATTATCGTCATTTTAGTCTCAAAATTGATAGTTTAGGGTGCAAAGTGCAAAATCTATGATATTTTGTGAGTAAAAAATTGTATTTTCCCCTCTATTTATTTTCCATTCGATCAAAAGATCTTGCATCCATTTAGAAAAAAAAAAAAAAAGATCTTGCATCCAAGTCCGCCCCTGCTCACGAGGCCACATGGACGATTTAAATTCTGGAAATAAATAGGATAAATACTATCATTTTGTGAGGCTAAAATATGTTATACGGAAAGGAGAATATTTTGGACTCCCTAGAAGAGATCCACCACAGGTTTTATTTAGGTCTCAGACAATTGTATGAAGTTGACAATCTCATTTGGGAAATTTGATGCGGTTTAACTGGCGGATCTCATACAAGACACAAATGGGGGTTTCTATCAAGGGGGAAAGAAAACAAGAAGCATTTCGCATCAGATCATTTGGGTAGCCGTCTGATTATAGAATCCAATTTCGAGGCAGGAAGAAAGCGGCTCCTCCCAGTCAGTCAGATTAACCCCCATTGTTTTATGCGCAAAATTTCCACGTTTCACACTCCGAGCAGCTTGGGATGCTTGGACGATGGCGTCAAAGCCTAGGTAGTAGAGCCACCCTTCATTTATGGACCTTTGTCTTCACTTCACATCTCGACTTTCGGCCAAGAATCTCGTGGAATCTTCCCCCCCGAAGGTGGGTGAGAAGATTCAATGCTTGAGCAACACCTAACTCCTCCTTCAATAGGGGCATCTCGGGAAGCAAAATCAGATTCCAAATTATGATCCCTTATGATCATACTAGCTGATAAAAATCATATATATATATATATATATTGGTTTTGTTTTCTTTCATGGAGAGTTTCATTTGACCACGATACTGGAATCTTACATGAAGCACCCAACCACATTCGTAAGCTTTCAAAAAGTACATGCCTGTGTTGACTACATAACTAGGAGCTCTGTTATGTTTCTAGCCTGTGTGAGGGATCTGGGCTGATAGATAGATACAAGCTTGAAGTACGGCTAACAATGGCGAATGCTTCGGTTGTTCCATCGGCATACCATTAGGGCCTCACTGGCGCCGTGCCTGGCTGGCTGAACAAGGGTGACAACGCATGGCAGATGATATCTGCGGCACTAGTGAGCATGCAAGGCATGCCCGGGCTTGTCATCCTTTATGCAGGCCTTGTCAAGAAGAAATGGGCTCTAAACTCAGCCTTCATGGCACCGTTTGCCTTCGCAGCCGTCATGCCCTTCTGGGTTCTATGGGGTTACAAGATGTCTTTTGGTCATAAGCTTCTTCCTTTCTGGGGGAAAGCTGGCCTTGCCGTTTCCCAGGACCTCCTGATCGCACAAGCCGTCTTTCCCTCCACCAATTACAAAAATATAACCGGCGACGCTACACTTCTGTATCCCACAGCTACCATATATGGTCTCGACTGAACTAGGATTAAAATATATGAGTGTCAAACTTTAAAGGCGAAATGATAAAAAAAAATTTCTTCATAATGCAAAACATTGTCTTAGAGTTACCATGTCGAAATTTAAGGACTAAAAGCATTAAAAATATTAGAATACATGTATCGTACTATATACTGCGATTGAGAGGTGACAATTAGATCCTACGAGTTTGCATCTTCTAAAAATGTTGCAAAATGACTTTGTTCTCAATAGTTTTAAAAACTTCTTGCGAAAATCACTCTTGATGATCTTATTCAAGTTAATTTCCTAATTAATTCTAAAACTTTAGAACACAACTGGGGCTGTCTTTTTTTCTTCCCGTTTTTCTTTTGATAATTTACTTTCTCTAAGTTCTATGGATTTGGAATTGAAAGATATTTGCATTCTCCAAAGTAACTTTCACACACAAAGCAACGCAACAATTGATGGCAAACCATGCTCTGAATAATAATAAAAAAATTCCAGGATAAACAAGATTTAGTAAAAGAGTTCATTGGATAAATATATCTCAAAAGTGGTCAGAACTTTGGTTTAGCCTATACAAAGATCCTAAACAAACACAACATTTTTTGAGGTAGCTAATAAAAATGAAGAAACAAATCCACGTAAGAAAAGAAATGAAGTGATCTTGATTGTGAAAAATAACGAGCAAAGAGTAAATAATTTTTACTAATATAATTATATGAAGTGTACAACCATTATTGATCACATAGAGTCATAGACCATGTAATGAGATTGAGAAAATGAAGGCAGATAGTATTCTGCAGAGAAGCAGCTTAAGTACAACAAAAAGCAGCTCTGCTGGAGAGGTTCCACCTGTTCTTCAACAAATTTAAGACGGAGAGTACACATGAAGGAGCTCTGTATACACGGAGCGATAAAGCACCAAAAGAAAATTATCTACTCTGCATGCTTTCAATTTCATGCCCATAACCCATTTTGTGAAAGTGTTTCTATAAAGGAAATATTCAATTAATCCAATTGTTCCCAATCCTGAGTTATGTTTGTTGAAGACGACGAGGGTGGGGCACTCAAGCTTCCCACCCCGGAGTCAAAGGTCTCCCATTTGGTAGTTACTGAGACAGCATTGCTACTCTTGCTGTTTGGATTAGAGTTTCTTCCTTTCAGATTGTCCAGTGTCTCAACGAAGTTCTGGACACGGCGCACCTGTTCGAGAAGGTTATAAGACAATGCAGTAGGCTGTTCAAGGAAGTCATAAGATATGATGCATTTAATTGACATGCATAGTGTGACCATATATGGAGAAATCCTATTTCTGAGAACAACACATGGTTAGAAACTTGGAGTAGCTGCTCCTCGGCAAACTTTAAAAGAATGACTCCAAGCTGCAATGCTTCTCTTTGGTGTACTGTTTGTGAAAGAAAAAGTATTATTATTCATTCTTTACATCGGTTTTCATGTTTGTGAACAGAAATGAATATTATATCCCATACTTCCTTTTGCTATACATTTCAAGAACATAAGATGCATAGCACAGGAAATAGGATATGGGATGAATACAACCTCAGTCTTGGGGAGCATCACACATGTTGCATCATGGTTATATGCCGAGTGACAACTAGAGTGAGAAATATTCTCACCATAGGGGGTTTAACATTTCCACACGAGAGAGCAGATAAATAACAATTTTGCAAGATTGACTAGAGACAAGACTAACCTCTGCCTTCCGTTGCAGTTTGGCTTCTCCTTCAGCCTCAATGCTGTCCAATTTCAGTAACTGCTTCATGAGTAACTCTGTTGATATTAAAAATTCCTTCTCTGCAACCTTAGTCCCACCATCCACAGCTACTTCCAAGGTAGCCACCTACATAGATAAAAGTAACCAAGCATGTCTCCATGAGATTTAGCCTTTACTGGAAAGCAGTTTCAAAGAAGACATTAATTTACCCTTTCTGAGATCTTGTCAACCTCTGCTCTGACTGCTGCAACTGCTTCCAATGCATGTGAAATCTCATTGCTTTTTCTTATCTCCTCAAGCTTCCTCTCTTTGCTTGCAGGTACCTCCAAAAGCAAAATCTTCGACCTATTCTTCACACCTGCCATGTGCAGAAGCTCTTCATCCTCTTTCTCTTTTCCCCTGAACAAGAGTCTCTGGTCTTTAGGCTCCAAACCAGTTTCCTGTGCAAGAGCATTCTTTATATCCCCTGCCATTAATCAAATGCTTAAAGCAAACTTATACATACTTTAATGGGAATAAATTATAGTTCACACTGGTGGCCTAGAAGGCTAAAGAAATGGTTGCACACTAACACAACTAACAAACTAACTAAATAAACGCTGAAACATCAACTACAAGAAAGTGCAGATTAGCAATCAGGGTTCAGGACAACCAAAATATTATTAGTGGGCCAGAAACGCTCCTAAGAAATATACTCATCAATGGATCAGAACACCAACCAAACAAATTTATAAGCGAATCAGTAACAAAGAGGACTAACTTGCACAGAATGTATGATAAACAAAACACCTCAAAAACAACATAAGCGAGTAAAATATTATGGCTACCTACTGACAATACGAGGGCCCAACAACGAATTACCAAAACACTCACCGCAATTGGCGAGAGTCGTTTGTTCAAATAATAACATTCAGGGGCTTTAACAAAAAAGAAGATAACATTCAAGAGTATTCGAATTCTCTCTGGCATTCCAAGGCTCGTGAGAAAATGGGAATTCCAACTCCCACCTCTAAAGCAAGAAAGACAATTCTTTCCTTTTCTTAAACTTTATGATAATATTGAGAAGACGTTTGCTGAAGCTTCAAAGTTACCAGTACATGTTGCCTACGACACAAATAATTCCTTCTTATTTTGAGCAATGCCAAAAGTAAATAACATATCATACTTAAGACTATTTTGATAAAAATTAAGTTTATAGTTCATAAGGTACGAATGAAACAGAATTCCAAGAACATCAAAAGCACAACGGTGCAAAATGTCAACCAGGTTATAGAGTAGGGCGAGATTTACCAAAAGTAGATTGGGCTGGGACATGGACCTCGTGGCGGGCGGGGCCGTGGGAGACGTTGATCTTGATAATCGGACCGAGAGAAGTAGCACCGCCCTCTTCATCGACGACGTCTTCGTCGTCTCGCTTCTGAACCAGCATGCCACCGGGCCTCAGCTCCCAGTCGATCTCGTCGTTCTGCTCGTCCTGCGCCGACACTGCGGCGTACTGATTCGGGTCCTTGCTCATCAAGCAGGAACCGAACAAAACGGAAGCGGATCGAAGAGTCGCAGAAGGTGAAAATCGGAGGCCTTCTCTCTCTACCTATTCTGGACTGTGCCTGACTAGTGAACGAAAAGGGGTTCGTAAGAGATCAGCAGATCAGGGATTACAGCGAACCCCTTTGATAAGGAACGGTCCTTCTGCTCCGGTTCCTACGGTGACCCCGTGGTGTTCCAGGACATCACGAGGAGAAAGTCCAAAGGAGGACTAAAGCCCCCTGTATTTACAGTTTCGTTATATAATAAACAAATTAAATTGTGTATAATTTTTGTATTTAAAAAAGAAAAAGTAATGCGAAGTTTTATAAACTGAAGCATTAATGTAATCTGGACTTCTATCAGCACAAATAAGTGATTAGTAAAGACTGTAAAGTTCAACAATATTTTGGTTAAATTTTACATCAAAATCATCTGATGATCTTTTTATCGACTTCTAGGATATAAAATGTACGCAAAAATATCACATTAACTAACGTCGTAGAGTTTGTTTCTCGCCTCTAACATTTCGGGTATATTATAAAAAATTATAAATTAATAATTTTTTTACATCAAATAATTCTTTATTATTATAATATTCACTCAAATATTATCTTTCCTCAATTTTTCACTAAGTCCCACAAAATATCTTTACTTTTTCACCAACCTCAATACCCTAAAATTCCACCACCACAAAATTTCCACAAACAAACACCACTTTTACATTTTTTTTAATTCAATCGTCTCTCTTTTCACTTTTTCATCGAAATCTAATATCCTAAAATTTTAACACTCAAACACAACTGAGAATACTCAGGTTTTATATTTTTTATTGCAGCTCCATCCATTTTCTTAAGCCATTAAACTTTATTGACAGATAAATCAAAATTTATAAATAAATATCTTTACCTCCTAAATTATTATTTTTTTTTACATTATATATGGTTATCAACTATAATTTTTAATTCTTTACACACTCTTTTAAATATAAATTTTTAATACGTAACATGATAATTTTTTTATACGTGAAATAATAATTCCATTCTAACTAGAAATTTCCATTTCTTAACATAAATTTTAAAAAATTTGACATAGAGAATCTGTAGTGAGTACATTAATTAAGACAGAAAATTATCAAAATACCCACCCATAGTATATATGCATTTATCCTAATAGTTGAGATCGTTCCGAAGGCCGCACACTTTACTAATTCGTGCTTGGAGAAGTTTGCACTGTGTGGTACTCTATTAAGAGACCAAATTTTTTTTTTTTTTTATTTAGCAAACAAGGTATTTCGTCCAGAAGATCAAAATACAGATGATCTAATGGACATACCTCACCCTCGATAGAGAGGGCAATGGACATCCCGACGAGCAGTCTTTCAATGTTACATGACGCAACAGTACATAAGAGAAATAAAAATCCTACAAGCGGAGACCAAAATGATTAATTATAAAGTTAAGAGCGAATTGATCCAATCAATCAATCTGTCCATTATATATATATATATAGGAGTAATTTAGGATCCGACTCCCATACAATTCGGATGAAGAGAGTGAGAGAGAGCAGTGGGTCTCTACCGACAATTCGGTCAGGATATCCTGATCGGTAATTTAGGTAGAGCTTGCGAGGCAGCAGTAGTAGACAGGTTCAGATTAATCCACAGATCCAAACAAATTTGATGCAGACAGTACTCCAGCAAGCATTGGAAAATGGCCATCAAAGGTTTATTCATTCCATGTTGTTTGAAGATAAGTAACTCAAAAAGGTATTGCTCAGATTAGAAAATGTCCATCAAGACCGCTTCTCCAAGCACATACCCTTCCATTGCCTCCAGCAGCCTCTCCTTCGTCACCTACGCCATTCCAATGGCGGAGATGAGTTCTTCAAAGCACCTTGACCTTCCCAAGTGTCCTTCCGCAGTAACCTTCCTTCACGGTTTATTGCAGGTGATATCATCCTGAACTCATCGCTAGCCATGTTCTTTCTCGATCCCCGCTAAACGTTTAACTCGTTAATCTCAGTTACAAGAGAGTCGTTTGATTGTGGTCTTATTTGAGCACTAATAATTTAGCCCAAAAAATTTATTTTTAATTATAAAAAATTCATCACCTAATTTTTTATTATTATAATATTTATTAAAAATTTCTCTCTTCACTTTTTACCTACTCTCCTAACATATTTTTACTTTATAATATTTCTTAAATTTCAATATTTAAAATTTTCACCGACAATCATCCGGATAGATCTAACGCTTGTTGTTTGGAGGGCGTGTGTCGACTTGGGTGACGCGCGCTGCGAGAAGTTTCGCGTTGTCGAGTGAAGTTGCGAAGAGCATTGGGGTGGGGGCACGTATTGTGCGACGTGGAGCATGCTGGAGCTCTCTAGACAAAAGGGGCCCAGGAACTATTCTAAATGGTTCTGTACTTTGCGAGGGGATTTTCTTCTTTTGTGGATAAATTTTTTGGTTAGCAATTAGTAAAGCTTTTTAATGTGTCAACAGAAGCTTAAAAATAGGAAGAGTCCATACGAGCATCCAATGCTTTGGTTTTCTGCAACTAGTCTGGCAAGTAATACAGCCCAGATTCACGGGCTTGTTGCAAGTAATACAGCCCAGATTGATGGCCCAAATTGTCATAAAGAACCACCCCGTATGGGTCCCAATCCTAGGGTATGTTCGTTTTCATCATTTTTTCAGGATTTTAATTATTTTCACAATTCTACTACCGAACATATTCGATATTCAAACACAAAAACCAATACATTTTACACAATCTCCAACAATTTTTTAATTTTTTATTCAACATAAATTTTCTCTCTCTATACTTTTTCACATAACTCCAATATTTTTTTATTAAACAATTACATCAAATCATTTCTCTCTCTACTTTACACAAACACCAATAAAACACTATTCAACATAAAAATTCACAACTTCTCTAAAATCCTACATTTTTTCTCAAAACGAACATCACCCTATATATAATATGTGCATTCTTTTGGTGTTACGTGATATTAATTTTTAACCAATAAATCTTTAAGATACAACTTTCAACGGACGGACGGATTGATCATGTACTTTTATCTTATGTAAGTTTTATTCACAAAATGATAAAACAATAGAGACACCCATGGATCTTTCGACATGTCCAACATCAATTGATCAATAAGAAAGATTTTTCCTTTCCCATTGAATACGCTAGTTAGACACACATGATATACCCAATTGATCTAAAAATGTTATATATTTATATGTTTGATGATCTAAAATGTTGTATCGTACGCTCTCACAAAAAGCATTATTAACAGAAATAGTAAAATCATGGGTGTCGAAATAAGAGAATTTAATTTTGCGTGTGAGGGTCTGAAATTTAGCAAGTCCCGGGGGATAAGGACACTACCAACTATTTCCTTTTTGTTTTAAAAAAATCTAATAAAAATAATAATTAACATAAAATATTCATGGGCTTGTCGCAAGCAATACAGACCAGATTGAGGGCCCAAATCGTCATAAAGAACGAGCCGGTAAGTCGACGATTCCCCCCGGGGGGGGGGGCAATCCTATATATGAAGTATGAACATTCTTTTGATGGGAAAGTCGTTACAATGTATGAAACAGTTATTGTGAAAAAGTTTTCAATTTTCTTTTGTTGTCCACAGAAACATGGTAAATTTATCCTAGGTTGTTGTTTCTGCAAGGCCCCAGTACTTTCAGCTAATTAGAGGAGCCCATGCGTGTACCTAAAAAATAACAGGTTCTGATCTTGATTCCCATGTTGGCATTAGAGTCCTGATCTGGTCGGAAGAAAACCGAGTCGAAATTCAACGATCTAACGTCCCCATCCATTAAATGAGGAGAGAGAGAGAGAGATAAGGAGACGGGACACAGATTCTTTGTAGGAAAATTTTCTGAAGTGTTGGGGTACAGATCTTTTCGTAACGTTTCTGTTACTCAATGACTGCAAGAACAGTCACCCTGTTTTCACCAAAAAAAGAAGTCGAAGAACAAGGTCGCAACCTGCCTGCCTTGCCCTGCCCAGTAACTTCCTGAAAACTAATCATACCTGATCATTAAGGTTTTGTTTCCACACTATTAGCAACCGCATTTTAGTAGCTAGCCTTCTACACGGGGTTCCATCCATCCTCAGTTCATCAATTGAAATGGCTGATCCAAAGCAATACCTACTCCTGTCTCAGCAGAGATACTGTAGACCTGTCGGAGTTTTTATCTTCTTTTGATATGGTTTTGTTAAGTGGTCTTGTCGATCGACAGCCGATCACATGTGGCACCAGCAAAGCTGTGACTGATATGTTCGGATTTGGTTCTTGTTTTCATCTTTTTCTCCAGTTTTTATTCATTTCTCTGGCCAGATACTGATGTGGGTTGACGAAGAGCCAGATTTGAGAAGACAGGTAAAGCAGATAATTTTCAGCTGTACAAGTAAAAATAATTAGGGTTCTACCGACCCCCGACGGGAAAAGCGGAGCCACAGGCCCACATGTGCTCTTGTCTTTCCGTCTTTTCTCTCTCCCAATTTACTTCTGTTTCCAGCTTTACTTTTTCTTTCCAGGAAATTGGTTTCAGCAGAATGAACCGCAATCCCGTTAAGAACAGCTTCATGAGCGGCCTGTCCTTGTTTGCCCGATCAATTAGGTCTGGTTGAAGGATTACACTATTTTGACTTTCCCCAATAGTCCATCGATCAAAAGAAGTATTAAAACTTTTCTTCTTTTGACTATCGCTATGATGAATCGCCCTGCTTTTATATTGTTGAAACCTGAAGCATCATTCTAGGAGGTGAAAGAATTTTTTTTTGAGTGAATGTCACTCTTTATTAGGTCTAAACTCAGAACAGTGTAGGACCTGTAATTATACTCTTCGTGATGATATATATTAGATGGGATTTTTCTAATTTCATTTCTTGACGAAAAATTTGAATATAGATATATAATTATATGATAAAGAATTAAAATCTAGAATCACATCACACTCAAACTATCGTGATTATACTATAAAGATATATAATTTATGTTTTGTGCTCTTTAATTATTACATATTCTGTAATCACGCCTCAAACTATCAAACTTAATCCATTTCACTTTTGCATCTTTGTTAAAATCGATCTAAGCGTTAAAATTTATGAAAATAGGTCAGGAAATATAATTTAAATGGCCAAATTATTTTATTTTTTTATGACGAGGAAATTTCCCAAAGCCGGACCCTTTTGGCCCAACCCTGAAGTACAAACCCCGGCCCACTGAACCGACCCCACAACCCAGGGAGCAGATAAGTCAAGGGCGATAATGGGAATGTTGGGGCTCGAACTTGGGACATGTTAGAACCCAAGCCGAAGCCTTACCACCACACCAAACCCTTGGGGGTGCCAAATTATAACATGGGTGCAAAGAGTAAATTAAATCCGTTAATAATTAATTGGGTGGTTTAAAGTACAAGTTTTTTTTTCTATTGATAATGAATTTTAGCTAACGCATCTCTTGTCTATTGCTTGTATATTTAATTTAAATCTGCCAAAAAAGGCATTCGCTCATGTTGTACTCATCGACATGCTAGACTAGTATACATATAGTTGAGGCTTTCCCGAAGGAAACACCAATTTCTTAGTTATCTCAAGTAAATATTAAAGTCATAATATTTGGGAATTGGGATTTGGTCATTTTTCACTCGACTGTTCTCCAATATTGTTAGTTTTTTTTTTGAAAGTTGAATTCGTAATGTATGGTTGAGTTTTAACGGGATAATTTATCATAATTAATTGAACTTCGCTCATAATCAAGGGGGTTTTGATGAGAGACATCATGTTGAACCTCCCAAGAAAAATCGCCAAGAAATATATCCAGTTCCCAATGTGTGGGTACGTAGAACTTCTTTTTGTCTGATCAAATTACACGCTTTGGAATAAATGTATTAATATTTCTGTTGTGGGTTTATATATTCTCCAACAAAAAAACCCACTCAGTGGGGTCTTTCAGCGATCCTTTGTGATGGATCTAGCTTGAATATAGCAAAATGGTGGAAGCAACTTTGATGCAAAATTCCCTTTGAAAGAAGAGCTGACGAGACACTATGCTCTTTTCTTTTCCTCTTAAAAGAGATCAGGGTAACGCGAGGGGACATGAATAGTTATTCTCTTTCAATGATCAGCGTGTAAACTCAGGTTAAAAGCCTTTGATCGTACACTTAAAAGGCCCCCGCAACGACTTGGTCCTAAGATCTTGGCACACCTTCGGTAATGGTACATCCATTTCGATTTCAGGGGACGGACCCCCTCCCCCTCTCTCCTCTTGATCGATCCTTTTTTGTACTGCATGACCCCACGTAAAGATAAAATTGAATCTCTGATCTCTTTCTTGGCTGACTGGTTACATAAAACTGTTGCCAGTCGTGGGGGTCCTATTGGGCAACACATCTGGAGAAGAGTAGTCGAATAAAGCTAAGTTAACATGCCTTTTAACAAGGCAAAGCGAAAACCTTTGCGTATGCTAAAGAGACCTGCTCGTTCCAGGCCCCTACGGTAGACACCCGTATCCTGCGGCAAAGATTGGCTGACTCACAGGACTGACGACATCTCATCCATACATTTTCAACCTATCAAATAAACATTCCATATTGTTCTCCCTATAAATATGTCCCACAAATGGCTCCCAGTGCGCAGTTTCCAAATCACAAACTAAATACAGTGTTGCAAGTGTTTTGTCCCGCTTAATGGACTACTTTCCCACTGCTAAACCTAGCTCCTCCGGGTTTTCTTCAGCGACAACAAACAGCATCAGCAAAGAGAAGAAGAAAGGTGGGAAGAAAAGCAAAGGAGTGAAGCTATCGACGGACCCGCAAAGCGTGGCGGCCAGGGAGAGGAGGCACAGGATCAGTGACCGGTTCAAGATCTTGCAGAGCCTAGTTCCTGGTGGGAGTAAGATGGATACTGTGTCGATGCTGGAAGAGGCCATTCACTACGTGAAGTTCCTCAAGACTCAGATTTGGCTTCACCAGACTATGATTCACTCTGTGGATGAGGACCCATCTTGCATTGTTGGTGCTAATTCGTTTCCTCCGCAACATACCTTGTATGCACAAAACAGTTCAGAGGACCACGTGCAACTGTCACCACCGGTAGCATTGCCTAATTCCTTCTTCCAATTATCTGAAGAAACTGTCGCTTTGGACCCCACTTATGTAAAACACTAACTTTGGTCTCTCTCTCTCTCTCCGTGTGCGTGTGTGGATGGGAACTGGGTACCTGTTGCTGTAGTTGGCAGTTGATCCATATGTTGTTTCGCTGAAATAGAAAGCTATTATAGGTCTCTTAAGAGTATTATCTTCAAGGGAAGTCTGATAATTTATGTTCTGAAATCTCAATGTGTCAACGAAGCTCTTCACCTCAACATCTCGTAAGCTTTTGCTGAAGCCATGCATGGAAAGATTGGTTTAGCTTTTCGGAACAACCACAAGGTTGACAACCATTCCATTCTGGTTATCAGTACGACCAGAGTCCAGAAGGTTAACGAACCTGAGAGCATGTAGTAGTATGCCATAATGCCATTGCTCAGTTGCAGCAAAATCGAGCTGCAACAATGTCGTATAAACGTCAAGATCAAAGAAACTAATAATTAGGGAAATCAGTTTGGCCTTTGGTTACGGGATGTTCCCTTCGCGTAGCTCAGTTAGTTAGAGAGTTGGTCTTATGAGCCGAAGGTCGCGAGTTTGAGCGTTGACGGGACCAAATTATTAGCGTCATGATTTCTGACTCTTTCTAGACCATTAGAATGGCCCAACTGAGGGGAATCTCATGGGCCTCCTGAGCTGGCCTGTTAGTTAATGGACTCGGTTGGGCTGGGCTTACAGTTCTGTTAATAAGTCCGAATAGTTAGAGTAATTGGTTGTGGGTTGAATGTAATAAAAGGGCAGAGCTCAGATGGTACGAGCATAGTTGTGCATGTTACAAATCTCAAATACGATTGTAATTTGTGATCAAAGACGATGATCATGGTGGCTAGACACTTTCTTGATAAGAAGGTTCATTCTTTCTTTCCAGTCATTTACACATTCGGGTGGTGTACCGTGTACTATCCGCCCTCTCCCGGGTTATTGATTATATCTCTCTATATGCAAAAAAAAAAAAAAAAAACCAAAAACAAAGGCCCGTACATGATAAGATACAGGAAAGAAAAGGGAAGCAAACTTTGCTTTTCGATGGCATAACTACGAAGAAGACGAGGATGTAGAGGAAAAAGAAGAGATGGTGGGTGAGTTATGGCATAGGCACCGGGGGTCATGAATGACCCGTTTCCTGCTAATGTCGAGTTTGGAACAAAAAACACAATAGCCGCCTTGAAATTCTCCATCTTCCGATTCATTTTCATCATCACAGTCTCCTATATTGTCATCTTCAAAATCTTCTTCGCCCTCAACCTTAGCATCCGCGCAGCCTGTATAAGACAATCCCATCATGGGAAGAATAACCAGAAGAATCCTATCTATGCGATTGTCATACCATATTCTTCCTGTCTGCCAAAACAGTAGGGGAACAAGAATCGCTGCTGCTCCTACCCCGAAACCAAGTCCAGACAGTATGAACTGCCAGTCAAATCCAATCAGCACCCTTGAAGATGTGTGTCGAGATTTTGGTGCAGCTGATGGTGGTCTGACATTAGGATCGCATTTTGCGTTCAAAGGGAAGCCACATAATCCTTTGTTCCCTTCAAAGGAACTGTTTGAAAACGTAGCAAATTGCTTGACATTTGGAATCTTCCCCACCAGTTGATTGAAGGAAAGGTCTAGGACCGAAAGGAAGGTAAGACTCTCAGCAAGTTGCACGGGAATGTTCCCTGTAAACTTGTTAATCGACAAGTCTAATGACTCCAGCTGAGTCAAGTTTGCCAAAGAAATTGGGATTTGACCTGTAAAAGCATTATGAGACATGTTGAGAACATATAATGACTTGAGTACTCCTACATCTTCTGGTATTGGCCCTTGAAGACTGTTGCACGAAACGTCGATTGAGGTGAAGATAGTTAGAACCTTCACCAGCTCAATATCTAGACCTTTAACTGTAACACTAACCGAATCTTGATAATAAAATTGGCCGAATCCAAGGACTTTGAATTGGAGGTGATTGAGTTCTGATAGAGCCTCATCTCCGCCATCTATCATTGCCTTCCAAGCAGAAAAGTTTTTGGCCGGAAAATTACCAGTGAAATTGTTTGAAGCTACGTCCACAATTTGAAGCATCGGCCAGGTGAAATTATGCTCTGGACAACCAATGGACCCGCTAAATTTGTTTGATCGTAAAACGAGGACACGCAGCATGGATATGTTCTTCAAATAACAAGGAAAGATACCCTCCAAGTGGTTGTTCCCAATGTTAAAGACCTCCAACCTTGCGCAATTGGCCAGAGACTTTGGTAGCTCTCCTTTTAGTTGGTTTCCGCTGAGATCTAAAGTCTGTAATGCACAAATGTGTGGAAATGTATCAGGTATTGTGCCCCTCAGCTTGTTTCTCCTCAGATTCAACACCCCAAGAGTCCCACTCATTTCAATCAAGCACTGAGGAATTGTTCCACTGAAGGAGTTATTAGACAGATCTAGAACTTGGAGATACGTTGCACTGCAAATTGATCCAGGGATATCCCCAAAGAATTTATTGCTTGCAAGAGAGAAGAAATAAGTGACCGCAAGGGAGTCACCAATGCTAGCAGGTATGACAGAGCTGAAATTATTCCTCGAGAAATCCAAATACGTGGCAAATGGTGGGAGAACCGGGAGCCGCCCCTGGAGCTGGTTGGAGCGAAGGTCTAGGACACTCAAAAAGGAAAGATTGAGAAGCGATCCTTCTAGAGTCGCTAAATAGTTAAAAGAGAGATTTAGCTGAAGAAGCTGAGGAAGTTTCCAGATCCAATCGGGTATTCCTCCACCAATCTGGTTGTCTGAAAGGTCTAGAGTTGTCATTTTGGTCTGGTTTCTCAAGAAATGGGGGAATGTTTCTAACTTGCAAGAAGCTAACTTTAATGTGGTAATCTGGGTCAAGAAGGATAGGGAGGAACCCGTCCCATTATGTACAATCAATAAACCGTTATGTGAAAGATCCAGAGTTGAAAGATTGCTTAATTGTTCAATCGCATTGAGCTGCAAGGAGCCACTGAAGTTGTTTGAAGAAAGTGACAGGACTTTCAGGCCTCGGAGCTCAAAGAAAGACATGGGTATTTGACCTACCAAGTTGTTGCTACTCAAATCAAGGGTGTCCAATAGATAAGAACCGTTGGAAAATTGATTGAGTCCACCAGAAAATCGGTTGTTTGAAAGTTGTAGTTTCTGCAATGATGAAAGAGAAAACAAAGATACTGGAATACTCCCTCCCAGCGAATTGTAACGCAAGTCGAGGCTTACCAGACCTAGAAGCTCTTGCCAGTAAGTAGAACTTATCTGGCCTGTCAAATGGTTATGAGAAAGGTTTATTTGGGTCAGATTCCTGGCCATGCTAAATGATGGAATTGTTCCGGTGAAATTGTTGAGTGACATGTCCAAATAATGCAACTGGGTAAGGTTTTCCATGGAGGTGGGGATAGATCCACTGAAATTGCAACTGGAAAGATCTAATCTGGACAGCATTGTAAGGTTCCCGATAGAATCTGGTAACGTCCCCGAAAAATTTGTCTGGCTAAGAACCAGGGTTCGAAGATATCTGTTCCGAGGAAAATCGGGAAAGGAACCACTAAGTTCGGTATTACGAGATAAGTCCAGAGTCTCTAGTTTTGGTACCTGGAAGATCTTGGCTGGAAATGTACCATTCAACCCAGAAGAGCTGAGACGCAAGGACGTCAAATTTCTGAAATCTGAGAAGAACTCTGGAACTGGAGTAGACATATTGTTATTATCCAGACGAATAATCGAGAGGGCCTGAAGGTTCATCAAGGAGGAATCCATGGGGCCTGAAAGATAACAATTTGACAAGCTCAAAACTCTCAGCTTTGGCAGTGAAGACGATATGGGTTGGCACCACTCATTTCCTCGTGCTGATATGTTTACACCATCAAGATAAAGTTCTATAAGCTCCGGAAGGTTCTGAACCAGCATTTCTAAATCTGGATTCTCAAGTTTCAGCTGAGTACTTCCAGGGAACTGCAGGCTAGATAAATCAAGAATAACCAAGCTCGTCAATTTCGAAACCCCAATAGGAATTTGCCCTGCAAAGCCAGCATTTGATAGGTTCAAGCAAGTCAAATTCTTCAGCTTGTCAAACTCGGATGGAATCTCAGAATAGTTGAAGTTGTTATATGCTAAACTCAGGTTCTGGAGGTGTTGAAGACTGAAGATACTGCTTGAACTTTCGAGTCCCTCCGCAATGAATTCGCTGCTCAGGTCGAGACCAACAACATGTCCCCCGCTGCAGTTTACACCTCTCCACGAACAGCAATCGGCACTTGGATCCCAGTAAACAAGTTTTGTGGAAGAGGTGTTGTTGTATTGGAGGCTGTTCTTCAATTTGAGCAACAAGGATCTCTGATTGTCCAGGCATTGGCCAGAAACCAGAAAGACGCAGAAGCTGAGCAAAATTGAGCATACGGGTATCAAGAAGAGCCATGAAAAGCAATGAATTCTCATTGGAAACTGTAACAAGAGGCACCCATGCGGTAAACTATTGGAGATGCGATGAAGTTAATGGTGGGTAAAATCCCATGAACAGGACCCTTTTGACCCCTGCCTCTGAGTCGCGGGTCGTGGCCGACAGCAACGACTCGAAACGGCGACCGAAAGTGTAGAATGGGAAGAAGAAGAAGAAGAAGAGAAAAGGGGGTCGAGAATGGGTTGGTCAACAGAGAAGAGCCGTCTTGAGTTAACCGCGCCTGACTGATGATGGCTTTGTTGGCTTATCTCGGAAAGGACGCTTCTTTTGTCGGCTTTTCTTTATTGGACGCCGGACGGATTACTTTTGAAGCTTTCGGACTAGTAGCTCCTGCTAACCACTAGCTTAGAAAAATCAAACCGTTGATATCGACTTTCGCAAATAGAATAATGAGTGGGCTTCAATCCACTGGGTGTGTTCCATGTAAAATGTGGTACACTTTGGAAGAGCATATAAACCTCTATTATCTTGAGCTTCTCTGAATCTCTCTGGTTTTTCTTTTGTTTTTTGTTTTTTTCAGGACGGTAGCTCTTGCCAAATTAGCCAAATTCACATCTGCTTGGAAGCGACCCCGATATTCAAGCAAACGGTGGGACTAGCCAAATAGATCCAATGCCTAAAAAAGAATATTCTGATGGCTGTAGGTTTCAAAGTCCTGGGTCTTTACTTATGGTCGCAAGTCTTTGCGCCTAGTAACTTTCTTGGCGTCTGATTAAATATATAGTCGGAAGATTGTGTTGCGGTCCTGACAAGCTCAACCCCCATTTTTTTACCATGCAGATTTCAAGATAGCAGAAAAAAGGGAGATTCTTGGATTATAAAAGGAGTGAATTATTCAGAAAATAATTTCTTGGGTGGTACCGTGGTGGACTGTTGGTTGAGGAAATGTCCTTTAAGCTTCAGGGTTAAAAAGGTTGTCTGTACTCTTCCACAAACTGGTCTTTGAAGTCTTATAAAATCTGGTCTGGTTCCATTACTCGGTAGTGTTTTCTCACTTGTAAACAAGAATACTTACAAGCAAGGATGACACAAAAGTCAAAACAAAATCAATATAAAAATTTAACTAAAATGCAAATAAGGTAAATTTAACCGATGATTGAGTGTGGAAATTTTGGGTATTAAGATTTGTGAAATATTATAAAGTAAAGATATTTTATGGGAGTTGGTGAAAAAATGAACAGAGAGAAGATTTTTAATAATTATTATAATAATAAAAATTATGTGATAAATTTTTAATATTAACCCCAAATAATTGACCCTTAAACATCCCCTTAGTTTATCTCTACGTGATAGACCACGTAATTGCCTTGGTATCATATCACTATAAGTCTAGTGAGTTGTGTCCTCCAAGCCGCCATATCTTGCCAGAAAGTCGAGCATTTCCTTCTCCAAATATGCTGCACCAAGTAATTAAAACCAGCAAGAAGAGAAATAACATTTTCTCAAAAATCCTCTAATTATCATTCCTAACATATTTTTCTCAACAACCAAGAACAACCAGTTTGGAGTCGGTTTCTACATCCAAAAGTACTGATAACAAGTTGATTACAAAATTTTAGGAGTTGCTTGAACACCTTAACGGGCTTAACTATCCTAAATATTTAGGAGAAATTGTGGAAATTAAAGATTTATTGAATTTTGTGAGAGAATAATAAATAAAGTAGAATTTTAGGAGCGCATGTGAAAAAATGAAGAAAAATTATTCGAGTGTATTTTTTATATTTATTGTAATAAAAAAAGATTATTTGATGTTGAGAGAAAAATTATTTTATTTGATAAAAATTTTAAATTAAATTGGAAATTCTTTTAGGATAATTGGTGATTTGCAAAGGCACCCTTAAATTACGAAGGACACCTATAGGCTCAGCAGCATTATTGTACTTATGTCCAAAACTAACAGAAAAAGCTAGTAATCAAAGGTCACATTTATCATCTCTAATAATTCCACCTGCTTCATAAGGATTATATTACCGACACTACTGCGATCAACATTTAATTTATAGCGACCTAAAATCGATTTCAACCATCTCACGATGCGAATAGATTTAGATTTAGGGTATGTGGGTCCAAAAATTTAGGTTTAATAATAAAAAATTCATCACATAATTTTTATTAGTATAATACTTATTAAAAAAAAAATCCCCTTCACTTTTTCACCAACTCTCATAACATATTTTTACTTTGTAAAGATTCAGAGTGTTTAAGGAAAAAGGAGGATAAAGGCAGAGAGAAGTTGAGAAATGCTTTCTATGTTGTATGTCTCGCACTTTAGATCTGTACAAAAGACTAGCTATATATACACGTAAAAGAAATAAAAAAAGACATAAAAGACCCTATCTAGGTGAAACAGAGGTAGAGCCCAGTATAACGGAATTGGCAGATGCGGACGCGGGAGCACTGGACTGCATGAACGTGGGAGCACTGGGCTGCATGGGAACACAGGCTAGCATAGGTAGCTGCATAGACTTTAACAGCCCCCGCAAGGTGGAGAATAGATATTTTCTATTCCCATCTTGGATAGGTGCGCATGAAAGAGTGTCGAGGGGAGTGCCTTTGTGAAGATGTCGGCCAACTGATGTTGTGTACGCACATGTGCAGTTTGTAGCAAACCAGCTTGAAGTTGATCACGAATGAGGTGACAGTCTAATTCGATGTGTTTCGTTCGTTCGTGAAAGACAGGGTTGGAGGCAATGTGTAGAGCAGCAAGGTTGTCACAATGCAAAGTGGCAGGCTGAGGATGAGGAATACCGAGTGCCTGTAGAATGAACTTGAGCCACGTGAGTTCACAGCAAACATTGGCCATGGCCCTATACTCTGCCTCGGCAGAGGAGCGTGATACAATGGACTGTTTCTTAGTCCGCCAGGAAATTAAGGAAGTCCCAAGGAAGACGCAATATCCAGTGACTGAACGTCGGGAGTCAGGGCAGGAGGCCCAGTCTGAGTCACAGTAAGCAGTGAGAGATAAAGAAGAAGAAGATGAGAGTAGGATGCCTTGGGCGGGTGCACCTTTGAGATAATGGAGAACTTTCATCGCAGCTTGCAAATGATCATCAGTAGGAGCATCCATGTACTGGCTGAGTGTTTGAGTGACAAAGCAGATATCTGGGCAAGTGATTGTAAGGTAGAGAAGACGTCCAATTAGGCGTCGATAGCAAGAAGGATCAGACAGGGGAGCACCCGAATGTTTAGTCAGCTTCAAATTTTGATCCATGGGCAAAGTGGATGGCCGGCTACCAAGTACACCAGCATCGGCCAAAATGTCAAGAGCATACTTTCTTTGGCAGAGGTATATTCCTTTGTGAGAGCGAGCTACTTCGATGCCAAGGAAGTATTTAAGATCACCCAAGGACTTGAGTTTGAAGTGTCCAGTGAGAAAATTTTGAAGAGCCGTGACACACTCAAGGTGAGAGCTGGCTACAATTAAATCATCAACGTACACAAGAACAGCAGTGAATGTGGAGGAATCGGCCTTAGTAAAGAGACTATAATCCGCTTTTGATTGCTGGAACCCGAAGTCAATAAGAGAGCTGGTGAACTTTGCATTCCACTGCCGAGAGGCCTGCTTGAGGCCATAGAGACTTTTGTGTAATTTGCACACTTGATGAGGCTTTCCGATATGATAACCTGGTGGCCTCTGCATGTATACCTCTTCCTCCAAATCTCCATGGAGGAAGGCATTATGAACATCAAACTGTCGTAGAACCCAGCCTTTGACAGCAGCCACGGCTAATAGAGTGCGAACTGTGACAAGTTTTGCCACGGGGGAGAACGTTTCATGATAGTCGATCCCTTCTTGCTGGGTAAAGCCTTTGGCCACCAATCGGTCCTTGTACCTTTCGATAGTGTCATCTGAATGATATTTAACTTTGTAAATCCATTTGCACCCGATGGCCTCCTTATTGGGAGGAAGATCTGTAACAGACCATGTATGATTACACTCAAGAGCTTGTAGCTCTTCTTGCATTGCTTGAGACCAATGAGAGTTCTGAACAGCTTCATCATAACTAGAAGGCTCAGTTGTGCAAGAAATGGATGTGGTAAAGGCACGAAAGGGAGATGATAAATGTTGATAAGATAAAACAGATGACAGAGGAAAATGAATACCTGAATTAGAAGACTGCCCTTGTGGGAATGACTGGGAAGTAGACGTGAGACTAGCCATAGAAGAGAAGTGTGGATCGGCCTGTGGGCAGTGATATTCTTGGAGATAAGCAGGAGCAGTGCGATGTCTGGTGGATCTGCGAGGTGCAGTAAGAGGTGGAGGAGAAGGTATATTGGAATCAGTGGGCACAGAAGTAGGAGTGGTTGGTTCTGTAGATGAGGTAGGAAAAGGAAGGGAAGTGATAGGTGACGAAGGTTGGGCAGTAGGATAATTAGAAGAGGGCGTGAGAGCAGCTTCTAATGGAGGAAAAGAGAGTGTATCGGGTAAAGGATTGGTAAAAACAAAAGGGGATGATGTAGTGGAAGGTGATGTGGAAAATGATGAAAGTTTGAAGGGAAAATGGTCCTCATAGAAAAGGACATCTCGGCTGTAAAAAATGGAGTTGGTGTGAAGATCTAAAAGTTTATAGCCCTTTATCCCAAAAGGATATCCGAGGAGGACACATTGTCTGCTGCGGGGGTCAAATTTTCTTCTATCCCGAGATAATGTGGAGGCAAAGACTAAACATCCAAATACTCGTAGGTGAGAGTATTGAGGAGGAGTGTGAAAGAGAATTTCGTAAGGAGTTTTGTTGTGGAGGACAGGTGTAGGCATTCGGTTAATCAAGTAAGCTGCAGTTAAGATACATTCTGACCAATATTTGAGAGGCATGGCAGAGTGAATTTTTAAGGCACGGGCAACTTGAAGTAGATGCTGATGCTTGCGCTCCACCAAACCATTTTGTTGAGGGGTTTCAACACAGCTGGTTTGGTGTATAATGCCTTTGGTGGAGTAAAAAACAGGTAAATGGAATTCAAGGCCATTGTCACTTCGGAGGGTTTTTATCTTAGTGTTAAATTGAGTCTCAACTAAATAAGAGAAAGATTGAATGCATTGTTGGGCATCAGATTTCCTTTTTAGCATATACACTCAAGTGGCACGGGATAGATCGTCAACAATAGTTAGAAAGTATCGAGAACCATCATGGGCAGTCTCAGAGCATGGCCCCCAGAGATCACAGTGAATGAGCTCAAAAATAGCAGTGGTGCGATGAACACTTTGTGGAAAAGGGAGTCTGTGTTGCTTTGCAAGAGGACATGTAAAACAAGGTCTGTGTTTCTTTGATTTAAAAGAGTTCCTTACAATAGGATCAGAAATGGAATGAAGCTGAACATCTGAAATGTGCCCTAGTCTATAATGCCAAATGTGAGAATCATAGTCATTGGAAATAGCAGCAGCTGATAAGTTAAGAGACGAGTGAGGCAGGAATCGAGTGAGGCAAGTGGTGAGATCGCTGGGTGAAGCAGGAGTGGTGAGCAGATGATAGAGGCCATTCTGCACGCTACCTTTCCCAATCGTTGTCCACGTTGAAAGGGCCTGAATAAAACAAACATCAGAGAAAAAGAGGAGACAGCAATGTAATTGGTCAGAGAGACGTTTGGCAGAAATAAGGTTAAAGCTAAAATGTGGAACACAGAGAACATTGTTCAAAATTAAGGCATCAGAAATTTTTACAACTCCAATGTGAGTAACAGGTGCAGTTTCACCCGTAGGAAGCTTAACAACATAGTTGACTGAAGTTGTCATAGAAGTAAAAAATGAGGTGCTGCAGACCATGTGGTCTGTAGCCCCGGTATCAATAATCCATGGTACAACAGATGAAGATGAAGTGTGTGTAGCTGAAAAACAGGTAGCAGTGGGCATTATTGTTATACCAGACATAGAACAAGCATTGGAGTTATGAGATGATGGTGTGAGTAAGGCCTGAGTCTGGTTAGCAAATGGTGAAGCAGAGGAGGACTCCTTTGGTCTGAGCAATGTTAAGAGTTCATTGTATTGCCCTTTGATGAGTGTAATCGGGTCCCCATTGCCATTGGCATCAACAAAGTCTTGGTTGGTTTGTAGCTGAGGAGAGGCAGTGAGAGCAGCATTGCTTCGGGCTTGACCAGAAAACTTGTAGCCTGTAGGAAATCCATGTAGTTTATAACAACGATCTGCAGAATGTCCTTTGAGATGACAGTGAGTGCAAGTAGGCATGGTAGCATTCCCAGCCTTGAAGCAGTGGTCAAACAAATGTCCAGGAATTTTGCAATGTGTACAAAAGGGCCTCTCCTTTTTAACTTGTCCAGGGGCAAGATGAGGATTAAAATTTCCAGTGGGTTTGAAAGTACCAAAGGGCCGACGAGCTGCTAAGGCAATGGAATCAGGATTAGGAGAGTTTGAGGCCACTTGTCTTTGGCGTTCCTGTTGCTGAATGTATGAGAAAACTTTATTGACAGGTGGTAAGGGATCAATTAACATAATCTGGTCTCTAATATTACTGAAAGAGTCGTGTAATCCCATGAGAAACTGAATAACAGAGTCTCTTTGATATCGATCAACAAGAGTTTTTAGTTGACCACAGCTGCATTCGGGAATGGGTTCATAAACCAAGAGTTCATCCCACAAGGTTTTGAGTTTACCATAGTATACACTGACCAAATCTTCTGCTTGAGAAAGATTGGATAGTGATTTCTTCAGTTCAAAGACACGGGGACCATTTTGCTGGGTAAAACGATCCTTCAGTTCTGTCCAGATCTCGTGAGCATCATCTACGAATGCAACGCTGGAGCGTAATGGCAAGCTGATGGAGTTCTGAATCCATGAAACAATCATGTCATTGCACCTCTCCCAGGCATCGACCAGAACAGCTTCAGTTGCAGCTGGTTTGGGGATGGTTCCATTTACAAACCCAAGCTTATTTTTAGCTCGAAGAGCACGAAGCATAGAGCGGGACCAAGTAGCATAGTTTTCAATGGTGAGAAAATCAGTAACCAAGATGGTACCGGGATTGTCGGAAGTTTCCAACCGATAAGGATTGGTTGGGTTGGAAAAATTTTCGAGAGGGTTTGAAGAAGTCTTGCCAGAATCAGCCATTATAGCTATTGCTCTGATACCATGTAAAGATTCAGAGTGTTTAAGGAAAAAGGAGGATAAAGGCAGAGAGAAGTTGAGAAATGCTTTCTATGTTGTATGTCTCGCACTTTAGATCTGTACAAAAGACTAGCTATATATACACGTAAAAGAAATAAAAAAAGACATAAAAGACCCTATCTAGGTGAAACAGAGGTAGAGCCCAGTATAACGGAATTGGCAGATGCGGACGCGGGAGCACTGGACTGCATGAACGTGGGAGCACTGGGCTGCATGGGAACACAGGCTAGCATAGGTAGCTGCATAGACTTTAACATACTTTATAATATTTCTCAAACCCCAATACCCAAAATTTTCAACCTCAAACGTAATCTCCCTCGCTGAAATTTTCAAATCACTTGACATCCTCAAAAGTTTTGGCCTGAGTTTCAACCAGAAAAGGTCTTTGCCGTATAAACTTTAAAAAAAATATAGATTTAGAAAAAATGATTGGCAGATTTTTCTGTTCCTTCTTTGGAAAAGTAAAAACAGAGTTATCCATTACCAATCTTAGGACGAACGCATCGCTAGCTATATCCACCTCCGGCAGTGCAAAACCCTGGCAACGAACGACCTTGGCCGGCCTGCCGCCCCCATGGGCAACCGTCTGCTGCGGCAATGGCACCAGAACAAGAAACACCGAAAAAAGACAAAACTCTACCAGAGTCCAGAGCCTTTAGAACTCTACTTGCCACGTCAGCAGAAATTTTTTCCAATCCTCTTAAGCCAATATTTTATTAATGCTTTGATTGTGTACATTGTCTTGTACCCACCGCTATTGACTTTGAACCCTTAATCATGTTGAAAAGGTTATCCTTGATTAGGACTTGCACGCAATAAATATATTCCCTTTCACATGCTTCATATATATATAGAGTCCGAATTAGAAACGAGCGTCCAACTGCTTTCACACACAATAAAGATAAAATAAATAAAAAGGCATGCGGTCTAAGTTTAGATTCGAAACAGTTTCGGATTGAGATTCTTTTTTTTTTAACTATTTGGATACCAAGCTCATATGTGGTTGGTCTCGTAATTTTTTTTTTGAAACCACTGTGATGATATATTGAAAAAAATACACAAACAAAAATTACAAGCTAGAAAAACAAGGAAAAGAACCCAAAAGGGGAGTTACAAGCGACAGCGGAGGGGCACAAGATCCTCAGATGTGGTGGACACGAAACCTGAAGCGAGAGGACCCGAGGGCCCTAGAAAACACGGAAAACCCGTGAAAGAAACAAACCACCGCACAAGGCAGTGACAACTGTCACTGAATGTCCGACAACATAGTTGGCGAGCCGCCTCCCGTAGAGCGCTAAACATGCAATCCCAACTGTAATTGCAAACAGTAGAAAAACACATAATTAAACCTAAGCAAGCCTTAAACAGAGAGGCTAGCCTAAACGGACGAAAGCATAACATAGGCCACGGACAGGTCCGTGGAGACTCTGGCCAGAACGGGAATGGCGGAGAATGCGACGCGTGGTGGTCGGAGGAGGAGATCCACTGCTGAAAAGGTTGGGCAGGAGCCACAAAGGCTAGATCTGGGAAGATATGCAGGCGGCGGGGGGCGGAGGAAGCTAGACACGTTCCCAACGCGTGACACGTGACACGTGTGAATCATCACGCCCCAACGTCTGGGAAGTTTACCCAAGGGACTGGAGGCTTTGATCTCGGCCTACGGAGACTAACCATGTGGCACGTGTAGAAAGAAACCAGGCGGAAAGCACCGGACAACGCTTGGCAGCCACCTGCAAATAAGCAAACACAAACAAAAAATCCAACCAACAGAGGTAGCCGTGCGAACCAGAGAGGACAAGAGGGAAGCGGGAAAAGGGAGGAGGGGAAAAGAAAAAGGAGGAGGGGAAAGGAGAGAGTCGGAGCGCCCCCCTCCTCCGGACCGTCGGCGTGTTGGAAAAAACAGAGAGAAAAAAGGGTAGAGAGAGGTATTCTGCATGGTTTAATTTTTCGCGATTCAGTTTGGTTGGTCTCGTAATCTTAGTTCTGGTTTGACATAAAGTTAACGTCTCCTTGTCAATTCCATTAACGTTTGTTACCCGCTTCTTGTTTAATGTTATTTTTTTACATCAAGCAAGCGTCTGGGACCCACTCTGAGTTGTCCTTTTGCCGACGTGAGTTTGTCTCGCTGGTCTTTTAAGCTATGGCTTTTGTTGTGCTCTCAAGCTCGCTCGTGCCAGTTTGTAGCTATTTTTTCGTTAGTTTCCGCTTCTCTTGGGCTCTCCACCTCACGTGAGCTGGCAATGTTTATTTTTGTAAATATTGTTGTTAACGTTCCCGGTCCTCGCGAAAAATATTTGTTTTTGTTAACTTTTGCTTCCTTTATGCTCTCTAAATTGCCCTAGCGAAAAGTAAATCAGTTTTTATTTTTAGATGTAGCTTCCCTTGTGCTCTCTAACTTGCCCTAGCGGAAAATATATATAAGCTTTATTTTAAGACGTCTTCCCTTATGCTCTCTAAGGGAAGAGAGAGAATGTGACAAAGAGACGGGGAGGAGGGAGAAAACGGTTTTCCCTTAGCGCCGTTAGTGGATTCGAACCATTATTCAGTTCAGTTAATAAAATCAAAACTGAGTCTCGACTCATCCCAAACATGGATTGGTGATTTTGGACCCAAAACCTGTTTTTGAGACCTGAAACTGGGCTCCAATCCCGTTCCCAAACTTTTTTATTCTTTTTTAATTCTAGAATTACTATGAACAAACTTTTTTTGTAGAGGGGGGAAACGAAAATCATGTTAGCCATTAAACAATTAATTAACTTCTTAAAATTGCTAACTGTATGTTTAATCCTTATTTTTAGCGATTGACTAAGGGTGATTACAAGAGCAAAGGAACCAAAATGACTTAATTCTGGTTTTGGTTCCGATACCCGTCAGCTTTCAAAATCGAAATCCACAAATTTCAGTTTCATATGTTGGCTGTTTTGGCAACCTTTTTATTGGGCTAGAATTTTGACCAATTTTTTTTATATATAATAAATTAACATTAAAATAAAATGTAAAATAAATGTTCATTCAAAATTTACAATAAACACTTATTTATATTTCAAAATCTAAAATAAAATTACAGCATGTTAAAATTATGGACATCAAAAGACAAAATCTTTTCTTCATCTGAGTCCTATAGCCAGAACCGAAAATTCTTAAAATTTCTGAATTTCTAATTTCGATTTCAACAAATACTTTAAAAAAAGCATTCCGATTATGGTCGGAATATTTAACCACCCCTACAGTTGATCAAATAACCGACCTAATCTAGAAGATTAGTCCATCCAAACGTTGGATCAACATCAAAGTTCATAAAGATAAAATCTGACCGTCGATATAGTTCAGATCATGGATACGATGCACCTTGTTGCACCACAGTCACGCCACGCAAATCAAAGCAGCACTAGTTTGATCATGGGTCCCCCCTCCAGTGATTATTGAAAGTGGACCTAATAACGTGCCTAAACTGGTCCCACCGTCTCATGAGCTTCTAATGGATATGGACCCACTAAACAATTTGTCCACTTCTACCTATCGTGTTGCCGTTTCTCGTTTTCCTGACTGAAAATTTGACTAAATACGAGTCTGCATCGGATGGAACAGCCTAAGCTAGTTTACGAGTAAAATGTCTCCGACCATGTCCCGGGTTGGTTTAAAGGTAAAACCATATTTCTTCATCGAAGTGAGATTTGGACACGTGATACAAGCGAATAAGTGGTGTTGATTCTATAGATTGTAATTAAAGAGTAAATTATAAAGAAACATTAGTTTGAGAGGGTTAATCCAAGAATACAGTTTGATAAACAAATAACAAAGGAGTAATGTCATAGTTCGGGACAAAATCAATTTTGCTATCTTATAAAAACACGGATAAATATGCAAAATGACCGAAATAACTCTAAGATAAAATTATTAAATTTTAAAAAATTAAAATAAAAATAAATCTGTTCAAACTAATCTATTTATTTTTAAAATTTTATTTTGAATGAATATTTTGGTCATTTTATATATATATATATATATATATTACATTAAAGTCAGAGACATAAATCACCCATTTCATAATTAATTTACACGTATTTCGATTAATTTCGAAATTTATGTAGTAGCTCATCCCACACATACAAATAAGGCTGTATTTTAAGATTACAAATGGTATTTGTCCTTTTCTTGTGGCATCTCATCTAACAAATACAGAGAAACAATGATGTTGAAAACGTACATAACGCACCAGCACCTTCTGGTGCAGAGTCGTCATTGCTTAAACTGAAGTCTTGGGTTACAATGTCCTTTGTATGGGTCCAGTTCACTTCACGTGAATCATAAGTGCTGTTATAACGCCAACAAAGTAGAACGTTGAGTCCAAACAGACTTCTGGAACGAAGGAGGAAAAAGTAAAGAAAAAAGGAATGTGGAAGATTAGTGGAGCTGGGGAAATCCCACCTCTTGTTTGCCACCACAACTCGCCGAATGCAATTCTGTTCAAACTACACAGGTCTCGTATTAGGTGAGAGTGCGTACTTCGTACAAAGTCCAATTAATTGTGTACCAAATCTTACAACTTAAAGAACGGGAACAACTGGTGCTACAGGGCAGTGATTATAGAGAGAAGTTTAGGGTAAAAGTCCAATTAATTGTGTCGTTCTAAATCGTATTTCACAGAGCTAGCTAGGCAAGCTTGGGCGTAGTGCCATATGTTAATGTTATTAACATATTCCCTTTTAAAAATTTGAATTGTAATTTGAATTATTTTTTTATTCGTTGTAATTTGAATTATTTAGATAAAATTTTGTTTAAGTGTTCAAAATGTCTCGTACAAAAATTAGAATTGAAAAATATTTGAATCATGAAGATAAAGATGAAAGACGTTCAAATTTTGAAAGAAGAATTCAAATTCGCAAAGCGTGATCTATTACTAAAATTTCTCAACTGTAGCTTCGGAATAAGATCTGCGCCCTATCCTGGCTCGAGCGAAATTGTCATTTTTTCATACATTGTATTTCGCCCTAGCTTGGCTCGAGCAAAAATTCCTGATTACAAATTTTCTTATCTTTTTCTATTTAAACTGTGAGAAATTCATCAAAGAAGTTTACCCAAGTTATTTACATCTTTACTTGGCGTCTTATGCTTGAGAGAAAAATTATTTGAGACCTTCGCACTTAAAGTGTTTATATTTTCTCTCTCCTATATATATCACCTTAATCACCATTGAAACCAACCTCCTGTGAGAAGCCTTCAGAGAACTTAAGGAGATTGGCAGCCGGAGTTACAAGTGTTGAATAGATTTACAAGAAGAACCTCAGAAGGCTGAGGGTTAACCTCAAGGGAGCGGGTCTAGGCTGTATTACCTAAATTATTACTTCGGGGTTGTCACAGTCAAGCAACTAGATGTTGCCCGTGTCTGAGTCACCGGTGTAAGGTTTATCTTCTAGTGAATTTTTGGTAGCTACTAGCCCGGAGTTGTTTTTTTTCCTTTGGTCAGGTTTTCCACTTCGTCATCAAATCTCTTATCTTGGCGTGTGATTGATTTATTATTTATTATTGATATTTTTCTTTGATATTTGTTTTAATATTTTGCTGCATATTTGTTGATTGTTAAATATTTTTCAGATATAGATGTGACTCTTTTAGGACTTGTTCTAAATTTGTCTATTTATAGAAAAAAAAAGTACCAACACCTATTCAGCCCCTCTAAATGTTCTTTAGGATCTAAATAGTTTTTCCATCATAGAAGGCCATGAGGACAACTCCTATTCAAAAGGCAAGATTAATCCTGGTGTTGGATGTTAATCTATCATTTTTCCTCACTTTTGGGACATACTTCCTCTTAATTGAGTAGACCCAACAAGTATAGTATGTAATTGAAATGTGGCAAAATGTAGAGTTAGGTCTCAAATTCATGACATAATTGACTCTGATACTATGTAAATCTACCACTTATTCCAACAACTTAAGTGGTTAGGAAAATTGTTAGGGCTTCCCATTAATTAGTAGGCCTAACACATGTAATATTTCATTGAAATGAGGTTAAGTGCGGAGCCAGCTCTCGAACTCAATTAAGAAACAGTTTTTTTAGTTTCTTAGTAAAATTGGATGAAGCTAGGAGGATTATAGTTAGCTAGGTGGAATTAATGGTCAATGATATTGATCAATTGGGGAATATTTTTGCAATAGAATGGGTGAAGATTATTCTAAACCCCTCGGGGAGCTAAGGAATCCCACTGGATTCTAGTCCCGATTCTAAATTTAAGCAGCTGTGGCAATTGATCTGTTGTGGATGAATCGTAATGCTAAAAATCATGGTCGGGAGGTGCTGGGTTAGGAGGAGTTAGTTGCCAAGGGGGGAAGAGTACTGGGTTGTGAGCATTCGGAGGCATGGCAAAGGAGAGCTATGGATGCGCCTCGGATTAGGCGTGTTCCACCCGACAGTCCGAGTATAAAGGTAAATGTTGATGCGGCTGTCAGAGGGAGTTTTACAGTAACTTCAGGCAGAGACTTGCAGCAATGCATGGCGTTCGGGAGGCCTACCAGCAAATAAGATTTTCGAGATGTGGTGGTGGAGGGCGATTCGACTATGGTGATGCAGGCCATTAACTCTTATCCTCGCTGTGTGGACTGGAAGATATACGAGATAATTGGAGACATTTGATGTATGCCTGATGGAGTTGCTAAATGGAAAGCACAACATGCATGTAGGTAGAGGTGCAAATTGGATGGCTCACCAGCTTGCACGTTGGGCTGCTGCTAAAATTATTTCTAGCAACTTCTCCTTTGGACTTTGGTCCTCAGCTATTGAAGAAACTGAATTGGTTGTACGAAGGTTTTAATCCACCCTGATGGTACTTTTCCTTTTTGGTTTGATGTTGGTCTATGGTTTAATTTTTATTTGAATAAAGAGGTTCTGTTCTTATTAAAAAAAAAGTGAAATCAATCATGTCAAGAAAAGCAACAAAAAGACTGGGTTTTTGTTGGAGTTGCTAATAAGAGACACCAACCCATAGAATTTAGGAGTGTTGGGTGGAACCCATGATTTGGGGCTCAGGAAGGTAACAAGATAAATGGACAGTCTTTTCGGCCCGTTTATTAAAGTGGCCAGCTTCTTCCCACTCTTTTGTCTATCTGTTTGTTAATTGTATTCCAGTACAATTTGGCCTGTGTACCAAGTCTGGGCCGACCCAAACGTCCAAATGCCTGTGCAATTTGTTAGTGCTGGAATCTCATTAAACAAAGGTTAGGATCCTACCACATTCATGCATGTTGGTATTCTCGACCGAATATGATCTTGGGCAGTGGCGGATTTAGGGGGCAACTGGGGCCTGGCCCGGTTCGCCAATCTAAAATGTTTGATTTTTTTTTAATTATAACTAATCTGCTCATTTTTAGACTAAGTTGATCCATAACGATTTAATGTGTTCTATAATTATAATAAATAAATGAGAATTTCAGTCATTTCAGATAAAGAAAACTTACAAGCAGAATTTTATTACTGTTACAATTAGTTTGACTTTCTATAAATATTTTTATTGCTGCTACAAATAAATGATTTAATGTGTTCTATAATTATAGTAAATAAAGGGTGCACCTTGTTGCACAACAAAACAAAGCAGCACTAGTTTGATCATGGGTCCCCCTCCTGTGATTATTGAAAGTGGACATAATAACGTGCCTAAACTGGTCCCACCGTCTCATGAGCTTCGAGTGGACACACTAAACAATTTGTCCCAGTCTAACCTACCGTGTCTGCATCGGACGGAACAGCCTAAGCTAATTTACGAGTAAAATGCTGCGACCATGCATTGGGTTGGTTTAAAGGTGAAACCATATTTCTGCATCCAAGTGTAATTTGGACGCGAGATACAAGCGAATAAGTAAGTGCTGTTGATTCTCTAGATTGTAATTAAAGAGTGAATTATAAACAAACAATAGTTTGAGATACAAATGAGAAATTACTACAAACACTGCGAAAAACCATCTATAACGACGATCTTTTTAGTAGCGTAGGCTAACTACCGCTATAGATGGTTTCTCACCGCGTTTATCAGCAAACGCCGCTAAAAGTCTGACCTTTAGCGGCGGCCGCGACCACTGCTATAAACCCACTTAATAAAGCACCCATGACGGCGGTCACAATAAAAAATGACTCTTTAAGCCAAATACGCAAGTGGAAAGCTCAAAAGAGTGCAAAAAGACAAGATTCTCGAAGGAAAGCTAAAGTTTGGCAGTTGAGAGCACAATCTTTCTTGGTAGGTACATTCTTCTCTCTTCTTCAAAAAAATCTCTCTAGAAATTAGGGCAAAGAAAAATTGTAAGTTCGTTGTCTCTTCTTCAAGAAATATCTCTCTTTTTAGAAGCTAGGTCGTCAACGATGAGCAAGAGGACAAGATTTAACAATGAAAGCTTTTGTATTGAAGGAATCAACAAATGATTTCTTTAGATCTCGCTTTTTCTCTCTTTCAGAGGATATATTTTGAATGATGGTGCAAATCCTTGCTTTTTCTCTATATCTCATTCTATATATAGTCATGTAGGCTTCAAAGGTCTCAGAGTAGCTTTATTGTACCGTTGGAGGGGTACCCAAGTAATTTTGGAAATTTTTAATGAGTTGACGACGTTCCAGGAGAATCTGCGTAATCGCAGCATGTGTCGACACGTTAAACTTAGTCTGAAATTTTTGCTTTCTGATGCCAGTGTAATGTGTCAACACTAATCTTCAATGTGTCGACACCATGAAACTTAATCTGAAATTGTGCTCTCAGGAAACAGTGCAATGTGTCGACACTAGTCTCCAATGTGTTGACACCATGAAACTTAGTCTAAAAAAGTTGTCTCAGGTGTCAGTGCAATGTGTCCACACTAGTCTTCAATGTGTCGACACTATAAGTGTTGAAGAGGTTTCTCAGCAACTTCAAAGTGTCATTTTCACTCCAATTCATCTTTAAACACCTACAATGACAGTGTGAACATTTTAGCTTATGCAATGATGTTAACATATATTTAGAACATTTTATATATGGATAATCTCAATCTTTTAAAACACTTATTAGAAAATTGCGGATTTATAAGTTAAAATCTAAATGTCTTTAAAACACTTAGAATTTTTGTTATCATCAAAATCAAATAAAGTTTGTTTGTAAAACAATCTTAGACTAACAAAAAAATTTTAAACAAGCCGAGTTTGAACAGCCAATACTCTATTCAACTCTGCTCGAATACATGCTACAGCATTACTCTCTGTCATTTCCTTGTCTTGAGCAATTGGAGAGAAAATGTATCATGTTTATCAACGACCGACCGAGTCAACCCCAGTAGGGCTGCACACAACCGGAACGCGGACAGGATTTGTGGTCCGGTCCGGTCCTAGTTCTTAAAATGCGGTCCGGACATGACCGGACTGCATTTATTAAAAAAAATTATAAACTTAAAAAATTTAATTTTAATCTAAACTAAAACTCAACATTTTTATATGCACTTTTCCCTTTGAAATTGACCTAAAAAAATTTTAAAAAATTGAAAAAAAAAATTAAAACGGACCGGTCCGGTCCTCTATTTTAAGAGGACCGGATATCCAGTCCGAAATCCGGTTTTCCGCCCTAAACCCCAAGGTTTCCGACGGGCCAATCATGCCAAAATCCTTACCAAAGTACAAAAAAAAAAGTCACTTAAAAAACGTTATTATATTTATATTTCAAAATATGTTTGAGTGGAATACTTTTGTAAGAATAAATGGATTATATAAAAAAAACATTGTATTTTGAAAGGAATTGATTTTGAAACCATTTTTTAAAAAAAAACACTAGCAAAAACATAGCTTAATTTTTTTCATGCCCAGGCATATGATCTCTATCAAACTATCAAAGCATAAGTGGAAAGATACTAAAGGCTTCCACCATGACAGATCTATAAGAGCCGACCACCCGAATAATGGGCTCGATGTCCGTACAAACTATTGAAGGCCCTTACAATCCAACATGGGCTCGCTTGGAAAAACATTCGCTCCTGGTGTATTGTTAACCTTGCATGGAATGCTCCAGAGTCCAGGGCAGAGTTGTTCTGAGATTAGACTGTTGACTTAGAGAGTTCTAGTCGTTGCTACACGCCTCTTAGATAGGGATGTTAGTACGCGTTTGCTTGACCCTTGACTTGGAGCAATTAGTCGAGTTTCCAGTGTCCACGGCAAAGTCTACTTTTCTCTCTTTCTGAGGCTAAGAAGAAGAAGAAGGTGTACAGGCTATTCATGCCAAAACTCAAAATTGAATATATTCCTTTTTTTTTTGGTGAAAATGTATATTTTAAACAGCATTATGACAGAAAAAAATAGACAGAGAGTAAACGTGTTAGGTAGGTCTCATTTTTCTTTCCAAATATATTTCATTGCCAATATTAACGACATGGAATTGAGAGGAAACTCAATTTAACGCTGTACAAATTAAAGAATCAAGCTGTAATTTTAACCTAATAACCAAGGTTATGGAGTATATATATCTATAGTCTATTAGACACGTACGGTTGTAACAAATGAGACTAGAAGAAGGAAGAAGAAGGAAATGAAGTGGAATAAATGATAAGTGTGCTGGGTTAGTGTTTAGCTGGGCTGACAACTTAGTGGTTAGGAGTTAGTTAGTGGGCTGTGAATCAATGAGCTGTTAGCATAGGCTATATAAACCTAGTTAGTTTTGTAATGGGGGGAAGAAGAAAAGTCTAGCAGAAGCTTAGTTTTACTGTTTTGGTGTGCTTACTCGAACAAGCCATTTCTTAGAGTTCTTTTCCATTTTCTCAAGAAACAAACACAATACTTAAATAGGTTTGTTACAACGGTCCAACATATAACAGGGGATTGAAACTTGGAAGTACGAAAATGATTACAAGTTAAAGCTAATTAAAAGCATATTTACGAGAAAACAACAAATTTAAATATTACAGAAGCATTTAAATATGTAGTACAGCTAATTGAAAGTCACATACATTACACCCTAAAACAAAGCTCGCTTCCAATTCCATGGATACGTGTTTTATTCTTACTTCATATGGAAACCAAAACACCAAATTAAACGAAACTATATTACTTAATTAATATGCCTATAATGCCTTCCCCCTGGTTTTTGGGCACTCGTCGTCGACCGTATTGATCTTTCCGAAGGAGGGAAGATCCTGCAACAGATATCATCAATGCGGGTGTAATAACGTATCCTCCACCTCCTCCAAAACACAAGAGGCCCAATCACAATCCCAAACCCGAAAATAAATCCGAGTTCAACACTTATGAAGTTCCAGTTAACTGCATTTCTAGAATTGGAATGAGTTCCTTCAAATGCTGGGGGTGGTGATACTGGCTCTTCATACCCACACTTTTCTTCCAAAGGGAAGCCACATAATCCTCTATTTCCTTCGTAAGACTTTTCGGAAAATGTAGGAAACTGCTTGACCATTGGAATCTTTCCCACTAGTTGATTGAATGAAAGATTGAGGATTGACAAGAAAATAAGACCATCTGCCAGTTGCAAAGGGATCTTTCCCGTGAGCTTGTTGCTTGATAGGTCTAGCGATTCAAGATTACTCAATTTTCCCAAAGATGCTGGGATTGGGCCCGTAAAAGCATTATGCGACAAGTTGAGAAGATATAACAATTTGAGTCCTCCGAATTCTTCAGGTATGGGGCCTTCAAAATTGTTGCATGAATAGTCAATCAAGGTGAAGACAGATTGGATCTTCACTAAATCCAACAGTAGACCTTTGAGTGTAACTGTTATCACATCCCGATGCCTCGTAGCAGGGGGACGATAAGGCCCAGGTCCACCTGCCGTCCCATAAAATACGAGGTCATTGATCTCCGACTGATCTCCTTCAACACCCACCATTGCAGTCCAAGAAGGAAAACCATTTGTTGGAAGTTTACCACTAAAATTGTTTGAAGCAATATCTATAATTTGAAGCATCGGCCAGGTAGCATTAGGCCCTTGACATCCAATCGGCCCATAAAACCTGTTTAATCGCAAGATAAGGATTCTGAACATGGAAATATTCTTCAAGTAACACGGGAAGGTGTCCTCGACGTGGTTGGTCCCAATGTCCAAGACCTCTAACTTTGTGCAATTGGCCAAAGATTTTGGCAATTCTCCCTTCAGTTGGTTTCCATCGAGAGCTAAAAGTTTTAGACTGCAAAGGCTTGGAAATGCATTGAAAAGGGTGCCAGTTAAGTAGTTTCTGCCTAGGTTCAACAGCTTTAAAGTCGCACACATTCCCATCAAGCACTGGGGAATAGAGCCACTGAGGGAATTCTCAGATAGATCTAGAACTAGAAGACCTGTGCCATTGCATATTGATACAGGGATACTTCCATGGAGTTTATTATTCGAAAGAGAGAAGAAAAAAGCATGAGTAAGGAAGCTACCAATGCTAGCCGGTATGGTAGAGCTGAAATTATTCCCCGAGAAATCCAAGTAAGAGAAAGGTGATGCGAGAACTGGCAGTGGCCCTTGAAGTTGGTTGGAGCTAAGGTCCAGGTAGACCAAACTTGAGGAGTTGAGGAAAGATTCTTCCATAGTCACCAAATGGTTATAAGAGAGATTTAACTGAGTAAGAATAGGAAGTTTCCATATCCAACTGGGTATCTCTCCATGAATCTGGTTTTTTGAAAGGTCTAATTCTATCAGATTGGATTGGCTTCTCAAGCAATCAGGAAATGTCTTCAGTCTGTTATCAGCCAATTTTAATGCAAGAGAATTATTACTGCGGAATAATAACGAAGAATTAGGCTGATAGCATTCAATGGAGGACAATTCATTGTGCGACAGATCAAGTTCTGAAGGATTTATCAACTGTTGAATCAGATTTAGCTTGAATGAGCCGCTAAGATTGTTTGAAGAAAGGGAGAGGTATGCAAGACCTTGAAAATCAAAGAGAGACATGGGTATTTGCCCTTCCAAATTGTTGTTACTCAAATCAAGATGGGATAATGGGGAAGAAGAAATGTTGGGAAATTCATCCACTTGACCAGAAAATTTGTTGTAAGAAAGATCCATAGTCACCAATGATGGAAGGGAAAACAGAGAAGCTGGAATCCTCCCTTCAAGTGAATTTTTAGTCAAAGTAAGGGTGCGTAGTTGGTACGAAGAAACGTTGGAAAGTTCATCCAACTGACCAGAAAATTGGTTATAGGAAAGATCCAAGTTCACCAATAATGGAAGGGAAAACAGAGAAGCTGGAATACTCCCTTTAAGTAAATTGGAACTCAACTCAAGTATCACCAGATTCCGTAGTTCTTGCCACTCAGTAGAAGTAATCTGACCTGTTACGTTATTTGCCCTGAGGGATAGTATTGTCAGATTCTTGGCCATGCTGAATGATGGAATTGGTCCAGTGAAATGGTTGCCTGCCATGTCCACATGAATCAATTGTGCAAGGTTTGCCACTGTGCTTGGGATTGATCCATTGAAATTGCAATCTGAAAGATCCAACGTGGACAGCATCTTAAGATTACCAATAGAATCCGGCAATGCCCCTGAAAAACCCGTTTGCGTAAGCCACAGGTTTTCGAGGGAACCATTAGGAGGAAATTCCGGCAAAAACCCTTCAAGCAGGACATTTGATGATAAGTCGAGCATTCGTAGCGTTGGGAGCTGGAAGATCTTTTCGGGAAATTTACCAGTCAACCCACATGCTTTGAAACTCAAGGATGTCAACTTTTGGAAATCTGCAAAAAATTCTGGAACCGGACCAGAAAAATCGTTGCCATCCAGACGAATAATAGAGAGGGACTGAAGATTGAGTAAGGAGGAATTGAGAGGCCCTGAAAGATGACAACGTGACATGCTCAACACTCTGAGCTTTGGCAATGAAGATGACAAGGCAAGACACCACTCGCCCCCTTGTGCTGATACATGTACCCCATCGAGATAAAGTTCCATGAGCTCAGAAAGGTTCTGAACTAGCGTCGCTAAATTTGGAGACTCAATCACCAATGGAACAAACGAATTAGTGTTGGATAAGTCAAGAGTAACCAACCTGGTGAGACGTGAAATCTCAATCGGGATTTGTCCCGCAAAGCCAGCATTTGACAGATTCAAATAACTCAAATTCTTCAGCTCCTCAAACTGGTACGGAATCTGGGAATAATTAAAGTCGTTACCTGCCAAGTTCAGTTTCTGAAGATAGCGAAGACGGAAAAGGCTACTAGAACCGTCAAGTTCATTAGAGATAGATTCATCACCGAGATCGAGACCAGTAACACGTCCATCGTTGCATGTTACACCATCCCACAAACAGCAATCGACGTCCTCAATCCAATGCACCAGCTTTGTTGACAAGCTAGTTGTGAAGACGAGGCTTTTCTTCAGCTGGACCAATAAAGATTGCTGATCCCCAAGACATTCGCCAGAAACCACAGATGCACGGAAAAAAAGTAAGCATAGAGCCATCATGAAAAACGATGAAAAGAGTGGAGGCCTCATTGGAAGCTGCAACGAGAGACCCCCTTCGAGTTGGTGGTGAGATGATCGGAGGGCTACCAAAAGTGTAAAATAGGAGGCCGGAGAAAGAGAAGTAGGAATTAAGGGTTTGCTTCAATTGGAACAATGATGATCGGTGTTCTTCGAGTCACGGATTGAAGGGGAATTCTGTTTGCGTTCGTGAAGATGGAGGGAAGGAATTAGCAATAGCCTCATATGGGTCATGGCTTATAAAAAGACTTCAATGAAAAATTAGAATAAAGACTTTATATTTGTCATGGCTTTTACGTCATACAATAAAATGTAGTACATGAGCTGCATCTCTCATGCATGGGCCCCCCTCTGATTTTCATTTTACAGCAATTCTGCAGCCGGCGTGTGGTGGTTTCTCATTTGCTTGACTTGGGTCTTGGAGCAATACAATTTGCCTTGCTATAGTCTCCACAGCAATGATCCTTTTTCTCTCGCCCTCGGGGTCAAAGGAAGAGACCATACAGCAAATCATATCAAACCTTAAAATCCTACTGAAGAAAATTCTAGCTGCCAAAGAACTCTGTAGACTACTTAATGAAAAAGTCAAGCGTTCCCAATTTTGTTGTAATCTGGAAGATCTTTTTCGGAAATTGACCCATCCAAAAAGCAGCCTTGGAAAATCTGCAAAAAAAATTTAGAACTGGAGCAGAAAAAACGTTACCACCTTGACGAATAATGGAGAGGGATTAATGAAGTTTCAGCAAAGAGGAATCAAGCTCAACACTTTTCAGATTTTTGCAGTGACATTCCTCATACGTACCCGCGTGCTGATATATCCACATCCATCATCAAGATACAAGTACTCCATGAGCGCCGATGGGTTCTGACCAGTGACATGAGCAGGACAAGTCAATCGGAGAAGTCAGTAAGTCACCCAACCAATTAACCAACCTAGAGAGGTGTGAAATCTCAATCGGAATTTGTCCCGCAAAGCCAGCATTTGACGGATTCAAATATCTCAGTCTTCAGCTCCTTCAAGTGGTGCGAAATATGGGAATTAAAGTCGTTACCTGCCAAGTTCAGGTTTTGAAGATAACGAAGATGGAAAAGGCTACTAGAGCTGTCAAGTTCACCAGAGATGTAGATATGATTTCATTTGATTGCAGCACAATCAAATTAGAAAGATACGGGACGGAATTCAAAAAAATTACAATTATCGGAGCATCCTTTAATTTTTGTCAATAGATATAAGCTGGCACACACCAAATAAAAAAAAAACCTGCTATAGCGTTTTTAAAACGCCGCAACAGATTAGTCTTTAACGTGCTAAAGACCTGCAGCAGCGTTTTCTAAAATACTCTTAAAGACTTGTCACAAATGTGCTTCAGGTCTTTAGCTGCATTCCACTATATCTCGTCATTTTCACCAGCGGTCGTAAAAACCGCCGTTAAAACCTCTCTCGATTCACATATCGCGGCAGTCGCAACCACAGCTAAATATTTAGCAGCGTTTTTTTAGCTTTTAGCAGAGTTTTCTGACCACCGTTAAAGACCTTTTTTTTGTAGTGCTTGTTCAAAGGTATACCCTAAAAATTGATTTGTTATAAGTGAATACAACATAAACGGTATCAGTAGGTAAGCTGAAATCTTTGAAATAAATTTTTGAAGGAAAAGGTTAGTAACAACGTAGTCACATTGGCAACTTAGAATTGATTGGTATTGAATTTAGATCTTGTAATTTGATTGGCAATGACACTTTGTCATGCACCAAATGTATATAGCGTTACTGACCAGCTTAGTTTAGTTCCTAATATCTTTAGCAAGCATAACTTCCATCTCTAGTACACTATAAATCCAACGAAAATTTGACATATAAGTTGCGTTGCTGCAACGAAATTTGGCTCCTGGTTGAAACCATTTTTCTTATAGCGACGACACTATCAGAAAAAATTGATGTGTAGGCTTATTTTTCTATGAAAGAGAGGGTAATACGGGTTCCAATTATAATCATCACTATATATAAGTGGTGGGAAAAAAGTTGGATCTTGGTAACTTATAAAAAAACATGGAACTCTTGAGTAATTAATATTTCTGTATTAATTCCCATGAATTGAATTCCTGGAGAGTAGAATCGTTAATCTGCCTAAAATGATCTCACCCATCTGATGAGCTACTTGACCCGCTAAGGTATTTGCCCCATTACAGAATCCAAACATATATATATATATATATTACAAAGGGGTCATTGAGAAAACTTCCTTGAAGCAGCCTCAAGTTGAAATATATATATATATTACAAAGGGGTCATTGAGAAAACTTCCTCGAAGCAGCCTCAAGTTGAAAATGATCTAGTCTAGACCCACTCTATGGTGTGGTTGTTTTATGTAGTGTGAAAATGTGACTAAAATCTGCCGTCTTGCATGGACTCGGGGAGACCTAAAACATGGACAAAAGGAAAACATAAAAAGTACATGTAAACGCGGGACAAGAAGTAAAAGTTGATTTTGTCCCTTGGAATGTTTCCGCGGCTGTGCAATTGTTTGAAGGAAATGTCTTCCCACTCAACACACTGGCCCAGCCGCCCAGCATCCTGATGGAAATTATAGTATGATTTTGCTAGTTGTATTTCTCATGGCTCCCCCAGTTCTCATGCATCCCATTATGAGCTTTTACAATATTAATTATCCCTATAATTTTCACCATCTCCGTTGCGTGGTGAAAAGTTAATATAGTAGTAGGCTTTGGGCTTTGGGAGGGGCTAGTCATGGGGTCAAATGTTAAAAAAAAAGATATCATTACCAAAAAATTACAAAGTTAGACTGAGAGTGTGTTTGTTAACAAAAATTTTACACCTCCTAAAATTTTAATACAATAAAAAATTACAATATAATTTATCTCTCCTCATCACATCATTACTTTTCACTATAATAAATATTAAAAATCATCTCTCTTCGCTTTTTCATCAAATCGAATACCTTAAAATTTTAACCTCTTTAAAATTTTAATACACAAACACAACCTCAATTTCTCCCCAGAGGGTGGATTGGGCCTATGAAAGCGTTATGCGACAAGTCTGATGTCTTGGACTTATGGACATGGTCAGTCATTGTTGCTTTGTTGGACCTACTTTCTACCAAAATTCCCACTTTACACACGGGCCCGGCGTAAAAGCTGAGGTTAGTCGAATTATTCTTTCCTCCCATAAAGAGTTTGCATGCGTGTAAAATTAATTGCTTTGCAAGCTTCTAAAGGAAACTAAAACTTCCTGGGAAACAAAAGCAAAACTTGGTGTAAGTCCAGGCCCCGGAGGCTCGGCCGGTCCCTCTGGGTTTCGGAACTTTTGCTCGGACTTCACAAAAAGCTGTATACACGTTTCAGTGAAAAAAAGTTTTACCCGCATGCCTAACGCCCTTTGCTTGACCTTTTTTTTCTTCTTTAGCAAATTTGGGGAAGAAGTGAGGAATAGGGAAAGACCATTTTGGCAGTAAAGCGTAAGACAAACAAGCAAACTTACAACGATTTCACACCAGCTAAGTATTGACAAACTTGTAGATTTATAAGTTGACACTTCTCTTTCAAAGGATATGCCCTTTTGAAGGATGTGTGAGTTGACCGCTGTAAGTTTGTTTGTTTGTCTTACGCTTTACAGCCAAAGTGGTCTTCCCATATTCCCCGCTTCTTCCCCGAGTTTGCTAAAGAAAAAAAAAAGTCTCACACCGACTAAGTATTGACAAACTTGTAGACTTATAAGTTGACACTCCTCCTTCAAATAATAGGTCATTTGCTTTACCTTAAAAGGTCTTTCATTGTCTCTTCCTTGACGTGGCAAATTGAACATGTTAGGAATAAACAGGTAACTGTAATTTTTAAGGCGGATATCTTAACGAGTAAGAGAAAATTCATTGATTTTACAAAGGAAGCATCTTAGGTTTGATCAATTTAGGGGCGCTCCAAATACTCGAAATTCTGGAAAGTATTTTTCAGAAAAGAAAATACTGCAAATTAAACACGTAGGAAAAAGTGGTAAGTAACATGTGTTGAAGATATTTATTTAGTACGGAATTGTATATCTGGAGATTATTGCCTTTGTCAGAGCTCGCACTAGCTACTTCCGGAATATTGCTCTAATTCCTTGAGAGGTGGGAGCTGTCGGCTGAGGAAATTATGAACTCTTTATTTTAATGGTGGCTTTATAAATATTCGCAAGGGTCCTATTTTTCTTTCTAGATTATTATCGGAGTTCCCCGGCAACCTTGTTCAATTTGACGCTGCCTAAAAGGGTCGAGCACTTCTAACTGAACAACCAAGGACGTTGTGGAGTATATACACGGTCCAAGAAGAATCTTTAGCTTAGTACATGTGCAACAACAGGGGCATGGAATATGTATATATATGTGTATAGACGCCGGCGGATTAGATGGATTGAAATTTAAGACTAATTGTACATGAAGAACTAGACAAATCTATAACATTTGTCCCAAGTCATGCAAACATATATAGAGACTGAAAGTTTCTTGCAAATCTAATAAATATTAGAGACATTAGTAATATAGTCACTAGGTTTATACCACGCTGACGATTTAGTGACTAGATTTTATTTTTTTACTTTATGGTCACTGAGTTCATACTTGTGTGATGATATAGTCCTTCCGTCCATATTCCGTCGTCTCCTCAAACGGAATCTCGTGACACGTAATCATTTTGTCCAAAATAAGGGGACGAAGAAGGAGGTGGTCAATGACAGATTCGTAATCTCACTTAGGTGGCAGTCACATGAGAGGCACATTTTGACGAAATCCATCTAAATTGACGCCAAATTACGATACAAGGCCCAAATTGAAAAACTATGTAACTTTATGGGTTCAATGTCTCAAAAATAATATATCGGGTTGCAATGTGTAAATACCCTCAAATATAAGAGGGCAAAATGTATTTAATCCTAAAAAAATGAAGGAAAAGCTTAGGGACTTGTGTGGTACAAATTAAACCCCAGTGACCATATTGTGAAAAGGTAAAAGTCCAGAGACTTGTGTGGTACAAATTAAACCTCAGGGATCATATTAGGAAAAGGTCAAATCCCAAGAACTGTCAGATATATTATGCCAAAGAATTATCAAAATAACATTCAAGCTATTGAGATTTAAGGATATCAAGCAAATGCACAATCTCTCTAAGAGTTATTATAAAAGAGGTTGTGTTGGGACAAATTTTTCACATAATATTTTAAAATAACGTCTACAAATTGACTGCAATGAAATATTTGGCTTAATTATTAATGCAGTCCTCGTGGAATTTAATTTTAACAAATCAATTATTGGGTATAACTAATTTGAATGTGCTGGTCCTTGTGGTTCAATTTTTAGACATATAGGTTTTTTCATCCACCAAAAGTTAGCAGACTAAAGGGGGCGAGATTCGGGTTAGGCTATCCGATCTCGAAAATGAACATCCTTACCCCAAATGCATGTTTGTTTTATGTTAGTTAGCTAATTTTTAGTGAACAAAAGGACCTATATATTTGAAAAATTGACTACAGGGACCAACCTGTTCAAAAGTGTACCCTAAAGAATGATTTGTTAAAAGTTGATACTATACAGACGATAACGGTAATTAAGCTGAAATCTTTGAAACAAAGCAATTATAAAATAATTTAAAAGAAAAGGTTAGTAACAGCGTAGTCACATTGGCAACTTAGAATTGATTGCTATTGAATTTAAATCATGTAATTTGATTGGCAATGACATCTTTGTCATGCACCTAATGTATGGCGTTGCCGACCTGCTTAGTTTAGTTCCTATAATACCTTTAGCCACCATAACTTCCACCTCCGGTACACTAAAAATCCAACGAAATTTGTCCTATAAGTTGCGTTGCTGCAACGAAATTTGGCTCCTGGTTGAAACCCATTTTTCTTAAGCGGTTTTTTTTAAGCGTTTTATAGTATGAATCTCTAGTATAAGTAAAAGCTTGATAATATAAGGAAAGAATAAGAAATAAAGAAAGAAATAAATACTCGAAATTCGAAATAGTAAATACCCGATTTCATCACTAAACACGGAATCATTTCCAAAATGTGTATTCCATGAGGATTACAAGGGCTAAGTACAAAAGTGAGAACTTTCTAAAACTGGCCAAGTCACTACAACTGTGCGTTAAACGAGGAGAAATACATTGGAAGAAAACAAAGGGAAAAACAAAGAAACGACATCTATACTAGGGTCCACTAGACCTCCTCATCAGTATCGGAGGTTAGGTATACGATACCAGCCTTGGGTGGGACACGGCTACTCTTCGTCGGCGGGGCCGGAAGAGTGCAGTCGAGTCTAAAGAACTATGATGGTACATCGATCAGGCCGAAATCCTCTAAACGGGGGAGTGGGAGGCAAAGGTGGTTCCTTGAGGAACCAGTGGGGCTCATGCTGAAATCAAACTGCAACATACTTGTTTTTTTTACGATTTGGACGAAGATAGTGCCCCCTCCTCGCCAATTGATGTTTCGGATCGGCAGGTTTGGTAAAGTTCTTCCAGTCCCCTTGCCAAAATCCCACCACTATCACAAATGCTATGAACAAAATGTGCAAAGCAATTAACACCATGTTCACCACATAGATCTCCCTCTTACTAACAAAAAAAAGCGAAACTTTGAGAGATTGAAAAGCTAGGAATGTGAAACAGAAAGTGATAGTAGGCAATGACCAACCAGGACTCAAATCGACAGAGTCATACTACTAAGGTGAAATGACAAAAAATAAATCTTACATAATGCAAAAAAAATTAGATTTAAAATATTAAAAAGTAAGGACTAAAAGCATTAAAATATTGTAATCCAGGTACTCATTCATGTACATTTTATTCGGACGAACCTGTTTCAATATTCACACGAATTGGGTTCAACACCACAACGAACTCCATAAAGTTTACACAAATAGTGGTTTAGACCTCTGATTGTACGCCTAATCCATACTCTCATGCCTCTCTTTAACACTTGAGTTAACCAAGTGGGTTAAAGTTTTTCCTTTATCACAAGGCTTCTAATTGTATTTTTCACTATTTCTTTCTTTGTTTTTATGGAATATTTTCTTAATATTGAAAAAAAATATTAATTGATATTTTCTTAATATTCACCATTTTAATTAGCAATGTTGGTGTCGTACATATAATATATAAGGATCTAGTTGCATAATATTAGAAAAAAGGAAAAAAAAAAGGACTCCAGCAATCCTTATCCAGACTAACAATTTAGAACTGGGGCTTGAGATTGCAGATATATTGTAATTCGGATGTGCAATAAAAATAACTTCCAAAAAATAAGGGACTGAAACAAAACAAAATCACTTGATCTTGTTATTAATGTGTTACCATCACATTGTAATGCATCAAGGTGTAGTCCATGTCATATCCAATGGCACTGATGGAACAGAGATTCAAAGTTCGACTGCAAAATATAAACTTTGACAAGCATGATATTTCACAAAGTGAAGTGGCATATCGCAATCCAACATGCTATAATCTAAGAATTTGGAAAGCAAGTAATTTTATAATCCGAAATGGCAAAATCCTGGCAAACTCCCTTTTGAGTGCAGAAAGTCGGGAAAAAGAAAGAACCTAAAGATGGAGATGGAAGTATAGAATGAGGAAATGCTAGAAATTCGGTATCTACAACGACGGTCACTGTGACCTCCGCTAAAAAGAACGCATCAAAATGAGGAAATGCTAGAAATTCGGTATTAATCCCAAAATGCTGCTAAAGGGAGTCTATAGCGGTCAGTGACCTCCGCTAAAAAGAACGCGGCTAAAGGGGATTAATAGCGGCGGTCAGTGACGGCCGCTAAAAAGACCTCCGCTATAGACCCCATGTAGCGCTTTTTTTTTTTTTTGCAAAACGCAGCAAAAAACACCATTTAGCGGAGTTTTTAACGACTGCCGCTACAAAAACCGCCGCTATAAACCTGTTTTTTGTAGTTATTGCATTAGACATAATCTAGTATTGTTTGAGTCGTGGCCATGATGTTGGTACTTTGTTTTTAGCTATGGATGTTTTCAGTTTTAGTTCCAAGATCTAAAATCTTCCTGCATTAAAGTTTTTGCGTGTGCAGTATTTTTTTTTTCGGTTGAAGCATGTGCAGTATTTTGATAGAATGATATATTGTGTCCAATTTGTCAATATTTTCGGAGGGATTCCCAGTTGATTTCGACATGTATGGCATGTGTCACATTCATTGAGGAAAAAACAAAATTTGCGTTGTTGCAAATCTGGCTTCCGAATTGACACACCAATCCGTTTGGGTACATTCGAAATTTTGGGCTTAATAAAATAATTATAATTTTGTTTCTATTAAATTGTCTTTTTCACTATAAATAAAATATAAAAAAGCAAAAATACATTTTTTACCCATGAACTGCCATAGATTTTGCATTTTGCACCTTAAACTATCAATTTTGACACATTGCACCCTCTAACTACCAATTTTTGATACTTTGCACCCTTTGTCAAATTTGTAAACTAAAATGACGATAATTTCATTGACCCATTATGCATGTGTTGAAGATATTATTGTCAATTCATTAATTTTTCAATGGTATTATTGTCAAATGGAGGGTGCAAAATGTTTAATATTAGTAGTTGAAATGTGTAATGTGTCAAAGTGGATAATTTAGGGTGCAAAGTATTTAATATTGGTAGTTTGATGATGCAATGTCTTAAAGATGGTAGTTTGGAGTGCAATGTGTTACTATCTCATAGTTTGTGGGTGAAAAGTGTATTTTTTCCTTATAAAAAATCATTTAAATCATATATCTTTCACTCTTTTACAAATTCTAACACTCCAAAATTTTATCACTCTAACACCATCTTAACGAGTAGAGGGCCTAGCGCACCTCGGCGACCTATTATGTACATCGTTCGAACGTGGGTAGCCTAAGTTGTTGCACGCGAGCTTAGACAATTACACGCGTCAACTGCGCCAATCTTGGTGTTCATTGGAGAAGGGATCCCACTGCATAATTACATCTACGTATCTTTATTATGCTTAAAAATTAGAGAAATTCACTTTTTAGTCCCTAAGTTTTGGACACTTTTTCATTTTAGTCCTTTAGTTTCAACTTTCAAATTTTTAGTCGTTGAGTTTTCATTGTTCGACGAAATGGTCATTTCGTCAATCTGTCGTCCATATACTTAACGGAGCTCTCTAACACATCAGCAATTTTGACCCGGTCGACCGCTTCATGTAGGGGTCGACCGCTCATTTTCAACACATATACCCGATCAACCGCTTCATGTGCCGTTAAGTATATGGTCGACAGACTGATGGAAAGACCATTTCGTCAAAAAATGAAAACTCAAGAACTAAAAATTTGAAAGTTGAAACTGAAGGACTAAAATGAAAGTGTCCAAAACCTAGGGACTAAAATGCCAATTTCCCTAAAAATTATATATACATACATATACGTGTATATATATAGATACACATTTCCCTAAATATTGGCATCCATCCTACTGGTTCCTTGAAATTTTGCCATGGTGCATGTATCAATATGTTTACTTGCTGAGAAAAATGGACACGGTTGATCTTATTATACAGTCTTAATCTAGTGTTGACAACAGTGGCGAAACTAGGACCAAAATTCAGGGGGTTCGAATTTTAAAAGCGAAATAACAAGAATTTTTTTTCCTTTATAATGTTAAAAATTATCTTACAATTACAATATCAAAAATTAAGAACAATAAGCATTAAAAATATTACAATACATGTACATAGGTGACAATTGCATCTTACTCATCAACTTTTTTCTCACTTTACACCTTTGTTTGTAGTTACACATGCTTTTGATGATCTTTAACATAAAATTTAGCCCCTAGCGGGTGAATAGATACTCCAAGATTTTAATTCACAAATTCGCACAACAAAACCAGATGTAGTCAAGGAAAGAAAAAAAAAACAGAGGTAAGTTCTCTCCCTCCTTTTCAATATTATGCCAAAAAGAAAGAAATTTCTGACAAAAGTTTAAAATACTGGTTGTTCTCACGATTTCTCAGTGATATTCTCAATAAAAATATGTACAAAAACTAAGTTTAAGTTGTGGTGAAGATTCTGTGCAACGGCCCATAAAAAAAGAAAAAAACTGAAGATTTTCTCTTAGTGAAGATTTTGGCTTGTGGAGGTAGTCTCTTGACCCATTATGTGCAGACGGCCCAGAAAAACAAAAAAAAATTATAATAGAAGAAACACGACATATAACAAACGAAAAAGAAACACAAGAAAGAAAATGAAGAAGTGGGCTGTCATTAATTCCTCCATACATCGCTTACAGCAAAAAGTAATAGGAAAAGGTGATATGACGTATCGGACAATGGGCATCTAAGCTTAACAGACCCTGTCCACAAATGAGGACTTCGGGTGAGAGTCTGAGGCTATGTTTGGAATGCGGATGTGGGCTCTGTTTCTGACCTCCACGACAACTTGGCTCCTACAAGGCTACATGTTGCAGTCGGGAAAAACAGGGGCATGTTTGAGGGTGAAAATTTTGGGTATTGGGGTTTGAGAAATATTATAAAATAAAGATATGTTATGGGAGTTGGTGAAAAAGTAAAGAGAGAGAAGATTTTTAATAAGTATTATAATAATAAAAAATTATGTGGTGAATTTTTTATGATTAAACCTAAAATTTTGGGCCCAAATATTTGAGCCCCAAACATACTCCAGATATAATTTCCTTACCAAATATTTTCAGAGAAACAGACAGAGAGGGCCTGTGTCATTAGCCCAAGCAATGAGACTTGTTCTCCACTTCACTGCATGAATTGGACCTTCACCAGAATAGTTGTTCGTGGTGGCTTCGTCTTCGTGAGGAAAAGTAGAGAACAATTGAGAAGACTGGGAGAGGGAGAGAGAGATTTGTTAGGATATTTTTCGTTTTTAAATGATTTTTCCTTCGACTGCGACTGTGCCAACACGTACCAGAACTATGTCAACGAGTCACTTGCATTTGCCGTCAAACGTGCAGGGTTCATGTATGGAATCGTCTCCGAGGAGGGAAAAGTCGAGGTGGATTTCATCTACGAGCCGCCGCAGCAAGGGACTGAGGAACACTTGGCGATTTTGAGAGACCCAGATGAGGAGAAGTTGGTCGAAGCGATTGCGGTTGGGTTGGGAATGAAGTGGGTCGGGTTCATATTCACGCAGACGATTAGTCAAGACAAGAAGGATTACATTCTGTCAAACAATGAGGTACTTCAGGCGGCGGAGTTTCATGCCGAGAGCGGGTTGAAGGAGTGGGTTACGGCCTTGGTGAAGCTTGAGGTGAATGAGGATGGTGGGGCTGATGTGCATTTCGAGGCGTTTCAGATGAGTGATACTTGCATTAAGTCGTTTAAGGAAGCATGGTTTGAGACGGAGATTGCCGAGGATGCCGATCCGAAGCTTTCGAAGATGAAGAAGGATGCGGTGGTCGGAGTGAAGAATTTTGCCATTGATTATGCGTTGAAACCACGTGCTGGACCAACTCTTGCTTTTGACGTCATTGGTATTAAACGGACAAAACTGTCATTAATGCACTGTGCCCGGTCTGATAGACAAAACCAAAACCCAGTCCTGAAACGAGACCCATGTCCGCACCCGCATCCCAAACATGGCCAGCGTGTCAGGTGAGAGACTTTCGGCGAAGTTGATTTCATTTTTGTGGCTCGAGGGGTAGCGGCCCTTACTTTTTTTTTAAAAAAAATATTTATATTTGCATGTAAGAGTTCATTTTTGGTGGCTTGAGGGGTAGCGGCCGCCCAGGACCGCTACCCCTTCGTTCCGCCACTGGTTGACAATCGTGGGTAGCATGAATTTTATTTGAAGGAGAATGTGTCAATTTCTACGTACCTAAGCTGTACATAAAAATGACCTAATTTTCGTACCTATAACGTTGTGGAGCTAATATCTTTTGTTTCCGTGAGGTTGGCTTCTCTTTTCTGGCCTTTGGCGCATGCCTTTAATCCATTCCCTTAGATTTGACCATTTTATTTGCGCCACTGCAAGAACTTTAGACGCAGCTTTCCTTCTTAAGTGGAATTGATCGAGTTTTTAAAAAGGCGTATAAGAGATAAAATGATATAATTATTTTTTAATAAAAAATATTGAAGTTTGTTGAAAAGTATTAGAATTTATGTGAAAAAGCATATATTATTATGGTTGTGTTGATTTTTTTTTTTGAGATTTTGAATGGTCTATTATGAATATTTTTTTTGGATTAAAAATATTTACCCAAAATGGTGAATTTTTTTTATTCTTAGCCAAACATCAATCTAAGGTTATGTTCGTTTTCAACTTTTTTTCAGGATTCAAATACATTCACAAAACTACCAACGTACATCTTAAGAATTTAAACACAAACACCAATACATTTTACACAATCTCCAACAGCTTTTTATTTTTTTATTCAATATAAACTTTCTCTCTTTATATTTTTTACATAACTCTAATATTTTTTTATTAAACAATTACATCAAATCGTTTCTCTCTCCACTTTACACAAACACCAATAAAATACTATTCAACATAAATATTCACAACTTCTATAAAATCATACATTTTTACTCAAACTGAACATATCCTTAGGACAAGCTTGATGTCTATCACTTTTCGAATTGCACTATTCAATTCAGGTAAAAAATTATAAATTATCCTTATTTGTTTTTTGCATGATAAATTCTATGAAATGGAAACTTAAATTCACCTTCCACTGTCAAATTTGACAGTTTATCGATAACTAATAAGTACAATTTTGGTAGACATACTTTGTTCTGGTATTATTCAAAATTTTATGGATGAACAGCTGACAGTTTTTGAACTTTATATGGTGTTAGACATAATCTATTGTTGTCGAACTCTTCGTATAATGTCGATACTTTTGTTTTCAGAGACGGATGTTTTCAATTTTGGTTCCAAGATCTAACTTCATGGTTTAAATTGTTTGTTTTTGGCATGTTCAGTATTTTGACAAGTGTGTTTTAACTTGTCAATATTCTCACAGGATTTTTCCCAATACGATTTGGACACGTGGCATGTGTCCCTTTTTTTCTCTCTCGTCTTATTCATTTCCTCGTCTCTTTTGGGCTTTGGGAAAGTTTCGTCGTCATGAGCGGTGTTTTTGGAAAATTTTGCCAATTCGTAGATCTACAGACTACAAGTCCACTAGGCCCAGAAGGAATAACTGAACAACAGAGAGCGATCATGTCACTCTAGACTACCCAAAGTGCGTTTGGATACTGTTTTTAAAAACAATTATCTATTTTTAATTTTAAGCACGTAGGTGTTGTTAGCGTAAGTTTAAAACTATGCGTCAGACCCTGCGGATCAATATCTTAAATGCCACTATATCTCTTATCTGTAGTTTCTTAAGGAAGTTTAGGCCACTACTCTAACCAAATTTTGAGCCAAATTTTTTTGATAGTTACATACTCAATCCTTGTCTTGCGTCTGTTTTGACCAGAATGTCCAACACGACTTATCCCCAACATTTTATCTCTCTCCTAATAAAATACTCCAATATAATCTCTCTCTCCCATAAAAAAATATAAAAAATTACAAAAATTATAAAAAATTACCTCTCTCTTTACCTTTTCACTAAACTCAATACCAACACATATTCTCATACCCAACATTTTACAACACAAACACAACCTTAGTAATGGACATTTTGGTCAACACAGACTCAAGACAAGGGCTGAGTCTGTTACTTTCAAAATTTTTTGGTTCAAAATTTGGTCAGATCGAGATTGTCTCGCGAACGGTGTCATTGTAGTGATCTAAGCTTCTTTATGAAGCTACAAATAAGAGATATAGTGACATTCAAGACGTTGATCAGTGAAACGCAGTTTTAAACTTACGCTGACGAATCTACGTGCTTATAACTAAAAATAGAAAATTGTTTTCAAAAACTTCTAGATATTCATCTTCTATTTCTCTAAATGGACTTAAAAAAAGGGTGCAACTTTGCACTATCTAAAATGATTAAATTAGAGTTGTACATCCCAATAAGGAAATTCTTTGTCATCTTGTAACAAAAAACTCTTCTGCAGGGCCAAGGATTTTCCCACTGACTGCAAATATCCGCGATGTTACATAATGATGAAGCACCTCTCCCCCCATCAAAACCTATCTCTTTGCTATAGTCCAAATGATTTGTATCTTTGCCGTACTAATATTAGTGACTATCACTCGTTGCTATGCACATGAAATCAGAAACCACGAGTCCAAGTCCGTGTTTCCTCAAATTGTATGTTACATTAAAAATTAACAGAGGTTTGACAGATAGAGTGGAAAGTCACCACTTCATGCTCTCAGTGACCAAAAGGTAAAATAAAAAAATTTAGTGACCATTTTGTCAGCGACACTAAAACCTAGTGACCAAATTTTCAATTTCTCAATTTTTTTATCAAATTGATTTTCTTCAAATTTTAATAAAAATCAATCTCCAACCAAACATGGAATAACTATTTACAAACTTAATAAATAAAATATAAAATTTTATTGGTTGCGTTTCTTCCTAAGATTCATAAGTTTGTTTAACTCTCCAAAAATGACCCACGTTCCGGTTTACGTGCAATTTTGTTTGCAAAAATATTATAAAATATAATAAAATTCAACAAAATTTACAAAACGAACATCTAAAATCTCAAAAATTTATACACAAACATCAATACATTTTATACAATATCTAATAATTTTCCACACAAACTCCGATACTTTTTTTTAAAAAAAAACTATAATAAATATTCACTTTCCATACTTTTTCAACTAACTCTAATATTTTTTAATTAAACAATTACATTAAATCATTTTTTTACAACTTTTTACAGTCTTAACAAAAATTATATATTTAAATTTTTGTCATCAACTTTTACACAAAAAATTATAAAATTTCAATCTACATAAATATTCACAATTCTATCAAAATTATAAAAATCTTAAATTTTTTTTACAAAACGAATATTATTATTATTTTATTTTGTATCGGAAGAGCTGAGATAATGGATGCACTTTTGTTTCGGTAAAAAAACCGGTGGAACAGGCGTTACCGGTTACACTGTGAAATTTGGACAATAAACGTACCACGTGCATGAAAATGGGTGTGGCAAACGGTCGTCACGCCGAGAGTTAACGCGAGGAGATACCGTCATCTTCTAACTAGCTAGTTTCATCTTTAAGGAATTAAAAAGAGAAAAAAAAAAGCACGCTGTTCAGCCGAGTCGCTAACACGTAAGGTCACGAGGAGATCATCATGGCTGATTCAGGACCATGTGATGTAATTATAAGAATTACAGTAAAATTCGCGGTTTGCTCGTATATGTTCGGATTTTTTCAATAAATTCAATTTTTACGAGGCCTTGATTACTTAAATTTTAAAAAATATTTTTAAAATTTTAGAAATTTTTTAAATGTTGAAATTTATTGAGTATTTATAAAAAATTTGAATTGTATATATAAAAGTGAAAATTTTAAAATATATTTATTTTATTAAAAATTTTAAATTTAAAATTTTAAGCAAACAAACGTGTACAATAATACCGATACAGGTTCGCACCGTAGAGTTACTAACAGCACGTTTGTTTGTCTAAAATATTGGGTTCAAAAATTTTAACAAAATATATATTTTTCGAAATTTTTAACTGTTATACGTATCTTTCAAACTTTTTTCGGTAAAAAAAACATACCATGGGCTCTCTCTCCCACTCCTGTCTGTCTTTTGTTTTGGCCAGATCTTCTTTACGACGACCTTTGGAGTGTGTAAAATCGGCAAACGACGACGAACAGCGTCCCAATCCCCACTTCATGCACTTCCAGTTATTCGCCTGAGATATAAACGACTCTTTCATGGCCATCTTCCTCTCTGGAATTTCCACACAAAACCTCAAGATTGCAATAGAGCATTTGCCTATGTGTTGATAGTCGAACTTAAACCAAAACCCTCTCCTCCTAGTTCCGAGCTTTATCCATCCGAATCATCATTTACCAAGCCGGTTTCCATTCGTACGTGCTGCGATGGCGCTCTCAGCTTCTGACCTACCAGCGATGTACTCGTTGCTCGTCAATTCAATGAGCGGCGACGAGAGCCTCCGGAAACCGGCCGAGGCGGCGCTCTCCGAGTCCGAGAGCAGGCCTGGCTTCTGCTCTTGTCTCATGGTATTCTGAGCTCTTTCAATGTTGCATTGTGGTCTAGTATGGGTAATGCTCATTGTGGGGTAATGTTCATTGTGGAGTAATGTTCATGTGTGAATGCAGGAAGTAATTACTGCAAAGGATTTGGTATCTCAGGTGGATATCCGCTTGATGGCTTCAGTATACTTCAAGAATAGTGTTAATCGGTATTGGAGGAATAAGCGCGATTCTTCGTAAGTCATTCATTCATTTTGTCGTGTTTAACTGGTGCTGTTCTGAAAGTTGGAGTGGTAGTGATGATCAAGTTTGTTTGGGTCTCTAATTGTCAAGTATATTTCACCTCTATGTGCAAAAAAAATATCATTTATAGGCTGGATTGTAATGGGGATATTACTTCTGTACAGGGGAATTAGCAATGAGGAGAAAATACACCTGAGACAGAAACTGTTGTCCCACTTGAGAGAAGAGAATTATCAGGTGTTTCTGGAAGCTTTTTTTCTTTCTATTGTGCTTATTTTTCTTCCTTCTTCTTTTGATAGACATGGTGGCGTTTGTTTCCCCGATATTTCGGGGTATGAAAATTTCGAGCAAAACAAACACACTCCAAAATTTCCAATATCTACACTTACACACTCCATACTTTTCACAAACCCCAATAAATCTCAACATCCAAAAGATTACCAAAATTTTGGAAATATTCCCCAAAATTTTGGCAAACAAACACCACCAGACTGAAATATATTTATACTTGGACAAAATTTTCAATGTATTTGTTGGAGTCTGAACAACATCTAGGAGAAGTGTTGTTGATTCAGGAAATAATTTGAATTGATGGAATATGTGGTAATGTTATCTTGAATGGTCGGAGCCACTTCTGAAATCAATGTACAATCACTTTTATTTAGGCAAAATGCTTCCACTTGCAATTTCCTAATGCCTTGTTAAAAAAAAAATTCCTAATGCATTGGATGCCAAAATGAGCCTTATTGCATAAGCTTATTATTGGTTGACAAAACATGATCTATCTTTGCATTATTTCCAGTACGTTTTGAGGTGAAGTGCCGGATGCGCTCTCTCTCTCTTTCTTATACACCCACACCCACACCCACACGGACACACTTTGGAAGGTTTCAGGAATTTACTGGATTTAATGATTAGATTTACTAATTTCTTGTGCTTATGTTTGTGCATACACAGATAGCTTTAATGTTGGCTGTGCTCATATCCAAAATTGCTCGTATTGATTACCCCAAAGAATGGTACACCTTTGACCTATTTTTCCTTTAATTTTCTCTAAGCTTGTGGAACTGCTAACGCTGCTCTGACAACAACTTAAAACATATGCTTTTATAATTTAGAAGTATAATTTTTCGGACTTGTATTAGTCATAAGATACATTCGAAGCTTCTTGTGTTAAACAATTCTCTTTAACACCAGACACTTCAGATGGCTGGGTTTAGCATAAGTTTTCATTTGTCCGTTCTTGCGCTAGAAAACTTTTGAACTTCTTGCAATAGGAAATTTTCATCTGAGAAAGGTCTTGCAACCTACATTAGAAAAATCATGAAAAGGATCAGTTTGCCTCCACGCATTCTGACCCTTTTTAGCTCTCTGGGTGGTTTAGAATGTGTAACCTAGTTATCCCGGGTTCTTTTTGTTTACACTTTACAATTATGATAACCATTCCTCTTCTGCCTCCTGAAACATGTGCTTTCATGTGTGTTCCATCTGTTTTGGCAACAGCCCTTAACCAAGTAAACTTCATGGTGGTGGCAGAGTTACCATTATCTAGACTAAAGGGGAGAGCTTTAATTTCATCCAGAAAAGAAAACTTGTCTTAGTTTTGTTTGATTCTTATATAAAAGTGTAGCTGTGTTTGGTGGCATTTTCGTTTTCCTCCATGTTCATCTGGAGCAATATTCGATATATTTTCTGCAGCATGGTAGTTAGTTGTTGTTATAGTTGTGTACATGCATATCTCACGTCCCATTATTGTTTTCTTCATTGTTCCCTCATCAAGCAGACCATCTTACTGATCTGCTGATTCAATGTCTTATCCAGGCCAGAGCTATTTTCTGTTTTAGCACAGCAGCTTCAATCAGCAGATGTTCTTACTTCCCATCGAATATTTATGATTATTTTTCGAACCTTGAAGGAATTGTCTACTAAACGTCTTACTTCAGACCAAAAGTCCTTTGCACAGGTATAGGTGGTTGTATTTTTTCAATCCTGCAGGTTCATCATTCTTTTCTATGATCTTAAATTCCCCCTCCCCTCCAAAAAAAGAAAAAAAACTAAAAGAAAGTTGTGGTTTGGAATTGGGAATTCTCTTCTGTAGCCAATTTCTGCTCATCATCCGTGGAATAGTCTTTTGTAACATAAGTTGCAATGAAACATGTCATGACTTTTTTTCTGGGCTGATCATACCTACGGACTTGGTTTTACAGATATCGAGCCAATTCCTTGATTATAGCTGGCACATTTGGCAGAGAGATGTCCAGTCCATATTAAATGGTTTCTCTACTCTATCTCAAAGCTATAATCCAAGTGATCCACATCAGTATCACGATGAACTGTATCTAATATGTGAGAGATGGTTGTTGTGTTTAAAGATAATACGCCAGCTCATAATTTCAGGGTTTCCAAGCGATGCAAAATGTATACAGGTTGTTATTTTCCCATTAATGATTTTCATTCTCCTTCTAATTTCTGAGTTTGGTGCAACTACTACCCCCCCCTTCCCCTCCCTCCCTCTTTCTCTTTCCCAATTTGTTGAAGGGAGTATTTTAACTGACTTATCTCTCTCTTTTAGGAGGTCCAGCCGGTCAAGGATTTCTCCCCTGTTCTCTTGAATGCAATTCAGTCCTTTCTTCCATACTGTGAGATCTCCCTCATCCTCTTTTATAATTAGTACTATGCCTCTGGTAACTAATTCCTTCAAGTAACACAACCTTTTGGAGACTCTTGCTTTTGTATATGATATATATTGAACGAGTTGTCAAGTTTGTGAAGAATATGAAATTTTAAGTTACAGCTGATTGTCCTTTATGATTGAAGTTTCTGGACTTCATGATCATGAAATATGGATGGCGGTTGATGAATTATCAAGGTATAGCGAATTTGATATACTTTTGTGTATGCCATCACATGACCCTTCAGAAGCTTAATAAGCACTTTCTCACTTGTGCGTGGGGATCTTTGGCTCTTTGTCCTCTGAAGTTCTTCAAAATCCTAGGTGTATCAAGATCTTAAATATGATCAACCGACTAGTGAAGATCTTAAATATTTCTATCCTCTCTGGTATTGAGTACCTTTAGTTACAAAAAGAGTTTTCTGGCCTAGCATGAGATGATGCCTGAAAGTTGATGTGGCATTTGAGTTTCTGCATTGCACGAATTTTTATTTAGTAATTTAGAACTGTTCAATTACATTGAAAGTGTCCTGTCAATGGTCTTTGCAATGGCTTTGGCTTCTTCCCTTATCCCAACCCGAACCCTGAAAGAAAAGGGATGGAGATTGAGTCATGGGTTTAACTTCTGCGACTTTACATATCTAACATGTTGTAGATGCAATCTCTCCATTAGATTTGCAGTAAGAAATCTCAATTTTCCCACATTTTTTAAACTAAATTTCCATGCCTTTTGGGGAGAAAGGAAACTGAAACCATCTCAGTCCCCCCCCCCTTCTTCTCTTTTCTTTTTGGTGATTGCCAATTTTCAATTAGTTTAACTTTTTTTATTCTTTTCTTTTCACTTTCACAGATTCATCTTTTCAGAAGGTATATCCTAAATTTTGGGACTTCACAGGGAGGGCATGTACAAAATTGATGAAGGTCTTAGTAGCAATACAGGGAAGACATCCTTTTACATTTGGGGACAAATGTGTGCTTCTTCCTGTTATGGAGTTCTGCTTAAATAAGATAACAGAACCTGAGCCAGATTTGTTATCATTTGAGCAATTTTTGATTCAATGTATGGTGATGGTGAAGTGTGTACTGGAATGTAAAGAATACAAGCGCAGTCTTACTGGTCGGGTGATGGATGAAAATCGGATCACAAAAGAACAGATTAAGAAAAACATTTCCAGTTCTGTTGGTGGCGTATTGACTTCGCTTCTTCCCAATGACCGTATAATCCTCTTATGTAATGTATTGATACGAAGGTATTTACATTGTGACCTCTGCCTCGCATCATTGGTTTGCTTACTGGGTGTCTTGCTTGATTACTCCTATCCACACTTAGGCCATCAAGCACTGATAGGAAGGGTCTCCTGGGGATAGAATGCATGGCATTAAGAAAAATAAAGGAACCCATGCCATTAAACTTGCCGTACCACTTGATGCGTTGACTGAATTATTCCACCGAAGAACAAGCATTTACCTCAAAGGGAAAAAAATTCTTGAAAGATACAAGTAGTATGGCTTCTGAAATGCACATAGTGAGCTAATGCACTTGTGTAATGATAGTGATCTTGCTATGCAGAAAAATTGTAAAATGAATAAACTGTTCTCGGATTTGTAGTCAGGTTGTAGGTGTTGAATGCTGTTATTCCTTAGAATTTTTTTTTTCAGAAAAAACCTTGAAATTTATTGGGTCCCTCTGTCTATTGTGTATGCTTTTTAGGAAAATCTTGTGCTAAAACTGTATTCTGATGTGTCAATAGGTATTTTGTTTTGACTCCGAGTGATTTGGAGGAGTTGTACCAGAACCCTGAATCTTTTCATCACGAGCAGGATATGGTTCAATGGACGGAAAAATTGAGGCCATGTGCCGAAGCTTTGTACATTGTACTGTTTGAAAACCATAGCCAAGTAGGTGGCTGTTTATTTTTTGCGCATTGGCTTCTATAACATCTTGCTTTGTTATTGTAGTGCCTAATTTCTTTAATTATTTTCGTTAAATGGGGTGTGTGCTTTTGTGGTCTTGATTTTCTTTTAGCTACTTGGTCCTGTCGTAGTTTCCCTTCTTCAAGAGGCAATGAAAGGTTGTGCTACTTCAATGACTGAACTCACTCCAGGGTTGCTACTAAAGGAAGCTGCTTATGGTGCTGCTGCTTATGTTTATTATGAGCTTTCAAACTACCTCAGCTTCAAAGATTGGTGTGTCCATTCTTCACTTTATTTAGGGTGTTTGTCAATTACGTACGCCTTGCATAACCTATCACAGTTAGGTGCTAACAACTGCCGCAGCATTTAAAAATGACTGTTGTTTGCAATCACTTGGTACCATCTTGGATTCTTGGTTGCTGTACTTTAAAATGGATGCAACATGGACTGTCAGCAGAGGAACCAATTTTGGGGAGGTAGTTCTAGCAACTAGTATAACTAACTCAATGTAGTGCAGAAGTATTAGAACTTGGTATTGTAGTATACTAGAGCTCCTCTGGAACTCTTGATTCTCTTTGGGTATGAAGAGAAATTATGCTTTTTAAATTAAATTGATACAAGCAAAAAGGTACATCTTAATTGCAAAGAAGAATATTTGTTTGTTCAGAATCTGTAGTTGGCTGATTTTTAGATGGTTTGTCTTGTATACTATCCGTTGCAGTCCTCTGAGTTGATCGCGTAGCATTTTTCATTACTAAATATGCTCTTTTATTATATGGTGCTTTTCTATTCTAGTTAATAATTCACAGATCTTTGACTTTTCTCCCTGGAAACTATCGATTCTAGGTATAATGGTGCGCTATCTCAAGAACTCTCAAACGATCATCCAAATATGTGTATCATCCATCGAAAAGTTGCACTTATATTGGGACAGTGGGTTTCTGAGGTAAAATTATTTTCAAGTTGCGTAGTACATGAGCTGTAAAGATTTTTTTTTATCCTCCAAAGGTTTTTTATAGAGGTTTTCTGCTTACATGTGATCCTCATCTATCTAGTGATGCACTACAGAATTGTCTATGGAAGATGCAAAAATAACAATATAAGTTGCACTTATATTTTGAAGCTTAAGCCGATAGGATGGGATGACTTTTAACGTTCAATTATATTTCCTACACTCCTCACGTGTGTGCTGAACTCTTCTTAATACTAAGCTCAACACATGGAATATTTAGCTGAAATGGTGCTAAGTGTGGAGTCAGCGTTTGAACTCCACTACTTATCCCAAAAGTTTAAGTTCATAGGAATTGAAAATTTCATGTTTGCAATGTTTTCTTGTGTCATTGCTAATATGCACCCAATCTATCAGAATACACATAATAAATGCGCTCCTTCATGTGATTAAACCTGGGTAGAAAAAACATGTACCATAAAAGGAGGAACATGGATGAGTCTCGCAATTATGCTGGGTGAGAGAGGGGAATGGAAGGATATCCTGGTATTCACATTCTCTTTTGCAAGAAGTGTATAGATGCGAGATGTGTCTGCTCATGCACATAATTTGTGCAACCAACCTAGATAACTTCTTGCAACTGACGTGCATGAGATCTAGCATGTGCCCTCTGCTTGGATGCAGTTTTGCCCCAAGATGAGGTCCTAAGCCTTTCCTTGCCTAATATTACTTTCTATTTTTGGGCCATAGCTTATGGCGTACCCTCCATAGATAAGTTGTTTTGTTTATCTCGCGGCAAGAAGTTATGATCAATCGTCCATAGCAATGTTGTTCATCTGGATGATAGCTGGTTGGTTACATTAGTTTGAGGGAAGGAAGGATAAGGTACCGTGATGGTGTCATTGTTGAGTCCTCGAAAAAAATTGGGGTCACGAACTACCATAGGTTTTGCACTCTGCACCCTAAATTATCACGTTTGAGACATTACATTCACAAACTACCAATCACTAACACATTGTACCCTCCGTCTATTTCTTCCGTTAAATTAGATGGAAATTAACTTCCTTTTTTAAAAAAAAAAAATAACGATTATGCCCTTAAATCCTGCTATTCATGTGACTTTTTATGGGCATAATCAACATTCGTATTAAAAAATGCTTAATTACCGATACAGTCCCTGTGGTATTCACTTTTAATAAATCTTTTCCTGGGGTACAACTTTGAACTAACCGCTTTATGCGGTCCATTTTTTAGAGATATAGATGCTCCTGTCCACCAAACGTTAGCCCGCTAACGGAGACAGAGTCTAAGATAGGCTTTTCGACCTTGAAAATGGACATCCCTACCCCAAACACATATTGATTTATCCCGTTTTTCGGCTAACTTTTGATGGACAAAATGACCTATACGTCTGAAAAATAGAGGACCACAGAGACCAGCCCGTTCAAAATTGTACCAAAGAGACTAATTTGTTAAAAATGAATACCATAGGGACTGTAGTGGTAATTAAGCCTTAAAAAAAGTCAATTTCCATCCAATTTGAAGAAAAAAATAGACGGATGGTGCAATGTTTTAGGGATGGGTAGTTTGTGGGTGCAATGTCTCAAACGTTGTAATTTAGGGTGCTAAGTGCCAAACGCGTAGTAGTTTGTGAGTGGAAAATGTATTTGCCAAAAAAAAAAGATGCATATGTTTATGTACAAACATGTTTTGGAGCCTTGCAATAGTCAATGAATCTACAATGCGCAATTGGGCTTGATTTACATTTCTTATGCCAATCCAACCCTGTAATTGCATACGTGCCTCTCTTTGTGTTTTGAAGAACCATTCTTATTCATGCTTTTATCACAAACGAAAATGAGTATCTGATAATGGATTTCTGATGTTTACACTTTTGACAGATTAAAGATGACACCAAAAGACCAGTATACTGTGATTTGATCAAATTGTTACAAGACAAAAACCTTTCTGTCAGGGTATGTTGCATGGGTCTATTCCTGCCTCCTGAATCTGTATAATGGTATCCTGTTTCAACTATTGAAGTTCTTCATTCCTCATTAAGCTGGCAGCGTGTCGGTCTTTGTGCTTACATGTTGAAGATGCAAACTTTTCGGAACGAGAATTTAGAGATCTTCTTCCAATATGTTGGGGTTCATGCTTTAAGTTGGTTGAGGAAGTGCAGGAGTTTGACTCAAAGGTAAAACATGGCTTTTACATCACTTCCATGTTTGCACTTATGAGAGACTTTCTTTTCACTGGGAATAATATGTCCTGATTTCCATCTTGTTTGAAATGCTAAAACTATGAAGATTTGGGTGTGCAATACTTATTTTCATTTGTGCTTCGGGAATGCATCTGCACCTTTGCATTGCGTTTCTCCTATCCAGATATTCTATAATTGTTTGGATCTGCATGTTATCAGACAGTTGTTATGGTCTTGCAGGAGCAAAATTTGCATTTCGATCCCTTATAATCTTAAATTCAGAGCTCTAATTTTGATGTTTTCCTCGTAATTCAACTAACATTCTTGTTATCTTTTCACTTATTTCAGGTTCAGGTTTTGTATTTGATATCAGTTCTTATTGCACATGTTAGTGAAGTCATCCCATTTGCAGACAACTTGGTGCAATTTTTTCAGAAGGTATGGCGACAGTTATGTTTAGCTCTTAAAGCTCAAAATTATGGACTATCAATTTCAGATCATAAGGGTAACAAATCTAAGTTTCTGGTTGAAGTTGACTCTTTATTCTGTGGGTCACTCAATAGAGACGTTGAGCTATTGAGTTTGTGATGGTGATGGTGATGGTGAAATTTATCACTTGGCTGCTAAACTTCTTTGTTATATTAAACTCGAATTTCCAATTCATTAAAGCAGCAGTGGTAATATCTCAGCATTGATGACTATGCACTTTTGAGGATTACCGTTATTTATTTAGTTTATTTCTTAAATTTAAAAGGTATGGGAGGAATCCTCTGGTGAAAGCCTTCTGCTGATTCAGCTCCTTATTGCTTTGCGGAACTTTGTGGTTGCACTTGGCTGTCAATCACCCCTTTGCTACACCTTGCTACTGCCCATTCTGCAGAAGGGAATGGATGTAAATGGCCCAGATGAACTTCTAGAGGACAGCCTGCTGGTTGGTCTGTCAGTTTGATCTTAATTCTAACTGGCTGTAATTATGTTGTAGCATATGCTTAGTTCAATTGTTGGATTTGTGCAGTTATGGGAAGCTGCACTTTCTTATGCCCCTTCATTGGTGCCTCAACTAGTGGCATATTTCCCATCTCTTGTAGACATCATGGAAAGAAGTTTTGATCACTTGCAGGTTGGACTCGGGAGATCTGATTACATCATATTCTTTTTGGTTTACTATTGTTACATTCTTCATCTGTGTACTACTGATTGGTAGATTAGAAGCTTTGTGGGATACTGCTTCCCCTTCTTCGTTCAACTTTGAACTGCAACATGTCAAACAATAAAGGCATTGGGACATCATGAGTCCACTGTCTGAATGATTGCTCAAAATAGGATGATCATTTAATTTATCGGAGCTAATACAACTGGCTGGTTGAAATTTGGGTTAGGAATCCAGGTTTGTCTATAAATGCATGTGCATATATGGAAATTCAAATAACTTATTCGTGGAAAGGTATCATGGACCTTTCTTCTTTAGTTTAATAAAGAGGCTTCACTTTTCTGATTGCTACTATCTTCCTTGCTCTCTCTTTCTCTTGCTATGGGGCTTCTTGGCTCCAAGATCATCTAGATGCTTTCTAACACCTTTATTCCCACTTTCCCCCATGTATTATCCATACCCCCTTCGCCTCCTCAAAAGAAAAAAATGGAGAAGAAAAAGATCTCATTAGTTACACCAAGATACCCTTGTATTGATGTAGTTGGTTGTCTTTTTCATCCTTTAAGCAGCTGGTTGCTTTTTTCTTGTGCTTCTGTTATATTCGTGTGCAGCTGGTATTTATATTGGTTTGTTTCAGGTTTCTGTCACCATAATTGAAGATTACATTATTTTGGGTGGAGCTGATTTTCTACAGATGCATGCTTCCAGTGTGGCTAGAATTCTTGATCTCATTGTTGGCAATGTCAATGACAAAGGGATTCTTTCCGCTCTTCCTGTCATTGATACTCTAGTACAGGTACTTAGATCATATATTTGTGAGTGTATTTTCAGGGTAGTTGGTACTAGGACAAATAGGCCATTGATATGACTTCTTCATTATTTCTTTTTTCCTTTTCTTTTATACACTCCTGTAAAATGATAGAACCCTTCTGCCTTAAAATGCTATGTTCATATACCTGTAATGGTTTTACCTCGTGGTTAAACAATTCGAAGCTAACAAATTTCGTCACATATATCAGTGTAAGTTAGCATATTTACTGGCTCATATTGACCTTTTTGATAGATTTTAAAGTGAAGATTGATCTAATGTAAATGCACATACAAACTCTAATTAGGTCAGATATCCGTGCACTCTGATATAATAAATTCTCGGGAAATCTCACATCCATTATGCCTTCACTCTGTCCTTTGTATGTATTGGTTCGTCCTATATATTCAGGATTTCATGGACTGATGTTTTTCCAGTTTTAGGAGGATATTTGGTGATGTCTCCATTTTGCATAGATCCATTTAAGGAAACCTCAGATTTCTCTAGAAACCAGAAGTGTAGTTGATCCATTTTTGCAATTTTTACTATGTGCTTATTGTAGCGCTTTATGTTTTAGAATTATGTCAGTCTTTTTTATTTGCTTTTGTTACTTTGCAGTGCTTCCCTGCAGAAGTGCCTCCATTAATCTGCAGCACTTTGCAAGTAAGTGGGGTTGTTTGCTTGTTTGGATATGCCGAATCCCCTTCAGAAGTCTCTTATCAAGCTTTGTTTAATGCTGCTAGAAATTGATTACAATATGTTTGAGTGGAGGAGATGATCGCGATCCTTCCAGGACAGCTGTTAAAGCAACTTCTGCCGCCATCCTGGCAAGGATTTTAGTGATGAATACCAATTACCTTGCGCAGTTAACATCAGAACAGTCAACTTTGTCACTGCTCCAGAAGGCGGGAATTCCAGTCAAAGACAATATACTTCTTTGTCTGGTTGACATCTGGCTTGACAAGGTCAGTAGAGATGCATATACATGATTAGGATACTTTTGATGATTGTCGAAGAGTCAATTTGCACACTGCTTACATGTGCATGTTTCAAGAAACCTGAGATTGCGTCATTTCTTTTTATATATGGAGCATGGACTTTATACGGATAGGCTTTGCTTCAAGTCCCTCTCACTTCCCTTGGTTTGGGAAGTAAGAGAACTTGCTGAAAGATTTGATTACTTGTAAACAAAGGTCCTACTAGGGGTGGGCAAACCGGGTTCGGGTTCGAAAATTTCAACCCGAACCCGACCCGAAATATTCGGGTTTCTTTGTGAGGAAACCCGAACCCGAAAAACCCGAAAATATCGGGTCGAAACGGGTCGGTTCGGTTCGGAAAACGCGGGTTACGGGGTGGAGGAGTTATATTTTCGGGTTCGGGTTTAATTTCGGGTTTGTTCATATACCCGAACCCGACCTCGACTAAACCCGACCCGATCGGGTCGGAAACGGTTCGGGTTGTCGGGTCTCGGGTTTTTTGCCCACCCCTAGGTCCTACAGTTCACTCTTGTCCGGAACAAATCCCATTATTTCAAGATTTTCTAATGCAATGTCTGGCGCTTTAGGAATTTCTGAGGTTTTTATCATAGTGACATGCTTGGAAGTGGGAATTTTTGCATTATAGTGATGTTAATTATATAAGTGCAATATATAATAACACAAGTTTTAATCTGACTGCTTTGACTTCTTCATTTGTGTTATCAAATTGTTTTTGTTTCCTCACAGGTTGACAATGTATCTTCCATCCAAAAGAAGACATTTGGCTTAGCCCTTTCTATAATTCTCACCTTGAGACTTCCTCAAGTCCTTGATATGCTAGATCAGATTCTGAGGTACGGATTCAGCTTTTAATTTTATTAAGTATTTGCAGTCTGAGTATTAGGTGAGCCATAAGTATTTTGATGATGCTTTTTTTTTTAATTCATGCAGTGTTTGTACTACTGTAATGTTGAGTGGAAACGAGGAGGTGGATGAGGAAGAGTCCAGGTATGTTTGTTATGGATAGGTAGTGGTTATTGTAGAAGTGACTTCTATTCTTTCTTTCTTTTTTCATTATTTTTTTCTCTTGTGAATGGCAGTGGTGAGAATCTGAGCTGTACAAAGTCCCATGGTGAGGGAAGCATTCCGAGTATAGAGTTAAGAAGAAGACAGGTGAACCTTATGGGGATACACATGAAAATGCTGAATTCAGAGGAATAACTCAAAGTTGTAGCTGTTGTTTTAATGGATTTGTTCTTCCCTCTGTAGATCAAGTTTTCTGACCCTATCAACCAGATGTCATTAGAGACCTCAGTTAGAGAAAATCTTCAAACATGTGCTGGCCTTCATGGAGAATCTTTTAATACAGCCATTGGTAACATGCATCCAGCAGCATTAGAACAACTGAAACAGGCATTGAAGATGCCATAGATCATGCAATAATGCGTTCTTATCAATTGGCGCTCTTTTGTCCGGGCCTCTTCAAGTTGCCATTCTCTCATTAACTGAGGGATATATGGTGAGTTTTTGAACCCATGTGTGTTTTTCTGCTGCTTTGGTATAGAACCTCCCCCTTTGTGCTTCATTTATGTTACTCCCTCAGAGAAGTTATCGTCCTCTTAAAAGGGGTGCACTAATTTATGTACCCTCATCTCCTCCACTTTCCAGCCGAGCCCAGATTATTTTGTTGTGTTTAAGTTCTATTTGCTGCCAGCTAGCAGGTGATGTTTGTTCGGATGATCCTCCCGGCGATGCGGAGGCTCCTAGGATTGGATGTGCGAGTTCGCCATTATTCATTTAATATATTTTTGCTTGAGCTGGGTTTTGGTTTGAGGTTACAGTTTCAAATTCAAGCGTATGTGAAAATTTGACTGCACCAAACTCTGTAAATAGCTTCTGGATCTGTTTGACATTGTATACAGGGTGTAGAGGGTGAGCAAAAGTGAGTTCAAAGTAATGCAAAACAAATGGAACGAAACTTTTTGGAGGAAATGAAGTAAAGACTTTGATCTTTTGATTATCGACATTCGATTTTTGTTGTTCTAGTGTCGTGAATTAATCACACCCCGCCAGGAGCACTATTTTTCTGAAAACAATCACGAAATTCCTTCATTCTGCTCACACGCCAGACTCCTCTGGTTGCTGGATTTGAGTTTTAAGGTGTTAGATGTGTGGCTCCGATGTTTTGATTTGTTGGTAAGACTATTCGTAGGGGCCACAGAAAGTTCACGAGACCAGATGCAAGGCCCGAACTTCGGCTGGTAGGGTGTTATTTCTATGGGTAAAATCGGTAAAAATCAATTATCATGATATAAGAAAAAGAACTAATGAAATGCGATGCTTAGTAGGAAAAGCTTAAGCGACTCCCTAATATATTCATTCACCCCAACAAATGTAACCAAATACAAGTCATTCTATTTCCCCTTAATGCTGTACAAAAAAAAAACAGGGAACTTCCGGAAATAAAACAACCGGTTCTCTGTAGGTTTCTATTGTCATCTGTAAGTTTGGTTGCCGAGAAAACTACTTATGGGCCTGAAAGGATCCTGACTAGACCTGAATTAAGGTCCAGCCCATGATACCAACACGAAGAGGTTCTAGCGTGAAAATGGGGCACCCGGCACTGGCAGTATATGCTTTAAGTTGCTCATTCCTGAGGAAGATAAGCAATCGTCTCTTCTCACCTTTAAAGCGAGTAAGATGCGTAATTGATTATGTTATGGAACCAATTGATGGTGACACTGTTTCACGGCTCGCAAGTTAAGTGCATACCGGAGCTCCTCTATGTAATCCCCACGAAGATACTGGCTTGGTAAAAATGGGGGTGATTTCCCAAATAAAACCTTACTTCACAGTATTAAGGCCCTCGAGATACTTTTAACTTTCTGCCTCCTCTTATCGCTTTCCAGTGTCAGTAACTAAAACAATGTCGCTCAACAAGAACACCGTGAGGATCGAAGCTACACTATGGTTCTAAATTTTCTAAGAAATTAAGGAACACTACAAAGACTTAGAAAAAAAAAAGGAACACTTCAAAGATACAAAAAAGGGCGTATTTGCAGGAAAACACAATTTAGGATCATTGTCTAAACTCTATAATAAACCAACTCATATCCACCCTGATACAATGGTGTGAACAAAGTACCAAAATTGGCATGGAGGGGGTTTGCAAAATGAGAGGCGGGAGAAAAGAAAGGACTCATTCTTGGGAAGCAGCACCATCGGCACCATTTGTGGTAGCATCCATAGGCTCCGCTTCTGTTGACTCCTCGGTTTTGTCTCCCTTTTTCCCTGGCAATGCGCAAGCAATCCCAATAAGAATCAACTACATAGTTCGACATAAAACATAAATAGTTCATTCCATGTTCCGGTTTAACCATAGCAATCATGTTCCAGCGTACCTTTCTTCTTCTTTCCACCACCTTTCTTCTTTGTCTTCGTGCCCAAGGCCAACCAGGCCTTAATTTCAGGATCATCTATTGTCTTTGTGGGCTGAAGCTCCTGCAGAGGATGAGCGGTGATTCGATCTGACCCATTTGGCATTAGCAAAACTGTGAATTTGATGTGTGCAACATAGTCGCCTGCAAAACCAACAGCCCATATACGTAAAATTAGCAAATCTCATTACAACTATGTCAATCTGACCAGGGATTGCCGACAAACCAAAGTAGACAGTTTCTTACCAGGCTTCTCGTGAAGAACAGGATAAGGTTGCAAGAGTTCATGATTAACACATTCCACCAGACCCAAACGAGCTCGCTTCTCCTCCAGAGCCCTATTAACAAACTCCAAATGAAATATGGAAGGAAAAAAAAGAACAGAAGGCAAGAGACAATACCCAAGAAAATGTAGAAATATTCAAAAAGGCACAATATACCTAGCAGAGAACGGCATGATAGGAAATTTCTGATTTATTTCGCTGAAAATAAACCTAGAAGCTTTCATCTTCAGGTGGTAGTTCCTGTCAACAGCTCTCTTATATATAGTTGTCTGCTTCTCATCCAACAGCTTAGGCTGCAAATTCCATATCAATAAATTTGAGGACACAAAAATGCAAAAAAATGCACAGATTCTAAAATTTACCTTGCCTTCGCCTGTGCTTGTTACAATATCCACAGCATAAACTTCATTCTCCTCAAATTCCGCATCATCAACTCTTGTCTCTGGACCAGCTACGCTCAGTACAACCTTGTTACCGTCTATCACAAACTGCTTCAGCTGGTGGCTAAGCACACCTTCAACAATTTTGCAGTCATATGCAGCAGCAACCTTCTGAATCGCATCAGTTACATCTTTGTTCTGCCAAATAAAAAAAAGACTCAATCAACAGATTGACTAAAGAAGGGAATCCAATCTTTAAAAGTAAGAAAATAGTAGTAATAATCATTTGCATATACAGCACAGCCATATACAACACTCTACACTTCCATCAATTACTACGAACCATGAAATTCTTTACATGCTGATCAAAACATTAGGTAACAAATCTGCCCCAAGTCTGACTTAGCTTAAAGAGCATGTTAGCTAAAAATGGATGTACGGACAATAAACAAGTCAGTACAAAGAACTCATTGTTTAGCCAGTTCCAGTATAGGCAACAGGGAAAAGAGGGAACCAATAGAATCTTGATTACCTCGGCAAAGTCGCCAATGTATTGGTCTAAAAATGTGCACATTTGACATTGGTTGTTACTGATTTTCCACACAATGATAATAAATGACAGGACAACATAGGATTTTATCTACAGCCATAAAGTATTTAAAGATGCACAGAAGGCCAACAATCTTTGTCAAAAATAAAATACCACTCTAATGGAGATTCAAGTACTTGGATCATTTGTAGGACAAGGTTTTAGATGGGTAAAGGTCAAGATGGTTTGGGAAGGCTGTCAAACCAAAAAGAATATGTCTACCTATCAGAATAACTATGACAAAAGCCTCACTTGGATGTTGGTCCATGGCTCTCAATTGTTCATCTTATGGAAACATTGGATTATTTAACGGAGATGCTAGGCCTTCCTGAAACTAGCCCCCGAAATCAACTATTACTACAACATGCAAAATGCCAAAAATTGCAAAATAACTGACCCATTAAAACAATTGCCTACAATTTTCAATCAGAATAAGCCTGAGGCTACAGAATAGTGCTCACTATAGCCAATAAAAAGCCAGCGAAAATAATTACATATATAGGAAAAGAATACATGTAAAGAAGATACATGATCCTCTATCAGTGTAACTATGACATGAAAAGAGGCTTCATTGGAGTTTATCCATAGCACACTAAAATCTTCGTCATGTAGAGGTCATGTAAAAAAAAACCCAATTACAGAGGTAAAATAAATCAAGCATGTGATATAGCCTAAAGCACAACAATGCATTCAGAGCTGAGTCCTCGCCACTGTGCAAACAATTAATCTCCAGTTCGGAAAGAGTAAATTTCCTGAAGGAAATATATTGTTCAGTAGTAACAAAGAGAAAGCAACCAAAATTTCATAAATCCTAACCAAGCTAGGCCTAAATATTTTGGATTAATGTTTGCCAACAAGGGGGAATCAGAGTTGACCCACAACAAGATGTCCACCTAAAGCACCCCAAGCATGGCCAGGCACAATATAGGCAACAGAATAGTGCTCACTATAGCCAATAAAAAAACAGCAAAAATAATTACACAAAGAGAAAAAGAATACATGCAAAGAAGATACATAATCCTCTATCAGTGTAACTATGACATGAAGAGGCTTCATTGGAGTTTATCCATAGCACAATAAAATCTTCGTCATGTAGAGGTCATGTAAAAAAAAAACTACAGAGGTCAAATGAATTGAGCATGTGAAATAGCCTAAACTAAAGCACAACAATGCATTCAGAGCTGAGTCCTTGCCACTGTGCAAACAATTAATCTCCAGTTTGGAAAGAGTAAATTTCCAGAAGGAAATATATTATTCTGTAGTTAACAAAGAGCAAGCAAATAAAATTTCATAAATCCTAACCAAGTTGGGCCTAAATATTTTGAATTAATGTTGCCGACATGGGGGAATCAGACATGACCCACGACAAGATGTCCACCTAAAGCACCCCAACCATGGCCAGGCACAATAGGCAACAGAATAGTGCTCACTATAGCCAATAAAATGACAGCAAAAATAATTACATATATAAGAAAAGAATACATGCAAAGAAGATACATGATCCTCTATCAGTGTAACTATGACATGAAAAGAGGCTTCATTGGAGTTTATCCATAGCACACTAAAATCTTCGTCATGTAGAGGTCATGTCAAACAACAAAAATCAACAACAGAGGTCAAATGAATCGAGCATGTGAAATACCCTAAAGCACAACAATGCATTCAGAGCTGAGTCCTCACCACTGTGCTAACACACTTAATCTCCACTTCGAAGAGAGTAAATTTCCAGAAGGAAATATTTTTTTTTTGATATTATTCCGTAGTTAACAAAGAGCAAGCAACCAAAATTTCATAAATCTAAACCAAGTTGGACCTAAATATTTTGAATTAATGTTTGCCAACGTGGGAGAATCAGAGTGGACCCATAACAAGATGTCCACCTAAAGCACCCCAAGCATGGCCAAGCAAAATATAGGCAACAGGGAAAAGAGGAAATCAAGAAGCAATTGATCACCTCGGCAAAGTTGCCTTGATTTTATAATATTCTGACATCCATCTTATTATTATTGTGCTTTGATCCTTTCAATTATCAAACTTATGAGTGCATGCACAACCACTATATACCTCACTCTTGCCCTCTCATGCTCACTGATACACCAATTCACCCACCCTCAAAACATGACCAGCCAGGAAAACGAAAGGCCAAGAGAAAATGATGGAACTTTATGGACCTCACGAAATGAGAACTTCCAAACGTGCAAAGTTAACAGTATTTGTGTAAACACAACGAAAAGACTGTATATCAGGTAGACACTTTAATAATCAGTCTCAATTAGTATCAGTCAATTGAAATGCAGAGTGGCTACTAATAATTCATGCGGCCATTGGATTCAGATTTTCTCTAGGGTAGTCAAATATAGGATTCCCCTATCAGAGTAACTATGACAAAAGCTTCATTTGGATATATATATCCATAGCTTGTAGTAGGAGTTCATCATTTAGGGGAAAATGAGAACTGAAAAAATAATTCCAATGGTTAAGAGTTAGGGAAATTTATCTGCCTTCACTGCAAACACATATTTGAATGGAAGAACACGACAACAAGGATAGTCTGCCAGAAAAGAAAATGCTTGCGCACATCATGATGAAATGAAGCACCCAAAATTACAATTATGACAAAAGCTTCACCTCCAGCTTATGAAACAACTTCTACAGTAATGCAATTCATAAGGGCACACAGACATCAAGATCATACCACAATCTGTTCAGTGTAACAAGAGGAAGATTGTTGAAGAAAGAGTATAATACATAAATAATTGCCGACAAGCACATAATAAGATTTACATCCAACAAACAATTGAAACCCAATATAATTCTACCCATTTGCACTAGGTAATCAACACATGTAAGATAAATCAAATACACTAAGGGTTTACCTTTCTCCCCGGCCTTACAAGCCTCAAAGCAACCTCCGCAGCAGTATTAGCAGCTGCAATAACATCAGCTGCCTTTCCTGAAACTGGACCTTCCTGAAGAACATGTGTATGTGCGACTACGGCTATAAATCCATCTATATGGCAACCAATGTCACTGTATCCAAGAAAAAAATACAACCATAGCATTAATTGCCAATAATCAATTCTTTGAGCTCAGCAGCAAGTACTCAACATGTCCGCTATTAGATAGTTAGACACGTAAAAAAACTTAAGTTGTTTCAGTTTCTTGAGTTAGTTAAATCAGTTTTGTTTTCATTCATTCCCAAGCTGATGCTCAGCTGTATATAGAAACCGTGTATTCATTTCTGGAATAATAAACTTTGATGTATTGTTTCATGAATTATGAAGAAGAGGTTGACACCAAAATTGTGCCAGGATTCTCTGCCTCTGCGTGATGAAGATAGGATTTGATGGGTTTTCATCCATGGAGGCAGATGAGAAAGAATTCGAAGAAGGTTGAGAAGGATGAGTTTGAGTAGGATTAGGATTAGGTTGAGGAGGTTGATCGGTAATTTCTTCTGAAGATTGAGATGAGGTCACATTCTGTTTGCAGTATGCAAAAACAGAGTAAGAATCGTGAGGTTTGAGTTTCAATTTAGTAGAAGCTTTGAGAGAAAATGCTCTGATACCAGTTCAGAATTCATGAAACAATACATCGACGTTATATTATTCCAGAAATGAATACCCAGTTTATATATACAGCCGAGCATCAGCTCTGGAATGAATGAAAACAAACTAACTGATTTAACTAACTCAAGAAACTGACTGTAACAACTTCAGTATATTCACACTCATCTAACTATCTAATATCCGCTAGTATAATGATATCAATATAAACTTTCAAAGACAACATAAAAGAAAGGCTTACATTTTTATCATATCGCCTTCTTCCAGAACTGTCTCATCGCTGGCAAGCGGAGAGAAATGACTGACAGTGTTGTTTACAGAAACACAAGTTGGGAAAGCAACACCCCTTTCGATCTTCTTCTTAACATTCTTGTACATGTTGGCAGTTTGCCTTTAATTATAAAACAGCAGAACCCACAAATCATCCCCATATAGACATTGAGATAGTTCAATATAAAATCTTGATCCCAGAAAACAAAAAAGCTTACTCTCTGATAAACGAATCTCCCTTTTCGCAAATTTCTACAATCTTAGCCTTTGGCTTGCATTCGGATATTACTAGCTGCAAAGCCTCTGCAAATTTCCCAACCTTCCATCAATATAGAGCAAAATCAAAGAACAAATGAGAAGAAAATAAATACTCAATAAGCTACAATGGTAACAACACAAACATATATACACAACCACACACAGAGACAGAGACAGAGAAAGAGAGAGACTGTTAACGATCTCGGCGGCGCTCTTGTATTTCGTGACGACTTCAGGAGAACTGAGGTCCAACTCCTTCTCCTCCCTTTCATCGTCCGACATCGTCTTGAAGCTCCGGATATCCTCCCAAGACTGCAATATGAAGTAATAAAATAGAAGAAATAAAAACTTGCATCAGATACCTACAAAATGATTAAAACTAAGTAGAATTGATTCTGCATGAATATCAGGGAAGAAAAAAGATTCTACAAGTGAGCACATCAAAGAGTGTACATTGAAACTAATCGACGAACAAAAGAGCTAGACTCACACGAGTGAAATGACGGCGATGTAATGGAGATAGTTCGGGAACTAGGGTTTGGCAGAGAGGAGTAAAGGTGAGTACCGAATCACCGAATGAGAAGTGGCTCACGCTCAGTAAAGCAGAAGGAAAGGTGGCTCGTTTAGAAGCTAGGGTTACGAACCTCACGGCAGCGTTGCCTTATATAGGATTTTTTGTTAGTTATCTTGGGTGAAATTATATCTTTATTTATTTTTGTTTTTTCTACTCAAAACGTTTCATCGCTTTTTTCCCCCACTGTATCTGTTTAAAAGATTAAAAAATAAAAAAGTTCCCTGTCTGGTTGCAGCATTGCAAGAGTTTTATTTCCCCAATTAATAAGCGCTGGTGTTCTGCATAAGCCCTAGTAATATATGGTTGTGTAATATTTAATAGAAATATCTCTCTTTTCTTCCCCCCCCCCCCCCTCTCTCAAGCCTTAGCACTCGGTACTCAGAAATGCATGTCTTAATGTTATGGACACGTAGCACACGCTCATAATGGCGATAACTCTCCTGAGGCAGTAGGCAAAAAGGGTACGTTTGGCTGAGCCCGTCAACAAGTAAATCGGGAAAATAGCAACCAAATCGGAATGCATCCAAGTTGTTCGAATAAATGCAAACACGCTTTTTTTGAACTGGTGTTCTGAGTGAGCAAATTCAAAACAACAAACTATTCCACTTATGCTTGCAACGGAATCCAAACCAGCACAAGCAAATCAATGTGAATGATTCCTGCAACTTGTAGGCTACAAGGGTGCACCGCGCAGATAACTCCTCTCGTAAAGACCGGTCACTTGGTCAGCCACAGCCCACATGATCGCCTGGCCAGGTGGGATCCTCATAAGCCGGGGCAAAAGTCCTTTCCACAAGGCAAGAAGCCCTTCCTCTGCATGTATTGTTCGGATGGCATGGAACATACCCTTGTACTTCACTTCACCCCCTGTCCGGCTCTGAGCCATCAACCTTGTTTTCACAACATCAAAGGGGCCAGTGCACACAGGTCCGGCAGTACCTGCGAGAAATCCTGATATCATAGACTGCCATGGTTGGAGGTCCTTCTCATCACCTTCGTGTTTTTTCCATAAGAGTACATCAAAAGCATTTTTGGCTGTGAACATGACAGCCTGATTTGTCCCATTTCGCAGAACTGTTGGAGCAGCCCCCGCCCAAAGCCCAAGAAGGCCTTCTTCCCGAATGATCATCCCAGCACAGTGCAAAGGACCCTTATACTTCAGAAGCTGAGTACTCAAACCTCTCTGTTGCTGCAATCTAATCTTGACCACCTGCACCAAGTGATCCCCAGTGTTTCATAAGACATAATATATTAAGGTAGTAATAACTTTGAGCTAGAAATCCAATCATTCCATCCAAGGAAAAAAAGCACAGTTGTATCCCCGCAATCCAAATCTCCATAAGTAGACTTCCTTGTTTCTTATGGCTATTCCACTAGGCAAGATTTTTAAGCATTCAGCATAACACGCCAATACGCCTAAGGGCTTGTACACAAAAAGAAGCAAAAATAAAAAAGAAGTGACCTTTCAAATATCTAGCTACTTGTACATATATTTACCCTACGGGTACCTTAAACTCCAGGCAGATTACACAGAATTTGGCGCAGATTGATGTAACTGAGGTTGCAATTTTAAATTTGTACCCATGTATAGTAAGCTTAACCTAAGGTCCTACCCATCTAGATCCGCCAAAGTCACAGTGTCTGCAGCAAATAATGTTCGGACGGAAAATATGTCCGACCCCTGGGTAAATGGTACACTCATGTATCAAAGATGATATAGATGACTGACCAATCAGTGCCCACTTGCAGTAGAATACGGAACTTAGTGGTGCACCAAAAACAGTATATCATCGAGAGAACAACAGAATGGAGTAATCAGATTCTCAAATAAATCTCCATTTGGATCTTGGGAAGCACAAAAGAAACTCTTAAGGCTTGAAAATAACTAGAAGTGTTTGTTTTCTTGAGTAACAACGTAAGTCTCCTTTATCTCTTTAATAATACAAAATAAGCGTTTGTTTTCTTGGGTTATCCTTTTTCGGGTTTTCCGGATTTTCCTAGCTTTCTTGCTTGCTTATGTTAGGGGTTTTCAGTATAGCATTTTGTACTGTTGACTATGTTGCTTTGTTTCTCCTTTTTAATAAGATTGACTTGTAAAAAAAATATACAAAATATACGAAGGAAAACATTATCTTTATTTGAAAACATCGGCCTAATACTAGCATTTTAGCACAGAAAACGACCATATCCACTTCACTAACAAAAGTTAATGAAAAAAATAGCCTTGGAGAAGTTGATTTATACTTTACAAAGCCAGATTCGAATATCGGGGAAAAGGAATCAATCACTAGAAAGAGCTTAGAAAACATGAAAACGATGCGCCACTTTGAAACATTTCAAAAGAATTCCTATCCCCAAACAGAACCTAAGAAGAACCCAGCATGTACATTTCCCCTAAGCAATCCATGAACTAGTATTAGCATACAGAATTAACATTGCCGGAGAGAGGAAAGCCCTCAGAACCACAACCACACAAATCAAAGAATTGCCTATTAAGGTACATCAAGTTTGACAATAGATTGCGAGAGATTGGAATCGTATGTACCGTACCTCAAATGGCGTGACAATAAGGAGGGCCTCGAGTACCCCAGCACCGAACCCGGAGAGCAACCGGGCGCGATTGCTAAGCTTGCCGGTCTCCGGGTCCTTGAAAGCAGATTGAAGCACCGCATTCGACCCCATCCGAAGCGCGTACTTAAGGGTGAGGTGCGTAGCGAATGGGGTCAAGCCCTTCCAGAGAGCCCGCACGCCTTCAGTGCGCACAATAGTGGTACCGCAGTGTATGATGCCCTTATAAGTCCCGGACCGGTCGAGCTGCAGCCTGGTCTTGATGACGTCGATGGGCTGTAGACAACTGGCCTCCACGACTCCGCCGAACGACCCGGCTATGGCTTTAACGTATGGTGGGATCGTTTTCTTGGGATCCTTATTGGGGTTCTGTTTTGGTAGTTCCTGCTCTTTCATGGTTCAAGTCAGAGGGGGGATTCTTCTTCGACTTGGGGTTGAAAAGGTAAAACTGTTAGGGTTTTTACAGTGGCGAGCAGAGAAGAGGAAGAGAAGTGGTTTCTCTCTCTTCTCCCTTCTCGACTCCTGATGAGCACAGAGCTTCTCTGTTGTGATTGTGAATAGGGCTCCTTCATCGCGAAACACTCACCTACACCTTAGTAATGACAGTTTCCGGTTATATTAAGTACGGTTTCCGGTTATATTAAGTAAAATCTAAACTATATTAAGTAATTATTGCATTTATTATATTCATAGCAAGTTCAAATGCTACTGAGACAACTCCTTTTCTTCCTGGGTGATGTTCGTTTTGAGAAAAAATGTAGGATTTTAGAGAAGTTGTGAATTTTTATGTTGAATAGTATTTTATTGGTGTTTGTGTAAAGTGGAGAGAGAAATGATTTGATGTAATTATTTAATAAAAAAGTATTGGAGTTATGTGAAAAAGTATAGAGAGAGAAAATTTATGTTGAATAAAAAATTAAAAAGTTGTTGGAGATTGTGTAAAATGTTTTGGTTTTTGTGTTTGAATTCTGAATATGTTCGGTGGTAGAATTGTGAATATACTTAGAATTCTGAAAAAATGGTGAAAACGAACATACCCCTGGTTTGCTTTCCATACAGAACCACGTATAAGAAACAAACTCCAACGGCAAGAAAGCTCACAAAACATGTCTTACCAAAAGAGAACAAATTAAGGGGATGTTTGTTTGCCAAATTTTTGGGGAATATTCCCGATATTTTGGGAATATTTACTTTATTGAGATTTATTGGGATTTGTGAAAAGTGAAGTGTGTAGGTGTAAAAGTTAAAAATTTTGGAATTTATTTGGTTTGTCCAATTTATTGAGACACCAAATATTTGGGATCTCAAACATGCCCTAAATTACAAACCCTAAAAACAACAAACAATGGGAAAAACAGTTCATATATGTCATAATATTTTCAATAGAACAAATTAAAATTAAAAAATCATAAAAACAAATTTATTTTTCTTGTTTTTTTAAACTTTCCAAATTTATTAAATTACAAATCCTAAAAACAACAAACAACGGGGAAAATATTAAGCAATAATATATGTCCTGGGAATCATTAATCCATTGATTTTTAACATACCTAAACGAATCTCAATCCTTGCACTTGAAAGAGATGTGACAGACAACACTCAGCAGAGGAAATGAGAGCTTAACGCGTGAAAGAGGGGACCTGTGGTCAGAGACGAGAGGCGCGACAGCTGCAGGAGTGGTGGTCGCCGGGAGGGAGAGAGAGAGGCTGGGCAAAACGCAGAGGGGGCTAGGGGACGTGGGTTGCACTTCGCAGGGGGAATGAGGACTTCTGTTTGGGGGTGGTATGTCTGCGAACAAAAAAATAGGGGAGGATTAAGTTAAACAAAATGTTTTTTTTTAAATCGGTGTCTCGGTACCCAGGAACCCGGTGTCAGAGAACCCAAAAACCGGAAATGACACTGAATTTTATAAAAAACTTTAAACCGACGTCGATACCGATAAAACCGGAGTTGTCGGTTGGTGCCACCGAAATTTTCTAGTGGCACTTAATAGCCCTAATTGTGAAGCCGCTTAAAGCAAGAAACGCCCGCCTGCGAGAAAGGAATCAGCACGCGGACGATTTTGATTGTTGATCTGCCCTGTTCAGACAAAAATTACATACGCGTACAATCGATTGCTGATTTGTACTTTGCGCCAGTACCAATAGTATATGAAATAATAATTAAAAAAAAGTAAAAAAAAAGGAAGATCCGATGCGGGAGGCGGGAGCCATCTTTTATACTGTGTTGTTAGGAAGCTAACGGTACATTTCAGAAGCTCCCACGTCACGTTTTCCGATTGAGATTTTAGATTATTAAAAAAGAATCATGACGGCTTTATCGGGTCAGGATGCATTTGTTTTACTCGGCTTAAACATATTTAAATACATATTAGGAAAAATATCGAAATTAAAAAAAAAAACTAATTACATAAAAGATGTCACTGTTAACGAATTTAGTTATTTTAAAAACGATCCTACATATTGACTCTTGTTTATGGCAGTTAGAGTTTTTAATCCTTTGAGCATGTTCTCCCATGTTCATGGTAACTTGTTTGTGTCTACATAAAAATCCCAGCTGGCCACGTGCCCGGCTTGTCAACTCGGTAGGTAAAGCCCATTCGAAATGCTAGCCCAACGGACCCCAGATAATTGACAAATGCTTCTGCAGAACTGCTTCCGTAATCGCGTCCCTCCCAACTCCCAATGAGGTTCGAGTCTATTCCAACCTCAATGCCAATGCTAGCCCAACTAGCCTGTAACAGTTGCTAAAAGCCTGTTCATGCCCATAGGCAAATTCCCAAGCAGCTGGACTCCTTTTAAGGCTACCACATGCCCAACCAAAACAATATTTTGAACACCCTCGAGTTTTCGTTCCTACTTCCTAGGGGTTACATCCTTTTTAAAAATGTTCCTGAATTTTCAATAGAATCAACAACAGTCCTTTTAAGTTTTCAGTTTTGCAAAAAAAAATCCGAATCTTAGTTTTAAGTTCAGTCACTTAACAGTAATACACATGACCAATCAGGTTTCAACATGTACACTTTTTCAATCAAGTTATGATACGCAGTTATCATTTTAGGTGACTGTATTTTGAGGTTAAGAGGAGACGAAAGAATCCTAGTGATAAAAAAAAATCAGGAACTAAAGTGAAAATCAGGAGGGCACTGCGGAAAACCCATAGACTTAGATGATGTTCGGTTGGTTAGTTTTTTGAGAATTTTTTGTGTTTTGAGAATTTTTAGGTGAGGTTAAAAAACATGTTCGATTTGTGTATTCTCAAGATTCAAAAAATCCCGAGAATACTAAAATACCGAGTAAACTGAATTGATGGAAAGCCAGGACTCGTGTCGTTTTGATTTCTGTAAATACCTTGTTTTAACTGACTCGAGCACCTGCGTGTCATTACACTATCGTTCACTTCTATTCGTTTGCCGCGTCTCTCCGTTTACGTGTCGCCCGCCGTTCTTGTCTTTTACTTCCGTTTGCCGCAATCCCTTGTATAAAAGCAGTCTTTCCCATTTAGCTCTTGTTCTCGTAGCGTCAGCATTGTGGTTAATAATAGGCTGAGTTTGTAGTTTGTGAGAGACAGAATCAGAGAAGAAATGGCATCAGAACAGATAAGTGAAGAGCTTGAGGCAAAGGCGAGACAAGGAGAGAGCGTTGTTCCGGGTGGCACCGGTGGGAAGAGCCTTGAAGCCCAGAAGCACCTCGCCGAAGGTAAACTGTGCGTGTTTATGTCTGTCATACGTGCGTGTGTAGGCCGTGGTCCTTGGTTCAAGTTTTGCTTAATAGTAATAAGTTGAATAGCTCTGTGCTAATTGGCATGCTGCTTGTTGGTGACGTAGGACGGAGCCGCGGAGGGCTGACGAGGAAGGAGCAGCTGGGAGATGAAGGGTACGTACCAGGAGCTGGGCAACAAAGGTGGACAGACTAGGAAGGAGCAGATAGGACATGAAGGGATAAAAGGAGATGGGCCGCAAAGGTGGTCTCAGCACCGCGGACAAGTCCGGTGGAGAGCGAGCAGCCGAGGAAGGTATCGAGATTGACGAGTCCAAATTCAAGACTAGGGACCGCTGAATAAGATTGAAGAAGTTCGGGATGTCTTTATTTTCAGGCGAAGTGTAGTATCTTGGCGTGAGTAGTTTTCCTCTCTGGGGGGCTAGCAGCTCTCGAAGAATATAGTATGTTGTTCTTGTGCTTGTATTCCACCAGTGTACGAATGTGTCTGTTGTATAAAACCAGTGTCTTCTAAGTTTTTGTTGTGGTCGAGCTCGAATGGGAAGGGCTCTCCATTCTGGCAAGAATGATACGAGAAGCTGGGTGAAGTGGTGTGCTTTTCTCCGTACGTGTCGCTTGAGCATTTGGGTTGGAATTTCTAACCTCCAAATTAGCTCAATATAAACAAACTTCTTGGATTCAATCGTATCCTTCGTCGGGGGGAACAGAATTAATGAAAAATCTAGATTCTGAAGTTCAATGAAAACTCCGCAATAGGATTAATGATCCATTGAGAAATGGGATGGAAGTTCCATTTAAACAATATGAAAGAGCCTAATGCAGAGAAACATCCAAGATTTGCCTTTTTCCGACATCCGGTGCAAAGCAAGTTAGGATATTAACAAAGAACCATAGTACAACAAACACACAACATTTACAACCACTGCTCTCTAGTTCCGCATTCTAATGTAAGAGAAGCAAAACTGGGAAAACGACACAGGTAATGGACGACAAACCAACATTGATCTTTCTTCTGGCAGGGAAACTCTCATGGGGTTCAATCAGCACAGCACAGAATGTTAAAACAGAATATTCTATCACTGGCATAGTTTGCTCATCGTAGCCGCTGTGTGGTGAGCTTCTCACTCGGCACACTTTTCCTCTCTTCCCAAATCGGCATTTAGTAAACAGCACATGATAAAATCAATGGCTGGTTGCTAAGGCAGTCACCAAGAGACCAAGCACGAGAAATGGCTGAGCACTTGCCTGAAAAATATAGGGTAACATTTTATTTTCAAAATTCAAGTCTTTTTCTTCTTTCTTTCTTAAGTCATTGTATTCTCAAGTCCTAAGGACAAAAACAAGCATAAACTAGACAACCCTATAATGGAGAATATGAATAGACCGAGGGCGTATCCAACATCAGAGTCGAAAGGTCCAGCACGGGTGATGCCAGATCGGATCCCCGTGGTGACAGAATCAGAGTAGGGAAGATCTAAAGAGGGTATTTGATGTTCGGTTGAACAACTTTGGAGGTCCATGTTATGTCATGTGAATAAACTACAAAGAAATCTGTATGTGCTAATAAGATCGTGTACAGTGAATCGTACGTTTAAAGAAGCACTACTCAACGAACTTGCTTTTAGCTGTAAATCTTATTTTTATAAGATCCTGCTGGAACTCAACAAGGAAGACATACCTGATATTTGACATCATACTTAACAGGATCTTTGAGGAAATACTGAAACTGCAAGCACAAAAATTTATATTAACACTGGTTATATTCAAAATAACTAGAAAGGAACACCGGAACACCATTGTGTATAAGCAATGGTAAAGAAAACGATAAAGAGTATAAACATATACCAAACTCGTACTTATTACAATGAAAAGAAAGCAATTTAAGGTTCAACTTTCCACGACCACTATAGATTCTTTACCTGAAAAATGACTTGCGGTATTATCAAAGCAAGTAAGGCCAAGGCATAGTATGGTTTACCAGCTCCTAGCAGATAACCTGCAATCACAACTTAATTATTGGATAAAGAAGGGCTAATTTTTTACAGAATCTCAGAAACAAGAATTTATGTTTGACAACATACAAATAGAACAAGCTAGAAAAATGACGTACCAGCTATAGATATCTGAGTTATGTCGATAGCGCCAACACAGATCCATTTAGCAGTTTCAGCACCAAAAGCAACTGGAAGTGACTGCCCCAACAGCATTACCACACAGAAGGAAGTGACAACTACTTCTAATGAGCAAAAAACTGTTTCTAGCGTGGCAAGAATTCATATTACAAAAACAAAAGAGACATTAAAAATACCTGAAGTCCCATTGCTCTGTCTCCTTCAACACTTTTGAAGTCATTGACAATGGCAATACCCAGCTGAAATGTGATGTAGCAATAGTCAAATACTGGTGATTGGATCACCTGTTTAATAAACAATACGAGAAACTTCTCCTAAAATACATACCCCAGCTACGCTATACAAGAGAGTCAGAACAATTATGTCTGGTGTAAGTGTTCCGAATAAAGCTTGACCAGCCCACCTGTCAACAAGAGCTTATTGAGTTCAGACTAGTTATGAGGCATAATGGAAGTCCATAATTTTCCATGAAGGATGGACTCGTGCTTAATCAGTATATTGTATGAAACTTGCTGTCTCCTAACATTTTTGATATAATCCGTGGAGAGGGACTAAAGCTACAACCTGGATGGCTTTCCATACTAAAAGATATCTGACACCACAAACATGCAGTAATGATGAACATCCAATTTACAAAATGCTGGACTGTGAGTAATGGTCAACCAACAAAGTCCTAAAAATTCTCAGGGAAACATTTGGAATTGGTTAACCATTAGACATCCATTTGAGGAACTTTTTTGTACTCAGCATGCATCAGATATGTCTAGCATTCTTCATGTGCATCGTGCAAACAAAAACATACAACTACACAAACTTTTCTATTGATGGGAGGATAGTGAATAAATAATCTAACTGAAAAAGATGTATGTTAACAACTCCAGGACAAAATTTGAATATGTCTACAAGATTTTAAGCAAGGACAGTAAAGAATTGGCTATCACACCAGGGCAAACTGATATAACTTGCTCCCAGGGCAAAATTCCCAATCCATCCATTTTGTTTCAGCTGCATCAAAATTAGGGGTATTGTCAAGGTCTTAGCAAACTTTTGACTGCAACAAGAAGGAAAGTAGCATGCTTTGGCTTAATGAAAAGGAAGATCCAAGAAAAAGTACCTTTAAAGGTGGAGCAGAGTATATGTATGATAATAAGGATCCACCAAGAGCAAGGTAGAACACTATAGGGAAGTCATGGCCGGCCTATAAAGAACAAGGATTAAGAACTGACATTCATTTTCATACTTTTATAAGTAGTAACATGTAAGAAGCACTTAAATTACCTACCCACACATCTAAAATACCAGCCAAGCTAAGGCCTCCCAAAAGCAACAACCAAATTTGGGTAATGACCTGAGGCAATATTTTGAAAAAAAGAATGGTAAGTGAACAGGTGGTACTTATGTAAATACATCACAGTCGGCCAAATCACTCTGTCCCAACAAAGAGAATCAAAATTACATGCCTCATTCTCAGATATTGCCCCTGAAGGAATTGGACGATAAGGTTCATTTATTGCATCAATTTCTCTGTCATACCAATCATTAAGTGTCTGACAGATGAAACAATCCGAAAAGTGTATGTTAGATGAGTTTGAAGCTCTTATTCAGTCAAAGTGGAGCCCTAATTTATATTCCCATCTGCCGTACCTGTGTATAGCCAGTTAGAAAGGGGCCAGACATCATCATGCAAACGATTGATTTGGCAACATCCTCCAAGTTCCAGTGAAAGTTTCCTGCCATGTGAACGTCATTGAATCAAAAGACTTAAAGCACAAACACACGTACCTTAACACTATAAAGTTGGAATATAAACAAATTATCAGCATGTGAAAAATACTTGTATCCCACAGGGATCAGAGCACATAGCTTGATGGGTTTATCATGAACAGGAACTAGAGATCTCTCACAAGAATTTCAAACTACAGACATCATGGTCTATGAGACAGACATGACTAACTCTATGCCAACAGAGATGTATCAAGACCTCAGACGAAGACGAGTTGATATCTAGAATAGAAACACATAATGATTCACTTCCTGGCTGATTACTGACTATGCACACATAAAGGACTTCAAGACAGAATTGCTACACTAATAAAATGGTCAAATGAAGGATTACAAAATTGGTAATGAAAGATGCAACAGACTTCAAAAAATGAAAGGACAGTACCAGAAGCAGCAGCTCCGCAGACTACTCCCCATACCAGAGGAGGCCAAGTTACCGGCTTTGTAAGTTGAAGTCGGATCTTCCATTTATCCTGCAAAATACAAATCACAATGTATACTCTAGTTTAAAATGCTTTGCAAGGCTTTGTTCTAAAATACCATAATCCACTATAGAAACATAATAAAATGCTGAGAAAGACATGCCTAAAACAACTAATCAAACTTTACCCTTAAGTTTATAAAAGTTTAACTTGAAACGTGGATAAGTCAAACAATTCATAGCAAAAAAATTGTAAATTATCCGGTTTAAGTTATGCGGAGATAACTCTAAATTAATTTCAGAATTATATAGCTCACAGTTCCTTGCGCCGCTCCTTTAATGCCAAGAAGCTGGTTGAAATTCGAACCACCAGCGGCCGGCGCCTTATCCGGTGCCTGAGATTTAACTGCTGCAGACACAAATATTTAAATCAAAAATTGAAACCCAACCCCCTCATTATAAATCGCTCTTCAACGGGTCTGCCAGTAACTGTATTACAGTCAGCTTAAATTTTTCTCTAGCAACCAAGACTCAATCGTAACACCAACAAAAAATGAAAAGCATTGAAGCTCAGAAGACCTTCGTTTGCATCGGTCTCCGTCGCTCTAATCGTGAGTCTCCGCCCTGAGAAGTTAAGAGAATTTCTCAGTACCGGACAATATGACAACATAAGCTCAATAACTGAATCCAATACTGCCGTTTGGTCTGTGAGAAAAAAAAAATTGTAAGTAGAGCTAGATTTTTTGAATGCCATAAGAATGAGGTGGACATGAACCGGCTGTCTAAGATTCTAAATTTTCATTTATTGTAACTTCGTTTTTTCCCGGGAACCAAACGAAGCATTAATGAGCGAGGGAACTCACTGGTGAACGAAACGGCAATCGGCGTCAAAAGGGACCGAGTTCGAATTCTGTTGGAGTTGCTACTCGATAAACAAACCGAAGAAACTGTGTTCAGTACGGACGCCATAAAGGATTGAGCTTCTGAAGCTAACGGAGAGAAAGAGCGACTGGGGGGAAGTGAAGGGAGAGCGCCACTGGCAGCTGAGCTTATGGGTTTAGTTGATAACTTTTTGGGTTAATGTCCTTTTTAGTCCCTAGGTTTTGGGGCGGTGTTCTTTTTAATCCCTAAGTTTTATTTTTGTTCAAAACAGTCCCTAGGTTATTTACGTTTGTCTTTTTACTCCTTCCGTCCAATTCCGTCACTCCCGAGCCCAGTCAGCTAACGGCGGGACACGTCACACCCATTAGAATATTGCCACGTGTACTATTTTTTTTTTTAAAAAAAATTCCACTTGGGCAAAACGTAAAAAAAAAAAACCAAAGGATGTTCCCGTGGCCACCTCCCCGTCGCCGGGGTGGCTCCCGCCGAGAGGGGTGGAGGCGAGCCACCCCCTCCCCCTGAAATGGGGTGGCCGGGAGCCACCCACCCCAGCAGGGAGCCCAGATCTGGGTTCCCCGTCGCTCGGTGGTGGCCATGGAGGCCACCCTTCGCCGGCGACGGGGAGGTGGCCACGGGAACATCCTTTGATTTTTTTTTTAACGTTTTGCCCATGTGGAAATTTTTTTTTTAAAAAAAAAAAATTAGTACACGTGGCAATATTCTATTGGGTGTGACGTGTCCCGTCGTTAGCTGACTGGGCTCGGGAGTGACGGAATTGGACGAAAGGAGTAAAAAGACAAACGTAAATAACCTAGGGACTGTTTTGAACAAAAATAAAACCTAGGGATTAAAAAGAACACCGCCCCAAAACCTAGGGACTAAAAAGGACATTAACCCTAACTTTTTCCACCAAAACGTTTGAATATTAACAAAACGGCATCTTTCTGGTGTGTGTCGTCCTACTCGGATTCAGGGCCGGCTCAAACCAAATGGTGCCTAAGGCCAAATAAATTATTAGGCTTTTTTATATAAAATATTTAAAATTATCTGAAAATTATTAAATTTAATATAAAATATTTAAAGTTCCCATTAATTATTTTTTATGAGGTACTCATACATAACATCAAGCCCCATTACTAGAATAATTAAGAAATTTATAAGACATTTTTTTCTCTTTTTAAAGTTCAAAAATATCTAAAAAGAGATTAGGAGGCCTATAAGAAATATATCAGTCAACTTGAGATCAAAAAATATAAAAATATTGCATCTTGCCATTTTTTTTAGCTCAGATGTCTTTTTATTCTTGAATAATCTATAACAAAAAATATTTTTAATCTTTATGGGGCCTTAGCTCAGGGATAAAAAAATATAAAATATTACATCTTGCCATTTTTTTAGCTCAGTTGTCTTTTTATTCTTGAATAATCTATAACAAAAAATAAAAAATAAAAAAATATTTTTAATCTTTATGGGGCCTTAGCTCAGGGTGAGGCCTTAGGTCACAGCCTAGCTTGCCTTACCCTTGAGCCGGCCCTGCTCGGATTACAGTTTATTCTATTACGTGGCATCATCCGATTGAATCTCCTTTAATTTTTTTACACCAGGCGTGAGACAGGCCAGGGTTACATGAACAGTGTTTAATTTTTTCCCCCGAGTTAGGTTAGTGGAATAATATTTGCCTAAAAAAAGAAAAAGAAAAAAAGGGTAGTGGGGTAATAATACAAGATTCGAATCCCTCGTTTTAATAAACCATTGAGCCTTTTTGAATGATATCTTTCACATGGTTTGGTTCGTTTGCTTGCACTCGCACGACGGCAGTAAATAATCTAATCGCACTATTGGAGGTACTTGATTCGAGTATTTATGGATACGTTGCAAACGAGAGGGACATTCACTTGCAAATAATTCATGGAGGGTCCTGAATCGGAGTTCAAATTTCTTCACTCCGCAGGTTTGGCCTGCTTTACTTTAAAAAAAATAGAGAGGCACATTCATTTTAGCATTTGTAATTATTGGCTATTTTAAGTCCCTTATATTATTTTTTATTAGGGTTCAATTTCTATTTTTGGAGGAATCGAAGTCCGAGTTATAGTTTGATTTGTTGAATATGCAATATTTTCTTTTAAGGATTGAGAGTTTCTATAACTCTCTATTTGAATTGTATGGTATAATTTAGATATAGATAGACACAACAGGTGGACTCTATTTTAAGGCTCATGTTGACCGAAACTTTATATTATGTAGAGGATTGCAAAGGATCTTAATCCGTCATTCTTGATCCCATAATAGATTAAAGTATTATAATTGTACAAGCTCTAATTTCTTATTTGAAAAATTAGTTTGTACCCGACTTTTGTATATATACTCATACATATTTAGCATAATTGAGAAACTTACTTAAAAGACTGTGGAGTACAATAATAAATTTCGAACACTTGAATGATCCCACAATCTAAGCAGGGACGAAACTGGATTTTGCTTTTGGACGAGAAACTATAATATGATAAATTTTAGATGGTCAATGAAAAAAATTAAAAACTAAAGTTTAAATTTTAAATTTTAAAAAATTTCCTTAATTATTGGAGGAAATGGTGTTATTACATAATAGTCCTATCTAGTAGTCAGTAGGTTGGAGTTTCCTAGATTAGGTACCTCTAGATGCTAGTGTTATTTGTTTGCCAAAATTTTAGAGAATATTCTCAAAATTTTGTGAATCTTTACTTTATTTAGATTTATTGGGGTTTGTGAAAAGTAGAGTGTGTAGGCGTAAAAGTTAAAAATTTTGGAGTTATGTTTGACTTGCCCAAATTGTTGGGACCCCAAAAATTCAGCTAAACAAACAAGTAAATTATATTACACTCGGTTAGAAAAAGTTGTAATCTCTAATCTTGTACTCATATTTTAAATCTCTGTTAATTAAAAAAAAATCGGAGATAAAACGATATTTATTTTAAAAATATCATATTTTATTTATTATTTTACAATTCGATATTTTGTAAATATTGTATCTCTTTTTGTCTAGAATACAACTATTTTAAATTTTACTTGCTATGATTAATTTAGGAAACCAATTATATTGTCGCATAAGTTTCACAAATATAATACTAATTTAATCTTAGTGTTAACAGAGCCCTAATCAAATTCTTGGTTAAATTAAACAGTTATAATGGAATTATTTACTCTGCCTAACTAAAATCAAAAGACAACCTAACCTATTTTATAGCTGACATAATGCAATTATAATGATTTGATGATCGTTAAGACTCACAAAAGTTTTTATTTTATATTACGTAAGATATTTTTTCCTTTCTTTTTTTCAAGGTGACTCACTTTAAGCCGTATTATGTTGACTATTAAATGCAACATCAGTGGCGGAGTCAGGATTGAAATCTATGGGCGTCGAACTTTAAAAGTAAAATTACAAGAATTTTTTTTCTTTCGTAATGCAAAAAATTGTCTTAGAGATACAATGTCAACAATTAAGGACTAAAAATATTAAAAATATTAGAATACATATACCGTACTATATACTGCAACTGAAAGGTGACAATTGTATTCTACGATTTTGCATCTTCTGAAAATATTGCAAAATAGTTTCGTTCTCAATAGTTTTACAAAATTTTTGCTCGATGTACACTATCATGCAATCATTCATCCAGTCATCTCTCATCCTATTACGCAAATCACTGTTGATGATCTTCATCGCATAAAACACTTTCAACGGTTGCAGTCGTAACTGATAAGACCAATGATAACTCAATAAGTCGATAAACTAATAGAAACAAAATATTCTTTTTTGTCTCAAACGTCTTCACAGCAAGACCTTCAACATCTTGAAGCCCAGAAAAAACATCATTTCTTCTAACATCTCTAATATATATATTAAACTGATTTTTAAGTATCAATTTATAACCCGTTAATTTCTTGTTTACCATTGTAATAAATTTAATTAACTATCTTGTGAGGAACTTGGCAGCACTGATCAAGAAGAAATTCACAGACAATATGAACAAAAAAAACACCAATTCACCGAGAAAACTTCATGGTGAAAAATTCACAGCAAAACAATATATTAGCAGACAACAGACTGCATATAAATTGAAATTACAGACTCATCAACCAAATTCCAATAACTCAATAAAAATTACTGAAAATCTATTTCACATTGCATAAAATCCTAAACTACTAAAACAAAATAACCGAAAAAGGGAAAGAACGAAAACTCACCAATCCGGCAATCCGAGAGACTATCTTCGATTCTTCAATCAATGGGTATCGGGCCTAAACCAACTAATAAGAAATAACAAATAAAAATAAAAATTACACATAAAATTTTCTTTTAAACGGAGGAATGTGTATCGACCGGATGAATTATATATTCATGTAGGTTGGATGCCTCTATCACCATCTCTCTCTTAGAAGGAGAACTTTCTCCTCTTCTTTTGGTTTGATACTACAACAAAATAAACAAATTTCGGAATAAATGTTTTTCAGGTTCTCTAAAGTGTTCTATTGGCAAAAATCAATATTTCCGCAATTTCTGCTTTCATATGTGGAATGCGAACTCGTCTTAGTTCTTATACATCTCGAAAGGGGCATTTGACTCTCTTTCGGATTAGGAAGCAATTATTATGTTTAGTTATTTATTGATGCTTTTGCATTTCGAATTGCTAAATACTATAAAAATCGATATGATAAATATTGATGTACGAAAATTTGTTATCATTTGATGGGTATGAAATTTTCAGCCCACCCGACAGACTCGACCCAACACACCAAAATAAAAAGCCTAGTGGAGAAAAGCCCCAAAGTGGGTTCGTGGGAGAGGTCAGAAAGATCTCCATTACGAAGAACTGCTTCCCATTAGCCAAAAATAACTTCCATCTGCAGAGGAACCTTCCTCCACCAGCGTCCTGTCAACCACTTCCGTATGTGGCAAGGGAGAACATGATACGTCCTCTCTGACACTCCTATAAAAAGCCATCTTGTACATATTATATAAATACACGAAAATGACATCTTTGAAATCTATTGGCAAATTTCTTCTTTATATATACTTAGAAAATTCTGACTTTAAGTATTGAAGCTCCGTTCACTCTCTCTCTCCCCTCTTGCAGGTTTCCCTATCTAGGCTTTCAAGGCAGTCTATCGTTCATCTATTGGGACAGATTTTTTTGATATCATCACAATTAAATTTTAAAATGAGAATTGAGATTAAAGAACTTTAATGTATCTCTCTGACTAGGTGAGGGGCTGAACGAGGCCCTGCCAGCTGGTCCATGAGGCATATCAATTGCTGATCGCGAATTCGCGAACTTTTGGACCCATGGACCTACCCTGGGCCTAAACTTCGAGCGTACAAGCTTTCGTAGAGCTACATGGTCGAGACTTGGGCTAACTCACTTGGAGCCCCTGGCCCTCATAAATCACATCTGAAAACAACCTATAATAAGCAGAAATGAAAAACAAACAGAAGTAGAAAAAAGCTAGTTCAGCTGTGCTTAGTGCTGCATAAAGTGAACTTCTATGGAAAAAAAAAAACAAAGTTATGCACGATGAGGGCTCTGAGCTTCAAAGGAGACAATCTTAGACACAAGATAATATAAACTTGTGACCGAAAAGAAAGAACGAAAGGACCTCCACCTTATCTTAGGTACTAGGTTTATAGGGTAGGCGTTCTTTTTAGACAATTTATTTCCACGAGCTTGTCTTTTCTTTTTCTTTTTCGTTTTCGCAGTACCATAAGGGAGTTTTCATTGGAGAAGGTTGAGCAGATTGTTCAGACTCCACTAACCCTCCTTTTTGGGATGAATGGAATCCTTCAAGTTGGTCATGTTCTAAAATGACTTAACACATGGACATTCTATTGAAGCAGCATTCGAACCTACCAATAAACAGGATTACTGCATGATTCCTGGAATGGTTCTGTACCATTTTGGATATTGGGTTCGGGCAGCCTCTTCGTCTGGAACATCGAGGGGTTGGTATATAGTACTTTGCCGGTACAAGCAAGATGCTCGATCCCCCCACTGCTCCTACCAAAAAATTCCATCTCTTTCCTCCTCTCTTGCTTTTGTTGCAAGCTTCACGCAAATGAAAATCAGATTCCTATGCTTCAATGGAATGTGATTCCTGAATTCAGAATGCTCGACGGCTCTCATCTACCACTAGTTCTAGTCAAGTATCAACGTCAAAAACCTCAGAAATGATCTAAAAGTGGAATTTCTGGTTGGATTTCCCACGATAAAAAGGAGTGATCACGGATTCGGTCCCGACAGTACGGGGCCGGATACGTCCGGACCCACGGTCGGGATCAAATCCCGTGTCGTCGGGATGTACCGGTCGGGAAGAATGGACGTGAGCCGTCCATTCTCGCGGGATTCGATCCCGACCGTGGGTCCGGACGTATCCGGACCCGTACTGTCGGGACCGAATCCCGCTCCTTGGGAGATGCCCTGGCTATCTGTCAAGAAATCCATCTTTTAGGTCAACACGTGTCGTCTTGTTGTAAAGACCTTTTTAATGTGTTGTTTTACGGAATCACGAGGTGAGGTGGAGAGATTGAATTCGGTGAAGAGAGGTTCAAATAATCCCTACACCGCTAAAGTGGGGTCTATCTATAACGATCGTCGCTAAAGGTACCACCTTTAGCGGCATTTTGTGTAAAACACTGCTAAAGAGGGTCTATAGCGGCGATTATTGACTGTCGCTATAGACCCCCTTTAGTGACGTTTTTTGCAAAAAGTCACTACAAACACCCTTTAGCGGCTTTTTTAGCGACAATCACTAAAAAACCGCCGCTATAGACCTGTTTTTTTTGTAGTGTTAGTTAAATTAGTTTACTGATTAGTGACCAATATTTTGTAGTTGGTCATTAAATATTATGAACATAGATTAAAAGATCATACAAAACTAACATTATCATAATCATATGATAGTGATGTTTTGATTAAATGATCAACATTTTATTCCATTCAATTCAACTATCCAATTTGTAATATTTGTAGATTTTTTTTTTCAAAATGTAAATTTGTATTATTTGTAGATTTTATTTATATGTTTATTTGTAATTTGTAATTTATAATTTTGTATCATTTTTCTTTCATTAGTGTATGTATGTGATTTATTAATTTAATGCAATTGAAACAATTATAGAATTGTAATATGTAAATGAATTAAAAAGTATTGGATCCAACATCCAATCTAGCATCCAATTAAATTTTGTCATTTTGGATCCGACATCCTCTTTAAAAACTTGCCTAAAAAATCAAGTCTAAGGCTAATTGTATAGTAACTAATAAGCCCAGAATCATATGCCCGAAAAATTGAAATTTTGGGCCCAAAACGGGATTGTCGAATTTCCGACAACTGCCAGATCAGAACCGGAGGCCAATATAGGTCACCGGTTATTATTGGTACCGGAGCTGGAATTTCAAATTCCGGCTCCGATAATACCGATACCACCCTTAACCCAAGGTGGGTGGCCTTAGCCTTATCTTATCTGTAGCGCCGAATGATTTGGTTGAGCATCCTCAAATGGAACACAACGGTACTGTTTTGTATTGCAGAAGTAATATAATTCGGCCCCATGTTTGCCGTATTGCATAAGTAATTTGGTCCCCTCACTGGCAGTGACAGAGTCAGGAATGAATTTGAAGGGGAGTCAACTCCTATGATGACATAATTTTTTTACTACATAATGCAAAAATATGTCATATAGTTAAAATATTGAAAATTAAGGATTAAAATTAAATTCATTTGGTATTACAAATAATGAGGGCGCTGATATGAAAATACATCATGACAAAAAAGTGAGTTTTTCACATGACAAATAGTTTATTTGGTTAGCCAACTCAATTGAATTATGGTAAAGGTACAATGATAATGACGGTATATATTTTTTTGGGTAATAATGGTGCTTTATGTTAGTAGTCAAAGTTATTTGAAAAGATACAACAATTAGTTTGTACTATTAATGTTAATTATGTATAAATCTTAAAGCAGAGCTGTTTAGCCTCTGCAACTTGCAGTGCTCTTATCTTTACTTTTCTTTTAACAAGTGAATAAAAAGAGATGACATGTTCAAATATTCGACCTCTAAAATGGTACAGAGTGCAGATCCAATAAAATATCAAAAGATTGAACATGTCCTCTTAAAAATTTCAATTACCTCAAGCGTACTTTTCAGTCCACAAATAACATCATAACAAAAAGCAATATCAAGATCTTACAAGAACTAAAGATCTTAAGCTAAAATCAACACGTATTCATATATATATTGTGTGTATAAAGTTAAATCAGTGAGAATTAACATCAAAATGAGATTTTATTTAAGGAAATCAATCACTTTGATCGCAAATCAATCCATTGGACTTTAAGGGGACCAACTACATGAAACATATTAGTTATAAAAAATAACAATTTTTTTTTTTAAAAAAAATCAACGTTTTGCACCCCCTACTCCCTCTGCCACTACTTACTGGTATCACGGATCATTGAGATAAATAAACAAGGAACTCAAATGATATTCAAAAAAATTATTGCAAATTTGTTAATTTTTTTCTTTAAAAAAAGGCTATTAGGGATTGATCATGATCATGAAGCCATGTTCTATAAACTCGAAAATTCTACATAGTGCAGGACCACTAGAGTATAATGGAACTACCGTGATTCAAACTTTCTTACAGCCCGCACACCACTAAACCATCTGGTGGTTGTAAATTTGTTAATTAGATATGAACCATTATTATATGTATTAATTAAATTTAGATTATTGATAAAATTCATTAATATGTTGGTGACATCACCTTGTAGGGGTGTTCACGGAAGTGTTAAAGCCGACTCGACCCGACATTCCGAACCGAACCGAACGAAATCGGGTCGGCTTTTCGAATGTTCGGGTCGGGTGTCGGAACAAAATAAATTTTTCCGTAAATATCGGGTCGGGTGTCGGAATAGGGAAAAAATTTCGAAGTGTTCCGACCCGACCCGTGATATATATAAATAAATATATATATATATATATGTGTGTGTGTGTGTCATTTAACACTAGTTTTGATACACATTTTAACACAAAAATTAGATAAAATAGGCTAAAAGTTAGTTGGGCCTAATGAAATAGCCCTTACATTGAGTTGAAAAATTGGCATACCTCATAAAAATTGGGTAAAATGGGCTAAAATGAATTGGGCCGAATGAAATAGTCATTAAATTAGCTTTAAAAAATGATTTTGGGCTTATCGGCCCATTCCGAATTTCGACCCGATTTTCCGACCCGTTTTCCGCCCGGAATTACCCCTTCATTCGGCTCGGGTCGGAAGCCTTTTTTCTCTTCCGTTTTTACCCGGGTCGGGTGTCGGAAATAAAAATTTCCGACCCGTCGGGTCGGGTGTACAGCCCTATCACCTTGTATTAATACACGAAGCTTTATCACCATGCATACTCTTAGAAAGACGTCCAAATTAACAAGAGAGACCAAGTGGTTTTTTCGCCATGCATATATGATGCACACTTTCTTCTACACGCCCTTTATATACATAACTCAAGAAAATGCAGTAACCAAAACAGCGGTAAATTCCAAACAAACTTGCTTAATTTGTCATAAATTTTGAAATATCTACACAAATGGAAAAATTGAAATTTTGTTCCAAATTACCTTTCTTATTGAAAGTACAGGCTAGTGGATTAATGTGATCAATTAAAGACATGCAGGACCTCAACTAACTGTCCTGTTGTCATCCTTTAAAGGAGAGAGATTTTGAAACTCGTGTTTTCCTTCCACGTTTAACGTAAGGTACGTAAAGGTCGACGGAGACGACTAAATCAGCTTCAAAGCAATTAATTAATTTACCTTTCAATCATCGATCGCAACTCATTTAAGTGGCAGATCATGTATAATATTGCAGCCTCTACTTAAAATAATTAACATTACAATTTTGTCACATTCTCGTTGCTCTTTTCTTGTATTTGCACTATATATAATGGACCTAATATTTACGTCGAAAACACATCACTTGTTTTGTTCATGACAGAAGTCAAATATATATGACCCATATTATTTGTTTGTAATTCATCTTTCGGATGTTCATGGAAATGTCAATCTTGTCGTATATCACCTGCTAACTAGATAGAGACGCTTTACCTAATCATTGAAAACGTTAACGACGTTCCCCTTCCAGCCCTTTTCATCCGTTTTGAGCTTCTACTTCTACTTCTATTTCCATGCTCCTAGCTCGGATCTAGTTGGCCCCTACAGAAATATAACAAAGTGTCATCCATGCATCTAATTTGTACCATATTTTTATGTTAGCTACCCCTAGCCTGCAGAAGGCTAGAAGCCAGAGTCATGTAGCTCAGCGGCATATATAAGAACCACGTAAAGTTCCAAGCTCAAAACAATTAGCTGGGTAAAAACTAATTAGAATTAACGCAGCTAATTAAGGGACCAACATACTGCTTGGACCATAACGATCTAAAACATGCAGCTGATGAAAAACTCAGAAATTATCTTCATGATTACTATAGTACATTCTATTTCCATGCTCCTAGCTCCTGGAACGCTAGCTCAACGGCTGGGGAGTCATCTTCATAAGCTTGATGTATGAAGTTCGAGTCACGACATGATTGTTACATAGTTGTGTGGGGTTGATACTCTTATTGTTGAGTGAGTCCTAGACTAATTGTGCATATATAGGACTGTAGCTAGTTTTGTGGGTACCACTTAAGGAAAGACTACCTTGCGAAACTAGTCACTACAAGAAAATGAGGCTATAACAACCAAATTTTTTCCACCAACTAAATGTGGTTGCCAATAGTTGATTTTTGGCAACCAAATTTCAGAGCTGTTGCTATTGAGACTTTTAGCAACAAATTTAAGATGATAGCTATTTTTTGGTCGAAATAGAATATTAGCAACTAGATGATTGATTGCTAAAACTTAAACAATTACAACCAATATTTTTGTTGGTCGAAATAAGATATTTAACAACCAAATGATTGGTTGCTAAAAGTTAAACAATAGCAACTAATATTTTTTTGTCGAAATTTGATATTAGCAACCAGATGATTGGTTGCTAAAAGTTAAACAATGATAACCAATATTTTTTTTTGTCGAAATAGGGTATTAGCAACCAGATGATTGGTTACTAAAAGTAAAACAATGACAACCAATTTTTTTTTGTCGAAATAGGTTATTAGCAGCCAGATGATTGATCACTAAAAGTTAAACAATAGCAACTAATATTTTTTTTGAAGAAATAGGATATTAATAACCAGATGATTAGTTGCTAAAAGTTAAACAATGACAACCAATATTTTTTTGGTCGAAATAGGATATTAGCAACCAAATAATTGGTCAAAAATGCATTTTTTTGTAATTTATTCTTAGACCCCATTTATATTAGAGACAGCCCTGCTTAGATCACCCCAACCACACCTTTGCTCACATTAAGGTTGCGGTGGACCATTGTGATTATTGTCACTGCTGTATATGTAGCTCGCTGTAATATTTTATGTAAAGTTTTCAACAAGAGAAGAATTCAGTCAAAGAAGGCAATAATGTTGTATTGATCCTCCGACTGGCCCCAGCACCCAAATAATTGAAGTAAAAGACAAAGAAGAACCATGCAAAGCCAACATCAACTGAATTGAAAATCCAAACGCAAAAAGTAAAAAAGCAAAGAAGAAACGCAGAGTCGCAGCAAGTGAATTGAAAATTCAGAGAAAGCAAGTGAAAGACAAAGAAGAACGTAACCATATATGCAGAGGCAACGACAACGGAATTGTAGATAAAGGAAGCGTCTGATCATCTTGGTCTATTCAGTAATTGATCTGTCGATTTTCTTTTGAAAAAAATTGCTTAATCTTTGCGTCGATTTCGCGCGTAGCCAATAAGCGAGAATATTCTCTTAATATTAATTGCCATGCACGAATCTAATTGTTATATGATCCGTCTTCATGCATGCGTACAGGCTGCTGTTTTTCGTCAAGGACGTCGCTGCAGAAGATATACGATAAGGAAATGCCACATTCCCCCACTAGGAGGCACTGTACAAGAGCATATCCTTAACTAACTTCAGTACGTATTCCCTTTCAGCTTCTCTTCCAAAACCATAAATCTCTATATACGAATTATAGCTGATTGTATTTTCCTTTATTTTTATTATTTAAAACGTAGAAGTACCGAATTATAAGACCCAAAGTACGTATGAGTATATATATATGAGTACTCACAGATCATTAGCAAAATTACTACGGTAATTAGTGCCATTAACGTGTGCATTAACATAATTTCTTTCGGAAAATAAAAGACTTAGGAGGTAAGGCCTCTACACAGTTCTTAGTAAAAATATATGAAAGGAATAAAAAGTTGTGTAAATTTTTTTAGTATTGGCATTTAAACTTCGTGAACAAAGTCTTTGTCATATAAGATTCCTGAGACTAAAGAGACTGAAGAGATTGAAGATAAATATGTTTACATAAATTCTAGAGGAAGTTTTCAAAGTCATGATGTAGATTTATAAGTTTCTTGAAGTTACTAATATGCTTGCCAAGCTGTGCAGAAAAATTTGGCAGAACCTATTCACCTCTCCTCTAAGTTCAGTTATTTTAATTTTGAGTCTTGAACCTCCTTGTTCAAGTTGTATTTGAGAATCTACATTCTTTTGGTAACAAGAAAACAAACACAAGATTATATAAAACAATTTTGCGAGATTATCGTGACCACCATTCTAGAGTCTCGATTTTACGGATTAAATTTTAGGGATAAATATAACATCGATCCCTGTGGTTTACTCAAAAATCAAATAAGTCCTTAAATTTTAAAACATATAAAATTAGTCCTTAAAGTTTAATATCTATCATGACTTTAGTCCATCCGGAACCCTTCAAATGTGAATGATTTCAAACTTTAAAGACTAATTTTATGTGTTTTAAAATTTAAGGACTTATTTGATTTTGGGTAAATTATAAAGACCGATATTGTAATTATCTCTAAATTTTAACGTTATTCATATGAAAAGACCTTATATTTTATTTTCGAGTAAAAACTCACACTAAACTTGCTTAGGGTGCGTTTGCACCAAAAATATCACAATATTTTTCACCAACTTACAATAAAATACTACAATATAATCTCTCTCTCATCAAAAATTATAAAAAATTACAAAAAGTATAAAAATTATCTATCTCTTCACTTTTCAACTAAACTAAATACCAACACAAAATTCAATACCAAAAATTTTTCAACACAAACACAACCTTAAATAATTTCGGGCAATATTCCTCCTTTAACACGTGTTGGAGGAACATGCGTGGCATTTCTCTCTGTACGTGTATATATATACGTATGGAATATGGATAACGAAAATGACTCACACTCCACAACTCCAATAACACGAACACCAATGCTAGGCCCTCCTGGCCCACTTCCCCTACCCGACAAAGGTTTTCCACTCTCCCCTGTCCCCACCTTTCTCTTTTAAAGTAGCGTTTGTTTGTTAAAAGAATTTAGAAAAAATTTTAATTTTTTTTTAAATTTAGATATCAAGATTTATTGAAATCTGTAAAAAGTTTAAAAATTGTATATATTATAAATTTTAAAATATATTTAACTTGCTCTAAATTTTTAAATCTCAAAATATTAAATAAACAAACAAAACAACCTTAATCAAAACCAAAAGCCATACCTGAAAATTTCAAATATATATAAGTAAAACCCAAATCATACTGCATATTTAAATAGAAAAAGCGGCTTCAAGGAAAAAGAAAAGAAAAGAAAAAGCGGCGATAATACGAAGCAAAACACTTTCAAGTGTCCAAAAAGTTTAGAGTCTGTTCGGTTACGAAATATTTTGAGAATTTTTTGTATTTTGAGAATTTTTAGGTGATATTAATTTTATTAACATGCGTGCAGTAGTTATTTTTAAGTGATGTTAAAAACATGTTCGGTGTATTCTCAAGATTAAAAAAAATCTTGAGAATTCAAATAAATCAAACAGGCCCTTAGTTAGAAAGAAAAAAAAGTGTCCAAAAAGTTTGTGCTCTGAAAACAGTCCAAAAGCTGAAAACCAGAGTGAGAAAGCGGCATATCGAGAGAGAGAGAGAGACGTGGCTCGTCGCTTTGCACGCGATATATACAGGAGGAAGTCTCAGTTACTCCGATTAAAAAATAAAACAGAGGTTCTTCTCTGCTCTCCCCCTCTGCTACACACTGCTTAGTAGGGTTTCTCTATCTTCCTCGTCTTTTTATCACTTTCACGGGAAACAACTAATACGTCGATAAGATTGTGGAAGGGGAAGGGACTGAGTGAGTGATTAATGGACAACTATGCGCTGCATTTGGCCGTGGCGGCGCTGGTGGGCGCTTCTGTGGTGGCCGTTTCGGCGTATTATATGCACCGCAAAACCCTAACGCAGTTGCTGGAGTTCGCAAAGACGGTGGAGAGGGACAGGGAGGATAACTCGGACATCGACTCGCCGCAGCAACTGAAGAAGCGGCGGGCCCACGGGCGCCGGAAGGGGAACGGCTATTACCGGCGTGGCTCTGCGTCGCTGCCGGACGTCACGGCAATATCTGGCGGAATCGACGTCGTGGAGGAGAAGCGCAACGGCTCCCTTCACGTGGACGGGATTCCGGCTGGATTGCCCAGGCCCCACACTCTTCCGGAAGGTATGCCTCTCTCGGATTTCTCTCCAGGAGAGTGATCACGAGCTCTTAAAGAATTCAAATATTCTCGTTATGCTTTTGATTGTTAGGATTATAATGTTTCGTATTAGAAAAGGAATTTGAGGAGTATTTACGCGGCAATAGCGCCTTTCTTGTACCTACAATAACGAACAGGATTAAGGATTTGATCTGCATTATATTCAATAGTTCATCTCAAATTTTATTGTATGGATCTGAAGGATCAAAATGGAAATGTTTGATGAATTCGTTTGGCGAACCAGGGGGCAATTGATGTTATATTAAGGCTGGAAGGAGTTTCCATGGAGCAGATAATCATGAGATTGATGTGTTTTATTGTGTAATGTTTTTAAAACCATAATAGTCAGTGGAAGTGTATAATAAAAGTGCACATCATAGCGCTCATCCCTATGGAGAATTGGGATGATGTGTAGCTGGGTATTGCACGACTGGGATCCCTGTCTGATGGTTCATGACAAATCTTCGAGTGTTTCTGGAGTAATTTGCCCGTGTATCGGAAACTTGGATGGCTTTGTTGATGTAAACTCCTTGCCGTTTATGAATTGAAGCACTGAGTAAAATTTTTATTTCACCGTATGGTTAACGGTAGCACGCTGCATATGCTGGGGGAGAACTGCATCCTTCGTATTCTGTACCTTTTCACTTGTTCAAGTGTTTGATAGGATATGAAATAGAGCAATTCCCCTTTGTTTCTTCTAGTTCCCTCTGGCCAAACACCCTTGTCGTCATAATCTCAAATTTCCATGTTTTCTTGTGTTGGGTAGCATGGGTCTTTGCGGTTGGTATGTGATATGAATTAAGCGATTGCGGACTGCTTGTGTTCATAGCAAGATCAGCTTGTCTGTTATTTGGTTTGGAAATTGTCTAGCAGCTCACTGTTTACGAACCTCCATTTGTCGGTTTCGAAATCTACTTGCCTGTTTGATACTTGTATATTTTTGCACTACATGCTTAATTTTGGTCAACTAATAGCCTGACCTGCTAAATTAATTGCGTTCACTGCAAATACTACCAGGTCATAATTTTCTCTTTTCCTTCACGTTAAAAAAGATGAAGCTTAGGAGATGTTCGTTTTGGTGAGATTTTGAAAATTTGAAGTGTTTTGAGAATTTTTAGGTGATGTTAAATTTTATTGGTATGGGTGCAGAAGTTGTTTTGGTGTATTGGTATTTGAATATGTTCGGTTTGTAAATTATAGCATTCATGTGTATCCTAGAATACAAACCAAAACGAGCATCCCCTAAATTACCCAAAGAAAAATGATGAAGCTTTTAATCGAAAGAGAGAAGCCTTTACAGGATGGGAGGGAGATCCTTAATGGAGGGAGAAAAGAAGAAATGCTATTTAAAGGAAACGAAGGCTAAGATAGAATAGTGTCCTTCACGGGGAGAATGATTTGTTGTCTTATGGCAGAATATCTACCAACAAGTTCTGCTACCTCAGAATCCAAAGAAGTGGCTTAATTAGCAGACCAAGTACATAATTGATCATTTCGAGGAATCAAAATTTTATCATTCTTTTCCCTTTTCTTCGTCACTTGGCTGTATTATGGCCAATGATTTTTTGACGTTGAAAAACATTCCTCGCCTGCTTTCAATATTCTATTTTGAAACACTAAGTCCTCTGGTCCTTGGAAAGTAAACAGAATTTGTTAGTGTGCTTCCTGTCTTCTGTATTTGATGCATTTCTTTGATGATGTATTTGGAAACTTTTCTGTATCAGGGAAATCTCCTTTGCATGCAAGTTCAACCAAGAGAACTGGTTCTCTTATCAGAGCAATTTCTCCTAAGTCTCCTAGTGCTAGTGCCTTTGAGAGTGTAGAAGGGTCAGATGACGAAGATGACATACCTGATGATGTGAAACTAGATACTACTTATCTACACACCAACGGAAATGCTGTGAGTTTATTATGCACTTATAAAAGCACATTCTATCACATTATGGAAACCTCCATTTTTCCTCTCTCCCTCTATCTGAAAACTTTTAGATACAATGACTTTACATCCTACACGTGTTGGTATTTTCTCTCTTCTGAAATAAACCTTCACTGAGAAGCTGAAGGGTTGCCTTTGTACCTCTTTTGTGCAGGGACCTGAGTGTAAAACCCTATATGAAAATTTGCCAGACCACATCAAGGTCAATGCAGAGCAATTGCCTATTGCTGCTACTAGTATGATTCGATCACATAGTGTGTCTGGTGACCTGCATGGTGTTCAGCCTGACCCAATTGCAGCTGATATTCTGAGGAAAGAGCCAGAACAAGAAACTTTTACCCGACTTAAAATATCCCCAACTGGTATTGACCGCCTGTAATTTGCATTTTTTCTTTAAACTACCTTCAGATATATAATATTGTTTACTTTAGTTAGGAAATATAAATTGATTTGCATTTACACATTTACACACCCTTTTCTTTTAGTCTTGTTGCTTTCAATGTTGCCAACCATATAATAGTGTCTGCACATACAGTATAGAGGATTGGGTCTCATGAATGTTAATTTTTAAAATCTGTATATTTTACCAGAGGTGCCATCACCCGATGAAGTGGAGGTCTATATAGTTCTTCAGGAATGCCTTGAATTGCGAAAAAGATATGTGTTCATGGAAGCAGTGGCCCCATGGGTAAAAGAAGTAATATCTGATCCAAGTACTCCAAAGCCTAATCCTGAGCCATTTTCTTATACTTCTGAGGGAAAGTCTGATGTGAGTTTATTTTTGATAATGCAGTGTGTTAGGGTTTGTCACTCATTCCATTTTTCATGTAATGACATGTTCCAATATTTATGCAGCATTATTTTGAGATGCAAGATGGAGTCATCCATGTCTACACAAATAAAGATTGTAAGATTGAGGGAGATTTGTTGATGAGTGATTTCTGCTTACTATAATATTTGGTGTTGTGTTCATCTGCTTGCATGCTTATGCATGTTTGGCTGTTCTGTCTGCAGCAAAAGAAGAGCTTTTCCCCGTTGCTGATGCGACAACCTTTTTCACCGATCTGCATCACATACTTCGTGTTATTGCACTGGGGAATATTAGGACTCTGTGCCATCATCGGCTGAATCTTCTGGAACAAGTGATATTTTTCAATTGAGGAATATTTGTGATTAAGATGTACCATAAGTTTATAAGCTTACGAATGATAATTGTACGTTTGCTAAATTATTTGTATTGCATACAGAAATTCAATCTTCATTTGATGCTTAATGCGGACAGAGAATTTCTTGCTCAGAAAAGCGCTCCTCATCGTGACTTCTATAATGTGAGGAAAGTGGATACACATGTTCATCACTCAGCATGCATGAACCAGAAACATTTGTTAAGGTTTATAAAGTCAAAGCTGAGGAAGGAGCCTGATGAGGTAATAATTTGGATTTTCTGCTGATGCCTTATCTAGTGTATTTTTCTGGTATTTCCTTTTATTGTTGATATTAAAACGATATGCCTTGCATTTTCTCTAGAGCCTTGAATTTCTGTATCTTTTTTTTTTCAGGTTGTGATATTTCGAGATGGGACGTATCTGACCCTGAAAGAAGTATTTGAGAGCTTGGATCTAACTGGGTAATGAAACTATATTTTGCTTTCTTCTAAAAGGAAAGGAGATTTATTCATACTCTTTGTTGTGAATTGCTAGTTGTGATTTGACTTATTCGTTTTGTGATGTCTCTTTATATTTGTTTGAACAGGTATGATCTGAATGTTGACCTTTTGGATGTTCATGCAGACAAGAGTACTTTTCATCGCTTTGATAAATTCAATCTTAAGTACAACCCCTGTGGTCAAAGTAGGCTTAGGGAGATTTTCCTTAAGCAAGATAATCTCATCCAAGGTATATCCCACTTCTTTTCTTGATTAGTACATATGCTTGCTCCTGTCCCTATTCTCTTTCTGCAAGCTGCTTATCTCTTTGGAGCTTCATATCTACTACCATGTAGAATTTGGGGTGGTGGGAATTTGTATGCTCAATGGGCAATGAGTTGGTTACATTTGAAGATACTAAAAGCAATTCCAAGATATATGCATATACCAGAACTTTGTTCAGATTGTAATTTTTGTCTGTGTATAGTTATATGCATATAATGGAATAAATGAGTTCATCCGACCAGTTTAATTCAATTTTGTGATGTTTCTGTTGCCTTTTTATTTTATAAAAGAAGATTCTTTATGCCTGATATGTAGTGATTTCATCAAAAAATTAATGTCTTTTTCTTAAGTGATGATCAAGCCTTGGTTTGTTTTGTCTTCATCTATTGGATAGGTCGTTTTCTTGCTGAGCTGACAAAACAAGTATTCTCTGATCTTGCTGCCAGTAAATATCAGGTGCTTCCTTCTTGTCCTTTGCATTTTCATTTAAATGTTTCATTTTTTAGCGTACTTGATGCTTTATGTCATTGGTTAGTGCTATGTTAGCTAAGAGGGAACCATGAAATGAAGTGCTATGTCAGCTAAGCAGAAGCGAATAATGAAAATACAAGCTAAGTTGCTGATTTACGTTTTGAATAGGATGCTTCAGTTAACTGCTATAATGTATGTCGAGGTAACATCTGATGCGCAAATATTGCAATCACCAAATGATCTTGAAATTGTTGCTTACCGTTGTAAGGCATAATTCTGGAAAGTTCATTGCCTGCTAATATGAGCCTGGAAACAACCTGGGGACTGGGGGATTGAGGGTGTGGAGTGGTGTTTTATTTAAATACCTTTCAACTATAGGGTTATAATTTCTGATGCTCCATTTTGTTGCTGCAGATGGCTGAATACCGAATATCAATATATGGTAGGAAGCAAAGTGAGTGGGATCAACTCGCTAGTTGGATAGTGAATAATGAATTGTACAGCGAGAATGTTGTTTGGTTGATTCAGGTAATCAAAGAATCTTTCATGAATTGAAGCATATATTAATGGGTTTTTTACAGGTTTCATGTTGCAGGAATCATATAACGGTTATACAACACCTGAATTTTGTTTTTCGTTTCGTTTTGTTCTTTGTGGAATTTACATCATGGATATTGTACTATTGTATGTTTTTTGTGAGCTGTTCTCCACTTTGGGGCTGCTTTTGTAGAAGCAAACCTTCTGGTCGATGCCATAGTGAGATGTAGTGAGTTTTTCATTTCTTTTGTCTTTTCAGCTTCCACGTCTGTACAACGTGTACAAGGAAATGGGAATTGTGACGTCATTTCAGAACATTCTTGACAATATCTTTATTCCACTATTCGAGGTGACTGTGGATCCAGATTCACATCCTCAGTTGCATGTTTTGTTGAAACAGGTATTCATCTCTGGCTCATAAAATCTTCTGGATAAGATGTTTTTCAGTTAAACATGCATTTATGATATCTAAAATGGCAGCTTGTAAACTATTTATTTCTCATATAAAAAATATTGACGTTTTATCTAAAGTTCTGCTGATTTTTTCTGCAATCTTACAGGTCGGTTGTCAAGTTGTTGACCCTAAGGGTTTGTGTTTTTCCCCACTTGGTGGTGTTTGCATACCAAAATTTTGGTTATGGTAAAAAAATAGTAATAAAATATCTATAAAATAATCTCTCCCCATCAAATCATCTCTTTCCATTACTATAAACATAAAAAAATCACTCAAATCATCTCTATCTCCACTTTTTCACCAACTCTCATGACCAAAATTTTGGTATGCAAACAACACCTTAGTTTTGATCTTAATCTTCTCGATGTAAATGCTAGGACTTGGGGTACCAAATGCACAAAGGTTACATTCATGAAGCTTTATTTCGTTGGAACTTCTTAAACCTCTTCCTGCATCCTGCATTTCGGTTATGAGGGTTGACAGATCCATTGGGTGCACGAGACTAGGGCTGTTCAGCGGTGGTATCGGTGGTAGTTTCTGCCACTGCATTTGTCGGTTTCCTGATTTTGGCCACCGCCCCTAGTACTGCTAAGAGTGAATCCCGGTTAGGTTCGGTGCTGGTGTAGGCAGTAGCGGTTGGCAGTGGCCAGTTTTCCAAAAGCACTGATTCAAAACCCAAAAATAGAGATTCAGAAACTAAAAGCACAGATTCACAACAAAAGGACAAATTCACAACATATTGACCAACACTTCACCAAAAGCACAGATTCACGAACGGAACTCGGTGAGCCGTGAGAGAAACGACAGAGGAGAGGAGAGGAGAGATCTTCGGTGGTGTGGTGTGATGCCGAGAGGAGAGGAGCATAGTCTCCTTAAAGAAATGGGGGAGGGCTGTCCCAGAACCCTAAAAGGTTCGAGGCGCGCCCCCCTTCCCAGTTCCCCCCTCCCCCTCCTAGTCTCCTTATATTTTTTTTTCGGTGGTGGTGGAACTGCTAGGCAGGGGCGGTCCACTGCCACCACTTGAATCCCCACCTCCCAGCAAAAATGGGCACCTCCCCCTGAACATCTGGGAGGCAGTTACCGGTCACTGGTACAAGGGGCAGTTCCACCCGTAACTGCCAGTGGATATGAACAGCCCTAACACAGACCATTTAAGTGAGTTTGATTGTAGGCGTAGCCTGAGAGATGGCGTACTGTAGAATCATAAAAAATTGGTACGAGAAAGGAAACATGCTGTGCCTTCCAAGGATTCACACAAGCCAAGAAAAAGTGAGTAAAGAAAATCAACAAAGGAGCTACCAATATACCAGGAACAATAATTGACTGGAAAAAGACTTAGTTTTAAAGTTGTATAACTGCAATTGGTAGTTAAGCTCAATTTTTGAGCAAAGCAGCTTTAAAGGTTAAGTTTGTGTTTTGTTTTTAAAATCTTCTACGCATAAGATTTAACTACTAAGATGTCTGACGTATCATACATTTGCTTTTTCAGGTTGTAGGGTTGGATTTGGTGGATGATGAAAGTAAGCCTGAAAGACGCCCCACAAAGCACATGCCCACACCAGCTCAGTGGACTAATGTATTCAATCCGGCATATTCCTACTATGTCTATTACTGTTATGCTAACCTCTACGCTCTGAACAAGGTGTGTGTTCTTCCCTGACAGTCAATCGTATAACTTGTTGTCAGTATAACGTTGGGTGGCTTCTCTTTCCCCTACTACCTCCGTCCTTTGTTTTCTGCTTTTTGAGAAAAGTAATGATTTTACTTGTGTACGGTTTACTTCTTGACCTATGGTCTTAATTGTGGTAATTGTGGGAATCTGTATTCATTAGAATAATATGAAGAAATGAAGAAGAAGATTAAAAGGTAGGCAACTGTAGTTGTTGGCCTGTTGCTATGGCAAAATAGTTATAGAAGAATGAGTTAGGTATATCTAAGTTTTTGAAGTGATTTCTTAGCTTGTTAGCATTAGCAGTTCTCGAATAGTTGGACTCACATATTCCTCGCTTTGAAGTCCATCTGCTTTTTGCTTCTTTTTTCATGGCTTGGTAGCTTCTTTTTCGGGGTAAGCAGTAGAAGAAATGACATAGGCATATTAGAAAAAACAAACACATCAGCTACAAGTTCAAGGAAGCAAAGAAACAGACTTCAGACATTACTAAGAGATGCCAAGATCTCTGCCATCACTTATTTTGCTGATTTCTCAGAATTTCCTTAGGTTGATAATGTGGTTCTGACCTTCCAAGTGATTGCTTCAGATTCAGTGTTTTCTTTACAATTTATCTCTGAAGATACTATCACTTCTTTCCTCCCATGTAGAGTAGACTTCAGCAGCAGAAATCCACTTCACAATAGGCTTAAAAATATCTTCCTTTTCAGAGTCTTACTTCACATATGGCTGCCTTTTGGCGTGTTAGTTGTGTTGTTTTTGTTGTATTATAATGCTGGCAAATGTAGTCTTTTGTAGAGGCCTGTGCCTCCATTTTGATGCATTGAATTCTGACATCTCACTTATTACTATTTTCAGCTTCGTGAATCCAAGGGCATGACAACAATAAAGTTCCGTCCACATTCTGGGGAGGTATTTGTGGGATATTTTTTTTTGGCACAGATGTTTAGATTTTATTGGCGCCTCATGTATTTCAATGTTTCAGGCTGGTGACATCGACCACCTTGCTGCAACGTTTCTTACAGCTCATAATATTGCACATGGAATCAATTTGAGAAAATCTCCAGTACTTCAATATCTGTATTATCTATCACAGGTACGACTTGTTTGGATTGATCGCTTGATTTGGTTATCTGCAATATTTGTTTTGACTAATATTTCTTGTTGCTTACCAGATCGGTCTGGCTATGTCTCCACTGAGCAACAATTCCTTATTTTTGGACTATCATCGTAATCCATTTCCTATATTCTTCTTACGGGGTCTCAATGTTTCTCTTTCTACTGATGATCCGCTGCAAATCCACTTAACAAAAGAACCTTTGGTGGAAGAATATAGCATAGCTGCTTCTGTGAGCTCTCTCTCTCCCTCTCCCTCCCTCTCTCTCTCTTCTCTCTCTCAGAAGATATACACAGAGGCTAAATATGTTTATGACCTTCCATTGCAGGTGTGGAAACTCAGCTCATGTGATCTCTGTGAGATTGCTCGTAATTCAGTCTACCAATCAGGTTTCTCACATGCCCTAAAGGTACATACTCCTATCCTGACTTGAGGGGACATACTGATCTGTTGCTGCCCCTCCCTTTTTCTCTTTTGCGTGAATGATGAAAAGGGACTGTGAGTATTGAAACTGCCAATGTGTACACCCTCTGCACGGGTATTTGTCCCTTTTTTTTTGTTTTGAAAAATGTTTCTTAGGATTATCTTCAAGAGAATCGACATCTATCTTCAGTGGAATGATGAAATTTGCTGTCTAGCTACATGTTATGATCCAGAGTTGTCTATTCTTATGATCCTCTGTGTTCGGAACACTTGTTAGGTGTTCTCTTCTTGAAATTTTTACCTACAGGAAGGCAACCGCCATGTACCTAGAGCTGTAGTTTATGAAGTTTCTGTCTCCATAGTACAAGTCATATTTGTACAAAGTATTGAGTTTTGTGTGGAAGGCCGTCTCTTTAGCTTGCACTTCTTTCCTGGTCCCCGGATGGTCTTTCAATAATTGCTTAGCTATAGAATATAATCAACTCCAACAGAATTTCATCTAGTTTGTAAAATTCTGGAGAAAAGGAAGAAACTTTCGATATTCACATGATGATGATACTGCACATAGATGTTTTGTCACCTGCCTAGTGTTGTACCTGACACATTTACATTTCTGTTTCAGTCACACTGGATTGGGAAAGAGTACTACAGGAGAGGACCAGATGGAAATGATATTCACAGAACTAATGTGCCTCATATTCGTCTGGAATTCCGTGACACGGTATAAATGCCGCTTATGTGTTGCTTATGCTCGCTTTGTTTGATTGGGTAATGTCTTTTTGTTGTGCCAGCCTACATTTTGGAGGGTTTGTTGATGTATTTTTTGGAGATTAACCCCGCCTCTCTTTCCTTCCATTACCCATCCACATTTCTATTTCAGTGTCTCTCGTGCTCCCTGTTTTCTTATTATTTGTAATTTGTTTCCTGTAATCTCAATCGAATGATGCAGTACCTTCACATAGTGAAATCTCGAGTATATTCTAGTGTTGATATCACTTGTATGATGCTTGCAGATCTGGAGAGAGGAGATGCAACAGGTTTATCTGGGCCAGGCCATTGTCCCTGTAGAAGTGGACAAGTGATGTGCAATGCAACTATACCTGACCATCCTTGAAGGTTCACATATTTTTTTCGAGGTGGCTTCAATGTCCTATTTAGTTTTTCCTGTTCAAGTAGTTGTGGGATTGGTTACTAGTAATTTGTCCAACAGAATGAAGGGGGATAATGCGAGTTGTTTGTGCTTGCTTATTGTAGGTGGCAAGTCACTTGGTCAACAGTTGCTCATCCTGCATAAAAGAGATCATATATTACTGAGGTGGAAGCTGAAATTTGGCTACTCACAAGCAGAGCATGTGAGTATCAGCAGTTTAATGTGGTTTGAAGACAAGGTAGTAGACGCAACAACATGATATTATCATATTTTTAGTCTGCATCAACAAAGAAAGATCCTCAGTTTGGGATATAGCCTATAGCAACAAGATGTCAGTCTCTCCTCTGAGCAAATGATGAGTGATATTTTACGGTAATCCAGATGCATTCTAGGCCTCTTTTTTGTATTATATTATATTTTTACTTTCTCTTCCTTGAGAAAATAATCTTTCAGCCAGTTATATGTAAAATGCTACAGTGTAATGCTTCGGCATGGCAAGAAGGTAAAGAGGTCTCTTGCTATAATGAAATTTTGACTCATGTTTTTCATTTATAGAAATGTTGTTTTTCATCGTGGAATGATTGCTGAACACCAAACACAATCTGTTGCAGTGGTACCTAACTGCAGATAAAACTGTTTTCTTATATATTTTTTCTAATAAACATGGAACCTGCTGCAGGATTTATCTTTTACGTTCTGGCTTGGTAGAACTTACAAGTTAAGAACTTGTACCGTTATCCTTGTGCATGCTTCATGCTTGTTTGGTTTTCAAATGCAATTTTGTGAAACTACTGCTGCTGTCTGAGCTCTCCATTTGTACGCAAGTATATACCATTTTACAAATCAAACCAGGTTTTGGCAGCTTCCGGAAGTTAAAGTCTAACTCTAGGCCTGAGCCGGAGCCAAGATCGGGCCTGATATTGAGCCTTGCGTCTATCCATTATAAAAAAGATAAAAATTGGCCCAAGTCAACTCTAATGCACGACTTTAAGCCCATAGGCTGTGCCTGACCCGATATCTGATTTTGCCTAGTTAAATCCAGTTATGGCTGCACAATTGAAAATATAGTTCGATTTTTTTGACTGGATTTTCGGTTGTCTAAATTGAAGAACCAGACCGGGTTGGACCACTCATAAGTGGTCTAGACCAGTTTTTTTTTATTAAATATGGTTTGTATAATATTTTCTAACACCCTAGGGATTTGGGATTTATCATTCAAAGGGGGGAGATTCGAGAATAGACCATTTAGAATTAGGGTTTGATTTCGAAGGGAGGAGATTCGGGGAATTAGGGTTTGATTTCGAAGGGAGAAGAGATTCGGGAATAGATCATTTAGAATTAGGGTTTGGTAAAAAAAAACTTAAAAAGCATAGTTTTAAGGTACGATCATTTAGACCGTTTTGTTCAGCCCTAAATCCAGCTCAAACTAGGCTAGTATAGCCGATAGGGTCGAACTTTTAAGAACCCTGTTGAATTCAGCCCATGAAAGACCCGACCTAATTGTTCAATCCAGTCCAACTTGCTGCCGTGTAGCAATGACATAAGCAGGTTCATGTCCAACTCCCGCCCGAATCACAACTCACTAAGGGCCAAGTTAGGATTGGGAGTGGGCCTTACTTGGAGCTCGGATTAGGCCTTAACTAGAAAGAGAAACTACAGGCCCGACCGTATCTGGGATCCGACTCAATCAGATTGGTCCGTACCTATAAACCTCTTATTGGGCCCACCGGAGAGGGCTATAGCTACTTGGAACATATAGTGGCCATGTTTAACTCCGGTATGGGACTGTCGGCACCTCGTCTGAGCTCTGCTCGTCGTCATCATTCGGGCCTAACTTTTAAGCTTAGTAACTGGGCAAACCTTTAACTGGAATCCTGACCTATGAGTTGATAGGGCCCATTTGCTAAACCGATCACATCCGGCTTTGTTGTTTACTTAAAAGACAAAATATATTGTCCCAGGCCTAATTGGGGTGACACTGGATTTTAAACCCGGGCCAGGACTTGAAAACAAGGACCAGGCTACTCAATATACGAGAAGGGAAAACACAAGGAGTATCTTATCCAGCCCGACACGGGGCAGAAAAACATGTCCGCCTGATAGTTGCCATTGCCAATCTGGCTCACTGGTTCTGAAATGTAAATGCAAGTCCCTCAAAACAAGAACCGACTGGCCGTAAAATAAGATCAAAGATTTCTCTAGCCCGCAGACCAAACTACATAATTTACAGAAACAACCCATAAAAGCTTGTGAAAGCTAGTTTTTGCATTTCAAAACTTCTAAATATACTTGGTCGATGGGTTTGCCTTCGCAAGCAACCGACTGAACTTGAATCAGGCGATGCAAGTGATTTAGTTTTTGATGTGCGAAGGAAATATGGCTACAATAATCACCATGAAACGCGAATTAAAAATTTCTGATCCCAAGTCATACAATACTAAAGGAATTCGGAAAAAATAACTGTTAGAAAGTGAAGCTTCAAAGTAGACCATACAAGTCTCTTAAGGAAGAAAATATAAGTTAATACTTCTACTACTTGTACTGTTTAATCTCTTTGATTATGCCATCCGTGAGAGAATCAACATCATTGTTTTTCCCAAACAATTTGACGAAGCCCATATCAGGACCCATCAAGTACCTGCACAATTCCACCCGAAATTCTCATTCTCGAAATGGAGCACTATTGAACAAGAATATGAACAATTCCACCAGAAATTCTTGTTCTCGAAATAGAGCACTATTGAACAAGAACACTTGTGCAAGAAATTGAATGCATAACCATTAGCACATGCCAATATGATAGAGAAAGTAAGATGTTAATATTACAGATGAAGTTGTTAACAGATAAACTAATCAATTAGGTTAGAAATTCAAACAGATAAACTAATCAATTAGGTTAGAAATTCAGGCATGAGAGAAGGCAAGAAGCTTAACACATACATGACTATCGAGTGGTCGACCAGATAGTCTGAGCCTTCTTCGGCTGTCTTCATATAATACACTCGATATGCCTGAGCAACATTCCGAACTTCGTCTGGTGAGCCAGTTAGCCCAATTAACCTTGGGTGGAACTCTACATTCGGAAAAGTAACATAGAGGATTAATTTTAGAACAACCACAGTAGAGTTAAAAAATAAGCAACAACATCCACACAGGACGTTTATAGCAATCTACTCAAAGCTTCTGAAGCACCTTTGACGTAGTCGCCTACTTGCTCGACATTGTCCCTCTCAGGATCAACAGATGAAAACAGGTACAATTTCAATCCCTGCTTTTTCCTCTGCAAGTGTGAAGTGTGAAGCAATAAAGAATATAATGATTGTCAACACACCATCCCACGGAGCTTTCACAACTATGGTCATTAAAACAAGGCTTAATTACTGATACAGTCCATGTGACATTTACCTTTAACAAATCAATTCTTGGGGTCTAACTTTAAATGCGCCGGTCCCTGTACTCCATTTTTTAGACATATAGATCATTTCATCCACAAAACATTAGCCTACTCATGGGGACAGGATCCGAGATAGGCTATTAGACCCCAAAAATAGACATCCCGACTCCGAACCCATGTCGGTCTTTCGTTATCGGCTAACTTTTTGTGGACAAAAGGATACACATGTCTGAAAAATGGATCACAAAAACCAACCCGTTTAAAGTTGTGCCCTAAGGATTGATTTGTTAAAAGTCAATACCACAAGGACTGTAAAAGCCCTAAGGACTGATTTGTTAAAATTCAATACCACAAGGACTGTAACGGTAATTAAACCTTAAAACAAAAACAAAACTAGAGCAATCACATACTCAAACCCTTCTCGTAATGTATATGTCCCAAAAGAAAACAATAGAAATCACATATATTGTAGAGGGCAGCTTGAACACAAAATTCAGAAAATAAATGGCATCTGGACAGCTTTCTGACTACAAACTTCTGTTCAATCCAAAATGCATCCTGAAACTACAAAATGTTCTGGACCAAACTATGATGCACCAACGTAAGACGAAATGCCCTTACATACTTTCAATAACACAAATAACATATCAATTAACAATCCCATACCAAATATGAGAGACAAATAAACAACTCAACTAAGCCCTTCAATACATCCCCATTCTAAACTTGATTGCCAAGACACTAGTCTCAACAGTATCCTTGAGGGTACCAATTATCAAGCAAGAACTGAAATTTATAGACCACCGGAGAGCAGTTAGAAAGTAAGTGCATAGTCAAAACAAATGTACTGCCAATCACTGAAACCAGAACCAATCAAACATTTCAATGCAATGGACTTCAGATATCAAAACAGTATATTTATGCACTATATTTTAAAGTAACGAAGGCAATGCCAACATGACACAAGTTACAATCTCCAATATTATGGATACGTCTTTTTTAGTAGCAAATATAGCTCCACCAACTGCCCATCAAACAAACATCAGCGACTTACTTATTTTATCAACTGCAGCAGCTAGCTTCTGTAGCTCGTCTGGGCAGATATCAGGGCAGTGTGTGAAGCCAAAATACATCAAAGTCCATTTCCCCAAAAAGTCTTTCTCAGTTACATGCTTCCCATCATGGTTGATAAGATTGAATGGGCCTCCAATGGCTGCTTTTCCAACAGAAGGCCCCTTTTTCACTGCCTTTGAAGCATTATTAATTTCTGCGGCAATACACATCCAACTATCAAAAAAATCTGGATAAGGCACCGAATTATACATATAAGGCTCAAGAAGAAATAGATGCTGTAAACCAGCAATTGGTCCACGTGACAGGCTATTCATTTGACCCGAAGAACTAGAAGCACAATCAGCTAAAGTAACCAATTGGCAGTTCAAAATTCTTCTTCAACCACTACTGCATATTGCATGACAAGTGTAGCAAAAGACATCAGCAATTATATAGAGAGAATGAAAAACAATGCTGTCACAAATAATTAAAAGAAGTAACTGTTTCACAGCAAGCTGAGCAAAGGCACATCACAATTAAATGTCCCAATAAATTATATAAGCATGGTAAAACATGAACTCCCATGTACTTCACAGGCTTGGGCGAAGTCAGAGGGACTCCTTCTGCTGCTATGCGATTTTTGGTATTTTGGTGGGCATACTTGTACATACAGAGTGGAATGAGCTGCTTAGTGCATTTAATTGGCAACAATTAAAATATGATGTGGGAACAGATGCTTGATGTGCTTCAAGAGGCAGTCTCATTACCAATGTCAATACTTATGGTGATTCCCTACCACACAATAACGACCTCTCTATTGACATTCATGTGGCTACATGATCATTCTGCCAACCTGAGAGGTAGACTCCCATGTAGATTTGTAACCTCTCCAAGAAATTATGTACGTGTACATGCAGCAAATGAAATTGTTGAGGGGGAGAGAGAGAGAGAGAGAGAGAGAGACATCTTATAGAAATTAACTCATTCTTGAAGCTAATTGAAACATCAAGTTACTTGTACAACACAACAGCAAGTTCATGTCCCGAGTCGCAAGGCTTCACAAAATGAGGTAGTTCTTCAGCCTGAAAATTCCGTATCTTATCATTTCAACACACAAACGACATGGAATGAAACCACATTTAAATCATTGCAGTGTTCAAAAGAAAATCCTTACACTTTCTCCTCAAAAGTGCAATAGAATTAAAAGAGTAAATGGCATACAAGCTTGATCACTAGCCAATGGACACACAGCATGTATTTGCAGCCAAAAAATCCACTAGGGGAGGGCTCCAAAAGATAATTGCATGATACAAATTACACACAGGAAGAATATCGTATAACGTCATAATACCTAAATTAACCGACACATATCATTTTGCTTGCATCAAGACAGATGCCAAATCTATGTGCAATACAAATACCGTGTAACCAACATTATAACGTCCATGTGTGATACCTGTGTTGGTATCACACGTAGAAAATAATGCAAATAATAGCGGCCAACATTAGTTTCTTATAATTTAAACCTTGTACCATGCCCCTATTTTGTCATCAAGGCGCAGGACCTGATCAGGTTAGTGTCTCTATCTCTCAGTGTGCTACACTTGAGCATAACAAGCACAGACACAAGATCGACTACCCTCTCCTATGTCTCAGTTAAAAAACAACAAAAAAATGTTTTTGTAATCCATTTCCTCATTAAATTAATACCAAATTATAAGCTATTTGTCACTGGAATTATATAAAGCACATGGTCAAGCAAGACATAAGGTAATTACCCACGAAACTCTCCTTTTATTGGTCATTAACACGTGCAGTTTGTGGGTCTCATGAGCTCACCCTCCACCCTATTCCTAGATAAGGAGGAGGTTAAGGGCTAAACTTGATTGGCCCGATTGGTCACAAAAACTTCAAGCTATTATAAATTCAAAGATACCTCATACTTTCCAACTCGATTCTCAGAAAAAGTCATTGCAATATGTTGTTGATTGTGAAGAATATGTTTGAGAAGATCATATAGCATATTTTTGCGAAAACTTATGCTGAAGAAATTTTTATTAAAAAAAAGAAGAGTAACCATATAAAAACTTCCTCTACCCAGAGCAAGACAGGAAGGTGGTATTCAAGTGATAAAAACTATGAAACAAGGACTAATATTATGACACTCCATGTTAACTTTTGCAGTCACGAAGGAACTTGTCACCAGTTCTAGGCATACATTACCATTTAAGCACCTGCTCAAACGCCTTGCTGCGTTACATAAGGAGAACTACCAATACTCCTTGAATCGAGCAAAGGATCTAAACTAAATATTCAAGAGCTAGACCGAACGGGACACCAACTAATGAGACCAACCCCACAGGCACAGGCACAGGCAAAACTACTATATGTTTTACTTAAGACAAAAGTCTGGTCATGACAAACAACATCAGACTCACCATAGTACCTTCAATATGCTGCTTCTTTTGCATGTCATAGTAGAAGATAACTCCTGCTCCAGTAGCAACGAGAAGAAGAAGACTCAACCATGAAACCGGCTGCAAGAGTAGATTCATCCAATCCTAAACATCAAAATTCCCTATATCTAAGCAGAAATTGAAAAAAATAGTCATTGCATGCAGCAGAACATCATTACCCCTCCGCGAACAGGTTTTCCAGCATCACTGCTCTCATGTGATCCTCCGGAGCGTCTTTCGTGTCCAGAACTTTTTGATGCTTGATTATCTGGATTAACGGTGGCAGTAGAACTGCAAAATAGATACCTCTGATATATTGCTAGAGACTGAATTCCAAAGTCTGGAGGAACAACCTGAAATATCTCATCTCAGTTTTGATTGCCTAATAAACTTGAAAATGAAAGAATAAAGAGTAGAAGATTGTATGCAATCTATTGTGCCTGGGCTACTGAGAGACCACGCGAATAGCAAATAAACAAATTAAAAATTCAGAGGTTTTCATCTCCTAAGAGGAAAAGAAAAAAATCTAAACTTAACTACGAACCAATTGAAGAAGAGGAAGAGCTCCATGAGAAGTCATCTCGGCGAGCAGGGAATAAGGCATCGGCGATATGCATTGGCTGAGACAGCGATTGGCGTAGCGTAGATGATGATTCAGGTTTCTCAAAATGATGATCGCCGTTGCTAGTGCGTGGATCTTCCGAGCCGAAAACCCCTTCAATCTTAAAACCCTTTTCTCAAGTTCGCGCGAGTCCACGCGCCATGAGTTTTGGGCCGAGCGCAATATCAGCCCAATTAGAAACGGTCTAGGCCGGCCGGCCTTAGTCGGTTTTGTCGGGGCAGACCGGTCCCAGCCCAAAACTGAAACCCCTAGAGTGAGAAAAATACCATACCTATAAAAAGGCTTTTGATATGATGCTCACGTGAGATAATATCATACTTATAAAAGGCTTAATATGACATTATCTAAGCTCCTATAGATTTAATTTAATTAATGGGAATATCATTTTTGCAAAGTTTAGTTTTTTGAGAAAATTCAGTTTCGTGTAAATTATCATTCTTAACATATTTGAGTCATCTAATTTTCATAATTTATCAAATTGAATCCTTAAAAAACTGATTTAATGGTTAAGTCTTTTTTAGGGCACAAATTGATGAAATTTAATCATTCATAGACTAAATGCATCAAAATGTAGTACTTGAGGCCGTTGTTTAAAATTTATTAGTGTGATCACGTATTTGAAGTTACTTTTCTCCTTTACATTGCTTTTGCCTTTTAGACGTATGTTCTAACTAGGAACACTTTCCTTTCACCTAGCCTGAGGTTAAATCAGGGCCGGCTCAACCCTTAGGCAACTTAGGCAGTTGCCTAAGGCCCCACTTTGAGCAAAAGGCCCCATAACTTAAAATAAAAATAAAATAAAAGCCCTTAAATGCATGATGAACAAATAAATTAAAAACAAATGAGATTTAGGTCCACTTGAATAGTAATTTTATATCTGAAAAATTATTTTTAAATATTTTTTAAAAAATTCATATAAAAGGCCTAATTTTTAGTATGGCCTTAGGCCTCATTTTTTTATTGAGGAGTAGCTCGTCATGGTTGTTTCTTTATTCGCACGTCATTCTTGGTTACTTAAAAACAAATGAAAGTTTTACCGTCGGCTAGAGGCTAATACCAACGGTATAAAGGGGACACACCAAATGTTTACTTCTATATTTCAAGTTCTTGCTGCGTTTGTGCAGCTGTATGAACAAACCCAGTGACTCAAAAATGCGCAGAAGAGCAGACTGAGAGAAACTACCATGATTAGGAAGACGGAAACACTTACCCTTACTCGAAATGTCCTCAATCCTCTTTGATGTTCTCACAGCAAACCTCTGGAATGCCGGACTGAGAAACCACAACAAAATGTCATCTAAAATAATGAATCAAATTCATCTTTGAATACCCAATTATATGCTCATCAAAAGGAGTGAGTATGGAATCTGAAAACAAAATCAGGTTTAAATTGCTGCATCCATCTTAACGATCACCAGTAACCAATGACTTGGCAATCTTGGCAGCAGATATAGATGAAAAAAATACAAGGGAGAAAGAAAAATAATGCGGGCGGCGTCCTTGTATCAATGATAACCTAATACTGCTATTTGTTTAGCAATCATTTTCCAACACAAAAAAAAACAATAATAAAAAGAAAAAACTTTCAATTCAAAGCCACATTGTTCAACTGCTTAGAGGAAGAAATGTAACTCGTCATTCATCCTCCCCAAATATTAGGTGAAAATGCAGAATCAGAGTATACAAGAGGCATGGGTTAGTCCCAAATGCCCTAATAGCCAAGCTTTGATGATTCAATCTCCAATAAACGTATCATTTTCATTGAGATTCATTCTCGAATAAATGTATCATTTCCATTGAATCAAGCATGAATCTCAATCTTGCTAATTAGTAAAGCATTTTAAAGATGCAAGTTCGGATTGCTCAGAAAGTCCCATAGGAATAATAATAACCACTGAAACACGATATAAAAGACAAAATAGCCTTTGTCACATACTCACATATCAAATAAGTAGCAAGAAGCGATTCAAGCGAACATGTATAATTAAAATAAAGACGAAATTTCTCAAGCTTCGTAAGCTGCAGCACATGTATATTGTACGCTGCAGACCAGAGGAAAACCAAGGAAAAATTGAAATTCTTACGCTTCAAGTTAACGAGCCAATCTGGAACTCTTGGTTCCTGGTGGCCAGAGAAAGAAGCTTCAATCCTATGAAAACATCATCTAGATAACAAACTAAGCAGCGAGATATGAGCACACAATTATATGATCAGTGCGCAAGGTACCTGTTGGCGAGGCTATTAACCAGAAGCTCGTTCACGAGGTAGGACATAGCTCTGTGCATGAAATTGCCACCCGCCACGACCGTATTCCAAGTAAGCTAACGACAATATAAAACACACCCAAAAACAAACCCAGTCAGCACAAACACAAGCAAGATTCAACAAAAACCCTAAATCTTTCGTTGTTCTAGGGGCCAAACAAAGCCTAAAAAATCAGGGACTTAAAGAACAGAGATCGACGCAATCCCAAATTGATATATTTGCGAGGAACTAACCCTAAAAATAAAAAACTCCACCTACAACTTCGATTGGAGAAATTGATGAGCTAGAAGCCTATAACTGTTTAATCGGCTCAAACAAAACAGGAGCAAAATCATAAGCTAGAGGAAATACTTAAAACAAACGAAAGGGTCGAACAACTTTCAACTGAGAAACTTCCCAAGAAAATTCTGTTATACGCCACCCACTGAACGTAGCGGTTGGAGGCCTCAGCCTCGTTATATAGGATTGGGGGACTTATTCACTGGGGCCTATTGGTCCAACTCCTTAGCCCATCTTCAAATTGAACTGGTCCCTTAGGCCTTTCTTTAGGATTTAGGGCCCAATACTTTTTCAAACTGAAACAACTTCCAATACAAAATTCTAGTCCTGCGCGGAAGATCCCATTTGACCAGCACAATTTTAAAATTCAGGTCCTGTAACTTATCTAAATTAAATATTTTTTTTGCATTGTCAATCAAAGATTCAGATACTGGAATTTATCTGAGAAATGATTCGAGATCTTTTTGGGTTCTTTCCAGTTTTTTCTGAAAAGTAATATGAAGATTCAGGATCTCTAGATGTGTAGGACTCACTTCTAAAATGAATCCAAGAAAGACCACAATCATTTCTCAATTTATCATACGTTAGAGTGACGAACAACGTGTCTAATTATTCTGTCATTTTTGCTTATTATTCTTGTATTTTGGCCCTCTTAAAGCAGCAACTTGCTTGCGCTCTGCTCAACAAATACTACTTTTTTATTTAAAAAGGATAAGGTATAAATTATATGCTTTTACAAACCAAACAACATGTTAGACAACCCGAATAATTATAGGCTTGTTACCGTTGTGATTTTACATTAGTGATGTGTGGGATTGGGTTTGATGATTTTAGAAACATGTTTCGAAGTTCACTTCATATTTGGATAGGGCATAAGTCCTTTCAGGGAAGAAGAAAAAAAGAAGGATAGGGCATAAGTCCTAAAATAAGAAATTTTTCAAACCGCCCTATACGAAATAAAACCTCTTTTTTTTTTTTTCGCTGGGATAATATACATAAAAAAAATTATTGTGAGCTTCTGTTGTTTTTTGGATAATTTTCTTTCTGTTTTCTGGATAGAGGGAAGGAAAGAAATGGTAATGTAATATGCTCTGTTTCAAGTTCCTCGTTTATTTATTAAATTAAAAAAACCTGTCCCTTGACTCCCTTCCCCGTGCGTGAAGTGTTCCATTTATAATGATTTGTTACGGACCCTCTTGATCCAACCAGGATACGTTGCTTAGGAGAGGGAAGAAAAGGTTAAATCTGACGGGACAGATGCAAGGTCGATTTCGCAGAATGAATGCTCTGTTATGGTACCAAAACAGGACGCTCCAGATTTCAGTTGCTCTGATATACAATTCAAATTTTTGAATAAAATCAAATGATTTAGACACTAAGCAACCAAAAGCTGCGCATGATTATTGTGTTGGTTTGAGGAAAACAAGTCGATCCGTGCGGGCTTCTCTCGCTACAAATGTGCCAAAAAGATTTGATTCCATGTATCTGGGACTCCTGGCAAACACCAGTGTATGCAATCGGCATGGTGCAGAGGGTCAGCTTTCTGCTCATCCGTTAACAGTTTACCACCAGTCTCTGTATAAACCGATGCGTGAGCATCAATTCGGTACTCTGAGATTTGTGTTATGTTGATGAATGTAACTGGCACTTTCATTTTCTTCACTACACTGGACACCACACTCATCATTCCTCTGTTGGAACCAGTTCCCCAGTGCTTCTTTTTCATTACTGGCTTTGTCTCGTTGAAACATTTAATACCATTTGTGCGGTTCCAGTCTTTGCTTCTGCAGAGAACAGATCCCGAGTGTTACTACGATCATTAGCGAAAAGAAAGTTAGATATATCGTATATGCTGTTGACTGCTGGATGAGAAACTGAAATTGAATAATCATTTTTTATACGGAAATTAGTTCCGGAAACGCACAGTACGTCGATGCAGATGGGAGATACAAGTGAGCAAAAGGGCCGCATTAATGGTAAAAGCTTGAATTATATACTTTGCGAGAGGAAGAAGGAGGGAGACCTCGTGTGCGTGGGGGACATGGTAGTGAAGAAAACTCGGGTCTTGTTGGGATTTACGGTTGAGTCGACCCAGTTGGCCCACGTCTTCAAACCGATTCTGTAAGCAACTGGTGTATCCAACACTTCATACCCTTCTTCCCCATTTGCAAAGGACCCCCATCTGCGTTCAATAGACACTTCTCAAGTCATTGAGTTCAAAATAAGAATGCTGAAAATTGAAAGAAAATAGGATCAAAGATAACTCAACAGTGTTTTCAGCGTAAGACCACTCATCCACCAAACGTAAGTATTGAACACAAGGATATCCACTCCAAACCAGTGTTTGGCATGCTTTGAAACGGAATCCACTTTTAATATTCTCTGCTTTGGATCTCCTATAATATGGAGATCGGAATTTGACTCGACAAGAAATGGAGCCCAGTAGAATTCAATGGTAGCATTATATTCCTGAAGGATCAGTGAAGAATTAGCCTTTGTTTGAAACCTACTTTTCCGAGGAATTCTTTCTAACAATTAAGTAATTATCTGTACCTCGGCTTTGAAGACTGAAAGAGAACGGCCCCGTCGCATGGACTTCTTGTCCTTGGGTATGATGGATTCGACCATGCAGACCAATGATTGCCATTGACCTCGCTGTAGTGAATCTCCAACAAACAGTAGCCTCTTCCCCCGCAATTTCTTGAGAGCGACTTGTGGGTTAAACCTATGTATTAAGTTGTCAGAAATAGTTGTTAGATAAACAGAGTTCAGACTTCCATCAATGACTAAGTACGTGTGTGTGCGTGTTTTTGCAGGCGTTATGCATTTTGCAGGCGTTGTTTTTTGATGCCGAATAAACTTGTATGCTCGAATATTGAACTGTCGAGCTTATCAACCTAGGCAAGGTGCAATCTTCTGGCTGCCATTCCCAGTGACGGTAGTCGGAATCTGGCCGTCCGTTCTTGACGCAAGAAACTTGCCTATCTAGATATGGGCAGCTTCTGTCCGAGTACAAGGGCTTAATTGAACGGTTAAACACCCACTTCCCGTTAGCAACATTGCATTCCTCTGGGTCAAACTCGAACCTATCATCGACAATGGAGTTGTCCACATTGTTCTCTGCAGTTTTATCATCTGTGGGAAAACGACGTTACAGCATTAGAGCCAACAGTGGAAGGGGAAATCACACATCAAGAATTAGAAACCCTCTTGTGGATGGATCACTTACTAGATTTTCTGGCAGCATTTTTCCTGGAGTAGGATTTAAGCTTGAAAATGGATCTGGGAGAGAGAAAAGTGATTGTTTCTGTATAGATGAGAGCGATGAATGCAAGAGCACAGAGTGTGGCGATAATTACGGGAAGAGGTGGCCTTCCTCTGGGAACTTTCATTGGGCCTGAAGTAGAAGATGGTAGACTCATTGGAGGAGAGCAAGGGAAAAAGATCAGATGCGTAATGTAGAAATAAGGGGCGTAAACTAAAGCAACGGAATGATGAGGACTTTGAGAGAAGTTTCTGGGGGATATTTTAAGGTTTTTTGAGTAGAAGTAAAGCTAAAGCTATATATGTATTGTTGGATTCTTGGACTACTTACTTTTTAAATGGTTTAATGGAGGGTTGAGAGGCTAACATCTTGGGCTCCTCATATGGGAATCTTGCATGAAGGTCCAACCACTGTGCCATTGCTATTAAGTTGACCTTTTGGCATTAAAATTAGGTGGGAATAGTTGCTTCGTCTCGAGAAAGTGTGTCAAGGGAATCTCTCTCTCCCTTTTCTCCCTTTCTCTGAATGACTTATTTTTTTCTGAGCCTCTCTGAATGACTTCAAATCACAGACACGGATACATTATGGTAATTCCAAATGTTTCTAAGGGTGTGTTTGTGTTGTAAAATTTTAGTGTTGTGTGTAAAATTTTAGGACGCAAACGCAGCCTAATAATGGTTGTCGATAGAGACTCGTCATGTCCGTGGGAGATTCACGGTCACTGTGAAAAGGCCTATGGTCTAGTCACTGAATAGGATAGATCCGGCAGGATTATAGCGACTGGATAATGGAGAAGCAGATTGCAGAGCATCAGCAATTGGAGTTACGGGTGCGTTTGCGTAGGAAAATGTTGAGGGATTTGTAAAATTTTAGTACTTTTTGAGAAGAAAGAGGTGTATTGAAGTTTGTAAAAAGTGTTAAAATTTTAAGATGTGTTTGTGTAAATGTTGGAAAATATTATGGTAGTAATAATTGATAATGATCGGATGTTTGTGTGATTGGGATTAGTGTATATGAGAGAGAATATGATTTATTAAATTATTACATTAAAAAAAACAAAATATTCTTACCGTTTTTCTCCCGCCGGCGTGGTGCTCCCCTCCCTCTTGTTAAAACGGTCCTACGCGGGAAAATTCGCCCTTCCCCCTCCTGCTGCTCCCCTCCCCCACGTCGAACTGTTGAATTTGTTTTAAAAAACACCTTCGACAGCAGTTTTATCGCCCAGCGTCTACCGTTGGGGCCATTTCCCCATTCCAACTTTTTTTTTTTTTTTTCGTTTCTTTGGTTAATGTATTTAACTTCGAAAAGCATTTTCCCACTTTGGTTAATGTATTTAATTTCCAAAAGCATTCTCTTTTATTTCTATTTTTCATTGGTGTTTCCTTTTTCTTTTATTTGCAACTGTTGAAAATTACAGCTCGTACTTATAAAATTTACAGAGTAACTTATAATCCAACTTTTCCAAGTGTTCGAAATTAAAACATTATCTCTGCTTATAAAATTAAATACTGTCATTGCAATCCTACCATTTTAGTGTTCAGATTTGGATGACATCACACCAAATAAAATGTCATTAGAATCCCTGCATACAACCCTCCTAGGTCCACATCGGACATAAAGTTGTTGATTTTACATACGAGAAGGTGAACAAACTATATATCAAGTGCCCCCAGTAGCACTCCACATATTCGCAGCAATGAAATCGCGCATCGCTAACATTGCGGGTGTACTCTCACTATCATCAGCATTTACGCCGCCATCGTCGTCATCGTCGTCATCGCTGCTTGATGATGAATCCGACTCCACACGTCGATTTGGGTTAGAATAACGGCGAAAAATCCGGTCGTCCACATCATTTAACCTTATGAAGTTGTGAACCACACAACTTGCCGTGACCAGCTGTGCTTGCCTGTTCAATGTAAAACTCGTCATTCTCTTCAAAACCTTGCACCTTTTTTTTAGCGCCCCGAAGCATCTTTCTATTACATTTCGCAACGAGCTATGATTACGATTGAACAATTCCCTGGGTCCCCTTGGTGCTCCACCCCCAACGAAAGAACTCAAGTGATACCGCGACCCCTTGTATGGAGGGAGGAATCCTTCTTTGCATGGGTATCCTGAATCAACGACGTAAAAGTGGCCTGCAAAAAAACTTATGTAGAGGAGTTACACTTTATTCAACCATAATTGTTGCCTTAAAGTTAAACAATGTTCAAGCGTCGTACCTGGTGGGGGGACAAGAAATCCTAATTCAGGTCTGCTCAGGGCGTCTGTCAATACACGGTTATCATGAGAGCCTTCCCACCCCGGGTAGACGTATGTGAATAGCATATTGAAATCACAAACTGCTAGGACATTCTGTGACAAATACCGATTTCTATTACGGAATGCATTCTGTAGTTCCGGTGGTACCCCATCTGCGACCACATGTGTCCCATCAAGAGCCCCTATACAATTCTGCACGTAAAATAACTGTCAACAATCCGGATACCCAAATTCAACGCTATTGATCTATATTAGAGCTTCGGGATGTGAAAATCATTTACTCTAAACCAAGGGTCGTACTTTGGATTTCCAAAAATGTGCGGGTCCACCACACTTATAATGTATCGAGGTCGTATAATTAGATGGCCCACGTTCAACATTGCGTCCAGGATTCGATGGACACACTTGTTCACTGTTTGAAGCGAACGACAAAATCGATCCGAAATGTCCTGGTGGGTGGTCCCGAAACCGATTACCTTCATACACATGGCCAAAGCCTCCTCTACAGTCACGCCTCGAGTACGCTTGTATTGCCCTTCTTCTACGAGTGTATCGGCTAGTAGCTGAAATACACTCGGACCCATGCGAAACTGCCACCGGCAATTAGTTGGATTTGGGTTGTTAAGAACCTGCTCAATATAGTCAGCACCCGATAATCCCACAGGCCACATACGCAACCTCCGTGAACGCCTTCTCATACGTTCTGTTCGAAGATAACAGTCTGCAATAATAATTCGTTCTCGCAGGTCGTCGTCCGAATCATCATCTCTTCGGTTTGATCTTGTTGAGTTCGAGGTACCAGCATTGAAGGGGTTTGACCTTCCAGCATTGAAGGTGTTCGAGCTACCCGCATTGAAAGGGTCCATGGAGTGATCGAGTTCGAACGAAATAAAACGAACCTGCATAAACATTACGTTGCATCGATAGATTTTAAAGAAGAAGCGATATGTAAAGGACAATATGCGTAAGGAGAAAAAGTAATGCAACGGCAACGATATTTAAATAAATACCTTAGATGGAAATTGTTGCGAACGATTGATTTTTCACACGCAAATTCCTTACTCTTAAATGTTATTTTTGAATCATCGTTGCGGACATAATCAACAAACAAAACGGAGGACACGTTATAAGACAAGATTGAAAATGGACATTAATTACCATATAGAGACCGAAAAACCAACATAGCATAACAAATCCCAAATCTTAAAGTACTCATCCGAATAACAGATAGGTCCAACAGTTCACATAAAGTTCGAATGCACCTAGACATAACAACGACGTACATAACATGCACATACATAACAATCAACTCTAACACATCATAATACCACTAGCCCCAGATACAAAGGCTAAATAGCACATAAACAAGTAAATAAACATTAGCACATAAACCACTGGTCCTAATAAGTCCTGATCCAAACATAACGGTGACATCATTTGTAATAGCGTGCCCAACTGTCCTTAAATGCGTCATCCATCGCTAGGAACGCGTCCTGGGCGTCACGGTTCCCCGTGAGATAACTTACAACCACTGTGAATTGTTCTACAGGCAACCTTGGACTCAAATTTTGAAGAGCGGCAACGCACTCCTTCATAGGCCCAGAATGGCTGCTACTGCCCCCATCATCTTTGTTCTGGCGACCCTTGATGAAATCCCTTATCTCATCATAGTATAGTTCCTCAGTAGAGGGCTTCGCTTTACGACGATATCGAGCGCCCGTAACTAAAGCGGATCCCCGCTTCCTGGAACTAGAGCCCGTGTCCATTGACTGCACCCCGCCACAACTAAGGTCGACACCACCACCGGAAGCGATATGCTCTGCACCCACGTACCCGGCCCCCCGTCCCTATAACGAATTGCGTGCTCCCGCCGCACACATTCCTCAGGCGTAGGTGCACGCTGGACAGACGATTGGTGTAGTGCCCCACAGGCAATACTGGTACTGAAAAGTAGTTGTAGCTCGGGATAGTTCTGAAGACCCTTTTCTTTGAACTTGGTTATGTTTGGGTGTCTCTGAAATAACAAAGTCAGAGTCAACGAGGTATTGAAATAAATATGCATTACCAACATTGCTGAACATATAAGAAAATGTAGCTATACGGGGTTGGCAGGTCGTGAAACTATACCTCGGACTTCAGCTCCCACCAAGCGTCATCAGCATCAACAGTGTCCTTCTCTTCATCCCACCCGACACCAGTTTGCTCTTTCAAAAATGTAAAAGCCTTATAATCTTGTTTTAATAAATTAACTTTATTCATCACTTGCAATCCCGACAGCCATGGGTAGTGCGGGATCTCAAGTTTTTGTGCTATTTCCTGCCACAGTCTCGAGTCTGCTGGTTTTCCATCCACAAACGTCTTTGCATTAAACTCATCTATCAACAGATAGATCAAATTTTGGACATCTGCGGGCTTCCACTGTAGTCGTGGATTCTATATAAATACGAACAATGCAATATAAAAACCTTGCAACAGCACAACTAAATCCTAGAAAGGAACATGGTTCGAGGACCTTATCTAACCGGACAACAACCAATCACATACAAACATGACATTAAAAAAACAAATATCGAAGTAAATAGACGAGTTGGATGAAAAATGTTAAGACCTGGGTCATTCGTACTGAAGAAGAAGTGTTGGATGGAGCGGAGAACGACTTCCCTGATCTTAGAACGCACCGCTGCACATGGTTGATGGTTGAGTCAGTTAGAAAATTCTCCACATAAAATTTCCTAAAGTTTTGGATGACAAGAAAGACCATTACAACCTAGACTAACGAAAAAATTATACGACAAAATAGGTTGAAGTGTCTCATACAAAATAGAAGCTGTCATCTATAAGCGTTAGGATCAAACACAAAATTATAACTCAAACACCAGAACAACCAATCAGAAACACAACCTTTAAAAGTAATAATTTATCTCATGCCAAAACCCGGGATACTTGAAACAGAAGGACATATATTGCTTGTACCCGATCCCCAATTCATTGGCACAACAGTTCAGTTAGCAACTTAAGACCGATACTCATTCAGAAGTCGAGAACATGCAGCAAGTAAACATCAACAAATAGAGAAAATGATAACCTGCAGCATGTAATTTCTTGAAGAGGGAAACTATGTATGACTACCAAATAAGTGGACCCTTCACACGTATGCAGTGACATGTAGGCAGTCTAAAACAACAGACGACCTTAGAATCCCTTATACAAATGGTAATGTAGAATCAAAAAGCGGAATCTCCAAATCTCAAGATCTGCCCAATCTTTTTGCACCTTCAGCCACCGTTAAACCAAATAGCCGGCTGAACTATATGTATCAAATCCACTCATGTATCTAGACATTGTTGCTATTCTTTCATTTCCTAAAGATGACAATAGAACCTATCGGACACCAAACATTTAAGCATTTAGGAAGTATGTATGCACCGCACATAAGTAACATGGGCCAGAACATGCTGAAAATAGATCCCACCTTTATTGTGGCCACCTAATTGAACATCAAAACTCGCCACACACCAACGTGGTCTAAATTTGTATGGGTGAAAAGTCACCTTAAAATTATATTATGCCCCAATATTGTACTAAATCAATATATGAAGAGGTTCAGATGATCAAACTATATATTAGACATAACAAAGAAGAAGATATAGGTGAAAGTTGTTATCTTCTCAGATATTTTAATCAACAAGTTGATTGATTCAACATGGAGGGTAGAGTGATGCTAAAAATAATTGCCTTCTGAAAGGATATACATGACGCGGAACACAGTTCCTAGTTTTCTTTCCCTCTATTCATGCTTCTCAAAGAACACAAATAGACATAAACACCTGATCTTAGTCATCGACACACCTCATTGTTTGAAACAAAACATAAACACCTTAAAAGGCTTTAGCATGCACTTAGACTCTGTCTCCATTTTCTAATTCCCAAGTACAATCTCAACACCTCCAGACCATGTACAGAGTTCCATTAGTTCCCTGCACATCTACAAACTGAAATTCAATCCTTCCCTTCTGAGAATCTGGAAGAAAGAGCACGAAGTACAATGACGAAGAGAACTAGAACTTATAGGGACAGAAGATACATTTAAGTAGTAGCATTATCTGTGTACTATTTTGTTTTTCTTATTGTTCCCACATTTCTTTTGTAATTGAAATAGACACATAAATTTTTACAAAATTAAAAGTGAAACCGGACCAACCCTTATCTATAGGATCTAACATAGATTCGGAAACATGAACTTTAGCTAAAAAAGATTTTCATATCAAGCAACTATTTGAGAAAAAATTCCACTTTTCATGCTACAACAAGAGAGACTCCAATCCTTGGCGTTCCATTTCAGTGACCCTTTAAGAAGAAATACTAATCACTACAAAATCAGATACGAAAGAGACGAAGTGCGACCGTAAGCATAACTGTGTCTTATGAAGATAAAAAAGGGGAAAAGAAACCTAACCAATTCCAGCATGTTGATCCCAGAAATAAAACCCTAAAAGACATTGTGAGAACAAATCCGCTTGGGATTAATCCCAGCCGTTCTCTCCATCATCCAACAGCCCATATTCCTCCACTGCTTGTGCTTATCACTCCCCCCTCTTCTCCCCTGCACTGTCTCCCTCTCCTTCGCTATCTCCCTCTGTCTCTCTCTTCTCTATCTCTGAAAATGGCCGAACCCATTATCGGCCGTAGTCGCTGTACGGTTCCACTCCGATCTTTATCTCTCTGAGCAAATTCTTGCCACACGATTACAGATTCTAAATTTCAACGCACACCCAAGACATTTTTCATGTTCTTCTTCGTTGCTGTAAATTTTTTAGCCGTCTGTAGTAATGGCCCCATCCTCCTCATGCCCTAACGGCCCCATCCTCCCCCCAAACGATGTGCATCTGAGAAACTATAGGCAGTGGAAAATGGAGACTCACCTGGACGCGAGCGAAGGAGCGGGTGACTGGTGTCATGGCTGCCTTCGAACTGGTGTGTGGCCTCCGCTTTGAAAGGGGACGCTGCGTTCGCTTCAGGTCTCCCGTGAGCATCGACTGAAGAGGCGTCTTTGGGGGATTCTTCAGCTCTCCCGTGAGCAACGACTGAAGAGTTCTCTTTGAAGGGAAAGGCTGGGTACTCCTCATCTCATCACAGGGGTACGGGCCTGGCGGAAGAGACCTCTCTGTAGCCAGAGGAATCCGATTCCCCTTTCCTCGCATGGGTTCATCTCCCCAGCACCTTTTTTCCGCCTAACTTATCAGAGGTTAATGTTACCGTTGAAACACTTTAAATTCCAACGGCAAAATTGGCTTGATTATTGCAGGTGGACTCGTTGACACGCAAGTCTGCATCGCCTGCCTGACTGTCCCCCGACAGTCAGGTCGTCTGTCGTATGTCAGGAGGAGAAAACGCAAATACCTCAAATACCCTTATAAGTATTACAGTTTGTAAATGATAACCCCGACATTTGTGTAAATTCAATGAGGCAGCGTAATAATGAGCGTCAGAGTGGGACCCAGGCAGTTTCAAGAAAACCCGTTTTTGCCCTCCGTCTAAGAACATGTTGCACTTCAGTGGGGGTGTAATTCGTCATTTACCACAGCAATCGTAGGGGTTTAAATGGAAAAATTGGGCGCTGTCGGAACAATTTTACATACGCAAACGCAATTGAGCTTAAATGTTTCAACAAGCCTAAAATTGTCCTACGCAAACGCAGCCTACGTAACACCGCCCGAGGTATCTGAACAAACCAGCTGGTGCAATGTTGAATGTATAAAAGATTGGAGTGATTTTTTTTTTGGCATCAATTGATTCTAGGAGAAATTACGATTTAATAGTCGGACAAGTGTTATTGGAACTAAAAATTCATAAGTTCGGCTCACGGGAGCCTCCTGCGAGGAAGAGATTATTGAAGTTCCACAATGTTACTCTCAACAAGTGCTCTCAGAACATACACACTCTATCGAATATTGTAAAATATTAGAGTGATGCTCTCTTGACATCAATTAGTTTTGAAATAAATGATAATTCTTTTGATATCAATTAGTTTTAAAATAAATGACGGCTCGACCGATAAATATAAACTGCTCTTTGTTTTTTTTTAATACATGATTAGTATAAGCTGCTTAACTTGAAGTTGGCTTCAATTGTCTCAATTATGAAGTGTCCAACTAATTATGAAGGACAAGCATGCTGTCCTCCTCTGTTGATGCTAATCAAATAAATTCCACTGGGTCATGTGCAGGAAATCATCGTAATTATTCCATCAACTGCTCATCATTAAAATGCCTTTTGTGGGCCTTTTAAGGGGTCATCTCTATAACAGAAGATCATGGCAGCAAATAATGTCGGGACAGAATTGTTGCTGTGGCAATGTATACGTTACAGACTTTACAGAGTAGATACAATTTGAAGAAATCGTTGCTTACAGATCAAACGGAAATCCACAGATATTTTTAATGTGGCCGTGTGTTTCAGATGTGAAATGACTTGATATGGACATGACAACCTACATATGTCTGTTGATTGTCCTAACCACTACAAAACCGAACATATATAAAATTGGCCAACTTGAAGATCCGTAATCAACAAGGCGAGCCGAATCGGGTAGTTTTCCGATGAGCAGGATATCTAGGGAACGATGATCTTAGGTAAGATCTCGTATCGAGATCGGGTAATACGAGCGAGGTGATGCGAAGCTGATGCCGATCGCTTGAAAAATGGAGTTGGCCTAATTGCATCCGGTAGTTTCTATGGACGTGTCCAAACAGTGCTAAAGGGTTATGTTTGATTTTGTTTTGAAAATATTTTTATATAATGATTAAGAAAAATTTTAAAGATTTTTTTTTTTAGTATTTGCGTAAATGGTGGAGTCCACATAAAATGATGGAGCTGTTGGGCCAAATTCTCAATGCATAACCCAACCCATAATCTCCGGGTCCTATTACGCAAATTGGGTTGGGTTAATAGCCCGTTTGGAACTTGGAAGTTCTTCTCTCAACTAGGGAACAAGTAACCTCCGCGGACCGATAACAGGAATAGGGGAGCAGGAAATATATCCCATATAGTCGCCGAGGTTGCCTTGCTGACTTTCGTTCACTCTTTCTCAATGGCCACAGTCAACCTCTCTTCAGTTCACACGCCCCCCTCTATTCGCTTCCGTTCTTCTCTCTCTGCCCAAAACGCCTACAACTACAACCTTTCACTCTATTCACCCCGTAAGTCTTCCCTTACTTTCCACTCCGTTTCTCTGAAATCCGACGGCGCTGCTAAACTTCGCGCCTTAACAGTCGCTCTCTCTCACAAGAACCTATCGGAGACGGAGCTGGCCCCCGTGCCCCCATCAGCTGAGGACGTCTCGGGGAAATTGCCGTCCGATGCTGGCGTCTACGCCATTTATGACAAGAACGAGGAGCTTCAGTTCATTGGTATATCGCGGAACATCGCGGCGAGCATTATTTTCCATCGTAAATCAGTGCCGGATCTCTGCAACTCCGTCAAGGTAAGATGGTTTTTCTGGCCTTCTGATTATTTGTCCTAATGCTTATCTGGTGAAAGTCGCATTTTGAAGTGGTGGCTGTGCGACTGTCCTACAATGGTCGAAAGTGTGAAATGCTATAGTCCGTGTAGCAAGCTTGTGCCGGCCTGGATTTACATTAGCTACTTACTTGCAAACTGTGGTTCTACTTTAATTCGAGAATTTTACCAATTGCTGCGAATTCCAAGGGTATGATATTTGGGAACGTTTTCTTGAATCCGATAAGCTGCAAAGAAATCATACACTAGGTGAAACTGAATTTTCCTCTCTGCAGTACTTCTCAAGCCAAAATTTGCGTTCTGGACGTTTCACAATATGTATAATGCTGATTAAGAATTAAATACTCTTTTAGTCCAAGTTTGATGATATGTCCACGACGAGAACCCAGCACTTTCCACACTATCATAATCCGATTGGTTGAACCTTCTGTAACCAAGCTGGAGTAATCTACTTTCTGCTGGAATGATGCTTAGGCTCTGCTGAGGCATCATGTAGTTGTAGTGACCCAGCTGAACGTTATAATACTTGCGTTTGATCATGTGCCCCTCAAATATCTGCTCACTTTGCAACATTCACATGTACTGAGGCGTATTTTTTTTTTGTACTAAGGCATATTTGACCCTAGCATTTTCACCATTTATCAAGATTTCAGCTATCTACAGAATCCTGGAACTTAAATAACACTAATAGGCTGTTAGATATCATATCTATTCACTGGCTTTGATTGTGACAATTTTTCTTCTCTTTATGAGACAGGAAGATGCACCTTAAAGCGAATGTGATGAGATCAACCTATTTAGTGAAGATGCCTGATAATGTTTAATTATTTGTTAAAATATGGTGTGATAATAAGGTCCACATTCGTGGACAGTGAATAAGAGAGTGCTAAGTTTGCGTATCAGTGACTTACGGATGATTCTGTATTGTAGGTCGGGGTAGTAGATGAGCCTGATAGAACAGCTCTTACCCAAGCTTGGAAATCATGGATGGAAGAACACGTAAAAGCCACGGGAAAGGTTCCACCGGGTAATGAATCAGGAAACACCACCTGGGTCCGGCAGCCTCCAGGGAAGAAGCCTGATCTTCGGCTGACGCCTGGCCGTCATGTCCAACTGACCGTTCCACTGGAGGAACTCATTGATAAGTTGGTAAAGGAGAACAAGGTTGTGGCCTTTATCAAGGGTTCAAGAAGTGCACCACAGTGTGGATTCTCGCAGAGGGTGGTCGGTATCCTTGAAAGCGAGAGCTTGGACTATGAAAGTGTTGATGTGCTTGATGAAGAGTATAATTACGGATTGAGGGAGACACTGAAGAAATATAGCAACTGGCCCACATTCCCACAGATCTTTGTAAATGGTGAATTGCTTGGTGGTTGTGATATTCTGACTTCCATGTATGAAAAAGGTGAACTTACTAGGTTGTTCAAAAAGTGATTGCCCAAATTTCTCAGCAATTGCTCTTGTCAGCAGGATGGTGTAGGAGATCAGGGACGAGAGAAAGAACTATGTATGTGACAAGAGGAAGGAAATATATGTTTGGTGGATCTTAGGCACAAACGCTAAAAGCTGTATCGATTTACCAAAATATAGAGAGCATTGATGAATTGCTTGTTTTTGTTTGTTCCTCTTTGTTTTTCTCTTCCATTTTTCTCTGTGAGCGTAAAATTTAGCTTCCCTTTTTCTCTGTACTCGAAGGGAATTGAATCATTGATCATCGAGGCTGGCTTATGCCAAAGCTCGTACTTCAGACCCCAACTTTATCATTAGGGGATGATAATATATATTTTGTGGGCGTAAGTACTGATAATATTTCGATTGCCTTTAAGTTGGCAATCGTGAATGCTCGTCAGCAAAGTGATCGGATTTTAACTTAGGGGCACAGGTTGAATCATGGTTTCCTCTACTCTTCTTTTTACGGTGTGTTTGTTTTGCATCAAAATGATTGGAGCAAAATATTTTGATGAAAGGTTGTGTTTGTTTGTTTGCACGTAAAACAAGAAAAATAAATAATATTTCAAATGCGAAAAAGTTTTCAGATTTTATTGATATAATTTTTTATAATTAAATTTTATTAGGGTTTGTGAAAAAAATATAGAAAGAATGAGTTGAGGTGGATTTTAAGATTTTATTATTTAGTCGAGAAAGTTTTGAAAATTCTAAATTGGTGTTGATAAACATCATCTAGAATATATAATAATATAATTGTCCAAATTACTGGCTTCTCATTATAACATTGTAAAAAAAAAGCTCAAGATGTTGGTTGACTCCATGGTTCATAGTTTCAGATCTTCAAATTTTTCAGAATTCTCAGAGACAAACATTTCCAGCTAAAACATTTAACACCACCAAATGTGGAACCAGCATTTCAGGTGAAGGGGACAGAGTTCTAAAGAGGCTAGAGAGAGAGAATGTCGGAGAGAGAGAACATTGTAGGTTATGCGTGTGGAAGTTTTCAGGCGATGGGGGCGGCCGACCCCACCTCCCCTCACTGGTTCCGCCCGTGAACACCACTACAAGCCAATTTGATATTATTCCTTAGAAGCAACACGTGATTCCTTTCATATACCAACCGTAGCTTCTTCCAAATTATTTTGCTTAATAGTTTACAAAGAAATAAATGCTGAAATGGTCATCTAAATAGAAAAAAAAATATTACTGAGTAGACAAATAGAATACACGTGGGCTCCATAATTCAGAACTATTTTTTTCCAAGTATAATTTGATTTTTTTTTAAGTTTAATTACTCTATTAGTCCTTAAAATCTGACCCTTAAGATATGTTTAATCTTAAAATAGTTGAAATATTAATATGCCAATTCAACTATTTCTCTTGAATGATGTATGGATTTATGTAGAAAAAAAAAGGAATGATGTATGGATTTGGACGTTTCCCAGGCTTACTTGCGCACAAAAAAGAAAAGAAAAAAAAAGCCCAACCCTCCGCTCATCGCTTAAAGGAAAGATTATTGGCATATGATTGGCAGCTTAAATGGCTTTGATCGAAATAATTATCCAAAATCTCTCTGTTATTGTTGGAAGTCCCACATTGCTAGAGAAATTAGTCAACGTGCTCCTTATAAGTTGTGACATCCCTCACTTCTCAAGACGTCTTTTGGAGTTGAGTTAGGCTCACCTTTCACATATTATGTAAATTCTAATATGGTATCGGAGGAGGTTTGTGGTCATACCGTCACCCGTTTTCATGTGTTGGCTTGGATGTCCTCCCGCCACACATGAGGGGCGTGTTAGAAGTCTCACATTGCTAGAGAAACTAGTCAATGTACTCCTTATAAGTTGTGGCATCTCTCACTTCTTTTTGAAGTTGCGTTACACCCACCTTTCACATATTATTTAAATTCTAATAGTTATTTAACGTCATTGCCTCGAAATAATGCACTGAAAAAGTCTCAAAGCGCTTGTTATCCGTTGGATCTGACGAATCGTTTTGACCTACTTTCATTTATTCGCCTTCCTCCACAGATCACCCTATCAGTTATCGAATTCAAGTTTTCCATTTTCTTTTTCTTTGTTTTTTTAGAAACAACGGTTTTTCGAAAAAATGGAAGGTGGAGCTTCTTCAGGTGGTAGGTTCAAGCTCCATGACCAAATGGAATTGCGGGAATTTCAGGATAAGTTTATGATTAAATCCGTTGAATTACCCGATCAAGGTTTCTCGATCAACCGTCGTGACGGGCACTGTGAGCCACTTAATGGTAAAAGATTTTCCGGTCACATGCTGCGAAATTCTTTAGGGTGTACTTTCAATGGAGGAAAATTGAAAAACCAAATCAAAAGACATTAATCGTTTCTGAGTGTTTTATAATTGTCGAAACTTTTCCGTCATTGTTGAGATTTCATGTTCCTAATTATCGCAGGTGATACGTGTTCGAAGAGACCTTCCAAAATCACTACAATTTACGGGGTGGCGGGAACTATTAGATTGCTTGCAGGTATTTCCTTGGCACATGATGATGTGTTTGAATATTCGATGCCCATTTACATTTTTTTTTCTGCGACAATAATCTGTTTTGCGTGATGAACACGAGTGCTTGAGGTTCTCGAATTTGTATTTCATCTTAGGATGTGTTTGTTTGGGCGTATAACATGTTCAGGGAAAAAGTTTTCATACTTTCGTTTGTTTGGGAGGGGCGAGAATTGTAAGTAAAAAAAAAAATGTTCTGTGGTCAACGCAAAATCAGCTTCTCTGGTGGAAAACTGGAATAATCTGACTCTTGAGCTAACTCGCATAACTAACTGCCTGACTCTACGATATTATTCTTTAGAGTTGTGAAAAGAAATTTCTGCTTAATTCTTCGCGTCACAACTCAGGGACATATGTAGTTGTAATAACTTCTCGGAAGGAAGTTGGAACTTTTCTTGGTTTTCCAGTATTCAGAGTCATGTCGATGAAGTTCCTCCCTTGCAATGAGGCATTGAAGTTTTCGACCCGTCAAGAAGTAAGGTTTCAGTTTTTTTTTTTGGGGGGGGGGGGGGGGGGAGTTTTAGAGAACATACGTGGGTATATCTTGTTATGATAATGTCTTTGTCTGCAGAAAAGAGATGAGGCTTACTTTAGAACTCTTTTGAAAACGGTGGAATCGACTCCCGGTTTATACTATTCCTACGAGACAGATATAACTTTGAAGTACATTCTCTTACCTTTTAGTTTGCTCTCTTTTAATAGACAACCACTGGTAGCATTGTTGTCCTGGTCTCTGTCAGTTTACCGTATTCAGCCTCAGCCCTATCTCATATTAAGTATAGCATATTCAAGATGCATTTGATCATGACTACCAGCTTACAAAGAAGATGCAAGTTAGCAGAAGGATGGATGAATAAACCACCTTGGAAGCAGGTTAGTCGGCATATTAGTTCTGTCTTCAGAGATAAACTATCATCTGAGTATGAACCATAATTTTTACATTTTAACACTCTGTATAACGTATGGCCTTTTTATGTATCTTGGAAGCACGAATCTTTACCACGTGATGCAAGTCTATTGAAAGAAGGGTTGACTTTTGTTATGACCTCGGTGATGATTGTAAGGAAATGGGTCAGCGAGGGATCTAGGGTTCATAAGGGGAAAGACTTCGAGAAAGACTTAGAGGATGTTGGTGACTTCGGGTGCGTGAGGTGACTTCGAAGAGAACAACGTAGTTAGTAAGGAGACGGTCGGAATTGTATTGGGTCGGGTCAGACCTTTAGTTGGGCTTAGTGCTCAATTAGGGCCATATGTTATTGCTTTGAGTAGAGTTGGGTAGCCCAGTTATATGGGCCGTAGATGACACATGTTTTATTGCTTTGAGTAGAATGTATTTGCTGTTGGTTCAGGGGCCTCTTTGGCCAAGTTGGAAGTTATGTATAAAGACCTAATGAAATGGAATGAGGGGTATGCAAGAATATTATTACAAAACAGTTATGGAGATTGACTCTCTCGAATGAGTTTGTTACGCAATACACATTTCACTTTTTCATCCAAACACTATACGTAATACCCATACCATTCTTCATCCAAACCCTATCATTCTATCCATTATCTTTGCTTCCAAGTGGGCACATTACAACTTTCCTTCCAAGAGAAACTGATTTTAGCTCCAAAAGAACCAAATTCTTTTTACCAAAGAAAAAAAGCTAATTTTTGTTCCCATGGCATGGTTATTTATTTTAGTCATTTTATTTTGCTAGTTTTTTTTTTGTATAATATTGTAACCGCTGGGCAAATTAGAGTTCACCGTTGTTAATTTCAGAGAGCTCTCTGTGATTTGTTTTGCTAAATTCTTTGTATTTTTGGACATATGCAAGTATTCAATGCATATCGATACCTTCAATCTTAGTCTTGAAGGTGGTGTTTCTTCCATTTTTTTCTTCCGGAAAAAAGGCTCTATTTGTCTTCTTTTAATGACTTTTCTGGATAAATGGAGTAGAATTAAAGTTTTCTTTTTGCTGTATCCTCCATCAGTCCTATGTTCCTCCCTATGTCAGTTGGTATTAGAGCCATATCTCCTTAGATCACCACGCTAGCTATGCTCGACCTGACCCTTGAGAAATGAACAGATTATCTTGTCTTATTTCTATTAAAACCTAAGGAAGGAGTTTCAACTAGGTGCCTAAGGACGTGAGTGCAGTAGACGTACTGTATACACTCATCTCATTTTAAATTGGGCAGCTGAGAAGCTTTTTGCTGTGCTGTCCGGTGCCCACCAAAGCACAGACTCTACTCACCCACTTGTGGACTATTCTACGGGCGGTGAGACTTTTCCACTACAGAAATGTAGTTTTTGTTGACTTGAGAGTACTATTGCTTAGTGCTTTGGGTAGCAGATCTGTACTTGATGATGGGAGTCTGAAATCTTCTAAGGTTCCAATTCCTATCATATCCCACATAATGTCTGTGGACAGTTTATTTTCCTCTAATTACTTTGTGTTCCCAGTCAGTGTTAGATGTATCACGCCATTTCAAGAATGATCTATGGCTGGTACACACTTTCTGAAATTGTTTCTGATTTTCTCTTTTGTATTTCAGGCTGACCCTAGATTTGTTTGGAACAGACATCTTCTGGAAGACCTTATTGAGTCTAAGGTTAGATATGGCTTCTGTTCATTTTAAGGAATCAATTATAATTTAAATTGGAACTTTTTCTTGCAAAAGCAACAAATATTCATATTCTCAAACGAGAGTATTTTATTTTTGAAAGTTTAAAGAAAAGATAAGTATTCTTAACAGTGGAAAAAGTCTCTTCTCTTCCTCTAATGTTCATTTTTATTTCTGTTTGCAGCTTGATGCGTTCATCATTCCTCTATTACAAGGAAATATCCTGAAGCTTGTTACTTGCCTTATGGTTAATTTTGTCCCCCCCCCCCTAGCCTCCTCCCTTCCCTCTCTTCTCTTTCTTTATGATGTGTTTGTGTGCTCATGTCATACACATATGGGAGAATAAGACCTTGAGGTAAATCTGTTATTAACACTCCAATTAAGACCAAACCAAGTTTTCCGTTAACAGTGGATTAAGCTTCCAGGCCTTACAGCTAAAGCTCAAAAGTTCGGTTGCCACAATCACATCACTTTCAAGGAGGTGCACACGGCATCTAGGTATGACATTATTGATGGTTATAAGAATTGTATAGTTAATTATCTCTACCTCGATTTATTGTGCAATTGTAATATTATGATACAGGGACAAGAATGTGGAGAAGAGGAGCTAACCTTGCAGGAGATACAGCAAATTTTATTGAAACTGAACAATTGCTTGAGGTTGAAGGTTTTAGGTCCTCGTTATTGCAGGTATCTTTACTGTATCTGGTAGAGGTTCAGAAGTTATTGTTTGTCTGTTTCTACATTTTATCGTACATTTCAACATTTATAGACCAGGTACCTTCCTTGGAGTTAATTAAAGTTTCATCATGCATATTCATTGAAAATATAAATATGGAATCAACTAATGTTCTATATTCCAGGTTAGAGGTTCAATTCCACTTCTTTGGGAGCAGATTGTTGATCTCAGCTATAAACCAAGACTCAGGATTATAAACCATGAGCAGATGGTTCACTTCTTAGTCCAGGATGAAGTTCTTTCTATTGTTGAGTTGCATTATGATGAGTGCCTATTTATATTTGCCCATTTGTCTTTGTGCCTACAGTTTAATGTTGTGGAGCACCATTTCCAAGATCTTTTACAAAGATATGGAGAAACAGTAGCAGTTGACCTCACCGATAAAGTAAGGGTCTCTTCTCTCCTTTCTTTCCCTCAAAATAAACATATCACATTCTTGGTAAACCTCCAGGATTTTGCCAGTAAGATATACTCGCAATTGTTTCCTTTGACATTCATTTGGCAAGACCCTGAACAGATTGATCAGAATGTGCCAGAAAAGCAAAAGGAATTTCCTTATTTGTGTCCTAAACACGCAAGTTTTAAGGTTTTCTTTAAATAGAAAGTGTTTTTTTTTTCTATTTACAACTGACATATATCCCATTTACTTATGTAGCATGGTGATGAAGGTCAGTTAAGTGCAGAATTTGCTGCTGAAATGCAAAAGCTGCAGGATGTGAGGTGACATTTTTAGGCTTTTATGGTATTTGTTTGTTTTGACAAAACCTTTGTCTTATCCATGTTAAAAGTATACTCCGTGGACTTTGATTCTTGTTGCGTTCCATCGTAGTAACTGAGGTGCTTAGAGAAACTTGTTTATGTGAACTTTTTCCTAAATTCCTGCAGATATGTGTCATTTGACTTTCATCGGTATTGTGGCAACTCAAACTTTGATAACCTGAGTGTTCTCTATGATCAAATCTCAGAAGACTTTGAAAAACAAGGGTAATCATGACATGTGGAGCTTTACATATGCACTTTTATTACAACACTGCAACCTATGGATGCTGGCTATCCATAATTCTGTTTTTTAATTATTACTGTTCCAGCTGAGCAGATACTTCCTCGTAGACACAGAAGGTAACATACTAGAGGAGCAGCAAGGAGTTATTAGAGTTAACTGCATTGATTGCCTTGATCGGACAAATGTCACCCAGGTATGCAGAAACAAGTATCTAGTGCAGTTAATTATTATCATTCCTCTCATTTGCGAGACAAGTGTTGAGTATAGTTGATTATTACCATTCCTTATCACCTCATAGGTGTATCATATCTGCGATAGTTAAGGATGCCATAGTTTTGTGGTTTCTGAGCTTCCTCCATGTTTCCTGAACAGAATTTTCTAGGTCAGAAGTCATTGAGCGCACAGTTGCAGAGGATTGGAGTACTTAATACTGCAGAGTGCATTTCTACGTTTGCTGAAGAATATGGGAAATTTAGAACATGTATGAATTCTTAATATCTCTCGTGTCTTCCGTGCTGAGTCAGAATTTGCCTGCGATACTATGTTTTGGTTTTCTTCTTAACTAATATTACTCTAACATTAGTGTGGGCTGAGCAAGGTGATGAGATAAGCCTTGGTTATGCTGGGACTCATGCCCTGAAAGGAGACCTGGTTAGGTAAGTCTAACTTGAGGTCCTGATTTTGAAAAATTGACGTGTCATGTAAAATAGATTTTGGATCAAAATTGTGCAGATATGGAAAGCAGACTCTAGCAGGACTGATCAAAGATGGAATGAGTTCTCTTTCAAGATATTATTTGAACAATTTTCATGATGGAGTTCGGCAGGCAAGATGTTTTTCTCTACTTCTCAATGAGGAAAAGCCACTCATTTAAATGAAAGGAACCAGTATTACTAATGTGCTTTTATGAATTTTATGTTTGCTCAGGATGCTATGGATCTTATAAGTGGTCATTATTCTGTCAACAAGAATTCGCCATTCCAAGTAAATGGATTTGAGTCGGTCTCGGTAAGTAATAATAATTTCTTTATATCGTACTCGTGTCATTTCTGTTACTTTTTTTTTTCTAAGCAAAGATTTATAAAACAAACTAAAATAAGCAGTCTACAAACAATCACATTCACGGTGGAAGAGGGGGTTGTCAGAATCCAAAATGGCTTTAGGAAGACAGCTAACACTAATAGTCCCAACAAAATTTGCAGCAAGAGCCTATTTAGCAAGGTTATGCACCAGCCGATTAATACCACGTCTAACATCCACTGTCCAAAGAGGATGATTTTAGTACAGAATTAAGCAGAAAAAAAAAACATTTTGGATCCTCGTAATGGCACTAGACATCTTCACAAGGTGATTTTAGTTCAGGGAACCTGTCTTTGACCTTATAGTAAGAATGCATCAGTTGGTTCGGTTATAGTGATCATTTGGGTAGCACTAATGAGGCTGCCCTTTTATCTTAGTCAATGATTACCAGGAAAACGATACGAAAATGTGTCAACAGTATTATCTGCTCTGATTAAATTTAAAAAAAAAATAAAGAAAAAAAAGTGACAAAAGTTAATCTGGCCAAGTCCTGCCTAGTTTGCCTGGTCAGTGATTACCTTTTAGTGTAAGAAACCCCATCCCATTTTTTGAGATGGTCTCGTTGATCAGCTTTTCTGGAATGATCTCTAATGGACCGATGAAAAATTGCAGTATCTCCCTGTGGCATCAGCTTTGTTAATTGGAGGTTTGACCCTAACATCTTTCACACTTCAGCAAGGTATAATTTCTCTTATCCTCTGTTTTGTACCGTAATAAAGTGGAACTTTTTTTTTCATTATATATATATTCACTACGAAATTTGGTTATATCTTCTGCTCTGTAGCTGGGCGAAATGCACAGCAATTTACGTCTTCAGTACTTTTGGCTGGAGTCACTGCTGGCGTTATGGCTGTGGTCAAAGCTAATGGAAGGCAGTTCTGTTCTAGGCCTCGATTGTGCGGTCTCCTGTAATTACTCGTCCCTCGTCCATTTTGTGGTTTGGAAAGTTGTACAGAATGTATTACCAGCGAGCAACTTGTTGAATCACGTGACCTTACTGGATTTTGGTGATTACTGGCCAAAATTTTGATGAAGAAAATAATAATAAAATAATTTTTATTTTTCAAATCATCTCTTTCTTATTACAATAAATATAAAAATTTACTCATATCATCGTTCATCAATTCCTATAAAAAATCACCTATGATTAGATAAGTTGTGCATTTAACATGCAACATGAGTTTCAACCGACCTTAACCTAAACTGCTTAGATTCTAATTTCTATGAATATCATTTTGTTTTGAAAAATAACATATAACAAACTTTTATAGAAAGGCTCCGCTAGTATGGACATCTATGCTTAACCAACAAAGAATGGATCGAATTTCTAATCTGAAGGCTAAACATGAGCCAAAAGTTACGAGGAGTGGAAAAATAATATATACCGAGTTTTTTTTTTTAAAAAAAACAATATTGTCCCAGAGAAAGATAGTGATATAAGAACAGTGACAAAATTATGATATTTCACTTTCTTTAAATGAGAGAACGATCGAATATAAAGAAGATATGCAAAGTGGATCAATTAATGTCATTTCGGTTTAATTTGACAAAAGGTGTTAAGTGCATAATATTGATAGTTAAAGTGTGCAACCCGTGAATCGTTTAGGGTACAATATGTCAAATCTAATAAAAAAATAAATGTCTTATTTTTTTTCCTCCTTCTAAGCGGCAGAGTAAATTTAAAGTGATGATGGCTTTTGTCCTTTTAACGTATAACTCAACTACCCGTAACAAAATAAAATTCATTTCATATTTCTAAAATCAAAATAATCGTCTAAGACACGTAACACTAATACAACTCTGATCAAGACACGTAACACAATCCAATTTAGCTGTAACACCCGAACCGTGTTCGTTTCATTGCCATTTTTGTTTTTTTAATGAAAAATTAGCATTTTAATCCTTAAGTTTTACCCCTTTCAACAATTTGGTCCTTAAGAAATAAACTCTTTGACAAAATAATTTTCAATCCTCTTTCGATAACATCATCGTTACACTGGCAAATCCTTCGACAAATATACGCTAATTCACGTGACTCTCTCTCTCCTCTCTATCTCTCTCTCAATCACCGTATCTTTCATAAAGATTTGATTTCCCGCGTCCTCGCTCACTACCAAGAATACTACGAAGAAAAATCAAGAGTCGCTGAGAGGAACGTCTTTTTCGTGTTCTCTCCCATATGGCTCGCATCCTTTGAGCTCGTCTTCCTCTGGATTGCCGGTTTCAGACCCGGTCTCGCGTTCCAGCTCGTCATCAACTCGGTCGACGAATTGTCCGAAGACCAGAGACTGAGGATGAATAGGTTGAAGGAGGAGAGCAAGATGGAGGAACTAGACATTAACCATGAGCATGCAAAGATTCAGGAGACCGTGGCGGCACCGCCATTGCTGGAGACTCTTTGAGGTGAAGGGGCCAGCAGCTCGTTGATGGGCAAATATGTGAGGATTACATGGCGATCAACACGTGGAAGTCTGCCTTAGAATCTGTGGTAGCAAAAGCGGATTGGCTGAGAATGAGCACGGCGGTGAAAGTGGTGGAGGTACTGAGGCCAGCCCAAGCAGTGAGGTTCGGCAGCAGCAGCTCAGCTTCAGCTCAGGATTAGGACTCGGGGGTGGTAGAGAGAAGCTGAGAGACGAGAGTCAAGTGGGGATAGGGTGGGAGTAAAGCGAAGGTAGGATAAAGTATGTGCGGTTAATAACTGAACATTTGGAAAGTCTAGGAGAAAGTAGTCGATTCGGTTAGAACCTGACCATTCGCAAGCAGATGTTCGGGAAGGGAATAAATCTAGGATCAACCAACTCCCCTGTCCATTTTTCTTTTCAAGAGTTTAATGGTGCCAACCTCGAATCGCCTACCTCCGTTACAGTTTAGGGATGCCCCCAAAAATCGTAACATTCCAGATTTCAACGCAGAACTTGAGAAAGGGAAAAAAAATGTGGACCCTTTTTTCGTCCTTTCCCTTAGCTTTGTTTTTGAAAAATTATTACTGCAAAGCATACAGAACGAGATGGCATGGACCTGAATTTAAAACGACCAAGCTAGAAGAACCGCACGCGCTCTCCTCCATGGACGGAAAAAGCTCCACGGAGGGAGCAACAGATGCAAATGCCGGGAAACATGATGCAAAAAACATGCAACTACCCTGCTTTTGAAGTGACTTCCGTTTGCTTCTGAACTGTGGAAGTCCCTTTTGGCTGTCTATTTGTTAGAACTCCAGAGAATGCTGCAGTATACCAAAGGTTTGAAGAAAATTCCGGCTTTTTATTTCATTCCTTCTCATTATCCACTTATGGATACGTCACTAGAGTTCGAGCTATACAGTTCTTTATGACGGGTCACAACTGTTTGTCATCGACTCCAGTGTCTTAACAGCCCAGTTAACATTATATAAAAGGAATAAAGCTTCCAACCGGAGGGGAAGGAAGAAAAATTTACACTCACAACCTGCTTCGTTTGTTCAATACAGCTGGCTTGAAGCTGGCAAGACCAGTGACTTCCCTACCTGTGACCAAGGTGTTGATCTCATAGGTGCCTTCATATGTGTAGATAGGTTCCAGATCGCAAAATGCCTGCAATGAATTCCCCAGTATGACAATAAACAAAAACACTTTAGATAAAATCTAAAGAAAGAGGGGGGTTAAGACTGAAGTCTCAGATTGTATATTTAATGGATTTTCTGCAACTTAGTCATGCAAATAAACAACAGAAGGGTAGAAACTTTAGGTATTGGATGGACATCTTATATAGCAAGGTCAACTCATCACTTGAGGGATATGTCGCTTGGATTCTGCCACATGAGAAAATTCAGCTCTCTATGTTACTTTCAATTTTTCAATCAAGAGAAAAACATGAATACCTTTGCAACTAGAAAATCAGCCAAAATTCCATTGCCCCCGAGTAACTCCCGCCCCATAGCTGCAGTTTCTCTCGACTTCAACGTGATCCATGACTGAAGAAATTAAAAAAATTTGTCAGCAAGGTTTATGACAGAGTATCATAAATTCAAAGATTCCAAATCGTACCTTTGCCAAGCTAGCTCGACCTGGAGTCATTTTTCCATGCTCATACAACTTGCAGAGGCGCCAACCAACAAGAATCATTGCTTGCACATTACCCAGCATCTGAACAAGTTTCTGTTGATTGATTTGGAAAGCTGCCAGAGGTGCTCCAAACTGTTTCCTCTCCTTCAGATACCTTTAGATCAGTTCGAAATTAGAGCAGGTCATACCAATGTTTAAATAAAATATACAGGGAAGAAGATCTGATACCTGTGGCACATATCATAGATGCCCATTGATATGCCAATAGGTTGCCAGGCAACCATCACACGTGAAACAGCAAGAATCTGTTTTGACTCAGCAATCACAGATAAGCAGAAAAAGATTTGAGGATGATTGCATTAATACTAAAAATCAAGGAACTGCAAGGGCAAAGAAATGGAAAACCAGCAATAAACAAGCTTCAGGTTCTTGCACAAAAGAATTGCATATATTTTGAAAACAATTTTTGAAAGAGAGTTTGTGGACAGTAGTGGACACAACCAACAAATCTGAATTGTGCTCTCTTGGTGGGAGCATATGTGGTCTGTGTGCATTGCAGATATTCAGACATTTCAGAAGGTGGAGGAAGATATAACATCGTAGTGCAGCAATGGGGGTAGAAGACCACCCAAGAGTGGCATGGTTCCTATAACGGTGCACCTTTTTGGCAACCATTCTGTTTCAGGGCACTCAAGTAAAGTACCTTAGCTGCAGAGCTAGGAATTACAACACTTGGTGATCAGAAGGAAAATGCCTCTCTTTTCATCTCTCTCTCTCTCTGTGTGTGTCCTTGGTGTTGTTCACACAGTAAAAAAAATCAAAGCAGTCATTTTGTGGTGTTACCATGCTCTCTTTTCCCATTTTGACCAGGAATCATATCATGTCCCAATAAGATTAGTACCAATCACAAAACCTGACCAGAGTAGGACATGGTTAAAAATAGACACCCTAACCACATTTAATTGAACAATTGTGATCTGGTGGTTTACAAACAAAATTTTTTACATTGCACTTTTTTCTGATAAACTCTATCCACTTATAGATAATCAACCAAAATTCCACAGAAAGCAGAAAGCAGACAAATGATGAGGGAACATGATCAACGTTACATAACTCCTCACAATACCGTACCTTGTTTGTATCCTGAAAAGTATCAACACCGGGTAACCTGTCCTCATCAGTGACAAAGACATTTTTCATGAGAATATCTCCGTTTTGAACAATCCTGAGGCCGATTTTATTTTCTATTTTTGTAGCTGTTAATCCAGGGGCATCCTTCTTGATTATGAATCTGAAACAGCAAGCAGAAATATTATAAAAGCACAAAAAGTGGATGCCAATTCGGGAAACCAACAATCATGCATTTCCAAACAAAAGCCAGGTACTGAAATCACCTCATCTAGAAAGTGATGGGTAGCTGATGACCCTAGATTTGAGATCCTACATTTGGGATAGTGGGGCCCATAGGCACATTCTCACAAGAAAACTGGTTTGGATACTACTTTGAGATCTTTGCACATGGACAAAGTTGAGGGCATTATACAGGTGAAGAGTCCAGCACCTGTTGGAAACTATAATATAAGTTCTTTACTTTCCCACAAGGTATCCAGAATTTCTAAGTTTTGTGAGGGGTTGGTGTCTATTTTTCTCTACAACAGGAATTGATCCTTATACCCCAATGAGTTTTCCCCCATCCAAAATGGATAAGGACCATTCCTTTATGGCTGTTGCAAAATACTAGAAAGACTTGTGTTTGTCTTGATTCACTAACATGTATTGTCATTCATGAATGCACATCTCTTTACTCATCTTCTCTGGAATGAAGGGAGTCCTAGGGTAATACTTGATGCAATTTATGTTTACACGTCAAATTAAATACTTTAATTAATTATAAAAAGTGGAAACATACTTTTTCGGACATTAATAGAAAAAGAAAAAGACATTTCAATAACAGAAACCTCGATGTGAATGGACTCAGGTGTAGTTGCGGGCCAGAGGATATGAGCATGGTTATTAGCAACATTCGTGTAGCCCCTTGCTACTTCCGACTGCCCAAAAGAGAGAGAAGAGAAACAATCCCTTCTCTTCTTTTATGTGAAAGGCCCTATCTTGGATTGAAAGACAGTTCATGCTATACGCCACATTGGGAAAGACCCTCCTCGTATGTATCATACCATTTTTTCTTGGTTCCTTCTCTTTAAAACAGTTGTCCCATATTTGAATCAGTTGTCTCAAGAGTAGACAGGACGTAAAGATTACATAGAATGGGACAGAAAGAACCATAGATAGAAAACTGTCTAGTTAAAATGACACAGGAAGAAACAAAGAGAACTGAGTGATGAGCATATACAACACACAAAATCTCATGGAAAAGCTGATTTCCTGCATATAATGAAGCATCCTGCACGTCATACAGCATATCCCATACCCATTTATCTGATTTGTTGTGGTATTCCTAGCAAAAATAACCAACACATCTGCAAAGGTACTGTTTCCAATCCAGCGCTTTTGGCCCTCAAGTATCCAACCTCCTTCCACCTAATCATCCCAACACAAATATGATAAGGAATAGAGTTTTAGGGCATCAACTTCAAATATGTTTGTACGTGCAAATGTAAACTGGTGTTGTGTCCAGTAGAAAAAATTATAGAATGAACTTCAGAGCCAGAACCTTTGTTGCTGTTGTTTTCAAGGAACTTGCATCACTTCCATAATCAGGTTCAGTCAAACCCTAAGGTGTGGAAACAATATATTTAAGTAACTCAACTTCTTCAGAAACACATATCAAACATGTCTCTGAAATCCTATGCTAGAGAACAATGGAAAAAATAAAAAAAGCTATTTACCCAACAAGCTATAGTGTTTAACTGTGCCAAAGATGGTAGATATTTTTGCTTCTGTGCCTCTGATCCACACAATGCTATACTTGGCAGTCCAGACATGTAGCCCAACATGTTAGTCAACAGCATTTTCCTTATTAAGTGAAAAAAGACCAACTACTGAATTTCATCAGGCAAAGACGAAAAAAGGTATAAATATCTCACCAATAGTGAGCATTGCCAAAGACGAATGCACCAAAATGAAAGTAGAACAGCTAGCATCAACTCTAGCAACTTCTGCCGTAGCAATAGCGCTTCCAGTAAGGGAGAGACCAGGACACCCATAACCCTGAGAATGAAAGCTGGCTAAACATCCCATCCACCACAATCTATACTTCGGAACAGAGACAGGAAAAGAGAGAGCGAGAGAGAGAGAGAGAGAGAGAGAGAAGGGGAGCAAAAGGAAAAAAAAGATGCAGGACCTACCTTGATTGTGCCACCAGCAATACGCAAGGCACCCAGCTTTGGAATCACCTGAAAAGGAAACTTGGCCTTCTCCCAGTACTGAGGAAAAAGAAAAAAGTTTAGAACTTTACTATGCACTTGAATGTCAATCATTTTCAACGATAATGGCATTAGTATCTCAATGCCCAAATACCACTTCATATTTTGACTGTCATATTCACATCAATATTGGACCATAAAATCGATACTACTTTATCATTAAAAGATAAGAATAACCACCATAACATCATTCATAGAGTAAGATTACCTCCGTCATAATTGGAGCTATTTCTTTTTCCATACACTCTCTAACTCTCATCCGGACAGTCTGCTCCTCATGAGTCAATAGATCATCAAAGTGATAATAGTCGGAAGCTGAAATTGTTATGATCAATACTCAAATATAAGAAAGAGAACAATGTCAAGAAAAATAAATCCTATAACAAAATGGCAGGTCATGCACTGTAAAAGGGGAAACGCACAAAGTAAAAAACTTGGGTTATGGGTGTAGGAAATAAGTAGCATACTATAGAAATATAGTGATTGGGAAAATGCCTGATAAAATGAATTTTAGGATTTGAATTTGGGATACGAAACTTGTAATTGATCAAGTATATTGCTGATATGTTGTTGATGGGTTACAGGTGAACCGTACAATCAATACTAGTAGATACATCACATACGTGCATTATATTGAATTGTGAAATTGTGATTAGGACCATAGGTTGTGACTTGTTATATTAATGAATAGTACGGTACGTGTATTTCAATATAATATATTTTTAATGTTTTTAGTCTTTAATTTTCAATATTTTAAGTCTAAGACATTTTTTTGCATTACGTAGTATTTTTTTTTTGTCATTTTCCCTTAGGAGTTGGCCCCCCTTCAGATTCATTCCTGGTTCCACCACTAACCACACTGTGAAAGAAATGTGAATATTGATACTAAACAAATAACCATCTGAGCAATATTTTATCTGAAAAAGAAAGAGAAATTGCAATAGATCATTGTCTAAGTTAAAACATTCAAGAGACCAGTGGTGAAGCAAACTATAAGTCTGGCAGGCAACATAAAATATCACCCAAAAAAACTTGGTTCAAAGTAACTCATTAGACTATTCATATAATCAACTACGGAGCAGCTACACAAGTGCAAATTCAAGCTTCCCCCAATATCAAATAAAGAGCTAATATTAAGCCGAAAAATTACAAATAATTTGTCTTCTTCCCAGGAGGGACTCCATTAGTCTTGTGGCTAACACCACAAGTTCTAAATGCATGAAGGGCTTGCGTTCATAAGATGTTGGGTATTTTAATTAGAATCCCACTCATTAGAAGTCACATTCGGCCATTTACTCTTGCAGATTAAAATTGAGATTTATTTGAGAGTTGCAGCTATCTCAAAACACAAATTTTTATACTGATTTAAGTTTATTGGACCTACTTATCCTCTCTGTAACTTAGCTTCTTGCCTTACAAAAGCAAACCAGAAAGCTGATGCAAGAGACGTCATGCTGTTGTATTTAAAAATAGCATGCCAAACAGCTGCCTCATCAATTGAGAAAATCTTCCATGGTGTGCAGCTGTCTCGAGGGACAGAATAGTTCACAACCTCAATCATATGCAATGATGGTAAACAACAAGTAAACTTTCAAGGTGAATCGGAAGCACAATGAGGTCATCCTCCTAATTCTCTCTCTATTTTCGGGATAAATAAATTCTTTTGAAATATTAAATTTTTTGTACATCTGATTTGATTAGTACATTAATCTGTACTCAGTTTTTAGCAACATAATCAAATCATATGAAGATACAAATATGCAGCACAGGTGGGGGGAGAAAAAAAGAGATCATTCTTACCACATGGAGGGAAAATGGAAGCTGGAGTTGCTTGTGGAAACGCAACGGAAACATCCAGTGGTGGTAAATTAAAATACGAACTCCTTGCACTCTGTTCAGGATCATCTGAAAGCCATGGAAGTTGAGTATTCATAAGATTGAATAACAACATACCATTAGCATTAACTCCCTCAAGGAAACAACTAGAAACTAGCAAATAATAAAAACAGAATACCAGAAACAGCACAACGAACTATTCAACTCAACGTCCTTTTAAGGAAATAATAGATCGTACGAGACAAGCAAGAGCCATCTAGAGATCACTTTGAAATGACAGATTCAAGATAATAATATTATCAAGTGGTAGTGATAATAGTGGAATTGAACTTTATGTCTTAGACAGAAGGGCAGTTGAGCTGAACAAGTCCATTATTTCAATCAACAAAACTTTCCTATCAATTGAATCTTCAGTATCTAATCTCCGATCTTCATAAGAAGCATCGTATCAAATCAAAGCTTTGACCAAAGTGAGAATCGTAATGAATCAATCTCCAATCAGACTATTGAAATAACAATTATAGCAGACAGATCCGATGGACCTTGCTTTGTGGATGAGAAAAGTGTCATGCTGCCAGACTACAGGAGGAACACAGAGTTGGAGTAGGATTCCAGAAAAAAGCCAGCGGAAGAGATGAAAGAGCAAGGGCTTGGGATAGTAGGAATAATTCAGCTTTATATATAAGGGGAGCCGGGAGGCAGCGATAAGTGAGCCCGCTGGTTTTTGTTGCTGAAACAAAACCAGCGGCAGAGCCGACAAACGACTGCTCAGAGAGTCTGATTCGTTTGGGTCCATACTCCATATCTAAGGGAGGTATGGCATATGGATTACGTCGGCAAGCACGTTTACGTTTGCTTACATTAGGAGGTAAAACAACATGGAATTGTATTGGTAAGTGCTCTTCAACGGCTTGAGTTCTTCTAACTCAAAAAAGACTCTTATTTTGCTTTTTAACTAAATTAATTGTTCGGTTATTCAGTAACCCGAGTCAAATAAAACTCAAACTCGTTTTCTACCTCCCTGTACAGAATAACAACTATATTTCCACAGTTAACATTTTTACAATAAATTTTCGAGTTTTTCAAACTTCTATAGGTTTGGTAAATGCAAAACCTATGATTCTATGAACTCAATTTATGGAGTTTTGTTCCAAAGCAAATGAGAACAAAATGTATCTTCAATTGATTAATCTTAACTTATCTCGATCCGAATTCAAATTGGCGTTTGTTGCTAAGAGAAACGAACCTTGCTTTGTGGAGGGGAAAACTGTCATGGTGACTGAGTAGAAGAGGAACCCGAGCTGCGATGAGATTACGTTCTCAAAAACCAAAACCCGCAGCAGAGCCGAACGAAGCAAGGCGTTGGCTGGTTCGGGTTTATATTTTATAGAAGGTAACGATGACGTGGAAATTTGGAATCATGACGTGTAGGATATACACACAAAGTGGCACGCAAACTTAGGACATGGAAAAACAGCTTGGAATCATTGGAAGCTTGCACTTCTACTGAGTTCTGCGGGCTTGGATCAGGCTACTCTGCAATTACCGGACAGGTGGGACTACTGGTGTTATTGTGTTGTAAAATTTTATTGTTGTTAAAATTTTAGGTATTGAGTTTAGTGAAAAAGTAAAGAGAGAGGTAATCTTTATATTTTTTGTAGTGAATAGTAATGATTTGATAGGAGAGAGATTATATTGTAATATTTAATTGTGTTAAAATTTTAGAGAGTATAAAATTTTAGGGGCAAACGCAACCTACATCTCTTTAATTGCACCTGATTCGTCTTTTTATTTTGTTTTTATATTCTGTCCTACGTGCTACATATACTGTTATGTCTTCTTTGTTTGGGATAGAGATGTTCTTTGCCTCTTCCTCCCAAACCTCCCAACTCCGTTATTAGAAGTAAATCTCTTCGTTTTTTTTCTTGATTAAGCCTCTGTTTGGATGGATTGGAAAATATTTTTAAATTGTTCACAATTATTTTTTACAAATTTAATGACAACTTTTTTTTTACGAATCTCAAAGCAATAGGCTAACAAGAATTCCAAAAATAAAATAAAATATAACCATCCAAAAAAAGCTTGAATAAACTCAATTTTTCCCCCTGTAATCAAACGTGAAAGTGGACAAGTTGATCTTTTGTTCCCATCTGATCAAACGTGACAAGTGAGAATTCATTTGCTTCGTGGGTTTATAAAATAGATCAAATTTATTGAAAAAAACAAAACTTTGATAGAAAACATGTGTTTTGTCTATATTTGCTCCAAACTGTAAATCTATCACTCACCACAAAAGTTTAAGTTCATGGAAAGAGGAAGATTTTATTATTTGAATTATATTTCTAACGCTCCTCTCACGTGTGAGTTGGACTCTCCTTTAAATGGAAGGTCCAACACGTGCAATATTTAATTGAAATTAGAATAAAGTGGAGAGTCATTTCTCGAACTTGGAACTTTGACTCTGATACCATGTAAATCTAACACTCATCTCAAAAGTTTAAGCTGATAAGAAAATAAATATTTTATTATTTGAATTATATCTCTAACACAAAGATGATAACAAAACAAAGTAACAACTTTGGATACTCAAAAACTATGAGAAATAGAAAATTCTACCCTAGTGGTTTTTTAGAATCTTAGATAAATCGAGTTATTGTCTCTTTGTGCCCTTATTTGCGGTTTCTAATAAAATCTTTTTTTTTTTTTTTAAAAGTTATAATAAAACTTTTGTTTACAAAAAAGAGACTTTATATGTAACTTCAAGTAATAGTCATTCTTGATAATCCGGCATAGCTAGTTATATGAAGTTAGAGAGTCAATTGCTACAAGTCGCAGTTTATTAATAACTTCTAAATAGAGTGTCAGTTTATGATGGAAAAGAGTACTTTATTTGACATTTATTAAAAAGAAAAAAAATTATATCTATATTGTTTTTCTTATAACATAGTTGTTGCTTGATAGATTGACTGTTGGATGGAACGTGACGAATTAATGGGGATGTTTGTTTCCTCAAAATTTTGGAGGTCCAAAAATTCCAACCAAAAAAATATATTTCTAAATTTCAAACTTTTAGACATAAACTTTAAACTTTTCACAAACCCCAATAAACTTCAACATTCAAAAGATTCTCAAAATTTCAGTAAACAAACATCTCCAATATATCGCGTCGGTATGGTCAAAGCTCACGCCTATTTCAATACATGAAAGGCTTAGTCAAAATTTTTATTAGAATAGAAGATCAAACATCAGAAATTTCATAAATCAATAAAACATTTGAAAAACCACCTTAACAATTAATTTCATATTTAACTTTATTTGTGAATTGATGATAACCTGATCTAAAGCACTAATCGTCTTCTTAAAGTACTACTCGATTGCCGCCTTAAAAATGTCACAAACTTGTGAAAATGCTTCTAATTAATCGATCCAAATATAAACATTTTGATGCGTTCGGGAAATGGTGCAAAAACTTCATGCCATAATGTATGAAGAACCGTTATTATGGTGGCTGTTAGCCTGTTTATTGTAATGAAGGACAACTGTAGCTGCTTGGTTTACAGGCAACTCAATGGGCCAAAGGCCCATAAACGAAAACTCAAAAGGCCCGAAGACGAAATTGAACAACAAACAGAAAGAATAAAAAAAGAAAAGAAAAAGAAAGAAAAAAATTTATAATCTGCTGGATCCCGTACCTCTCGTATGCTAAGCGAGCGCTCTACCATCTGAGCTACGTCCCCTTGGATGTTGAGTAAGCAAATAGTAAAAATATATTTTAATAGCTTATTATGACCAATCGCATGCACGCGAGCTGTGAACTTCAAGCGCTTCGAGGATAGTTTTATGCAATAAAGTACAATAGACACACAGCAAGACTTTGACCAGCACACGAGAAGTTCGAAAAAGAGGAAGGCAGACGATAAATCACCACCAACCAACGGCTTAAAAACGCCCGTTCCAAAGCCAGAAGCTCCAAACGCGGCAACTTTAAGAATATATGTCGAGTTATAATCTCCAAGACGACGGAAAAAGAGTCTCCGTCAACGAGAAAAATTCAACAGCCTCCCGAAATCTTTGAGCTGAATCGCCATGTTCGCGAAGCGATTGTTACAGAAGGCTGTGAACCATCACCAGGTATGATCTTGCAGCAAGCCACCGGTCAGTGCAACTCTTTTGCCACTTTTGCTTTTCAAATTCTTCTTCTTTCTTCAATAGCCATTAGTAATTTCAATTGATTGAGGGTCATTTTCTGTCAAATCGCCTGAATTCGTAGAGGCCTTTTTTTCTGCATTTTGCATTCCCTTTTTGCTGACAGTATTCAAATATATTAGTCAACCAAATTCCATGCAATTCCTCTGCCGTAGTTGTCGAACCAATAAGAAAGAAAGATAGAAAGAGCAAAAAACAAAGAAAAGAGCGCTGAAGGTCACTTGGATGTCACTTGTTGCTTCCATGTTGCAGTTTTTTTTCTTTTTAAGGAAAAGATATAAGAAAATGGAGTCTATTTCAGGAACAATCGGATATGCTCTCTTTTACATTGGTCAGGAATATGCGCATTGTCTAATATCCTCTGTGCATAGCTATTTCATGGTCTCATCTTCTTAATTAAACTTCTTTATAGACTTGCACTAGGGGTTCCACTGAATACTGAGAAATGTATTCTTTTTTTTCAAATTATGATTAGCGTAAAGTGCAACATGGCGGTTTGACCTCAGCAGACCTGGAACCACAAATTGCTATCCACTATGGTGTGCCATCGACGGCATCGACCCTTGCCTTCGACCCAATTCAGCGCCTTTTGGCAATTGGAACTCTGTGAGTTGAGATAAATTGTCGTTGTATTTGTAGAAGTTTAATAAAAAAGACTAGCTTGTGGTCTGCACATCATTGAGTGAATACTATTTTTTTACCCATCGTCCATCAGTACTTGCATGCAATGTTTTTTGGTACCAAATATGATCAAAATTCCACACCCCTCCAGATACAAATTTGGCAAATGTGGTTTGTGTATGAACAAATTTCTTATGTCAACAATATGGTCTCTTTACTGGTAACTCAAGATGTATATCTTGTGGAGCATTTGGTGTAGAATTTCCAATACTCTGAGCCTAATTGGCCAGGTTCATGCTCATAGATGAATGCCATGCACTCCTTGCACTGCTAAGCTTCATTGGCTAGTGGGACTGCTATAGCTGTCAGGCTACTCCATTTGTCATGGCACTAGAATTCTTATTATATTATTTATATACTTAAATTAACAAATGGAGAATACAGATTGCGACATGGGTTCCTTCTTACTATGATCTCACTGTAGGGATGGACGGATTAAAGTTGTTGGTGGAGACGGTATTGAAGGACTTCTTATATCCCCAAAGCAATTGCCTTATAAGAACCTAGAGGTATGTTGATGCATTACTCAAGTTGATTCTAAGTTTTCCAGTAAGACTGATTTTAATATGAATGATCCAGGATCAATGATTTAGCAATGTGATGTTTTATGGGAAAACCTCTCCAGATTGTTAATTGGGTATCTCTCTGAACGGAAATAAGTTGCACATTTGTCTTGAACTGAACTGATTATATTGGTGATAAATGTCCTTAATAAATGTGTTTTGGATCAACGAAACTGATAGATACCCCTTAAGAACTGAGTTCAACAGTAAAACTCCCCCCCCCCTTTCTTGTGTATTGATAGCTGTGATTTTCCCAGTTTATCCTTAAATGAAACATCTATTTCAGTGGAACCTTTCTTTTATGCAATTTCTTTCTCATTTCGATGAAGACTTAGAAGAGCTTCTAGAAAGCATGAAGAGGTTTAGAATAAAGATTTTAAGGAAGTCAAGAAACGTATTTAGTGATAATATAAATAAAAAACGAACAGTAAAATTGTCACTAGCCCTCTCTGAGATGGCAAATTTCTGAATATCACAAAGGAAATAACTCAAGCCAATCAGTATACACATTTAAGCAGCTCATTGTATTCACACTTTTGAACATAAATTTGTAGCTGAAAGAAGAAAGTAGCTCATTGCCTTGGTCCATTACACTTTTGGCCCCTTTTTGATTGACCTATCTATGATGCATCCTTTGCTTTTATAGGATGCCATGCTCAATTTCCGACTTGAAGTTGTCTTTTTCTTATTTCCTTTAATCAATCATGAATTTCCTTAATAGGGAATGAAATGCTGCAATTAGAGCGGAATATAATCATGGAAATATGTTGATTGTAGTTATAATACGAGCCATAAATTTGTTGCTTTTGTTTATGTAGGAACAACATATTTCATGAGGAATTTCTAGAACAGATTTTTAGAAGACTTGGAGAATTACTTTGAATATTGCAACCCAAGAAGTTTTGACATTTCTTATCCTAAAACAAAATAGAAGAAAAGAAAACCAAAAAAAAAAGGAAAGAGAAGGAAAAGTGGAAGTTGGGAATCATGGAAGTTGGCAAGTTGTACGGGTTAAGTACCCATTTCGTCCCTAGGTTTTGTCTTCTTTTAACAAATCATTCTTCTGTTTTCAAACTTATCATAGAGGTCCTTGAGTTAAAAATTTTGTCAAACAAGTTTTTCTCTTAAAATTTCGTTCTCAAAGTTAACGATTCATAAGTTAACACCTGTCACCACAAACTAAAATCACGTGACTTATTTTTTTCAAACAACAAATTAGGATTAAAAACTTTTAAAAAAAATTTAAAAATGATAAGTGACATGATTTTAGTCTTGGGGTAACACGTGTCAACTTATGATTGGAACTAATGTGTGAATCATTAACTTTATAGATAGAAGTTTAATGAAATGACTTATTTGATAAAAATTTCAAACTCAAGAACCTTTATATTCAATTTGAAAACTCAAGGACTATTATTAAAATGGGTCAAAATCTAGGGACCAATAGGTACATAACCCCAAGTTGTAACTTCCAAAACTTCTTGTGAGTGTACAAGATTGAGGGATACATAGGAAAAAATGACACAAATAACGTTCTTAACAATGAGAACTTGCATGCGTTAGAGGTTTATGGGAAACTATCACTTATCCCAAAGCATAAGCTGTCAGGAAGAGGTTAGTTTAATTATTTATTTTATATATTTGACACTTCCCCTCATTTGTGGATCAGACTTTCCCTTAATAGTTTGGTCAAACACGTGTAATATTTATTGAAATTAGGGTGAAGTGTGGAGTTAGTTCTCGAACTCAGGACTTTGGCTCTAATATTATGTGACACTCCCCTGTGTGCGGATAACTGAAATCTAACCCGTTTAGAATACATGCAAAGTGTGTTATACTTGGTTGGTTGTCTCTAATTTCCCTATGAACTGAATGGTATTTAGTTCCTTCATAAAAGTAAAACAATGATGATTGTTTTTTTTTATAGGTAAGTCAATCTTTAAAAAAAAAAGAAAGAAAGTTGACAGTACAAGAGACTATACTGACAATAACTAGAGCATACAAGCTAAAAAACTAAGAAAATCCGGCAAACCCACAAAAAGATATCCTAAAACCGTATCAGCCCACAGAAAAAGAGAATGCAACATAGATCCCCCCAAACTAGTCGAAGACACAGCCCTGTCTTCAAAACAATGATGATTGTTACAAGCACATATTCCTCTCGGACAAACATGCAGAGATACAAGAACATCAATGTCGCTTTGGTCAACACAGGCAAAATGGAATAGTTCTCTTTCTAATGGGAAGGTTATTGATTGTGGATGTTGGAGAACAAGATCAAAGAATGCTTAATTTACTCCTGATACGTTCTACATACCTGCAATGCTGCTTTGTTGAAAGTAAATCAACCTTTTTACCTTGTTTAGGTCTCAAGTATTTTTTCTTTCTTTCCTTTTCAGATTTAGCAGCATATTAATACTTTCATATCTTTTGGCAGTTTCTACAAAACCAGGGTTATTTAGTCAGCATTTCAAATGACAATGATATTCAGGTACATGTATCCTAATCAGCATCATAATTCCTATTCATTTATCAAACATCACTAGCGTTTGGTATTATTGAACAATAGCAGCTTTTGTGTCACGGGGTCCCTTAATATCCTTAGCAGTCGTAATCCATCATACATCTCTTCATTTAGTCAGCATTTCAAATGACAATGATATTCAGGTTCATGTATCCTAATCAGCAGTGTAATTCCTATTCATTTATCAAACATCACTAGCGTTTGGTATTATTGAAGAATAGCAGCTTTTGTTTCACGGGTTCCCTTAATATCCTTAGCAGTGGTAATCCATCATACATCTCTTCATTAATCATTCAGCACAGGTGGTGCTGTTCATTACGTGTTCTTATTAATATAGGTCATTCTGGTAGTCATGCAAGAGAATAATCAAAACATAGCATCCCTTCAATGTAGTCGGGTGGTACTTGAAGGTCAAGAAAGTTGACTTCACAATCTTAGTTGATGGCTAGGTGCTACAATTCTGAATGGTGGGCTGTTAAACATTGAAATGGTTTTTGTATATTGTCTAGGTTGAGAACCTTTTTTGTTTGGCAGGTTTGGAATCTTGAGAGCAGGAGTATAGCTGGTTGTTTTCAGTGGGAATCCAATATAACCGCTTTCTCCGTGATTAGTGGCTCCCACTTCATGTATGTTACTGATAAAAGCTTACAATTTATGAAGGATCGTATTAATCAGCTCCGATGATACTTGAAATGGAACAGGATACTTAGAATTAACTTTGTAGTGTGTACTTTATTACAACATGCAGGTATGTTGGTGATGAGTATGGTTTGATGTCTGTGATGAAGTTTGAGGCCAAAGACGAAAAACTTCTCCAGTTGCCATATCACATTTCAGCAAATTTTATAAGTGGTATTTCTTCTTCGCACTCTTTTAAATGGTTGATAACCAGCGCGTAACTAGAACTCAAATACAATGTGATGGCACGGCATTTATTTACTAAGTTAAATATTACTCTCCTTTTACAACTCTTCTTTTGACACCTCAAAGATGTATGTGGATTTGAATTACACAAAGTGGTGGCTGTAAGTTCATTCAAGTTAAAAAAAAAATTCTTTCCCAGAAAGCATGCCGAATTCAGCCATGTCATCCTTTTGTTATTTTCAATTGTTACTGCCTCATTTGAAACAACTTTTTCTGTTTGTCTTTGCCTTAACACTGCCAACCTCATAATTGACACATTGGTTCTCCTCGCTGGTAGGATCACTGGTATTTTAGACAACGGTTTGCAGTTAAGATACAAATTTTTTTTTTAAAGTCTTCAGACTAGCATCTGAGGTCAAAGTTTAGAGAATCACGTCATGGGAAAGGCTCAGTCACTTTCAGGACAAGTTTTGTACTACATTCTTATGCAATTTGAACCAATTACCGCTGGCTGATTGAAGCTATTAATTTCTATTGGCATGCACCTAATGCTTCCAGTTTATCTCATTATCTTTCTTAGACGTGTGAACAACATACCTTTATGATTTTCTACTCTAGTTCCGCTATGAGAGTATTTGCAGATGGGTACATCAAAATCAGTTAATTCAAACTTTCAGAAGTTTCCTGATATGCTACTACAGATATTGGATCCTTGTATGATGGCTTAGTATTGTGGCCATAATGACCTCTATATCTTTTTTGTTATTGAATGTGTACTTGTTCTACTTTGCTTTAATATTTATTTATTGCATCTGTTTTCTGCTATTTAACAGAAGCCACTCGGTTTCCCTTCCCTAATGACCAACCTATCGTTGGAGTTCTTCCTCAACCTTCCTCTTCTGGGAATAGGCAAGAGACGAGCAGAACCTTAAAGCTCTCCATTTCATTTCCCTGCTTTTGAATTTGAAACAGGATTGGGTCATCAACATTTATTTTTTACATTGGCAATATTATTAAAGCATATCTGGGAATAATACATTTTCTAGAATGAAGTAGTAAATTCATGTCAGCTTAAACACACGTAAGCAGGAAATATGTCTCAATCATGGGTCAACAATGGCTCTCCTCAAGTAATTTAATAACTATGTAGTTGATATTTGTTTGTACTTATAAAAAAAGAAGAAGAAGATATTTGTTTGCTAAATTCCATGGAAATCACCTATGATTGAATTTCTCTGTTTCCCAAAATGCAATTTCTGAAACATTCACACCTTCTATCTCTTGCTTATTAGCATCACCATCTTTCATTTAATATATAGGCATGTATCACTGTCATGTTAGTAGCTAAAACCACCACTCCCTTATTCATTGATATGCACAATGATAATGTCAGCCTAGTCGGGATCTACTTGTATTTCCTTCAGTGTATGTAAGTTGATTAATGTTACTTGCTTTACATACTATGACCCAAGTACATGTCTATTCTTGTTTCTGCTTGACATGCCATATGGACGCGTCCTGAGGTGTGAGAACAAGAATCTACATGAAGGAGTTACCTCGTCACTTTTATTTTTATAATCATACCTCCTTATAACTTGAGGCTATAAGAGAAATGATGGTGAATATTATGGGATATTGCTGTTTGCGTACTTGGGCTTATTGCTATTCTTTTTTCTTTTTCCTTTTCAGAGTATTGATTGCATATCAACATGGGTTGTTTATTCTTTGGGATGTCTCCGAGGGTCGAATTCTCTTTGTTGGAGGTGGTAAGGATCTTCAATTGGAGGACAAAGTTATTGATTCTTCTTCTAATGAAGTGAAGACTAATCTTCCAGACGAGAGAGAAGATCATGTAGCAGAGAAAGAGATATGTGCTCTGTGTTGGGCATCGTCCAATGGGTCCATTCTGGTTGTGGGATATGTCGATGGAGATATTCTGTTTTGGAACACATCGTGTGCTGCATCTATTAAAAGTCCGCAAGCTCTATCATCATCGAACAATATTGTTAAGCTGCAATTATCGTCTGCAGAAAGAAGACTCCCTGTCATCGTCTTACATTGGTCCAAAACCAAACAATCCAAGAATGATTGTGATGGCCAGCTTTTTATCTATGGCGGTGATGAAATTGGAGCTGAAGAAGTTTTGACGGTTTGTCATTTATAGCTATTTAACATCCTCTTTAAGTTCTTTAATTGCATGGACTTGTATTACATGGATTTGATGTAATTAGTAATTTACTTGAAAACTGCAATGATCTCTCATCAGACTTTAAGTCTGTTCACAAAATAATATATAGAGTCAAAGCAAAATCCTTTTGCAATTTTCCAAAACGGGAAAAAAGAAAAGAAAAACAAGACTCGGGAAAGCAAAGGTGGTCACGATGAGAGTATGACTGAAATTAGAAGGAATGTGCCCACTGCAAATTTTTTAACTCATCTCCTGTAGGTTTAATTCTTGGTTTTTACCCTGGGATTTGGAAACAATTTCTGGGCTCTACTATGTTTCAGCTTGACCGGCTAAATTGTAACTTTTGATGGTTTTCTCTTTGATGTGTTGGCGACAATGTTGACTCTATCATCAGTGTTTGTCACTTCCCATAGTACAATTAATGAGTTGGTGAATTGGTGCTTCTTTAATTTGAAACTTACCTAGTATCCTGAAAACTACTTTTTTGGAAATCCTTTATGACAGGTTGTCACTCTTGAATGGTCATCTGGGACATTAAGATGTGTTGGTCGTGCAGACCTTACACTTACTGGCTCTTTTGCAGACTTGATTCTATTACCAAATGCGGGGGAGATGGTGGGTAACGACAAAGCTCATCTTTTCGTTTTGACAGACCCGGGGCAACTACATTTCTATGATGATGCTAGCATATCTGCCTTGGTATCTCAGCATGAGAGGAGACCATCCGTCTCTGCCACAGAGTTTCCAATGGTGGTACCTATATCTGATCCATCCTTGACTGTGGCAAAGCTCAGTAAATTACCCACTGGGGGGAATTCTTTGAAGGCTCTGTTGGAGGTATGTCATTCAATTTTCTATTTCTAAAGATAGTGAGGTTGTGCTATCTAGAGCAAGTGGCTCATATACTTTTTTTTTTTTGATAAGTAGCAAGTGGCTCATATACGTGTCTACTTGACTTATATTTTCCTGTTCAGTTTGTAAGTTGTTAACTTTTCTTCTTACTGTTCTCTTAGGTAGCCTCAGGTATGAAACTTGCCTCAACAGTGACCTCAGTTAGTGGTGCAAAGTGGCCCTTGACCGGAGGCGTAGCCAGTCAATTGTCTATGACTAAGGACTACGAGGTTGAGAGATTGTATTTAGCAGGTTATTCTGATGGGTCTGTTAGGATATGGGATGCCACATATCCAGTCTTATTTTTTATCTGTCTTTTGGAAGGCAAGGTTAGAGCTCCATCATATAGTTTCCATCATATCTTGTCCCTAAGAAAGGACATAGTTTTCATATTGTCGTCTGATTGGTAGGTGCAAGGTATAAAAGTAGCTGGTTCAAGTGCTCCAGTGACAAAGTTGGACTTCTGCTCCTTAACTTCAAGTTTCGCAGTTGGCAATGAGTGTGGTCTGGTCAGAATTCTTTACTGGATACTCCATTCAAGGCCGTGGTACATTGGACCAAATATTTTCTTATTGTATTTACTTTTCTAGGTTCGTCTCTATGATCTCAAAGGCTGTTCAGATGGGACAAACTTTCACTTTGTCACAGAAACTAAAAATGAAGGTGATCTGATCTAAGCCATGTTTTTGTGGAGAGTTACAGTTTTTTGGCTTGAGTTATGACATAATTGGCAAATATGGGAGGGACATAAAAGATTAAGAAAGGACGTACTTAGGGAGCTTACTTGGAAGTGATATAATCGTGTGTAATAGTGGTTGGAGAAAGACTGCTTGTAAAATTGGGTGGATGAGCTTCTAAACCCGCCGTTCAAGTTTTGTAGGATATGGTTTATAGCTAGATAAAATAAAATTGACTAATTTATAGCTGATGCTCATGTTTGAGTACAAATCTGGAAGATATGCACTTACCATGTGAGCAGATCAAAACACTAAGATGATGAAATAAATATCTACATGATTTTGGTAGATAAACAAGAAAGTCAAGCTAGTGACTTGGTTAACAGAGGAGCTTCTTTAAGTGATAGTGGACCAGTTTCCACGGGAGATCAAGAAACTAAGACTTCGAAGATTTTGCTCACCATGTTTTTTTTGGCAGCCGGCTGAATTATAGATAGTTAAATACAGTCAATTCCTTCTAAGTGATAATGGAGTCATCCTTAAATCTGTTTTTGATCCACTCATCTAAAAGAATCAAACTACCTTGCCCATTTACTGCAAAATCATATCAAGTGATTTATTTTTCTTGCAATAAAAAAGGGATAAATATACTTTTCACCCATCAACTACTAGGTCTATGACACACTGCACCGTATTGCACCCTTCAACTACTAATGTTAGGCACTTTGCACCCTAAACTACCCACTTTGACACATTACACCCTCCAACTATTAATGTTAAATACTTTGCACCCTCCATCTAACAATAATACCCTCAAGAAATTAATGAATTGACAACAATATCTTTAATATATGCAAAGTGGATCAAAGACATTATCGTCATTGTAGTCTAAAAATTTGACAAAAAGGTGCAAAGTGTCTAAAATTAGAAGTTAGAGGTTGTAATGTGTCAAAACTGGTAGTTTAGGGTGCAAAGTGCAAAACCTATGGTAGTTCGCGGGTGAAAAATGTATTTTCCCCAATAAAAAATTTCTTATTACTCACGGTGAGATTGTTATACTGGTTTCCCAGTTCATATATTGCATCAAGGAAAAGGACCTCAATGTAGAGCAGTTTTCTGTCTTCTTAGTTCCCCGGTCCAAGCACTACATTTTGCAAATTCTGGAGCTAAACTTGCTGTAGGATTCAAATGTGGCAGGGTGAGTGATATTGGCTACTTGTTTTATTTCAGTACCTTTTTAATTGTTGTGATGAGTTTGGTGATTACCCCTGAAATTCACTTTTCTTGATTTAGAAAGCTTTCTGGATGTATTGCTTCTGTGTCAGGTTGCAGTCCTCGACACAAGTTCATTGTCAGTTTTGTTCTTGAAAGATGGTGTTTCTAGCTCTCCAATCATTTCAATAACTTGGAAAGAACTTAAGCATACCAATAGCGTTGTCAAAAGCCTGAAGCACTCTGAAACAAAAATCACAGTCTGCCCTGCACAGGAACTAATGTTTGTCTTAACCAAGGATGCAAAGATTAACGTGATGGACGGTGGTACTGGCAACATGATCAGCACTCGACCATGGTATTTGAAAAAGGAATCAGTTGCAATTTCAATGTATGTTATAGGCAAGTACTATTTTCTTCTAGAAACAATAAGATATCTTAGGTTTGCTTTCACCTAATATAGAACTCTGACTTTTATTGCGCTACAGCTGTTGGGATCTCTGTCTCTGAATCGTCTAATGAAACACAGCCGGAGTCCCACGAGGATATTACTTCCAAGACTGAACTCCGGACCGATAGTCCTACAGTTGGCATTAAGTCACATGAAGGCGAACAGAACTCCTCTTCGGTAACTGCATGCTCTGAGGAAAGATTGTTGCATTCACTTCTTTTGCTTTGTTGTGAGGATTCGTTGCGCTTGTACTCTACAAAATCTGTGATTCAGGTGCCTCTATTTCCCTTATTTATTTTAACTAGTGTTATGGAACTTCTGTTTTCAAGCTGAGGCAATATGATTCTGATAGGGAAATAATAAAGCCATACGTAAAGTGAAACATGCAAAACATTGCTGTTGGACAACAATTTTAAAGAAAGATGAGAAAATTTGTGGACTGGTCTTGCTGTTTCAGACAGGAGTAATTGAAATAAGGTAATTGCTAATTTTTCTTTTCTTTAGTGCCTACCTTGTTACATTAGTAATCAAAATAATACCTCAACTAATTGCCCCATCATGTAAATCCAATATTTTTTGTGATAGAAAATTCTCTCTTTCCCTCTTGTTATGATAGCACATCCAGCAGGGACACTAATTTTTAAATAATTGGTACTGGTGATTACTTTCTTTGGCAGATCTTTACCAGATTTAGAATTAGTGAGAGAAAGCTCCTTGATGTCAATTTTAAGGTGGAATTTTAAGGCAAACATGGAGAAGGCAATGAGCTCTTCTGATGATGGGCAGATTACACTGGTAACATCTTCATGAGTGGGTTGGTGTGTTAGTTCTATATTTTCGAGCCAAAGGCTTTCTTTCACTTAATCTCCTTAGTTCCTGCAGTTGGCAAGTTATTGTAGCTTGATAATTTTTTCAATTTGTCTGAGTTTGAGGAGCTTTGACAGGCAAGTGGGCGTGAGTTGGCATTCGTCTCTTTATTAGCTGGTGAAAATGACTTCAGGTAATGTTGTAATGGATAAATGAAGGCAAGCATGAAGATCGTTGAATAATTGTCACATAAAAAAGATGACAATTTTACAAGAGACTGTGTTTGCTATTTCTAGGATTCCCGAATCTTTACCTTGTCTCCATGATGAAGTTCTTGCAGCTGCTGCAGATCCTGCCCTAAGTTTCTCTTCAAATCAGAAGAAAAAGCAGGTTCATGGAACTAATACTTGTTTTTTGTTAGTTTTTTTTTCTGGATGCCATTGATCTTTCTCAAATAGCTTTTCTATGTTGCTACAGGGTACCCAACCTAGAATTCTTGGTGATATCGTCAGAGGTATTAAAGGGGGAAAAAAGATCCATACTGAGGATTTTAGTATGCCTCCTAAATTAGATTTTACTCATTTAGAGGGCCTATTTTTGAAGTCTCCATTTTTAGACACATTCCCAGCTACAGATGATCAGGAAGAGCTGGAGCTTAATATAGGTTCTGATATGTCCACCTCCCTGTACTCTCTTTTCATCTTTATTTCTTCAAAGCTTTTCCTTTGATTTCTTTTCTCACTTCGTGCTTTTGTACAGATGACATTGAAATCGATGAATCTCAACCGATGGCGTCTACTTCATCCCATGATGCTAAAAATATAAAAAGTGGTAGATCAGGTCTGTTTAAAATTGATCTGATGTATGTTTTACTCGTACAGGTCGATGCTAATATTGTTTTTCCCATACAGAGAAGGGAACGGGGAGGGAAAGACTATTTCAAGGTGGAACTGATGATTCAAAACCCAGAATTAGAACACCTGAAGAAATAGTAACTACGTATAGATTTGCTGGGGTAATCTCATGATGCTTTTAATTTAATTGGTCTTCTTTTCCATATATTAGCAGGTCCCTGAAGGGGTTTCGTTATCTGATGTGGTAACTGATTTCAGGATGCTTCTTCGGCAGCTGCACATGCAAGAGACAGGCTCCAACAGAGACAGGAAAAATTGGAGGTAGATTGTCCCTTGGGGATTTGCTTAGAACTCATTACGTATGTGGGTTGGATTTATCCTCGATTCCTTTCCCAGGAGATTTAAAAAAAAAGGTTAAACAAATGGAGAGAAGAATGGCAGTTCATAACCCAAATATATTGATCTGAAGATTGTGACTCCTATTATTTAGGGTCAAGTCAATGAATGTCTTTTCAACGTCCTCTTAGCCTCCTGGTATTTATCGTCTCTTTCAAGGAGGTATGGGACTCTATCATGTGGAGAACGGGATTTTGGCGGTTATAGATTTTTCTATAGTGTAGGAAAAAACCGAATACAATGTAACATAAAAAAGAAAGAAGTTAACGAACATCTTCATGCCCTTCCATTACAGCGTGTAAGTTCTATACCTGTAAGCACTTATTGATTGGACCCTGAACTAGCTTTTCTTGTTACTCGCATCAGGGAATCAACAGGCGAACGGAAGAGCTGCAAAGTGGAGCCGAAGACTTTGCGTCATTGGCAAATGAACTTGTCAAGACCTTGGAGGCTCGAAAATGGTGGCAAATATGAAAGGCAAGCCACGCTTAATTTGCATGTGCTGTGCTTTAATATTTTATTCAGTGTGTTCGAGTTAGGGGCCAGGAGGGCGTCCAGAAAACACGAGATTATTATCATCGGCCTGGAATCAGGCTTCAACTAAGAATATGATCTGTAGCCTGTAATCCAGCTGACAAGCTAGAGCCCACGTGATTATAGTGCATCGTAGTTTCCATAGGTATGAAGAGCCCATGCGACGAGAAAAGAAAAAAGTTTCGTGTAAACATGACATTACATTAGTATTTTTGCTCGCATATTGTAAAGAAAACCTGATTTTTTATTATTTAATTCATACCGAAAAATTGAAGTTAACTGATACTTTCACGACGGACAGCGATGCCGTGATTGGCTGTAATTTAGTTGCTAAAGAGTGGGTATCCAAAGAATTGACGGAGCTTTCATTTAACAGCTTAGGGGCCTCGAAATCAAATTCGACGTTCCTTTCTTCCCCAATAGAGCCTCGAGCTGAAATTTACAATTAAGATTTGAAAGGTCAGCCCATTGCTTAATAAATGAGGAAAAGCTATTTTCAAAATCTAATTACCAATTCAATTTTAAATAGGGTTTAAACTATTAATATTTATATATTGAGTCTGTAGGCTTTTGTGCACAATCAAGATTTTGATGATTTCAATAAATGGAAGAGTCAAAGACTAGAAGATTGAAAATCAAGAAGATGCAATGATCTCAAAAGTGAAGTTTCAAAACCTTTGGGTATAAATTTTGTAGTTCTTAGTTTCATTTTTTACAAGGATTATGAATCACACTTGCATTTTTTTCAAAACGTGCATGAATCGTTTTACCTTTTGTTTGAAATATTAAAATGTATTTAAAGGTTTCAAAACACTCTCATTAAACTCTCAAACCTTTCATATACTTATGGGAAGTAAGTTTTTAAAATTGAGTGCTTAAAAGTGGTCAAAAATATGGTTTTAAAAGAAGCGGAATATGTGTTTAAGTTGAGGAGGTCGACCGGCTGATGAAGTGGTCGACCGGTCGTCGATCGCTTGGTATAGCGGTCAACCAGTTCACGTAGCGGTCGACCGACTCGTTTTAACAGACGACTCACAACGGATATAAACGGTTAGTTTTCATATGTGGCTTATAAATACACTTTCATAACGTCTAAAATCAAGACATAACGACCACATATCATTTAGATCACTTGAGAAATATTTCAAAACTTCATATTCTATATTTTTCATATCATTTACACAAAACACACTTTTCATATTCTTGTCTTTGTGTGAATCAAGAAATAGAACATTCCATTGTCATATTTACTCTTTGAGAGAGTTTTGTTCTTCAATCTTTATATCAAGAGAGGTGATTCCTTTAGTGAGGTTGTTCACTAAAGAAGAAGCTTAGAGAGGGTATATCTCAAGCTTGGTGTGGTTGAGTGGTGAGTCTGAAAATCACTTGTACGGGTTGTGAGTGTTGAGCCCAGGAAAAACACTTGTACGGTTCTCTAGCACCCGGAAGTTAAAGTGTATGCTATTTGGAGAATAGTGAGAAAACTTCAAGGCTCGATGAAGGAGCTTGAGGGGTGGATGTAGGCGGGTTTGCCGAACCACCTAAAAATCACGTGTTTGCTTCTCTATCCATACTCTTTATTTCTAGCACGTATTTACACTTGTTGTATATTATATACTTGTGCTAAATTAGTAGTTACTTTGCAAACACGTCTTTAGGGGTTAAAAACGAAAAGTTTAGAAAACTAATTCGCCCCCTCTTATGTTGCCTTAATCCTAGGACTTACGGAGTCATTCAAATTTTATAATTAATCACATTACGTCTTGAAATAAAATATGATGGTCAAAATCGTACCACATAGTTTATTTATAATGTGTGGCACAAGTTTAATTGATAGATCCTTTTTAAGAGCTCAAATGATGAAATTTAATAGTTCTTGAGCTTAATATGTCAAAAGTGATACTTGAAATACCTGTTTGAAATTGATTTAATAATTTGAGGGTTCTAAGTAGTTTTTTCCCCTTAATAAAACTATGCAACTTATACAGATGATACAGATCCTGTATACCTATTTAGCTTTGGACGGGGGAGAGGGTTCCTCGTACCGGTGCATGTAAAGAATATATCTGAGACCAAGCAATGCCGAAAAAAGGTTATTTATGCCGACTCAAAGTACTCTTTCTGAAATCAGCATATCGCCCAACCAAATGAAAATAAGAACTACGCCAAGCGCTTGCAATACTTCCAAATCTAGTTGCACGCATGCAGTGGTACCAAGGAGGTGGCATCATACCCAGCCTGGGAAAAATCTGTTCCCCTGCCATCATCATCCCAATAATTCCACATTGAAAGACTGGTACCACTTTGCTGAGTAGGCGTTTTGGCAGCGGAGGGGGGTGGTTTACCAGAATAACATCGATCCCAGGAAAAGCTGTTTCGAGAATATTTTTCATCGTTACTGCATTTCCTCTGGCACAAGCAACAATTTACATCCCAGTAAGAAAAGGATAATTAAGAGATAAGAGCGCCGATCTGACAAAGTACGTATCGGAAATTAAAACAAATGAACCTAAACATGATGGATGCGATTAGCAGATTCTTACAAATCCATGGAAAATTATTGAGAGTTAAGGATAACTGGGCCTGGTGATTATCAAAAGTCCCAGTGGAGCTGTCGTCATGGTTTAAAATTCTGCCATGGCCACAAGCAATAGGTTGAACAATATAAAATCTAAAGTCAAAACAGTATGAGAAGGTAGACACTATGTGGTCACTGATCAAGACTGTGGACAGGACCGATTTCTGAGATTGAATTGTAGGGGAGAAATGAGAATGAAGAAACATCAACGGAAAGAAGAGGAAATGGACAATTAGTGTACGTAACTTACATAACTCATAAAATATTTCCAAAAGTTGAGATTCTGCGACTGAGATCAAAGAATCTGGTAAAGTTCATTGACCAAGGAATTCCAAGTCTATAACAGGGATAAAATATCGGAATGCAAAAAGACAACTCGTAACATTCCACAACCAAATCCAAAATTTCGCAAATGAATCCTATCCTCCAAGTTTCTGTTGACTTTTCGCAACCCAAGTGACGCACGTACATTATTAATAAAATTATCACATTTTCCTTTTCACTTTCTTTTCCAAAATCGACATCTCGGGGATACAAAAATCAAAGAAGTAATGTACATATAATGATAATCTAACTGTCTAAAAAAGTAATTACATCAAGGATGGATGATAACAAGAGCACGACCCAAATAAACAATTGAGAAGCAAAACTAGGAAAACCTGTAAGAACGGGAAGAGCAGAAGTTGATGTTGACATTGCCTCCTAAACCAATTCCTCCAGGGCGGCTAGGTCTCTGAGTTTCACCAACAAGGAATTAGATGGATGTAAATTTTATAGACATAAAAAATACAGAAATAATCCAACATACAATAATAAACGAGACGAGATAGGGAATGGTAGGGCTGGGGAGACCTGTGTGGGGAAATCAAAGGATTGTTGCACAACCGAAAATTCGGTCCGGTTTTCGAATCGGCTATGCTTATATGGAGGACCAGACCACTTCATGTTTTTAAAATTTTTTTAGATTAATTTTGAAGGGGAAATGATATATAAAAATGTAGAATTTTAGTTTAGGTTAAACATAAACTTTTTAAATTTGTAATTTGTATTAAAAAATATATAAAAAAACATTTTTTATTTATATTAATAAATCCGGTACGGACCGGTTTGTCAAAAGGTATAGACTGGACCATATTTAAATAAACAATACCTGACCAGACCGCAAATCTGGTCCGCAATCCGGTTTTGTTCAGCCCTAACTGCTGGTGAACCGATTGGGGTTTGCGCTGATAATGAGTTGAGGACGATGGTGATGGGTGGGTTTGGGAGGTGGTGGGGGCGTGAAGATGTTTATGATGTTCGTGCATAATAGGAAGATCGGTATCCCAACCAGAAGAAACTAAGCTCGATCCATGGGAATACCGCTCTTCCAAACGCACTCCCGCAGCATTGAGAGAGAAAGAGACGAAGAGGGATAAATTCGGCTGTCTTTAATGGTCTTAAAACGTTTTTGAAAACCTTTACAATGGAATATATTTTGACGTGTTTGAGTTAGTGAAAAAGTGAAGAGAGATATAATTTTGTGTAGTTATTTTACTATGACTAAAATTTTAGAGTCCCAAAATTTTTCTCACAATCAATTTTTTAAGTATATTTTTAAATTTTTCTTAATCATTACAAAAAAAAAAGATAAACATAACATCATTTTTAATCCCTACATTAGTATTAAATGTTACAAAGAGATCTAAATTATTAAAATAGTCATATTTAACTTTAAAATTATTAAAATTCATTAACCTTCCCTCTATCATAAGATTAAGCTATTGAAATATTTTGAGTTTTTAGATTAAATGTGACAATTTCGATAATTCCAACCGAAGATCTATAAGGGAAAACTTCCAGAAAGTGAAGGGGACAAAAGTTGTGTCGAGTGTCGTTCAAACGGGCAACGACGATTCCATTACTTCGGTTTAGACCATTGTCGTTTAGAATAAAACTAAACGGCAACTAAACTATTGCAGTATAGGGCCGAAAATGCAATTTTTTATTTGCTTTTCCAATCATCCAGCGTTTAAAAAAACAAAAAACAAGTGACGTTTATAAATGAAACTAAGATCAACCCGCCAACTAAACTATTGGCTAGGGCCTAGGGAGTATTTGTTTCCTTTTTAATTATCCCCTTTCTGCTCTAATTTAACCACATATATTCTCAGTCGAAAATAAAAAAATAAAAACAAAAACAAAAATATAAAGGAAGAGGTTAGAGATTCTTTTGAATATTAGTTAAATTGATGGGTAGAATATATATATATATATATATATATATATATATACACTTAAAATATAGATATAAGCAGTTAGATTCAAATTGAATAATGACAATTAAAGTGAATAGTATAACATAACACAAATATTTAAGTTTTTAACTATTGAATTAATGTGTACCACATCATATTGTACTAAAATATTGTTTATAGTCTTAATTTGTCTAATTCAAAAGGGATAAATACAAAATCAGTCATGTGATATAAGTGAAAATTAAATTAGTCCATGTAATAAGAAAAACATAAAATTAGTTCCTGCAATTTCAGAAAAAGGATAAAACCAGTTCCTGACAGATGAACAACTGCAAACGAAAATAGAATCACATGGACTAATTTTATGAATTTTCTTATCATGAGAACTAATTCGATTTTCGCGTATATTGAACTAATTTTGTATTTATCCCCTTTCAAAAATAGCAAATTAGAAACCAACTAGTCTGATATCATGTCATGTTACATTAAAATCATGTTTATAATTCTAATTATGGTCTCTTTAACAAATAGCAAATTATAACGCGATCGGTCATTAGGGAGGAACTTATTCTTGCGGGAGAATCTTCAAAACTGCAGGCTTAATTTGTTACGGGGATAACATGTTGAAGTATATGCGTGGTTAGGATCATTTTTGAATTATTTTATTTTATTTTATTTTATTTAAATTATGATATATATTACCAATTAGATTTATAAATTATATTGTTATTCTCTTGCGTGTAGGACTCTCTTCCACGTAGTTTATGTTATCTTAAACTGTTTTAGAAGTTACAAAAAGACAGTGTAGTAACGACATTTGAATATTGTTCACAAATATATATTTTTTAAGAGCTCCATTTTCTTAGAATTAAATTATCTTAAAGTTTTGTTGATTTTTTTGGGTTAATGACTAATTTTAGTCCTGAGTTTTAGAATTTTTTTTTTAAAAAAATGGTCCCTAAGTTTTAAATTTGTTCAAATCAGTCCTTAGGTTATTGTTGCTTATCGATTTAATTATTCTGTCCAATTTTGTCCCTTACATGCACAATCAACTAATGACAGGACACATCACACTCAATAAAATCTCGCCATGTGTACCAATTTGAAAAAAAAATCTCAAAAGCCTATCCACGTTGGCATTTTCGATTAAAAAAACATGGGAGACTACCACTTCGCGCGCTGGGCTCCCTTGCTTGAAGGGGGTGGCCTCTCTTTATGTTTTTTTACGAAAATGCCAACGTGGACGTGGACATTTTGATTTTTTTTTCAAATTAGTACACGTGGCGAAATCTTATTGGGTGTAACATGTCCCGCCATTACCTGACTGTGTATGTAAGGGACATAATTGAACATAAGGATTAAATCGACAAATAACAATAATTTAATGACAAATTTGAACAAATTTAAAACTTAAGGACCGTTTTGAAAAGTAGTTTAAAATCTAAGGACCAAAATGGTCATCAATTCTTTTTTTTTCTCTAAAAGAACCAACTCTGTTATGCTTACCATGTTACAGGATAATTTTAAAAAAATTGTTTGCAATATGAAAAATTTAAATTTGAGACAAAATAAAATTCTAAACTTAAAGTCTTGGGGCATGTTAGTTTTGTGACAAAACTCAGGATTTGAAACCAACTTCGTTCTTGTTTTGCAAAAGCCGAAGGAAAATGAGAATTCTCATACACTTTCACCTGCAGCTCCCTGCCTGTCCCTCTACCCCTACGCTTTTGTTGAATGACTTCCGTTGAAATGGTTTTGCACTTTTTTGCTTTTTTATTTTATTTTAAAAAATCCTTTAAATATTAACTTTTGACATCTGGTCAGCCCCTGCCGCCCAACTTGTCCCCTGCTTTTGAATAGGGCTGAACAATGCCACCGGAAAATTCCGGTGGCACCGGCACCGGATTCCCGATACCCGGCTTCACCGGTGTCGGTGCCGGTTTGACTTTTTGCAATGAACCCGGTGGTATTCTCGGTTCCCGGGTTACCCGGCACCGGGTTCCGGGGAACCGGGAACCAGAATTTTTTTTATATTCCCCATTCCCCTCGACAGAAAGCAGAAACCTTAACACCCCGGAGAGTTTTTTTGCCCATGCTTCTCTCTCCCTCCCCTCCCTCTCCTGCCGAGTGCCGACCACCACGCCTGCCCCTCCAGTCGCCGGACGTCGTGCCTTTCTGCCCATCCCACCACTGCCGCTCCTCAAGCTCCGGAGAAGTTTCTCTCTCCCTCTCCTCCCTCTCCTACCGGCGTGCGTTTGATGATCAGCGGCTCCGGAGAAGTTTCTCGGCTAGATCTGCCAGGTCCTTACCCAGGTCGTCAGTCTTGGTTTGCTCCCTTCTCTTTGAACCTCCCTCCCTCCCTCCGTCTGTCTCTTTCTCGCTCTCTCGATTGATGCTCATGGGTATACGTTTACTTAGGGGTGTGTGCCTTCCGTTGAATTTTCTTGATATGTGCCTTCCGTTGAATTTTCTTGGTGTGTGCCTCCGTCTGTCTCTTTCTCGCTCTCTCGATTGGTGCTCATGGGTATACGTTTACTTAGTGGTGTGTGCCTTCCGTTGAATTTTCTTGATATGTGCTTCAAATTATTGTGTGGTACTGTCTAAGAGGAGAGAGCGCACAAATGTGTGTTCTTTGCTCTGTTTTGGTGCTAAAAGAATGTGGGAATAGGTTAAAAAGTCTAGCTTTTCGATGCACATATTGAAAATTTAGGCAGTTTGAGGGACAGATTGGAATTCCTCCTTTCAGAAAATCGCAAGCTTAGAGATTTGCTTTCAGATAAGAAAAAGGAAGTCAAGTTGCTCTCATCACAAGTTTCTGATGCTGAAGATAAATGTGTTTAAATGTGTTCTTGAGGAGCTAATGTGCCAAATAAGATGGAGCATTCAAGAATCAGATTTGCAGTGTAATATAATGCGAGAAATTTATGCAATGATGTTGGAGGAAGTTGTTCTTGTTGTTGAACCTCCAAGCAATTTGCATTGGCGAAAGAAAAGGAGAAGTTAATGCAGGAAACAGCAGTTGCATTGGCCAAAGAAAAAGAGCGATTTGGGTTAGCTTCTCAGGAGCTTGACAATTTAAGAGATCAGACACATCAGCAGAAGATCTTGCTTTTGGAGAGAAGTGATGAGTCAAATATCATAAAGGGTAGTCTAGATGAGGCATTAGAGCAAATTACTCAATATAATGTGATGATATGTGAGTTATACCAGAAGCTTGAACTAGCAATGAAAGACTTGAGGGGAGTTGATAAAGAGAGAAGGAAGTAAGGGGAGTTGATAAAGAGAGAAGGATGCTTCATGATCTTAACGAAGAGACAGAGAAAGCTTTATCATTGTTCAAAGTTGGAGAGAGAGAACATCATAAGCAAATGGAATCAACAATCATTCTTGTCCAAGGATTGTTGAAAGAAGTTGCTGGTTTTGAATGTGGAGTCACGAAAAAGATATCAAATATCAGTCTGAGGTACTTGTCATTATTAGCTGTTTATTTATTACCTGTGTTGGAGTTAATAGTGAATGTTTTGATCTTTTCCTATAGCATGATTATTGAGATAGTGTATGATTATTTGAAGTGGAAAGATGTTTGTGAATGAATAGTAGTTGTTTCCTAAACTTGTCTGCATGATATAAACGTTATGCTTTTGTCCCAGGCATGATTGTTACATCTGCACAAATAATTTGGAAGGCACTGATGTGTATTACTGGCAGTGAGTCCCCTGTTGTTGTTGTCCTTTTTGAAAGCATGGAACCTGGCTTCAAGAGGGTAAGTCCATCTAACGTGTGGAGCCTTCAATAATTATCAAAGTATAGTGGTCATGGACTAGAACTAGTGTTTTCATTTGTAAAGTACTTCTGCAAGGATAATGTAAAACAACGTACCCCTGTCGTAATATCTTGTCAATTATTATTATTTTGTCTTGTTTCCATTGTTACCGAAGCAACAGTTGGTTTTGTCTTTCCCATAGTGTCTTCATATAAAGTTGCTCTTCTTCTCCCCCTTTGGCCAAGTGCATAAAATGTTAAAAAAATAGTCTAATATGAATATAGGATAACCGGAAACCGCCACCGCTAAACCGCTACCGCTAAGGGACGGTTTTTGCCCTTAACGATGTAGGTGTAGGTGGCAATTTTTTCAAAACCGGCCTACCCGGTGTAGGTGCCGGTTTTGGCCAAAACCGGCACCTACACCGGGGTTGTACAGCCCTACTTTTGAATCCTGCGTTCATTTCCTTTTGTCTTATTGTGTTTTTGTTTTTTATTTTTTTTTATTTTTAATACTTTTAAATATTCCGTTTTTAATAAAAATAAATAAATTTTAGATATAAAAAAACAACTTCAAACATCATCGTTAGTTATTTTACACCTCAACAACTTCTACACCAACACTAAAAGAACTCTAACATCACTTAAAAATTCTTAAAATACTCCAAATCCTAAAAAAAAAACTTCAAAACACCTTGATCACTCAAACTAACCGTTGAAATTAACTTCATAATTCATTACAAGTTAGGTGAAAGACTCAAATTTCGACCGACCAGTTTGGTGGTGGACGGCAAGAGATCTGAGACATGAATATATAACACAGAAAAGTCGAGCAGTCGGTCAGTCCGCCTCGTGTCTCTGAATTTGATGAAGAAATGGAGACTGATCGTAGTTTCTTTTTTAGAGAGAAAAGTCCAAAAGGAATTTCGGGACGATCAATCTCTGGACACTGATGTAAGGTCAAGAGATATATCACGCGTTCAACGCGTGTCCAGCATCAAACAAAGACCAAAAAGTGACGAGGAGGGAAAAGTATATTGACCAAGAGACGTGCCACTTCCAGCCCCACATTCATTCACGCAACCGAACACCCAATTCCATCGGGACTCCGTCACTTTTGGGAAAAGGAAATAGAAAAAACTCAGTCTATGTATGGCTCCAATGAATCTGCATAGCATTAGTAAAATGTAAAATGAAATACTCATGGGCAGCTTGTTGTGCGTCCATCCTCCGTCCAAAAGGTATATAAAAATGAGGACCACAGCCCACTCGGCGGCGAGGAAGTTCCCACGAACCACGAGGTGAGAGTGGAAAACACGGCCGATGGTAGAATATATATGTGTGGAGCCAAGACCAAGTTGCACCTGCTAACCCCAATTCCCGAGGTTGAAGATTCCCTAGGCCATTTACCATCTCTTTGTCGTGGCATTGCCGAAACAGATTTGTAGCAGGACAGAGTCAAGTATTGAGGCAGTGTGAGAAAAACTTGAGGACCAGGTCGTTCTTGAAGGCCGAGTGCAGGCTAGTTTCTATTATATTTACCTTCCCCAGGGGCAGAAAAATCTTGTGTTTTGTATTCGCATTGTCCTTGAATATTTTGATTCAGATTCTTTCTTTTACTTACAAATTTTAGTTTGTTCCTTACAAATTCTTTCCTTGCCCACCCTCCTTCTGTCTCTCTCCAACACTCTCTCTCCTTGACCCGAGAGAGACCCAAAAAAGAACCGCATAAAAACCCTGGTGTGAGCTCCTTCTGGGTCACCCATGGCGAGCTGGGTCTTATCTGAATGTGGCTTAAAGCCTCTTCCTCAAAATTTTCCCAGATCCAGAACCGGACCAATCCCACGCAAGCCTGCGAAGATTAGATTCCTGCATTCAAGCAAACCTGGGACAGATCTCATATTTCCTTCTACAAAAATTCCAACCGGGTGTTTCAGGGAGAGAAACTGGGGGCTAAAAGTGAGTGCTCCATTGAGGGTTGCTTCCGTTGAAGGAGAGGAAGAGCGGGGTCAGAGAATCAATGACGTTAATGGGCTCAAAGAAGCAGTACCGGAGTTCGACCCTGGTGCGCCACCGCCGTTCAAGTTGGCCGACATTCGAGCCGCCATTCCGAAGCATTGTTGGATGAAGAACCCATGGAGGTCTATGAGCTACGTTGTGAGGGATGTCTTGGTGGTTTTTGGGTTGGCTGCAGCCGCGGCTTATGTCAACAACTGGTTTGTTTGGCCTCTGTATTGGGCTGCTCAGGGGACCATGTTCTGGGCTCTCTTTGTTCTCGGCCATGATTGGTAATCATAATCGCACCCTTTCTTATTTATAGATACAGGATCCCCCTCCCTTTTTTCCCCTGGTTTTGGTGCTTGATTCGGATTCCAATTTCTGTCCTTTGAAGAGTTTAGTCTTTAATTTTCTTTATGCAGTGGCCATGGAAGTTTTTCAAATAATCCTAAGTTGAACAGTGTCGTGGGGCATCTACTGCATTCTTCAATTCTTGTACCCTATCACGGATGGTATGCTTCTGATAAACATCTATGATTTTTTTCTTTTATTCTTTTATAGGTGATATAATCCAACGGGTTTTGGGCCTTTGATCTTACTTTCACCGTGCTCGGCTTCTCTGCTATCTGTATTACTCTAACCTGAGCTTTGGAGCTGTTTATGGTCTAATGAGTTATATATCTTATTTATCCTTTCAGGAGAATTAGCCATAGGACTCATCATCAAAATCATGGACACGTAGAGAATGACGAATCCTGGCACCCGGTTAGTAAACTTCCTCCTTTAATGATTCGTCTTTGTTTCTGTATGTCTTAAAAAGAAACATGAAATTACAATTCAAATTTTAAAACTAAGAGTTTCTTGTAATTCTTGCAGTTACCTGAAAGCATTTACAAGAATTTGGACGTCATTACTCGGACTTTGCGATTTATGGTACCTTTTCCAATGTTTGCATACCCCTTCTACCTGGTAAGTGTGTGTTGTCTTGGTTCATCGGTCTCCACAAGATCTAAGAACTTACTTGTCCCGTGCTGATAATTCTTTAATGCAGTGGAACAGAAGTCCTGGGAAAACTGGTTCACATTTTGACCCAAACAGTGACTTGTTTGTCCCCAGTGAGAAGAAAGATGTGATCACTTCCACTCTATGTTGGACGGCAATGGCTACTCTGCTTGTGGGTTTAGCCATTGTAATGGGTCCTCTTCAATTGCTTATACTCTATGGCATTCCATATTGGGTAAATCCAGTTTCTTCTACTTTCTATAAGCTTATGCTGACAAAAAGTAATTATTATAGATCTATGCTGTGGAGAGAGAATGAGTTTTTATTCTCCAATCGCAAAGTGTCAAAACCTGACTTTGCTTCATTTTTAGGGTTTTGTTATGTGGCTGGATTTGGTCACTTACTTGCATCACCATGGTCATGAAGAAAAGCTACCATGGTTTCGTGGAAAGGTACGGTTTATAAAGTTTTATGCTACATTTTGTCTTTTTGTTTTCTTCCCATGTCCAACCACTTCGAGTGATAAGATTGTGATGTCCCTAGAGTTGTTGCGTGGTCGATGTTAGTCCACATGGGTAATTCTTTTTCTTATGACAATTACAAGAAAGGAGGAGGTTCAAGGATACTTTTTGTTTGATTTCAAGCTTGTGGCATGGTCTTTTTTCTTGAGGTGTTAAAGTTTCCTCCACTATATTGGGACAGGAATGGAGCTATCTAAGGGGAGGGCTTACAACGATTGATCGGGACTATGGTTGGATCAATAATATCCATCACGATATTGGAACCCATGTCATACATCACCTTTTCCCGCAAATTCCACACTACCACTTAGTCGAAGCAGTAAGTATCTCTTTCGTGTGATATGACAACTTGTCATTCCACAACTTGTCATCACAGTTGTGGATGTGTTCCCAAAGACTAAAATTTTTTGATGTTGTTGCTCCTCTTGCAGACTGAGGCAGCTAAGCCTGTTCTGGGGAAATATTACCGGGAGCCAAAGAAATCAGGACCTCTGCCATTTTACCTACTTGGAAGTTTGATAAGAAGCTTGAGACAAGACCACTATGTTAATGACACTGGGGATATTGTGTACTACCAAACTGACCCTAAGCTTAGTGGCTCATCTAAATTGAATTAAATCTTCAAATGCATTCTTTTATTACCACACAAGAAAGCTTTTCCTGCAATGGGGGTGGAACACTACTTTGGTATGTGAATTTCTTCTGCCAAGGGAGAACTAAGCCCTGACAAATATGATTTTAGCTGATGCTTTTAGAACGAGTTATTTGCACTTGGCATTCTCAAGATTTAGGTGTAACAGGGAAGGAAATATGTATATTCATTCTTAGTGGGGAAAAATAATGTCCTCCCCACTCCCCAATTATTTAATGTACTCAGAATTCGTGAAAAGTCATGGGAAATAGCTGAAGAAAAAGTTTTTGTTGAAAAGTTCTTGTATGGGTTGCAAAGTGAAAAGTGTGGTGATTGTATTTGAGTCACCTGTTTTTGTTGTTTTCCCCACGTCTTTTTCTGTGACCGAGAAGGAAGCATCAGTTGGCAGCCATCAAAGTTCTCGCCTAACCTCAACTCTTGAGGAGTGGCCCAAATGAAGGGTTAGTTCAAACGAAAACATCATTCTCAAGTTTCTGTACTTCTAAAATTAAACGAGCCATTTTCAACATCTTCCTCGATGGGAAGTTGCTCTCAGCATTTGAATCCATGGGGCGGCTGAGACATTTTTTCTCATAAAAGCAAATCCCACTTGGAAATCACGAAATCAGAAAACATAAGGCGGAAATATTGCCACCCACCTTGTGCCGATATCACATAGCCACGTGATATAAGGTAGTCACCAAGTTGCAAAACGACGAGCAACTGACGCCATCCGCGAATTGTGTCCATCCACATTTCGGAGAATGTCAAGCTCAAAGCTCGGTAATGTTTCGAAATAAAAAGTTTTCAACTTTTTTTTTAATTATTTTAAAAGCTTACAAGGAAACAACAAAATTTAAAAAACTGCACATAAATTTATTTTCAAACCAAATTCAATATTTTTCACAAAAAAATTAAATATTTCTCTTGTTATTTTTTTAATTTCATCAAATATTCTTGATGGAGTAGCTTTTTTGGGCTTGTTATCATCGAGGCCCAATACTGAGGAGGGGGGAAGCCCAAGGTGAGAAAGGTGCTGGCTCATCTTGATAGTAATGAACTCATGCCATCTACGAACCAGCTAGGAGGGAAGAACAAACAACCCTCTTAATGATAAGTCACATTTCACTTGGAAGATGTCGAGGGGAAGAGTTAATCATCTTATTCCATGACAGAAAGATAGCATGAATAATATATATTCGCTCCATTTAATTAGTGAATAGGAACCGCCATCCTCAGGGCCAATGGAGAAAGGGAAGAAAGAGATAGGCTCATGTGAGTTATAAATGTGGGAAAAAAGAGGTTTGGAGACAACCGTCATTCCCGAGACCAATGAGAAAGCATGGAAGGGTTTCTAAGCCTAGACCCAATGAAAAACAGAGGAGGATAAGAAGGAAGAACGAAAAAAGGGAAAGGTAAGCAATTCTCTCGTACTTACAATGGAACCGGTAGACAAAAGATATATAAAAATAACGATTAACACTGACATCAGAAAAATCTCTTTGTAGAAAAGAATCTCGTATCCTAGATTACTTGTTTTGCTTGTAGAGGAAGGAATAAACATTGAGTCTTTCAATCCATCTCAAACGGTGGACCTTTGGCTTAGCTCCTTCGGATTCTCGACCTAATGGACTTTGTGACAGTCGGCGAAATTTGGCTTCATCAATTCTCTTTTTTTACTTTTAAGTTCTCATTCATAAATTTCATCAAATCTTCCCTTTCTTATTTTTTAATCAATTTCAATAAAAATCATTTTACAAAATCAAATATTCTTAAAATTTTGACAATTTTTTTCACAAAATTCATAAAAATCTCCAAATTTTCTTTTAAAAACTCATTTTTTTGAAAAATTATACTTGCCAAGCATTATTTGTTGTAAGCACTAAAGAGAGTAATAATCACATACCCTTTTTGCTCTATTTTACGTCAATAGATCTACCTGAAGAGCAGTACATGGTTTATGTCTACATGTCGTCTATTGAAAGAGTTTATTAGAAAACAGAGAAAGAAAATGACGAAGGAAAGATCCAAGCCGCGGTAGAGAATACAGGTGGTGCTGCAAAGTGGCTACAGCTTTGATATGGTTGAACTCAGGAGAGGGACTGGTTAATTGATCTATCATTGATGGCTGCCACTTCTCCTGAGGCTTCTGCAATTGACACTGTGCCTTCAATTATGATTAACAAAAGCAATATTTCATTCTCCAACTGGGTACCAGGGGCAGGGGGGAGAAAATGAGAGTCTCTGCTGCATGTTTTCTAGGCTAGCAGCCAACAGGATTACTAAAATCTGACATAGAGAACTGATCCTTTGCCCTGGATCAAGTGAGTATAGTTAGCAACACGAGCACAAACAAACGCAAATGCCAATTCCAACACATCAAGCTGGCTGGAGTTCATAATATAAGATTGCACATTTCATCTTCCTAATATTTTAGCACGCATCAGGGGAGTCCTCTTTGATAATTTCCTCTTGTAATCAAGTTCCTTACCATACAAAGATAGTTCTGATCAACTTCACAATCCTCCATCTCCACAGCATGCTCAAACGTTGATTGAGCCAAGATAAACTACGCTCTCTTCGTCTCATCTCATAAAATGAGGTGCTCAAATTCAAGTCCTGGGATTTATTTTTTAAAATTCTGATCGGTGCTTATAATAACTTAGAACAAACAATCTTATAACTGAATCTTTTCGTTATCGTCCAGTGCATATGATTCCACTACAAGAAATTCTTGCTTACACGATGTGATTCTTGAGCACGGAGCGCCTTCTGTCGACTAAGCCTTCGCAACAGCTACCGAAATTGAACATTATAGTGCATATGGTTCTACCGAAATTGAACACCTGGATGAATTAAATATCTCGGATCCAGAAACTGCCCCTGGATTGTGATATGGGCAGATCAAATAGCTAGTAATCCTCTCGAGCACATAGCATATGCTATGCAGTAGTTGTGCTTTCATTATAATTGAGAGCCTCTCTCTGCAAGCTCATAGCAGTGAGATATGGCTAGTCACCTGATTTTACATCATAAATCTATTTGGATTGGGTTGCTTCAAGGCGTGGGACGAAAGAAAAACCATATTAGGTAGGCAAAATAGAAGATTTTAAAGGATAATAATAACATCACACTGATAGTTTCTACTACGGAAAATTAAATTAGCAATTCTTTTTGTAGATCCCGATAATTCTTCGATAATCTTCAGGTTCTTGTCGATCTCACAATTCCGAGATTCCACAATAGTAGCTCAAACATTCCGTCTCCTTCCTCTCCACGCTCACAACTATCTTAGGGTTTTCTATGAGTCCTGATGACTAACTCTTCAAACTAACGATTAGTCAATTCATTAGGTTAGACTATCTGATAGCTATCCTTATATACAAAAACCCTACCTGTAATATATGTATGATCGTTAGGGATCTCAGATCTCAGCCGTAGGATTACATGTAAAACTTTTTTTTCCCATTAACTCCCTTATATTCTTTAATACTGAATTTTAGGTTTTTGCTAATTGTAATCATGTCTATCAACATATTACAATTCACGCCCGATAATTTGAGATAGATTTATGAAATCTCTTTTGCTAACAATTATTCGTTTATTTACCTTTCTACCACACTATATTTTATATAAGCTAATAGGACCAGAATATTATCATTGATAAAGTCTCTAACTCATATAATTATTAATTTTATAATCTGTAACTCGTTGGACTCTCAAATTGTTTCCAAAATAATTTTACAAATAAATATATATATATATATATTATTTATTAATTTAGAAAAACATTTTCACAAAATTCCTCTGGCCAGAGATTTCTTTTTCTCGAATCCAACCCTATAGAGATATATTTAAATATACTATTTCACAAAGAGACTAGTAGATTCCTTATTGAACATTTATACAAGCCCACTTATTATGTACAAGACCCAACATTATCTGGAATATTTGACCTAGAACGATCATCATCAAATGACTCGGTCAAAGCACAAGTACACAACAAACAGATCCATACAAACCTCTCATGTCTAAGGATACAATAAATCAATTGTGCTGAATATCTTATCAACATCAATGATCACTTCCAGAAGGTATACATATTTAATCTCATTTAGTGCATTTACTCTTACATTACATTAACTTGTTTGCTTAAGGTCACTACCTCGATGACTGAGTGCATAAATATGTATCTTGGTCTAGAACAAAACATTAAGTGTACAAGGAACCGAAAAATCATACTTCACGCCTTTGATTCATATAATCATTGACATGACTTTTCTACAATGTTACTTAATAATAACCATGCAACATCTTATGTTACAATCATATTACTCAATATAATAAATATAAACACGTGGCATCTAAATAACAATTATTTAGAATGATGATTTTTAGGACATATTTCTTACACACATCTTTCATACTCATAACTCACTTCTTGTTTCATGAAATGGATATCGAGTTATCCCAAGCCCAAACTGCTAAACTACATCTTAATTCTACTAATTCTGAATCCTACGAGAAGTGAGAGATGAGTTCTCTAAAGGTGAATTCTTATCTTGAGAACTTATTAGGTGGTATTGGCCTTGACTAGTCATTTTAAAGTTATAGTCAGATGTAGTTAACTCTCTCTTGACTTGTTAAACACCCACAAAATTCGAAGCATTAAAGACATAAATAAGAAACGTAGAAACCACACTTGGGCCGAACACGTTAGGGTAATTTCTACACCACCAGATAGACCGATGCCATCACAGATTATCGACAAGAGATTATAGAAGAGTGTAGCACACGATGGAGAAAGAATTATGGCACACTTTGTCAAACAAAAAGAAACTCCCCTTAGGCTTTGTTTGGTTTCTACGGGGGGAAAAGAACACGCTGATGAGAAAAAAAAAAAGAACAAGATCTTTTGTCACTCAGTAAAAGCAAGCACCCCATCGAACTAGTTTGTTTCGTTTTCTTAAGTATTCTCGGCTACCAAACAAGATTCTAGAACAATTTAAAAACCCTCGTGAAAACACATATCTAAGCTGTCACGCCACAAAAATAAGCATAAATAAAGAAAAGAAATTTATCTCTTTTATTCGAAACAAAACATATTATAACTTCTATAATGTTTCAAAACATAAACATTAAACAAATTCTCTTAACAGTCTAAAATCCAAAATGATGCTCTCATCTATCCCGCCCGTGTACGCTTTCTAGATTTGATCCTTGAACAATCTCTGAAAATAAGAAAATAATAACGGAATGAGTTCGACAACTCAGTAAGTAGAGAATAAATAAACAGATAAAAATATAATCATTTTTCAAAAATCAGAAATTCACAGTTATAAATAGTTTTACCAGTAATACAGAAAAATTTCTTTAGCATTAACAGTAAGCCACGTTTTCCCCTGTGGCAAGGTTGTGCAAAGACTTATCCGACGGCCAACCGAAATAGGTCAACAATAAGCGGAGTTCACCTACTAAGACTTAGCGAGAACGCCAAGTGTGCACTAGGGATAAACCAATGTAGAAATCACTCCAAGAAATGGGTGCACTCAGTAATCAGTAATTTAATACCAATAACGCAGCAGTAATCAGTAATTAGTAACAACACATTGCCTCGGGATTTGAAAACAATATATTATATGATATCAGAAATCATAATAAAAAACAGAAACATAAATAATATTCAGCAGAATACATAATCTTTGAGAACGAATACAAAACAATAATATAAACATATTTCAATATATCTTTTAAAATTTCACATTTGTTTTCAGAATAACATAAGCTTGAAATAAAACAATATTTTCCACAAAATCTTTTATGAAAACATGTTCGTCATTTTTGAAGAAAAATAGTATAGTAGCTCAGCTTACCCGACTTGCTTCGATAATTGAACCACCCTAAAATCCACGTATCGCAACGATCCAAAAGAACCAAAGATAATTGTAAAAACCTAACTATAGTCGGATTCATAGTGAGAGAGAGATCTCAAAATGATAATGAAAATCACGCCTGAGAGGTGTGATCGACCTCTAAGCAGAATGTCCTTTTTATAGGCGAGAGAGACTTGAAAACCGTCCAAATCAAAATACATTTGAACGTCTCTTCACCAACCTCTCATTACTGCCATTAGTCGCCAAAACGCATGGAAACATCTAGAAAAATGAGCGTTGGAAATGAAAAGCCTTGACAATCAGACGAAATGGTGCTAAAACGGATGAGAAATCGAAGAGAGAGAGAGAAAATTGATGAGAGAGGAACTGTACCGTTGGAAACAGCGACCAGGGTAAAGAGATCGTGACTTTCAAATCTGGGGAAGAAGATAGATAAAACACACCGTTTCATTTAAAAATCAAATTCCAACAAAACGGGTTTAAATAGTAAAAACTCAGCAATACTAACCAAATCCTTTGAGCGCGCGGATTCGAATCCTCACATTCAATCATTTTCGAGATAAAATATTTAAACGTTTAAATAAATTCAACTGCGTAAAATCAACAAACACTCGCTTGGCCTAGCGGTCTTCTCCTTTTAAGCCTTAGTTCTGGAGTTCGACTCCAACCATTGCAAAAACGTCTTTTTTTTAAATAAATAAATAACCGGGTTATCACATAACCCTATCGATTAATTATAATCCTTCAGCTTTTCTTGGAAATTTCTAGCAGAGGTCAAGATCATCAAGTGTTCGGGACGAAATTAGCCAGAGGGAAGTCGAACGAAGCAAACGATGCAGCGAAACAGAATGTTGACTTTTTTTTAAACTCTATTGGTGAGTTGTATATATGAATATAAAATGGCATAACTGGAACAGAATAACCAAAAAGAATCCAAGAAATGGTAGCGTTTAAAAACTATATGCACTAATTTTTTTTAAACTATATGCACTAATTGAATATCCAAGAACTGGTAACGTTTAGTCAAACGTGAAAAGAAAAAACAATGTAGAAAGTGATCAGAGTACGTCGGGAGAGAACAGGGATGCGGATAAAGACGTACTTCGGCGCTAACTACCACTCTTGACTTTCTTAACAGACCCAGCTTCCGCTAGTTTGCGATTCGATTTTTCTGTCAGCTGTGGTCAACGTGATCGGCGATATAGAAAATTCGGGCCTTGTCAGCACTCGAAAGAAAGGGTCCACCAGGATCAATGCCCCCATAAATATAGAAATCCAATCATGTTACCGTATTGGTATTCCATCGGGTATCTCAAGAGCTGTTGAATGCAGACTCTTTCCACTCCGATCCCGAAAAGGATTCAGTCTAGACCCACTAAATGAGATTAGAGATAACATGTTCATATATCATTAAATATACTGAGATTTAATTTTAATTATCGGTCTGGATCCATCTGGCCTGATGAAATCTTTTTTCCAATTAATTAGGTTCCACCGATGAATCTTTCTTTGTCGTGGTCGGTGGAGCAAATTATTTTTTCTTCGTCCTTTGGTTGATCTAAGCGACATTGTATCTTGTCATATGATATCATCTCATTATTCATGGGACACTACATTAATAATGATGTTGAGAACTTCAACAGACGAAGTGTCCCATGATTCTTGTTTGGTTTCAAGCTATATTTGCTGCCCTATGGCAGGGAAGTGAGATGCCATTTCTCCGAAACGATCACAGACAACAGCATAATATAATTAGTTCCATTGAATTTAAGTGAGCATGTCGCGCGGTTAACTTAAAATTCCATCAATTCGTACACGTATTAAATTATTGAAATATAGATACCTTTATGCTTTTACTTTTCCTTATAGGAGGGAAGTGGGATCTAATTTCATTTGGGATGAATGCTTCAAGCTGGGAAAGAAAGACAAGCGTAGTAAAAAGGCACTAGGCAGTAGATCAGTTTGTCATAAGTTATAACCGAACATCTACCTAACATTGACAACTCAAGTCACCACAAACCTTTGCATAAGTACTGCCAACTTTTTACCTTTTGATCAGAAAGTAGAAACCATGTGAGCGGTCAATGTTCCTCAATTCAGAGTTTGAAAATTGATCAAAACAATGGACTCCCCATGTAGTGCCTCTCCACGTGCATCCACTTTTGTGGCTCCTCATTACAACATTTCTATGTACTTTAGGAAAAACGGGAGCAGGTTTTGTTTTTTGGGTTATAATTATGACTACCCACTACAAATGGTTTGAATTTTTCTATAATGTGATAGTCAATTAATAAAGTTAAGGAGAACATATATATCAACATGTTTTCTCGTTGAAAAAACTCCTAAGGAGCCTAGACGGGTCAATAAAGAGTTCGCTAAGCATATAGTCGATATCATGACCCTTATTTTAAAAAAATGAATGGTTTGCAACTGCTCCTTTAAGATAATCAAGCTATATCATGACCCTTATTTTGTTAAGGCTTAATAATTCTATGGATTATAACTTTGAAAGAATTAGTCTTTGTATGATCTATTTTTTAAATATATATATATATATATAATCTAAAATAGGTTATCCGATCTTGAAAATAGACATCTCGACTTGAACATGATGTCGGCTTTTCATTAACCGACTAATTTTTTATGAACTGAATTATATGTTTAAATAATAGACCATAAAGATTGACTCATTCAAAGTAGTATTCAAAGATTGATTTGTTAAAAGTGAATATTAGGGACTAGATCGGTAATTTAACCTTTTACTAAAAAACAAAGTATTAAGAGACCGATAGTTTAAGATATGGACATGAGTCTTGTCACCTTAACATCGTGCCTATGAAGACTTGAACCCATGAATTTCTATCCACCAATTTTAATGCTAGGAAGTTAGGCACATTTGGTGCTGAAATTGTATAGATTTTGGGCCCCCGAAGGATCCCCAGTCCATACCACAAGTTTCTGCAGGACCGTAGAAGAGGTCTGTAAACCAATGGGTCAAATCCGCGTTTGCCCGCAAAATCAAAAGCTTTCGCGACACCCTTGTGCGCTTTCGCCTTTCTGGTCCTTGCTTTCTCACCATGCTCGATTCCCAACCCGATGAGAATGCTCTATATAAAACTCTTAAGTAAGGGAAGCTTCTGATGGTCCTATAAAATAAAATCTGTACGGTTCAAAAGATTGACCAATGGCCAATAGCTGACATTTGGCACAAAATCTAAAAAGTCAGCGGATGAGGAGTGTTAAGTTTCCTTTTCCCCATTCCCATGGGGTCTTGGGGTCCACGGACACAGCAGTAAGTTGGATTAGGACAACCGACTCATTCGTTTCCCTCCACGGTGCATCGGCGTGGGCGTGTATCGGCTTTTGGAGATATGTTTTGTCATCTAGTCAAACTTTAGCTCTAGGTAGTAGGTAGTACAGCTCAATACGAGAGAGGACGGATTTTTGCTTCTAGAATTACATTGGTAAGTGTGAGTATAGTGCAAATACAGCGGTGTACAGGTTGGGTCGCTGCTGAATTAATTTTAAGAGACAATTTTTATATTTATTGAGTATTTTTTTAATTTATTTTGATTATATGCTAAGACGTATCTCTTTTAAGTTTTTATTTTAGTAGATTATGTATTAGACATGACGTTTTGATTAAAAAATGTGCGTTTGAATGTTATTGTATGTTAATTGCTTGACTAATATTTTAGTTGTGAGATGGGTTAAAATATTTATGATTTCTTTTTTTCCATTTCTATGGAGCCTTAGGGGTCCACCAACACTGTAGTAAGTTGGATGAGGACAGGTGAATCATTCGTTTCCTTCCAACGGTGCATCGGCACGTGTATCGACTTTTAGAGATATGTTTTGCCATCTAATCAAACTTTAGGCCAAGGTAGTAAAACTCCATACGTGAGAGGACCCATTTTTGCTTTAACGTTCCTTAAGTTGTTTTGTGAAGATTTTTTGTGTTTTGAGAATTTTTATGTGATGTTAATTTTATTGATACGCGTGTTGTAGTTATATTTATGTGGTGTGAAAAATGATGTTTAATTATAGAATCATGAGGATTCAAAAAATTCTGAGGATTCTTTGTAAACGAACAGACACTAAAATTATATTGGTAAGTGTGAGTTTGAATGTTACTGTAGACTAGTTGCTTGAATAATATTTAAATATTTGAGTTTTGGGATCAGTTTAAATATTTAAAATTTATAGTTGAACTCTTAAATAATATGATCATACAAAGTTGAATGTAACAAAATTCTCTCATTATTCAACAAATAAGTATCAAACTTGTCGAATTTTAAATAATGATATTTTTCTTAGATTTTTCTTAGAAGAATCTAACGGTTGATAATTCATTTTAGAAGTGAGCCCTACACATCTAGAGATCCTGAGTCGTTAGATTTTTTCCTAAAAGAATTTAAGAAGAATTTATAATATTTCTCTTAAATAATTATGCAAAAAATAAGAGTCATATCACTGGTTTAAGATAAGATCGAACGTTAAGTTGATGTTAATCATTAAAACTCTTCGATCGCAGATGGAATTATAAATTCTTAAATGCCGATCATTATTTTTAATTTAAAGAGTGGATTTTGCAACATCAGCATCTAGCTATAGGCATCTAGACATTTTAAGGTAGTGTATTATATATTGATAGAGATCTGAGAAAACTTGGTCTTAAATCTCTACATGCTTAGTACGTTCAAAGATCAACCCCATTGAAACCCATTCAAGAATGGCTAAATAGTAATTAAAAAAAAGGTTTAATCAATGAGAAACCATGTGTTCTACTCCATATGTAATAAAGAATTGGCTGAAAACAGCCCACGTAGAAATGTGTTTCAACGGAATTCTCAAATATCTCCTCCCTTCTGCTCAATTAGGGTTTTATCTTAAATTCAAGTTCCCCACCATTTTGTTTGAATATGCACATGTTGGCCACTACCATGTTCTGTAGGAGGCGGAATTTGACGAGTGCTCCATTATTTGTCCCTAAAAAACGTACAAATAAAAAAAGGTCTACATTTTAAAATGCACAGATGCTCATTCCTTGTCAACTTGCTTCACGTTCAAACACCTCCTCTTGAGTCCAGCCAATTTGATAGGACCCAGAATCATTAGAGGATGTCGTACAAGATCTCTGTGGGTTTGAGTTGAATTAACCATTTTTTATACGAACTTCAAGATTCAAAACCATTTTTTATACGATCTCTGTGGGTTTGAGTTGAATTAACCATTAACCATTTCTTTTTCTAAGCAACTTAGAGGAAAGGGGAAGAGAGAGTCACCACGATAAGGGTGAGCACAGGCAAAGTGCAGCGGGGTTGGTGGCCTTATAAGTTGGCACCCCTACTTCAAAAGATAGACCATTTTAAAGGATGTATGGATCGACCGCTGTAAGGTTTGCTCGCCCTTACCTGTATCCTTACCGTGTTGACTCTCCCTTCCCCTTTTCCATGAGTTGCTTAGGAAAAAAAATCCCTCATCCTTATAAAAGTCGGTCGTGTTGACAGCAGAAGCACAGATTCCTAGACCAGAACAGGGAGATCTAGCTAGCGTTTGAAGATCGATCGGGGATATCTAACAGGAGGACCCGAAAACACAGGAACTCGTGGGAGTGCGTGGAAACCAAAAAAAAAAAAAAGTCGGTCAGAATGTGAGATTGCTGGCTGAAATTAAAAACGGTGTCGGTGGGAACATTTTGTGAAGAAATTTTGGCCAAAAACGCGTAGGCCGTGTGTTCATGTATAGCTGGACCTCACTAGGAAATTCTGAAACAAAATTGATCAACCTCAAATTATAGGTGTCTCTTGAGAAATGATTGGTGAGGCAGTCAGATCGATCTCAGATGGATGCTAAAGGATAAATTTTAACTAGTATATAGTTTGCGAATCTAATCAATTCCATACTAAGCGGTGCTCTGAAATACATGGGATTCAGGCCTGCCTTTGTTTTTTTAGGTAAAATATTAGGCCTCTTTGACGAAAAGGAAGAAGGTGGCAATTAACAATTAATGTTAGCGAAGTCCTTTTTTATTTTTTTCGCTTTTTCCTTCTTGTTCTCTGCGCGGAAGTGGAGTTGGGTTGGGTGGATAAATTCGTTCTTTTTCCCAATCATACCATTTCCTTGTTGTCGCCGTTAGAACAAATTAAAGTACTAAATATATGTTGTCTTTGTGACAGACAAAATTGTTTTATCGTACTTCATATTCTAGATAGACCCAACACAGCAGATGTACAGCTATACTGATCATCTCGTTAGATCTTGACCAGAGAGAGAAAGAGGGAAAAAAAGAAGATACAGATCTTTGGTGATATTTAATTGTTAAAATTTTGAAAGGTTAGACTGGTAAAAAAAAAATAAAAATGAGAGGGTGCAAAGTGTTTAATATTAGTAGTTAGAGGATATAATATGTTAAATTAATTAGTAGTTTAGGGTGTAAAGTGTCTAGCATTGGTAGTTTGAGGGTGCAACGTGTTAAAAATGGTAGTTTGGGGTGCAATGTGTCACTACCTGATTAATTTGTGGGTGAAAAGTGTATTTTTCCTTATTTAAATGAATTTTGTATATTTATTTAAATTGAAAAGTAGTAATTTAATGGGAATTTTTTTTTTTGTATAATTATTTTATTGAGGTTAAACGTGTCTCAGACTCATTTCACATGTTAATTATTCAAGAAAACAAAAGAAATAATAACATCCTTAAAAAAGAAAAACATCTTCGCTGAACTCAAGAAAGCATGCAGCTAGAAAATATATTATATATAATATATATATAATATATTGTCGGCCAGATTTGAATAAACAATATAGGAAGTTACTTTAATACTGCCTATTAAATATCAGGCCTTCTAATAAGATCACATTAATTAACCCACCGACTTCGAGTTAAAAAGATAATTTTCTATCGACCCTAGGTTAATATATAGGGTAAGCATGAAACAATTACGTACAGCTGTAGATAGGACCCTATCAACGTTTTTCTGTTGCATTAATGCAACGTCTTACAAGGACATAAAGGTGTGACACAACCAAGCATTTTTCACCACGCTAGGGATCATTGTTTCCAATAATTCCTCAATTGATCTATGAAAATAAAAAAAAATTCTAATTAATAAAGGTACGATCTAACAGTACATAAAAACAGAAAGTAATAAGAAACCAATATATATATATAATATCCATTGCACTCATATCTCGTACTGTAATATATATATATCTATATATATAATATCCATTGCACTCACTCATATCTCGAGTGATCAATAGCACTCATAGTTGAGAACTCAACTTTAAAAACTAAATACACGTAATGAAGAACTGATCAACAGATAAAGCTTGCATGTCACATATACATCTCCGGCTTAGATTCTCTTACAGGGTAACGAGAGAAAATCTCGTACGGTGAGCCTACCTAAAATGGTGTCCACCTAATATACAGATAAATTACAAAGAAGCTAACTAGCAAGCCCAGAAAACTACCATACAACTTATTCAAAAGATACTACGAATCTCTATGTGATCGCATCTCAAATTCTCAATTCTTGGTGCCCAAATCTATCCACTAGCTTTTAGTGTTTCCATGGAGAAACGTAGGTTAAGGCTATATAAGTTTCCCAGGTACTAATCTCCTTCACAACTCATATATCGCGATTCGCCTGTTCTACTTTATACCCTGCATGATCTGGTTGACAGACCCTGCAACATTACAGTTGCAGTCATTAGGTCCTTCATATAATTAGTTGAAATCTTTCGTTTTCTCTTTCAATGCAATTGCAGTTAACTGCAGAGAGCTACTGCACATGTTTCGAATTGACATCTACTCCCAGTGGAACTTTCAGCACCAACAAAATAGCAAAAATCTTGTGCCTTTTTTCATACGGTCAAGGAGAACAAAAACGAAACTGAACCAATCCAGATATATAACTGATGAAACAAAAACGCATCTTTTGCGCCGTCAAAGGCTTATGGGATCGATCTTTTCAACTTTGCTAGACTTTGAAGCAGAAACAATACTAAATGACTTAGAAGTAGAAACAATTCTCAAAACACTTCAAATCCTAAAAATCTCACCAAAACAAACCAGCCCAATATATGAGAACTTTCTAACTTCTTCTTTCGTTCTTCCCCGTGATGACTTACAGGGATTTCTATGCAGGTTTCTAGGTTTTGATGGGGATAATGCATAGAACAGTAGTCGGGGACTAGCACCAGTAATCACGTAGAAGACCGGAGATCTTCTATTCAACAAGATTATGATTGATCTGCATCCAAGTGAAAGACTTAACAACACTTCTGTGAAGTTGAGAGCCATTAGCGAGAACGAATTACGAACTCTACTAATGCACTTAAAAAGCTATATATGCGTCATAAAGGAATATTTATTTTCATTGTCGCCACCTCTTAGACATGATCACTTTTGGGTTTATACTCGGTTTTTGTTCATAGTAATTTAGAATGTACGCACTTTTGGTCTGTTCTGAAAAGTTAGAACAGAACTGCATGTTCTACAAGCAAAAGATGGAAGATTTTTTCTACAAGCAAAAGAAAGCCTCTGTGGGGAAGCCAGATCGAAGAAGATGATAATTTTATATAAGCAATATGAATCACAAACATCTCCAACATGAGATCAGTTCCGAGACAAACCTCTCAGTCTCAGAGCTTCCTCCTCTCGGATACAAAGAAAAACGAATGAAAGCAGACTACATATCCTCTCGCCTGAGCTTGTTCAGCAAAGCTGTGATTAGAGCGTCCCTCTTCTCAGCCCTAGCCTCTTCTCTCATCCTCCTTTGTTCTTCCCTCTCTCTCCATCTCTGCTCCATCATTATCCTCTCACTTTCCAATGCCTCCATGGCGTGTCTCCACTCCATTTCCTTTAACCTCCTCTCATTTTCCCTTGCCTCGAAAGCTTCCCTCCATTGCGCCTCCATTTGCATCTGTTGCTTGACGAAGTCATCCAATATCTCCTTCAGCTTGTTGATATTGCCACTCGCACCACTAATACTTCCGATACTATTGCTCTTGCCCTTTTTTATCTTCTTCCTAGTGCTACCCTTCTCTCCGTCGCTGTCTTCGTTATCGTCCTCTTCGTCCGATGATAGCTGGGCCGCTTTCTTTTTTGACCCGCTCGCCCCTCCTTCGGCTTCGGCCCATAGCATTCTCTGCATCCGTGCAGTGAAAATCGCTTGAAGTTCATGGTAAAATGGGAATTGTTGACGAGTCGCTTCCGGTTCCGTTGTCTCACACGCCTAAACCAAGTAAAAAAAATTGAAGACATGAAGGTAAACTGCTATTAGTATATCCCTAATCCTGAAAAGGAAAATACAAAAGCCTTCAAAAGCAACACCAAGAGTTTCGTTATGGATTAGGTTTTGATGTGTCTTGTGCTAAGAGTACCTTATAACGCGTAACGAGGTTTTTCCACTTGCACTTGCACTGCTCAGCGCTGCGATTGTAACCCTTTTCTTTCATCTTTGTGGCAATAACTTCCCAGAGAAGCTTGTTCCTCTTTGTTTCCATGAAAGATCGATCCAGCTCTGCTCGGATCATCAAAAACTCCTTCGTCTCTTGGATACTCCATTGAGGAAATCTATCACTCGCATCGACGTTTACACTGATATGATGCTGCTGCTGATGATGATGAGGAGGATGTCCTTCCATAAGAAAGCGCAAATTCCAGGAAAAGCTATACTAGATTTAATTTTACTCCAAAAAGATGTAGTAGAAGAGAGAGAAAGATTGAAAGTCGGAAAGAGAAAGCGGGAGATAGATTTATATGAGGTTGGTGTGAATAGCAGGTGTGAATCCTCTGGAAAGAAAGAAGCATACTTTCCTCCTCGCTCGCTTAGGTGTCAAAGAAAGCGTTTTTTGTTATTCGTTCAGATTTTAGAAACGAAAAAAAGCTTCCCCCTCTTCCTTTATTTCTTTCATTCTTTTCTTGTTCTTAATAGTTTCCTCCCAGTCTCATCTGTCTACGCGGAAACTCTCTCTCTCCCCATCTTTTTCTTCTTTGATTGTACATCCCCATTTGTTCCCATTGCGTTTGCGCGTCGTCACGCTTACGAAAAAAAGTCTCAGAGGTAGTGGGGCTTTATTCCATGCGAACCGTCACAAGGAAACTTGCAATTCAATATGTAATTTTTATATAAATTTAAAAAATATTTTTTGGTCCTTTCTGTTTGAAGCGTGTGACTACCAAGGGGACAAGAAAGGCTTCCAGATGGTACGTGGAGGCGATAACGATTTCTTCTTTCGCGGGCTCTGTTTGCATGGGTTTCGATCTCAAAAGTGGGGCGCCATTGATCATTTCCCTTGATATAACCTTTATCAAGTCTGTGGGCCGTCTATTTTTATAATCGCCTACACAGTTCTTACATGTCCCACTTGTAAACGCCAACCATCTTGATCCACGTGGCATACATGCAAAGACTTCGGACCCCACCAGTCTTCTTTGTTCACACCTATGACTTATTCTAGTCCTTGCCAAAATATTTGACCCCACTTTTTCCACTACACTAATTAAAACACAACACGTCGTACACGGGCCTCGTTGAGCCCATGAGATACGACTTCGTATATTTTCCAAATGGCAGGCCGAGCGGTAGGGGACCGGGATTCTATAACATTGACCGGCTACTGAAATACTCTATTTGAAACAAGGTGAAGGCGTGCAGCTGTTTTTCTTCTGCCCTTATTGCAAGCAACGCGGTTGACCCACTCGTTTACCTCTTCCAGTTTATAGGCCTTTTTTATTCGTTCTTATGCTACATCCCGCACGGTGGGCAAAATACTATTCAAGATTTAAGCGAAAAGTTTGCATCAGATGTTAATTAAGAAGGTACACCAACACAACACTTGATTACAATTTACAAAATATAAAAAAACCAAGCACAAGTCTGAGAAATTTCCTCAAGGGAGATTGATTGACCATTGCTCTACCGCCTAGCTAGCAACCTAATCTCCTCCTAAGTCCTAAACTTCTCCATGACAAGATATTAGAAAAGGAAAAATCTTTGATGTCATGTGCCTTTGACTTTCTTGAATCAGAATAGTGTAAGAAGGTTCCTAAATAAACCAAATAGCTCTGACTTTGGATATTTGACTCAGGTATGCTCGAAGACAAAAAAAAAACAAAAATTAAGGATATATGCAATTAACTTGGGTAAAACTGATTCCAACTCTGTAAAGTATGAAGATAATCTCTTTATCTAATTAGCAGATTTCGTTTTTGGTTCCCATGTATATATGCTGTTCCAAAGGCATGCATATTCCGTAATATCAGGTCGGATTTATGTTAGAAAGACACGTTCTTCTTCTCCTCTTCCCTTGCTGTGTTATAACTTCTATACGATTTAGTCAGATTCTACTGTATGGGTTTTCATTTTTTTGGTAGGAAATGTGTAGGTACTTGCCATGACGAAGCAGAGGACGGCCTACAGGCAGTCACCGATCTAATTTTTTCTTTTGCCCTAATTTGACCTGAAAGGGGACGTCGGTGAGGACAGTTTGACGTCATAGTATTAGTCGTGAGGATGACGACGATCGATCATGGCTCAAAAGATTTCCAACGACATCGTGTTCACGTGGAAAACTTCGAGGATCACTGGTTCAGTCCATTCGTTCTTTCATATGCAAATGTCGCACGTCGATTAATTGAAGCGCTTGGAAACAAATTTCCAAACTGGGGCCGTTGAAGACAAATTTCATGTTCAATCTTTCTCACCTCAAAGAAATGTAAAAGCAAAAACGGATAACTCATACTCGAATCCCAATTCCATATTGTTGCTTCACACGAGACCAAAGTCATCGATCGGCTTGTGAAAATCTCAAGGATAGATGAGGACGCAGATCAACGGTTGGAACATAAAAGAGGAAACAGATTGCTTCTGAAGGCAATCCGTTCCGAATGACCGGTTATCCGACGGTGTGAAACTCAGGAGGAGTGTGGGTCCCGCCCAGGAATCACTCCTGTCGGGCAGTCCGAATAGCCACACTGCCCGAGCTCCACACCGTCGGATAACCGAATCGGTCATTCGAAACGGATTGACTTATGAGGCAATCCGTTATCCCCAAAAGAGACAAATGACAGCCGTGTTAATAGTATGGGGAGTAGCAGAAATTACGGGGAACTGAATTTTATTAATTCTTGAATCAGATCACTTTGCCTAAGGGGGAAAAAAAAAGGAAGAAGTAGATGAAGAAATTAAGGGAGGGTTTTTGTTTTGTTTTTATCATGAATAGAAAGAGAAGTACAACTGTGCAATGCAATTAGCTAGGACAGAGAGATGAAGCAAAAACCTCCTTATCTTCGTTATGTCACGCAAGACGTAGATCTTGCTGTCAATGACATTTTTCTGTTTTTTTGTTTTTGGAAATTGACCTCAATGTCAATGATTGATGGGGAAGTTTAATGCGTCTCAACCGGAGCTGCGTTTGACTTATGAGCAAAATAAGGTACCGCCCGTCCTTAATTAGCAACCTGTAATATCTCTGAGAGAAGACACGTACAACTGGTGACGAAGTAGCTTACGTACAATAGAAGCGTGCATTATCAGCAGTAGCACCTTCGCTATTTGACTTACAATCTTGCTTCATTAGAAAGCTTTTCGAGTTTGCTTCCTCCGCTGTTGGTGGGGCAACACTGCACCTTGAGCGGAGCCTTATAATCTACAAGAGACTTTCACATTAAGCCTCATATTACAAAGATTAGCCAAGATACTTGAAACACGTAAAGAAGGGCAAGAAGCCTCAAAGTCGCATGCGTGTCTTCAAACCACAGAACAGAAATCTTGGCTTGTTGCGTGGAAGACGGGACATACGTGGAACAAAAACAAAAAATCTACTATATAATGGTTTTTTTCTCCCAAAAATCCTCCTGTTCTCCGGAGAATACAAAAAGGAAACAAAAAAAAATCCCTTCTAGGAACGTGGTAGTTATGAGTTTAGTTATAAGTACAAGGATTCTCTGTAATTTTTTTGTCCAAATTAAAAGAGAGATATATACAATAGTGGACCTCGTTGTAGGGTCATGCTACTCGAAATTTTACAATGACAACATTAAATGATATAGTATCTACCTGTTGTGTTTGTTTCTCTCCGAATTGCATCGTATAATTCGTATAGAAAATGGAAGAGAATCTCAATCCTAGTTAAGATAGAAGTGCATCATTAAATGAAGTAGGAGCTACTTGTTGTATCAATTCGAGACAAAAAAATACAGAAAATATTGATCCTAATTATGTATCAATTTACAATTTGTTATAAAAGTAGATCTACGATGCCATTGCCTTGTCCCACTCACCTCATTACATTGCGATAATATAAACTTCATATTTACGACTAATATATTCACAACTGGACCTAAATAAGAAAGGCCTACCTTGAAGGAGGCATCAGTATGGTGAGAAAGAAACTAAAGAATTAATCGACTTCTTTTATCTTAAATTTAGTACAGAACTAATTAACGGAAACGGAGGGGGGGTGTTATCTGAATCGCAATATCCTATGGACTAGATTTCTTTTGGGGAAGAGCAGAAGGAGGATTACAGTATGTTCGAATATAATATAGTTTTTAACATGATTGATGAAGATATACAAGGTACATGTGATCTTGCTTAGCGAAGGAATATATGTTGTGATTCTAATGTTTAAATTAAGAAAAGAAGAAGAAGAAGAAAATTAAATAGAGCTAATAGGGTCTAATTTTATTCTGGCCAATAGGTTTTGGGAAGAAAGATTGAAAATGCATGCAATTGTGCTTTATATATAGGGATTGAAGTGGCCCGTACTCGGTAAGATTATGTGCATGAAAATTTGGGTGTCAGCTAATTGGTCACAAGGTTTGTGACTTTAAACTTGACTAACCAATTGGCATAGCGAGTGACATCGCCATTAGTCAATGAGCTATGACTCAAGTGGCATCTCCTCCTCTATGGAGGGTCTTGAATTGGGGTTCAAATCCCCCCACTTTCACCCCACCCCCGCAGGCTTCGCCTACTTTGCCTAGAAAAAAAAAAGAGTGACGTCGCCATTATAGCTGCCTCACAAATAGAGGCGTTATGTTTCTCGTTTGTTGTAAACACCTACCTAACGAACAAAACGCACCGTATTCTTTCAGTCCGACGAAAGTGCTTCAAGAAAGTAATAGCTTGATTTCCTTTTAGTCACACTTGCGTAACTTGAAACACATAATACTGTCTGATATTGGTGTTGAGTTAATTCCTTCCACGTGAAGGAAAGTTTAAGTGGGGTCTTTTAACTTTTAACCTTTAAGAGGAATTGTAAATCGTACGGGTTGAAGAGAGACAATAATCTTCCAAAAATTCGGTTAAAAAAATATTTTTGTCTCGTTAGAATCCCAAAAAAATTGTCTAAAAAAGCTTTCACGACGAACAAAAAATATGTTTTCATTCCGATAAAATACGGAATGGAACTAGAACCAAAAAAGTGCATTTCGATGAATACCAGAACGGAACCGAAATTGGTCATTCTGATTCCATACGTTCTGGTGCCCATTCTTAGTTTTTTTCATTCACGTCCAGGTTTTATCAAAGTCATAATCCCGCTTCTTCTATGGTTCGATCGAGCTGAAATTTGAAGAAGGCGTTCACGACACAAGGAAATATAATATGAACGGCGGATATCAGTTTGCAAGCTCAGGAATAGTAAATCGAGTTTTGATATGTTCTCTCTGTTTTTTTTTGTATTTGCCAAGATTGATATCATCTGATATGAGTAATAGCCTCTAGTTGTGACTAGAGAAGACATTATGTTCCCTTTATTCAGTTGATAGTGATGATTTTGACTGGACTAGGTCTTGTGATTTTTCTTCCTCACACCAGGAAATTTTTTCACTTAAAAATTACTTGTGTTGTTCTGGCTTGATGTGATTGATTATCTTAAAATTATTTTCAATACATATAATTATTGAGATTGCGCTATATTGCGGCATCTATAGAAAAGAATTATTCCGTTGTTTGTTTGTTTGTTTGTTTGTTGTCATCTCTCTCAACAATTTGCGCAACAACACTTATATATATATATTTGGTGACAAGATAAATTCAAGGACCAAATCAAATGCACTGTCTCAAACGGATTTTACCTAATATTCGCACGAATTTGATTCAATGTCACGACAAATTTTAGAAAAACTAACCGACAGACTAATTAACCTCTCTTAAGTCTCAAGTTTTTTGACCATCCAAATTAACAGGGCGTTTTCGTATGGTATATACCTGCTTTTGTATATGCCTCAAACTTTTAGCTAGCCCTATCATGGTAATCCTCAAGTTGGCCCCCTAAAAAAAGGCAAAAAAAAAAAAAAATTGAAGAAGAAAGAAGATCCGAACAAAAAATAATAATAATAATAATAATAATAATATGTCAGTATTCAGTAAGCTTAAATTCGAAACTGTCAAGGCTGACCGTGACTCCTGTCTTTTCCATTTCTTCCCCCGATTGGAGTAAATGGTCTTCTTTTCTTTGAAACCTTGGACCCAAGGCTTACACACAATCATGCATATACTCCCACTAAATCAAGTTGTACTAAAGTTCCAAGCAACATCAAAAGAGGAAAGCTGGTTGTTGGTGTGTCAAATGAGACCCACTTATTAGTCTTTTGACACTATAAACACCCAAAGGATGCACAGACTTTGATATGTATGCTAAAAAAGACAACATTCGGCATCTTTTCTTTTTAATCCTCGCTCTCTTTCTGCCTTCTTTGTCTTTGCATTTTGCTCCTAGAATTCCAAATCAGCTGCGCGAAGAAAGATATTTTGGCTCTTTTTGGGCTTTTATTTGTAAGCTTTAAAGTTTACAAACATTTAATTCTGCTTATAATTTTTTATCCTCACCACGAACCAAAATTAAAAAAAAAATTGGTTGGTAGATATTAAATGCAAATTTAATGGTTAAAATGCAAATTGTTATTTCCCAACTACCTAGCTAGCACTAAGTGCGTGCCCTTGCTACTTCTATCAACTGATTGCTGTGCTATATGGAAATATTGCCATTAATGTCCAAACGATCAAGACATGACCTTACCCAAAACCACCAGTAGCTGCTTGCATTTTAGGATATGGACACATTCGCAAAACTTCCCCTCTTTGTCCTAGTTTGCCTCAAAAGGCTTTATTCAATGGTTAAAGAACTCATTAGATAAATTGTATTTAATGGTATACACGAGTTTGAATCTTACTACATACAAGCGCGCGAATTATTAACTTAATTGATATTTAAATTATAGTACTGATTAGAGTATTCGAGGTTTGTCACTTAATTTCTAATTTAATTAAGAGTTAATTATGATTTCTCCTTTCAAACTACCACTTGATTTTCAAATACATTCATAAACTTTAACTCGTTATAACTCACCCTCATAAATTATACTTCTCATTCCGATTTTATCCTTCAACCGACTAGAGCTATTATGTCTGAGGCTATGTTTGTTTTGGTTTTGAAAATATTTTATGTATTTGTTTTTTTGTAAGTAGTGTAGATTCTATTGAGATTGATGAAAAAATTATTAAAAGTTGTTGGGAAGTGTAAAAAAAGGTATTGGAATTGATGAAAAAGTGATTGTGAAATTTTTTGAAAACGTCTTGAGAACAAACCAAACATAGCTTCTTCTTACGTAAAAAAAATAATTTTACCATTATTTGAGTCATCTCTAACCTTCTACCGTACTTCTAGCAATTCATAGAGCTAACAAATAATATGTAGTTAGCTGAGTTTTTTTATTAAAAAAAAGGTGATTCACTTAGAATTGAGATAGTTAAAGTTGTATTTTTAATTAAAAAGATAGATCACGTGTTGTTTACGTGAGACGAAACCGTTCGATATAACAACTTCAGCAGGTTGAGGGATGAAATCGCAACGAGAAATATAGTTTATGGGGATAAGTTGCAACGAATTAAAGTTTGTGGGTATTTGAGAATTGGGTGGTAGTTTAAGAAAATAATAATAATTAATCCTTTAATTAATGCATTTTTAATTAGATTTTTGTGCATATAGTGAATAGTTGTTTCTGTTATTAAATAAAAAAAACAGAGTATTTAGGCCTTGTTCATGTGCAATCTAGAATGTTTTTTTAACTAGAATGTCCAAATTAGTTTGGTTTATGACTCGACAGATTTGGTATATAAATATGTTAGGGCACTAAACGAATATGCCACAAGCCAAGGGGGCACCAACTTAAAAAAAGATAAATATTTAGGTGGCGTTTATTTTAAGAAATTTTGGGTTGCGGAAAAGTTGGATATTGAGGTATGCGAAAAAAAAAATTAGATATTTTATATAAAAATGAAAAGAGAAGATTTAATTAAATATTATAATATTATTTTATAATTTAATAAAGAGATAAAAGATGAATGTATAATTGTTTAGAAAGTTTGACGGAAGAAATTTCGACCTCCTAACACCAAATTAAGAGCTTATCATTCTGTCTGTCCCTTCTGACAGGGGTGCGTTTAATGCCCTTTGAGCTACAATTTAACAAATTGGTAATCCAACGCCTAAACCCCCTGTCGCCGTCCTCCGTGTGTTTGTTCACACTCGCTGTCCCGTTCCGACCACTCTACCTTCGAGTCCTCTCGATCAGCCGACAAAAGTCTCTGAACCAAAGGAGAGAAATTAAAAAACTATAAAAAAAAATCGGAACAAAAAAATGAATTGTACTAAAACGGTCTGAACCGCTGCCGTACAGTTTAGCTATTTTCCACAGGTTCTCTCACGCTTGGCACTTTGCTTTGATCTCACAGCATTGAGTCTCCCTGGCTCGGGGACAGGGATAGGGTTAGGGTTAGCGTTTTGGGCATTATCATGTGAAACCCTAGCTACAGGGAGTTAGGGTTTTTCGAGATCCCGGTCGAGATCAAGAGATTCGAAGTATGGGAAATTGTTGCAGATCTCCGGCGGCCGTGGCCAGAGAGGACGTGAAATCGAACTTCTCTGGATACGATCACGGCCGGCGAGACTCCAGCGCCGGGAAGAAGCCTCCGATCACTGTCTTGACCGGTTTGCCTAAGGAGAACATCGAAGAGAAGTACTTAGTCGACCGTGAGCTCGGCCGTGGGGAGTTTGGCGTCACGTATTTGTGTATCGACCGGGAGAATAGGGAGCTATTGGCCTGCAAGAGCATTTCGAAGCGGAAGCTGAGGACGGCGGTAGACATTGAGGACGTCCGGCGAGAGGTGGCGATAATGAAGCACTTGCCGAAGAATTCGAGCATTGTGAGCTTCAAGGAGGCGTGCGAGGATGACAATGCAGTGCATTTAGTGATGGAGTTGTGCGAGGGAGGCGAGCTGTTCGATCGGATTGTGGCCCGGGGCCATTACACGGAGCGGGCGGCCGCGGCTGTCACAAGGACGATTGTGGAGGTCGTGCAGCTTTGCCACAAGCACGGGGTGATTCATCGAGACTTGAAGCCCGAGAACTTTTTGTTCGCGAACAAGAAGGAGAATTCGCCGTTGAAGGCCATTGATTTTGGGCTCTCTATATTCTTCAAGCCAGGTGAGAATTTTGAATATTTCTCATTGGTTTCTGCCAATATTTTGGTGGATTTAGTTAAAAACAAAAACCAAAACGAGCTAAAACGAGCTTAGGTTTAGAAACTGGAAATGCTAAGTTTGAATAGAGGAAACAAGCGAGATATACGGTAACTATGAAGAATTAGGCTATTATTAGTAGTTTGTCCTGTTATAGGCGCCTTCTACAATTGGATATGATGTGTTTCTCTATGCAGCGAAACTAGTTGTGCAATGAGAGTTGTGGCTACTTGAGGAGATACAACTGCTCGAGACCATTTTCTTTATAGAGTTGTGGTCTTATCGTGTTGAATTGTGGTCAGAAGTTTTTGTAGCCTAGATGCTAGATAACTAATTGGTCATTTGATATGGACTTTAAAGATCCAAAACGACCTCTCTGTAGCATGCATCTGTTTGAGCTAAGTTAAGGGTTGATTTGGGGTGAAAAGGCTATGGCTGGTTTTTTTCTATAATGCACTGGGAAACTAAGAGGATATACCGCAGCCAAAAAAGAATATCGAAATGAAAAAAAAAAACGAAACTTGAAGAAATCTTGTTTGGGGTCATGAGTTTTTAGCAGCGAACTTCCAATCTGACTCTTTGGAGTCTTTTTTTTTTTTTTTTATAAGTGACTCTTTGGAGTCATTTGAATGGAGGAATCACACATTTGTCACATTCTTGTTCGGTATGTTGGTAGGGACTAGATATTATAAACCTTTCAACCTGTAGATGCAGCTTAGATGAAATTTAGAATTATGTCAATCTTAAACTGAGCTCTTGATTAAAGTTTTATACTTAATTTCCTGTAGTTTTTTACTTTGAATAGCCATTATTAGGGATGTGGACGTTCTTATTCAAAATACCTTTTTCTTTTCTTTTTTTCTTTGTTTCCATATAATGAATCTCATGAGCTCCTTGAGAGCAAGAAATTATCTGTCAACTGGGGCCAAGTCTAGCTCTAAGCCTTTGACACGAGAAAAGTAGACTCTTAATTACATGAAAAGAATTGGCAACTATCCTTACCCGATTGCTTGTTATCCTTCTCTGTTTGCTTAATTAGAATGGTGCTATGTTTAGAGACCTTAGTCACAAGATATTGGAGGTTAGGGCTAAGTTTGTAAGGGTTGTCCTTGTAAGTCCTGTTTGTGGAGACACTCGAATAGTAGTTATAGACAGAAGATGAAAAACTTATTTTTTCTCTCCGGGTTGAGAAGTTTGCATGTAAAAATTGACTCTCTCCTTCTCACGGGCATAAACATTCTGCTTGAGACATACTGCCTTGTTGTTTCAGGAATTGTGAAGTTGTTTTTCCGGAAATGTGAATAAGTTGTATCAGTTATTTACAATTGCATTATAAATCTTTTGACCGCTTACTCTATTGTTATGAATAGATTTGTCTATTTCTGAATGTTTACTGCTGTAAGTATGTTATCTCCTGATAACATTCAAAAAATTACTAGGTGAGAGGTTCTCAGAAATTGTTGGAAGTCCATATTACATGGCTCCAGAAGTGCTTAAGCGAAACTATGGGCCAGAGATTGACATATGGAGTGCAGGAGTGATTCTCTATATTTTGCTATGTGGGGTTCCTCCATTCTGGGCTGGTAATTATATGCCTAGAAGCTCTCTCTCTCTCTCTCCCTCTCCCTACCTGTGTGAGAGCACACATGTCTGTAAGTGCACACTGCATGTGCAAGCACACTATTTATCAATCAGATAATTGGATGTTTATACTGACCTGGATATAGTGGACTTCTATTGCAGAGTCTGAACAAGGTGTTGCACAGGCTATTCTTCGTGGGCTAATAGATTTCAAAAGGGATCCCTGGCCTAATATCTCTGAGAGTGCTAAGAATCTAGTCGGGCAAATGCTGGAGCCAGACCCTAAGCTTCGACTTACTGCGAAGCAAGTGCTTGGTATTCTACCTTTCTTTTGCTCTGATGCATTGAATTCTAATTTGGGCAATTAAGGCCATACTGATTGGTTTCCTGTGTTTGCATAATCCCTCCTCTCTCTCTCTCTCTCTCTCTCTCTAAGCATTTGGTTTTTTGGAAGGAAGGCATATGATTGTGCTTTTGGTTTACTCATCACATTACGGTGCATTACTTTATCCATGTCCATCTCCCAATACAAAATTTTAAATCTATGCTAATGCTCTATGAGTCTGCTTTTGACAAATTTTTTTAACGAAAGAAGTGAGGAACACAGATCAGAACTAAAAGGCAGAAGCACAAAGTTGCTTTTGCTTGAATTAGAAAAGCTTTTCCATGTGGAAAACATAGTTGTTTGAGAGAAAAATGGAGCCTGGTACTTCGTAATTGATCATCTTAGAAAGATAAATGACATTGTGGGTTCAAGTAGTCGATTTTGTTGTTTGTTGCTTTAACTTGCCAATACATGTGTAGCTAGATGCTGTATACATATCTATAAAATCGTATGTAGATAGGTATCTGCACATTGTACAGAGAGCTTGGCACCTTAATGCCATTAGTTTTCTCTAGGAACCATGAGTGTAATTGCTTTTGCAAGAAAAAATTACAATTAATCAATATTGCATAAAAAGTTCTGATATACAGCCTTATTTTATTGCAACTCTTTGTATATTCTTTTTGCTCACTGTCGGATGCAAACATGTCTGCCAGAAATTGCTTATGTTTCCACTCTTTTGTGGATTTTGTCTGTTAACAGAGCATCCATGGCTCCTAAATGCCAAAAAGGCTCCAAATGTTCCTCTCGGAGACGTTGTCAAGTCAAGGCTTAAGCAGTTTTCAACGATGAACAGATTTAAAAGAAAAGCACTGAGGGTAGGTTGACATTTCTTCGTACTTATGTTCCGAGTGGTGCTTGTCATAACAAATTCAAATGGTTTACTTAACCAGGTTATTGCTGATTTCTTATCTGTTGAAGAAGTTGAAGATATCAAAGAGATGTTTAAGAAGATGGACACTGATAATGATGGTATTGTATCAATCGAAGAATTGAAAACTGGACTTAAAAGTTTCGGATCCCAGCTTGCAGAGTCTGAAGTCCAGATGCTTATTGAGGCTGTGAGTTTAGTTGCATTTTATTTACTTCAATCAATACCTTGTTTAACATGAGGGTGTTAGTCAAAATCCATGTTACTTCCCCTCTCCTCTCCATCCCCCTTTCTAGCCATTTGTTGCCTTGTTTAAGCGGGGTCAACATATTCTTAATATAATCATAAGGACCAAAATTGTTTGCCAACCAAACATCATTTGAAATACATGCATCCAACTACTTAAAAAGTGTTATTTTTGACAAATCATGGCATTGTAGCAAGCTTAATCATTTATCTGTTATTTCCCCAGGTAAGTGGTGGGGATCCCTGTAAGTGGTTTATGGAAAAGTGCTTTACACAGACTTTAGTTGACAACTTACACATTCTTCTTTCGGTTCCTAGTTTGCAGGAAAATCATTTTGGAATGAGCTTAAGAAATTAGAAATTGGTCTTAGTGTGAGTTGCCTCTCAATACATCCCAATGGTGTTGATCATGCTTTATGTCTTGCCTTTTATCTTCCTCCACAAATTAAATTTATTTGAAAAGAATAAAGTATCATATGTTGATAATGTTTTTGTCATTGATGATATATCTCCCTCCACCCCCCAACTCAGCAGTTTGCTTAAAAATTGTATGGGGCCTATACTTCTTTACTGAGGAGTTGGTGTTTATGCGGACAAAACACATCTTTGACAAACTGGAGACATGTTTGGACATGTTGTCTATACTTTTAAAGCCAAAGATTTGAGAAAGTATGCAAAAGTCAGACATTTAGGGGGACATGTTGAGACAAAAGCACCTTATTCCAATTTAAAAGGGAATGTGGGAGGACTGATAAGGACACCTTGATTCTTAACAACTTGGTTTGTGCCTTTTTGTGTTTCATTCCACAATAATTCCATTGTTGATGTTGTCTAATGGCCTTTTCCCACTCTTTTTCCATTAAACATTACTCTTTTTGGAAAGCTATTAAAAATAAAATCCTAGCTTCCATAGGAAATTAGTGTCTTCAGGTTTGAATGGAAAACATCTTGGCAACAGGTAGATACTAATGGAAAAGGAACACTCGACTATGGAGAATTTCTTGCTGTGTCCCTTCATCTACGAAGACTGGCTAATGATGAGCATCTTCACAATGCCTTCTCCTACTTTGACAAGGATGGCAATGGATACATTGAGCCAGATGAGCTTCGGGATGCATTAATGGAAGATGGAGCCGATGATTGTACAGATGTAGCAAATGACATCTTCCAAGAAGTGGATACAGACAAGGTGGGCCATCCAAGAATTTTCCACTCACCCAGTTTCGCTTTTGCAGACCAGAATCTGATGTTTTTTTATGGGTGCAGGATGGGCGTATCAGCTATGATGAATTTGCTGCTATGATGAAAACGGGAACGGATTGGAGAAAGGCCTCTCGACATTACTCTAGGGGGAGATTTAACAGTCTAAGCATTAAGCTGATGAAGGATGGTTCTCTAAACTTGGGGAGTGAGTAGTATATATCTGCAAGGTCGTTGTCCAGTTATCCACACGAAAAAAATACTGACTGTATTGGACGCCTTACATCCGGGACTTGCTTTCTTTTGTGAAATTTTGCTTGGGTCCCTTGACCGGGTGGAGCACCTTTTACTTGGTGCCTGATAAGTGTCATGCAGGGGTTGGGTGCATCTAATGTGCTTGGAATGTCATTTTGTAAAACACGGTGCGCGGAAGCCATGTTTTCGGCATGTATGATTCTGTCATTTTCTTTACCTCTCCTTCCTTCTGTGATTTGTTTCTGGTTAACTATGTGGACTTGAACTTTCTAGTTGTGTACCATACTCTTGTCAGAGAAATATGAAGGTTTTGTGGTGTATACATTACGCGTTCCAATTTGAGACGGAAATATATTGGAAAATCAACCTGAAAGCGAGTCACCTGGGCAATTCTTTTCAAGATCACCTAGCCGTGTAACTCTCATGCGAAATTGCCAACTCTATGCTTATTCGTTTTGGTGAGATTTTTAGGATCTGAAGTGTTTTGAAAATTTTTAAGTGATTGAGTTTTATTAATGTTTGTATATACTGTGTTGATTTATATTGATGTTTGTAAAAAAAATAATATTAAGTGGTATTGGCATTTCGTGTAGAAGTAATGTTGAGACTAACTGTAAAAAAATTAGATTTAAAATTTTAAAATTTTGACAAAATGAACATGACCGGGACATATTCCTCGCATTCCGGTACACGTTATTAATATTTTTTTTCTTGCAAAAAAAACAAAAAATAACAGTTAGAGAGCATTTGGGGAACAGGGCCCTTCTCTGTGGCAGGCAGTATTGAGTATTCCACTTAGGGGTCAGTGTCGTAATAGCCTGTTTCATTATGATTAGTAGGGTTGGCACTGGAGGCTTAATAATGACAATGTTTGAAATTTGGGTATTTTTATTGTGGACGACATCATAGGTTTGGTTTGAGGTGGTGGCTTTCATGTCATTATCACACTTTCACAGTAGGTTTGCACCTCTCAGTACAAATATCCCCTGTAGGCTGGAGGCTAAATAGTCACTAGTGATAAGGTTTTAAGTTTGGGCCCTTCTTCTTCTTCTAAATTTGGGCCGGCCTACTAAGTTTGGGCCATTATATGGTAAATAAACATTCTTTGTAGGGTGTGGAGTTATCAGGTTTAAGTTTTGGCTTGTCCACAGTCCACAGATCCCGCCTCCAATTTACTGTGCCAAATCTGCCTCCGCCAATTTGAGTTCCTACCAAATAAATGGAGCCCAAGAAAAAGGCAGCCACGGCTGCTGCCATAGAAGCCCAACGCCAGCTGATTTAGCTGTGTGGAGATTAGGCCGGTAATGTCGCTGGGCCGACCACGTTCTTGCGTTCACTGACAGCAAGTTACAATAATTAATTAAGACATGGGTTAATTACAAATTTTCCTTTCAAATTATCATCAAATTCTCAAGTACTCTTATATACTTTAACTCGTTGCAACTTGCTCTCACAAACTATATTTCTCGTTACGATTTCATCACTCAACCTGCTAAAGTTATTATATTGAACGGTTTATGTCCTACGTAAACGTCACATGACCTTCTCCTTACTTGTAAAGACAAATTTAACCAACTCGATTCTAAGTGAGATATTTTTTTTTAATAAAAAAATAGTTAACTGTATATTATTTTTTGGCTCTACGAATTGCTAGAAGCACTGTATAAGACTAAGGAGGACTCAAACGAGGGTAAAATTGTCTTTTCACTTAAGGAGAAGGTCACGTATCTGTTAAGTGGAATAGAAATCGTTCGATATAAAACCTTCAGCAAGTTGTGGGATGAAATCACAACGAAAAGTATAGTTTGTGGGGTGACTACAAATAGACATACACTATCTGAGCAGCTGCTAAAGGAGCATGTCAACTGGTCCTTATAATGGTGGGTTCCTAGACAACAGAAGAAAGATGGCACACGAGTTTGTAAAGTGGGCAGCACAGTACCTCTACTTCGGACCACAACTAGTAATTCATATTCCTCCCCAAGTTGTAAACTTTGACTGGCATGCACTACAAAACCGGCCCCGTGCTGTATTCTCTCAAGTGAATGATTTGGCGTAGGAACAAAAAGACCATGACTACAAAGAACAAACCAAATTAATTAACAATATAGTAGTAATTTCTATTTTCCTAGCTAGATTCTAGCATATACTGTAGCTTATATATATTTTCTACCACTACACCTCCCCCTATTGGGATTTGGTACGTTTCACACTTTGCAACGAATATCTCTCTCTATCTCAGAAGTTTGAATAGAACTTCCTCACACCACTATAATCACGTTTTCCATTGCCGCTGGCCACCACAATGTTCACACTTCCCTTTCCAGCTTACCTGTCTTCCCCACCCCCCTCCGTTTCTTTTCTATCTTCCCCCTACCTTCTTCATCAGGTGCTGATGGAGTATTTGTGGACGACCTAACTAATACAATCTTATATAGAGTTTTATATTGTGCAGTGCCAACCAAATTCAAAGATGTGCTCAAATAAGTCATCCGTTAGCCATCACAGTTCTGTCAAAATTTTCACACTCAAACATCCCCATATATATACTTATAATATCTTCGTCCCTTTTTTTATTAAAAAAAATCTTCTTCTCTCCCCTGCATTCCTAGATGGCCCCTTATATAGTTAAAAGGCCATTTTATGGGACTCGGATTCCCTCCTAATAGAGATTACTTAATGAGTCCTAACATGTCATTGGATGGATGACAACACATTAATAAATTCATCCAATGATTTATATTAAAATGTAAAAAAAAATACAAAATAAAAAAAATTATATGTAATATAGACCATTAGATGAATTTATTAATGTGTTGTCATCCATCAAATGACCTGTTATGACCCATTAGATAATTCTCTCTTAGGAGGGAACCCTTTTCCCATTTTATTGGGACCAATGGCATGAACCACGAGATCGAACTAGGTATGGGGCTACTCGTGACAGTGTAGATTCCCATGCTTTAGTGGGTATATATCACGTGGGGCTGGCGTTTTTACAGAACCAAACGTTCCAATAACATCGAACACAGAAATTGAGAGAAAGATGAGATAGGAAGAGCATAAAGCATTATTAACGTACGTAATTGCCCATAAAATCACATATATCAGAGGATCCATTCAAGAGAACATAGCCTTAATTCCCAATCTCTAATGAACAAACCCGTCATTTGACACGCAGAAAAATCTCTTTAGCAATCTCTAGTGGTCAAATATGAACAGCTATCATGTAGATGACTATATGCCAAAATTTTCTGAGAATATTTATGGATAGGATAAACCTGATTGAAGAAAGAGCGTCAATTAGGGACGAGGAAGTTTGTGCATGGTTGTACCTGGCGTGAAAAACTGTTCAAGGTGATGGTTTCCGCTGAAGACCAAAACACTGAACAGAATCTTCACTGTATGCATGAATGAGGTCATACATTCATACTCCTACATTGATTAGTAAGCTGGAAATTTTTTCCATAAATGTGACAACTGACAAGTGAAGCAGAAACTGTCGTGTACGGCCTGATCAAGAGAAAAGTGGACAAGTTGGTGGCTCTGAATTGAATGGCTTAGATTACTCGTAACTTGATTGATCTTGACCACCGTACTATTTCACTACCTTATAAGATAAGATTTGAAGTGCGGGTTGTAATATTCCTGTTTGGTTTACAATTGAAAAAACAAAGACAGAAATTCTGCATATTATATATGACCGAGGAATATTTATATGCAACTCAGTACAAGTTGGTGAGCTAATTAAAACACGTACGATAATTGGTGAATGGTGATAAATGTCTGTCTTGTGAAGGGCAGGAGTCGCAGGACAATCTGCTTAGTGACGTTGTTGGTCCAAGTGTCTCTCTCTCCAGATTGTCTTTCTTAGTGGCATACGAAGGGAACCTCATGCCGGTGCGTCGTCGCTTTTGATATGAAATTTCATACAAACTATCTCAGATCAATAGTTTCAAGTTTGCTTATGTATGCGTTTTATCCAAATGAAAATTGTATAAAAGAACTAAGGGAGAAGATCGATAATAACAAACTAATTTGTACCATGCAATTTCAAAAAAGATAAAACAAAGATTAGATGTACTATCAATACAGTATGACTTATTAACTAAAGTTTTTTTATATGGACATGATTTTTCACACCCAATAATATTGTGTTCCTCTCACTCCGAATGGTACCATACAAAAAATTTAAATCTCAAGGGATTGACCTTGAGTGATGTCATCATTGTCTAGCTAGTAAGTTATTGGGATTTTAGTTGATGAAATTGGTTATGTTGATCTTCATGCAAAGATGAGGGAAGGACTAACGTATGTCAAAAAAGAAGAATAAAAGGGTAAAATGAGAGTTTTCTGAAGGTTTTAGACGTGCATGTTATGTTCATTCGTATAACAAGGGGTAAAAGGGGTAGGAAATGTCACCAAATTGGTAATATGGATGCAAAGTGCTAGTATCCTAATAGTTAGGGGTTGAAAAATGTATTTTTATTCAAAGAGTAAAAGGAAAAAATGTGACCATGAGTCACGTTTGTATCACGTGCACGCTTTTCCGTTCAAAATGACTGAAATCTTGAATCGAGTTCAATCTGTAAGTAGACGGTAGTTGAAGGGCGAAATGTCATCAAATTGATAATATAAGGTGCAAAGTGTTAGTACCTAATAATTAGAGTTCGCCTATAACAATATATAAATTATTAAGTTATTTTAATGGTATAAACTAATCATTATCCGTATAATATCTTCATTATGATGATTGATGAGTAATGCTTCTCAAAAAGAATATTCTGGGACATATAACAATATTCCTCGAATTAAAAAGGAGAGGATCGAGGAAGATCAACGTTGCTTATTATACGTTGCAGCCAAAGAAAGGATAATATATATACGACTGTCCATGGCATTCGGTTTTGTTATAGTCACATAGGGTTGTCCATTGGCCGGTTCGGTTCGGCAGGCCAAATCGGCCATTTTGTGAAGGGTGTATACCGGACTGAACCGAATCGATCATTCTAACAGACCGGTCCGGTCTAGACCGGTTTGGGTCATGCCATTTTAAGCCGATTTTGGGTTTGGGCCATGCCATTTTGGGCCGGTTACCGGTTTGGAGTGTTATACTCTGGTCCAGTTCCGATTTTCCACATGAGTAACCCGGAACCAGACCGGAATATACCGGTCTCGGTCCTGCCGGTTTGGTGGACAACCCTACGGTCACATATATATATCTCGTGCTTTTCGTTTTATTTTCCCCCCTTTTTCTTTCCAACTTCTTTCTACCTTTCTTTTACCGGCTATTCTTTTTGTCTATTCTAAGTACTAACAGGCATGGGAAAGGGAAACCAGTCGAGGGACGAGAACAACAATAAAAAATGAAAGGTAATTTGTAGCGGTCGACCGATTTGTTTACCTTTGCGGTAAAGGTAATTTGTAGCAGTCAACCGCATTCTATTCCGTTAAAAATTAACAGAGATTTGACGGAAATATCATATTGTCACAACTATATATTCTCAGTGATCATATTATCAAAAAAATTAAATCTAATAATTAAATTGTCTACTTGTTATAAATTTAGTGATTAAATTGTCAAGTATTTTCCGATCTATAAAGCAAAAGAGTTTTAAAAAGACTTCTCGAATGACTACGGTAGCTGCATGATGAGGTCGATTTCATAGGGCCTTCTACTAATTATGTCACGTGCCATTATCTTTTAGGAGAGGCTTTTGCAATGTTTTCCACGTGATGAAAAACTCTAAGGGCCCTACTCTTTGGTGGGATGTTCATGCGTGTGTTGTCGGCCAAACATTATCTTTTCGGACTACTTGTATATAGATAGATAGGTAGATAGATACAGCTCGTATAGTTTACGGCATGGGAGCCACTGGTACCTCTTCGCATCCTCGAGCACATATTCCACCTTCCAGATTTAGATTCTGCCTCTTGCAGACAAAACAGCCAAGTCATGATCAAGCAGTCAAGATTGTGACTATTCATTATACGACATTTAAACATAAATATATTTTAACTAGGTGTCCAAAAGGAAACAAAAAAGGAAAATCCATTAGATGTCTTAGTCAATAAATATAATAACATTGTAAGGCCTCTTACGAGGCTTATATAGAACTTTCTTTTCTCTTCTATATATGGATATTTATCTTATCTTACCTACTCCAATATTATATATCATGCACCAAACTAAATCTCATTCAATCTGAATGTCGGCCAAATCGTACGTCAACCCTCCTGCCTCTTGCTCTTGTGCGTCCTTGTCTAACTATATTATATTTTTTTACTCTTTTGCCAAATGATATATATGATCATCATGATAACTGTTTGTGCATAGAGAGAAAGATAGTATAACCTCAAAAGTGCAAGAAAATAGACATGTGAAGTTAGGATCGACGTTCAGAGGACTTGGGTCTATAGCGGCAGTTATAGACCCGAAGTCTTCACTAACGGTCACCCGAACCGTCGCTGTAGACCTATGCCGACGGGTATATAACGGCGGTTTCCGACCGTTACTATAGGTCGGTTTTTTTGTAGTGAGGGAAAAAAATGGATGTTAATGATGAGTAGGCGCCCCTTGCTGGAAGCTACTACGAAGGTACGTAGAGTATGAATTAAATACATTTTTCATGTATAATTTTGGGTTATCGACATTTTACACATTTTATATATGATTCTTGTAAAATTGAACACAAAATTAGGAAAAAAAAAATCAGTGAACCATATGCATTGCACGTGTATGACCTCTTTGGATATATATGAAATGACAAAATTTAACAAAAATTGTATATGGTTTAAACTGTCAATAATGAATATTTCGCGGGTCATGAAATGTCTCAAAATTACTGGTTTACAATTCAAAGTTTCAATAAAGCTATCATTTGTGTTTGAAAAATATTTTTAACCCAATTGTATAATTAATATAATTTATTCTCCTCATATTTAAAGATTCCTAATATTTCTAATGCTCATAGAACCTTATTGAAAATTTACATTTCCAGTGGTTCTTCTTAAAATTATTAATACAAATTAATGGTTTAATCTACATGTGGTTTAAAATAGCAGAAATTAAAAATTATCTGGACCCCCTATATATAAGGTCCATTGCGAAATCAAGACCTTCATTTTTACCTTTTCCAATTAATGATCTCGAGTATGTATGGCCAATTGCCATCCGTCTAATTTCTAACACCAGGTCTGCTACGTGTCCTTTTTTGGAAATTAAACCATGCATCACATAGGTCCTAGGTGTTGCCACTTACATTATCATTACAAGCCACATCACTCGGATTCTCCCACCTGTCAAAGGAAAAGGTCAAAATAACAAAAAAAGAAAGCCCATTTATCAAAAGTGATGCAAAGGAAAGGATATTGCCGCTGGTTGACAAGCCTTACACGAAGTGGCCGTGCCCGCGGGTGCCCCAATCTTGCACCCCAATAATAGGGTGAACGGCAAGGATTTACATTCCCACTCTCCCCTGCCTGCATAACCACTACGAAGGCCAGGTGCATGGGAGGGATCGCTCGACTCCAAGCTCCCAACTCTTTTGAAAAAAAAAATTAATTTTTTCCTGTTTATTTACTCTTTTGAGGGTTTTCTTCTTCTTCTTCCCTTTTCTGATTTATATATATATATTTTCGGCCAGATGACGTAGTTGCCAATGCAAGCAGTTGAAATCGAGGCCCAGAAATACTGAAATAGAAATTCAGTTCCTAATGGGACAATTAATGCGTCCATACATACTTAGAGCTTGGAGATCGGATCCAATAGACCTTTAAATTTCTTTTATTCCTTTAGAATGAGGAATTTATGACATCCGGTTTGTGCATGTGCACTGGGATATAACTAACATAGCTCAATTGAACATTCAAACTGATCCCACAACACTCCATTATTAGTTAAATCAGACTTACTTGCGGTAACATGAATATTACTGTTGATTCATGAGTTTAACTATTGAATTATCGCACGCGAGGTTAGAACCTAAATTTTGCATTGTAAGTACCAAAACTAGCCCATTTATGGACACTGGAGACGACCCGAACAAGGTGACATTAATTCCAGTCGGTTATCTAGCTAGGAAAGGACATATATAATGAAATATTTCGTGTAATTCATGCATGTCGGCCTCTTTGTCAATTCTTTCTCGTGATTTCTTTTTCGCTGAAGTGACCCATACACCATGCATGCACTTCTTCCTCTGCTTTAATAATTGGGCGCTGATAACCTAATGAGTCGGCCGTGAGCATGCATGCGATTTGTGCAGGCATTAATTTTACATCTGTGATTTTAATTTTATGCATGCAGTTACGATGGACACCTATCCCAATTACCTATACCGAAAAAAGAAGACATTTCTACAGCACTTCTCTGGTAGAGTTGTCCTTCTAAAATTTAACGTCATATCAGCTCTAAAATGGTAGGTGGACGCTCACTTTATAAGCGCATAGACAGTCAATTACAAAAACGGGTTTCACATATATAAAATGGGAAAATTATTTCTAATTTCCCTGCATACATTCTTCCCTTTTGATCTTACAAAACACTAAATATTATAGGGAAAACTTGGAAGCTCACTCATTAGCAGCCTGGGTGGCTGCCCGCTCATTTTTTTGGAGATGTTCTAACACATTTTCTTCTTAATTAATAGAGGTTTATGGAAGTTCAATGGTGTTACACCACCATAACTATGTTTTTTTTAGCTTTATAGTTTCTTTAGTTGTTTTATCATTGTAATCTCGCTCGTTTCATATATAATAATATTAATGATTTAACAAAAATATATTATAGGGAAAAACAGAATAATATGCTCCAGATTTATGGGATAAAATTTAAGTGCCTCTTAAGTTCTAATTTATCTCCAATGCCCCACAAGTTAAAAAAAATATAGACAGCCGTTTGATTGGGCTATTAAACCAGAGGGAAGTAATAATAATGTGGACCGACTGAAATGTCCGTCTAAAATAAAATTAGAAAAATTAATTAAAAAATATAATTATAAATAATACTTAATAAATATATATTTCTTAATTTGTTAATATTTTAATAATTTTGTCTTTGATGAACATTTCGTTCACTTTTCACCTAGTTTAACAGCCAAATCTAACGGTAGGTGACATGCAATTGATTTTTTTTTTTTTTGTAACTTGTAGAAATCAGACAAATTAAAACTTGAAGGGATACAATGATGTTTTGCCATATTACAAATAAAAGAAAACAGATGAATGATAGGTTGAGATGATACTATTGAGCAAAAGAGTTGTAGCTTAGGTACATCCCATGAGACTCGACTTAGGTAACCAAACAGATAGAAGAGGTTTGTGGAAATACAACTGTCATATGACATATGGTTAAGGAGTTTGTCTTAGTACGTAGAATGTAGCAGATCAAACAGGCGAGTTATAGCTTGCTTAGCTACCAAAAAGGAGTTAATTGTTTGGTTTGTGGAAGACATCCCATGAGACTTGCAGGAGATTAACCAAACAAGGGGAATAGATTCTAAATGCACTTTCGAGTTTAACAAATTAAGCTGAGATGAACCCAACAAATAGAACAGAACAATAGCTTTTAAATGCATTAATGGAGTTTAGTACCCTGCGTGTCCAGTAAAACTGGATCTCATTCCAAATGAAAGAAACTTCGAGAGAATCGATGATGTCAATCGCATTTCCACATGTATATACGTACGTCAGTATTTTAGTTAAAAATATTATTGGACGGAAAGAACTCTTTAATGGCTGCTTAATTTGTTTCGATATATATAGAGGGAGAGAGAAAGAGGGACAAACTCAGGAATTGACTATATATTGAGATTTGAGGGGCCATGCAATTACATAAAAAAAAACAAATTGAGTGAGCAACATGAAGAAAACATAAAAAATGGTCAAACCCCCATTAAAAACCCCTAAAAAAGCATTTTTTTTTTCAGCAGATTTTGGGAAAATCGGAGCATCCTTGGCTTCGTCTCTCTATATATATATCTAGGAAACAAAGAAAAGACGAATACTAGCTAGTTATAATATGAATTTGGTATGAGCCAGACATCCCACGTGACCTAACTAAGTTTTGCCAAACTAGACTATAATGCTGGTTAGAGAGATGTATATATCAATCCTTCTGTCATATTGTATCTGTCTACTAATTATTCTTTCTCCCTTTTCAGCTGTTGGACAAAATAAGGAACAAGAAATGATGGATCCATTTTTAATCGGCCTATCATAGTGTTTACTGGACCAAGAGCCTCATGGAGCTAGACTTAAAGTTTAGTACTTGAAATGGGTTGAAAGGTTCAAGCTATCATCTCTTACTCTTACAATCAATGTGAACAAGCTAGGACTCAGAGTCCTCCCCCATAAAGGAATTTCTCTAATGTCATTGTTAGTCATCAACGTTCAATATATTTTGTTTTCTGGTTAATTAACAGTGAGAGAGAGTATGAGAGAGAATTGTGCGTACCTCCCCTGCTCCTCTCTTCCTTCATTTATCCACTCTTCTTGAAGTCTGAGCCTGGGGTTTGGTGGGCCTCGACCTTATTTTTCTTTCAAGCCTTATCCGTCTCATCCACCTTTTGTCCAATGTCGGCGTTTGTCAGAACTGGTCTCCTTTTATGATGGCTTGAATCGATTGACCTTTTCCTTTTCTCTTCTTCTTTCTCAACTATCAGTCAGTGAACGAATATAGAATAATCATAATTTCTTACGTGAGTTTCTTTACCCGATAAAACATTAATTTCATGCTCTTTTATGGATCTCCAATCACTGAAGGGTGCATACCACATCGAATGAGCTAATCCTTGTCTCACTATTTTGAGCCTCGGATTATGGTCTTTTGTAACAAGGAAAAATCTGACCTCCATTAAAGATGAGTACCGGAACGGGTGGAACCGGAATAACCAATTCCGGTATTCACCGGAATGCATTTTTTTTTGTTCCAATTCTATTTCGGTATTTTATCGGAACAAAAACAAAATTTCAAGAATTAGAATCGAAAATTCCGGTTCGGCATGTGGGATTTTTTGGTTATCTTTTTTTGGGGCCATAACGAGCTAAAAATAATTTTTGGAATATTTTTCTATTATTTATCATAAATTAATAATAAATGTAAACATTCAATCAAAATCTAGATTCTAAAATAAAAATTCAAATAAATTTGGTATTAATAATATGTTATACTTTATTTTAAGTCATATTTAAAAAAAACAAAATAAAAAAAAATTCGGTATTTTTTAGTTATTCATCATAAATTAACAATAAATGTAAAATTATCATCCAAAATCTAGATTCTAAAATAAACGTTCAATCAAATTACATGTGTTATACTTTATTTTGACCACTATTTTATTTTATTTTTTTAAGAAAATTAGAACCGAAAACGCTGAAATTTTCGGTTCCGAAAATTATCAAAAATGACTTATGGTTTCAGCATATAACAGAATTTCTGGAATGGAAAGTGGAACCAAAAATTACGATTCTTATCGGAATTTTTACTCACTTATATCCTCCATCAAGAAATATTGTAGAAACGCTCGAGTCGAAGAAGAATAAAAGTCTAGTTTGGAGTAGCCTATTTCTTGAAAGTAAGGATAAGCTAGCACAATATTGAATTTAAACATAATATGGAGAAAAGTGAAATATCAGTAATGAAATATAGATTTAAGTAGTTCAGTCTAGAAGATTTATGTATATCTAAAAACTCTAATATATGGTTGTATTTTATATTTTGAGTCCATACAAAGTATATATATATATCAAGTAAATAGAAAAGTAAGCATAATAGTAGTGATATTATTTCCACACTTAAACTTGAATATGCTATCTTAATACCAATATCTGATATCTTGATAAGAATAATATATGGATGAAGATCTTCTTCAATTGTCTACTTGAAAGAGAATAATATCTAATATCTTAACAAATGGATATCATTTTACATGCATGTATAATATTAAATGGTGTAATGATCATATATTCTGTCTATCTCTTTCCAAATTACATCATACAATTCGAATAAAAAATTAGAGAAGATCATATATTAAGATATTGTAAATTAATTATGATATTATCTTTTTTTCAAGAAAATCTCCTAAATAAGTTTGAGAATTAATGTGCTGATGTATTGCTCATTTAATGTCATCTTTTTCCTAGAAGTAAAGTAGAGATTATTCATTTATTTATATTTGATATCGGACAAGAACACCCTTATAACCATAATTAATTCAAGGACAAACAGACTATATCTCGAAGGGTACAATCGACCTTTTCACTGCGATTATATTCCCTGTTCCCTTTTCGGCCAAAAGCTAATTTCTCTTTTGGGGCAAGAAAAATATGGGAAAAATGACGTAGTAGATCGGGCCTCGGTCAATGAAAATCACGTTTCTATGGAAATCGAGTAAGCAATAATAAAAGACTTTATTGAATTTATATTTCCTTACTTTAATAGAATACGTGAGGGAGTCACGCTGGAAATGAACGATAATTTGATTTGTTCTCGTGGGATATCCAAATAAAATTACCAAAAAACCAGCAAAAGGATGCATTGCATGAGTTTCCGCTATATGGGGGAACGTTTCTAACTTTGTAAGGAAAAAAGAAGCCATACTCAGACACGCGAATTGAAGAAACAACCTTTTTTGCCTGCTCATAAAAGACACGTGGATAAAACGGGTCTCTCGCACCCGTCGTCTCTAAACCACATGTCTTATTACTTTAGCCAACTGCAACATTTTTCCCTCGGATTGAAAGAAGAAGAACAGAAAAGAAAAACCTTCAACTTTTTTCGCCAGCCTGGTGCCCCTGCAGTCTCCATCCACCACCACTTCATAAAAGTATCCTACGATCCCTTCAACTTTTATCTTTGCTTATATTCTTATCTTTTTCCTAAATCTTTTAAATATGGCCGTGAGCAAATCAAGTTTCTCACGGCGCCGAAACTAGCCGATCCTCTCAATCCATTATATATATATGCACATGTCCAGAGTCCCTCTCACCTTCACGGCCTACCTAGCATCGATCCACCATAAACACAAGCAAAGAAGATGAATTGTTTGCACCCACCTTGTCTCTATCAAGCAAACAAGATGAATTGCTTGCAGAGTTGGCCTGAGCCTGTGGTCCGAGTCCAATCCTTAGCGGAGAGTGGGATGAGGGCAATCCCTGAGCGCTACATCAAGCCCCTGTCCGACAGGCCTTCGCTGAAAAGCACCACCACCAACAACAACAACAACAACAAAAACTCAGAGACTCGCATTAACATCCCAATTATTGACCTCCAAAACCTGTTCAGCAATGATCAGAGCCTCAGAGATGAGACTTTGAGTCTCGTATCCCAGGCGTGCACCGAGTGGGGGTTCTTTCAGATTTTGAACCACGGGGTGAGCCACGAGTTAATGAGGCGCGCGAGAGAGACCTGGAGCGAGTTCTTTTCCCTCCCGCTTGATGCGAAGCAAGAATATGCCAACCTCCCGAATACATATGAAGGCTATGGTAGCCGTTTGGGAGTAGAGAAGGGGGCGATTCTAGATTGGAGCGACTATTTCTTCCTCCATTATATGCCTCCGTCACAGAGGAACGAGAGCAAGTGGCCTGCACTCCCACCAACATGCAGGTATGTTCCTGGTGTGCATGATTCTGTCACCTCGTGTTGAAAATTACATGCTCTCATGCAGGTACTAGTCATGTTTGTTTGCTTTAGTTCTTAAGTTACACTCATATCCTCGTATGTCATGAACGCACTATCCCAGGTACTAGTCATGTTTGTTTTTCTCTCATTTCATTTCAATTGAGAAAATACATGCGACATCTATGAAGCAGAGGGGCGGTGGCTTTTGTATCACATGCGCTAAAGTCATGGTGCTGATCTGTCCAATATATATAGCACTGTACTTGAAGTCGGATATATATAGGACATCCCTCCTCTATTGTGAAACTTGTTCCTCATAAGATCCCTTCCTAAACTGCCAAACCAAAAAGCCAAAAAAGAAAGAAAAACCAACAAAAGTGAAGGTTTCCACTAATTCGTGGACTCAAATGGTACGGTAATTTTACATGAAGTTCCATTGCTTTCGACTATTCAACCTTTATTTGGATGAACGTTTTTTAGCAGAACCACTAATTATCTACTCCTAACATGAGGAGGTAATTAAGGCATAACCGCGTGTTTGACCTTTTAAATTAAGATGCGGATGGGACTCTTGCTCTGGGCCGGCTTCCGTCATTTTCGAGTACATTCGAGCCAAACATGGAGATAATTGTCTGACCATCTTCCTAAAAGGCTAAACCATGCAACTATATATTTTTGCTTCATTCACATGGATTTTTTAAAGTGATTGGTGAAATATTGACAGCTTTTATATTGGTATTACTTGGACTATTATTATATGGTAGATTTTTGTTGTTAATTGAAGACATCGGGTGAGACATTTCAGGGAATTGATAGCGCAATATGGCGATGAAATGGTGAAACTATGTGGAAGACTGATGAAGATATTGTCGACAAACCTTGGACTAGGGGAGGAGTATCTTCAGAATGCTTTTGGAGGAGAGAACATAGGTGCATGCTTAAGGGTGAACTTTTACCCTAAGTGTCCACAACCTGACCTTACTCTGGGTCTATCCTCTCATTCTGATCCCGGTGGCTTGACCCTTCTCCTGCCTGATGAGAACGTGTCCGGACTTCAAGTGCGCAAAGGCAAGGAGTGGATCACTGTTAAGCCTATTCCTAATGCCTTCATCGTCAACATAGGGGATCAAATTCAGGTTTCTCTCTCTCTCTCTCTCTCCGTACAACCTTATCCTTCTTGTTTAATCCGTCATTATTTATGGAAACTATACAAAAAGGAGCTATTAGTTGACTAAAAGAAGAGGCACTTTACAACCATATTCACTTGGGGGGCTATTTAATGTGTATATTTTTAGGTATTGAGTAATGCGACTTACAAAAGTGTAGAGCACCGGGTGACTGTGAATGCAGCCGAAGATCGAGTCTCGCTGGCCTTATTTTATAACCCAAAGAGTGATCTTCTCATTGAACCTGCAAAGGAGCTGGTGACCAAGGACCGCCCTGCACTTTATTCACCCATGACATTTGACGAATACAGACTCTATATTCGGACCAAGGGTCCTTGTGGCAAGGCTCAAGTCGAATCCTTGAAATCCCCCAGATAAACGCTTGTGTTATATAAAGCCTATAGAAGTACTTCCTTCGGTTGCAGTTAGCTCTGCATAGTAATCCTCCTATGTCTTCAACACCATTATCATCTGCCAATCGTGCGTTAAAAAAGCTTGAGCTGCATGCATATGGGACAAGTCAGAGACAATCTGAGTCGCAATGATTGAACTTTTCAAACTGCTTTTTATGAAGTACTTTTTTTTTCCAGTTCCAATCATGTAAGGAAAGAAAAGGAATCATGTGATTGATCGATATTGGTTTGAATGTTACTTGACAGTGATTCCCTGTGTCTATTCAGCAAACAAAACGGCTGGTGATGGAACTGAAACCTTTTTTTGACCCAACATGCATGAAAGGTTGCGTGGTAACTTTGGTCTTGTTGCTGGAGTTAATTCGGGAAATAGGAATCACTCAATAAAATTGAGTTACACGAGGCAACTCCTTTCCTATGTGCCTGAGAACTTTCGCTGTCACCTCTAGTCTATACGTTATCAGTTCATTTTTTTAACTGGGTAAAACAATAATTATTTTCTTCTTTATTTGAGTAGAGGAACTCCTCTCAATCACTAAAAGGTTATATTATTTTATTATAAAGCTTGAGAAGAAAATATTCTGCAGAAAATACAATTAATTAAGGACAAATTAAGATATGGTCCATGCCACAAAAAGTCCAGCAGACAATCTTGCCAGTTAATTGGGGGGAAGTAATAGCCATCTCCATGCTCATACTTTTCAAAGCACGCTGCAGCTTTCGTCAAAATATATTTGGATTTTCTTTCACGTGGGGGATTCAGGAACTCCACGTTTTCAATAAGCAGTTTGAACGTTCGAAAGCAGAGTCAAATCCAATAATATCACCTTCTGACGTACGTACGTGTGTAACAACTCCACACTATTGCCCAATCGGAGACGCAAGTTTTTTTTCACTTTAAATATTTCGACCCCTCCGTAGTGACACGCAGAAACAAATTGTTGTAATCGGGGCCTATAAGAGGACTTGGTGCTAGTCAATTTAAAAGGTGGTCTGGTCCCTCTACAGTGACAGAGTTACGCTGAGCAGCCTGAGCTACCAGCAATGCTTATCTTGAATAGGATCGATTGGGCCACCACGGGGGGGAGATTGGTTGTCCACAAATTCCTTTAATGCTCTTATAGCGGTCCATCCATAGATTTAATTACAGTGAGCTACGAGCATTAATGCTACGAAAAAAGACTCGGAGTAAACAATATTTGAATGTATTGGGGGGGTGGGGGGGGGTAGGTTAAAGAAAAGCTCAAGAAAACAGAGGTCAGCGGGCGGCTGCACTACCCGACCGACTTTAGCGGTCCCAGATCTCCAACTTTGATGATGTTCAACCACCCTATGTGGTCCTCCGCCATAGTTTGTACTGGACCACCTTGGTGTGACTCTCTTTTGCTCGTGCTGTTGTGGACGCACTTTTGGGCAAGTGTGAGGGTGGTCTTGACCACTCCTTTGACTGAACCCTTCACACATGGCGAGTTTATAATCTTACATGGGTCTTTGACCCATTTAAGAACTTTTTTGCCCGTTTGTACGATGCCTTTATGGCTATTAGGAAGTAGACCTTTTAAGGCCAATTGGTGCACGACCTTTAAATTCTGGATGATGCTGTAATGAGCTATTATGTCCCATGAGATTTGTAATTGGCCCTAGAAATTTGTTTGTATAACTCGCTTGTGAAATGAATTCAAGAATTTTTAGATAAAAAGAAGAAGAAAAAGAACAGCGGCTTCACGTAAAGTGCTTTCAGGACAGTCAACTGGGGAAAGCAAGCCAATACGCAGCATAGGAGGCTGATGGAATAGGCAAATTCACTTGGAAGTTTTGTTTCATATGAAATCTCTGCCAAGTGCCAACCAGTTGAAGAAAGTTCTTAGGTAAGCTTTCTGGTAGCTTAATCATAAAGAATCAATGCGCAAATCCTTTTTTTCTTGTGCTCCTTGGTAATCTTACCGAAGTTATTGCACTTTGATAAACAACCAGCCAATTGAAAATTTCAATGATTTACGAGATTATAATGAAGCGTGTTAAGCCAAACGTTTATTATACTAGAGGCTTCTAATAAGGTAGAGATCATTGAAACCCCCAAACCATTCATCGTAATAAGGATTTTTGTGTCTCCCTAAAATTATATTCCTGATCTAACTCTTGGATTATTTAATTATTACTTGTAACGGAGTTCTAGACATAAGAAGTTTGACGATCGACTTCTTGCTTAATAGAATAAGCGATCTTACTCACCAAGCAAATCCATCCAGAGCGAGTTCCTCACCAGGGAGGAGGAGGCGAAGGAGGGGAGCGTTAATCCACCAATCCAGGCCCAACACTTAAGCCTCGTCGGAGCTCTATGTCCTTCATCAGTCTGCATTTCGCTCTTTTCAGCTTCTGTTAAAGAGGAGGGCCAAATCGAGAGAGAGGAATTAAGACAAAAAGAGTTGTAGACAGGAAAGAAGTTTGAACAAAAGTATATCATGTCGCTGTTGGCAGGCACTAAGATTGATTCAAAGGTTTAGATGCCATCAAGTGTCTTGTCGTTGTCGGAATTCACCCAGTACAGGCATTCCAAGCCATTCATATTCAACTTTGTCCTGTCCTATAAGTCACGTGGCGGGCGAATCTAAGATTAGGACCTCAAGTTCTAAGAAAAAGTACTTCCCTTGCCTGCAAGACCGGCCCAAGTCACAGGCGTAGGGAGCTTGGTGCTTGGGAGGACGAAGAATGTCAATCAGGCGACTTGCTAACCCGACCTCATCTCTGTTACACTGAACCTTGTACCTTGGGGCCGCGGATCCGATCCGATCTGTTCCAAAGTGATAGCTGTCTGCATTGATACACAGCACCTTTGGGCTTTGGGTAGGAAATTGAAAGTGATAATCGGTGTCAACCCATGTTTTAAAGAATCCAACCTTTAGGCGTTGCATCCTGTCTAGCAGCAGTTAGTCACCAGCCCGGTTTCAGCCAATTGCAGTCCAAAAAGGTCACATTCAACGGCAAATATGGTAAGGGAAACACTGTTCTGCAATGTAAGCAAAGTGCCATAATGATACCGAAAATAGTTGGAGGAATTGAACACGAGTGGATGCAAGAATCCAAATCACATATTTCGTTACATGCTTGCAAAGCAATTCACCTTCTCAAGCCTAGCTGATAAAGAAAAATGTATACCTTACATAATCAAGATACATAAAATCCATGAGAGCTTTCATCAATCAACAGATTCTTAAATTATATAATCAAGTTGGCTTTACCATGGGTGAAGGCTATACTTAAACCCGCTCTAAATAAAAGGATCTCTTATGGATAAACAACACTGCAACCGCATTACATGCTTTAAAAGGTAATTCTTCTATACTATTTTGTCAGTCACAACAACGGTGCCATTCATCCAACAATTTGGCCTGATACTGACCACTACTGCCTGCTCCTCTTCATACAAGATGGGCATTTGTATTGCTTGATGCTCTCTGCCTTTGCAGGCGATATCTTCACACACTTTCCATGGAACCACCTCTCACAGACATCACAGCCAATCCAAAATTCATCTGCATTGTAATTTCCACCACAGCTCCCACAAAGGGTTTCGCTGTGTTCATCTTCTTCCTCCTCATAACTCTCATGAGTCTCATCAGCAAGCTTAGGGTTGCTCTTAACTTGTCCATCACTTGATCTCTACAAATGAGAGAACGTACTAGTGATCACAGATATGAGCATTCTAGTACTTTGCAACAAAATTTCTTCTTGCAGGAAGTTGATTTCTGGAAATTTTGGTGGTTTTCGGAGCCATAATCATCTTGTAGTATGCATTATATGCGTACAATTTTGACAAAAGCACGCTGCCATTCTCAAATACCCATAATCATATAGGGTCAACTAGTTGGTTTTCTGAATTTGTTTTTCATTCACTTGCAAAATGTCAGATGAACAGACGCGATAGACCCTAACCTAGGTATGGGAAACTTGATGAAACACAAGATTGAAGAAATTATGGAAATGAGTTTCATGGTTCTAACCTTTGCGCTGCTCCGAGATCTACTTCCGCTGTCCATGGTGGGCTTGTCTTTCAAAGGCTTCCTCTCAGTCACAACTTCAAAAACTGTAGGCAGATCATTGATCATGCTAAATAGACGCTTCCTGTCAAGTAACATCAAGTTTGATTACCAATGAATGAAGCCATCCTTTGAGCACTTTATGCTAAACATACCTCATACTAAAGAAAAATAGCATGTGAATTTCAATACACCAAAAACTTCTATGTCATAACAACGGTGAAACAAATAAAGCCTAAAAAAGTAACAGTGGAGACTTAAAAAAGGGACAGTAAACTAAGAAAAACTTTCTAATAGAAGGTTGTGAGAAAGATGACTCGGAATTTCTCTGCATTGGATATGATCAATAAGTCGTACAGATAAGTCTACTTCCAATTTCTCAACTATCATAAACTATATGCCTTCATGCCACTCAAGGGCAATCTCTGACTCAAAGCAACCAATCTCACAAGACGAGATGGCTCTGACTAGCAACAGGTATGGACTTGGACTCCATGTCGCCCCATCATTCTTCCCAGTACCAGCTGTTTGATATAAGAAACATGAAGCCACTGAACAAAGAGTTCCCAGAATTGGTTGTCATAGCATGTAAATAAAATCATAATCATGTGCTACGAGCAATTAGCTATCATCCATAACTACTTTGAAAGGTCTATGAAATCATTATTACATGATACATATCTCGGATTATGAAATAATTCAGCATCGATTTATTAGTGATAACTTAAAGCAAAACTGAAAGTCAGTACCATTATTATCCTTTCCCTTCCATTTAAAAAGACTAATGCAACCTCCAAACTACTAATGGAGGAAATATCTCCTTACACCTTTAAATAAATCAGCTAGTAATATTTCATCACATCATAGCATAGTTTTCATCCTTTGTTCTAGTATTGACATTCTTCCAAAATACACTCGCCACGATCATGAATCATAATGTGTCCCTTTGATATAAGATTAAACCATGTAAAGCATTAAATCGCAACACATGAGGGATATGGACAAAGAAAGAGGTTTCAAATTAACATGAACAAAAAAAAAGGCAGATAACCAAGATTGCACTGAAAAGATAATAGGTTCACTAGGGAAAAGAATAAATCAACATATACCGATAATGCCACTTGTAAACCGACTGATTGGTACCATGAGGTCAAAATATACCTTTCAGGAAAGGATATTTAATTACGATTTACGAAACAGAAGTGAGCAAATCAACATTAGACAAACAAACACTGCTATTAAGTTCACATGTAAGAAAATGCAACTCAGTACTTGGACATTCGCAGGAAGTCAGATGGCTCTATTTAGTAGACACATCATTGAAGTTTTGAATCCATCAAGTACAAGGGAGCTCCCTACAATCATAAGTCATCACCTTAACTTATATTGTAAATCAATGAACTTCATCTGTGAAACGCATTACCTTTCTACTGTTTCATGATGATGGCTGACCTCATTCGATGAATGTGGGTTTTCAGCATAAATATGAATGAGATACAAGGGGAAAATAAATTTCAAAGGCCTCCCACAATCTCAGATAATCAGTAACATACACATCAATCATTTTTATCTCAAATTAACATCCACTATCAAGAATAATCATGCAGCAGAAACAAAGTAAGTATTTTACCTCTCATTGCGGTTAAGACGGAATCCAAGATAGAAAGCCACAGAAAGCAACCATGAATCACTGTGCACAGCAACCAATGAAAGCCAGTCTTTCCTGTTCATTCCATCTCTTGCAAAATTGATCCCAAGTGCTGGCTCAGGAAGCTCCGGCGGAACTTCCTCAGCTGGCAAAGTTACTTCCCAGTTTTCATTTGGATGTCCATACAAACACAAGTTCTCCTTATCTAAAAGAAATAAAAAGAAAAGACACGGTATATGAAATAATATATAAAACAAAAACAAACAAAATTTAAAACCCTGCTTGGATTAAGAATAAAACAACAAAATCAACTAAGATTTCTGCAGTTGTTTCGCAAAATATTTTGTTGCACAGAATCCTATTCGATTTGAAATTCGAATTCTACGCATCACATTGCTTACAGTTACTTCAATAACGAAAACGTCTCAAATAGAACAGAGATCTATGGAGGTTCAAACTGTAAGTCTGTAACAGCAAATAAAGCAACAGAAAAAGGAACTAATTTGAAACTCCAATTCCCATGTCATGGTTCTCATGCCATAGCATGCAATGAACTTAATCCTCGGCCCTCGCAGAGTCTAAAGAGACTAAAAAGCAGAAAATGCGAATAAAGCCATAAGATTGCCCTCCTTTTCTTTCCCTCGGTTTCTCGGAAACCAACAGAGATCTTACACAAACGACGAGAGCTACAGAATTCGAACAAAATCGAAACCGGAAAGCAAAAACTTTCAAATAAAGTAGAACGGGCTTCACATAATACCTGGATCGCAGAATCCATAGAAGTCGTCAACATCTGCGCCAAACCCAAAAAAAAAAAGAATGAAACGCAAGAGTCAGATATACGGAGAGAGAGAGGAGGAAAGAGACAGAGGAAGAGAGAGGGAGAGAGTACCGTGAGTCAAAGCACGAACGAGGCCAGCTCTTCGGCCACTGTAATCTTTGAAGATCTCCTCAACGGTTCTCGGGCTGGAAGAATTAGAATTAGAGAGAGGGTACGGCGAGACCATTGAGAACGGATCGAAGAGAGAGCGTTAGAGACTGTCACAGATGCATGTAATTTGTAAACGGAGTGAGGAAGCAAGAGAGAGAAAGGGGAAGTGTGTAACTGACGCTGTCCCCTAATTGCTATTTGCACTCCTCTTTCGTATCCTGCGCCCATAGCGAGGACTTTCAGAGTGTAGATATTAAGGCTACGTTTGTGTTGAATTTTTTTTTATTGGATTTAGAGCTGGTATTGGATTTAGTGAAAAAGTGATGAGATAAATAATTTTTTATATTTTTTATATTTTCTGATAGGAGAGAGAGATTATATTGTAGTATTTTATTGTGAGTTGGTGAAATATTTTGTAAAAAATTTTATGCAAACGCACCCTAAGTTAACTTTTGTCTAACTAAAATTTTATCATCGTCTCAATTTTTTCCCAATCTTCATTTTTTCATAAACAATTTTTACTTTTTTATTTATTTTTTTCATTTTTACTAATTTTTTTATTCTCTCTACCTTTTTGCCAACTCCCATTAAAATTTTAACATCACAAACGTCATATAAATTCAAATCATAACTTGCTAAGGGTGTGTTTGCAATATAAAATTTTACACCCTCTAAAATTTTAACACAATAAACTATTACAATATAATCTCTCTCCTCCATCAAATCATAACTTTTCACTACAAAAAATATAAAAAATTAACTCTTTTCACTTTTTCACTAAATTCAATACCTAAAATTTTACAAAACAAACTCATCCTAAAAGACTCAAACTTAAATAAGAGACTAGTTAGTAGGCCGATTAGTCCTTCCAAAGTTAAATATAACTCTCTTCTCATTGAATCATCTCTTTTCATTACAATAAAATATAACAAATTCACTTAAATAACATTTTTTCATTATTTCTCACAAACCAAAATTTTAACCAATTAATTCATTACTGTCAAAATTTTAGTTTGCAAACACCACCCTAATCTATATAACTTGAGTGGAGTTAGTTTTACGTGAGTAGATCCTAATTTTTTCCTTAGTTATCATCCTTATTTTAAATTTATTAATACGAATTTTATTACTTCCACCTGAGATACAAACGAAGTCTTGAAAAACAAAAATAATCAAAAAGTAAGTAGATTGTAGGAGCAGCCCAAAACAATAAAAGAAGTAGATTGTAACTTTGTAAGAGCAGCATCAAAACTGGGGTCAAGATCAAATTACATAAATGTGTAGGCACATGTGCGCCTAATCCATACTCTCATAGCCTTAGCTAAGGCTATTCAACCCTGATGTAGGTGTCAGTTTTGGTCAAAACTGACACCTATATCGGATAGGCCGGTTTTTAAATAATTGACACCTACACCTATACTGTTAAAGGCGAAAATCAGTCTTTAACGGTGGTGGTTTTCGGTTATCCTACATTCATATTGGGCTATTTTTTAGCATTTTACGCACTTGACGCAATACATTTTTTTCTTTTTTATTTTGGTCCATTAATCACATATCAATAAAATCTAAAGATCATCTTAAAAGATAAGATGAGAATTTAAAGTCCAAACTAATAAAATTTAAAATCAATAAACTTAGAGAACATTGCAACAAGATGAGCCAAATTAAGAACTTTGTAATTAAATACATAAGGGATCAAAAGAAACATTAAAACCTTAACTAGTACCGTAAATAACTAAATATAATAGAACGTCATACGTAGAACTATATTTGAGCCAAATACTTTTTGTTTACCGACTACACAATTTTTGCAGTTAAAGATTCTAGTTATACTTCTTACATTTGCTTCCGGTAGTTCATCAATGATTATGTCTCTTGAACATACAATATGTTGTGTTCTATTTTGGGAAGAGAAACCCTCTTGAACTTCCCAAATTTATTAAATTACAAACCCTAAAAACAAAAAACAATGGGAAAAACGTTCGACAATAACATATATCATATATTTTCAATAGAATAACTTAAAATTAACAAATCCATTGATTTTTAACATACCTAAACGAATCTCAATCCTTGGAACTTGAGAAAGATGTGGTAGACAACAGAGATGGGAGCTTGACGCGTGAAGGAGAGGACATGTGGTCGGCAACGAGAGGCGCGGCAGCTGCAAGCGTGGCGGTCGGCAACTAGAGGGAGGGGAGAGAGACAGAGACAGAGAGGCACGGGTGGAAACTGGGATGGGCGCAGAGGCGAGAGGACAAAGCCAATTAAGAGTGATACAGAATATTGCACTAACATGAATATGTGTAATTCAATCACTTTCATTCTTCACAAGACGTGGTGAACAGCGTTGACAAAGCCAATTAGTAGGACAATGAAGGCAGAAAATAACGGAGAACGTTGGCAAAAGAAAGCTCAAGTCCACAAATTTCCACTCTAGTCCTCCGCTCTGTGGTCTAGGAAGACGAGCTTTCATCTCAACTACAGTTCATTATCACTCGTACTATTGGTGGAAAAACAAAAAGAGAAACAATAGTAAACTAAGCAACTGTTTTGGTGGAATCCTCAGTTCAGCAAAAGCTTGAATTTTCTTTCCATCATGAAAACCAGCAGGGGAAACAAATGCAAGTCCATTGAAGCTTGGTAGATGGCAGGGAGAACTACCACTAGCTTTTATCAAGACGTCAATAACCGTTTAATACCAGTTTTCTGTTCTGAAGTAAGCCTGGTAGGGAACTTGATGTTGAACTTGATTCTCAAGTTACCTTTTTTGGAGGGTTCCTTGGGGATTGGCATTCCCTCTCCCTTGACAACTTCTTCATAAGTGGGACTGATGACCGAGTTGATGGAAACTGTCAGATTCCGTCCATCAAGAGTCGTTAGCTGTGCTGTATAACCAGTCAAAGCCTCCACAAGAGATATCTTCTGGGTAACAACTAGATCATTGCCATCCCTCTTGAACAAACTATGCGGCTTCTCGTCAATGATAAAGATTAGATCTGATGGTATGACACCTCGCTGTTCATTTCCCTTCTCTGGGAAGGTGATTTTTGTCCCTTTTTTCCAACCCGGCTTGATCTCAATTGTAAGAATTTCCTCTACAGTAGTGGATCTCCTGCAACAAAAGCATTTAAACAAAACCAGTCAAATACAAACAACCATAAGAAGTTCCATATACTGGAATCCCTGTCCAGCCATTTTAATTTTTCTAGTCAATCATGGTATTTTATAGCATAATCCTATAGGTCAATAGATCTAATAGATGTAGGACATCAGAAGACCACCATTACAAGAAAGAAAGGAGATTTATCTCAATAAACAACGCAATAAAGGAATGACAGTGATTCTTTAAAAAAATAAAAAATAAAAAGGAGAACATTTCATAATTTTGCAAATGGACATTTGACATCCTAAAGTTCCTTAATTCATACAAAGTCATTCTCTCACTCAGCTGACCCAACAGAGTCGAAAATCATGGTTTAACAGAAGCCTGTACTCCCAAAAGCACCATTATAATTGAACTCTTGCCTAAACCTATCAAGTTTCTTAACCAACGATAGTTTTTGAGAGATTATCGTGCCGAAAGTGTCTGTGATAATGTCTTAGAAAATTTCAAATGGGCAGCATCTTCCTTCAGACACAGAAAAGGGCTTTCCACTGGATCAGCAACTTTAAACAAGATTCAAGTACTGAGGCTTTCCATGTAGGAAACATAAAACAGCAACTGGTAGTAGAACACGTGTATCATCATCACAATTCGCTTGTATATCTAACCATGAATCTTTCTGCCTGCTGCAAATAAAGGAACTATTTGACATGCAGGCAACGACACCGTATACCCCTCCTGACTGCCAGTACATGTCTCTAACCAGACACATCTTTTGCCCGTCCAACCATAATATCCTGAAATCCTAATGCAATTATCATCTTACTAATTTTAGGGTCAAAATTCTGATGTTTTGCAGTAGCAGAACCTCCATGTTCATACATAAATATAACACGCGTGAACATACATAAACCTCTCCTCTAAGTACAAAAGCTTGACACAGGCAGTTATATTTGCAATCTACCAAACTTTCGGTTAAAACACTTCAACTAAAAGTTTTCAAAAGCCTTTAGGATTACACAAGCCTAATTTTCACTAGAAAATGCAGACTTCAGAAACAAAGTTGGCACAGAGCTCATGGCGAGCAAAGTGCTGGAATCCTTCAATATATATTGAACCAGCACCAGTATAAGTTGGCACCAAAAACACCACGATAGAATATTTTAACGTCAGATTTATATATTTAACTTAGTCGATACTTAAAACTTTTTCTCTCACTCAGACATGTTGCCATGAATCAAGGTCGCCAAATTACCCCAGCAAGAATGACTTCTGATCCAAGGATAGACACACAATCAAACTTAACTATGCCATCATTTGCAATTTCAACCGTCACAAAACCACAAGGCAATGACCACATAAAGTCATAGACACACACATGCAAAAATAAATCTTAATAAAAGAATATAATTATTTGTTCTTCAAACCCACCAATACTTGGAAAGAAGTATAACATCTCTAAAATCCTTTCTCTAAGAAGAAACATAAAAGAAATTCCCTAGGGCGGGAAAATTTTAGCATACAGGCGAATATTTCAACATAACTCATATTAACCATCCACCAAAACGATAACAAGTTGCAGTGAAACCTCAAAGGAATTAAATAGCAGAAACATCATATCCACACACTAGACACTTCCCTAAAAATTTATGCCCCCTTCTTGTCTTGTTCTATCAATAATCAATTCTCATTTTCAGTCGGTGACGTTTAGATCTGGTTGGGAATTACAGAAAAAGCACCAAGTGGATTGTTTCAAAGAGATATTCCATCCCATAACCATACATCTCCCCTCCGAAATTGTAACGAAGTTGTTTACAGGAGAGGAAAACTAGACTTAGGTTTGTGTGAATGCCATCACATAACGATATATCTCCCCTCCCAATATTGTAGCCAGGTGGTTTACCGGAGAGGAAAAATAGACAAGACTTGTTCACACGAACCCTATAATCCCATTACAGAGTGAAAGATCGTTTATTCTATACAGCGCAATTACTCCATTTAGATAGTTATGTACTTGCAAAAGCATAATTAGATATAGATCTAGCATCTCAACCCAAGTCTAAATCTACACTCTTGTTGGTAGAAATGTAACCACCATGCGACAACATCATTCTCAGTGCGAAAGCCAACTGATTTCGCAACCTATAGAAGTTGACTAGAGAATCCCAAGCTTACCCGCTAGAATCGGTGACGTCCCTCGAAATCTTCATCTTCTTAGTAGTCCCTTTGTACAAATCCTCCAAACTACACGGCAGTGTGCGCTCTATCGCCGCGCCTTTCCTGGGCACGTTCCCGGAGCCTTCCCCGCCCCCGCTTCTAAAAGTAGCAAATATATCCTCGCCGAACATCCCTCTTGGGAACCCCGACGCGCCGGCGCGGGACGCACTACCGAAGTCGCTTGTCCCCCCGAAACCCGAAAACCCAAAAAGCTCCGAGAATATATCGTCCGGGCTCCTCGTGGAGAACCGGAACGACGTAGGTCCACCCTCGGTCCCAGCCGAAAACCCACCCGCACCTGGCGGTGGCACTTGTCCCCTCAACCCCTCCTCTCCGTACTGATCATACACTGCTCGTTTTTGCGGATCGCTAAGAACCTATTCACACATAAATAAGAACACCATTTCTCAGAGTCTTTCCTTTTTCTGATAACCTAGAATAACAAAGAAAAGATTTTGGGAGATTACATCGTAGGCCTCTGAGATTTGTTTGAATTTGGCTTCGGCGTCTTTCTTGTTGTTAGGATTCTTATCAGGGTGCCACTTCATGGCGAGCTTTCGGTAAGCTTTCTTGAGGTCATCGTCCTTGGCGTTCCGGTCTACCTGTAGAATCTTGTAGTAATCCACGCCCATACCTCTAGCGTTTCTTCTCCTTTAATCTTCTTCTTCTTCTCCTGCTGCTGCTGCTGCTTCTTCTTCTTCTTCTTCTCTGACTCCTTCGAAGCACCTCTCACTTCCTTATTCTTCCTTAGCCCGGCGTCGGTGTATTCGGCTTTTCCTTTTCCAGCTGCGCTTCTGGCCGGAGTTTCCTTCTACAAAGGAACTGTGTCCGAGTGATGAGTTATCCTACCAATGGCTGAGAATGGGCTAGGCCTATGAATAATTTAATTGCAAAATGGGCTTGAATTGTATTTAGGCCCAAAAACTATTTACTTCCCAGAGTTTATAGATATACATTGACCTAGAATAACCTTTTACCGCCAGCCCAAGTCTCCCATTTCTAACTAAGGCTGTTCAAAGCCACCGGTAAAATCTGGTGGCACCGGCACTGGGTTTCTGGGGTTCGGTAAAATCGGGATCCCCCTGTCCTCCCAATTTTTTCTTCGACAATCACCCTCTCCCTCCCATTTCTTCGACAGTCACCCCCTGTCTCTCTCCCTCCCCTCCCTCTCCTGCACACATGCGGTAATTAGCCAACTGGTTTAGGCAAGTATCTTGCCCTGATTATCAATTTTCCTCTCTCTATCTCTCTCCCAGACTCTCTCTCACTCTATCTATCGTTTTGCCTTTTATTCTTGCTGCTTTCCCTTTTTGCAAAATCCAAATTCAAGTTCCGCCCGGCATCCCTCTGATATTCACCCTTCTCATCTTTTCTGTCACCGATACTGCACACAATTTATTGAGGTAGATTGGTCATGACCTAGAGATTGGTTTGTTTGTAAGCTTGTATTTGCTTAACATTCTCACTTCATTTGGCCTGTTGTCCTGTATATTTTCCATTGAAAAAGCAATTGGTTCTGAAAGCCAAACTTGTGTTTCTTGTCCTTTCACTGATACATGTGGCCGGGAAGGACCTTTTTCCAGTCTCACCTCAAATATTTACTTTCCATTTACAGATTTTCACTCTCTAAACTTAAGTATTTCAAATTCCAGAAAATACTGGCTCTTTGTGAGTTGATTTTGTAATGAACTTCCTTAAACAGGTTTGCTTACAATTGGTCCCCGATTTGGTGGTGTCATTGATGATGTTGCTCGATACTTCAAGGATGCTTATGACAGGGTGAGGGTTAATGGGCATTACCCAAGGATTTATTATTGCAGTGAGCTTCTATCCACTGTCATGCTAAGAAGATCTAACTTGCTATTCCTTGGCTTTGTTTTGCAGGGTTTGACAGCTTATGAGTTCGTCGAGAGCATGAAAAAGAAGGGCATCCGCATACCAGGAATTGGGCACAGGTACAGAGAGTTTGAAACTCATACTTATGTTCTTTAAAATATTATCATGCTTGTGGTAGCCACACCACAATTCTGTGTGTTTGAAACTCATGCTTGTTTCCTGTGTTGTGTAGACCCTTGTGCACAGAAGAGGCCCAAAATGGGACATGTCATACATATGCTTGATGCACCCTTCAGAGAAGTATGTGTCCAGTTCTGCTCAAAATCTCACTTCAACTTCAATGTATTTGTTGGTACTTGAACAGTTACTGTCATCATATAACATACCATCAATTAGTTTTTCAAGCAAAAGATGAATATTTGAGCTGATTCATAAGGAAAGGGAGCCGAAATTGCCAAATGTCAAATTACAGGATGATTGAAGATCATTGTGAGATTGAAACTGCCTACTGCCCAACATTAGTAGGATGATTGACATTTTATTCAACCACCGGTCCATTTAAATATTTGGTACCCAGGTGATGTGAGGTATGTTCAAATGTACTGTGGTCTAGTTACTGTCGTGTTGTAATAGAATGTGTTAATGTGCAAGTCTGGTTTATGTTTTAATATGCTCAATAATATGGCTGATTGAGCTGTAAACTAGTAGGACAACATCCATGGTATACATGGACAGTTGGATTACGTGGATATGTTGTAGGTGTTAACTGATTGTTCTCTTTTTCTTATCATGGTGGCCTGGGGGCCATTAACAGTAAACAAAGTATAGACGCTGCCACTGTGGGTGAAGAGCGTGGGCAAATGGGACCCCAGCAACAACAATAGCAACAGCCTCAGCCAGCACCTCAAAGACAAGTCGTCGTAAGGGGATTCCAAATTGCTTTTCAGCTTGATGACAGAGGCTTGTTGTCCTTGTGTTTTTTGCGTCACTCATCTACTTGTAAGTGTCAAATCCTGTAACCATTTTTAATGTGATCATTGTTCTATTTGTGACATCTGCCACTCATTGGTCTGTTGAAGTCTTAGACATTATAGAAATGCATTGTGGAAGCAGTATTAGTTTTGTAGACGGGAGACAGAGGTATTATAAAGTTTATGGTTGTCTTATGTTACAACACATGTTGAGCTATGGTAAAGGAAACTGATGCGGGGAGTTTCCTTTTTTTTTATAAGTAATGCTGGCAGTTTCCTGGATGCAACAAATTGGGGTTTCTAATGTTTTCATGTTCTTCAATTCTTCTTCTCACCCTTTGGGCCAAGTGCATAAAATGCTAAAAAAATGGTCTAATATGAATGTAGGATAACAGGAAACCGCCACCGCTAAGGGTCGGTTTTTGCCCTTAACGGTGTTGGTGTAGGTGACATTTTTAAAAAAATCGGCATATCCGGTGTAGGTGCTGATTTTGGCCAAAACCGGCACCTACACCGGGGTTGAACAACCTTATTTCTAACAATGCCTCCTATTGGTTCTCGACCCTCATCTAATTAGTTTAATATAATTAATGATTGAGTTTTCAATTATTTTCATACAAAATTTTTAGGGAAATTGAGTCAAACAAAAAAATAAATAACCAAAGAAATGTTTATGTAGCTAAATTTCATATTATTATAGAAAATAAACTGGCTCAATGTATAGATAAATAAATATTATAATATAATTGAATTAAATTTTTTTACATAAATTAAATGCTTCAATGTTCGCAGTCCAATATGATCACTGAATAATTAAATGAAATTCTCTCTTGATTGCGATCGTGCAGACTGAAGAGGTTTGAAAGGGAAAGCCGCCATTGAATGAGCCACTTGCTTATTAGAAAATTCATGTATCTGTAACAAATACAAATAATAACAATATTATTATTTTTATTGATGAAAGTCATTTTTAACCCGACTATCACAAGAATCCACTGGGCTAAAAGCTCGAAAGATCTAGACTTGAAATCCAGTACTTGAGACGGGTTGAAAAGTCCAGAATTTCCTTCATTCTTCCAGCAAGCAAAAAAAACACGCTAAAATTCAGAGTCCTCTCCGTGGGGAGATTTATCCGATACCATTGTCAGCCATCATCATCCATTTTCTCCCTTTTTGTCTTTAGTGAGTGAGTTAGAGAGAAAGAACTGCATACCTTTTTTCATTCATTGTCTTCTCTATTTACCCTTTTTCTTTATGTTTTGGGCCAGAGTTTCTTGGGCCTAGCCCACGTTTATTTTCTTTGGCTATTAGTACATTTTTCACCTTGTGCCTTTTTATTTTTATTAGTGGTGTAGGACCCACTTTTTCTCCTACTACTTTCTTATTGGTCTGCAGTGAGGCGGCATCTGTTTACCCATTTAATGACGAGATTTTATTCTTTATAGTATCCATGGTGTCAGAAAAAAATCGGATGATTAAATTCCCCTAGGCCTTACTTTTCATATAAGATGTGATCTTCATTTAAGAGGACAATCGGTTTTGCTACAGAGCTTGACCCTTGATTTGAAAATAATTTTATATACCCATGGACGGCTTGGGCTTCTCCTCTCATAACGCCTCTGTGGGCATTTTTGGTTTTGAAAAATCCATCACCATCAATTATTATTGATGATACCAATAATGAATCACGTCCGGTCTAAACCAATTTGGGCCAAGAAACATGGTTACAACTTTGTGAGGCTCAACGGTTACGACCATGCCCATGTCGCATTCAATTCAGATGGAGAAACCGTTATACGTGTCATGAGCGGTTATCTAACAGTCCGCGATAAGCCATAACTCCACGATCTCTCTATTCTCATAGTGGGGGCAAACGACCATTGCAAAGACGTGAGAAAACTGTAATAGCGCACGACCTTACGAGACGAAATGCTCGTAAGAATTCCCGCCAAAAGGAAAGAGAGGAACGTGAGAGAAATATTATAAAAGGATAAGCTAACGATGGAAAGAGCAGGTAATTTTTTTAAGTAACAAAAGTGTGAGATACATATGAGAGAAAAACTGACTTAAGAATCGGAGGTTCTTGACCCTGGTGCACGAAGTTATTTTTTGTAGTTTTACAGAAGGAAGATACATGAAGAGCGAGACGCATTTACTCGGACGTGTTGACCGTAAACCAACTGATTCATCAGTTGGTGTCGTCTGTGGGAACAATTTGAAGTTCTTGCAATAAAATGTTTATTGTGACCACTAAGAGTAAAGGCAAGAGGAATCTCACCAGTAACAAGTCGTTGATCAAGGAGGGACGTCGGCTAAAAGAAGAAAGGAAAGAGCTTCAACCAAGCTCCCCACAACAGAAGGGGAACGAAGAGCAAACTCACGAACCGAACCACGAATGGATCTTCTGATGTTACAATTTACGCCTCTCAACAAACCCCTAGGAAAAATTCTCATGGAAATTCGAAACAATCCCGAGATACAATGGCCCCGAAAATACGGTCCGACCCCGAAAAGTGAGATGACTGAAAATTCTGTCGTTTCCATAATGACCATGGTCACTACACGGACGAATGTATACAACTCAAGAGATAGATAGAAGCCTTCATTCAACAAAGGCGTCTTCGACAATTCACCACGAACAGATTAGGAGAGCCGTTCCGGAGAGAACCAAGAATTCTCGAGTGGTTGAAGCTCATTCCTTTCTTCTTTTGGCCGACGTCCCTCCTTGATTGATGACTTGTTGCTGGCGAGATGTCATCATATCTTCAGCATTCATATACTTTTGCATATTTTCCATGAATTCTCCGAAGGTCTCCGACGGTTTCTTCCCTAAAGAGAATGAAAATCTCTCATCCGTTAAACTGGCTACTATGACAGTGAGCACCACTTTATCTTCCAGGTCTTCCATGTTGAGTTTTTCCTGGTTGAAGCGCGCCACATAATCTCGCAGACTCTCCCCTTCCTTCTGCCGGGTGGAAATGAGATGAATGACCGCTTCTTCTGTTTCTTACTTGCAATGAAGTGGCTGATGAAGACTCTGCTGAGCTCTTTAAAACTTAAAATGGAGTTCGGTCTTAACGTACTAAACCATACGTGTGCCGGTTCGGATAATGTTGTAGGGAACGCCTTATATTTGATGGCGTCTTGGGTGTCCAGTAAGTCCATCTGTGATCGGTAACCTTCCAGGTGATCGAGTGGATCGGTAGCCCCCATGTACTTGTCAATTATTGGCATACATAATTTGTATAGTAGTCGGATTGCTAAAATATTTGAGGTGAACGGATATTTCACCTGGTGCATCATATTTTCAAGGAGGAAGATGGCGGCTTATCTAGTTTCTGTCTCATCATCCCAGAACTTCTTCTAATCTTGCGTTAACTCCACTAGCATTTTCATTTTTTCTAGGTGGAGAGTGTGAATCTCTATTGTTCGGCGGGATATGGGCCTCTTCATTATACTTTTTCAACATTGATATATGCGGTACGTGAGCCTCCCTGACACGCCTTCCTTGGACATATATTGATATATGCGGTTCGTGGTTCTGTTTCGGCTCTCTTCCTGTGTAAGTATGAGATTCACGGATGATTTCCACCAGCCTTTCAATCACTTGCGGAGGAGGTTCGAGAGGTGATTCCGGATAGCCTCCGACCTTTACCTTGCCTTTACTCTTAGTGGTCACCATAAACCTTTTATCGCAAGAACTTCAAACTGTTGCTACAAACGGCGCCAACTGATGAATCAGTTGGTTTACCGTCAACACGTCCGAGTAAATGCGTCTCGCTCTTTACGTATCTTCCCTCTGCAAAACTACAAAAAATAACCTCGGGCACCGGGGTCAAGAACCTTCGATGCTTAAGTCAGTTTTTCTCTCATACGTATCTCACACTTTTGTTACTTATAAAATTACTTGCTCTTTCCATTGTTAGCTTATCCTTCTATATTATTTCTCTCACGTTCCTCACTTCCCTTTTGGCGGGAATTCTTACGGACATTTTGTCCCGTAAGGTCGTGCTCTATGAAGATTTTCTCTCGTCTTCGCAACGATCGTTCGCCTCCGCTATGAGAATAGAGAGATCATAGAATTATAGCTTATCGCGAAATGTTAGATAACTGTTTATGACACGTATAAAGGTTTATCCGTCTGAATTGAATGCGACGTGAACTTGGTCGTAACCGTTGAACCTCACAGAGTTGTAATCATATTTCTTGGCCCAAATTAATTTAGACCGGACGTGATTCAGTATTGGTATCCTCTATTATTATAATTAATATGATCGTTAACTATATCAGTCACAAATTGAATGCTGTCCAACCATGAAGAAAATGATGAAGGGAGGAAAGAACCAGTAATTCGATGCCAGGTCATCACATGTTGTTGCACGCTTTGATAGGCACACCAGATAATGCTCTCCCCCAAATGGAATTTAAAACGAAATTATTCTCCTCCTTGTTGTCGGCCTTCACACTCCAGGCATACCGAACAGCCATCACATATGAATACGATCGACTTTTATATATTTAAAATTTGAAAAACAACAAAAAGTTCCTCGGAGCCGCACAGTCTCTCTCTCTTGCTCGCTGTGTGGCTATGGCGGAGATGGGCCAGTCCGAAGTGTACGTTCGGCGGCCACTGCAAGTGTGGCGAGCTCTGCTAGATTGGGTGACGTTTTTGCTGCAGATAATCGTTCAGATCGTGAGGGGAACGCCCTCCGTGGCTCAGTTCATTCTGTCATACATCGGCATCAGCAGACTCCCACCTCTTCTGTCTTCTTCTTCTTCTTCTCCCTCCTTCAAGCCCTTGCCCCTCGTCGAACTCTCTTTGCATGAGTCTTCTTCGGCGCACGTTAGTCTCGATGGTCGTGTGGACAAAAATACTAACGCCGAAGACGATCACCGCATGGCAAAATTCACGGTATTTTTTGCTCTATCTACCTCGTTATTTTTTATAAGCTATTTTTTTAGTTTTATTTTCGTTTTTAAGTTATAATTGTATATTTGCCTTTTTTTTAGGAAACTTGTGCTACAGAGTTTCATTTTATTTCGTTTTGATTTATTCTACCTGCGTAATTCTTTCCATGTGTGTTTAGAAAGACATTGACTTTATCTTCGTTGTTTGTAAAGCGCGGAATTCGACCGTTCCAGTCATAGTATCGGGATTGGCGTTTAAATCTATAAGCGTTGTTGCCTACACTAATTTGGCTTAATGTGCTAGAATAATGGATCGTTATTGTGGTCTATGCTTGAAAATAAGTGCTTGTGGGTCGGTTTAGCAAGTGCTGAGGTTTATGAGCTCCGTATTTTTAGGTCTGCAATTCTTCTAAATTGGATTGAGGCTGTTAAGGTGTTGTGAAAATAAGGTGTGCGCTTAATTTTTGAGCATGAGTTTCTTGTGTTGGCAGAGTAGTGTGTTGAACAAATTCACCTCGACTTGTAGGTAGTTCTTGACTTGGACGAGACTCTAGTATGTGCCTATGAAACTTCTAGCTTGCCTGCCATTGTTCGTAATCAAGCAATACAAGCAGGATTGAAGTGGTTTGAGATGCAATGTGTATCCTCGGACAAGGTGTCTCTCTCTCTTTCCCTCTGAAACTGTTATCCCTTCCTTTTCACACAACTGTGAACCTGATATCATTTTTCTGGGTTGAAGGATTTTGAAGGGAAAGAAAAGGTCAATTACATAACAGTGTTTGAACGTCCTGGTTTGCAAGAGTTCCTAGAACGGATTAGTGAATTTGCAGAACTTGTTCTATTCACAGCTGGTCTTGAAGGTCTGATATCGTGTCACCATCTTCATTTTGAATATTTTCCTTTCTTTTTCTTTCCTTTAATTTTACTTACGCACCATACAGGTTATGCTAAACCACTTGTTGACAGAATAGATGTGGAGAACCGGTTTAGCCTTCGTCTGTATCGGCCTTCAACAATCAGAATGTAAGCACATTTGTCAATAGGAGTTGCACATATTTGTTTCTAGGAGAGCATTTTGCAATCTGAGGGTTCACACAAGCAAATACAGCCATGCAGGGATTGATCTATCCTAGAAACCTCTCTGTTTAAATGAGTAGACTGTCCAGGGAGTGGGTAGGCAATTGTGTGATGCAATAATGATCTTGTGGACTTGCAATGAATTCATGGTAACGGTTACTGTGGTATCCAGTTGAAAATTGTTATTCGCATGCTCTTGGGCTTAAGCTTTAGCATATACCTGCTAGTATGTTGTGGTCTTGAAATGTTCTAGGTGCCATCTGGTAATATTGAACCTTTGGAGATTTATGTAGGTACTGGCTTGTGATGTTATTGGAAGCAAAGATAGTTTTCAAAACAGAGTTTGGCTGTTATGCTTTTGGTTTGTAGTGCTAAGTGTGTAGCAGAAAAGTTACCGAGTGTTCGTACTTCTTGAAAACTAAGACAAAAATGTATCTGTAATTGACACTATAGACGCGTGAAACCCCAAAAAATAATTGCTTGTAAAGTAGATATAGTGCTGTAGTTAAATTGAGGTTGCATCGATAAGAACTGATGATGCTAGCTTTCAGTGTTTGTGAAAATTGAGGATTCATGGTCGCTAATAAATCTAGAGTTGGTTGATCCACACATATTGAAGTCCTACTGTTGTACTCACTCATGATGTATAAAAGACACAATCTTGAAGTAGTACACTATGCAACGTGATTATTGCAGTAGAAAATGCTGTAGTTGAAGTACTAATGATTGAAAGAACTTGTAGGGTAGCTTATTTCCATGTTGTGTGTGTAGATAATTGTAGATGCATGGAAAAAAGACTAATTTTTGGCAGGTTTTCCAAAACCATAGATGGCAGGGCAAACAAAATGGCAAGCTTGTAACATACAATTCAAGCCAAAAATGGCCCTATTCAATTACAAATGGCCAGCTCGATATTTTTCATCTAATTGAATATGCTGATATGCAGCATTTAATGGTGGAGACAAACATTTGGATCTTGATTAGGAAGTTTTATGCTGACATATTTTTGACAGGGAACATCGAGAACATGTGAAGGATCTGTCATGCTTATCAAAAGATCTCTGTCGAGTTGTTATTGTTGATAACAACCCATTTAGTTTCTTGCTGCAACCGTTGAATGGGATACCATGCATTCCATTCTCTCCAGGACAGCCATGTGATGACCAGGTACTTATTTTTTATCGATTCAAATAAAGAATCGAATATGACATCATCTGTGCTGACTTCATATCCTTCCTTCATCGTTTGTTTCTTCCATGTGGTTTTCATAGCTTTTGGAGGTTCTGCTTCCACTCCTGAAGCACCTCTCCCTGCAAAAAGATGTGAGGCCTGTACTTTACGACCGGTTTCACATGCCTGAATGGTTTCAACTGCAAGGAGTTCCTGCTTCTAGATTACAGTTTGAGACTAATTAAATCAAGTGAGCGAGCTGTGATAGTTCTGGCACACCCGAACACAGATAATTTGTAAAAGAATTTTGCAATCTGATGTTATCAGTTTTCATATATTCTCATTATCTGGGCAGCTGCCAACCATAGAAAGCTCTTGGGATAGCCATGATTGTGTATCATCCTGTGGTCTCAAAATGAATCTTCAAGAATTCAAATTTGTTTGGATTTAGTTGTCTCATGCCCATGTGACAGTATTGCTTTTTCATATGTAAATAACTCAACTAGTGAGTTGTTAATTACTTTGGCTCCCCTACGTTTTTTAGCATTTCACTTTTGTCAAGTGCGTGATAGCCGGATAGTGAGTGGGCTCTTAAACTTTGTTCTTTTTTTTCATACCCCCCCCCCCCCCCCGAATATATCGGAGGGTGCAAGAGGATTCAGACGGGATTACGTTTAACAGATTTTTTCTCGTGTCCACTTGAAAAATGTGAAGCAAGAAAAATAATTCCACAGTCCATGGTCAGGAACATTCTATCTGCAGAACATTTTCCGTTAAGGATAGAGAGCCACTTTACCTTGATAACAACAACGCATCAGACAAGAGGCCAGGGAACATTCAGCCTTCAGACAGACTATTTTCCGTACAGAACCCTAACACGGCAATTGGAAAATGCACGTCCTAAATCTTGGGTCTAAGCCAGGTTAAAGTACCCTGAATAAGTAGGCTATAGCGGACCTCGAATTTGAGCCTGCAATGATCGCTACGAAAAAAGTGTGAAAAACAAAGAAGTCCAAGCACTTAACTGCAATCTGCACCACCGAGTTCATCCCCAAAGCTACAGCTTTCAACTACAGCAGTTGACTCATTTTTAAAAAAAAGAACAAAAGTTCGAGGAATAAAAGAATAAAAACCGTATTTTATTTAATTTACAGAATTTCATCCCATAGTCCACTTGCACTATGGCTACAAGTGTCTTCCTAATGGTCAATATTTTCCGAGGGCAATACTCCTCTATACATGGCACCATCGCTCATGGGTTGCTATCAGACTAGTAATAAAACATACAAGGCGCCTCAATCCTCATCTTCCCCCTCCGCTAATTTTGATTGGGATACCATAAATTTGAAACTCAGACTCGAAATTTGCTGAAAGTTAACTTATTGCAAGGTTAGCTAGCACCAGATGATTCTTTAGATTTCTCTGCCACTACCTTGTCCGAGTTGCTTGTATGCTCAGTGTCAGCCTGACTTGTTTGCACCTGACTAGAATTCTGAGACTCTAGGGCAACTCCCATTTGTGACTGACTTGAAGTCTGCGAATCTGGTGCAATTCCTAGAACCACCAATACAGATCTGAAACAAATACATCCGAAGCAAAGTCGAGTAATGAGTACCAGAGAAGCAGCTAAGAGGAGTAGGATGGCCTCTTTCCCCAACCTCCTCCTGGCCCCAGTTCAAAAAGTTATCATGCGCAAAAGAACCGAAACGTATGAAATTGCATAATCAACCTTGGGAGTGAAGATTGACTGTTTGGTTGGCTCGCATAAGCGATCAAATGTTCTCTCAGTCCTGCAGTTCTAGCTAATGCATTTTCTAGCTGTGCTGGAGGAAGCTGGAAAGGCAAAAAACATGGTCAAAAGCAAACGAGAACGATATTTCTCTAGACCCCACAACATTATCCTGAAACCGAGACAAGTTTGGGTTTGGAAACACTTCCCTCTCCTGAACCGATCAGATGCCATTATGCTTATAGAAGAAGGTGGAAATACAATTTCAAGGGAATGGCCACTTTGTTAGCTTAATCATGTTGTTGTCATTGTTAAAACTTCTTATCTTCATTTTTGAGGCTCTTGTATACAATTGTCATTGTTAAGAAACCTAATTCTTAAGCAGTAGATTTAGGTTTCTGCAATTTTTTCAACTTTACTTCCGGGGTAGTTTTCTTGTCTTAACTTCGCAGCACCTTTCAGTGGACTATCTTGCATAGGAAGACATCAGCCAACTTTGCATTTGTTTTTTTATATTCTGGATCAAGAGTCAGGTACTATAACAACGAACAGCAAAAACACAGACAATCTATAAGTAATTGGTAAATTTCACATGATGGTGTACTGTGCAAAATAGAACAAGGAATTCACTCTCAAGAGCCTATGATCTGCCACAATCAGTTTTTGCAGCAAGTATGTCCAACATGATAAAATATTAAAAGGAAGAATTACCCAAAAAAGTAGAATCAGAACAGCCGCACCTTAAGCAACACGCTGAATGATTGAGGCTTTGTCAAGACCACACACTTCAAGAATCCTACCCACAACTTTGGGTATTTCCAAATCTGCAATGCCTCATTAAATCGGAGATAAAGTAAGAACAAATTACTAAATGACTAGCAACCAGCTTCTAATGGAAAAATTGTCACCTCCTTGCTCACAAGACGAGATAGGATCTCCATTATAAAATCCACCTACATCATTTTCAGTATATTACAAGTTATCAACATGTTAATCAAAGGTAGAAAATTTGAAAAAGACGGTGAATTCTGTAATTGTTCTTTAATTTAAAACCCATGAATTAATGCAGTACAGAAACATAAATGTGAGAGAGTTTACCGCAAACAATGCAGAAAAACACCTAGCGAGGCACAAAAAATGATATAGCTCTTCTTTGAACCCCCCTCCCCCACAAAAAAAAACACGCTGCTTAATTTCTTATTCTTACCAGTGCAGGAAAAGCACCTACAGCTTGTAATACTGTGCGCATGAACAATAAAGGGAGAGGAATCTGCTCAACCTGCAGATGGAAATCTTGGTCAGCTCAGTTAAGTTTCATTGGAATTTAGGTGCTCAAGTAGTTGAGAGCTCTTGATGGTACAGACCAATTGATTCAAGACCTTTGCCAGCACTTGTTGAGTGAATATTTGTCTCTGCTCAAAGCAAGCATTACATGCATCTGTGACCTGCTCAAAAAGAACAAAAAAGTATCGTTCAGTTTTGGACTAATGCCTTTTGGAAATGATTCAAGTGAGGGAAAACAGAGACAAATCCATGCCTTTTTCAGGGGAGTCCCATCTCTGTCAGGATCAATCCCATGGATAGCAATCAACACTTCAGCTGGAGTAAGCAGTGGGCCAGAATTAGATGATCCCTGCATTTGTTTTATTTAGATTACACCTCTTACAGTACCTTAACAAACAATAATTAAGGATCGGGCAGGAATTTACATGCAAACTATATATATCTGCCTCTATCGGTGATGAAATCACTAAGCAATTGTTACTCTTCCATCAGGATGAATAATTTAAGCTAACAAAAACAAGTACCAGCATAAAGCATGCTGCAGTGCAAAAACGTACAAGAGAAATTCAGAGGCTATCACTTTCTGGTAGCAAATAATTGTAGACAAAAAAAAAAGACCGCCAACTGATCAAAATCAAAATATAGCACAAAGTACACGGTTTGAGATAATGACTGATGGTTATGAGTTACCTATAATAAAATCACAATGAAGCGAATGATTTGGATAGAAAGCCTGATATTTAGCAATGCAAGCAATTGGATGTAGGATACGAAAGGAAATACAGATCAGAATAGTGAATTTTCATAAGCTAAATAATTCGAGGTCATAAAATAAATTTCCCATCACAAATGACCTATGCAATTGGTAGGCCATGGTATAATGTGTGCCTATACGAGCCTAAGAGATTATGAACTGCAGCGCTTCCAATACCCAGAGAGCACTAATGCTACAAAGGACAACATCGTTTTAAAAAAGTAACCTGTAGTATGCAAGCAAGTGCTGCTTGGAACTTATCTGGTGGCAGATTCACAACATGGGGGAAAATCAGCTTAACCTGACACAGGAAGCTAAACAACATTATTTGCAGCAAAACCTTGATTGAGAGAGAGAGAGAGAATCCCCATCAGCATGAAAAAGGACAATAGCAGTCATTTGATTACTTCTGTGAGTAGATCACACCAATTATATCTAGAAAAAGAGAAAGTAAATAACCTCATCCTTTGGTAGGAATTGTAATATTGGAAGAACAATCTCTAAATCCTGTAATCAACCACAAAAGATCAACTATTAGCTATTGCTTCACTTCTTTCCACAGTCAAGCAAACAATATAATACCTTCACTTTTGAATTATATAACTTCCTAATGGTAAATAATAATTCTGACGAAGGAATCGTCCCCTCTGTCAGGGTGTGCAAAACCTGCTTAAGAGGAAGAAAAAAAGAAGAAAAGTTGTTACACATTTATCTTTGCATGGTTACAGCGAAGTTATATGGTTAAGTGGCAAAACCTGCATTAGCAGGTTCTTGCTTCCACTTGGAGGATCTGAAATGATCTCAAGAAGATCAGATGACGAGCCCATGGTACGGACTAATACAGGGATCTGGCGATGAACTGCCTGCACCACAAAACTAATCAGAAGGAAAACTCATAGCAGGAATGACAAGACTTGGAAAAAGAAAAAAAACTCAATTTTGTTCCTAATCAAACCTGCTTAACCATCTTTGACATGCTCTTATAGACAACAAATATTTGGCGAAAAAGGGAGTGCCTCTGTCAATTAGATTTACAAATTAAATATTCATAAAGTTAAAGATTTGTGAATGCAAAATTATGGAACACTAGGAGTAAAGAACAATCAAATTCAAATGAAGCAACACCTTGGTACACAAGGCAAAATACAATGACATGCACCGCTGGGCCTCAGAGACTGAAAGGGAGGACACACTTTGACATGCACTCGATTGATGAGTGTCAGAGGAAATATCTTTACTGTTAGCACTCGCTGACATATGTTCATCCATAGGTTTTTCGATATCAGGATCCTACAAAAATTGTAATTAAGTCATAGCTATGCAGTTGAAAAAGAAGAAGAAAGGGAAACAATATGTAAAATTGGATTGGATAATGTAGAACTCCACACCAGCAAAACCAAAAACTAATAGTCTAATACCTTCTGTGATTCACTGACTGATCCTTCGGTATCTATTCTGCCCATTGCATCATCACTAACTACAGAGAACAACATTTCCTTTGCAAAATCTTCAATTTGTTTAGCAATGGATGTTAAAGGAAAAAGCTTGTTTGCAACCTGCAAAATGAGAAGGAAAAAAACACCAGATATTTAGGGTAGATATATGATAAAGGCTTACTTGTTGCTTCAAAGAGAGTTATATAATAAATACCAGACGTATTGCCTTCATACGCACTTCCTCCAAGTGATGAACTGCACTCTGTCACAGGTAAAAGAGCGATCAAAGTCAATTGAGTGACAGAAAAGGGAAAAAGGTTCAGCTCCTTTCCATATATAATCTTGTACTTCTGAGAACAAAATGGCAAAAAGGCAGAGCCAGCAAATACAGAAGGAATGAACACGTTCAAAGGAATAACTCTATAGAATTACCAGGTGCAATAATTGGAATTCACAAGCCGTCAGCTTATCTACTCCTATTCAGGAAGTGTAAACCATGGCCATAAGAAGAGGACGAAAAAAATCAACTGCTTATATTTTGCCAAATCCAGCGCTATTGAATCTTCAGAAAAAAAAAATGGAGATTGCACCTAATAGGTTAACCATCCTCAATATTTCCACCATAAGTCAAACAGATGTTACTAAGCTTCTTTGCTATTTTTATTTGTGCAACTGGAGTTATGATTAACAAGTATGAGAAGAAACGTGAAACTTTCAACAGCAAACATAACAAAGGTAGAAATAACTTAAAGTAGATGCTCCGATGATGATGAGTTCATGATTAAGAAAATAATACCTGCAAAGCAATTTTTAAGCAGACGTCTCGCATTGGAGGCCTCATCATAATCAATCTCCAAACAACACTGAGACCTTGGGTAACCCGATCCCCACTTTGTAACTCCTCAGCTTTATCACAATTTCCAGGTGAACACATGCCTTCTAATAATTTTAAAACTGACTTTGGCAGATCAGGAGCTTCATCAAGCAATCGACTTAATGATTTGTCTGAAGCTGGAAAAGAATCTCTGAGTGTTTCAGCCTATAAGAGAAAAAAAATACTGAATGTTTGTTTTACAAAAGGGAAAGTGAACTGATTATGCAGTATGAATACAAACCACAACAAGAAGAAATTGTTCATATTCAGAAGCCGCAGTAGTGGAAGAAAAGAAGTCACGGTCCTCTACTTGCTCACCATATAACCTGTAGAGGACATGCAACGTCAACTCATGTCCCTGAAGACATCCAGTAGTAACAGTCAGTATTGGATTTTCAGCTCATTGAAACAAAGCAGTACAACATATAACAGCTACATCAGTAGCTCGGTTAAAATGTGCATGAGTACGTGTGTCCAGTAGTCACATTTTCTGCTATTCATCTCCAAAAAGTTGTTTTAAAGTTCCATGTGACTACATATAGATATATGCATGCAAGTTTCTTAAAGCACTCAGCTCCAAATTCTTGGTGTCCTGTCCTAAGACATAAACCAGCTAAAAAGCAAACAGAACTTGGAAATTTTCTTACCTTGTGACCCATATAATCTTCCACGATATGCTTTTGCAACAATTTCCAGGGGTCTAGCTCTAAAGGAAACTACAAAATGAAGTCAAAGATAACTTAAACGGCCAATAAAAGAGATGTTGACTGTATATCGAAAGCATGAGCTGATGTCATACAGTTACTTCTCTCACAAAACTTAAGTCTTATACAAACACACACATATTGATACATAGACAAACACTTCTTTCTGCTAGAAACAGCATAGACGATAATAAACATCTTCCAGAGGCTACAACTTTTACCTCAAACCCCAAATATGCAAGCAGTGAAAAGCGGACTTGTGCACCTACTGCATCTGCTGCATGCTTATATGCCTCAACAATGCGCATAAAGGCCAATTTCTGCATATGATCCTTCTGTTCCTCATCAAGGTAAATAACAGGTGCTGACATCTTGGGCAAGACAAAATGACAAGATAACCCAACAGAAGTTGCCGTTGATGAGACCAGACTGCTGACATCCTTAGCAGCTGCTTTTGGGCTAAGCTCCTCAGACCTGTCTGTTGACATTGATGAAAGTAAATTCAGTGGTGATTGACCCAAACTCGTGACTTGCTCTTGACTAGCATCATACAGATCAGTGGAGGCCAAGGAGGAAGCAACAAGTGTCTCTGACAATCCATCAGTATGACCAGAAGAATCCAGGCCAGGTATCTCACTCTCTAGATTCCCCACGTCATGGATATCAGATGGAAAAGAAAAGCAACCTTTCTCAATTCCGGAAGAAACAACATCAGAAGAAGCTGGTAAGCCAGTGGGCAAAATTGCATCATCAGATCCATGGCCCATGCCAGCACGTGCAAGAACAGTATCAGCTACAGACACAACACGTTCTTCATCACCATGAGGTTTCTGCAATCTCATTAATATGAAAATTTTAAATAGCAAGACTGAAAAACAACCAGAAATAACTTAAATTCAGAATGGAATCAATGCAATTAAAAAAGACTAGAAGATCAAAGAACAAAAGCATGAAACCCTTAGTCTGTAGTATTATTGGAGAAAGGAGCTCTAGGGATCAGAACTAAAAGAGAAAACCATACCTCTATATCAACGGAGATAGACTGCTGAACATCTAACAGTGCTGCTATTGGAGGGAATGTACTAGAAAGAGACAGAACATCTGCTATAAATGATGGAGGATATTTAGCTTGAGTATCACTGCCAACTATAGTCATGTTTAGCAGTGAATCATCATCTCCTTCATATTTGGGATGAATGGGAGGAAGGTAACGCATGTTAGCCATCACTACCTCAGCTAGCAAGTCTGCCGAGATACTTGAGATAAGAATCTCTAATGGACCAACAGCTTTTTCACCTTGAGCAACCAAGGCACCAAACATAGCAACAAGTTGCTGCACAGGTCCAGAATCAGCATCTCCTCTGGAAGAGGTTGGTCGAACTGATGGAATATTATCTTTAGGAACTGTGATATTTTTATCCAACTCCCTAGTCGATTCCTCTGAGACGCTAGGCGATGGTTTTACACGCTTTTCAGGAACATCTCCTTCTTCAGCCAGATCACTGCTGTCCGGAACTCCAGATCTTTTTCTTCCTGAATTATTATCCATAGCATCGCCTACATTAATTGTGGGCTTCTCTTCCTGTAAAATGTTTGGGCCATTTCAGGAACATGAAAGAGTATTTGACTCTCTTGGAAGACAGCTATGAAATGAATGGGAAAAAAGTCAACAAGAACCTTAATAACTGGTGAATCTTCTTTTCCTTCGCCTAGGCTTCCATTAATGTCGCAAACTTGGTTAAGAAAATGTTCCTCCAAACCTCCAGCTTTCATCTTTCTCAAGGCACCAACCAAACTATCCCGCCACTGCAGACACCAAAAATGATCAATTCTGAATATCAAATCAAAAAATACAAGTTGAAACTGAAATTTCTCAAACCTATGAGAAGCCCACGATAAGCTCAATAGTAAACAATAAGACTGCAATCGCCAAAGGGACAAGTGATGATTTAGTTGCTATCTCAAGGTCCTGTCTTGATTGAAGTGCAAGGGAGTTGCTAAAATACCTCAAAAATTTCTTCCAATACAAGATATCAAAATAATAAAAGTATCCCAAACAATTAGACTCTACCAATCTAGGCATCACTCTCCCACATAAACCAACAACTAGTCCAGATTTCTGCAGCAACTAATGGATAACTGAGGAAGAAAGAGCTTAAGATAAGGTGAGGTGGGGAGCAAAATCATAGCACCAAACATCCAATGCCAACAAAAACAACAATAATATTACCAATAATACTCCGAAACAAGAAGCCACATGCAAACAGTAAATTTGCGAAACAAGGAATATAATCAATTGGTGTAAGGGATTATTCAAAATATATGATACTGTGATTCCATCAAAAGATACTAACAACGAGATAATTGAACCAAAGGAGATTATGCAGTTTGAGATATGGCTTCCTTGCATAAAATTTGGAACACAGATACAAGTAGAAGTACTTGACTGATTGTGGTCCAAAGGAAAAGCATCATATGGAACAACAGTACAAAAAATCTCACTGGTCTAAGTTCTTTGTGATTCTCTGCTGAAATTTCTGGACAAAACCTTTTATGATTGAACCAAAAAAAAAGTCCTATGATCAACAACCTGTGTTCATGCATAGCTTTTACATGCTTACATATTTACATGAATACCTGCATACCTACATTGATACATAAGTTATTACATGCCTAGGTATCTCCACATACTTATGTGTATATACCAATATATGTTCATGTAAATATATGATAGGACAGACGCATAACAGGCCACATGTTTTTTTTTATAAGTAAGAAAGACTTTATTAAGGAACCAAAAAGATGACAGTACAAAAGACTATACTGAAACATCTAAGTCATACAAGCTACAAAACTAATGAAATCTGAAAAATCTGAGAAAGGATAGCCAAGCATAACATTGGCCCATACAAAAAGAGAACTCATCAGATTGCCCTTCAACCCATCGAGAGATGAAAAAATTTCATTGAAGCATCTGTCATTCTCTCCCTCCAAATAACCCACCAAATGCACAGAGGGATCATCTTCCACACCACCGAAGCAAAGGGGTCTACAAACTTCCGCTTCTAGCCATACAACACTTCAATCACCCTGGAGGGCATAACCCAACAAAAATTCATAATGCTTAACACATGATACCAAAGAGCCCAAGCCACTGAACAATGAAGAAGTAGATGATCCACCGATTCCCCACTACATTTACATAAGAACCACCAATCAAGTAAGCAAAGACCCCTCCTTCGAAGGTTGTCAATGGTCAAGATCCGCCCCTAGGCAACCTCCCACACAAAAAAGGAAACTCACATAGGGACAGAGGACCTCCAAATCTGCCGCCACGGAAAAGGAACACTAGGATTGCAAGAAAGTATCTCATACATCGACTTCACGGAGAACGTTCCAGATTTGGATCCCACCCAACACAACTTATCTTAAACCCCACTTCTGATGGCTTTGGGATAAAGTAACGAAAAGGACGAAAAAATCTCCAACTCCCAGTCATCAGCCGCCCTGACGAACTGAATGATGTTCCAAGCCCCCCCGCCAGAATTCTCATCCCAATTATCCACCACCATAGCTTCTTTATCCCAAGCTAAGGCAAAAAGTAGCAGGAACTCCTGTCTCAAAGATCTCTCCCCACACCAAAGGTCGCTCCAAAAGCGAGCACGGCTACCACAACCCACCACAAAGCGGATGTATGCACGGAATTGGTTCCACCCATTACTAATGAACCTCCAAAGGCTAACTCCATAAGAACCTCTCGCCTGGAGGGTCCTCCACCCACCCACCACACTCCCGTATTTCTCCAAAACGACACTCCTCCACAAACTATTGCACTCAACAGCGAAGCGCCACAACCATTTCCCAAGTAAAGCCTTGTTGAAAGTGGTCAGCCGCCTAATACCCAACCCTCCATTCCAAATGGGGCAGCACACCCTGTCCCAACTGAGAAGATGAAACTTATGATCAAGGTCGTCACTACCCCAAAGAAAGTCCCGCTGTAATTTCTCCAATCTACGAGCCACGGAGGAGGGGATAGGGAAAAGAGACAAAAAGTAAATTGGTAGATTAGCAAAGGAGGACTTGATCAAAGTGACCCTTCCACCTTTCGATATATAACACCGCTTCCAACCAGGCAACCTCCTCTCCGTACGTTCAATAATACCGTCCCAAATGCGAATGCTCTTAAAATGGGCTCCCAAAGGGAGACCGAGATAAGTAATAGGGAGTGAGGAGACTCTACAACCCAAAATTCCGGCCAAGTCACGAACATGGCCCACCTCACCAATGGGGATAATTTCAGATTTCGAGAGATTGATCTTAAGCCCGGAGACCGCCTCAAAGCAACGAAGCAAGCAACGAAGATTGCGAAACTGATTCTCCTCATCCCCGCACAAGATAAGCGTATCATCTGCAAAAAGAAAATGAGAAATACACACCCCACCATTCCCTCCTCTTCCAACCTTGAAACTCTCAATGGCACCAAGCGCAACTAACTTGTTCAGCATCCTGCTAAGTGCCTCCATAATAATAACAAACAGAAAAGGCGAAAGGGGATCACCTTGGCGCAAACCACGAGTGCCCCCAAAAAAACCTTCGGGAGTACCATTCACAATGACAGAATACCTCACAGTAGATATGCAAAACGCAATCCATCTACACCACTTGACCCCAAAACCGCATCTTCTTAGCATGTATAGAAGGAAACGCCAATTTACATGATCATAAGCTTTATGGACATCAAGTTTGCAGAGCATACCAGGTAAATTAGCGCGCAGCCAGGAATCTATACATTCACTAGCAATAAGGACAGCATCTAAAATCTGTCTTCCCCTCACAAAGGCACTTTGGGAAGGGGAGATGATTTTATCCATGACCAACGACAACCGATTGGCCAACACCTTGACAAGAATTTTGTAGACCCCTCCCACTAAGCTAATAGGACGAAAGTCCTTCAAATCAACAGCTCCTTGCTTCTTGGGAATCAAAACAATAAAAGTGGCATTGAGACTTCGGACGAATTGCCCCATTTGAGCAAACTCATTGAACGTAGAGAGGACATCTCCCTTAATAATATCCCAGCAGGACTGATAGAAGGCCAAGGAGAAACCGTCCGGCCCCGGAGCTTTATCACCATTGAGACTCCGCACAACTCCCGTCACCTCATCCTCATCAAAAGGTCGTTCAAGCCACTCCGCTTCCTCTCGCAAAATTGAGTCAAAACCCAAGTCATCCAGTAAAGGTCTCCAAGAGTGAGGCTCCTTATGTAAAGAGCTGTAATATCTAACTATCTCATTAGAAATACTAGCAGGGTCCTCCACAAGATCACCCTCAACCTCCAAAGAAGAAATGGAGTTCACCTTCCTATTGGAGTTGGCCACCCGGTGAAAAAATTTGGTACATCGATCGCCATCTTTGAGCCATAAAGCTCTAGATTTCTGCCTCCAACTAATTTCCTCCATCTCAATCAGATGATCCACCTCCCCAAAAATATTCAACTTTCGATTTCGCCCCTCTTCGTCAAGCCGTCCTTCTTCCTCCAAAACATCCACGGAAGAGAGCTCCTGAAGTAAAGAAGCCTTCCTCAAAGCCACATCCCCAAAGACTTCACGATTCCAAATCTTGATATCCCGAACGCCTTCAGTTTAGAGTCAAGCACGAAGCTTGGAGACCCGACAAAAACATATGACCTCCACCACCTCCCTACTTTGTCCACAAGCCCATCAGCCTTAAGCCACATATTTTCAAACCTGAAAGGCTTCTTACCTCTTCCCGCCAAACCACATTCCAAGGAAATCGGAAAATGATCCGAGTACAATCTTGGCAACCTTTTCTGAAACACATCTGGGAACAAGGTCTCCCACCTCGGGCTAAAGAGAAAACGATCTATCCTGGAACATGATTGAGCATATCTACCATTAGACCAAGTGAAAGTGCCCCCCACCAAAGGAATATCAATAAAAAGATTTTCATCAATAAACTCCGAGAATTCCACCATTGCATTGCTGAACCCGCCCGAGCCCGATCTCTCACTAGGAAAACGAGAGACATTAAAATCTCCCCCAAAACACCATGGGAGATCCCACCACGCCACCACCCCAACCAACTCCTCCCACAAAAGTTTTCTTTAACTATCATCGTTGGGGCCATACACCCCAGAGAAACCCCAGAGAGCCCCATCATCAACATTTCTCAACACCACCGAAACCGAGAAACAACCAGCACATGACTCCACCAACTCAAAGACCCTCGTATCCCAAAGAATCAAGATACCCCCCGAAGCGCCATCCGCCTCCAAACTACTCCAACCAACGTGAGTACCCCCCATAATCTCTCCTTCTCTAAAGCAGCAAAAAGAGACAACAGTTCCATCTCATGGCCTTCGCAAGAGACACCAACCAGCTGCCTGAACGAAGAAATCATGCTTAAGACCCACTCGGAGTTATCACACTTGGAGGAGCCACATGTAATGATCAATACATACTGTATCCGAATATTTAACAACCAATCAAGGAAAAAAAACACAACAGTAATAAAAGTAAAACCATGTTACCACTATCCATATTTCATCAACTTTCATTTAAAGCAATACATGCATTATGCAACTTTATGCAGAATCTAGTAACAAAATCAGTGCTCTCCTTAAATCTTAATCTTAAAAAAATACATTCCTACAATCTAGTCATGTTAGTCATAAACTCAGATAAAGAAGAACAGGGAAGAGAACATAAAAGTAGTGCACTTAAAAGCATAAAAAATATGTTAAGCATAAAAGAAATACCGGTGCAGCACCAGGGTGTGTACATTTCAAGCAGGCGAGGAATGCATTTTTTAAAGCATGATGTGCAGCAGAAACATGCACTCCGTTGATTACAGTGGTTGAGGGATCCAAACCAAGTAAAAGTGGCAGAATCCGGCCATAAAATGCAGGCCTTTGTTTTGCGATTGCTGATAAGCTGGTAAGAACATGTACAGAGAAAGATACAGTAAAACAGCAGTACCAGAACTAAATAACAAAGGCAGATACTAGCAATCAGAGTATGGGAAAACATGCTCTTCAGAAATGCTCTTGAACCAAATCTACTATCCAAAGTTATGCAAAGAGGACCTTAACTAAGGAAGACCAATAAATAAAAAAGTCCCCGGAAAAGAAGTACTCTGTCCCATAGTTTAGCATCATATTAAAATGGTATAGTTCTTTCAGGAGAATCATTAGATGTCATTCCCTCTCATATGTTATAACAACAGTTACGCGTGTACTCAGGGAAAATGGAAATTTTATGTTTTGGATAACAAACATGCACTTCGGCACAATAAAAAAAATAAAAAACCAAATACTCACAACAGGATGGAGTGAATATCTATTTACTTTTATTTCCCTTTTTTCTTTTGTATCAGTAGGGAGGGGAGGACATTCAGGTGCAAATTTAGCAAGACTTACAATATAGCAACTTGATTCTTACAAGTCCCTCACAATTTTTCAGAGACTTGTTACAATGTCATGTTGAAGGTTTGTTTTTATTGTTGTAAGTATAAGCCTAAGCAGAGACCAGGCACCTGATTCTGGCCCTTTTTGGCATCAAGAGGTCCCTCGCAAAAGTTGTGGCATACCAAGTTATCCGTCAAAGGAGTTTACTCAAGTAATTGATATCTTGATATAGCACAGCTCTTACGGTCAAGTTGTGTACTCATAAGACAGGGAAAGGCTAAATTACCTATTAATAAGCACAATGATTGCTGAGTTCCCAACAGATTTCACTGTCGGGAACCTGAGCTGATCAAGCAATAGACCCAGACTTCGAGTGGCCTCAATTGACAAATCTCCAACATTAAGCACAGGATGACCCACACGAAGCCAAGAAATATTGAATTGCACAGACTTCCCTACAAAGTAGATCAGCATGTCGTTTAAGCCAATACCATTTTTTCGAGCTGCACTGTATTCACAAATTCGAATAAAATTCCCTTGTATTTCAAAACAGAACATGATCTTAGCAAAAAAAATTCCCACAGAGCCTAAAATGCGAAGCAAAATCTTATTACCTTCAGGAGGGGGCTCTGACAAACCATTAGGATCAGGTGTGTAGAGAAGAATAACAGCTTCAACGAACTTCAGTGCCAGCAACTTCGTCCCACCAATTCCCGGCTAGTATCCACGCCATCACAATGAATTAGAACATGCATAACGTACAGTTCTATGTTATCAGATGATCAATGTTTACCTGGAAAGCCATTGAGTATACTTGTTCCTTGAAGTTTAACATCCATTCCCATGATGACTCAAGTGAACTGTCCAACTCACTTGAATGTAGACCCTGAGCAAGAAAAACACATGCAAAAAGCAGCAATGAGGTTGATGAAGAAAAATTGTATGCTTTTGGACACACCACATATGACCATTGCTAGGAATTTTATATTAGTCCAGACACCCTTCCACCCCCCCCCCCTCCCCCCCCCCCCAAAAAATGATATTGTGGAGAACAATTTCATTCTGCACATTTATCTTTCACCATATTTAATTCAAAGAAACTAAGGCAAGTTAAAAAAGTTGCGAAGAGGCCTCCTCAAGGGTTGCTGGTAGAACTAAAGAGTTAGAATCTCCAAGAACCTACCAAAGTGTACTTCAGATGTAATTCCTTTCCAATTTTATGACTTCATAACAAGATCTGAAACAGTGTAAAAAATGTACAGAAGCACGTAACCAGATGAAAATGGATAGAAGGTTAGCATGAGGTACAAACAATCCTCGGCAATTTGTTTAACTAATTCTCCAATTTTGTCACTAATCATGGATATCACTAGCGGCATGAAAATTAGCATTATCAGATAAATTATAAGTAGAACAAAGTCAAAGAAGATGGAAAAGAAATCGAATTTCTCAGATGACAGATTTAATAACCTGAATTGCAACTTTTTCAAGAGTTGAACGAAACAAATCAATCCCACTAGTGATGGCTTGTCGTGCAACAGCTGGTGTAGCATCGCCCAGGACAGTAATCATCACAGGTACAATTTCAGGTATGAAATCTATATGCTTCAATCCAATTTCACCTACCATCCTACATATTGAAGGATCGAAAACAGGATAAGCTTTAACATTGAGGATTCAATTCGGTTGTCACCAAGGCTATTAGAATTATACTAAAAGTTCCCATCCACAAACGAAGGGCCGTGACATAACAGTAGGCGGTTCTTATTCTTACCATCAGTAAGCTTATTTTAGCTATTTTAAATGATTATCCACTGAAACTGCAAATGAGTGATCTCCCATTCCTCAGTAATTAGTTCTCTGATTTAATTTCATTTTCAGTAAACAAAAATTTGATTTCTAAATATTTAAGTGAGAGAGAGAGAGAGATAACAGAAACTTCATAATGAAAATGAGAATAACGAAATTAAGTGTAGCTGGAATAAAGTAGCCAGGGTTTTGTCCGAGCGTACTCGGCGACAAGCTTGCGAACTGGACTGAACTGATCCGACTGGAGGTCGAGCAGGGGAGAGAGGAACTCAGCAAGCAAGGCAGGGTCATCTTGGAGAAAATCTTGCTTTAACTGGCGCAAGGATTCAAGCTTCGTCGGTATATCCGAGGCCGACTTGGCCGAGTTTATTAGACTTGCGACCCTTTCCCTCGCGTTCGTGGCCATCGTCATTGCCACCATTGCAGAAAAAAACCCTAATTAGAGAATAAGATCATGAATTGTGCCTGCGTAGGGTTTAAGAGGGGGTAGAAAGATTTGAAATGCGGTTTTCACTCGATGAGCACAGGACGAGCTTGTCCTCAGTTCCCTCTGCAATGTACGGTTTGGATCCGGACCTTTTTCAGGTCCGTACCATAGTCACGCAAGCGGTGTATTTGTACATTAGCTAATTTAGCTGAACTAAATTGGGCTCGTTGCATAAAGGTCCAGCGGGTGAGGAAAACATTAAGGGCCAAATTAGCAGGAAGCGACCCAAACAGCTCCACCTCCCCATATTGGGCCTTTTTTTCGTTTTTTTTTTGTACATAAAATAGTGGGCCAATTTGTTATGACAATTTTCCATTTCTATGGTTTAAGGGGCGGTTCGTTTATGCAGTATTCTCAGGATTTTTTTGTATTCTCACAACACAAAAATCCTACAACCAAACATCATTTCTAACTTCATATAAAAATAACTACAACACGCATACCAATAAAGTTAACATCACCTAAAAATTCTCAAAACACAAAAAATCATCACAACACACCTAACCGAACACACTCTAAATCCGCAGTCATAGTTGATGATTGGTTCAAAAATCAGATATAAGAGTTAAATTATTTATTTTCTTGATATTATATCGAGATAGTTGTGACCTATTAAATTCTTAGTTAGATGAAGGTTATTATAATCTAGCACATCGTAAATTTCTGGAATAATCTCGTCAAGTGCCAAATGGGCAAGGCACTATAGTATTTTCTAGTATTCGTATGCTGAAATTTTAGGTGGTAAAAATGTAAAGATACAAGAGTAAAGTGAAAAAAGTGAAAATACATGTGATTTGAATGAAATTTTTATATTTATTATAATAAAAATTGGATGATTTTTTTTATCAGGAGCTATAGATTATTTTCTATTTATTTTATTAGACCAAAATTGAATACATTGAAAACACTTTTCATGGTTGTTTGCGTCCTAAAAAATAATTAGCAAAATGATTATTGTTTTGTTTTTGTGAATAAAAGAAAATAATGGCCATTGATTTACTGTACTTCCCCAATCCGTCTTACGGTCTTAGTACACTTTCTACCTAGCTTTAATCTCTCTTTTTCTGACTTTGGTTATTTTAAATAAGGTTAAAGATAGTTCTAGTCCCTGAATTTTACACTATTTTTAAAAATAGTTTTCGAGTTTTCTCTTTAGTCACCAACAATCCTTGAATTTTTTTAATTTTATCAATATGGTCATTCCATTAACCTTAATTATAATCATCTAACGAGACTTACATGTAATACACGTAACGATAGGCACATGTCGGAATCTAATTAGTCTTGACATGTATTATCATTAAGTGACTAGACTAAAAACTAAGGGGAATTTTTCTCTTTTGACAAAACAGAAAACTTGAGAATCACTTTTTTAAAAGGGTGTAAAATCACGAAAATTGTCTTGTTAAGCCTTTATGAATTTTCTTAAAAGCAAAGGATGGCATATTTAGAAATAGAGAGAAAAAAACAAGGAGTTCTAACGCAAATCCAATAACAAGTTAATTCAAGATATGTGTGCGCCTGTTTGTGTGAGTAGGGCTGCACAACAAGAATTGATCGAAATTTGGTCAGACCGAATTTCCAGTTATGCCTAAATTAAAGGACCAGATCGGACCACTTATAAAGTGGTACATACAAGTGTTTTTTTTTTTAAAAAGGTAAGATTTTGCAACTAGAGTCGAACTTCAGATCAAAGGGTAAAAGGGGGATGACCACTGAGCCATGCTCGTCTTTGACGATATCTATACGGTTGATTTTATTTAAATCATCAATAGTTTTATTATAAGAAAAAAATATAGGATTTTGCAACGGTAAGAGTTGAACTCCAGATCTGAGGATTGTAAGGGGATGACCACTGGGATAAGCTTTGTGCCTGTTGAATTTTATGTGGTTGATTTTATTTAAATAATCAACAGTTTTATTTCAAAAAATGAGGCTACACGAGGATTTGAATCTGAGCGCTTAAGGAAAGAAACTTGTAAATTAACCGCTGAGGTGTTTCACGATTGACATGACACTTAAGATAAAATATTTAGCTTTGTATTAAAAAAATTTAAAAATATATTTAAAATTAGGTTCGATCCTGTCCAGATCGTTTTTCAAATACCCTGGACCGGACCAGATATAACTGGTTTTACAAATCCAGTCTGATTTTGTGGTCCGGTCCTATCTGTAGTCCAGTTCTGTGAGGCCCTATGTGTGAGAGCGAGAGACTGGAGAGAGTAACAGAAGCTATGTTTGTTACCCAAAATTTTACATTTACTAAATTTTTAACACAATAAAAAATTACAATATAATATTTCTCTCCCCATCACATAATTACTTTTCACTATAATAAATATTAAAAATCATCTCTCTTCACTTTTTTACCAAATCCAATACATTAAAATTTTAACATCTACAAAATTTTATCATTCGAACACGACCTGGCCGCTTATCCACATTCACTTCGAAGAAGCGTGAGAAGCAACCTAAGCCACCCCTCCCAACAACCCAAAGAAGATCGACGCTTCAAGTGAAGGCACTCTCCGGCAACGCGCTGCAGCTCATACAGTCGGGAGCGGCCAGTTCCATAGTGCCGAAGGACGCGGCGGCAGCCATGAATTCGGAGGGCCTCACACTCCTCGACATTAGACCCCAGTGGGAGAGAGAGAAAGCACGCGTGACAGGACAACGACTCCAGTCCCATCACTTTTCTGAAGAAGTGGGTGCATTTTGGCTACAGCGGGCTGTGGACTGGCCAATATTTCACTACCTTGAATCCAGATTTTCTCCTGGAAGTAGAGAAGGCTGCTCCTGACAAGGATTCTAAGCTCCTTGTTGCTTGCGGTGAAGGTCTAAGGTCAGTTTTTCATATATGTTCATCAAGGTTGCTTATGGATGAAATCATGAAAACGAAATGCACTTAAATATACAGCCGGCCAAGAAAGCACCTGCTTGATTCTTTTTAGTTACCAAATTTTCGTTGGTTTTGTCACGGTTACTTCAGGTCTTTGATGGCAACTACAAGGCTCTATTACGGAGGATACAAGAACTTGGGTTGGTTGACTGGGGGATTCAATCGTGCAGGAGATGATGATTTTCCAGCAGTAGAAGGCACTGAAAAGTTGCAGTATGCAACAATAGGGGGTGCGTCCTACTATTTCCTTCAATTGCTCAATTTCTTAGAAGCTGTGGGAAAGAGTAATAGACCTTTTGATGATGCTATAAATTTGGGTTCAGCTTTTTGTTATATTCAAGAAGCTGCAGGCAATCAATCATGTTCGTCTTTAAGCAAACGGACAAGAAATTTATAAGACGAAAGAACTGTAAAGGCGAAGGGGGATTGAAAGAAAGCATGATGAATTTGTAGCATGGTTGGTTGCTTGAATAGGGGCTCAATAGAGTAGTCACCGGTTAAGAATTGGATTAAAAATGAAAACATTCGAATTACATTGACTATAATGCGCATTTCTAGCATTCCTATACCAAGAATCTGTATCGCATTGTGGAAAGTCCACGGGGAAAAAACATGAGACATGGTCATTCCACTTTCAATTACTACCTGATGCCCGAGCTACAATTTACTTTTTGAATGCTAATGATCAGCATCAAAACAATGGTGTAGACAATTAGGCCTCTGCGACTTTCAGTTATTGCCTTGCCTGTCAAAGAAGAAGAAACTATTTCGCCTAAACCGTAAAAATTTTTCTCACCTTCTTCATGTTTCTACGACAGATCGGGCAAGTGCCATCTGCCTCTGCTATCCTGCAAGGATTAAAATGAATCAAATCAGAAAACTGGAATCTCGATTGCCCTTGTAATATTTCAAGACAGGTCCACAGAAGTACAATCTGTACAATAAGATTGAAACAAACTCACTTGCAAATTGGAAGAAGACAAATTTTTTAATTTTTTATAAGTAAGTTAAACTTTATTAAAGAAAAAGCGAATTGACAGTACAAGAGATTATACTGACAACAGCTAGAGCATACAAGCTAAAAAATTTAGAAAATCTGGAAAACCCACAAAAGGACATCCTAAAACCAAATTAGCCCACAGGAAAAGAGAATGCAACATAGATTCTAATGGAAGAAGACAAACTTTCCACATGCTTAAGCTAGCAAATAAGAGATAAACTGCTTAATAAGATTCTAACAGGTTATATTTATAACTTTACCCTCTAGCACTCGAAGATTATGTATGTTCAAACAAAGGATGGATAGTTGCAAGCCCTTTTCTCTTCTGTGCAAGTGGAGTTGAAAAATTATCTCTGTTGGTCTTTTTCCTCTAATGAGGAAATCTATTATGTCAGTCATGTCTGAACCATCCACCCCAATATAAAATGAAAGAGGGGACAGAAAACCAAGGAAAGAAAACAACGTTGAGATGCAAGTTTCAGCAATTAAAAGACAAAAAGGACAATGATTTTTAGTCGACATTTATTCCTATCAAACTTTGGGTTCAAGAAGATGTTGGCTTGTGGAGAATCAAGTACCAAACTAACATCATCAGCAGTAAATGCAACTTCGGGCATGTTTGTTTGCCCAACAATTTGAGCCCCCAAAAATTCCAATCAAACTAACATATTTCAAAATTTTCAACTTTTACACATACTTTTCAAACTTTTCACAAACCCCAAAAAACTTCAACATTCAAAAGATTCCCAAAATTTTGGGAATATTCCCCTAAATTTTGGTAAACAAACATCCCCCTTCAATTCCGACCAACTGATCTTTAATCTATATTACGATCATCGTTAAGCAATGCAATTAAGTTTCCTCGATAAGTAGGTTATGTTGGACCTTGCTTCATTAGCCAATTATCCTCCAAGAATACAAAGAGGCCAAAAATGTTTTCAGCAACAGTATATTCTTGAAGTAGCTTGTCGAAGTAGTCTCCAACTCAGGTTCAGGCAGGGTCCTAATAGGCAACAAGGCAGGCAAGTCCTAATATCGTTATTTGCAAACCTATACTTGTTGCAGGGATAGGGCAGCAGCAAATTTGTTGCTATTGGACGTTGGACCACATGGCAAAAGCAGGATAATCTCAAATTGTACCCATCAAAAGGACCACAAAAACGTTTAGAGAGGATGGAGAGTAGTTACCTAGTTCCACATGCAAAACAAGCCACACAGTGCCCGCATGGAAGGAAAAAGCAGTCCCTAGGAGCATCAAAGCAAATTGCACAAAGACGTCGGGTATTGTTGCTGGTTTCGCCATCTCCTAGTGACTTCCCTTCAGGCACACTCAATGCAAGCAAGTCTTCAATATCATCCTCATCATGTGATACAGAATCATACGATGAACCCCAACTCGAGAGATCATCATCTTTGTATGAAAGCAGAGGGGCTCTTTCAGATCCCACCTCCCCATACTGCACATCTCTTGTGACTTCACGAATGCATTGGAACCGATTTAAGTAGTTGAAGGCTAAGAACATGAGCACAGTCATTCCCCCTACAAGCAGAAATATTTAGGTACAACAATTATACAAAGAGACTCCTTTCAAGGAAGCAATAAGAAAGCATACCTATTCCAACAATATATGTGGCCCATCTTGGTCCATAGGACAGTTTGATGTACCACTCATCACTGGTTTTTCCCTGAAGCAACCATAGAAGATCTGAATAAGTGTATCATTTTGGAAATTTTGAAACTACTGAATTCAAACGATCTTCAGTACAGTGGTGAGGGCAAGAAGGTATTTCACCAATGTATCGAGTGCGAAACAAAGTGGTATAATTTAACAGTTTTCACAAATCACGCGAATCAATGGTTTTAACAACCTAAGCGCACCTCTGGCACAAGGTTTTGACGAATGAACCATACAGATTGTTAGTATAAAGTTGGATTTACTATGCTAAAGGTCCTTTATTGGGTCTTTCTTTTGGGCAAGTAATTCTGTCTATTTCACGACTAACACAGTACTTTAGAATCAAGTTGGTCACCAATTAAACTGCAATCTTACCTGTTCAGTACTGGGAGAGGTTAAGACACCGGCATTTCCATTGGGAAACAAAATGTCCAAACCGCACAAGCCATCAGTGAAAGTACACTTGTAATAAGCTTCTGTCGTGTTGTACAAAATTGCCCTTACTCTGATGTTTAACTTCACCTGTTTGGAGTAGAGACTAATCCAAGTTATTAGTGTAAATGGCTGGGGAAGAAACATCAAAACTACTAAAATATTCATAATCAAAGATAATAAGCCTCCTTCATGCCCTTAAGCTCCATTAAAACTGCTACCATTGCATTCTTGCAGCCGTGATATCCCATCAAAAGTTGGAACTTGCCAAATTTGCAGCTCCCAGATAACAGGAATTCTATGACTCCCATCAATGAATTACTTATCTTATGGCAGCAAATACAAAGTGTTTGGACAAAATAGTTTCTCACACTTGGATGGCAAAGTGCAACTAACTAAATGTCCACCAATCAACCTAATGTATAGGTTATAGAGAAATGTAATCTTTTCAAATGTGAATTATTATTTCGATTGAGAAAGGAAAGATTTTAATAAATTAAAACGTAAACAGAATGTCAGGGAACAGTAAAAAACTGGAAATGTTGTCTCAAGTTTAGTGTGCCTTAGATTTAAGTGGGTTGGGAACAAAGGGCTCCATCAAGAGGCATCCAACCTATCTTATCAATAATAACTAAACTAGTTACTCAAGCCTTACATGATTCAGCTCCAAACTATTACATTAGAAGAGAGCAAGAGAATAACATCACGTTTAAAATATCCACACAGAAATTGGTTTGCTTATCAACCAAAGGCAAATGAATCGGCGCATTCGTGTAGAGCGACAACTAATAACTGGAAAGGTAGGTCCAATTCTGTGGTGTGAACCGTGATTGTAAAAGCAATCCTAGCAACTAATTGTCTAAAATATTCTTATATTCGTTTCATATTGCACAGAAAATAACTTTACACGGTTCAAAATGGTTCTCCCACAAAATGGGTAATATGTTACTTCTGTTTGGGCTCGCTTAACTTAGCAAAATAGATCACAATGACCCAACCTACCCAGTTGTTGTCTTATTTAAATCAAACAAGAGTATGCAATCCTAATCTGCCATACAATGAGAGTTGGAGTCTAAAAAGGTTCCAAAACAGAGTTAGACAAGTTATTTGATTTCATTCTTCAGTTAGGCCCCAATATCACCTCCAACAGAACAAGAAGGACAAGCAGCATAAAACAATCTCTTCATATAATAGTATAGAGTAAGGGATGGGTGGTGTTATTATCATAAAGGGTTCTGCAATTCATCCATTGGAGGCTAAACTCTTATCCAACAATTAAGTAAGAGTCAAAGAGTTAACATTTTTGTAAAATTACCTCCACTTCCTCTGTGTTTAAATTTCCCAATGCAACATAATAACTAGAAGACTGATATATGTCCTGTGTAATCATACCGCTTCCTGGTTAAGCAGAAGGTGCTAACATCAGTATAGGACTGAGAAAAACAAAACATAGACTCTTTCAAAGTTTCATCTCACCATGAATGAGGTTCCACGATAAGGTGGTATTAGGATATGTAGGTTCCTCAAGCCACTGAGCAAGGCCTTCACTCCCTGCAATGTGTTGGCTTCAGAATAATGTGGAGAACGAATGCACAGTTGCAATCAGTTTACAGAAATACAAGAAAACCCACAGGGAAATTCCACGCAGAATGTTATGAAAAGTTTGAAAAACAAATGCTGCAATTACAGTAGGCCTTATGATAGGTTAAATGTGGCTTCAGCGTGAAAGTTGATAACCAAACATCACTCCATTTTAGGGCTCCACAAAAGAGAGGGGAGAGGGTACGCATGAGGTCCATTGGAAAAATGAAGGAAGCAGAATCGATCACCAAAATGATAGCGTGGAATTTGCTATACAACTATATCAAAAGGTTGTTATTGATTACTATGATATCAATCTTTTCCTTTAATGGTTCCATTCCTGGTAGCAACTGCACTCAAACTCGCATACACAATAAACAGCGATATTCCCCTAACATTAAAGGTGAGAGACAATACTACAACGTTGAAACAACTAAGGAAATTTATCAGAAAGCCAACAACATGAAAATTTTCTAGATCAAAACTTTACCGTCGGCAATTATGAGGAAAATAGAGGAGCTCGGGGAGTTGACGCTATATGATATATTTATTTGAGACCCCTCATTTAGGAAATATATCCACTCCTGCATAGGAAGAGAATAATTAAGTCCACTTCATCAACAGAACATCTTGCGGTCCAATAACAAAATATGAAGTTAGAGGTGAACTTTCTGAAAGCATTCTTACCTGATGAGAATCAACTTGAACTGAGACATTACGAGTTTCAGACCAAGTGGTGACAGTATCAAGAGGTGGAGTGACATAGAACCCATATAACATAATCCCGGGGCCCGACACATTTAATTCTTCCACCTATTACAAAACCAATCAAGCTTACCACACATCACCAAGACAAAATAAAAGAACATGTTAGAAGGAAAGAGAGGAGAAAAAGTATAATAAGGGGCAAATTACCTTTAAGTACTGCACAAAAATGGGGTTAGGTTGCAGAAGAAGAGAACAATTAGGGCCGAGTCGTAAACTCACAGATCCATAAACTCCCAGGATCAGAGTCATCGATACTGTAACATACACAAATTAACCAAATTATTCAGCTTATAACCACAGACAAAGTGGAATTGGTTAACTACTGAAAACATGCTCTAATTATCAGTCTAACCCTCCCAAGTATCGAGGGACTCAGAAAGTTGGAAGACAAGGAAGAGACACAAACCGAAGAACCAGAAGGTGAGGAGGACGATGACGCAGGACCACGTGTCGTCCCTAATAACCGACGATGCGTCATCGAAAGGCGATGGATTATGAGTTTCTCGGTAAGGAATACCGATTGGGTGATGGTCTAGCTCCCGATGTCGAAATTGATGTTGGTCGCGGTAATCTCCCTCTTCGCGAACTTGTGACGAGCTCGAAGACGACGCCGCAGCGCCCGAAGACTCCCTATGAATCACCGAAGCGGAAGCAGGAGAAAAAGAAGAAGAAGAGGAAGAGGGAGCTGTACTCGAACGCTGATCCGCTTCTGCCATTCTAGAGGGAGGAAGAGAGTAACATACAGTAAATGAGAAATTCAGACCAATAAAATAAATCTGAGGGAAATTGAAACCCTAACACTAACCCCTAGGGATGGAGGGAAAAGATGTGGCACCTTGGCATCGCAGACGAGAAAGGTCCATGGAGCGAGAGAGACAGACAGGGAGAGAGAAGCTGAAAATTACACCAATCGGTCGTCGTCGTCTTTGTAGGAATGGTAGTTGGGAAGAGGGCGGTTATTGGGAATTGGAGGTTGGTGTAGTGGGTGTGCTTCTCTGCGGGTCGGTCTTGGACACTGTATCAAGGTATACCAATAGGAAGTCACTATCTTGGCGCCGACCTCGCCATTTCAGATATCGAAATGCCAAATCGTCCAATATGTTCGAATTCAATAGGCTTGTTTAAAAGCTAGCGATATATTCGTTTTTCAAACTTTTTTAAGGATTATGTATCTTTTAGGTTGAAAATTTTGGATATTGTGGTTTGAGAAATATTATAAATTAAATATATGTTATTGGAGTTGGTAAAAAAATAAAGAGAGAAGATTTTTTAAAAATATTATAATAATAAAAAATTATGTGGTAAAATTTTTATTCGTAAATTTAAAATTTTGAGCCCAACTTATTGGGGCTCAAACATGCCCTAAGTATATTTACAAAACTACTACCGAACATATTCAGAATTAAAACACAAATACCAATACATTTTACACAATCTTCAACAATTTTTTAATTTTTTATTCAACATAAATTTTCTCTCTCTATATTTTTTCACATAATTCCAATATTTTTTTATTAAATAATTACATCAAATCATTTCTCTCTCCACTTTACACAAACATCAATAAAATACTATTCAACATAAATATTCACAACTTTTCTAAAATCTTACATTTTTACGTAACCTAGAATAGTACATGATTTGATATGAAACATAAAAAATAGTTGATAAACACAAATCTTTTTAGTTAGTTAGGTCTCTGCGTGGTGAAACTCTGACCTTCCTTCTCGGAATGTCTCTGGAACGTTGTACCATAATCGTAAAGAATCTGCAAATACCAAACAGTCTATAGGCTTTTTCTTTCGGTTTCGCTTTTCTCCTTTTCTTTCTAATATAGGAGATTTGTGAAAATAAGAAAAAAAATTATAAAAAATTCTTGATGCCATCTATAAAATTATGAAATATATTATTTTATTAAGATACATTTTTGTATGAAGAACATATTCTAAATAAGCACCTACAAATTATCATCAGTTTTACATTTTACACCTTAAATTATCAATTTTGACATATTGCACTTTTTAACTATTAATTTTATACATTTTTTTTACCATTTGTCAAATTTTTAGACTAAAATAACAATAATATTCTTGACCTACTTTATATATATTGAAGATATTGTTATAAATTTATTAATTTTTTGAATATATTATTATCTTACAAAGTGTTTAACATTAATAGTTAGAATGCATAATGTGTCAAAATTAATAATTTAAATTGTTATATATTACAGAAGTAATAATTAATGAGTGAAAAATATATTTATCCTTTTAATTAATGTTATTACTCGCTGGTGACAAATTTTTAAAAGAATATCTTTATAATAAAATGGCCGAAAAAAGATTAAAAAAAAAAGAAAAAAAAAAAAGAAAGGCAAACGACAGTACGATGAAGGTCAAACTGTATGCGACATCTCTGCAGCATGGACAACAAGAGTGCACCGACGACTACTAGAGATAATATTAAAGAAACGGACCAAACGACCAACTTCAATCCCACACTGGAAAGTAGTAAAATAATTTGGACAACTGGAGTGCACATGAACGGAAGGTCGTCAGAGCCTCTGTTAGAGAAGACAGTCCAAGAACGGGGGCAAAATTGGGCTGGTCTGAAAGCGGGGTCTGGATGCGATGGACTGGGAGGGTTGGGAGGCCATCATCAAGACTGAACCCTTGAACATGCGAAGGGCTTTGGATGGCTTCCGTACTGATAATCAAACATCGTTTTTCTCGTACCAAATAGTGAATGCCCAGTAACAAGAATAGCCATATATGCTCTCCCTATTTAGTAACAAGAATAGCCATATATTTTTTTTTTATTAAAATATGTTAGGATTCTACTACTTTAAAATTGAATATAACCTCGATTAATGAATCTCGCAATTTGATTTTATTCTCTCGAGTTCTGTCAAAGTAGTGAGAATTGAGGGGTGATATTAAAATGTTGTTAGCAATAAACTGTTATACCCTCTAAACATAGATATAAAAGACAATACACAACAAATGAAGGAGAGTTTTTCAAATCCCCTCCTCAAATTTAAGATGAAAAGCTTGGGTGTTGGAACAGATGGTCAGGTTGATTGTCTGAGCCTCTGAGGAAATGAGAGGTGACATGTTCTGTGGACACGGGACGCACAAAGGAGCCAACAAGCAGTTTCTACTACATGTCTCGCAAACAATGGAAAACAAAAAACTCCACTCGTCTCGCCTTGACAGGCTGTTTCATTGTTTATACCCGACAGAATGTCCATTTTCCATTACAACCCAGACCACCTCCTCTCACCACCTTCGCTGCTCCTCGTCATTACATCATTTGACCAATGCTGATAACGTAATTTGGGTATCACACTTCAAACCCAGCCTATTTGCCCTCCCCAAGAAACCACCTCATCGGAGCTCAAACCTTTCCTTTCCTTTCCTCTTTCTCGCTCTCGATTTTCCGGGGAAAATAAAAAAGTCTAGGGGTATGTTCGTTTTCACCATTTTTTCAGGATTCTAAGTATATTCACAATTCTACCACCGAACATATTCAGAATTCAAACACAAAAACCAATACATTTTACACAATCTAACAACTTTTTAATTTTTTATTCAACATAAATTTTCTCTCTCTATACTTTTTCACATAACTTCAATATTTTTTTATTAAACAATTACATCAAATCATTTATCTCTCCACTTTACACAAATACCAATAAAACACTATTCAACATAAAAATTCACAACTTCTATAAAATCCTACAATTTTTCTCAAAAGGAAAGAGCACCTAGATCTTCAAAGTCACGTTAAGCAAATTCAAAAGCCCTAATTTGTCAATCTCTACCTGTGTATCTCCCGCTCGATCTCTTCGATTCGTTTGGGTTCAATTTGGGAGGTGAATGCGATGGGCGATTTCAATCTCGCTCTCGTAATTGTAGCTATAGTTGTGTGCATCATCGTCTTCATCTTCAATGTGTACCTCCTCGTCAATTACCAGCATCCTGACGACGTTAACCAGGCATATTTCCCAAAATTCGTCGTCGTTGCGGGGCTCTCCGTCGCGGCGATTTCGATACTGATGTTACCGGCCGATGTGGCGAACCGGCAGGCGTGTCAGCACGCGATATACAATGGAGCGTGTAATCTCACTCTGCCAATGAAGGATCTGTGGCTGGCTATCTATATTGTCGATGCGGTGCTTGTTTTCTTCGTTATCCCCTTTGCCATGTTCTACTACGAAGGAGACCAGGACAAGTAGGTTTTCTCTTGGCGTTTTGAAAGATTTACAATATTCTCGTAATACTATTTATGTACTTCCAACAAATTTAGTAATTACGGATGGGTGTTTGGGTTTGGTCTCGGTCTTGATACGTCTGCAGGAGTGTTGGTAAGAGGATCAAAAGCGCGCTGCTGTGGGTAGGAATGACGGCGATCGTGTGCGGTCTGTTACTCGGCATTTTGTACGGTTAGTTCAGAACAAAAGCTGGCTGCGAATTTAATTTACATTCAACAATTATATCCAGCATTTTCATCGCTATTGTTCTCCTTTATGCTTCTAGCTTTGGTTGTTATTTAGCTCTAGTACCCTATTTGTTACTAGAACATTCATTTCTACTTTGGTTATAGGTTAATTTCCCATTATCTTTGTACGTGTACGTTGTTTCTATGCCTTTTCTTTTTCACTTGAAAAAGTTGGGTTAAAAGTGGCAACTTCTTTCTCTCTATACAGCGCGACTCTGAGTCAGGGATCATGGAGAGAGTCCATAGGATATTCCAGTATTTCAATATGTATTCATTTCCTAATTAGAGGGATTTCTTTTATTGTAGCGGATTACAAAGTTAGATTGAGCGGTGGTTGTTCATGTGTTTCTTCATAATATCACAAGCTATACAGTATTGATGTACCTTGCGGTTTGTATTTAAGCTCTCTAGAGCTTCACACTCCCTTTAGGACGAGAGGCTACTGTTATGAGTTATTGCTGGAGTTTCATGACAACTGGCTATAGGATAATGGTTTATGCAGTAAGTCTATCAATTTCTGTAAGATAGAATGGAGCCTGGTAATTCTTTCTTTGTCGTAGACTCAGCATTAACAAAATTTCTAAAATGGAAGAAAGTATCCATTGGAATAGCTATTTGAGTGAAACCAGTGAACCGCAAGATACTTACAATTAATTATACAAATCAAGGTTGAGTGTTGGCCTCAACGATATGGGAATATGTTCACAGACTTCTAGCTATTCAGATAGTTTATTCCTTGATAGATATTTGATCACATTTCATTGAGTCTTTGTAGCTTGTGTTTGACTATCTATTCCAATCCCAGCTGACTGTCAATTTTGTCCTCTGATGATGATATTTAGGGCTGATTGGGAAAGTGGACTTCACTATTATGCACCTTTCGTCATCCACAACTCCCTTCCCTAGTACGTGGGACTTCTCTAGTAGTCAACCATGTATTGGAAGCACGCACCAGGTAAATTCCATTGACCAGCTTCCTGCAGATTTAATTGGTCCTATTATTTTGATATACTATTTTCTGCCACTTATTGTTAAGCATTTCACATTATGATATTCTGTATTGCTTCACAGTGAAGTTCATTAATCTCTTCCTCATTCTGTTGCATTTTCTTTCTCTCTCTCATCCAACCCGTCACAGTGCTCTGCATATACTGCAAGTGCTTCTTCAGAGAAAACATGGACTATGCAGACTACGTTTCCAGAATATGTTGTCGCTCTCACTACCATTGTCGGATCTGTACTTTTTGCTGTAAGCTCATTCCTGAAAACTTTGAACTCTTCACTTTATATTGCTCTCTTTTATTAGACTTTGGTGTAGTTTTAAAGTTGACACTGCCCATGTTGAGCCATGATTAGCTTAGAGGTGAGTCTGATGTTTAATCATGTGTGAGTATATCATTAAGGGGCTGAAGATTTATCTGCAAGTATTATTATCTTATTAATGTTCCCTACAACAAAGTGTACCAAATATGATTAAATTTGCCTGTTTTAGAGCTAGATCATTTGTTTTCTGTCCTTCTGCTTACCAATGGTTAGAATATTTACTCTCTTTCTATATATGCAGATATTTGGAGGTGTTGGAATCGCTTGTCTGCCATTGGGACTCATATTTTCATTCATCAGGCGTCCAAAGGCTGTTATTACTCGCTCGCAGTATATCAAGGTGCTTCTTGATAGTGCATCAAAAGCAACTCGATGTGCCTGCTCGTTTCTTTTGCTTATAAAGTTCTGCATAATGGTCACTCATTTATGGGTTGCTTATGGATATACCTTTTAGGAAGCAACTGAACTAGGTAAAAGAGCAAGAGAATTGAAGAAAGCAACTGATGCACTCCATCAAGAAGAAAGAAGTGGTTCTAAGGGTCGAAAGTGGCGTAAAAATGTGAAGGCTGTGGAAAAGGTAGATGTTTACCTTTTTGCACTCTGTTTCACACTTGGCATCAAGTTTATATAGGCACGAAGTACCCCTAGTTTGTTTGGATCCTAAGAATTCCATGCTTTGGGTGTGATGTTTGAGGAATGTTTTTGGTATTGTTACGTATATTGTGTTTGGAAATCTACAGGAGGTTCTCCAGTTGGAAGAAGATGTGAAGCTTCTAGAGGAGATGTACCCTCAAGGAGAAAAGGTGATGATTGTTAGTTATGTGATCTTATGCTTTTGATTTCCTCCCCCTGTTCGTAATTTATGTCTTGGATACAGGCTGAGACTTCTTGGGCTTTGACTGTTCTTGGATACTTGGCTAAACTTGTGCTGGGAGTTTTAGGGTAAGTATTCATATTAGATGTTTTATTAATATTATGGAAAGAATGGTACTATGTTTCTCTTCTACTTGAGGAACTGCTGATTTTATTGAGGGGAAACCATTAATTGAATGCTTATGAATTTAATCATGAGCTCCTATTGATTGTTTTTTTACCTGGTAGAAAAACTTACCTAAAAATGCTCAGGCAATCCCGTATATTGTAGCCTCTATTTATAGAAGGTGGATTTGAGACGATTGTTTCCAATTTATTATAGATCCCCATTCTTTATTATTTATTTTGGATTTATTATGCACGATTTCCGAAGCTCATTCAGTATTCCGATTTGGATCATAGAAAGTTCTGGTCAACATAACGGTTCTTACTGCTTGTATCAGGTTGATTGTTTCAGTGGCTTGGGTTGCACATATCGTCATATATCTGTTGATTGACCCCCCTCTTTCTCCTTTTCTGAATGAGGTTTTCATCAAGTTGGATGGTGTCTGGGGTAAAATTTGGATTTTCTTTTCTTTGCAGATAACTTTTTACATTATTTTCAAATTTTAGTAATCATACTCTGCTACTTCCTCAGGTCTTCTGGGTACCGCCGCTTTTGCTTTCTTTTGCTTTTACCTTCTGCTTGCAGTGATTGCTGGGGCAATGATGCTTGGTCTGAGATTAGTTTTCATAACAATTCACCCGATGAAGTAATGGATTTGTGACAGTAGTAGATGGTTTTTATTCTATTCGTTTGTCACCAAATGCTGTCACTTCAGTGTTTGCTCATGTATTCCAATAATCTTTTCACAGGTGGGGAGCCACTCTTATGAACTCTTTCCTATTCAACGTTGCTCTTATTCTCCTTTGCTCCATCAGGTTAGCATCTTTGACCCCTTTCATCTTGGATATATAATGTACAACTCCTATTAAGTACTCCTAATGTAGGAGACAGTCAGGAAATGTTCAAGTTAATAATCCTTATTTAAAGCTGGTCTGATGATTTTCTTTGCACGAGCGATCCCTTTTATTGTTTTAAGTTCTTTCCGGTGTGTAGTGTGCCATGATGTAGCGTCTTGCTTTTAAGTCTATTCTTGGTATAACTGCTTTGAATCTGCATTTTCTGAAAGCTCCTTTAGCTCTTATGATTACATATCAATTTGAATGAATATTACGTTCGGAAAAGCTTTATGCAAATACTTCAGCAGCGTAAAATGGCTGAAGGCAGTGTTGTTACCATCATGTCAATGGAAAATCATTTTTATTTTGGTTTCTCCTATTGCAGTGTGATTCAGTTCTGCTCCACTGCATTTGCGTACTATGCTCAAGCAACTGCAGCACAGGAAATATTTGGCCACACGCTACAATCTCTTCGTGGAATTAAATACTTGTACAAGTGAGTTATGCGGTCTTTATGCACTGATTAATTCTGATTCGGCATGCATTTTACTTTTTTACTTTTTTACTGTTTTATGTGAATATTGATTTTTGTTTTGCAGGTACAATGTGTTTCAAATTACATTTGTGGCTCTTGCAGGATTGACCTTTGTGTATTATGCTGCCTTTGTAAGCTTCCTTCCGTGAAATTTTTGTTCTTACTTTCTGAAAGCATGTTTCATGCCTGAATCTGAGGGGTCTTATGGTGTTTCCTTCAAAATTTCAGGGATGGAGAAGAAAAAAACCAAGTGGCAGGTTCCAACTTTCCACTTAAGTTACACTGCCTAGAAGAGCACACACCACCTGCTGGCATCAGAATTCTCAGGTTTATTTTCTCTTTTGGGGAGATTTTTGCAATGGATGTATGGCCTAGTTATAGTTCTATTTTGAAAGGTCAGAGATGTTGGCAGATATCGTCCTGAGTTGATTCATTTCTGCTGTGAGTGCTGCGCGGTGAGTGCTGCTGATGGCGCTTTGTGTTCGTGTTTTCACCATTTGTATGTATCATTCCAGTGTTTGGCTTGTCTTATAAATTGGTTTGGGCATGCAAGTGAGATATCCTCTCACATGCAGACCCTTGTAATATAGCGTCATTGAGCACAAGTTGTAGGAGCATCCATTTTACGTTTGTTCCTTTTCCTTTCTTTGGTCATTATCTGGTGGCGCCGAGTATATTTACATTTTATTTAAAGAGGACTTGAAAACTTATTAGAAGAAACGCTTCTTTGACAATAAAAAAATGTAGAAAAGAAAGGAAGATGTCCTTGTGGTTTCCAGCTTCCCAGCCCCTGTTATATGTGTATCTTTCATTTTGGGGAATTCCAGACCTGTCTCCTTTTCCCTAAACCCCCCCCCCCCCCCCACCCACCCCACCAATGTCGCATTGGTTGTTGCTAAGCGTTAAAAAATATAGCTCAGCATTCCATGTTGATGTTTAAAGAGTTTGGGTGTATCGAAAGGGCTAGTTGCGTTTGCATTGTCTGATGGCAGCAGAGTTGTGATCATTACCGTTCTCTCTGTGGGTATAATCAATTAATGATCTGTTTCGAGTGTTGAAAGTGGAAGTTCAGATTCTGGTAATGGTGCTTCTAAAACCGCTTTCTAGACTCAATTCGATTGCTATAGTCGGCATTTTCAAGGGTAGGGGAGATCAGAGGATTTTTTACGTGGACTCGACCATAGTATTATCCTTGTGACTGGGGGAACCCTTTAGGAGGTTCCAAGGCAGGTTTGTAGAGAGCCAAGTTATGGGGTTATTTTAAGTGCGTAAAACGTGTGGTAAAGAAGTCGATGGGTATTCCTAGTTCGGAGTCTTCGGACCATGGAAACTGAGCTCTGTGACTTTCCGTACGTGAGTTCTACTACGAAGTCAACTCTGATGGTAAATGCTTTTGCCGATTAGTCAGAGATACGATTGCATTAACAAATATAGAGAAAGGAGACACTCAAAAAAGTGCAAGCCAACATCAACTTGTGACAAACAAACAAAAAGCTAGTTTGTGGTGAAATGTCTCCGCCATCGATAATGTCCAGCCAGTCTCGGTAATTAGCAGATTGCAAGAAGAGGGCTTCTGCACAATACTATAACTTACTATCTATACAGTCTGAAAATGATTCATTCGCTCCTTACTTATCTATTCCAATGGCATATTTCTGTGGACGCTGCTCTCGGAGCAGTTCAAAGTCGTTTTGCCATCAGGACTCACTAGATCGTAGGGTGAATCCTCTCCAAATTCAGCAGGCAATGACTTCCAGGGCAGACTTGGCTCCCAGTCTGCGTCCCTCAGGGCTTTCATGATTTCCTTTACTTACTATCTTGCTCCCCTCACATGATAAATGCATTCCATCTCTGGAGAAGGATCGTGGAGTTAAAAAGACATGGCGTATTAGTTTGAAGAAAGACGGTTCACAATTCCGAAAATTAATGTCTGCAACTCTGCATACGATCAGCTTCAATTGGGGAACAGAGTACCCCACGTGAAAAGCAAACTCACGTAAAGCAAGCAGTCAACCAATCATCCTTTTTCTGAATGGCATTCCATACATCAATGGCCTTCACGTCAATCTCCTTGCACAGCTCTAAACAGGCTTCTGAATATATGCGGCAGGATTCATTTGTCGGATCCATATCTCCCAATTTATCCCTGGTTTCAAGAAAAATATGAGCTATTAGAACCAAGCAACTTCTCCAATATGGAAGGACAGATAAAATGAAAAAGTCTTCAGTATCTATAAGCAGCTTAATTTTTCACGAATCTGTTCCTCGTTGACAGGAGGAGTACTAAGAAAGAGAAAGCGCGTGTTCTTCGACACTCTGCCAACCAGAACGATTTCGCATACAGAGTCAGGGAAGGGAAATCATGTTTGTTCGAAGGCATAGGAAAATAGACAAAGTATTCATACTACTCAAAAGTGGCAAAAAATATTTCACCAGCCCTGAAGCCTGAAGGATATATACCTTTAGATGCAGATCAATCTTCCTCATATTCTCAATGTACTCTGGGAGTGGGACATGAGGGCCTAGGCCAGATGGATGGGGTCGAATTGAATCATTTCCACCAAAATAGACAATCACCAATGAATGTTGTACCTCGGCACCCTAATATTATAACAAAACACATCAATATATAGCTACTAGAATCCCAAAAGAACTAAACTACATTCGATTTTTCTATTAGAATCCCAATTCAGTCGAAGGACAAACTTCAGCCCTTTGATGAGTCAGGTTTTACAGCATATGAACTATGGCCAGTTAAATCAGTACCTTCGGAAAAATTTGATCTATAACCTGTAGAGCACGTCTTGAATTCCAACCAGAGTATCCTCGCAACAGTATGTCTGTCTTTAAGAGTGACAAATCTGAATCAGTTTACTCCCTAATCAATAAAAGACATGAAAATCTAGGAGAAACAAAGATCTTGCCGTGGTAGGCTGTGAAAAAAAAAAACAAAAGAAGAAGATGGAAGTGAAAAGGGGTTTAGCCTGAAAAAGGGCATGCATAGATATATATATATAGTCACAAGGTTGAAGCCTAGAATAAGTCTATTGTAGATTTATTAATTTGATTGATTTAGTTTGATTCCTTTGTCCAGCAGTTCATCATTAATAGGATGTTCAGATCTACTTCTTCCACGAGTTTCCAGGGTGATGTTCGTTTTGAAGGTTTTTGTAGGATTTTGAGAATTTTGTGAATTTTTAGGTGATGATAAAGTTGTATTGGTGTTTGTGTAAATGTTGTTGAGGTGTAAAAAAGTAATGATGATGTTTAAAGTTATTTTTTTTTATTAATATTTGATTTTTTGAATGTAAAAAAAAAAGAAATGGTAAAAGTCGTTGGCGACAAACATGCTGCCATGCACAGTACGCATGGCAGCATGTCTGTCGCCTCCTTTTTGAGTATATTTCGTTAAAAAAAAAAATTGCTGCAAACGAGGAGCAGGCGATAGACAACTCACTGACACCCTGCAGGCGAAAATGGTGGCTTGAAAACGAGTTTTGCCGAACATGCTGCAGTCCAGGATTCGATTCCTGGTGTTTTTTACAAACCGAACATCGCCCAGGTCTTCTGGTTTCATTCCACCCATTCCAGGAATAGTTTGAAGAAGAATTCGAAATTCATGAAGTCAATTCCAACCTTCAGGATTGGAATATTCCTAAGGTACTCAGTAGTGAGATTTACTCCAAGTCAAGTTTCTCTCCTTTATCCTTTTTTGGTAATTATCATGTTAAAATGTAGAGCAGGTTTACGCTCTAAGTAAAACCCATGAAAAATGTCCCGATGTCCTGAAAAAACATAGGACATTTAACCTATAACTAATGTTCTGCATAACGAATAATCGTATCCCATGAATGATCCGAAGTCATAGCCTCACCATTCAAAAATTCAGACTCAGATAATAAGAAACAACTGGTTGAACAAAACAATTACACTAACCAGTATCTCCAGACCATAGGTAATCAGTTAGACAAGATTGAACTAAAGTTAAATGGTCCATCTCCTATCTCTAAGAAACCTTTACTCCAGTTGTCTAGTAAACCTATAGGTTTGAAAACCTATTTGTCTTATGTCACAACCCTTAGTAAAGTTACCCAGATGTTAAAAGATTTAGCAACCGCGAAATCTAAAACAACTGACAAAGCATCATTTAGTAAAATCTATTCGTCTCTCCAGATAGGAGCTCGCAATCAAGTTGAATCTGAATCAGCTTCAGATTCAGATCACCAGATTAGTGAGATTGAGAACCAGTTTAAACAGTTAGAAGTCAATAGGATAAAGAATTATCGTCCTAATCCTATGTCCCTTACCAAGAATTGGTATAGTAAACCAATTCTTGAAGGCAGATGGGAATGATGTCAGTAACATGACCATACATTAGCCACAGACGAAGAAACTATATTGGGAGTTGACTTGTGAACTTGTTATCGAAGTTCATGAACCAAGAATGAGAGAAAGCCTAATTTTGGTAAAGGAGGACTTTTGACCATACTTCAATATAATCATAATAATTGAAGCTGATTAGTTGACCAGAAAGTTCTTTCAAAATGGAGGGACGATAGCCTCATTCTTGACTAGAGAGGATTTTTACTATAAATAACTTATGAAAGACAATCTTCTTTTGAGTAGGATCAAACTTATCAATGATTGGTTCAATTCTGATTGATTCAGTCTAAAGGAGAATGACTTTGTAGAAACCGATTGACTTGTTGGGATGCTCTGGGACGAAGTGCCATCTGGGAGGCAAATAAGCTTGAAGTAGTTTACCATGTTGTACCCGGAGAAGGGCTTCTTGATCTTTTTAACTTGCAAAAACCGTCTTATTGAGCAGGTGACGGTGACAATGATCAATGTGAAAGACATTCTAGAGATGTGTTTTGACTATAAATTCCGAGGTATTCTTTGGAATATATAGAACTTTACTTTGTAGTTTTGACGGAGACTAGGCCGTATTTGGTAGTCTTAATGGAGACTGGGCCGGAGAAATAGTCTCAATGATTTCATAAGGATCATGAGGTTGACTTGCTGGTAAGGAAGCGAGGGCAGAATATCTGGGTTTACCATAATGACTTGTGAGGATGAGGGCGGATTATGGTCGAATAGAAGAAGGCCGAACGCTAGGACCTGGATGGGAAAGATTACCTAAAACCTAGAAACAATTTCTTGAAGAGGTTTGACCTGAAGAACCAAGTGTTGGATATATATATATATAATTACAAAAAATCCCCAACGAACTTACATGACGATCTCAAATACCTCATTGTACTCAAACTCGTGACAACTCACCCCCATGGATTATGTGGCATGTTGCAATTCACCTTTTGACCCAAATAAGTGAGTTTTTTGTCACACGTGCAGAGCACGTGACACCCATACCACGCGAAAAGACCAGATTGTCCCTCCAGTACAAAAAGACATCACCTGCAAACACATAAATCGTACAAAAAGACATCGATCTTCTCCGTAAAGTCTGAATCAAACAACAAAAAGAGTGTTAAAAGATATGAGCTACAAGTCTCAAAGAAATTGCTCGTATCCAGCCGGTCCCGAAAAATGGCATCGGTTGCGAGAAAGGGATTGCTCTAACTGGGTAATTCCCTGCCCTCTTTAATCAAGAGCTTCATTTAAGTCACCGGAACACCCAATAGTAATGATAACGAAACATAGGGTTTTCCTCTGCATAATGGAACATTGACTCAACAAGTCATTGCTCTAAAATATATGTATAATCTTGCCATTGAAGATGAAATCATTGATGAGACACTTCTCATCTGGAGCCCAGTAGTAAGCTCTCAACCTCACGACATTGGGGTGCTTGAATTTCCCAATGGCCTGCACCTCCATCACGAACTCCTTGTACCTTTACTGATCACCTCCCTCAACCTCACGACATTGGCGTCCTCAAGTTCAGAGTCGTCGTGTTTGAAGCCACTGACACACAGAAAACAAGCACATAACCATGTTTTATGGCAACTGCAGCTATTTGAACTGTTTGTCTTTTTTCAGTATATGTAAATGATTATTTCCACAAAACCGGTATTTCGCCGCTCAAATTATCCTTTCGGAGATCAAAATTAACTGTCACTGGCAAATTCCGGTGGGCACAATGCCGGAGAACTTGATTCTCATGAGAACCAGCCGCTACAACTGCTTGCGATTCTTCAGGGTCTTCGGGATTGATCCAGAGAGAGAATTGTTTGAGAGATCAAGGTTTTGGAGCCGGGGAAGGTTGCAAATCGAGGGAGGAAGAGAACCGGAGAGATTGTTACCGTAAAGGAACATGTTGTGCAGTGAGGTGGCGTTGCAGAGCTGGGAAGGTATGGAGCCGTAGAAATTGTTGGTGTGGAGGTTGAGTCACCTTAGATAAACCAGGTTTCCGAGATCGGACGAAATATACCCCCGGAAGATTTCTTCCGGCCATGGTGATCCCTACCCCTCAAGGGTCGGAGAACCCCGTGACGCTCATGCATGAAACGCCGGTCCATGGCCGATTTTAGGGAGAGCAAAGACAGGCCGTCTGGGGTGAGAGAGCAAGAGAATTTTACTAAGCTTTCGAAATAAATGACCAAGTAGAAGAAGACTACGACCGAGAAGAGGAGGTTATTGTATTTCATTATGGTCAAAACGCACCGCATCTTCAAGTGTGTTTATTGTTTAGTCAAATAGTTACAATACATGATTGGCAATATAATTTTTTCGCCTGGTCTAGGTGTCACGTGCTCTGCACGTGTGACAGAAAACATTCACTTTAACGTCAAATATGGGTCAGAAGGTGAATTATAACGTGTCACATAATTCATGGGGTGAGTTGTCATGAGTTCGAGTACAATGAGTATTTGAGATTGACATGTAAATTCATAGAGAATTTTTGTAATTAACCATATATATATATATATATATTCCTCCAATAATATCATCGACGTATACTCTAATACCATTTGCTCTTGCCCACAAAGAGAATACTAATTTGGGTCCACTAATCACACAATAAATAATTAAGCACAGTTTAAAGGAAAGATAACACGTTGCAGATCCTGTATGCCAGTAAAAATGCCCCCTCTTAAAATGAAATCAGGAGTGCCACACGTAGACTTGATAACAAATATTTTTAGGCAAATGTTATAGACTTACAGCACCCGGATGCAATCTAAAACAATATAAGACACTAAGAGGAAGAAAGAAGTACCTTACGTGAGTAGAGGTCAGCAAGAATAGCACCCCATCCTTCGTGTGCAAAACTAAACTGAACTATGGAAGAACCAAACAACACAAACTGAGGTCTTGTGGGTCCAACCATTCTCTCTTTGCTCTCTATTGCTCACTCTCCATGTGGAATTTATAGACCTCGATCGTCATGGGCATATGGTAATTCTAATGATTTTGTTTATGCTTGATTCTTGTCACTGCAAGGAAAGTGAGTTGGGGCCACGTTATTTGCGCCCACATTTTTTTTAACGTGGCGCAAGCCCGTTATTTGCCATGATTACGTCATTGTCGTCGCTATCTGTGTCTCTGACCACGAAAAGAAAATAACGTCACTGCGGCTCGTCGGCTTATGGTAATAAATTTCTATTTGCCACGCAAAATCGTAAAAATGACCACGTCATTTGGCGTCGCCAAAAAAGAACAAGAATAGCCACAATTATATGCTATTTTACTACGTTTTTTATGTGGAAATTGTAATATCCATTTCAGATTCGTCATCGTTTTTTATGGTCGTGGCCATAGCCCTCATACTCACATAATTTTACGGATGCGTGGCAAGAAATTCACATAATGCCACGTTTTTCTCTCTACATTTTTTTAGCGTGGCCTTAAACATCTTTCGCTACGTTTGTTACTCCGTCGTGGGTTTTTCCGATGAAAACATTTTGTGGCAATGCATCGTGGCCCAAGGTTCATTCGGAACCATTTGCCACGTTTTTTATGTAGCTGTTGCTGCATTTACTGGTGTAAACACTAGAAAATGATGTTTTCCAGCAACGGTGGAAAAGAAATACATTAAAAATTGAATATTTATGTTGATATATTTATCAATTAGCAGAAAAGTAAGTGCGCGTATATAAAAGAAAGGGCTTATAAAACATAAAGCATATATTATAAGAATCTCACTCCATGTACGGTATTATTTCAGGGCAGTTGTTGAGGATGTACCAACAGACTTTTCTAAATTCTCTGTCGTCCAACCGTTTTCTTTCCACTTTACCCAAAGGCCTAACAATGTCTGTAAAAACCGATATTCTTCTGGACCCACAATTATCATAAACTGATTAGTTGCTGTGTAAAACTTCTACATCGAACTCAACTTCTTTTAGATAAAGAGAACAGTAAGTCAGACATTCAAAAGCAAGGTAAGCCTGTGCAATTGAACCGTCAGGACGTGCTCTGTTTTTTACTGTTCTCGGCGCCCAAAGTGAGAGATACCTTGTCGGCTTGCCCAGCCCTTGGTGACCGGGCTCCTCTGCAATACCTAAGGTATTGCACGAGGAGCAATTCGTCCATTCCTAGCCTTTGGTTTCAAATGGAGGGTCAGAAATATGACACGTCGTCTATTTGGATGAAAATTTAAAAAACAAGTGAATTGTGCTGCTAACGGAGGAAACGAAGTTCTAACACTAACGCCACTTTTAGTTTTGTTTTCAACTTTTATTTATTTTTTTGTATTTTCTCTTTGTTAGTTCCTCCGTGTCCTACATTTTGGCTTGTTTTCCAAGCTTTCTATTTTGGCTTCAGAATCGGGTGAGAACAGTCTCTCTGGACCTGGTCCCTCTGCCTGAGGAAAAAAATCGGTGAAACTAGGAAGGATGAAGGGGTGCTGAACGCTGTGAAGAATCAAGGTCAACCCCAAGTAAGTTCCAGCCTCCTCTGTGAAGAATTTTAACTTAAACCTGTCCATATTTGCTTTATTTCAATAGCCTTTTGTCAACATTCCAGAGAATACGGTTAGTGAGGCGCTAAAAGTTCTCCTTGGTACTACAAGATTCATACATTTTATTATTTCCTTTTTTGGTTTGATAATAGAGTTATTGTTTTAAGTAGCTTCTTATATTCACTATTATCTGTATGCACTGCAGATGTAAAGAATCACCCAATTTTAATTCATCCCCTTCACAATCTTGTGTCCAAAAATCTGACTACCAAGCATCCAGTTCAGGACACGAGCATCCCCTTCTTCCTCTTGAATCCCTCTTTATACTTCCTCTTTCGTTTCTCTTGTCAGCTGCTCCATAAAGTTTATGCATAAATAACTTCACAATCCTTCACAAAAAAAAAGAGGAAAAACTTACAAGCCTTCCCATCCCCTTTTTCCTTTCCAAACCTTACATGTCATAACCCAGCTACAAAATTGGGTGTTAACCTAGAGTCACTCCATCAGCTGACCACAGTAAAACTCTGAAAAAATAGTGCAAACTGTAACACCCCCAAACAAAATACAGGAGATGCTAGCAATTAGCAAAGGTTCGGGCTTTAGACATAGGAACATTTTTTGTTTGTGTGCGGAGAGAAAGCAGTGAGTGTACAGATAAGGAAAAAGAAAAGAGTGTCAAAAAACAAAAACAGAAACACAAGGTGAGAAGAAACTGCGAAAAATTGAAACAGAAACAAAAATACAAGCTCCTCACTTGACTATATTTTGGCATAGTCACCTTGCTCACCCATACCCATTTTGGCTTATGCCGAGAGTTGGGAAGAAACTGTGAAAATTTGAAGAAGAAAAGCATAAACTCGGGATTATCCAAAAATTCTTCATCGAGAAAGTAGTTGATAAGTGAAGGAATTCCACTGGTAGATGCAAGGTGGCTCCAGCAAGAGATGCTCGACCCAGTGAGAAGGGCAGCAACTATAAGGAAAAAGAAAATGAAGAAGAAAAAAGAGGGATTTGGGAGGAGAAAGAAATTAGAGAACAAAAAAGAGCCGGCTGAGCCATGTCGGGTGAAGTCGAGCAGGAGCAAACTCTTTGGTCGGGAGGAGGAAGAAATTAGAGTTGCAGGTGAAGCTTTGGTTGGGATAGACATGGGACGAAGTAGACGAATAACAAAGTTTAAAAGAGGCGTTAGAGCTCCGTTTCTCCCGCTAGCAGCACTTTCACTTGTTTTTCAAATTTTCGCCCAAACAGACGACGTGTCAGACTTATGGCCCTCCATTTGAATCGAATGACTGGTAATGGACGAATTGCTCCTCGTGCAATACCCTAGGTATTGCAGAGGAGCCTGGTCCAGCCCTTGGGCGGGCTTGGCCCACCTGGGGCAAATACATTAAAAAAATTTCTTTAATTTTTTAAAACTAATGGGTAGCCTCACCAGGCGCCTCCATGTGGTTGAGTCTCTGTTTGGATGTAGATACTACCAAAAGAATAATAAAGAACCTGCAGGGTTATATTTTCCGAATGTTTCATGAATATTACTATTGTGACATTTAATTAACCAATACATTTGTAATGTTATGTGTTGTTTGAGAATATTCCTGTAAATATAAGAAATATGTTAGCACACAACAAGTGTATATTCTGTACACACAACAAGGGTATATCATGTCCACTCACGGTTGTTCTTATATCTTGTCCACTCAAAAAGAAAAAATTACTATAACCATACTGAATGAGCTAAAAATTAGAATACGAAAACTTTTCAAATTGATAAGAGTTCTAAAAGAAAATTCCTAAACCAAATGCTCCAAACTGAAAAGCCATAGAGTGAAGCTGGAGGTCACGTCATGTGATCGGGTTGCCTATCTAACCCATATTTAAATAAGTTTTTTTCTGAATTTGTTCACATATGTTATTGGTGGGTGTCTTCAATAAATTAGCATTTCTAACAGGTTTTTGGTCGCCACATGACGATGAAGAGAATTGCTTGATTTACCAAGCGATTGATTTCCGCGATGATAGCGACAGATCTAAGCTCAGAGATCTTCGAGAACTGCTTGATTTACTACGCGAAGAAGCACATCCCAAGCATTTCACGTTCGAATACTAGGAAGTCGTCGTCCTCTATAGCAAAGTCAGAGAGTGAATAAAGGGAAATCCTGTAAACTATAATCAGCAATCTTCAACTGGAGAAGAGCTCCTCGAGGTAGTCTTGGCAACCAGATTCCTGTTATTTCGTCTGAATTCTTTTTTTTTTTTTGCTAAAAAAAACCTCATCACATTAGGGAAAGAAGGACAAACAGTGCATATCACACATCCGGATATGCTCGGGGATTTGAGGAAAGGAAAACAAGCCTACACTACCAGAACTAGCAGCCCAAGAAGCTAACTTATGGGCAAGAACATTGCACTTCCGCGAAACCCAAGCAATCCTCCAATCTCTGAACTCAGCCAAACCACCACGAATTTTCTCCACCAGCGCAACAATAGGCCAACTAGAGGGTGTCCTCCAGGACCTCCTTGCAAAGAACAAGAGAATCGCTTTCAAACTCTACTCTAGTCCACTTCATTCTACGAGCAAGATCAGTAGCCTCCGCCAGAGCACAAGCCTCACCAATAAGAGGGTCCATAGTAGCAAATAGTTCCATGTATGCCATACAGAGGGAACTGTGAGAATCTCGAACCGAAATAGCTATGAATGACCCATTTGGACGAATAGCCACGTCCGAATTTAACTTCATCCAACCAACCTTAGGTGGTACCCACCGCGACATGACACCCATATGCATCTTCAACCAAGCCTGAGCATGTTCAGCAAACCTCATTCTAATAGACATAATCAGCATATCCGTATCCACACTTGCATTCTCATGGACAACTTTGTTGCGAAGGAACCACAAACAATCAAAGATAATATCAGCATTAAGGGCAAAGGCAGTCAACTTCCCTTTGCTCACATGAAGGACCCGGTCAGCATTCAAAATGGTATCAATAAGAGCTTCCACAGACGCCAAGTTCAACTCATCCATCGGGAAACCCCACGGAGACTCCCTCCAAGCTATGCAAGCAACACTGCAGCGAACAAGTAAATGGATGGTGTCCTCAGGAGCTTGGCGACAAAAAGGACATAAAAAGCTCTCCTCATCTTCACGACCCAGGATCCTAGCCAAAGACCCTTTGGTTTTTAAGGCCCCTGCTGCAACCTGCCAAAGAAGAAGCTTAAGCCTATCATGCAACCGTAACTTCCACAACCTTCCCCAAGAGTGTTCGTCCAAGAGCATTCTCACAGGAGCTCTTTGGAGTTGAGACCGAACCACCAGAGACTTCACTGAGAATAAACCACTCTTCTCCAAGGTCCACAACCACGAATCTACCAAATTAGATTGGGGAACTAGCATCAGCAAAATATCTTCAACAGATGTAGCTTCAAACAAGTCCTACAACAACTCCACATTCCACCGACCTTCGTGTACCAAGTCCTTAACCAGGGAAATAGAAGGGTCCAGGATAACACCTGCCTTCCAGCTAGGTTGAAATTTCACCCCCGTCGGAAGCCAAGGGTCTTCTCTCAATCTCACAGTGTTTCCATTCCTAGGCCAGCGGCATAGACCTAAGGAAAAGAGGGACCCAGCCTGCAGCAGACCCTTCCAAAAACTAGAGCAACTCCCTCCTTGCAAAGGAGTGAGGGGCGAGAGGTTGTGGTATTTGGCTTTAGCAATCCTCACCCATAACCTGTCCGGACTATGCAGACATTGCCAACCCAGTTTGGCCACCAAAGCAAGATTCACTTCATACATCTTACGAAACCCAATGCCTCCTTTCTCCTTCGGAAGACAAATGGAATCCCAAGCCTTCGGAGTAAAGTTGTGCTTCTTATGTGGAGAGAACCCCCACCAAAAGTCTTTCAACATTTTGTCTATATCCTCACACCACCCCTTGGGAAGGAGGAAAATAGACATACTATAGAGCGACATAGAAGAAGCAACGACTCGAATCAAAGTCGTTCGCCCTGCTAGGGAGAGAGTGCGCATTTTCCATCCTGCCACTTTGGAAAGAACCTTCTCTTTAACGTCCTCAAAGGCCTTCTTCTTCGATCTCCCCAGAAAGAGAGGCAAGCCAAGATATTTGCTTTCCAAGCCCATAATTTTAACTTGCATAATTCGGCACAAATCCTCAACAATGGCAGGATGAATATTTTTACTACAAAAGAGTGCAGATTTGGCCACATTAACTTTTTGACCAGAGATACGAGAGTAAGCATCGAGAGTATTAGCAACACAGTTGGCTTCTGGCGAATTAGCCCGACAGAAGATCAGGAGGTCATCAGCAAAAAGCAAGTGGGAAATAGAAGGCGCCGAACGAGCCACTTTAATCCTATGGAATCTGCCCGAGTCCTTCTCTTTAAGCAACATCCGTGAAAGCACTTCGGAACCCAAAATAAACAAGAATGGAGACAACGGGTCCCCCTGACGCAGTCCACAGGACGGATGGAAAAAGCCAAAAGGCGAACCATTGAGTAAAACAGAGTAAGAGACCGTGGTGATGCATTGCTCAATCCATCGCACCTAACGTTCATCAAAACCAAATCTTCGAAGGACCTTCAATAAAAACTTCCATTTCATCCGGTCATATGCCTTTTCCATATCCAACTTGAAAGCCACCAAACCTTTGCGACCTCTTTTAGCTTTCATTGAGTGCAACACCTCCTGGCCAATAATAGCATTGTCTTGGATAAGACCCCCCGACACAAAGGCCGGTTGAAAGGGCGAGATCAGCTTTGACATAAAACCTTTCAATCTCCCGGCCAATAGCTTGGATATCACTTTGTAAATAACGTTACAAAGACTAATCGGGCGGAATTGTTCAACTCTAGTAGGATGGTCCACCTTAGGAATAAGAGCTATGAAGCTGTGATTCATCTACTTCAACATGAACCCAGAGCGGAAGAAATGCTTGACCATTGCAATAATAGCCTCACCTACCATTCCCCAATAGTGCTGATAAAAAATAGCCGAAAATCCATCTGGTCCTGGTGCCTTCAGCGCACCCAATTGGAACATCGCACCTTTGATTTCTTCGGACGAGGGGATGGCACACAACACCTCATTATCTTCATAAGTGATAACGGGGTGGATAAGGTCCTCAAGGATACCACCGTCCTCCTCGACAGACGAAGAGAATAAAGTTGTAAAGTACTCCACGAACAAGTTGCCAACGTTCGACCGCTTCTGAACCCATTGCCCGGATCCATTTTTCAGCATCTCAATGTTGTTCCTTCGTCTTCTGATGATGGTTGATAGATGAAAGAATCTAGTGCTCAGATCAGACGTCGTCAACCAAGAAATACGAGATTTTTGCTTCCAAATGCATTCTTCCCTCTTCATAGCTTCCAGCAATTCCACTTGGAGACTCTTCTCGGCTTCCAAAGTTAAAGTTGTGGGGGTAAGGGCTTGAAGAGCATGAAGCCGAGCAGTGATAGATTTGATCTGAAGCTGAGCATTGCCAAACACGTGCCTATTCCAAAGACGCAGTGCAACCTTAGTTGACTTGATCCGAAGCATAAGACGAAAAGAAGCCTTTTAATTTACATGACAAAACAATGCGTTTTTTTTAATGATAATCTCACGTGGTGAATCTGTATGACATGTGGCGCTGGCGTGTTTATGCTGATGTTGCATGAGATTCCATTAAATGGATTGACAAAATATAGACGGAAGGACCTCATCGTCACACGAATATGAATTTAGTGACCGTAAAGTAAAAAAAATAAAATGTAATAACTAAATCGTTAGTGTAGTATAAACCTAGTGATAATATTATCAATTTCTCAAAATAATTGACCTCAATTTCTGTGAAGCATAGTTAAAAAAAAAAAGATCGATCGATTCGTTCTAATTCATTGATGTAATCTGGTATAAATTGATTTAATTTGGAATAAATATTGTAAGTAAAAAGAATAAATATTGGAAAAATATGGGAGCCCCATCGTCGCAAAAATGAAATGAATATATATATATATATATATATATATCTCTTTTCTTAACAAACAGTTTTGCACAAAAAAAGGACCCTTATCCCCGAAAGGGTTTTTATTTGATGAAAATTTTCCCTATTTTTATATAGTTAAAATTGACTGTAAATACCTATCAGTTTTCATCTGGGTAAGCGCCCTCTGATTACTGTTGCACATTCAGCTCCTGTTGCAGCTGTTACTGTTGTTTTCTTGATATATCAAATTGTTCAAGGAAGTTTTCTGACGGTATGCCTCTAGGAATTTCTGGTACTTTCAACTTCATGATTGTATTCCAGGCTGAGCACAATATCCTTATGCACCCATTTCACATGTTAGGTGTAGTTGGTGTATTCGACGGCTCCCTATTCAGTGATATGCATGGTTCTTTGGTAACTTCTAGTTTAATCAAGAAAATCACATAAAATGAATCTGAACCTCCTATCGAACTTCACTATGAATCTTTGGGTACTTATCATGAGATTTATGAGCACTACCTAATAGCAATAACTATAAAAAAATGTTTTGTATATACATTCGAACCATTGTTGGTCATATAAAAAAAGTGTTTGATGCTAGAGTAATTTTTATTGAAGGTTGTCAAAAATAGAGAAAATAGAAGAATTGATGGAATTTTTTAATAAAAAATAATAGAGTTTGTTAAAAAGTAAGGTGAGAAGATGATGTAGTTTTTTTAGTGAAAAAATATTGAGGTTGGTGAAAAAATCCGTTGAAATTTATATAACAATTTTGAGATTTTGATGTTTTATCGTAAAAAATTTTAACTTTCTAAAAAAATTTCTTAAAAAATTGATTTTTTTTTTATAAACAATCATGAAGCACAAATATTTGTACGGTACTGGAGACCAAATTTTCCATTCTTTCTTTCATTTTCGGCTAAGTCATAATAAGTTCTTTGAAGGCCATGATATATTTTTCAAAACTGATTTCCTTTCGTTTGGTTGTAAGTAGTGCAATTTTTGCTCTTTATATTAAAGCTAGGTCATCCTTTCATGCTTTGTAAACCTTCTCATTTAAGCTGATCAACTGCTGAGTCACTTTAAATATTCTGTACTCTACAGCAATTGTAGTCAAACTAGCAAGCTTTTGATCAACACAAAATGAAGACAGGATCAACTCCCACATCAAGCCTCGTATCCTAAAGACAAACGCATAGAAAAACGAGATAGAGGTGTTCTCCTTTCTTTTTTCCCGGCTGTGGCAGTGCTCAGCTCCTCCCACCCCCATCCCTCTCCAGATCTCCTTTGCTCTCCAGTTTTGGTTGTTTTCTTCCTCCTTCTCCTTGTGCCCCATGCGCCCGGTTTTTTTCTTCATTTTGGGCTGCTTTTTGCCGTCTCTGAAGACCACGCTCCTCTTGGGTGGCTCTCCCTGCCTGTGGCGAACCCAACGCCCCCAAGGTGTGCTTTTCCGGCCTCTCGTGGACCCCACGCGCCACTACGAGCTCTTTCTTCCAACTCTGTCAAGGCCATGACGTATTTTTCAATACTGTTTTCCTTTATCCTTCTAAGCATTATTAGTATATAGTGAAATTTTTGCTCTTCCATAAAAGCTAGGCCATCCTTGCCATGGTTATAAGGACCGATGGCAAGCAGAGCAGGTTCGTAAGATGCCTCATTTACTTTGCGCAACAGCTTATGCACTTTAATTATTCTACGCTCCGGAGCAATTGGTGTCAAACCAAGAAACTTTCGATTAACACAAATGGAGACAAGATCAGCTCCAGCACCGGACCTCATATCCTAAAGACAGTAGTAAATGTGGAAGAACTTCAAAATAAAAATTACACGAAGTATTTATTAGGAAAAACTTCATTTCTCGCCCTCCAACTATGGAACAAATGTCATTTAAGAGTTTAAACTATCATTTTTATTGTATTTCTCCCTCGAACTATTAAAATTCATCAATTTGCGCCCCTTACTCATATCCTACTATTCAAAATCTTCTATCGGTGAAAAAAGCTACATAACATAATCTTGATGCGCAAAGAGCGTAAATTGATAAATTTGATAGTTCGAAGGTGGACTGTGATGAATTGGTAGTTGGGAGCTTGAAGTTCCCCTCTCTATTATATACAAATATAATTTAACTGACTGACAGTAATACAATGAATTGATAAGAAGCGTCTAGAGTTGGTAAATTTAAACTTCAACCCATATACATAGATCTAAGATTCTGTAATTTTTTTTCTTTTGAATAATTAATCGAAAAAAGTTGTTCAATTAATCCACATTCAGCCGCCTTAAACGTACAATTTAGTGAAATATAATTTAAAGAGGACAAGTTTAACATTAAAGAATAAACAATTCAGAAATTCGACGTTAAAAGTAATGAAAAAAAAAATCTAGAGATATTACTCCTTTAAGACCCTTAACAGATCGTGCAAAATTCCAAATAGGGTAATCAAAACAAGAAAAAAGACAGCGAAACTGTTTGAATGTTAAAATTTTGGGGAAGTTAAAATTTTAAAGTATTTGATTTGATGAAAAAGTGAAGAGATAGATAATTTTTAATATTTATTATAATAAAAATAATGATGTAATATAGAAAAATTATATTATAATTTTTTATTATGTTAGAATTCTAAGATGGCTAAACTTTAGTCAACAAACAAAGAAAGGTAACGGAACATTTTTTCCTGCTAGGCAAATGGTAACAAACTTACCTTTTTCTTTTTTTTTTCGCTCGGTAGTTAAACTGACTCAAAAGTTCGCTCCAGATCGCGCCTGCAGACTGCTGCTCGAAGGGTGTGTTTGAGTGTTAAAATTTTGGAGAGGTAAAAATTTTAGGGTATTGAATTTGGTGAAAAAGTGAAGAGAGATAATTTTTTATATTTATTATAGTGAAAAGTATGATTTGATGAAGAAAGAGAGATTATATTATAATTTTTTATTGTGTTAAAATTTTAAGAATGATAAAATTTTGGATTTCAAACGCAAACTTCGGCTTTCTGGATAGTTGAGGAAAACGAGTGGTCCGTATAGCATAGCAATGCAGAGACCTTTTCCATTGACTTAGAGGTAGACTATAATTGGGCTAGTTACTGTGCAAATTGCAATGCCCTATGACTCGTGGGCCGTTTGCCTACATGAAAGCCCACATCGAAGAGAAGGAATTTGAGAGAGAAGATGGAACTCAGCCGCCTGCCATTAAGCAAATCTTGGGATGAGAATTACAGTCTTTCAACAAGACAGCCTCTCCATTTATTTGTTACTGCTCAAAGGTTTATGGCGTCAAAGGATAACTCTGACCCAAAGAAGTCTCGAAGTCTGGAGGAAGATCTAAAGGGAATATTAAGAACATTAGATTAAAATTACCGCCCATCCATTTTGTTATACATTAATGGATTTTAGCCTGATCTGAAACTCTGCTTCAGTAATGGTTTAGAATAACATGGCAAAATTTTTTTTCCTCCATGTAGTGACAAGGAGAATCCAACAAAAAATCTCTCCCTCTAACAAAGAGCTAAAGTTTAAACAGCATAATTTAAACTAAGATACGTAGAGAGATTAATAAACAAAGAAACAAGCCATGGGTTTTCTTGTAATATATTCATGAGTATAAAAGCCGAAGATAATCGACTCCTGCCCACAAAGAAAAAAAGCCATGAGTATATATTCTTTCGAAGTAAAAGCAAATAACTGAAAAAAAAAACAAAAGAGTTACGTGAATTGAGTGTCAATTTTTGCTGAGAAACATTTTGGTATCTTCAAGTTGGCTGTCAATTTCGTCCCTAGACTTCTATCAACCTTGAAGTTTCAAATTGCTTAAAAGGTTGTGTACGGAACAACTGGAATTAGTAAATCTAAGCGCCTATTCCCTTTGCATGTGTCTGAGGAAGCTGACCTCCGAGACACCTAACAAGGTCTTCACATGAGAACTCACAGGATAATTTCGCAATGCATGTTCAAATTCAGTTGGCAATGACTTCCAGTGTAGACTTGGTTCCCAGTCTGCCTCTCTAAGAACCTTCAGGATTTCTTTCACTACTATCTTGCTCCCCTCAGCTGACAAATGTATACCATCCCTGCAGAAGGATATCCAGAACCGTCTTCAGTGAATATAAATAGTACATTGCTTTGAGATTTGATCCAATTACAATAAACAGCCCAGCCTATAACACATGTAAGCAAACTTACGTAAAGCAAGCAGTTTCCCAACCATCCTTTTCCTGGAGTGTAGTCCAAAGATCAATGCCCTTCACATCCATCTCTCCACACAGCTCTAAACAAGCTTCTACATATATTCGACAGGACTCATTTGTTCGCAGCTCTGCTGCCGAATCACTAGTTTCAGTAAAGCATATGCTATTAGTATTAGAGATGATTGTTTCTAGTTTACCATTTGCTATTAGGAGTGGAAGTGTATCTGGAAATTTGACAAACAATGAAACAATGTAGCTCTAAGCACCTAAATGTTTCTCGAATCATTTCTTCATTAACAGGAGGAGCACTAAGAAAGATAATGCGAGTCTTCTCCGAAAGGCTCTAGCAAACATAAAGATCACAGTCAGAGTATGGACCAAATTATATAATCATGTTGTGCAAATATTGTCTGGTGCAAGCACTGCTTGAGAGTAATTCTATGCTGCACCAAACAAATGCCCCAACGGTGAGGACTTGTTTAACTGCAGCTTATCATATTATTTTACCTCGTGGAGGCAACCACACATTCAGCACAAATGATGAACCACCGGCTGGGGTGAAGAAAATTTATAGAAGTGACGTATTTTTTTTTATAAAAAGGATCAAGTACTTATACCAGGTCCAATAACAATAAAGTGGTAATATTAGCCTGAAAGATTACCTTCAGATGGATTGCTATCTTCCTCATATTTTCAATATATTCAGGAAGCGGTACGTGAGGGCCCAAGCCAGATGGGTGAGGGCGCATGGAATCATTACCACCAAAATAGGCTATCACCAAGGAAGGTTGTACAGCAGCATCCTAATTTAAATTACAGAAGATATACATCAAAACACCACTTAAAGCAGGAAATCTATATATGCCTAGCAACAAGCCACCAGTCGCTTCATTACATGAAATAGACGAACAATAGAAAACATCTCACCAAAATTTTATACGAACTATTAAAAACTGCTTAGTTTTGCCATTTATGGACTCTATTCTAGCTCCCATTTGAAGTAAGATATGCCACAGTGTGAGCAGAATGTTGGCCCCCGCCAAAAGACAAACTTAGAGCAATGCTTATGTATAAAGTTAGGCCTCCATCTAAGAGGCAAGAAATCTATTCACGGATAGCCTACTGGCACGAGAAGATTAGTCTTGGAACAATGAAAATTATACCGTAAATTACACTTTACCTTGGGAAAAACTTGATCTAAAACCTGTAGAGCATGCCGGGAAGTCCAACCAGCGTATCCCCGCAGAAATATGTCCGCCTATAACCAATTAGAAACCATAATCGATTATTCCAATGAGACATCATGATTTTTAACAAACTAAGATTTGGGATTAAGGTTTGTGGGTCCCACCAACACTAAGAATTCCACTCTATTCGATTATTGTGTGCCATTGAAAACGAAAACGAACCTGAGGAATGATAAAGAAGAAGAAGTACCTTACGGGCATATGTGCCTGCAAGAATAGAACCCCATCCTTCGTTTCCATAACTGAATTCAACTATGGATGAGCCGAACAACACAAACTGCGGTCTCATTGGTCCTACCATCTTCCCTCCTCCTTCTCTCAAACCCGGACACGCACCCAGAAACTCACTGTTCCGTTCAATCTAGCTGGAGACTGAATCTGTTAGTTTATATACGCCCCTAATCCCTCGTACGAAGCCGGTCAATTTTAGGGTAAATTACCCCACCAGTCCCTTGGTACTTGGGTGAATTTTTCTTCTTAGGATCCTTAGGGTTTGAAACATTTCTCACATTGTTCATCCGTTGGATAAGATAACGGATTTTGCCTACGTAGCTAACGGAGAACACGTCAAAACCACTTAAGTGGGGACACGTGTCATTTTCTCCCCAACTCAGTTAAAAAAATCGACAAATAAATGATAAATCCAGATCCCCTCAACCTTCTCAGCTTCTCGTCCTCAATCGTCATCTCCGCCAATGTCGGGGCCTTCACCACCACTCTCTTCTCTCTCCTCCTCACCCCCTCTTTAGACTTCTCCGCTGCTCACTGTCTCGTCTCCATTTTGTCCGGAAACTCGTCGCCTTATGGAGACCCCAAATTTCTCAACCACTCTGTACAAACCATCAAAAAGACACTCCGCTAAAGAGTAAAATTACAGCTCACAGAGGGACAATCAGTGAAACGCAGAGGGGTAAAAATTTAAAGATTCTAGCATGTTATCTTCCACCTAACAGAGCTATTGTTTTAACTAGTAGCATGTTGCCACTAGAATTAACAAACCTTCGTTTATTTATTATCAGAACGAGATCTGGATTTCTCTTTTCCCCACTGAGGAGCTCACTCCCTCTGACGTCTTACTCCCACACTCACTCCCTGAACCTCATCTTCTCCGCAGCTCCAAATCTTTCATTTCACATCCTCAAGCCCATCTCCTCTCTTCGAACGTCCACTAGCACCCCCGAACACGACGGTGATACGAAACCGAAGCCCTCCTTGACCCCGAAACCGAGGGCCAACTCCGTTCCATGGCTCAATAGGTGGCCCTCTCCAAGCCTCGGATCGAGTCTCATGATAGCCGCAAAGCCAACAGCAAAAAAGTCGCCTCATCGAATGACGAAATATAGGGTTAGGATCGGATGGGGACGAGGATGAATTGGAGGAGATGGACGGTGGCGATGCAATGCCAGTCACTGACGAAGAGAGATTGGGGGATTTGTTGCGTAGGGATTGGGTTCGGCCGGATTTTATGTTGGCGAAGAGTGAGAGCGGTAGAGACGACACTGTATTGCCATGGGAGAGAGATGAGGATAAGGCTGAAGAGGGGGTGAGGAGGAGAGAGAAGAGAGTGGTGGTGAAGGCCCCGACATTGGCGGAGTTGACGATTGAGGACGAAGAGCTGAGAAGGTTGAGGGGATCTAGATTTCTCATTTATTTGTCGATTTTTTTTAACTGAGGTGGCAAAAACAATGAGACGTGTCGCCACTTAAGTGGTTCTGACGTTTTCTCCGTCTGTCACGTAGGCAATATCCGTTATCTTATATGATGGGGGACCAATGTGAGAAACGTTCCAACCCTAGGGGTCTCTGCAGGAGAAAAATTAACCTATGGACCAATCTAAGAATCAGTCATACCCTAGGGATGATGGGGTAATTTACCCTCAATTTTATTATCTTACTTTTTTAGGGATCGGCTCACCTCCGTTGTGGTTTCAGCCGGTTCCCACCGTTTTTAGCCAAATAAAAGCCATGTGTACAAAATTTCATCCAAAGGCCAGCAATCGTGACACATCATCCTCCTAAAAAAAATTGAGATAAATGTCAAATTGGTCCCTATGTTATAAGTAAAAATTGATTTAGTCCTTGTGTTACCAAAATGATAAAATTAGTCCCCTTATTCACTGACTCGTTGTCAATGGTCATCCCTCCCCATTCCATTCACTATATCGCCGAAATAAAAACCATGTAAGCCCTAAATGCCACATGTCTGACACCTCTGCCACGTAAGCCATTGACTAGTCATGAAAAAAATAAAAACAAAAACCAACTCACGAAAAACTTTGTAACCCGCGTGACCCACTGACCCTTAACTCACAAGTGGGACCTCATTTGAACCCTAACTTATTTTCCCTCGAAGAAAATTCTCAAATCCTCTCGTCAAACAACATATCTCCTTCTGCAAGCATCCCTAGCCTTAGCCCTAAATTTCTACTGAAGATTAACTCTATTTCTCAAATCAAAGGAAGCGCAGATTTTTGGAAGTGTCTATTCGCATTTTCTGCACCTCGCGTGACTTGTGGTGGTGTTTTATGCAAGTGGGTAGTAGCTGCCGAAACAGTTGAGGTACGTGTTATAGTTGCTAGCAGTTGCTTTGTTCACGAAAATAGGAGTATAGTTGCTGGCAGTTGCTTTGTACACAAAAATAGGAGTATAGTTGCTGGCAGTTGCTTTGTACACAAAAATTATGAGTATTTATTTGTTCACGAAAATAGGAGTACACAAAAATAGGAGTATAGTTGTTGGTAGTTGCATTGATGTTGACAGTTATTTGAACATTGGAAGGTGAATATGACAGTTTTTTGTGCACAGTCATGGTGCTGAATTTCAATGGTTGAATGTTGATGATGGAAACACTTATGGTATTGAACTTGGTATGTTGTGATGTAAAAAGCGTGGATATTTATGTCCTATGTTTTTGTAAACATAGATGGTGCTTAGTAGAATACATATTCTCTTGGATGTAAGGATTCAAGTATTTATGAATTTAGCCGTCCATGGCTACGAGACAAGTTCTTTTCGTTGTTTCATTCTACTACACTCATTTTAGTAGGTTTTGGTTAAACCAATCTTACAATTCAATGATGTGTCTGAAGGATTCATCTGTACTCGGTTCTTACTAAGATAGAGAATGAAAGCATCAGTTTACTTACCATGCATGGTTTTGTAGAGCTGCTATGATTGTTACTTCAATGTTCTCTGCTATTGTCGATTAACACTTCTTCTAATTCACAGCTTCTTGTATTTTCTTTTGAATCAAATTACGTAGGCAAGTGACAAAGTCAAGCCATGAAACAACTAAACATATACATAACAAAAGCCATACATTAAACCTTGCAGTACAACAACCACACAATTCATACATTGAAGACAGATCCTGTCATTACAAAAGCCAACAAGACATGAGGTTACATTGAAAACCAACAACCCAAAAATAGCTCAAAAGCCATGAAACACTCATACATATATAAAAGGGATAAACTAACTACTTTTAAATCCAGAAGGCCACACGAACTGCAACCTGTGCAAATACTCATTAAACTACCAATGAAATCTTCAGGTTTCTCTCCATCTGTCTTCGCTTCAGAGCTTCAGCTTCCAACAACTTGATTTTTCTCATCAAACCATGAAAAAACTCAACTGCCCGTTTGCAAAGGGGGGTCATACCAAGCAAAATAGTCACACGGAGGTGGCATCTGTAGTGTAGTCAACAAATGACAAAATGTTTTGTAAGAAAGGGAGTTGAGTTTTTTTCACTTTTACATTTAATCGAGAATGTATACTTACCGATTTTGTACCATATCTTGGACATCCAAAGAACCTCATTCCAGGATTTCTCTTTGTCCAAGATGTCTTCAGAGATGCTTGAAGGTCACAGTTGTAGAAGTGAGCCTCAACGCCAGAAGCAAAGGATGTCAAACATGTATGTTAGTTGTTAAATGCTTGGAATCGGGTGCAATAACAGAAGATGGGGGAACCGAAAAACAGACACGAACTAGAGAAGATGGTAGACGAAACTTTTTTACACCAATTTTTTGGCTTTTTCGTCGAGTTGGAATGCTGTAACTGTAACCTACGGAGGTGCTAGATGACGCACACCTCGGCGCTTCATTCTGAAGGAACGGTTTCAGATTAGTTCATCTATCAACGTGCCAGATTTGCTCGCTCGTTTGGTATATGAAAAAAACAAGAATGCAGTGACCAAAAGACGCTTTCAGTCGTTGATTTGATTCCTTTTAGTCTTAGATACTTCGGTCTATGACTCCCACTCGTGCACGTCCAAATGTTCCAATCAAATAAACGAAACCAAATCCCTTTAGATTTGATGACAGAAAAAAAAAAGATTTGATGATTAACGGCACGTCGTTTTCGTCTTTCATAATTCGGTATTTGTGAGTTTAGTTTTGGTTTTTTTTTTTGGGTTGATGACCTTTTAAAAAATGATCTCTAAGTTTTGGTTTTGATAATTTCGTCCTTAGTTTAATTTTATTTATCAATTTCGTATACTTTTCTTAATAAAATGCCCGGTCACCTAACGATCCTATTTTTTTTGTTTTCTTAAAACTTTACATTAATTTATATATTTTTTAAAATAACTATTTTTTCTTTTGTAATGTTTTTATTTTACTCTTGTAGCGCAATAAAATGGAATAAACATTTTTAAATAATTTTTTCTACCCGTGTCATTTTTAATGAGTGTGACTTATAATGCCATTAGGTAATCAGATATTTTGTTAATGGATATAGATAGAAGGACTAAATTGATTAACAAACATAAATTAAGAACTACATTGACTATAACAGAAACGCAAAGGCCTTTTTTAAAAAAAATATAAAACTAAAGGACAAAAAGTTTATTAACCTTTTTTCTGTCCTTTCAAAATTAGGTGACCTAGTTTATTCTTTTTTTTCCTTTTGTTTTTTTGGAGGGTTGTAATCGGTGACCTGGACCATGTTCGGTTTCTTAAAAAAGTGAGGATGTGAATCCTCAAATCACTATGTTCGGCGAAAAATCAAAGGAAAGGGAGGATTCGACTCCCCCTCCCCCTGCACTCCCCTGCGCCCATGTCCCCAGCCTGTCTCTGCGCCTCTCATTCTTATTTTGTCTTTTAGTGATTATTTTATTTTACTTTTTTAAAATACCATTTAAATATTCTATTTTTAATAAAAAAATAAATAAATTTAAAATACAAAACAAACAACTTTAAACATTTTCATTACTTTTTTACACCTCAACAACTTTTACACAAACACCAATACAACTTTAACATCACCTAAAAATTTTCCAAATCCTACAAAAACCTTCAAAACCAACATCACTATGGTGTCCTCTCAAACAACACGGCCTTGGGAAAGGGAGTTGAGAGATTTGACTCCCGAATCAGACTCTCTTTTGTGGGGGAGACCACAACTGAGCTACAAGCTCATTTAATTTTTGTAGCTCATTTAATTTATTTATTTTTTGCACACTACACGGCCTGGATTTCAGACCGTTACTTTTTCTCTTGTTGGGGGCGAGGAAAAATAAAAGAGGGAAGCGTTTTCGAGGTCTGTTCTAAGGCAGCTTGATCTATTTTATTTTTCACGGTAAAGAAAGGAAGAAAATTTACATAGCTATATTCTGAGGCAGCTTCTCTCTTTTTCAGATGATTTTCAGGAGAGTACGAGAGTCAAGAATATATGACAACTGGGCGGACACGTGGGTAGGTAGCTGAAAGATGGCAAGCATAAATCATAAATGCTTGACTTTAGTTATCAAGCTATTTTATGCTTAGTTATAGTATGAGAATGATGTTCAAATTTGATATTTCTGATTTTAAAGAGTTTTGAATAAATTATTTTTTAGTTATTTGGGGAGATTTATTTGAATTATTTTATTAAAATTATTCTATTATATTTTAAATAAGTTTTTAAATTTAAAAGTCAATTATTTATGTATTAAAAGTTATCGTCTAATCTTTGAGGTTTGGAGCGTGACAGTCATGAGACTTTAAATCTTTTATATTGGAGTCTACAAAAATGTGAACAAGCATTGTAGCAAATGCAAATGATTGGTGCTCTCTAGCTTTGGCTTGAATCCAAAATTAGGATATGTTCATAAATACAAAATAGCAAATTAAGTTGTGTGTAATTTTAAATTGAAATGGGGATAAAAGGGTGGAGTTATGTTTCAAAATTATAACATTAACTTTGATACCATGTTAAATCAACATTCTTTTCAAAAGTTTAAGCTATTAAGAGGACGATGATTAAATTGCTGAATTTATATTTCGACAGTAGATATCATGGGTGGTTGAAATTATTTTTATTTCTACCACAATACTTAGGGGTGTCACTGCCTCTCTCTCTCTCTCTCGGACCGACCGAACACCGACCAAAGCCGATTGTAGTCGGTCCAGCCGATCCCTTTCTCCCTCGCAGTTGTCGGCCCATGTTTTTCAGCAACCCAACCTCTCGGTTCGGTTGCTGGGAGGGGCTGAAAACCATGTCAAGGGATCGATTTTCAGCCCTAACGATGCAGTTCTATCACAGTTTTAGTTAGTCCTACATGGAGGTAACCGTTTGAAGTCCTCGCTAGGAAGGTATATAATTTTCATATTTTATATCTATTATGTTATGTTCCCTAGCAGATTATCCTAATCCAACTAATTAATTCTTTAATGGAATAATCTTTTGGCCAAAATAACATAGACACACAAATAATAGATCTAGTAATAATATTTTAATTAAACAATAATAATTAAACATAATAACATTTAGAATTCTAACTTTGGGAATGTTTTTTTTTGTGTGCAAAACAAAAAGTTTGTTATACTAAAAGAGTTGAGTATGAATTTTGTTATTTTCTATATATGAGATAAAATAGTGAGAGAGAGAGAGAGAGAGAAAAGAGGTCATTGAGAGAAAATCTGAAAAAAATCTAGAGAGACAGGAATTAAGAGAAAGAAAAAAAGAAAAAGAGAAAGACACTCTAAAAAAGAGTTAGGGAGAGGAATTTCAGAAAAAATGGAAGGAGAAAGAATTATTGGAGAGCTCACTTATAAAGTAATTATTCACTCTCATTTTTTTCTCCAAAAAATGTGAGGGGCCATTATAAAAATTACTACCAATTTTGTCAGAATATTGAAAAAATTTGCAGAAATCTAAAAATTTGACTATGTATGAAAAAAAACTGCAAAAAGTTTGGGGGGCCATGGCCCCCACTAGCCCCCCTAGCTTCATCTCTGGGTGCTCCTATGTTCACACCCCAAAAAAAGTTGCTAAATTAGTTGCCTCCTCATCCATTTTGACCATACAAAATAATAATAATAATAATAGAATAATCATAGTTAGCCCCGTATCTATAGAGAAAAATCAATTTCGTACTAGCTATATGAAAACGGCGATTTGAGCCCTTTATCTTTTGAAAATCTTCAATTAAATTAGACGGAAAATCATATAAAATGACTAAAATACCCTTCCAAAATAAAATTACTTAAAAATTATAAAATTAATAATCCATTGAAACTCTATTTCAATAATCTATTTATTTTTAATAATTTCTTAAATTTTTATTATTTATTATTATTATTTAAAATTTTGTTTTGGAAGGATATTGCAATCATTTTGCATGTTTTTCCACTTAATGCTTAATTTGGACGGCATACATTGATGATTTTAAAAAAATAAAGGGCTCAAATCGTCATTTTGATAATAACGGATATGAAATTGATTTTTTCCTAAATATAGGCTAACTATGACTTTTTCTTAAAAATATATATATATATATATATCATCTTTATGAATTTCTCTTCTCTCTTTTCTTTATGTTTTCGAGGGTAAATGGGAGTTTCCTTCGATACAAAGACACGTATATCTTTGTTATACTAATAATCTTTGAATCTCATGCATGTGATGTTATGATGTCTAGTCGACAATGTTAATTTTGTACAAAGAATGCTTCGCATGTGCTGCACGAATCTTTGCTTCTTCTTCTTCCTTTTTTTTTCGGAAGTAGAGTCATAATGTAGAGCAAAGCTCATTTTTTAAATTAGTTTTTCCATTATCTCGCGCTAGGGGTAAGACTACCGTTTGATTTAGTCAATTAGTATAATCTAACGGAGAAGATCAATGAAACAGACTTTGGATCCAACAAGTGGATTAAAGTAATAGAATTTCAGATCAGGTTTTGGTTCTGGTTTCAAAATTCAAAATTCAAACTTTCTGTTTTAAATATAGTTTTGAACTAAGGGATTGTTTGGTTGATTAAGTTTTATAATTATTTATATTATTTTTTAATATTATCTTTTAGTTATCATACTTTTTAAAAATAATTAAAAATAATTTATAAAAATAAAAAAATCGAAAAAAAGTTATAAAAATAAAGGAGATAACCTAAAAATGATTAGAAAAAATACATTTTTCATCCACAAACTACCATCTTTAACACTTTGTATCCAAAAACTACTAATGTTAGATACTTTACACCCTAAATTATCCACTTTGACACAATACACCCTCCCTCCATTTGACAATAATACCCTTGAGAAATTAATAAATTGACAACAATATCTTTAATATATGCAAAATAGATTAAGGGCATTATCGTTATTTTAGTCTAAAATTTGACAAAGTGTGCAAAGTGTCGAAGATTGATAGTTAGAGGGTGTAAAGTATCAGAAATTGGTAGTTAAAGGGTACAATGTGTCAAAACTGATAATTTATGGTGTAAATTGTAAGTGGTTGAAAAATTGTATTTTCTCCTTACACAAATATAGAGACGCCACGCCATAAACCTCTGAGCAATTACAAATAGATGGAAAAGACTCTTAGGGGACATACGGGCTTTCATGTAGGCAAACGGCCCATGTGTCATTTAGCAGTAATTGGCCCAATCAGAAGCTACCTTAAAGTCAACGTCTCCTCGATTTCAACGAGTCTGCGTCTCCTCGATACTCCTTTTCGTTAGCTTCTCCAACAAACCGAAGAAGCAGTGCGGGATAGATCTGCAGCAAACCTTTAAGCAAGTTTAACTATTGAGCAGAGGCAAACAAAAAGGTAAGTTTAAATCGCTTCCTGGTTTTTTTTTTTTTCTAAGCATGTTTAATTAGCTTTCGCATATGAGGGAAAAAAAAAAGTTCCAGTACCTTACTACCTTTCTCGTTTCCCCCCACTAACATTATTTGCATTCTAGGCCTTTTTTATTCTGGTTTTTGATATAGAGAGCAACTGTGACTACCCTCATGACAATGACTCGGCATTTTGTACTGAACTGTTAGATTAGAGAAAGAATATTAATGGTTGATCATTAATATCTATTTCTTTAGAATATGACGTCGCCTGGGACTAGCGTTGATCATATCTCCTCTCTTGTTCACCAAAAGCTTGATGCCTTGATTCCAATCGTTCCAGAGGTTTGCATATTCAAAGTACATCACCGGTTACGCAAGGTAAATGAGAAGGCTTACGAACCTAGTATGCTCGCTATCGGTTCTTACCACCATGGCAAGACGAACCTAGCTCCTATGGAAGAGCAAAAATTGCGCTATCTACAATCAATGCTTAGAAGGATAAATGAAAGCCGTGTTGAAAAATATATCATGGCATTGAGAGAATTGGAAGTAAGAGCTCGTAGATGCTACCAAGAAGTTGTTAGCCTAACTCCGGATGAGACCGATGGGTTTGTAGAAATGATGCTACTGGATGGGTGTTTTATCATTGAGCTTTTTCGCAAGTGTGACATAGGAAATACTAGCAATGAATGTGACCCTATCTTCCAAATGAGTTGGATGCTCGAAGGCTTACAGCATGATCTACTGTTATTTGAAAATCAACTTCCGTTCTTTGTTCTTGTCAAGTTGTTCGAGATGACCAAGGTTCCTGCCGAGCATAAGGACCTTATTTCTCTCGCACTGAATTTTTTTGATAGCATAGGACAATATTCACTTCATCGCTTTGACTCAAGGTTGAGCCAAATCTCACGGATTGACCATCTACTTTCTCTGATTCATATAGCTGTTCGTCCTTCCTTTGCCGAAATGAAGATGGCTAGAGCTCTCACACAGAGACAAGAAGACCGTTATTTTGTGCCTTGTGCCACAAAGCTTAGAGAGTCTGGAGTCAAATTCAAGAAACTAGAGAGGGGTAATTTGTTTGACATAACGTTCAACAATGGGATAATAGAAATTCCACAGTTGAAAATAGAAGACCATACAGAGTCTTTCCTCCGCAATCTAATTGCATATGAGCAATATAGGCCACTTGAGTTTGCCTATGTCAGCGATTACGTGGATTTCATGGATTGTCTCATTAACTCTTCAAGGGATGTTGAACTTCTATGTCGATCAGGAATTATTGTTAACTATTTGGGTGATGATGACGTTATTTCCAACATGTTTAACAGGATTGGTGACAATACCGTGGTACCTGAAATCTACTATGTGGATGTCCGGGAAAATGTGAAAAAGCATTGTAGCAAACGTCGATACAAGTGGCTGGCAAAACTAAGGCACAAGTATTTTAACAGTCCTTGGGCATTGCTTTCATTTCTTGCAGCTGTCTTTTTGCTTCTCCTTTCTTTGTTGCAAACCATATTTTCCATTCCTTAATCATTCACTTTGTACTAAGTCATAATAAGTACGTTATATGTTATCTTGTCTCTCTCTGGGTGGATCTATTATATGTGACAGTTTTTAGCTTTTTTCTGAATGAAATTACCCTCGGTCCTTACCTTATTATCAAATCTTGAATTAGAATATGTTCATAAATATATAGTGGCAAGATATATTGCATTTAATATTTAGGCTTAATTGTTGTTGTTAAGGTGATTGTGGTATCAATTTTTAGTAAATTAGTCCATGTACTGCCATTTTGAATGTAAAAGTCTCTTTGGTCCATTTTAAGACAAATTAGTCCTCCTGTCCACCTACTAGCCCACTAACGAAAGAGCCATGACGTGTCAAATTTATACCAAATGAACACCAATAGCAATATGCCATATATTTAAAAACTACCACATCAATGGACATGGGGATCGTCGATGCCACCTCACTTGGACTCATCCAGTCAGCTGCCACGTTAGTTGAAAAAGCCCGTCAGCTCAATATTTTTTAAAAAGTCAAACAAAACGTTTTGTGGCCGCCCAGGGTCGCTACCCCTTCCTTCCGCCACTGGTTGGAGTTATGACACTTTGCATTATAAACTATTAATTTGGTTATATTTTGCCCATCAACTACCATTTGTTTACACTTTACACCCTCAACTGTTACTTTAGACGAAAATTGTTATTTTGAGTCAGTAAAATTACAATTTTATCCTTCATACAAAATATAATTATAAAAGAAAAATTATGAGAGTAAAATCGTCATTTCACCGAATCAAAATATCAATTTCTGTCCAAATTGATATTCTAGGGTGTGAAGTGTCAAAACCTCAAGTATTATTTACACCCTTATTTTTCTGTGTTGGAAAGGTTATTTTCTATACATCTTCTGTATCAACAAATCTGGATGCAATAAATACGTATACAATTTATTGACGTATGCTTAATCTGGATGCAAGAAATATACTTAACTTCCATAGACTTTCATTTCTTCAATTCATAGAGTTCAACACTTCACTGCAAACATATATTACACGGAAGATAGACATCACCATATAAATTTACGCTCACGAGCATATCACTACAAACACATGAAACAGGGGTTGCAATCGAAATTCAGACCAGTTGGCTAACAAAAGGGTGAAAATTTAACTACCTCCATTGCGGCTCGGTGAAAGTATACCAGACATTAGTTCGCTAAAAGCCAAAGCAAGTCCAAAAAAATTCAACCACCACCAACAATCACTTAGGGGTGAGAAAAGTTTCATTTGAACGCTCTATTTAACGACCTAAGAATAAACACTAATTAATGTTATTCTTAAAGCTCCTTAAATCATTATAAAATTTAGTTCAATTTAGTAAAAACCCAATGCGGGACTTGATCATCTCTCATTCATTCTCTTCTCTTACTTCAAGTGGGATTTAGGGTATCACAATCTCCCCCCTTGACTTCAAAAGGACTAATCAAGGTTGTTCTTGAAACTCCTTAGATTATTATAAAAACTCAGTTCAATTTAGTAAGGTCTCAATGTGAGACTCAGTCATCCTCATTCATTCTCATCTCTCACTCCAAGTGGGATTTGAGGTATCACAATTTTTCCCCTTAAATTTTTGACATCCTCATCAAAGCCCACCAAGTCCACATTGGTGGTTATTAGGACCGCTCTGATACCATTCGTAACGACCCAAGGACAAGTATTATCCACATTTGTGCTTTGACTTCAAAATGACTAGTTAAAATTACTCTTGAAGCTCGTTGGATCATCATAAAATCCAGTTCAATTTAGTAAAGTCTCAATGTGGAACTTGATCATCTCTCCCTCATTCTCTTCTTTCACTCCAGATGTGATTCGAGATATCACACTTTATTACACATATTCCTATGTGAAATCTAAAATGGTTGCAGTCGAAATCTAAATACCTCACAAAACCAAAGTTTGCAAAACAAAGCACCGATTACAAATAATTAGAGATGTATCGACGTTCCGCCGTACTTGGAACATCCATAAAAATGCAAGTCCCAAGTTTCGCTCGGTCAGAAAAGTTCTGATTCGTGCCCGCATACCACATTGGCAAACTGGAACTTCGAGTTGACGGCCTCCCCCAAAGGACTGCCATCCGCTCCGAGAATCACGAAATCAAGATGTAGACCCAGATATCTTCGAGCTCATCGCATTGGCGGAGCCAGAAATCCAATTAATGGGGGGCAAACTTATAAGGAAAAATGATAAAAAAAATTTTTACTACTTAATACAAAAAAATGTCTTAAGAGTATAAATAAAAAAATTAAGGACTAAAAACACTAAAAATATTGAAATACATGTACCCTACTATTTGCTGATACTGTGAAATTAAAGATTAAATTCTTGTTGTTCAATACACCAATAGAGCACCAACTAATCACACAAACAAAAGTATATATATATATATATTCTTTGTAAAACAAAACACATAAATGAAATAAAGTATTTTCAGCAATATAAATTTTTACTTCCATAAATGAAGTACTTATTTTTGTTGCCAGAAATGATGTGCCCTATGCTCAATAAGTCCTGCTGAATTTGTTGAGATCTGTAAAAAGAAAACATAACACATAAATGAGAAAAATAAACAATTATTGTATTTCTATTATTCTTGAAAGATCCAATGGCATAAAAATACTTCTCACCCTTGCTATAGTTTTTTTTAGTGTGACAGTACTATTGAACACGGGCTTCTCAAGAGTGGAATCTCTATCAACAATAAAATAACTTGAAATTGCAAGGAGGAAATACATATTTAGTAAATGATAATAGAAAAAAAATTTGGACAAAAAGTTCAATTTTAACATCCAAATAACTATTCTACTCCCCTTACAAAATGAGAAAATAGAAAAATCGTAGTTTAAAGTGTCCATTACCTGGCTAAATTAATGGCTAAAATTTTGAAGAAATAGATTTATAACTTGATCCAAATGTCACAAATTACAATGGAAAAGAAGTTCCACATTTAGAGAAAGACAATTAAAAACAAGTTAATCTCATGGGCTATGAAAAATCAGACCTAAACAAACAAAAGATAGATGAAAATGAGTCTTACTTCAACTTTGGATTTTCATAAATTGTGGAGAAGTCAGACATGTAAAATTAGATGATGATAGTGACAATAAAATGATATAACCAATGATTCTCTAGTAAGTAAAGATGGACACGCAACATACTTGAATAATTGAATTATCACTTATCCAACAAGAGCACACCACCCCCTTTTTCAGTATTTGCAATATCCAAATTCTCAACCAAGTCCAACATAAAAGGCAAAAGAACAAAAAAAAGCAGTACTAGAATAGTGAAAACATCTATTTCAATGATTACAACACACAACGATTATCAGGACTCATGAGAAGTATATGAAATATTCGTCGCAAAATTCACGACAACGTCGACAAGTTAATGTAGGATTTCAAGTTTTGACATAAATAAATATCTCTCTACTTATTCTTTTAATTTGATTTTGAGGTATTGGGATGCTTGGGTTTTAAGGGGGGGCGGGCTGATTCATCTAGGCAGGTAAGGGGGCAAGCATAATTTTTATTTGGCCAATGGGGCAAACCTAATAAAAAAAAATACATGTAAAAATTTTTTTTGGGGGGAGCCAACCGGGGCAATGGCCCCGGTTCGCCCCCCTCCCTCCGCCTGTGGCTCATGGCCGGTTTAGATGATTTTGATTGCGGTTTATATACGCCCCTGATCCCTTGGTACGAAAGCCGACTATTTTAGGCTGCATTTGCTTCAGCGTAAAAGGAAGAAAACGAGAAAATATTTGCAAGAAAAATCATACAAGTTTGGATGTATGGTTAACTCTTTTGAAAACGAGCCTATGTGTTTAGTTGTCATCGGAAAATTTATATAATATTTTGTAATAATTTTAATTTCTCCTTATCAATAGAGATATTAAAAACAAGGAAAAAATATATATCACATACTTGTGTTTTATGTCATTTTAGAATCGAGACTTGTGCTTTAATTTTTTATTTTGAAACATGTGGTTCCTATATGTGGCTCATTTTCGGACACATTAGCTACATAAGTCGCTTTTAAAAAAAATAATAATTTAGGTCATTTACATGTAGATAAATCAAAAATATAATCATATAGATAAAATTAAAAATTAAACTATAATATAATAAAATATCATTTTTATTTTAAAAAATACATGCGAGTAGATTTGCACCCTATAGACGAAAAATTCATATGTTGCTCATTTTTAGACACATCAGCTATATATGTGACTTTAAAAAAAAATTATGGCATTTACATGTAGATAAATAAAAATTTAATAATATCAGATAAAATTAAAAATTAAATCAAAATATAATATACTTTTTATTTAAAACAAAATCTAAGCGGCCAAATTTGCTCCCTTGTGTGCAATGGAGGTGATTGAATGCTTTGAGTTAACCAAGATTAGGGATGAGAATGACTGACAAAGAGTTAAACAGTTTGAAAAATTACTTATCTTTCAGGGTAAGTCATTTTCAGTCTCGTGAGGTAAAATTTTTCGTTGACTAACTTGACATTATCTTTTGACATCTATTTTCCGTCCCTACCAAATACAAGGTAGACTGGAAATATTTTGAAAAAAACACTTTTAAGTATCTGCTCCCTGAATTATAAGATCGGTCCAGTAGACCATTATTTGTACTTCAGAATTGTGTCTAACAAGTCAAGTTTTATGAGATTTTCACGTTATAAAAAAAAAAAGCACTTTCAAGCGAAACAAATGCAGCCTTGTCTTTCTTTTTTACACTTTTTTTTTGGCTTTTTCGTGACCAAGTTGGAATTCTATAAGCCCACGAAGGTGCTAGATGACGGCATGACGCGCGCCTCGGCGCTTCATTCCGAATGGACGGTTTCAGATTAGTTCGTCTATCAACGGGCCAGATTGATTTATATGAAAAAACAATAATGCAGTGAGCAAAAGACGCGGTTCATGAAAAAACGAAGAAGAAAAAGATGCCTGTTCAGTCGTTGATTTGACTGACTCTTAGGTACTTTTTTGTTCTATGACTCCCACTCTTGCACGTCCAAATATTCCAATCAAATAAACGAAACAAAAACTTTTAGGAAAAAAAGAAGAGAATAGGGATTTGACATGATTAACGGCGTGTCGTTTTTTGGGATTTCAAATCGTTACTTTTTCTTTTGTTGGGAACTTGGGAGTGAAGGAAAATAAAAAAGGGAAGCGTTTTCGAGCTCTGTTCTGAGGCATCTTGAATTATTTTTTTCTTTTCACTGTAAGGAAAGGAAGAAAATGGACATAGCTCTGTTCTCCCCATCTTCGCTTTTTCCCGACGACGACAACACTTCTTCTCGTACTGTATCGTTTCCTTTTCCTTTCTTATCTTTTTTTTTGTCTCTCTAAGTTTTACTTCAGTGGGATAGATCTCTGGCTTGCTTGTTTCGCATCAGTTATGAAATTGGCTCTTGTCCTTGTAGATGATGAAACTACAGAGACCCAGCAAAGCTGCGTTGAGAGGAAGCATGAATTTCCTGGAGTGGTAAAGACTTTCCTTTATATGATCGACGATACTATTTATTTTGATGGATTTGCCAAATTGGGTTTGGTTTGTTGGTAGAAAGTTTTTTTTTTCATCTATGGGGTTGAAATGTAGAAATTCAAACCTGCACTTTATTTGTAGTTGTCTAGAGTAACGACAGCAAAAAGGAGTATATATTGTGAGACCTAATTTTGTATTTTGGTAGTAAGAGTTGTTGGTAATCTTCTTCACTTTGGTGCTTCATAACTTATAAGTAAGGCTAATGACCTCGGTGGACTAAATAATTCTTAGAATGGTTATTCATCTTGCCTACTATTTGTCTTTGGTGTTTGGTCAAGTATCCTGTTCTTTTCACAACCTACCTTTGTGTTTGGATTGTATGTAGGAATTGCTCACCCGAGAATTTTCATTTCACCAGCTCAATGCCACCTTACTCTGGCCAGGGACATTTGCTTTTGCAGAATTTTTGGCTCAGCACCGCTAATGGATAGAAGGCCGGCGATGCATTGAATTGGGCAGGTGCGTCTATCACCTGGCATTGTTAGTATTAGATGTACTAATTTATAGCAATCTTTTGCGTCGTCGTTTTCTACTCCTATTGATAGTGATCATGTTTGCCTCTTGATCTTGTTATAGGCAGTATTCGACAGGACTCATTCGTTTTCTACATGTCGTTGTGTTTCTCAGTTGCAACTGTAATACTGTGTATTTGTATATAAACTTGTTCGTCTACTAATAGTTGGAGAAGTAAGCGTAGCTAATACATGCATTATAATATTATTGGATATTGGCTACTTTATTTAAGCTTCTTTCTTTTCTGGTACTTGTAAATTTTTTTCCACTTAAACTACCCTACACTTATTTAACACATGGAATTTAGTAAGTTCTGCTAAATTTGTTGTCTAAAGGGTTTAATGTATGTCTTATAATTCTAAACATTCTGTTTGATGGCAGTGGCACTGGTGCTTTGGCCATATATCTCCAGAAGTCGTATTGTCTTGACATTACGACATCATACTATGATGATCAGGAAATTGAAGAAAACATAGCTCATAACTGCAAGGCTAATGGCATTACACCTGTCCTTCCACACATAAGGCGTGAGTTCTTTTCTGTGCCCGATGGGTTATGTGAATCTAGTTTTGTCCATTACTGGGAGATATTTTTAACGCAATCTGTGTTTTGAGTGACATCCAGATGCGTTTTTTCCAGATTGTTAACTGCACTTTCAATTGAAAGCTGCAGTCAGTGTCTGTCTCTGGTTATTTCCATTAGTTAGAATTAGATATTAGAATTTTAGTTCTTTTAATCTGGCTATCACCTGGAAATAGTTGTACTGATTCTGTCGTTCACTGCTATTCAATTTTAGCGATTGATTTGTTCTTGTGAGTAAAATGTCGTTAACTCGGTGCCATGCTTGTGTTTTCAGATAGATGGGGGGACAACTTTCCAATTGCTGACCCAGACTGGGCCCTGATTATTGCTAGTGACATCTTATTGTGTAAGCTTCCAATCTGTGACTTTTTTCTGTCTTCACTCAATAATTAGACTGTTTCTCTTCTTCTTGTTTGGTGTTGGGGGGGGGTGATTTCATGCAATAAATAGTGTAATGTACAAGAAACAAATTGAAACGAACTGGCTATAAGGAAGAAAAATCCATCTACAAAATACACCCAAGGAAAGAGGGGAGAAATCCACCACCTTAAGCAAGGAGTTTTGTGGATTGTGATCTGTGGAGGTCGGGAGTTCACTGAAATATTGCCTGTGCGAATCTTGTGGTTATTTTTTGTGACAAAAACTGGCAATGCTGACGTAAGTTGTTGCCTTATGGATGAGGTATTTGCAGTTGGTCATGTCTGTAGTTGCACATCTATGTTGTGGCGTCGACATTGTTACTTGAAACTTTCCGTTGGATGCCTGAATCCTGTAAATTCCAATTTTGCCATCTTACACTTGAAATCTTCCAATGTTTTGCTGGTTTGGCCATCTAACATCCATGTCTTTGCACTGGGAATATTTTCCCAAGTCGCCCCTTGATTACATAATTACTGTCCGGATGGATCTCTGGTTGTAGTACATCTTCCTTTACAATATGTAGTTTTTTTTATCAAAAGAATAAAGCATTGATATGTTAGGTATGGAAAGATGGTAATGTTAGTAAGATGTTTAAAGTATGTTCACAACATTCAGCTCTTTTGGTTTTCTGGTAATTGGATTTAGTTTAAGATATTATTATGTGCAATGTTGGTAGATGCAATTTGTCTGGTGCAAAGTCCTGAAGTAGTGATGTCCATCTTTAGAGCAAAGGATCAAAGGGTGTTTGTTTATCTTGTCTCCTTGCCTGGAAAACAAATGCTCTTCATGGCTGCTAAATATTTCCTCATAACAGGAAATTACCTAGTCTAGTGTCATATCCTTCATCCCCACATGCCCACCCCAGCCCCCTCTCGAAGAAGAGAAAAAGGCAGATGAATAGGTCTTACTGTGTTTCTTCTTGTCTGCCTGTAGATGTGAAACAGTACCCAAACTTGGCGAAGACTATCTCGTCTCTTCTCAAATCTTTCAAGCCCAAGGATAACAGAGCAGTTTCACTGATGGGGACTGAACAGAATGGTGGTATAGACCTAACAAATTCTACGGGTATATGTATTATAGAATGAAACAGATAAATCTTTCTGATATTCTTTGTGCTTCTTCTGGGCAGAAGCAGGGTTCAGGTTGCCCTGGCCAGCCTTTCTAATGAGTTGGAGAAGGAGAATTGGCAAGGATGATGAATCTCTCTTCTTCACTGGCTGTGGGAGCGCTGGTCTTGAAGTAGAGCACATTGGTTCCCGTGTATACTGCATCAAGCCGGGGCATGGTACTGCTTTGGAGACTAAATAAAGTTAATGGTAAGAGGCTGAAATGAGTGTAGCCAGCTTGGGTTAAACAAGGTCTTTATGAGCACCATGGTCCATCAACTAGAGGACGGCTCTGCGAGCAATTGAGTACCATGGTCCTTAGCTCCATTGTATGCGAGTGACTCAGCGCCATTTGCAGGAGATTAAGTCCTTAAGATCATATACATCTTAATCGATTCATTTTTGAGAAAGAGAGTGGAGCGCATTGTGGTAGACTATCTGATTCTCTAGATGTTGTGTTCTTTGAGTTTTGATGTCTAGTCCTAGAGCACTATTGTTCAATCTTTGGAAGCTAAATGGGGGGGGGGGGGGGGGGGGGGGATGCCATGAAACTGATATTTGGTTGTAGCATGTGTGGGGTGGTCTAAGCTCCAAATGATGCTTTATGCTGGTACTGGGCTTATCCGCATCCCTTTTTGCTGTTTCCCGCATGCACTTTCTTTCTTACGGCGTTGATGATCGCCATAGGCCTTGTTTTTTTGCGCTCCCGTGTTAGTAGCAAAGTTATTCATTGGAAGAAACAGTGCACATTTCATGTCTGAAAAGCAAAATATATAAGTAATACGGACGAAAAGACAGACTCCAGTAGAAGATAGTGGACAGGGAAAACGGTGATTCTATTTGTATCTACTAATAACGCAGAGCCTCTGAGTTTTGTCAAGATGAGCCCTTTAAAATCCCTTTCCAGTTCCTCTTCGGGGAATAGGGGAGGGGATTTGTTCTCCATGACGCCAATGCTTGTCAGGGGGAAATATGAAATGGTATAAATTGCCCAACTTCCAATTTTTTATGGTTGAATAAATAATTTAGTTTTCGTTATTCATGCAGAAACTGTAATCTTTGTCCCCCAGCATTAGCAAAAGCTAGAACGAACGAGAGGTTCTAGTAGAATATACATAAGCACCAACTAGCTACTGCATGGAGACAAAATATCTGTGTCACCAGTGCGGCGCCGTTTACTTACAGGAAAGTTCGTGGAAATCACAGTTGCCTCTTACACACTCCTACACATGACACGTATTTTGGTGCTAGCTAACAATAACATGTACCAGGTCGGTTCGAGGTTCGGAAGCGTCAAGAAAATCGGGACCAATACTGTGTACACTCCAAGAAGATTGACCCATGTTGGGAGTATCTAACTCCACACAATCTCGCAAAATGCTGAAAATTTGTCAGTTACGTTACAGAACCGAAATGAAACGCCAATTATCCGTACGCACAGAGTCGTGCGGAAAAGCTGAAGCAGAGAGACGAAGCTTCGAGGAAGCTGCGTAACACATGCATAGTGGGGGCAAAGATTTGGCGTAGGGTGCTCTGGAGGCTAATGGTAATCCACACTGGGAGTGGTCGGGACTATATCATGTCCATGCATGTGGGTTGGTTTTGCATTCGAGCGATAATGACGCCATATATATATATAAACATATATGTAGGAGCTATTATATGAAGGTGGGCATCAGTATGGGGCTATCGATCGCACATGCAGGCACATATTGATGGGGACCACAACGAACGGCTATATTTTGTTTTGCCTTCACAAATATGTGGGCGGTGGGCCTGTCCCCGGGTATTGATGACAAGAAGCAGAATCACAATCACTAATATAACCCCAGACATGATCTCATTTCCCAACAGAACATTGAAAAAACTGACCCAAAAAAGATGAAAACCAACGAAGCTAGCTGCACCGAATATGTTTTGCGGCTAGCAAAGGTAGAAACCTGCCATGATGTAAAGAAAAATCCGACTCCAATATACGATGTTAGAAGATAAAACGACAAGGGCAAGTTTCTGTTCCTAGAATTTGCCCCAAAGATGATCATGAACAAGAGTATAGAGGGTTTTGGGCAAAAATTTTCACGAAAATTGAATGAGGCTGAGGAGATAAGACCTCATGAATAGAGGGGTGAAGAATATAACAGCTAGCACATTGACATTGCCATAAGAAGAAGAAAATATTTAAAACAATTTTCGCTGATTTAGAAATTCTATTAAAAATATGGAAACGGGAACACGTAATAATAAGCCTTTGAGAATGAACTACGCGGTATCCACCTAACCATGAGTCAAGAGATCGCTCGAAGAAAGGGGGGCCCGGGCCAGGATTTTGCGTGTTTCAGATATCTATGTGGGGTGCCATTGCCAATATTAATACTATACTTCGAAGTAAAATATCTCTCTCAATAATAATATAAGGAAGCACCTGCCATACCCGTAAGCACCTACCTTCGGAAGCCAAGATGTCGAGAAAACTTGTGCTGCCAAGCTCATCAACAACGGAATTTGGGATGGCAAATATATATATAGACACCTGGAAAGGTTATGCATGCCCTATCTGCTTCTGTTCTTGCGAAACTTCTTTCTACCTTCCTTACCTTTGGCACTTACTGTTTTTACCCTATAATTTGCAAGGGAAAAAACATAGTATGCCTTTCAATCATTAATAAGTTAATAAATTACTGTTAACAGTATCGATCCGTCCCTACAGAGGAAGGCAACTTAGGCAAGGCTCATGTATGTCTGCAAGTTAATTAATTTCTCAGGACAACTTCCCTGTTCTGCTCTAATAATAGGGCTGTTTTGTCCTTTTTAAGTTTCTTCGAGCATTAAAGGATATAATGTCACCCCCATAAGTACTGTCTGGTTTGTACGGGCTTGCGAAGTTTCCACGAAGGTTCCATGCATATATGCCACCGTACAGGTGAGTTGGAAGTTCCCCAAGTATAGATATGTTCCAGTTATAACGCAAAGCTAGCCACAAGAAATTGCTATATCGCTCTGTACACAGACGTTCTACACGTCTTCTTTAGCGTCACATTACAGGAAAGTGACAGTAATACACAGACAAAATAAGCAGAAGTGCAAATCTCTAAAGATTGCGGCTAGACTAAACTCATGGATCCCGATCCCCCGTCGAGTGTCGACAGATATTTTTTGTGGAGGAAAATGGCTCAAATGTCACTTCACAACAACATCGAAACCCACCAAAGTAGAAAGCGTTAATGCATGAACGTACGGTCTGCAAATTTTTCTTGTTTCAGGAAGTAGAAAGAAGAATCAGAATTCCCTTGGTTTAGATTTTCCTCATACTATAACCATTAACCACATTTTCAGAATTTTTCTTGATACCTTTATGATCCCTTGTCATCTTTTCTTACAATATTTGACTTGTATTCATTAATGCCAGGGTGGAAAGCTGGAATGCTGTAATTAATTCCCAGGTTACTGGTGACGACCGATGGTGATTAAACACGTGGACTCATTTGTTTCCTGATTTCGACGAAGCAGAGACATGGGAAAATTACGAATCAAAATTTTGCAAGGGAAAAATATTGTTGATAAGTCAAACGCAAGTCTTCAAACTTTTTGAGTTTGACTGTTTTCGCTGCGGGTGTTAAAGCGCGTAAAAAATTGCAGTATTTGTGTCACATGAATCTTGTAACGTCGAAATTTTCGCGGTTGACTTAACTATAATGAATCAAAATAACTCGAATAATATAGTACTTTGTTGGAGAATTGTTATAAAAGTTTCCGTCCCCGTTTAATATTCTGATATTATCAATATATTAATAAATGTTACGAAGGATCTAGATAGAATTCATTAATATTTTAGCATATTTTGAGGCTCCCATTTATGACACATTAAAAAAAATAATACTCCAAATTCGGAAAAAATTAGGGTCCTTATGTTAAGGTCCTACGAAGACCTAATGGAGGGTTCAGATGTTTAACATTAGGACCCTAATCTTTCCTAAATCTCTGTATGAATGGTTTGAGCCCCCTTGATATATATATTTACTTTTTTTTTCTTCTAAGCCCCTTGTATATATACTTGTGCAAAGTTGATTTGGGGCTAAATATATTATGAAGTTCACCGCCCTGGTGTAAAAATTTGACTGCATGCTTATCTAGAAAATCTATTTGGGTAACCCACCGATTGCACATAGGACGAAACTTCGAGGAAGATGCTGCTAGCTCCGGCCTACCATATAATTGTCTATTGCAATCCTATTTATAACAGTAGCTCACACTCTCCCTATAACGCTCAGAGATATAGAAACAGCCTACTGATCAGAAACGCATTTCTCGCTATAGAACAGTACTTTCCATCGGTTTGTGGCACCAGAGGTCCAGATCACATGGCTTCGCAGACGTCTAACCGTGAACCGTGGCTCTTGGAAAATGGCAACCTCAAGACCTTGAACAAGGAGATTCGTCATGGCCGGACGGCCCACAACATGTCATCGTCGTCCCTCCGCAAGAAGTCCGACATCTCTCTAATATCAAGAGTTCCTTGTGTGTGGCTTAGGCCTTTGTTGTCTAATCTTCAAGAGGTTATTTTTGGGACGAAGCTTCTCGTCCTCTTTCCGGCCATCCCGCTAGCCATTCTCGGCGATTGTTACGGTTTCGGAAGAGTAAGTTCAAGTGGAAAAAACTGTAGTTAGCGTGGTTCTAATTACGAGCTATCACTAAATTAAATATATATATATATATATATATATATATATATATATATATATATATATAGTCTTCAGTTTGAATTATATATATATATATATTCAAAAGAAGTGAATTTAAAATGTAAAAGAGTATATCCATTTATTTTTAAAAAAATAATATAAATATTAATGCATTATGAAATTAATGGATAAATTTTTTTTTGCAAAAAGATAATAAGTAAACTGCAGTAAACAGCAAAGCAGGCCCTGGAATAATATATATATATAATTTACTTTCTCATTTCTTTCCCAGTTGGATAACCATTGCAATTCTGATTCTATTGCAATTTACAGCCATGGGTTTTCGGTTTGAGCTTACTTGGACTCGTACCACTCGCCGAACGTGTCAGCTTCCTGACAGAGTAAGACAGAAAATTCCAATTCCCTGGACATGATCTATCTGTTTTTCATTTCATCATTTATAAATGCATTTTGCTGAGGAACGTACGTCCCAATGCTGATTTTTTTTTTTTCTATTTATTTTGCACCATAAATTGCAGACAAATTGCTTATTACACCGGTCCAACAGGTATGAGCCTCAAGTATATATTTCTCGATCGCTTTCATTTTTGCCAGATTGAACTTTTCGAATCAAATAAAGAGTCAAAAGGATTACATTAATTCTCTATTTACTTTCAATTGAAGATGGGTCCTTAAATTGACTCAATGTAACAAAGAGTTCTACATCCTCTTTGGGCATTCTTCAAATCCTAATTAGTTCTTCTATATATACCAAGTGCTTCGTAACATTCATGGAGGGTTAAATCCAGAGCCCAACCCGGATTCTTAAGTTTGGAATTCAACAGACCGCCGCTACATGATAGTTACTATTCACAAGAAAAGTAAACAGTTGTGAGTTTTTGCTACAATAGGGTCACACTATCCCATAACTAATACGGACAATTGAATACTGTTAAGACTCATATAGTATATCTATATCTCTGAATTGGACAATTCAATTTGAACAGAAAATTAAAGAGGATATTAATCCGTGGCTTTCATTCCAATCCTATCTAATGAATCAAAATGAAATTGGGTATTATACCTTCATTATTAATTTCGCCTTTCTCTGTGACATCTTCCGGGAGAGAGTTGGGATATCATTTTCGAGTCTGGACACTTCGACAGGTTGAAAACAACATTTTGTTCTTTGCGTTTAATATATTATAGCTATCTTCAACCGAAGCCTCTAGATATATATGTACAAATTCCATCCTCCAATTATGTTGGGTTGTACACACCTCCTGTTCATGTGAAAAGATTCCAATATAATATTTCATCAAGCGGTTCATATAATACTTCGAGGTTCAAATTCAAAGATTTCTAGTACTGTTCCATTTGATAATATCTTAATATTGTTTATCAAGGTCCATATTTAATTACCTTCTGCTGCCAAATTGAACCCTTGCAAATATAAGAATCGCAGTTTCGCGAACCAGACACTTACAGATGTTAATTTACTTTGACTCCGTGATTTCGCAGTGGGCGGGCTCCTGAATGCGACATGTGGGAATGCTACGGAGCTCATTATAGCAATATTTGCTCTAAGCGAACGTAAAATAGCAGTGGTCAAGTACTCTCTTTTGGGGTCCGTCCTTTCTAACCTTCTTCTTGTTCTTGGGACATCACTCTTTTGTGGTGGCCTTGCCAACCTGAGTAAAGAGCAGAAGTACGACAGAGTGAGTAATTATACATGGAAACTGCTTTTTTTAATTTTATGTGTGTATCTATATATATATATATATATATATATATATATGACTTCCTCTCATGGCTGAAGTTTGAGATAATAAATTTGATGTTTGATTTGATTTAACAGAGACAAGCCGATGTGAACTCGCTCCTGCTCCTGCTGGCATTATTGTGCCACTTGCTGCCGATGTTGTTTCGGTATGCTGGGGCCTCAGCTGCTCTGACAGCCGAGCCTGCACTCCAGTTATCGAGAGCCAGTAGCATCGTTATGCTAATTGCATACGTTGCGTACATCATCTTCCAGCTGTGGACACACCGGCAGTTATTTGAAACCCAGGAGGTAATTACCTCACATTTCACTTCGCAATACTAATTAATATATAGTAGATCATCCCAGTCAATCAATCGATCTTTGGTTGTTGTAGCCAAAGAATTTTTTGATCAATCACTCCCACCTAGCTACTGATATGCTAACTTAGGATAAATGAAAATGGTGAGATCTATCAGGAATCAGAAGATGAAGATGATGGTGCGGAGGAAGCGGCTGTAATAGGGTTCTGGAGTGGATTCACTTGGTTGGTCGGGATGACCTTAATCATAGCTTTGTTGTCAGAATATGTCGTGCATACAATTGAGGTAACTAAACCATTTTGAACCATAATTAGATCAGACAGCAGTTCCTCTCTGTCATGATCACTCACTGTATTCCATTTCCAATCCCTTTCAGGATGCATCAGAGTCCTGGGGCTTGTCTGTCAGCTTCCTTAGCATCATCTTGCTACCAATTGTTGGAAATGCAGCAGAACATGCAGGAGCAATCATATTTGCTTTTAAGAACAAGTTGGTGAGAACTCTATATGGTACCAGACTAATATTGTCAATTGTGTGCCACTTTGTGTAGCAGTGAGATAATTCTAAGCGAAACACTATTGTGCATGGCAACAAATGCAGGATATAACTCTAGGTGTTGCTTTGGGGTCTGCAACTCAAATTGCAATGTTTGTGGTGAGAATCTAAAGCCGCTCGATGCTGGGTAAAAGATTTCTTTACAAACTTTCGAGAACTTTATGCTGATTCTAGATATATGGTCTAAATATTCAGGTTCCATTATGCGTCGTTGTAGCTTGGATTATGGGAATCAAAATGGATCTTGATTTCAACGTCCTTGAGACCGGCTCTCTTGCTTTATCAATAATTGCTACAGTGTTCGCTTTGCAGGTAAATATATTAAACTTAAGCCAGAAAAACATGTGCTCGATCTCTACTTTCTATATATCATGTCTGTTCGTCATTCCTTCTAATTGAAGTGCTATACTTATCCCACGATTTTACAGGATGGGACTTCTCACTACCTTAAAGGATTGGTTCTCCTCTTATGCTACCTCGTCATCGGAGCATGCTTCTTCGTATCCAAAAGTACACCAGTTCGTAAGTACTTATAACGTCGCCTTTAGGGTACAGCTTACAACGTTATATATGTCCAGGAAATATCTGAAGTTTTTGTTCCATTTTAATTACCAGACCACCCAGAAAATATCTTCAACACCGGAATTAAGATGACAACTAAAGCAGTCGTCGGAGCTTAAAGGTATTCTCTTTTTATGTCCTGGACTAATTCTTCAATTTACATAAAATCCTTAACATGGTTGGTAATTAATTATTTAAGGATTTATCAAATTAACTTAAACGGGCAAGTTGAATACAGGCTTCTTCGGCCTTTCGTTTCACTCCCCAGATAGGGATTGCTCCATTGAAACTCCAGACAGATTCGGCAAGATTAGTTATTCTTCGATTTTGATGGACTCGCGCCCGTCGGAAAGCCAACAGTTCAGCATTTTCTTTTCTTTCTTTTTTTTTTGCTTCTAGACGAAAGTTGTCGTGCCCCTAAAGTTGAGATGGATCATCGAAGCTTGATGACGACTGGCTATATGTGGCCTTGTAGAGATCTCTTAGAATGTTTTTGTCCTAGAGTTTTGCTCCATATAAATGCCCAGATTAAGGGTGGTGGCATATCGCATAAGGGTTGGATTGCTTCTTGTACCGAAATAAAAAAAAAAAATCAATAAATTGCTATTGTAGGGGTTTGCAGTTAAATTTTGTGCTTCAAAGCTTCTACTGGTTACGTTTTAGCTTCCCAGGCAACCACGACTATACCAAAGTTTTAGTATGTCGTTTCGATTCCAGTTAGTTTATGTTCCATTTATAAGCTTTTGTTTTGTTTCGTATGGGAGAACGGCCCACCGTAGAGGAATGCTTTAATCTTATTGGGTTGCTTTTGCGGGCTCAAGTACCAAACCCAGCTAAAAATGCACGTTCAACGACGGATAGAGCCCAACCAAGTATGGGAGGGTTGGCAGCACTTAGTGGTCCTTTTTTGTTTCTTCTTCTTTTGCTGAATAATAACAAGAGGCTTTCCATTGCTTCCATTGCATTGAATCAAGAGTACAAGATACACAAGATATCAAGAACAAAAGATTCAAGCACAACTAGGTTGCAAAAAGAGGCTAGCGGGATCCCTAAAGGATCGGTAAACCACAAATGCTCCATGCTGGGCAGAGAGAGCGGATGGCCAAAAACGACAGACGACACTATTAGAACCATAACAGATACTAGCACAAAAGCTAATAACGTTTAACATAGGCAATCTAGACAGAAACAACAACAAATTTCTCCTCACCGAATTTCTCCTGCAATTCGCTGCAGGAGAGCCGGATCCGAGAAAGAGGGGGAGCCGAGAAAAGAGGAAGCAAGAGAAGGGGGAGGCGGGTCTGCCTTCTCTCTCTAGAACGACGCGTGGAAAAAAACAATCACGTCTTCGTTGGTTGCTTTGTTTCACATCCTTTAGTTCTTCTCTAACTACACGTGCTAGTTAAATCCCACGCGTTCAAGTAGACCAGTCAGGCCGTCACCCGTAGTCTATTAGCAGTTAATGAAAAGAGACCCTACATAGCGAATCGGAAGTATCAGAAAGAAAGGGAGAAATTTTGTTTATGTTTTATGGGATCAGTGGGCCCAAAAAGATTTGAAAAGGAGTTTTCTATGTTTGGAGAACCAGAAGCGTAGATCCGTTTTTTCCTATTTAAGTTTTTTTTTTTCTAAGCCCATTTTTTCTTACTTGCTCCCCTCTCCTCCCTCTTTGCAGTCTGCAGACTGCGAGTTCTTCGACCCCGAGCCTTATCTCCTTTTTTGCCCCTACCAAACGTTTCAAATTCCTTTTTGAACCATGAGAGAGGAGAAAGCCGTATTGGTCTGCCGGAATATTCCATTTCTCAGCGAAAGCTCAAATTGTGGTCTCCTGTGGACCCCGGACCAGGAACCGCTATGGAAGACCGCACGGCTCAGCTGTACGGGCAGTGGTGCGAGTGGCAGTCATTGCAATTTCGCTTGCGTTTCGGTGGCGGAAAAGAGACACCAAAGGGAGTTCGAGCCGACTTCCGCTCAGCTCCTAAAGCATCCGCTAGCTATTGCCGCTTACGTGCCCAAAGAACTCGCGCTGTTCACCGCCGGCTCCATCGCCGGCGCCGCTGCCAAGACCTTTACGGCTCCGCTTGAACGTATCAAGCTCCTTATGCAGGTTCTTTACCCACATTATATAGGTTGTAATTCAATTTTGTTACGCTGCGAAACCGTAGTATAAAATGTACTGTGTTTAGATAGAAATTAATGTTGACGATAACATGCATATAGGAATTTATATTGTCAAAACTAGGTATTTGCTAGTTCACTTGGGATTTCTCAGTACTTTAATAACAACCTGTGATTTTGTCGCAGACTCATGGGGTTCGAATTGGGCAAGAAAGTGCTAAGAAAGCAATTGGTTTCATCGAGGTATGAGATGGTTCCTTAAATGTCATGGTTGATATTGACATTCTCGTTATCGAATACTTATAGGGTATCCTTTGCACCTGATTCAAATTTATATGGGCTATGATAAACGTGTTCTGTTTCCCTTCCAATATCTGAATTCATGCTTAAATTCCCAATTCTCTCAGAAAACTGATGGAAAAGCCTGAATGAAATCATTTAACTAATCCTCAAACCCTCCCTTTCACTAAGTAGGGTTCAACATGATACCCTATCAAATTGTCGTCTAGTACTTTGAGGTCAGAAAACTAATCATTAATGCATATTGCAGCCAATTTTAATCCTAGAATACTGTAGCGTATTAGTTTTCTTGTTTTAGATCTTATTTGGGGAAAACTAGGAACACTGTAACTTGAGCGGACAATTTGCCAATGATTGTCGACTTAAATAACCTCAAGGTTGAGAACGAAACTTGGTCTATATCGGTGCTCAGTTTAATATCTTTTGTATGACCACTCCCAACCAAGTGGGACCGAAGGAAATGCAGTACGGGATGACCTTCTCCCCCTGCAATAGACTCTAAAAAGACTTCCAAAAGACTTCTCCTATGGCCATCATTAACCAGTGTAGTCTTGAAGATTAGGTCCAGGGTTTGAGTAGTGTTTTGTAGCTCATGACCAACATAAGAAGTGGGACATTTTAATGAATTGGAAGCATGAAAATATTTTGTTGGTACTAGTGTGTGCTTTAAGAAATGACTGTTCCTGACATAGTTGAATTGAGAAGTCAATTTCCCATTGCAAACCCCATATCAGTGGAGTATAAGGGAAAGCTGGTTCTGTTGCTGGTCTTTTCCTTGTTTTATGTTTCAATTCTAAGAAAAAGAATATCATGAGACTTGTTGGATCAACTAGCCGTTTTCTAAATGCTGCACACTCATCAGATCCTATCTCTCCAATCTTCTCTCTTCGATTTTGCTTCATACCCTTAAACAAGAGAAAGATTGTTATCAGGGTTATAGTTTTATTAAATGATTTATGTCTCCTGTTTTAATTATGTGGCATTAGGGCTGGGAGCTTGTGTGATTCCATTTATGTCTTAGAAAATAGTTCTGGTGGAGTTTAGTCCAGTAGTATCTAATATAGAGGAAACCAATGAGAATTGAATGGCTGAAAGAACACTACCTGATAGATAAAGTGGTTTGGTTCTGCAACTTGTTTGCTTCTACAACTAATGGAAACGGCTCTATTATATGATAATTTATGCAGATTGTATATGTTTGCTGGAGATGCCTAGTTTACCATCCTATGAAAATCTAGGTCGATATCCTTTAGCTGTCTCATCTCAATCACGCTTGAAGTGCAGGCCATAACATTAATTAAGAAGGAAGAAGGGATCAGAGGGTACTGGAAAGGCAATCTACCACAGGTTTTCAGAGCTTTCCATTTCTTGTTCCCCTTTATTTATTCTCCAAGCACAATTCATGAGGCTTTGTTTTCTTACGTTTCATCAGAACTTCTGTTCAAATTTTGCAGGTGATACGGGTCATACCTTACAGTGCCGTCCAGCTTTTTGCTTACGAAACTTACAAGGTTGTTCCAAAACTCTGTTTAAGCAAATCTTAGAACTCTAAAATATATCAAAAACTAAATGTTCTTATTTGACCTTCCAGAAACTTTTTAGTGGAAAGGATGGGGAGCTCTCTGTTATTGGAAGACTTGCGGCAGGTGCTTGTGCTGGCATGACATCCACTTTCGTAAGTTATGTCATGTCACTTATTATCATGCTACATGTTCTGAGCATCAACATGCATTTTAAAGCTTTTCATCTCTGTAGATAACATATCCCTTAGATGTCCTGAGGTTGCGGTTAGCAGTTGAACCAGGATACCGAACTATGTCTGAGGTATGATTTGCCTGCTTGTTGTTTATATGACAAGATGTCTTTCCAATTGAGGGTGACTATTGGTGTGTTGTTTCCAGGTTGCGTTAAACATGCTGAGAGAGGAAGGATTTGCATCTTTTTTCTATGGTCTTGGACCTTCCCTTCTCGGAATAGCCCCTTATATTGCTGTGAATTTTTGTGTTTTTGACTTGTGAGTCTGCTAATACTTTACTTTTCTATAGCATATTGAAGGGAAAATGCAGTGTAATGTTATAAATTAGACATTGCTATATTCTGTGAATTCTAGGGTGAAGAAGTCCTTGCCAGAGAAATATCAAAAGCGGACCGAAACATCACTTATAACTGCTATAGTATCAGCTTCTCTAGCCACAGTCACATGCTATCCTTTGGACACCATAAGAAGACAGATGCAAATGAAGGGTACACCTTACAAGACTGTGCTGCATTCCTTTAAAGGTAAGGTGTTGGCATTACGCTCACGATACAAAAGAATGATATTAACAGACATCATTAAGTGCAATATAAAGGATGGTCTAAACTAGTGAAGACAATCTGTTACATGGTTATGCATAATAGGTTATCTTGTGAATTAGGTTCAAAGTTAAGATAGTGAGTGGCGTAACAATTGTAGATAATTTTGGCACCTAACCCTACTTCCCCTTGTAGGATACATGCATTGTCGAAAATAAATTTGGCCAAACCCATATCTGCGTAGTGTTTATCACTTGCTTGTTTTTTCTTTTTTGTGTCCCCATCCTTGAAATTGTTGTTTTGAGTAGTTGGCCAGGGTTGTTAACTTTTTGTGTGCACATAGTCTATTTTATATATGAACTTACCTTTCCATGATTGCACATACGTAATGATCAAACCGAGAGAGAGAGAGAGAGAGAGAGAGAGCTACGAGAAGACTTTGGTTGCCTTCATCTGTTGATATTTGCAGAACATTCGATGATTGCACAAACATGAAGTCCCGTGTGGTCATTTGTCCGCCCATATGTTTAAGTTTTACAGCTATTGCCAAGGGCATTGTATATGAGAATATTTCATTCTGCAGGTATCCTGGCACGTGATGGAATAATTGGCTTGTACCGGGGTTTTGTTCCCAGTGCTTTGAAAACCCTTCCAAGTAGCAGGTGACATTAAGAGTAGTTTTATTTACATTTTACGTACCATTTCATCAAATCTTGTATTGGTTAGTTACAATAGGGCTTTGGCTGAGTTTTTGTGAAGCTAATACGAACTTTGCTTCTATTTTTGTCAAGAGCTTCCATGAAGTAGGGAAAAATATGTCGGTATTAAAAATTTCTTATACATTTTGTAGAGAACAAATGCACTTTTTAATTCCCATGGAAAAGCAATCATATTGTTGTTTTGGTTATTCCATTCTCTTTATGTGTGCTATTTGCATAGAGGATGACTTTTATTGTTTAGACTCCACACAGTTGTAGGTTTTAAGGTCATAGCTCGTCGTAGTTCCAGGATAGGGATGAAAAATCTCCCTTGTCATTTGATCTTTCAGTTATAAAATTCCACACACTTACTGCACAATTGAGTTGATTCTTATCTTTAGTTTCTACTCCATTGTCGTTGCTTCTAAACTTCTTACATAGGTCCTTTTTTCTTTTTACTGCAGCATTAGGCTTACCACCTTTGACATTGTTAAACGCCTAATCTCCGCCAGTGAGAAAGAGTTTCAGAGAATCTTGGAGGAAAACCGCAGTAAAGACAACCAGAATTCCGGTAATGAAACCGGCTTGGGGATTTGATGTCATTATGTAGTCATACAATCATTATTCAACTACACACTTTCCTTTTGGAGATTGTGTTTGTGAAAAGTTCCCAGTGGTATTGTATCTAATAATTTTTGAGACGTGAGAAAATCCGAATGATGTATTTTTTGTAGTAGTTAGGGAATTAGGGTGCCAAATTTTTGTGGAATTGATTTTGTACATGTTTTAAGGTTTTATGTACGCACTCAAGTTCCAAACCACTCTATTTATTTTAAGGTCTGTCGTAAACGGAATATAATATTAGTTCATAGTTTCCTTTCTAACTTAAAAAAAAAATTCCACATAAATGACATATTCTTTTTTTATTTTATAAAAAAATCAACCTTCAAAACAATCAGGTTCTAAAACAGAGCTCAAGTTCCCTCTAATTTGTATGCTTAAAACAAAAATTATGTGGCCTAAACGAAAATAAAACTGATGCATTAAAAACTGCCTTTTATTGGGCTGATTTAAAAACCCATCGTAAAAGACCAAAATTCCCCTCGTTTAATTGATCGGGCAGACTATGGCCCATTTAAAAATATAGAGCGTAGTCGAGGACCAGTTAGCCTACAGCGAACTTTCAATCTAATAGAATGAATGAAATATGAGTTGCGAAATTCGTAATTGTCTGCGTTGATCTGTCCGTTCCTTGAACCAAGTATGAAGATGGGAGCTGAACTTGTAAAGTTCAGTTTGTACACTACTCAAAGGGGAGTGTGCTGTGTGGTATATTTCAAGAGGATCTAGAAAACAAACTATATATATATATAGAGAGAGAGAGAGAGAGAGAGACTTCAGTACTTGGAAAGGGGGAGTGGATAAATGTGATGATAACTCACACGTACGTGAGGTGGAGATTCTTGAATATATACGTGTGAATGGATAAAAATGTTGCTCCACATTGGAAAGAAGTAATAAGTGCAAGTGTTTAATATAGCATATATTGTTGAACCTAAATCTATAGACTTGAGTTTTTAGGTTGTGTCCTTATATGCTATATTATCATGAGAGGCATGCATACACATTTTGGAAACTAAACTCACAACATTGGAACCTTATTTTTTTTAAGGGAATTTAGCAGTTTAGTCCTTGAGTTTTAACCCCTTTTATATTTTCATCCTTAAGTTTAATTTTTTCAAATATTAATCCTTGAGTTTATATTTTTTTTACGAAATGGTCATTCCGTTAGGGATCCGTTTGTTTCCCAAACGGAAGGGCTACATTAGCCGACAACTCAACCTCTGATGCGGTAAGAGAAATTGATATTTTAGTCCTTACGTTTTATACCGTTTTATTTTTTAGTCATTGGGTTTAATTTTTTAAAATTTTAGTCCTTTTACATTTTTTTGAAATAACCTATCATTTTTAGTTTTGACAATTTTAATAACACATTTAATATGACTAAAAAAACAAATTCTAAATGCAATTTAAATCCTCAAAAATCTACCATTTTGATTAAAACTCTAACTCTTGAATAGTAAAAAGTTCTAAAAGTTAAAAATATATTTATTTTTTTAAAACGAATATGAGTGTTTTCTCATCTTTTAGTATTTTTAAATTTTTTCTTGTCTATATATACTTTGTATTATGTCTACAGTGTCTAGTGTCATCATACTCAATTTTTAACAACTATAAATGTGTGTTATATATTCAAAGTAAAAAAAATTTGAGAATATTTTTCATAATTTTAATTGTATTTATATAAAAAAGCAAATATTATAATAATAATATAAATTTTTTTGATTGGTTTGATCATCGCTCCTGCTCTCGTGATATGAAAGTAAGACCGTATTTTATAAAGAAAATCAAGAACCTAGAAGGCCTAATAGGCTGAGTTGTCAGCTAATGTGGCCCTTCTCAAGTTTTAGTATATATTACTGATTGTTATTTATTCAGAGCACCAAAACTGTGACATGATGTGTTCTATTGAGTTGCAGAAAGCATGTTGATTCTTTGATTGGTTTGATCCTCGCACCTGCCCCAGTGATATGGAAGTATGACCATATTTTATAAAGAAAATCAAGGACTTGTAAGGCCTAATTCATACGTTGAGTTGTTAGCTGATATGACCCTTCCGCTAGGGAAACAGACGAATCCCTGACGAAAAATTCATTTTGTAAAAAAATGTAAATCGAAAGACTAGTAAAATTTCAAAAAATTATTAACTCAAGGACTAAAAAAATAAAACGACGTAAAATCCACGAACTAAAATGTAAATTTTTATTACCACATCAGCTGCTGAGTTGTCAACTGATGTGACCTTTCCGTTAGGGAAACAAATTGATACCTGACGGAAAGGTCATTTCGTCAAAAAATGTAAACATAAGGACTTAAATTTGAAAAAATTAAACTCAAGGATCAAAAAATAAAAGGAGGTAAAACCCAAGGACCAAACTGTTAAATTCTTTTTTTCTAATCCTTTGGTCAGCACGTCCAGTTCATTTCATTGTTGGCCTAGTTTTATTCTGGTCTAGCAGAGTACAAAGTCCTTACATCCATGTTAATTAGTTCAGTATATATTGGATCTTTGCTAATATCCGCCAGAGAAAGGCGGTGAAGGAGGTGAGCTCTATTCTGTCTGAAGCGATCGATTTATATATGTACATGATCATCCTTGGGAGTACAACCATGACCAACTAAAAAAGTATATGTATTTATTTCTTCCATACGACTACATTACAGTTACAGCATTCTCCTTCATTTCCTTAGTAAGTACAAGAGAACAAACTAATAATCCTGTAACAATTACGTACATTTATAGTTCTATAAGTCTAATAAATAGTGAAGAGAATAAACTAATAATTCTCGTTGCATTTCTTGTAGCAGGTTTGAGTATGGACTTTTGCTTTATCTCCATCTGCAACATTAAAAAACAAAGGGTTAAATGCATGTCATGCCCCTGTGGTATGCGGTAATAGCAAATATGCCCCTGAGGTGAACAAAGTCATTTTCATACCCCTAAGGTAAACATTCAGGAGCAAATATGCCCTTTCATACCCCTGGGGTAAACATAACGGAATGACATATTTGCTCCTAAATGTTTACCTCAGGGGTATGAAAAGGACTTTGTTTACCTCAGGGGCATATTTGCTATTGCCGCATACCACAGGGGCATGACATGCATTTAACCCTTTTACACGTCCTTGCGTCACAATCCACACACAGAAACAAAAATTTTAAACGACAGGAAGAAAGAGACAAAGGTTAGAGACTTTAGTATACCATGTTTAGAGCTGGTGGTCGTAATGGCAGTGGTGGAAGGAGGGGTAGCGAACTAGGGCAGTCGCTACCCATCCCTCGCCCAAAAAAAAATTTTAAGTACAAATTTTTTTATTTTATTTTATTTTTGCATTAGTTGGCCTGGGCCCGATACCCATTGGGTCCAGGCCAACTAGAATTTTAGCCTGGGCACCTGGGCCCGATACCCATCAGGCCCGGCCCCCGGCCCTTTTATCTTTTTAATGCTTAAAAAAATGGGTGAAACTCGAAGACCACCTGCGGCCTGCCCCTTGCGCGATCTCTCTCCCCGACCCCCCCTCTGTAACAATTTCTTATTTCTCTGTCGTGGCCCAGCCGCCGTTGTCCGTGCCCTGTTGCCACCCGTTAGCCATCGCCCCACCGCCGCACCAGTTGTCCAGCTCCTCGCCTCCATCGAAGCCCTTGACCTTTGTGTACCACCAGAACGTCGCTCTCTACGCTGGCGCTGGACCGCTGCCCTTACCTCCGAAAGTCTCCGACCTTCCAATTACGCCCTTCTCAGCCTCCTCTGCATCTTCTCTTTCTCCTCTGCCTCCGCCTTCTCCCTTCTTACCGTTATTTCCAAGTACGAATTTGGAATTGCTTTACGGTTTACCCAATCCTAATTCCTATCCGTTGTAATTACGCTGGAAAACTAGGGCATCATGATTCAGTTTTCGTTTTCCTTATTCCTTTTAGTTTCACTAGTTTTGATTCTCGCTTGTCGACTGGCATTGTGGAATTTGGATTGACAGCATAATGTATGAATTTATTGCTTTCCTGTATTAGTTACGTTTAGAGGAATAATTTGATTATTGATTTGGAAAAAATTCAGACGGTCAATGTCTTACGGATTATTAGGGGGTTTTCTTCGAGTAAAATCAGAAGCTTGGATGATGACTGATGAGTAGGTTCTATTAGTCGTAGAGTCAGAGACACTAAAACCTCTCCTCAATTGAGTCCAGTTTTGCTATTAGTCTTTACAGAATCCGCAGTCATGAAATTTTGATCTATCTTGCTTGTGCATCCTAGAGTCGCAGATCATTGGTAAATTAGTTGTTCCTTGTTGTTGTTAGTTTCTGGATTATATTATGTTAGCATTCAAAATTTGTGATTTATTGTATTTTTGACAGGATGAGGTGGGTGTTGGATAGTGTGTTTAGTTTGTTGGTATCATCCAAGCTGCAGCTTTATCCAACAAACCTAAGGAACATAAGCTTATTTTGGTAGGATTCTAGGAGTTCTTTGATCATTTTCGTGGTCTTTTTTTATTTCTCAATCTAAATTCAAAATTTAAGCGCACACCTCATCTTATAGAAGGAAAACTGAAAAACTTCAGTTAGTAAGATATGTCTGTCTCTAAAAGTTGGAGGACAGGTGGATTCCATGTCTTGGCTGACCTCTGACCAGCAATGTATACTAGATGTATTTTACTAATTTGGCTTGCATAAAAACTTATGCCTTCGAGTCCCTAAAAACTCCATGAATTGCTGACCTCTGACCAGCAATTTATGCCTTCGAGTCCCTAAAAACTTAGTATAAGCTCCATGAATTCCTAGTGTAATTGTCACATTTCAGTTGCAGTACATAGTACAATACATGTATTCTAACATTTTTAATGTTTTTAATCTTTAATTTTCAACATTGTAACTCTTAAAACAATTTTTTGCATTACGAGAAAAAAAAATTCTTATCATTTCACCTTTAAAGTTTGACACCCATAGATTTCAATTCTGGTTCCGCCACTGCGTAATGGATCATGTGCATACAAGAGCACAAATGTATACGACATCTAAACAAGATGGACGACATTGCTTTGGCAGATTTAATAGCATGCAAGCCTGATAAAAGTGGGAAGTAGGTAATCCTGCTCCACGGCATATGTTATGCCACTCCAAAACGCACATAAATGTAAGAAGCACTGTTGGATTCAGATAAAACTTTACGAACGTCAAGAATTCTGAAATCAGCCTGTGGTGGACGATGGGGAATAGTTCTACAATCGAATATACCTTTACAAAGAGCAGCTTTCATCCGTAAGAAATTGGGCGAGTCTCTGCTGCAGTTCCGGTGCTGCAGTCTGTGAGGAAGGGACGTGGGTCTGCTGCACTTCCCTTGTTATAGATGAAATTGAACCTTTTGGACGTTTCTTTTTCTGATCCGACATTGTTGACTATTGACAGTTTTGACATATTTGTCATTTACAGAATCTGTCACTATTATAAGGATTCCACGGCACTGTTCTTTATTTGACGTTTCTTTTTTTCCCTGGAGCTAAGTTTTGGTTCTTCTTGGTCTTGATCTATCGAGAAGGTCTTGCACGGCACGATTTATCTTTTGTTGTCCATTTTCTAGCGTTCTATTTCGCTGCAGTCCTAGCTTTTGTTTTACTCGAGCTGCTGGTATCCAAAAAGATCTGGCAACTTCTACTTTAGTAGTTTCGAACAAACCCATGTTTCGGGATTCTGAAGACTCGACCCATCCTTGAGAAAGGCCTATGGATTCTAATTGCCCTCTCAGAGAGGTTTTGTTCTGTTCGGTAATTGCACTTTGCTGCATTAATCAGAAAGGCAAGAAAAAAAATATATGTTTCTTTCAAGTAAATAAAAAACTCCTCGTGTTTCTATCATGCTATTTGGATGCGTAGCTGGGCTGGTATCATAAGCGGAGAGGCAGGAAGCTGATTAATGAGGGGCAAAAAAATGGTAAAAAAATAATTTAGTTAAAAAAAAAAAATTTTAGGTGTAAAAATTTGTTGTTTTAGGGAGCGAACCGGGGCAGTGGCCCCAATTCGCCCCCCTGCCTCCGCCGGTGGCTGGTATGTTAGTTCCATCAAGCGAACGGTAAATTCTCGCTGCAAAAACAAATACCCACAAGCTATCCGGATGGGTTATGCTAGCTTATTTCTCTCACCAATTTCCCGCGAGAGGTTGGCCAGCCATTATCACCAAACCAATCATTCAATGGTTTCAAGGTTTGGGCTATCATTTGTCACTTTTCTTGCTCTTCGTGCTCTGTTCCGAGTAGTTTTTTGAGAGTGAGAGATTTAATAATATATGCACTAATCTTGTATCTCATTTGAGACGGACTTGGACTAGGTAGAACATCGAGAATTATACTAAAACGTCGGATTTGCACCCGATCTGTTGTAAGAATATGCATGTACAGTATTTAAGTGAGCACGCCTTATTAAAATTAAAATTAAAATTAAAATTTAAAAAGTTCGAATATATTGCTCGTCCTATAGATCAATATTTCGTACCATTAGACTATATCATTATAGACCTCTTTACATTTTCACATGTAAAAAACACTTCAGTTTAGGAACTTCTCCAATACCCAAAATAGGTCTAGTTTCGAAGTGTGTCGACCAAGAAGTTAATCTCTTTGATTCTTTGTAATTAATCACGATTATGATACGTAATAGGATTGGAAGTGACTTGGGATTACAGTCTTCCACTATTTAGGTGCTGTGGAAAGTGATTGGATAACATAAATAGCTTATTGAATGGAGCATAGAGTTATCCATAAGCAACAACATCGTCCTTATCACACCTCATTTTACTATAATTTAAGCTAAGAGCCAACACCAATCGACAATTTCTGATCTTAATCTAATCATGGGGGGCCAGCAATTTTATTAGAAATCCCAAAAAAAACATTAAAAAAAACAAGAAAAACAAAAGGCAAAAGATTGATCCACTACATGTTTGGCAATTCTATTATAAGAGTGCACGCTGGGCAGTTTGTCTACTCTCTCTCAGCGAAGCACTTCGTGGTTGTGTCTTGTTTCCCCCTATCCCTGACTAGAAAAAGAAAAAAAGTTCTCATCCCATACCGCTACTGGATAGAGAGGAGGCAGGCTTCTTAAGTTGGTAGTTCCCCTTCAAAGGATAGGCCCTTTTGAAGGTGTGTTCGACTGACCGCTGGGAAGTTTGTCTACTCTCTCCCAGCGAAGCACTTCGTAGTTGTCTTGTTTCCCCTATCCCTGAATAGAAAAAGAAAAAAGTTCTCATCCCACACAGCTACTGGATAGAGAGGAGACAGACTTCTTAAGTTGGTAGTTCCCCTTCAAATGATAGGCCCTTTTGAAGGTGTGTTCGACTGACCGCTGGGAAATTTGTTTACTCTCTCCCAACGAAGCACTTCGTGGTTGTGTCTTGTTTCAAAAAAAAAATCTATTATAAGAGTGCAGCTTGGTTTCTTGTCGGTCCATTGGCTTTTCCCAAACACGACACGTCGCGCTAGAAGCTTCAAAAGGCTAACCACCGATAGTGGGATCCACAAGTAACGGTTAGACGGACTCATGCATGCCCTCCACGTGTCAACAGATGCCGACACCATATTCTCCAACGACTTGTCTTGTTGATACAAAGCTAGATCATCTTCTTTCCTTGTCGTCACTGACCAAGGCACCTACACAATATGACCGCTCACCACAGAACGACACCTCAGCCCCCACTATTTTTTTTCTAAGTACCTCAGCCCCACTAAGCAGTGCATGATTATAATATGTTAATACTATTTTCTTAAGAGAAAAAAAAAACAAAATTACTACTTTCCACTCGGTGGCAGAACGAGAGGGTATAGACCCAGGGCGGTCGATACCCATTCGTCCTTCCCAAATCAAATTTTTGTATGTAATTTAATTTAATTTTTTTATTTTTATTATTAGTTGGCCTGGGCCGATATCCATCAGGCCAGGCCAACTAGAGCTTTCTATTGGGCAGGGTGAAATATCATATATTTTTTGAACTTGAATCGGGAAAAGAGACATTTTTTGTTTGGCATCGATATTGCGATTTGCGAGTCCTCGGACTTGGGATAACAATCTGTTTCGTTTATACCTGAACTGAACCCACACCCGAAGAATATGCGGCCACTAGTGTCTGTTCTAAGGCCCAATACTAATTATACGCATTTAGACACTTGCATTCACTTGCATTCAATTGATGTCAGGCCGACGATCAGAAACATTATAAATGGGTCGGGCTTAATGAACCGAACTATCTTAACTTATATGATTTCACAACCCAAGCCCAGCTACTTCGACACCTCTTATCATTGTTCTCTACAATCACAAAGATTTTTGAATTTTTTTTAAAGTCTTAGGTTCTACGACTCAATTTAAATGTAATATATCAATTAAATTGAAAAGGGACATTCTGTAATTTTTATTGGATTATTGGTTGATGGTTCTGTAATTTCAAATTATCTTTTATAATATTGTTTGCTATGAATTTTTTTACCTGAAAGTTTTATTGGTGAGTTAGTGTTTTTTTTTTTTTTGTATTGCATGTGTTAGCTCATCTTTGGACATAGATTTGGTGATCAACTGGTTAGACATAGTTGTGCACAGTGCATCTCTCAATTGGTATTTTAATTTCTAAAATTCACCCATGAACTATCAAGATATTTGTTATTGAGGAACTTGGGGAAAATAATTTCTTCTTGATCAATGCTGCCAAGCAAAATACGCAAGTAAAAAATGAAGCTTGTCTACACTGATGGACTCGAGAAGAGAAGGAAAGTTGAAAAAATTGGTGTTGTTAAAGAACAACTGGTCTATGATTTTTTACCTGTATGATGGATACAATTGTCACTTTTCAGTTGCAATACATAGTACAGTACATGTATTCTAATATTTTTAATACTTATAGTCCTTAATTTTCAACATTGTAACTCTAAGACAATTTTTTTGTGTTACGAAAGAAAAAAAATTTCTTGTCGTTTCGCCTTTAAAATTCGACACCTATATATTTCAATCCTGGTTCCGCCACTCATTTCCGGTACCCACCAATCACCATGCTTTGGAGCGGTGTGCAGAAATATCAGGAAGCGATAACGTTATGAATTTCGAGGTCTGATGGTGGGCAGTTTGGTCATTTAATGAAGCCACCCGCTACTTTGCATTGATAAACTGTTGAGATGTATATATATATATATATAAAGGGTATGTGTTTGACTATTACGTGTGAAAGCCAAGTCAGCCCCACCTCTCTCTCTGTTTTTTTTTTCTAAATTCTCTCTCTCTCTCTCTCTCTCTCTCTGTTAAACCTCTACAAAGTGTGCGAGGTATTTCTGGGACGGACGCGCGGAAGTTAAACCGAAGTATTATTATCAGAGATAAAGGAGGAAAATAAAATTAGCGGCTTTCGGGATGTTTATTTTGAGTGTCGGAGGGATTAGATAAGTACAGAGAGTTCGGTTTGCTTTGGTTTGGTCAGGGATTGTTGGTTTTCGGCCTCTGAGGTGGGAGTGAATGGTGGTGGAGTGTGTTAGGGTTGGTGGATGAGTTAATCAAATAAAAAATGCGCAAGTCTTTCAAGGATTCCCTGAAGGCACTCGAAGCTGATATTCAGTTTGCCAATACCCTGTAAATTTGTCTTTCCCTCTCAATTTCACTTTTTCGCCTTTCTCTGTCGTTGGTGGGTTTCAGTTTACGTGATGATTCTTTGAGATTGGGATTAAGATTACTGGAATTATATGTTTTTTTGCCTTGCTGTCTTAGCTGCGATCAATCCTTGTTCCTTCTCTTATGCATTCAATTCCTCTGTTTTCCTGGTTTTAGCTGCTTAATTCCCGTAACCTTTTACAGTGATTTGTGTTGAAATTTTGTGGTGTGCTTTATTGGGGTGTTGGTTTTTTGAAGACGACGCAAAAACTGAGTGACATAAGAGACTAGGTTGTTGTTTTTTTAAGTTCCGAGACTGTCAGAGATGGGCAGCTTGTGTAAGCTCCATGTGCAGATCCTGTTTCAACGATGAGATCCTAAGCATTTAATTCTTTTTAAGAGTTGGGTCATTGCAGTCAGCAGCCAGTGTTTGAACTTCTTTGAGCCCATTGCATGTTTCTAATAAATTTGGGGCACTTCTTGCGTTTTACTTTTAGCGCATGCTATAAGTCTTCTGCCTCTGATAATTTTTTCGTATGTAGCGACTGGATGTGTACCTTCTGCATTGTTATTTAACTCGTAGAGTACATCTTTGATACAGGGCTTCAGATTATCCGAGGGAATATGATGGCGCCTGCCTCCAAATGAGGTTATCCTACTGCCCAGCTGCTCAGTTTTTTCTCTTTCTTGTTCAGTGGACCGATTGTCGTGTTGCTGGTGCCTTGGGATTGCTTAGAATTCTAATATACAAGGTTATTTGCATTTTCTCGTAGCTCTTTTCAGTCCTTTTGAGTGTTGTTTTTGTTGCAGCCACTTTTCTTTGATTGATTTAATGTCCTTATCTAACATATCATTCATAGCATGGAAAATGTTACTTTATGTTGTGAAGGGGGTGACAGTTTTAGGTTTGTCACAGGCGTATGAAGACGGCAAGAGTACCATGTATAGCCACGAAAGGAAAGCTAGTCTTAAAGAGTTCTATGGTAATTAGATTCCATTGGAATTGAATTTTTCTGTCAAGTACTCGGAAATGCTTTTTTTTTCCCTTTCAATTCATGCATAGCTCCTGCATGTATTTTCTTCGATGAGTAGTTCCAACGGTATAGCAATCTGTATTTTTTTACCTTTTTGGGGCTCTTCAAGAACAGGTGTCATATTTCCCTCTTTATTGCAACTTCAAAGGGGAGTCACTGATGTAGAAGACAGGAAACAGAGAGAAACTTGTGCCATCAGATACAAGAGAAAAGATGAGACAGACAAAGGAAAGCTCTCTGAAATTGATTTGGAGAGAGAAGAAGAATGTGGTATTTGCATGGAAATTAACAGCAAGGTCGTGTTGCCCATTTGCAGCCATTCACTGTGTATGAAGTGCTACCGAACTTGGTATGCTAATTGTTACCCAATTCACTAGCTGTTATTATATTATGTATCAGATCTTAAATTGGTGATGATCATGTACTTATTAAGGAGATAGGAATGACCTCGAGCAGTGCATTCATTTTCTACTAGTAAAAACTATGTAAAACAAAGCATTTGATGGGCACTGTCAATTGATGCAACTGAATACCTGAAGCCCATTGCCTTCTTGTTGTTCCTTACAAACTTGTGATCCATTTTGTGAAGTGAGCATCCCATTATCATAGAGGACTCTCATGAGTGGATCAAATAATTGTCTAAAAGAAAGGCTTCTCTTGGTCTCACAGTCATGCAAATGCACAGGCCAAAATACATATATTTATTCTGCAGTTTGGGAATCCAGATTCTATGCTGCTAGATTTTTGGGCCCTTATCATTAACTAGATTTCAGCTACCAAACTCACTCCCTCCCCCTTCAATTGCAACTTGCCTCCAACGGCTTACCATGCTGTTTGGCATCATGGTTAAGGTCTTTATGCTCTAGAATCTGATTCATCCTCAATTAGCTCTTGTAAAACTTGTTGATCAGATGAACCATACTTTGTTCATCAGATACACAACAATTTGTCCAGTTTGATGATCGGGCTTTTTCAGAATGGTTTTCTGAGAGGGTTTTATCATTCCCTTTCCAAGACTCATTACAGAAATAATGGCAGCCAGCATTTGTGGATCTGTCTACGTGCTGCTTACCCTGAAAGATACTATGCTCTCAGCTTGAGGAACTCATTTTCTCATTAAGATCAGCAATACCCAGATAAGCATTTTAGGTTAGAAACTTGATCAATTGGGGATTTACAGGTGACCATAGAGGGTTAAACAAATGCATCGTTGAATCTGTCTGCAAAGAGGGTTTCACTTGACTGTAAGGTTGACCTGATTCTTTACACATGAAACTCGAAGGTACCAGAATTTTTCGTTTTTGCTCTCTCAGAACCTTTGAAAAGAAATTCACAAAGCCCCGTTTTTGGTAATTAAGGAATCACAAAGTTACTTGATGTGTTGGTATTTCTTTGGTGGAAAGCAATGTTTTGGTAAATAGTTAGCTAGATAAGTTCCAGGACTGACTGTTATTTAGAAGTATATTGAGCTCACTTCCTCTTTCTTGGATTGGGACGCCTGCATGGAGATTAGACATTGTAAAAATCTTGACTGCCCCTTTCTGTTGCTGCTTTTGAAATTATTCTTTTATGGTTCCAAACAAGAGATAGTGCCACTTGATTTAGGGCATGTCGCTAAGTTGGTCTACTTATCACTGCAACCACGACCATGAAAGCACAAATTATCACTCTTATGGATACTGAGTTAAGATGTCTCTTCATTTTGGACATATCTTACCTATAAATGTATGCAACTCGGAAGACATCCATGTTTTTTTTCACCAGTTCATAAAATGAGAGGTGTAGATTTCATTTCTCTTCTGGTTCTCGCTATATTATATTATTAATTTTTGAAGTCTGATTGTGTTATTCTTTCGTGGTTCCTTTAGGCGTGCACGATCTCAGTCATGTCCCTTTTGCCGGGATTGTCTCAGCCGAGTGGACACAGATGACCTTTGGATCTACATCAGTAACAATGAAATTCTTGATTTGTCCACTATCTCCAGGGAGAACTTGAAGAGACTCTTCATGTACATCGATAAGTTGCCTCTCATTGTCCCAGATCCTGCATTTGTTTCTTATGACCCTCATTACCGTTGACCGAACATATTCAGGTGCTGGGAACCTGTACATAACACCTTGCCTGTTTTATATAATTCTTGTGTCCCACAAGCCGCAGTTCAAACTGTAAATTGTTTTCAGCAAACCTCGAAAAGTACATGGTTTGATTTTATTTGTTCTGTTCAGTTTCAATATACGGCTTATAGTATATTAGCTGAAACTTCGTTTCCTACCACACGAAAAGGCGGTTGTCACTCTCAAGTAGATGTCGATTTTGAGTGATTATTGTTGTCTAGCTTTGTAAGTTAGGCAAATCTTGTGGAGATCATACACTTTGAAGAGGGTTTATTGATTTTACTCTCATAGAAACTGTTCTGCTTTTCTGGTGAAAGGTCTCCCAAAGCAACACTTGTTTAACGTGTAGATTATATTTATACAAAGTTATCCACACTTCCTTTCGTGAAAAAATTATCTTAGTACGTACGTACCAGGTGGGTCTGATTAAAAAAACGTTGGTGTCACTCTTGACAGTGACAGCTCAGAAACGTACATGAAAGCTCCATTGGGAATTCAATTTCTATATTGTGTAGTAGGTTCCTAAGAATCTAAGATGGTAGGAGTTTGGCTCCCTCAAAGCAAACTAGACATTTCCCGTCTTGTAACTAGTTTTAGGGAACCTCCACATGGCCAAAAGTGATATGTTTTCCATTGCCAAGCGTTCCTCCCCATACGGTAGCGCGGGCTTAAAAATGCAGAGAAAAATCGACAGCTCCCACCACGGTGCTGGTCCTCAGTGTACTCGCAACGTGGCCAAGTTTGAAGCCCTTTTTTCAGTACATCGTGACCAAATTATAGTCTATCATCTTTAGCCATCAAGTATCAAAAGAGCTAACACCACCATATCTAACTAAAAGATGAAATCTACTGCTAAATATACAACAACTAATAGGGCAGTGACAGTAGCACAAAACAAGCTTTTTCGGTTTCAAAGAGCGCCATAACGTAACCTAAGAGTATGAACACACAAAATCCATCCCCTTCCTCACTAGATCAACCATTATGCCCAAATCAAAATGCAACCAATTTCAGTCTTCGTCCTCGTCCTCATCCTCTTCCTCCCCCTCTTCCTCGTCCTGCAGCAAAGAAACAGAGCAGTTCTGAGTACATATGCTAAAACAACCACAGCAACAACCAAGAGCGAAAATGGAATAATATAAGACAGAAAATTGCATCTCGACTTGACTAACAAGTCGATCAGTGCATCATAAAAGAGTCCAAGGTTTGGGTGTGAAACCCCATTTCAATTCAACGTATTTACCCTCTACAACACAACATTTTCTTTGAAACTTATCTTTCCTAAGTTTCTTTGAAACTTATCTACATTGATGCACTCCCCATTACCCAAAAACATTAAAAAAATAAATGGTCATTTTGTCCGGGCTATTTACAGGACGTGAGAATGGGAATTACAACCACCATGTAACTAATCAAAAATATTTGCAACCATTTTGCAGCTTAAACTGTGAGTTCAAACCCTATATGTGCCCTTTATGTAAAGCACCGAACTTAAGTAATGTGCATGATTACTTAAGTTCCTACATGAGTTCGCTAAATAGGTAACGCTACTTTCTCATAATAGTCCTCATTCACTATTAGGGAATTTTACTTCAGTCAGGTCATATGTTTTCGCCCCAAGTATTTAGGTAAGTGTCTAGAAGCTCAAGTCTTAAATAGAGGGCCAACTGAAACCTCTGCAGTAGCTTCATCATTCACTTCAGATTTTGACCTGTCTGACTCCTCATCACCATCATCTGTTGTGCTTTCCTATGAAGATAAGAAAAGGAATGTCAAGCTTGTCAAAAACCCTTACAAAGTACCGAGAATAAAAAAAAAAGCATGTGATGTATTCACCTGCTTCTTATTGTAGGCCTTCATAAGCTTCTCATACTCAGTCTTCCTTTTTGCAGCTTTAGCTTCATATGGAGCTTTTTCCTTTTAAACCAGGCAATAAAGCATAAGTCAAAAACAAAAGCTTTATTGCATATAACCAAACCCAAACAGAACATCACAGCACTTAGTCTTCCAAAAGAACCCTATCATTATCACAGCCAAGGTCATTCACTCAAAGACCATGTGCCTATAGCTGAATGACTTCATCATGACTAAAAAAGGATCAATTTAAATCCAACTTCATTTGCAACCTAGAACACCCATCTTCCTCAAGGGATTGAGGGGGTAAAAACAGCCATGTATCCTTTGGCATATTCAAGTCAATAGCAATTCAGCCAATCGGCAATGACTTTCAATGATAACATCACTGTCAGGTAGTAGATCGAAGGTTTTCACACAAAATCAAATTCTCCACCAGCTTTTCAGACAAATTCAATTTCTAAGCTGAAAAAAACAGCTTCAAAGGCCGGGAAACCCCCAATATAAGTATCATGAATGATTAAACATAAGAGTTCTTACAGCGTCAGACAATGATTTCCACCGCTTCCCTCCAGCTTTCCCGACCTTGAAGTAAAGTACACAACACACAAATCAGTCAGCTTCTAGGGAAAACAAATTGCATGATCATACGGAAACAAAGCAAATCTTATATTACTTACAGCAGACACAGCTTTAACATCAGGATGTTCTTTCTTGAAGTCAATCCTAAACTCCTCACTATCAGATTACATTAAATGGATTAGATCGATTGTCAAAATCACATCTCCCCAAAATCAAGTGAAAATTCCTATAAAGAGCAGCAGAAGAGATACAAACAGGAATACGAAGAAAGCACTAGGAGGCCGTTTAGGTTTATTAGGGTCTTTCTTGGCATTTTTCTGCTTCTTCTGTGTGCTACTCCTGTCAGCCTTCATCACAGCCTTTCGCTTCCCCACCTTTCTGAAAAATCGAAATTTACATGATACATCACAACTATATTCCTGTAACCGCTGTATACACCATTGAGTATGTAAAATCAGATATCAAAAGCTTATTAAGATAGCAAATTGGCGATGAAACCAATACCCCAAAAATAGATCATGAAAAGGAATAATATCTTTGAGCTTAAGCCTTAAAAATGTTGGGCAAAACAGTAGAACTAACCTGTCATCCACAGGCTTCAAAGTTTCCTTCGAGTGCTTAGCAGCCCCCTTACCCCTGGTACCTTTCATCATATTACTTTCCTGTATAAATAAGTAATACATCAAAATGGAGCGGTTCCCAAAATTAGCTAACCATCACACCAACTTAAGTTGTCATAAAATCCCCCGGGCAATGGGAAAAACTTAGCTTTAGCAGCCAGGTCAGTCTTCATATAATACAAGTCGATACACCACAAACAGACATATATTAATCTCATAACGCAAATCGAAACACTTGCACATGTGCAAAAATGCAAACGTGCTACAGAGAAAGAAACAAACAAATCAAGAATTAAGAAATAAAAAAATACCAGCTCCCATGTTTTTGGAAATTTTACTTTCTTAAGAAAGTAAAAATTTATATCCTTTCTTGTATTCCCTCTCTCTTTCCAATGTAAAATATCACCAACTTCAAAATCAATAAAAATTCCAAAAGAACAATAATCGATCACTTCCATATAAGAAGCTCTGCATAATCCGGAGGAATATTCATCCAAAACAAACGCACGCGAGCACACGTGACACGCCCTTCAGGTTAGAAACACTCATGCATATAAAACGAGAGTTCGAATATTACATATTCCATCCAACTGCAAAAAATTTACGCTACAAAGAGTTTCAACCAGAAAAACTTCCATAACAGGAAAACCAAAAAAAATACTGATGCTTCGCTTTGGGCAAATATGAGCCCTCTATGAACTCGTACAAATCAAGTTGTGCTTTCTTTCTAGTTCTTCTTCTGCTATTATTGTTTGCAGCGTAAGTCTTTCTACACCCAAATAAAAAATAAAATAAGACCAAAAAATTCCACGCCGTTGATTTTTTTTTGGTTGCCTTTTGACAAAACTAAGAAGCGGGTATTAAATATTCAACTTCCTTCTCGTTTTTTGAACTTTCTCAGCAACCAAACAGAGAAAAGGAGGACGAAAGAAAACCACGAAATAAATCTAGAGAAGCAGCGTTACCTTAGAGGCACAGAACCGAGCAGCGAATCCTCAAAAATAAACGAAAACAAACTGAAAACAGAGAATCAAAGCGAGAGAAAATATCAGGCAGGAGGAAGGGAAAGGAAGAAGCACGACCGAGAGAGAGGAGATATTATTTTTAAAAAAAAAAAGAGAGAGAGAGAGAGAGAGAGGAGATATTCTAACAGAGAAACCGGAACAGCAGGTAAACCTTGTGAGTTTGCCGCCCAGGAGAGCCGAGGAAAATGCTTTCACCGGCTAGAGCCGGTTTCCAAGGTTCGAGTGCATGATTTTATTTTCCATCGTCTTCCTCGGCGCGGCTTAACCGGCATTTTGATTATTGTATGTTTTTTTTTCCTAGGATTATTCTATGTAAATTCGCAATCAAGGTGCATGATATTTATGAGTGGGAATGTGACAAGGAAGATAAAGATCGTAAAAGTTGACACGTGGCTATTTGCTGGACACGTGTGACGTTGAACTGTTTGGACTTCTACACTAAAGTAGGAGTCATATTCTTTTAATTTTTTTTAACTGAATATCAATTTAAAATGTGAGAAATAGGCATAGTAGATAGATTTTATTATAGCATTTATATTATTCAAAATTTTATATGAGTAACGTTACGTAATTTATAAATATAATTATTTATTATATTTATCTCTATTTAAATTTTAGGGATAAATGCAAAATAAGTCTCTGTGTTATACGCAAAATTCGTTTTAGTCCCTGTGATATGAAATGCATCGATTTAGTCTCTGTGATTCTATTTTTGTTTGTTATTGGTCCTCCATCAGGGACTGATTTTATCACTTTCTGAAATCACAGAGACTAAATTGATGTTTTTCATATCACAGGGACTAAATCGATTTTTGCGTATAGCACAGTGACCAATTTTGCATTTATCCCTAAATTTTATCATACAATTAAGACAAAAAAAAAACATAGCTTTTGGGCCTAGATGGTATTGCTATACCTTCACCTTTAATGGGCTTTCTTCAATTCTGTTTCGGTTTGTTTGGGCCAATGACAAAGAAGCCCAGCCAGCAACATCCACGGGCATCTCAAAAGCTCACACGTACAAACTGGAGGATTTTCTCCTATTTGCATCGTCACGCCAACCACAAAGAACTAAAAAAACGTCCAGTTTCGTGGACCACCTGTCCGGACCCCACAAGACCCCTATCGGATAAGGCAAAGATAAGGGCTAGACCCTCGGACCCGTCAGATAGATATGCTAGCCCATCCAACGGCCAGAAACCCTCACCGTAGATTGTCTACCAAACCTTAGATAAAAATCGGAAATCCTCTCCTCCAACAAATATAACCCAGCCGGTTCACTGAACCCAACTAATTCTCGAACCCCTGCACTCGCTTCAGAACCGTCTCAAGTTAGCCTAACGCCATGGCTGCCACCACCACAGCCGCTGCCGCTACATCCTCCTTCATGGGAACACGTCTGACCGACGTGTACTCCAACTCGGGCCGAGTCCAAGCCCGATTTGGGTTCGGAATCAAGAAAAGCCCACCCAGGAAAGCATCGGTGAAGCCCAGCACGGATCGCCCACTGTGGTACCCGGGAGCCAAAGCTCCGGAATGGTTGGATGGTAGCTTGGTAGGGGATTACGGATTCGACCCTTTCGGCTTGGGGAAGCCCGCGGAGTACTTGCAGTTCGACTTGGACTCCTTGGACCAGAACCTGGCCAAGAACATTGCTGGCGACGTGATCGGCACCCGGTTCGAGAGCGCGGACGTGAAGTCGACCCCGTTCCAGCCGTACAGCGAGGTGTTTGGTCTGCAGAGATTCCGTGAGTGCGAGCTCATTCATGGTCGGTGGGCCATGTTGGCCACGCTCGGTGCCCTCACTGTTGAGTGGCTCACCGGAGTTACCTGGCAAGACGCTGGAAAGGTATAAAACCATTGGGGTATATACGGAACGTCGGCTAATTAAGATGCCTAAAGAATTCAAACTTATTGAACTAAAATAACACTTACACCGTCGTTTCTATTTCAGGTGGAGCTGGTTGAAGGTTCATCTTACCTTGGTCAACCACTTCCATTCTCCATAACCACATTGATATGGATTGAGGTCCTGGTCATTGGGTACATCGAGTTCCAGAGGAACGCAGAGCTCGACCCGGAGAAGAGACTTTATCCTGGTGGGAAGTACTTCGACCCTCTTGGCTTGGCCGTTGACCCAGAGAAGAAGGCCACCCTCCAATTGGCAGAAATCAAGCACGCTCGTCTTGCCATGGTTGCCTTCCTTGGCTTTGCTGTCCAAGCCGCTGCCACCGGAAAGGGTCCTCTCAACAACTGGGCTACCCATTTGAGTGATCCCCTCCACACTACCATTATTGACACGTTTACCTCTTAAGCAACCTGCTTACTTCTGTGTCCCTTGGCTTATAAGCATTTTACTCTCTTTTTTCTAAGCGTATAAGCATTTTACTTAGCTGAGTTTAAATTTGTACTTTATCTTGTAAAAATATGTAATGATATTCCAGTCTGAGCAAAATGTTTGGGGCCTTTTGTTGTGAAGATGTGGGATGATCACACACAGAGATGAACCTTTGGAACTGATGACAATAACCTAGATCAAATTCTCATATCGCATAGATTCTACTTTAAAAAAAAAATCAGTCCACTCACTAAACCAACTAAGAACTAAAAAGAAAATGAAAAACAATTACAATGATAGATCTTTACAAGCCTTGTGCACTTGGCTTCCCTAGCTGTACCCCTATCCCAAATCACAATTTTAAACCATGTTAAATCACTCGTTGTCTAGAACAAAATTTAAATGGATGAAAAATAGTAGATTTTATTGTCAATTCTGATATTTTATCAATCCATAACCTAATAGTAGTCTTCAATCTACAATTAGTGTCAAAAAAATCTCATCCTGTCATTCAGCATGAATGGAGTACTAAGGGACGGCCTTATGAGCTCTGCTTCTTCCACTGCTCCCTCTAGACGCCTATCTGCAACTTTTATCGCTGTCCCATTTGTCATCTCCAACAGAAAGTCAGCGCTCTAAAAATTTAAATTTAATAATAAAAAAGTCATCACATAAATTTTTATTATTATAATTTTTATTAACAATCTTTTTTGTTTTCATTTTTTCTTCGACTCTCCTAACATATATTTACTTTATAATATTTTTCAAACTCTAATTCCCAAAATTTTCACGTTCCGACATCCCTGAAAATCTGAACTTTGTTTCGAAGAGGTGTCAGGCGACCAGGTGAAAATTAATCATATCTGCACCTCTGTGTTTAAGCTTTAACGGGCCAACGATGTAAGACTTTCAATAATAAAGCCAGATGACATTTGTTTGATCTACACAGATTCAAAGGACATATTGAATATCCACATGGGATAGGGTAAAAATATTATCCCATATTAGAAAGAAGCGACAAGTAACCAAACTTACAAGCTTTTATAATAGAAAAATTGATTGAGATTAAGGTTACGTTCGTTTTGAGTAGAAATGTAGAATTTTAAAGAAGTTGTAAATATTTATGTTGAATAGTATTTTATTGGTGTTTTTGTAAAGTGGAGAGATAAATGATTTGATGTAATTGTTTAATAAAAAAATATTGGAGTTATGTAAAAAAGTATAGAGAAAAAAAATTTATGTTGAATAAAAAATTAAAAATTTGTTGGAGATTGTGTAAAATGTATTAGTGTTTGTATTTAAATTCTGAATATGTTCGACAATAGTAGTATAAATATACTTAGAATCTCAACAAGAATATGAAAACGAACATATCCTAAATTTTCAGTAAACACGTTCCATAACGGAAAGAAAAACGTACTTCTCTGGTTATGACAACAACAAAACATGGCTGCTGTAAACTGTCATTCTCGCTTAAACTATCATTCTTGCATAATTAGACACTGGGTCTCCTTCAACATAAAGTTAGTTCAATCATTCGATTCATTCCACTCTTTTTTTCCTCTCTCTTTCCCGGAAAAAAACGTCATTCATTAAAAGAAGAAAGCAGCTAACGTAAAGGGGAGAGAGAGAGAGTCACAAAGCAAATTAAAAGCAGGAATCCTACACAACTTAAAAAGCCAGTAAACAAAGCAATTAGTTCAACCATTCCACTCGTTTTCTTTTTTTTTTTTGTTGCTTTTTCATTTTGGTTGGAATCCAATTTTTTCGGTGGGTGGTTGGGAATTGGGATTGTTTCAAACCTTTTGGTACGTTCGAGGGGTCAGTTGTGAGTGCTGATTGGCTTCTTATATTAAGGAAAGTATTAACAACAGTTGTAGTCCGTCAACGAGTCAGCTGAATCAATTCATCTTCTGTCATGTTCTCGGCCGCGTCCTGAACGTGATCCATCTTTTCTCCGTCTCTTCGCCTGTATACTGGTTTGACTAGGTCGTGGACGTGGTAAGGACAACTGAAGCCGATGGAATCTATTTCATATTACAAGGAATATGATACATAACAGAATATAGATTATTTTGTAGGCTAAAATAATAGACACTTTATAAGAAGGAAAGAGAGAATTTCGACACAAGAATTCAGAAAATACTCTGGATTCAATAAAATTCGTAATAATCAGGAATGAATCAAAATAACCCACAACCCAGGTTAAAATAGCTGAAATTCGACCCTTAATAGAATTTTGTTAAAAATAGCAAAACCTTAAAAGTCTTACCAAAACGAAATACAGAAAAAAATCAAATAATTGCCAAAAATCTAGCCCAAATTGAGTTCAGAATTATTTCTAATCGACAAATAGAAAATTACCATAAATAGCAAAAATTAACTAAAAAAGGAGATTCGAAAAGGAAATCAGTGTATTTGGGGCTCGAAACGAGGTGCACCGAGCGTAGCTGGGTGGCTATGATGTGCGCGCCGAAAATAACTTTTCAAATTGGGGTCACGAGCTCGAATCGGACACTTGTAGCCAAAGTTATGGCCAAAAAACCGACACGTGCGCGAAAACTGGCCCAATTAGGCTAGATCACGATTTCTTACCATCTTTGCGCTGATCCTCCCGTTCTTGGTAATTCAGCGCTATATATGAGCAATCTGACAGCTCGGCATCATCTGACTCGGATCCCCTGCATCAGAATATAATTGAACTGTGGGTGAAAATAATGACAAAGCAGCTCGTTACGCGCAATACACACTACAGGATCGTCGAACATGTTAGTTGTGGGTTTTCCAGCATAAAAGAGACTCACCTCGCTGAAAATCGCCCAATCAGTCAATACCAAAGAGAATATAGGCCAACACGTCGATAGAGCATTTCAAAAAGAAAATCTGCAGTCGGTCAACATTGACGCGAGCGTGACTTACATGCTATGGGAAGGGAACTGAACCCGGCCTGGAGGTTTATAGGTTGAGGTTGTTCTTACTGTCTTTTGTTTTTCGACAGTGTTTGTTTTGTTGATTTTTTCCTGGAAGGAGCGCGCTACGAGTAATACAGTATACACGGTGAAATCTTTTTTAAAAGTAGTGCGAAAGCAAGAAATTAGTGCTCGGTCTAATCCTCTTTACATTGATACGACGCTTGTCACGGGAAGGTGAATTGCTTGGGAAAAAGTTTTCGACCGTGTACACTTTATTCATGTTCACCCTGCTTTTCAAAAGCAGTTAGCAAATTCTATTCATTTTTATTTATGTTCACACTGCTTTCCAAAGACATTAGAACAAAAAATCTGCGTCACCCACCTGAAGTTATTAAATAAACATGAACCGAGCATTTCACTTCACCTAGCAAAACTAGAAGACTCATAACTCATACTTCCCCGCCCTGATCTTACCACTGACCCAAATCATGAGGGGCCATTATGCTAATCAATTTCTGCTTATACTCCTCGGACTCCTCTACATGGGAGCTACAGTACTTGGAAGTGGTTTGAATTTGAACAACTCTCAGGTTAGATGCAAAGCAGAAGAAAGAGAAGCCCTCCTCAAATTCAAACAAGCCCAGCTTGCGTATTCCAAGTATAAGGGGCGGCTATCTTCTTGGGGGGAAAGCGAGGAAGATTGTTGCAAATGGACAGCTATTGAATGCTGCGAACAAACAGGTCATGTTGTCAAGCTTAATCTCAGCCAGAACGCGGCCGGCCCATTGGCCGAGGTTCATAATCTTGACTGGCTATCCAATCTTTCGTCGTTAAAATACTTGGACCTGAGCGGTGTCAACCTTAGCCATGCAGTCAATTGGCCAGGTCAGGTTAACATGCTTTCTAATTCTTTACTACACTTGCATCTACGGAGTTGCGAGCTCTCCATGCCAAAGAATATTTCTTTTGCTATTTCCCGTGCTAATTTTACTTCACCTCTTTCAACCCTTGATCTCTCTTCGAATCATCTTGAGTCATTCGTATTCCCTTGGCTGTCAAAATATACCAATCTCCGTGTCCTTAACCTCTCTTTCAACATCCTTGAAGGGGTTATACCTGAGCTTACTCAATTCTCTCTCTTGAGAGAGTTGTACTTGTACAACAATCGATTGAATGAGAGTTTGACTGAGAGTGTAGGAAAACTTTCAAATCTCCAAGTTCTGGATGTGACTTCAAATTATTTAGAAGGTGTTATCACTGAAGCACATTTGTCGAATCTTACTATGTTACAACAGTTGGGCTTCTCATTTAACTCCCTATCACTGAAGCTTAGTACAAGTTGGGTTCCACCGTTTAGTCTCCGTATTATACAATTGAGCTCTTGTAAAGTGGGACCAGCTTTTCCTCGATGGCTTCAAACACAAAGGAACTTTGAATGGCTCGAGATGTCCAGTGCAGAAATCTCGGACACCATCCCTGACTGGTTTTGGGATCTTTCTCACTCCATAAATTTCTTAAATCTCTCTCATAACCAGATCCAGGGTACCATACCTCGTCAATGGTTTTCATTAAACTTTACTGGATATCCCATACTAGACATGAGCCATAACCGCTTCAATGGTCTCTTGCCATCTCTTCATCCAAAGACAACCATATTAAACCTTTCCAATAATTCCTTCCAAGGATCCATTACATCCTTTTGTGAGACATTGAGGGAAAGTGAGAATCTGAATTATCTCGATATTTCACATAACTCATTATTCGGAGAAATCCCCAAGTACTGTTTTTCAAACATGCGGTACTTGCAATTGCTTAATTTGGCAAACAATCATTTCAACGGCACAATCCCAGATTCTGTCGGCCAATCAGGATGCTCGAGCACTATGAGGATGCTACAGTTGCAAAATAACCTCTTTACTGGAGAATTGCCGGAGCGATTGATGAATTGCAGGTCATTGGCAATGTTAGATCTTGGAGAGAACAAACTATCTGGGAGAATACCTGAATGGATAGGGAAAAGCCTACAGAACTTAGTGGCTCTTCGTCTATCATCAAACTCGTTCAATGGTAGCATACCTGTGAACTTGTGTCAGCTTTCAAGGCTTCAAATCTTGGACCTCTCTGATAACAATATTACAGGGACTCTACCGCGATGCCTCACTAACTTCACTTGCATGACTAAAAGAGAGAGTTCGAGTTTATTGCTGGATTCTTTCCTTCGTGTTGTTCTTGTTTCTCCTATGTCCAAGCTCTATGATAGGTCCGAGGGCCTCTCTTATGCGTCCGAGGGCGTCTCTTTTGGGTACGACGCCAATGCCATACCCTGCGGCGGCCGCTCTGCCTATATGAAGGAATGCATTGACAAGCTGGCCGTTCGTCCTCGGCAACAAATTATAAGAAACCTGTTCCTGGAGAATTACATTGCTAATCTATTCGTGATTTTCAAGGGACAAAATCGCGAATTTGATAAAATTCTTCATCTACTAAAGTTGATCGATCTTTCAAGCAATAAATTAGAAGGAGAAATTCCAAGAGAAATAACAAGTCTCTCAGGATTGATTGGATTGAACCTTTCCAGAAATTTGCTTTCCGGGACTATCCCTCAGAGCATTGATAGCTTGAAAGACTTGAACTTCTTAGATTTGTCGAGAAATCGTCTTTCAGGAACAATACCCCAAAGTCTTGTAACTTTGAGCTTTCTGGGCTACTTGAATTTGGCAAACAACAATCTTTCGGGCAAAATTCCAACAGGTACCCAGCTTCAAAGCTTCTCCGCTTCTGTATATGCAGGTAACCGATATCTGTGTGGCTTGCCTCTTCCAACAAAGTGTCTCGGAGACCAAGCAACTCAGGGTCCACCAAGTCGTGGCAAGCATGAAGATGTCAGCGTTCAAGAACATGCAAACTCCTTCGACCAACTATGGCTTTACTCTAGCATTGCACTCGGATTCATTGTTGGGTTTTGGGGAGTCTGTGGATCATTATTGTTGAAGAGTTCTTGGAGGCGTGCCTATTTCCAATCCCTGGAAAATATTGGAGACAGAATCTATGTAACAGTAGTTGTCAGCGTAGCGATATTGCAGAGGAATTTCAAAATCAAGTGAGATCAACAGGATAATCTCCATCAAGGTTGACATGCTATTCTCGGCTATTAGTTTTTCTATCAAATATGTTTTGTAATACTAGTTTGCCTTCACTTTATTCAGAAAAAGAGTAATATATACTAGTTTGCCTAATAACAAAAGTAAATGGCTATTTTTGGTTTTGTTTTGATTTTTTTTTGTGTAATGATTAAGAAAAATTTTGAGATATGTTTTTTAGGTGTTTGTGAGGATGATGGGATCTATAGAAATGCTATTTGGAAAGAGAAAGTTTTTGAAATTTATTCTCTCGAAAAATGTAAGTAAAAGTATGTTTGGATGAAGATTTTTGTGAGATGAGTTTTTATGAGTTTTTGTAAAAAAAAATTTTGGTTTTTGTGTTGTTTTTCATAGAAATTGAGGCCAATTATTAGATAGAAAATTTTATTGAAGATTGAAATGTTCTTTTATTTGAAAAAAAATCATGTTTGCATATATATGTATTTAAAATCATTAACCAAACATGACCAATATATATATTAGCTTGTATTGCTCGGTTCGGTTTATTGGACTTGTGTTATGTTCGTTTTGAAGATTTTTGGAGGATTTAGAGTGTTTTGAGAATTTTTAGGTGATGTTAGAGTTGTATTGGTGTTTGTGTAGAAATTATTGAGGTGTAAAAAAATTAATGATGATGTTTAAAATTATTTTTTTATATTTCAAATTTATTAATTTTTTATTAAAAGTTGAATATTTAAAAGGTATTAAAAAAAGCAAAAAAGGACAAACGAATACAACGAAAAGTTGAATGCACAGGGGGACAAGGCAGGGGACATCATCAACGAAAAGTTGACAACGCCCTGGATCAAGGTTGCCATGTTGCAGGTCCGACGCATGGAGAGGGGGGAAATGACCCAATAGCCCTTTAAAAGTCCATTTTACCCTTCATCTTTCAGTTAACTTACGCATGAGTGGAGGGTATTTTAGTAATTCTATATAAATATGTCTAGAGCAAAATCGGAAATTTTGGTACAACATTCTCAAATTAATCTATGTTTGCCGAACATGAAGGAACTGAGGATTCGAATCCTAACTTTTTTTTCAAAAAATGAACATAATCTTAGATTACCATCCACTCTCCAGAAAATATTCGAATTGGTTGGGTCCTAGTATATACGGACTCTTTTGGGCCTTCAGGCCTATCAACGAGGTCTCATTTTCTTGACACAGTCAGTTTTTTTTAATCAACTAGTACCTCCTTTATTAAAGAAAACTGAGAGCCCAAATCATGGGGGGTCAGTTCCAGCATAAACCCAGTACAATTCAGGAAAATGCTCATGAACTTCGGAGTAGCCTCCCGTTAAAAACTTGGAAGCAGCCCATCGAGCAAAATGGTGCACATCCTCATTATCACCTCTAGGAACAAATTTAAAACTACAAGACTCAAAACTATCAGCCAGTTGGACAATCTCACCAATCCTGGCATGACTTCTCCAATTCCGTCTATCAGGGAATCTCTTGATGGCTTCAATCACAACACTAGGATCCCCCTCCACCAGAAGCTTCTTTAACCCCAATCTTTGTGCCTCCACCAATCCAACGTGAGCTGCCCATATTTCACCTTCTTCCGAATCTTCCACCTGAATCTTGCGAAAACTAGCACCCACTACCCGACCCTCATGATTCTTTATAATGGCTGCACCCACTGCAAAATCATCCCGAATTGCTACATCAAAGTTGAGATTATGCTGCCCCTGAGGAGGAACAATCCAACCAACCACAGAAGTCTCCTCCATTTTCTTAGTCCAAGCCAATAGATGCTCATCAAGAACCCGATTAATCAAATGGACCAATTTTAGAATGTCTAGAGTTGCACCATTATGCACAATTTGATTCCGAGTCCACCAAGTTAGATTCCAAGCAATCATTGCAAAAAGCTGGAAACGGTGATGATCCTCTACAGGCAACTCCTTCAGAGAAGATGGGTCAATGATGGTGTAAACCAGGAAAACAAAGGCTGCTGCACAAAAATGCTAATGTTCAATGACCATGGATAATGATTCCATATAATTCGACTCACTAAACTGCCCAGCATCAAATGAGAAAGCGACTCAACCTCAATCCCACAGAACACACATTTCAACTCTTCCTCATCACTCCTACCCAACCTGCCAGCAATTTTGACTTTGGTAGGAATAACATCCCACAGAAGTTTCCACAGATTCACCTTCAATCTCTCATGTATGTGCATCCTCCATAACTTCACCCACCACTTATTCATCACCGGAGATATTGGAAGACTTTTATCCTGGATGATAGCCATATAACAAGACTTTACTGAGAAAGTGCCTGACTTCTCATAGACCCAAACCAAATGGTCTTGCCTCACATTTATATTGAGTGGAATGTTAAGAATAGCTTCAGCCTCTACAGAGGAAAAGACTCTCCAAAGCATCTCCCGGTCCCATTGACCTGTAGCTCTATCAATAAGCTCTTCAACATAATGAACCACAACCCCAGCATCAGGTCTCGGTGCAGGAATAAACCCAGGAATATTTGGTATCCATTGGTCATTCCAAATCACAATGTCACTGCCAGTACCCACCATAAAACACATCTCATCCCGCACTACTCCTCTACAACTCATAACACTTTTCCACACCCATGATCCATGAGGGACACAGTCAGCATTCCAAAAGTTCTCATGATGAAGATACTTACCCCTCAAAAGTTTGACCCACAGACAAAGTTGATTAGAAGCAACAGCCCATCTTAACTTTGAAATTAATGCATGGTTCAGCTCAGACACTGCTCGAAAGCCCATTCCTCCCATAGACTTAAGAAGACAAATGGACTTCCAAGATTTAAGGAAAAGATTACGAGTTTTTTCTGGTTTATAACCCCACCAGAAATTTTTGAAACCTCTATCAATCTCATTACACCAAGAACGCGACATTAAAAACAAACTAAGAGTAAAAGCACGCAGAGAAGTAGCTACACTACGAATCAAAGTACCTCTACCAGCTTGTGAAAGGACTTCAGCTCTCCACCCTGACATCTTGGAAAACAACCAATCTTTAAGTTCTGTCATTACAACATGTTTGGATCTTGGGAATAATAGAGGCAAGCCAAGATGCTTAGCTTTAGCAGGTATCTTTCTAAGATGCAAGAGGTCACAAATGGGAAGAAGAGCAACACCCAAAATTTTTTTGCTGAAGTGGATAGCAGACTTTCCTCGATTAATTTACTGCCCAGACCAGCCCATGTATTTCTCCAAACACCGATTCATGGCTTGGGCATCCCTAAGATTAGCTTTGCCAAAGAGAAGCAAATCGTCAGCAAAAAGTAAATGTGAAATAACAGGGGTTTGTCTCCCAATTTTTATACCTCGAAAATGCCCCGCAGCTTCCTGCCTTAGAAGTAGTCGAGATAAAATCTCAGAACATAGTAAAAACAACAAAGGAGATAATGGATCGCCTTGCCGTAGTCCTCTTGTAGGCGAAAAATTCTCATACGGGCAGCCATTCAAAAGAATCGAAAAACTAGAAGAAGAGATGCATTGGTGCATCCAGTTAATTCACCTTGGATGAAATCCAAATTTCTCAAATATAAGGAGGAGGAAAGTTCATTCAACCCTATCATAAGCCTTCTTCATGTCGGCTTTGATTGCCATCCACCCTCCCTTGCCCCTCTTGTGATTCATCCCGTTAAAAACCTCCGCTGCCACGATATAATTGTCCTAAAGCAAACGTCCAGGCACAAAAGCAAGCATTGGGCCCTGGGGCCTTGTCGGGATGCATTTTCTTCAGAGTCTCCCATATCTCCAGCCCCTCCGGCAAACGAGTCAACTTTGCTTTATCTGCCTCTATAATGTCTTGTGCAGCCAAATTATCTAAATCCCCAGGAATTATAGGAGATTCAGTATTATACAAAGCTTGATAAAAAGCCACAAGTTCACTGCCAATAGTACTTCTGCCATAAATCCATTCCCTCGTACCATTCTTCAACTCCACAATTTGATTTCTACACCTTCTAATTACTGTCGACGCATGGAAAAAATTGATGTTTAAATCATTCGAAGCCAACCATGTAATTCTAGATTTTTGTTTCCAGAAAGTTTCTTCCCGTTTAAGATGTTCATCAAGCTCCTTCATGAGACATTTCCTCATCCACAAATTATGGTGAGTCGGTACTGCCTGCTGGTAAAAACACAATCGCTCCTTCACAGTTTTTAATGAAGCATGAATATCACCATAAACTTCAGCATTCCACTTTCGTAAGGCACCTCTTACAGCTCTAATTTTATGGAATAAGGTCCATGCAGGTGATCCACTACGGGTTCTCCTCCAGATATCAGCAATGAGACCAAAACATGTCGCCTCCCGAATCCAAAATTTCTCGAACTTAAAAGGTTTGGCTGCTGATTCACAGACCCCAAAGATATTCAAGAGCAATGGAACATGATCTGAAGTGGTAATAGGATAATGCCTCACCCGAGCATTTGGGTATTCAGTACGCCAACTTACATTAGCAATACTTCTGTCCAGACGTTCTCGAATGGAAGCCAAACCAGATCGACCATTGTTCCACGTGAAATGTCTTCCCGAGTACCCCAAGTCCACAAAGCTCATACACTCCATAAAATGACTTAAACCAGTAGAAGAAGAACCCAACATAGCCCTTCCCCCTTGTTTCTCCTTAGTTCTAGTGATATCATTAAAATCACCAGTACATACCCAAGGAAGACTACTCAACCCCCCCAATTCAATCAATTCAGACCAAAAATCTGCCTTTAATCTCCAATAAGGCGGGCAATGAACAAAAGTGCACAAAAAATCAGCATGCACGTTACCAGGATGAACCAAAAGATGAAAATACGAAGCCGAAAGAAGCAATACCTCAAAATTTAACCCAGGCCTCCAACAAAAAGCCAGCCCTCCCTTGCAACCAACAGGAGATACAGAAATGAACAAGGAAAACCTCAAACTACGAATAATAGAACCAAGTCTACTGTCATTAATTTTTGTCTCCATAAGAAAGATACCCCAGGGATCAACTTCTCTCACCAGCATCCTTAGGGATCTTGATGTCGCAGGTCTCCCCAGACCCCTGCAGTTCCATGCAATGAGACTCATGGCTGGGTTGGGGACAGATTAAGGCCCGCCACTCCAGCCAAAAACTGGTCAGTCTCAAAAACAACATAATTTGGTTCTCCTCCCATCACAGGGATACTTGTCCTCTTCCTAGGACCATATTTCTTTCGCTTTCTCCCCCCATCACCCGATAGACCACCATGCACATAAACCAACTCTAGAGGTTTCTCCAACCCATCATCCTGGAGATTTTGTTGTTCCCGGGACTTTTTCAAACTGGATTCAACACCTGGAATGATAGAACCCCCTCTTTTCAAATTAACAGCCCCTACTAAACTAACATTAGCCCCACCCACATTTGGACACAACTCCACACCAAGATTCAAATCATGCGATCTAGACAATTCAAAACCAAAAGACACCATAACCATATCTTTTTGTACATCTGCAGGCCCTTCTCCCCCAACCATTAATGCATCAAGAGAAATAGAAGGAGGAGAAACAATAGAAAGACCAATGGGAGACCTTACCAAAGACGTAGCCACCATGTGAGTATTGGTCTCCAACCCGTGATCATTGCAATCCAACGTTCCTAAAAGGCCATCAGACTCATTCCTAGTCCGACTCGACTCACCCCTACTAGGAATGGCAAAATCTGTATTCCCCGATGACTCAAAAACAGAATGATGCTGCTGATGGATATCCAAACTGCCCCTGGTATCACCTAAATCAAGACATGCACCACTCTTATTCATCATGTCTAGATCTGTCAGCAGCCACCCGTATTTATCCTGTCTTCCATGTCTCTCAGCTTAAGAAGAAGGTGGGCTCACATTGTGTTCCACTTCTCACTCTCCCACCAGTTGATCATCTCGGTTTGTTGAAGCTCGAACCCTTTTCTGTCCTGGATCGGCATGTTTGTCGTATGGGGAATCGACCGGCCACAGATCTTCTTAAAGTGCTTAAGAATTGGATGTTCTTCGTCTTCAATATTCCCACCTTGTGGACAAGGTGCTTTAAATGGGGGTGGTAATGTCACACTATGGAGCTGGAGAAAGGACAAGCGGTTGGGGTTCGTAAGGTTGTCGGTCGAATTAGAGAAGAAGAAGTAGATCTGGCATGAGCGATACGGGGAAGAGTTTAGAAGGATTCAGATGTTTCTGGACAGTGGGCTGGGCCAAGAGATTGGGCTGGCATTATTGGGTTAAATAAATACGTGGGTTATTTTTTTTAGTCTTGGGTTGTTATAATGTAGTGCTCCGACCCTTTATGAATGAGTCCTTTATACTTAGCATGGTTGTTGTTAGAGTTTGTTAGGAGGTTGGGCATTTTGGTCTGTATAAGGGAAAGGTTGGGCGACGGGAAACGGTTGGGTATTTGCGAATAACATTTTCTCAGTCTCTCTTTCTCTTTCACATGGAGGTTGTCATCCTCGAAATTGGCTTTTGCTTTTGATAATACAATACAGTTCATCCACATCTCATATTGTTCTACCGTAATTCCATTTTCTATTGAGAATTCTGGAACCAAAGTGTTACAAGTGGTATCAGAGGCTCGATCCAACCATGGTGGACACTCGTTACATGGAAGTTTTGGAGCAAGTAGATCTGTTGAAGAAAGAATAAGAAGATCAGCGAAATGTTTTACATGGAATATCACAACAACTTTCAAATCTCACTATGAACATGCAGAGTCTGCTCAAAGATAGGGAGAAGGACCAAGAAGCAGTTTCAGGTTTGACACTACTGAACCTACCACCGAGTGGGAGTGTAGGAAGTGGCAGCAATGGTGAGTCAAATGGGTTGCAATTCAGGTCAGTTAAGTTGGATTTTCCCAAATTTGATGGGACAGATCCAAATGAATGGTTGTATAAAACCACCCAATTTTTTAATTTCCACAAGACTCCTTTGAATCAACGAATTCTACTGGCATCTTACATATGGAAGGACATGCACTAGTTTGGTTCCAAGATCTGGAAACTTCTGGAGCCCTTCAAAGTTGGGATGGGTTTGTTCAAGCCCTATTGACAAGATTTGGTCCTAGTTCATATGATGACCCCATGGAAATGATTACTAAGCTGAGGCAAACGGGTAGTGTAGAGAATTACAAAAGCCAATTTGAGGGCCTCTCAAACAGATTGAAAGGACTGACTGAAAATTACAAGTTGAGCTGTTTTTTAAGTGGACTCAGAGATGAGATCCGGCTGCCAATAAGGATGTTCAGTCCTTCCAATTTAATCACAGCTTATGGCCTAGCCAAAATTTAAGAGGAGCATGTTATGCTCAACAATCGAACTACAAAAGGGCTATTGCCCAACCCCACACCAAACAATCCAAATTCCTACAACCACAACAATCCAACTCCATACAGCCAATACAAACCAACTAACTCCACATACAGCCCCACCCAAAACAACAAAAACCCACTACCAATCCACAAGTTAACACCCAATCAGATGAGGGAAAGAAGGGAGAAATGATTATGCTATAATTGTGATGAGAAGTGGTCTTTTAAGCATGTATGTAAGAATCCGAAATTGTTTATAATGGAGGGCTGGGAATCAGGTGATTGTGAGGATGTAGAGGGAAGAGTAGAGGCAAAATGGGATGAAGTAGTCACCCAAGAGAAAGCGGAGGCAGGGCCAGAGATCTCTTTGCATGCTTTGATAGGTTCAATGAGCCCAAAGACCATGAGAGTGCTTGGGAAGGTAAGAGGGCAGAATGTAGTAATCTTAATTGACTCTGGAAGCACTCATAACTTCCTAGACCCATCTATTGTTTATAGAGCTCGGTTGATGGCTAAAAAAAGGGAAGACATTAGAGTGAGAGTAGCAAATGGTGAAATGCTTGAGAGTGAAGGAAAAATTGAGGGTATAAGAGTCTCTATACAAGGTCACAACTTCACAACTGACACTTATGCGTTGAGCTTGGCTGGGTGTGGCATGGTGTTGGGAGTATATTGGTTAAAAACACTTGGACAAATTCTATGGAATTTTTCAAAGTTGATTATGGCATTTACACTAAAGGAAAAGGCAATAACTTTACGAGGCATGAGTCCTAGTCAACTAATGGAGGAAGGGGGAGTGACAAGAATTAATAAAGCTGGTAGGAAGGGAATCAATTTATCATATAGCACTGCCTACCATCCTCAGACAGATGGGCAGACCGAAATCATGAACAAGTGTGTGGAAAACTATCTACAGTGCTTTATAGGAGAAAGACCAAAAGATTGGTCTCAGTGGCTTTCTTTGGCTGAGTGGTCATACAATACAAATTTTGATGCACCCACTAAACTTACGCCCTATGAAGCTTTATATGAACAACAACCACCCAAGCTCTTACCTTATGAGGCGGGCACAACCCAAGTCGCAGCTGTTGAGACTACGTTGCGCACCCGAGACCAGACCTTGCTTTTGCTCAAGAGAACCTCACACGAGCACAAAATAGGATGGAACATTATGCAGATTTAAAGCGCACAGAGAGACAGTTCGACATTGGGAATTGGGTTTACCTTCGGCTCCAGCGTACAGACAAACTTCGATGGCTCAGAGACGCCGGTTGAAGCTCTCACCCCGATTCTTTGGACCATTTCAGATCACCTCCCGAATTGGTGTTGTGGCTTACCGCCTAGATCTGCCAGCAACCACCCGTATTCATCCTGTCTTCCATGTCTCTCAGCTTAAGAAAAAGGTGGGCTCGCATTGTGTTCCACTTCCCACTCTCCCACTAGTTGATCATCTCGGTTTGTTGAAGCCCGAACCCTTTTCTGTCCTGGATCGGCATGTTTGTCGTATGGGGAATCGACCAGCCACAGATCTTCTTAAAGTGCTTAAGAATTGGATGTTTTTCATCTTCAATATTCCCACCTTGTGGACAAGGTGCTTTAAATGGGGGTGGTAATGTCACACTATGAAGCTGGAGAAAGGACAAGCGGTTGGGGTTCGTAAGGTTGTCGGTCGAATTAGAGAAGAAGAAGTAGATCTGGCATGAGGGATACGGGGAAGAGTTTAGAAGGATTCAGATGTTTCTGGACAGTGGGCTGGGCCAAGAGATTGGGCTGGCATTATTGGGTTAAATAAATACGTGGGTTATTTTTTTTAGTCTTGGGTTGTTATAATGTAGTGCTCCGACCCTTTATGAATGGGTCCTTTATATTTTACATGGTTGTTGTTAGAGTTTGTTAGGAGGTTGGGCATTTTGGTCTGTGTGAGGGAAAGGTTGGGCGACGGGAAACGGTTGGGTATTTGCGAATAGCATTTTCTCAGTCTCTCTTTCTCTTTCACATGGAGGTTGTCATCCTCGAAATTGGCTTTTACTTTTGATAATACAATACAGTTCATCCACATCTCATATTGTTCTACCGTAATTCCATTTTCTATTGAGAATTCTGGAACCAAAGTGTTACACTTATCCACTACCCCCAATTTACTGCCAAGAAGAAGGGCATTATCTTCATCCAAACTTTCCATGGGAAGCCCATGAATTTGCACCCAATAATGTGCATAAGATAACTCAACTTCATTAATAGTTTCCCCTTGGCGCCAATCTTTGAGAATCATCAAGAACCCCTTAAAATTCCAAGGGCCGAGCCTCTGTACTTTGTCCTTTTCCTCCAAAGAATGGAACGAAAAAAGAAAACGATTGGGTCCTGCCTCTTCAATGCGAAGATTAGGAGCAAACCTCCAACCTGCCTTTATAAGTGGGAAAATCACCAGAGGAGGAAAAACTTTGCGAGAAGCCAGACGACCAACCAAAGTAAGATCCTGAATTTCTTTGCTCTTTGCCGATTTACCTTCATCAGACCCGAAACGTCCTCCCAAGACAGGTTCTTTGTTCGCTCAATAATTTCTTCTATATCTGACAGCACCTTTTGAGAGTCACTCATCCTATCACCCAAACACCGTTCTTCAAGGACCCCACACCCCCCAAAACACCCACCCAGGTCCGTTGACTGAAAAGAATCCCACCAATACCAGAAACCCCACGGAATAACCCCAATTCAGAAAGATGTAAAGACCCGAATCTCCCAGGTAGAGAAAGAAAAAGAAATTGTAGATTTCGTGACCAGAAGAGACGGAATCATAAGAGAAATTGGGTATATGGTATGATAGACAACAAGAATTCGAAAGCAGGAGAAACTAAGTGACGAAACCCAGAATGAGAATCGAAAAAGGATCGTCAATTGAATAAAGATTCAGACGTGGAGTTCGGCCCGAAGAAATACCGAAGGACACAGAAAGAGAGAGAACAGAGAAAACACAAAGCTCAGAGGCTCAGAGAGCGGTTTATCCAATTAGATCAATTATCTAACTTGACACGGTCAGTTGACAACATTGCACTTATACTTATTCAAGACAATTTGCTCATAAAAAGAAGGTTGAAATAGAATTAATCAGTAACCTACCAAAAAGAGAACTGTAACGGAAATAAAATTTAATAGAGTAAAAAAAACTTACGAATTGTTAAGTCCTATGGGAACAAATACTAAGTCCTACGTGGACAGATAATATGATTTATTGGGTATTTCCTTGTAACAAGTCCCAATAGAAATTCTGCCGCATAAAAACTTTATAAGTATCTCTATACTAAATCTCCGTTTGTTTCGTTGTAAAGTTTACTTTTATTTTCAAGTATTTGACAAAGCACCTTAAAATGAGGTCAAAGTAAAAGAATTTAAAGTCAACTGTAAAATACTCTATTGTTTTCTAGAAAATAGACTAAGCTTAAATTTTCTGTAAACCAATTTTTTTTAGAAGATTACAGTACGCCACATATTTATAGACAAAAATGAGTAAGCCTCCCTTAAAATTTTAAAATATTTTATTATGTCCCATATATATGTTTCAAAAACAACTAATTATTGTCTTTCGATTTGATTTAGCGGTTAAATCACGTGCATATGATAGTTTATATTCTTCTCTTTCAGGCCAAGCCCGCGGAGGGTGTCCTTTCCTGAAAGTAAGCAAGTGCAGTTATAAACAGGTCTTTTTCCGTATTGAATTCCATTGGTGTTCTGTCATGTAGCGCGAGATGAGGGATGGCTATTGACTGTGAAGGAGGAGCTGAAGTGATTGAACTCTCTTCATTGCTTTGTATATATCATCCAGGCCTTCCTCAATCAATTCCAGAACGGTGTCCGAGGCATTGGCGTCATATTGATGTGAATTGAGCCTTCCAACAACTTCACCACTTCCGCCATCGAAGGTCTCATGAAGACTCTAATCCTGAATGGCACCAGAATGCTACTTTCAGAGCTCTTATGAGCTCTGCTTCTTCCACTGCTCCATCTAGATGCCTATCTGCAACTTATATCGTTGATTTGTCATCTCCTACAGAAAGTCAGCATTTCTGCGGTTAATTATTATCATATAGCAGACGTTTTGCTTATGAGTTACAATAATCAGCAAGATGGCCTTTAGAATATTCTGATGTTTTACTGAAAACGTGATCACGAGGATTGGTACTTTTGCTTGAAAGTAGTTCTAACCATAGCAACATTAATACAAGTAGATACACTGCTGCTGTTTGTTTGCCTAGTTTTCTGCGGTTTGTTTGCCTAGAAAAAAAAAAGGAGAAGGATACACTGCTGCTTCGCCTATCTAATCCCCTTAGGTAACAACATATGGAGAGAACTAAATCTGAACTTCGTTTCGAAGAGGTGTCAGACAGCTAGGTGAAAATTAACCATATATGCACCTCTTTTCTCAGTCTCTTCGCCTGTATACTGGTTTGACTGGGTCGTGAACGTGGTAGGGACAACTGAGGCCGATGGAATCCATTTTACGAGGAATTGTTAAAAAAAATTATTTGTGTTGTTTTTCACATAAATTGGGTAAATTATTAGATAGAAAATTTTATTAAAGATTAAATACTTTATATTTTTTTAAAAATCATGTTTAAATTAGGAAACATTTTTAAAAAATATATTTGTATTACTCGATTCTGTTTGTTGGACTTGGATTACTATCCATTGTCCAGAAAAATATTCGAATCGGTTGGGTCCGAGACTAGGGGCTTGTTCGGTTTTTTAAAATTTTTAGGATTTTTTGAATCTTGAGAATACACAAACTGAACATATTTTTTAACATCATTTAAAAATAACTACTGCACGCATGCCAATAAAGTTAACATCACCTAAAAATTCTCAAAACACAAAAAATTCTCAAAATACTCCATCACCGAACAGCCTCTAGTATACACGGACTCTTTTGGGCCTTCATGCCTGTCATTGAGGTCTCATTTTCTTGACATACCCAGTTGACATCATTGAACTTATAATTATTCAATACAATTTGCTCTGAAAAAGAAGGTAGAATTAGAATTAATCAATAATCTACCAAAAAGAGAACCTATACGTAACGGAAATAAAATTTAATAGAGATTAAAAAAACTTACGAATTGTTAAGTCCTATGGGAACAAATATTAAGTCCTACGTGGACATATAATATGATTTATTGGGTATTTCGAGGTAATAAGTTCCCATATAATTCTCCCTAACTAATGTATAAAAACTTTATGAGTATCTCCACAATACTAAGGCTCCATTTGTTTGATTGTAAAGTTACTTGTTTTCAGGTTTTGACAAACACACCTGAAAATAAGGTTAAAATAAAAAGTTTTCAAGTCTACGGTAAATGCTCTATTGTTTTTTAGAAAATAAATTAAGCTTAAATTTTTTGTAAAACAATTTTGTTTAGAAGATTATAGTGCGCCACATATTTATGGGTAAAAATTAGTAAGACTCGCTCAAGTTTCAAAATATTTTATTCTGCCCCATATGTTTCGAAAATAAATTAATTATTGTCTTCCGTTTGATTTAATCTTTAAACCACATGCATATGATAGTTTATATTCTTCTCTTTCAGGCCAAGTTAGTGCTGAGATACATTTAAAATTCAAGTGATCACCATTTTGCCCGTTGAAATTGGACGGATGATCAATTTGTCTCCAAAACTTACCTCAGGAACCAACTCTTTAAATCAATACTTTATGGATTAAAATATCAAAAGTGTAAATCAAAATAACTTGTACAGTAATTAAACTTTTTTTTATGTAAATACTTAAATTATGAAGGTGTCAAATCAAACAATATTTTTTTAAAAAATATTTTAAAAGAATAACTAAATACTAAAAAAGATTTTTTTTTAAAAGAACGTTTCACCGAAAAGTAGCAAACAAACGGACCGCAGTAATTATAGTTGAAGTAATAGATATTTCAAGATTTTGATATTTAATTTTTCGTAATTTTACCTAATTTCCAAAGCCAAAACGTTTATGGCAACTCAAGTTTTTTGACCCATTGAATTTCCTCATTTCTTTTCTTCTTCTTTTTTTTTTTTTCTTGGGGAGGTTTCAACTTTCAATGGGAAGCAAATACCAAAAGAAAAAAAAAAAAGCTAGAAGAGACCAGATTCCAAATAAATAAATAAAAATTGTCCAAAAAAATAACAAAAAGAAAAAAAAGCTAGAAACAAAAGAACGGCTGTACCCTTTTGAGTCTTTGACGGTCGCGTGGGGGAAAGGGTTTTTCTCTGGTGTTTTATGAATATCGAACAGGAAAAACCCTAGCATCTCTCTCCTGTCCGTAGATGTCTAAGAATCTATTCCAGGTAAGCTTCGCGCATCGTTTGTTTAGTTTCCTTTTCCAGTTGTTACCTCGTTAAATGCTTGGTTATTCTTCTTCGTTAATACTTCTTTCTTGGCTGCTTTCGCTTTCATACAAATCAGTCTTCTGGAATTTCTTTCACTAATTTCTATGTTTGTAGAAAACACACCATAGGACTTGTGGTTTCCCCTTTTTATAGCATTTATCTGTACTTTGTAGCAATAACTCTGTTCTAGTGCTGAAAAAAAAAATCGATGGTTGGTGCAGAGGGTTCGATTTTGCACCTGATATGTATGTATCGGAAGAAAGTAGGATATGGGGACTCGAAATATTTTATGGAATGTTGCAAACAAGTATTTCACCTTTGGGTTCGTTGGCCTCACTGTTTCCGATCGATATGCAAGTGTAGTTCCTGTGCGCGGTGGCTCAATGGCTCCCACGTTTAATCCCCGAGCCAGTACTTTCGCGGGTATGTTTTTTGAAAAAGAGATTAAAGGCTGTAAGGCTGGACTATTTTGGTCTGATTATGGGTGTGGCTGCAGATGACTACGTGATGGCGGAGAAGTTTTGCCTCCAAAAATACAAGTTTTCACATGGCGATGTTGTAGTTTTCCGGTACATTGTTCTTCCTTTGGTGTTGCTTTAATAGCTCATTTACTCTAGTGGCTCTAGGCAGACGTGGGGTCTGTGCTCTGTCAACGACGTGGAACTTGATATAAAAATGCAGCAGTATTTGAAAATAATGAAATGTATTATGAATTCGAGTATCATGATGCTACATATTTTTATTGTACCTAAGTTTTGTGTTGAAGTTGAAAAATGCTGCAACGACCCTCTGTTTAGCCTTCTGGTTGACAGCGTTTTTACGTTAATGCTTGCCTATAAGAATTTATTTTTTCTTTTGTGGGGATGGGGAGTGTTGCGGTGTATGAGAGAGCTAAGGTATTCTGGCCTCTTTTTTGAGCAATCTAATAACCTTGTGCTAAGAAATGCCTATGTGCTGAAATCTTTTGGCTTAATATCAATTTTCTCCCCTGTGGATTGGCATTCTCTTTCAATTTCGGTGTTTGTATGTTGACTAAAAGCCCGAACAAAATGAATAACAACTTTAGAAAGAGGATAGTTGGTGAAGAAGATAATTTGGGATTTGTTGTAACTGTTGGTTTTTAAGTTTTGCTTAGAGAAGGGTGGGGACTAGTACGGGTGGTTGCAAGATTGAGTGGTTCTTGGAACCCATAGGGTCAATAAATGTGCCATGGCCCCTTTGAAGGCTAGTGTGGACTATTTTCATTCCACTTTTAAATTTCATCACACTCCTTTCGCACTACGCTAGGATGCTTATATCCGTTACTTGCATTCTTCCTTCCTCTCTGTTGGATTTGTTTCCTTTGGAGTTTGAGCTTAGCCATCTTTTCCAGTGTCCTGTGACCTTTTCAAACTCCTTCACCTCTCCCCTCCCCCCCCCCCTCTCTCTGACTTGAAAATAGTATTATGTTTTTAAGGTTTTGTTGGATTTTCATAAGTGAAAAGATCTGAGGTACATGAAATTGGAGATTTGGCGTGCTTTTTTGAGATTGCTTTTTCATCAAATTAGTCTTTATGGGGATGCATTTTCCTTCTCTATGCCAACTCCATATTTGTTAGGTGTCATCTGTTATACAAGTCTGCTGATGTGATATAAATTGTCAGTAAAATTTAAGTGTCTTGTGATGTGTATCAAAATGTGGTCAATAAAGCCATTGAAGCATCAAGCTAGATAGATCATCTCGTTTAAATTTTGGAACATCTTGATTCTTGATGATCTGGTTATACCTTTGACAGAAATTCCAGAAGAAAATAACCAGTGATGCGATATGAGTCATTTGACGAAAAGTGAAATGGTTTGTTTGTCTGGGGTTTACATTCTGTTGGGCATTTGGGTGATTTTCATCGGAAAGGAGGTTAATGCCAGATTGCACCAAGCAATCCAACCCTTTTAAATGCAATGATATCATTCTTACATGACTGAGCAAAAAGGGTGAAAACATATTCCTGCTGCAACCTTCCTTTATATATTTGATAACAGATTATCTTATAAAAAAAAAACATATTTGATAACAGATTCTTAACTCAAATGCTACATGAAAAGTTGGTTTACATAATTGAATGTGAATTGTAGACTTCATGTGCTAGGTGTTCTGGAGATAGTGTAATCTTGTTTAGTGTATCTTTTGGTAGGCTTCATGGGTTTAGTAAGCTAAGCCAAGTTGAGTTAAGGGCTTATAATCGTTTGTCTTGACAATAAAAGTGCATTAACACTTAATTTGAAGTTGAGGTTGAGTGAAGTCTGGTTCAATGATCAAGTACTAATCTACATTAGATTGCCATAACTGGGTTCGTTGAGTAGAGCAAACCGTACTCAAAACACAAGCCATGGTATTTAGCTTCATTGTTTCGTTTGGGTGAACTTGGGAATAACTCGGTGTACTTCATTATATTAAGCTAATTGATTATAATAAATTACAGCCAAAATGCGAGTGAGTCCCCACTTTCCGATTTTCATTAGCCTCTCTGAGGTGATATTGGTTTTCTTGTGCATGAGTAGTTAAAAAGAGTGCGTTAAGTAAAAGTTTGTCGGGCTTGATCTATTGGTGACAAAGAGCCTACTTTCTAGTAGAGATTAGTTGTACGGGACTGTTTTTGCGTGCATCCTAGGTAGTTCTTAACAGCATCTTTGACTTGTATCTTTTGCTTTGAAGGATATTTAAGCTGCCATCATGTATGCTGCAATGTTTTATATCTGTTTTTGTGTTGTCCTCCTCATGCTTATGATTGTAAGATGCAACTGAGTGTACCAAGTGTGTGATGATTCATTTATGATTGTTTTTAAATTGTCCTTTTGATGCCGACATTTCAATGCTGCATTATGATATTATTGTAGTTGCAATCCTCTGCAGCTCCCCAAGTAATCACAAGGAGAAACACATAAAGAGAATAATTGCCTTACCAGGTGACTGGATTGCAACTACTCATAATTCATATGATGTTGTGAAGATTCCAGAAGGACATTGTTGGGTTGAGGGTGATAGTTCAGCTTCTAGCATGGATTCCAGATCTTTTGGCCCAGTAAGTTGTTCTCTCAACTGTTTTTGTGGTTGGTTGGAATATAACACTTCAATATGGAAAAGGAACAACTCAAAAGGAAGATAATGTAAGCTTCCTGGTAATACTTGTGGTCAAGTCTTCCATATATGAGAAGAAACACCATAAATAACAACTTTATTTCTGGACAATATGCTTTTTGATCAAGAAAGCAGTTATATATAGCCACTACACTTGTCATAACATAATGGAAGTGCAGTTTAACTTATTTAGGAACTATGTTCGAGTTATTTCTTGTTTTCATGCTACATCAGCTTGATACTATATTGCCATTGAGGGACTTACCATAATACTGGAATGAAAGACTAGATCAACAAGTTCCATGAGCAAGGAAACCGGAATTCTGTTGCTTAGACGTGCAACTTCAACGGATTATCATAACATATAGCTTCAAAAAGCAGTAATTCCTAGGGTTATTGCTAGACTTAATGGAAGACCAGATCATGGTCGTCAGTATTTCAATTTTCAAACATTATGCAGAACCTTATATATGATTAAAGTGAAATGTAAATTGTGTCATTGAGAGTTCCATTTGAGCATACTTTATTTTATTGAAGAGTCAACATGCAGCTGAACTTTGACCTTAGTTAGCAGTCTGCATGCGGATGGTCTTTCTTCCTTCACCTTCTCAATTCTTTGCTTAACTTGCGCATGCTCTTATTGACAGATTCCTCTGGGTTTAATCCAAGGAAGGGTGACCCACATCGTGTGGCCTCCTCAGAGAATAGGTGTAGTGGAGAGAAGATATCCTCAGGAAAGAGTTTCTTCTTTCTAATTGTATTTCAACCCCAGATCTCATTTTACTGAGGTTATTTATTTCGCAATTCATGTCTTCTTTTGCCGAGGCAAGCATTTTTTTTTTGGACCTGTCTACACCCTCAATAAGTGTTGATGTTTCCCTCTGCAATTTTGGGCAGTTCTAGGAGAGTTATGCTTGTTTAGCCTCCATTTTTTTTTTTTGTATTATTGATGCTGTCTATTCATTCATAAGAATCCTCAAATGCAACAAGCACTTGATCAGCATGTTTGGTCAAGCTGTACTTTTGTACTCGTATTTACAACCAATTGCTGTGGCTAAATTGATGAAGATGTGTATTTGTATAAGAACTGGATATTCCAGGAAAAAAAAGTATAAGAACTAGATAGGCGGATTTTCCACTATAAATTGACTTCTTCGTTGCTGCTCTGAGCCTCCGAGTTGTTTGTCTTCCAATATTATTGTCCTTTTGTGGTTAGTGGCTTAGTGCTGTGGAATCATCGGACTGGGATTGTTGAAGGAATCCTCTTGTGCCACTACTTTTAGTTGGGGTGAAGGAGTCAGGATTTTCGGACTTGGTATGAATTTGACATATGGTGGGCCCTATAAGCAATTGGCGTATTTTTTGAGCGATTACGATATATTTCACTGAATGTAGATTGATTTTGTTAGGAGAATTTCAGAAGGTTGGTGGAGGGCAACTATTGACGTAGCTGTAGCCCTTCCTTGCCGGCCATCGGGATTGAATTTTCTCCAAATTACTATAAAAAGAGGTTTCAGGTTTTTCCTGTAAGCTCTGGCTATCAAATATTATATCAAGTCACTAGGCCTGCTGGCATTAAACATCTCAAAGGCAATTTTTTTTTTCTTAGCAAACCATACCTTAAAACAAAACAAAACAAAACAAACGAATAAACTACGCCTGAGCTAACACATGTCCAGGCACACAAAAAACAGAAATAACACCAAAGCTAGAAGAGGACAAAGCCCATTGAGCCAAGGAATGTGCAAAGCGATTTTGCCGTCTAGAAATCCAAGACAGAGACCACAATCCTTTTGATTTGCTAAGATCACACGAAGAGAAATAATCTGGTGCTCCGAAAGGCAAGTTGTTAGTCGCATGCATTCCAATTTCCATCGCGGTCTGACCAGTGGTTTGCCGTACAGAAAAAATAAATTATTTAATTAAAAATAACAATCTAAATCGAAGATAAAAGCCTATATAAGTAGGTAGATAGGGACACTCGACCTCCCCTGAATGGTACGATTCAGTTGCGCTCGTCATCTCTTTGTAAGTACTGCTGGGAAAGACTTAGAAAAAAAAAAAGTACTGCTGGGAAAGATCGAAAAAATGAAACCCAAATCTCAATCTGCCTTTTTTTCTTCGGATTTCTTTCTCTGCGTCAAATCCAAGTCTGCACTGTGATAGCCCATCTATTTGATTTTTCGGTTTCTTCTGTTATAGATTCCTTTTCGTTAACTTTGCTTGATTTTATCCTATGGGTTTTGTTTGTTTAATGCTTTTTTTTCTAACATGGAGATCGGTTTTACGATTATCTTTGAAGGGAAAGAGAGAGAGATAGACGAAGTTTGATTGTCTGTGCGAGTGGTCATAATTAGAGAGATGGGAAGGCTCTTTGTGATCACTCTCGACGGAAGCTTCTATAGCTGCAAGCACTGCCGAACTCACCTTGCCCTTTCTGGCGATACTATTTCTAAGGTTTTGCTTCGTTTCCCTACAATCTAATAAACCCATTGCTGTGTCTTTCTGCTATTTGTTTTAATGCTCATAACGTAATGTCGAGGGATGCATTGTTGTGATTATGTTAAGGTGTGACATTTGTAGAACTCTGTGCTAACTTCCCCCACAAGGAATCAGATATAAGGTTCAAGGAGAACCCTCCACTGATAAATCGCATAAATTATTTACGCTTGACGTACTGCAAGATGGAAAGGGAACTTGGAATATTAATTTGGAGACGTTGTGATGATATGGAGTTTCTGTTTTCTTTTTCTTCCCCTTAAATATTTGTTCGTGTATAGAAGAATTCCAAATCACCCAGTTACTTGTGCTTTCCATGCCTTACTCTATTATGTTCAAACCTCCTGAGGGTTCGTCGCCGAAGGTTTGCATTGGATGCTCAATGTTGATTCAAGTACCTTACCTCATAAATGGTATATACCGTGTGTTACTATTTTCACTAGGAGATTGTGTAAAAATATGGTTTTACTGTTGCATCTTGATAGGAAAGCCTGTGTGACTGTTTTCATGCTTTAACTATGCAAAGAGAGCAACATAGGAGTGGGTTTAGTTTTGGTTTAGTGCTTCTCATATCTATAATTATACGGTCTCCTATAGGCATACAAGTCTTTTTCTTATTAAAGGCTTGAGTATGATCCTCTGATTATGTAATCCATGAGAGATCTGAGACTTTTTTGACCCAATCCTTGTGTTTTTGTTGAAATGATCAGGCTAATCTTTCATGGCAAGTAAATAATCTGTCTAATTATCATAATGAAAATATTTGGGTCCTTAGGAAAGACAACGGTTAGTATATTGTCTTCGTACTGGTGAATGTATTGTCTTTATGTTTCTGCATTCCACAATATTGGAAAGAATGACCAGTATGCAGATGCTCTAACAGTGTGTTTTCTGTATCGCAGTCTTTCCACTCCAGGCATGGAAAGGCTTATCTCTTTGATAAAGTGTAAGTGTTATTTGATTTTGCATCTGTTTCTCAATACATAAGTGTGGCAACTAGAATCACTTTTTTCAACTATGTCCTTATTGGCTATAAATGTCAAGCACAGAAGTGCGGGAAGGAGCATCACTTTCGGTGCAACAATGAAAATATATATATTTTTTATAAGCAACAATGAAAATATTATTAGATACAGTTGTTTGAATATTGGTACAACATCAAACAAATGTCATTAGGCATGCTTGCTTGATTAATTTAACTAGACTGGTTATCAGCAGGGACGGATCTACGGGGTTTCCAAGCCCCCCAAATTCAGCACAAACTCACTTCTCCCTTTAGGTCAAGAAGCTATTTTTTCAAAGATGCACAAATTGTATTTTTATGAAAATGGCCCCCCTTAAATAGAATCCTAGCTTCATCCCTAGTTATCAGTTTAAACCATTACTCCATCTTGTACATGTCCTACAGAAAGTCTGGTTAAATTTGTATGAGGAGCTGCTTGAATGAACATTTGTTATTGCTACTAGAGAATAGATGGCTACTTCCATAAAGTGTTACTTAATCCTCTTTAACAATGTTACCTATTCTTTTACAACAATACGCATGGTTGAGCCAGCCAGTCCTCCTCTGTGGACAAATTGGTTGGTGGATGGCCAATCTCATTGTCACTTGCATCCTAGGCAGGCTCATGTATCGCTTATGTCATCTTGCAATTTTACATATCAAAGCTTCAAGTAACGTTTTGCTTTCCCAGCGTGAATGTGACAGTAGGAGAGCAAGAAGAACGCCTGATGATTACTGGATTGCATACTGTTGTCGACATTTTTTGTGTGGGATGTGGCTCTCTTGTGGGGTGGAAATATGTAAGATCTGTTTTTACAGTTAATGGCTTATATCATCCTTATTATTATTTTTCGTGTACTTGTCCACATATCTTTTTGAAGGTTTATCTTTAATCGTTCTACTCATGTCAGGAGGCTGCATATGAGAAAAGCCAGAAGTACAAGGAAGGGAGATTTATCCTCGAGAGGTGAGAGATTAGTCTTTGTGACTTTTGCACTATAGCTTTTGGAGTGACCTCCGTTTTATTATTGAGCAGGTTTAAGGTGTTGGGTCCTGATGGAAGCAACTACTTGTCAAGTCAGGAATCTCAAGTTAGTGGAAGCGACGCTGACGATGCCTGATTAGCATTTAATTAATGAAAGTGATTAAATGTTTTAATTGTACATTCTTTTCAACCTATCTGGGTTGGCAGTTAGTATCTTGACCATCTTAGACGACTTTTGCAGATTGTATTTGACCAATCCGATTCACCTGAGCTAGTTTTCTAGCTGAATCCATTACAGCGTTTATTGCATTGTTAGATGGTTTTTAGTGCTGCGTCCAGGTTGCTGCTATTCACAAATGTTTTCCATTGTTTTATTTTTTTTGTTCTTAGGTTCACAAATGTTTTCCATCTGACTTCTTTTTAACCTGAGAAACTTGTGGGTTGATTAGTGTGTGCAGCCTGCCGAATAAACATGCATGTAGCCCTCCGGCCCATTAGAGATGCATTTTGCCCGCCTTTTTCTTATTTTCTCTTGTTGTCTCCCATTTATGCTGGCCCAAAAGAGTTTGGGTTAGTCTAGTGTTATGTTTGTTTTGAGAAAAAATTGTAGGATTTTAGTGAAGTTGTGAATTTTTATGTTAAATAGTATTTTATTGGTGTTTGTGTAAAGTGGAGAGAGAAATGATTTGATGTAATTGTTTAATAAAAAAGTATTGGAGTTATGTGAAAAAGTATAGAGAGAGAAAATTTATGTTGAATAAAAAATTAAAAAATTGTTGGATATTGTGTAAAATGTATTGGTTTGTGTTTGAATTCTGAATATGTTCGGTGGTAGATTTTTGAATATACTTAGAATCCTGAAAAAAGTGTGAAAACGAACATATCCTAGGACTTCGCCAACAATGTCCAAATCTAGTCCTCCCTTTCCAAGTGGATGCGATGTTTACTCGTTGTATCACAGGTTTATTGCAATTCACTGTTAAACTCATGTTCAAAATTTTATAGAGACTATTAAATAATGTTGAGGCTATTTACACAATTTATCTCTTTTTAAATTATATTATACAATCTAAACAGAAAATTAGAGAAGATTCTCATCTATATAGGTGTTGTTTGAGTGAAAATTTTAGGTATTGGAGTTTGTGAAATATTATTATTTATGAAAAAGTAAAGATATTTTATGGGAGTTGGTGAAAAAATAAAGAGAAGATTTTTAATAAATATTATAATAATAAAAAATTAGTTGATAAATTTTTTAATGTTAATCTCAAATAATTACTAATTATTTGAGGTTTAAACAACTCCTGTAACATAGCTATACTCACTTCGGGAAAGAGGACCTTTCAAGAAATGCAAGATGATTGTTACGACGTCGTTTAGAAGACAGGCGTCAGGCGTATGGTAGTCCTCGCTAGTTGGGCCAGTTTGATTTGGTGTTTTATTTCTTAACATTTTTTAATAATTTGAATGGGTCCGAACTCAGGCAAAGACCCAGTTGTAAACCTCACGATTCACGAGGCCCAGGACAATAGACTTTAATTTAAATTCTGCCTCCAACTTGTGGCCACCGTCCGATGAGGTGGTATATCTCGAGAAATCCAACAGCCCACGTTTGAATCTGGGTATCTTTTCCTTTTGTCGATCTTTTATAGGCAAAACTTGGCATGGTTTTTGTGTAATTAAAATTTTGGGATAAAATTTTAGCAGTTGTGAAAAATTGGAAGAAAAAAAATTGAAAAAGTGAAAAAGTTAATAAAAAATTTAAAAGAAAAGTTAGAGAAAGATAAGGGAGAGAATGAAAAAAGAAGTGAAAAAGTTTGTAAACAGTGAAAAAAAATAAGAGAAAAAAAAGTAAGAGAGACAACGGAGGATGTGAGAAGTTAAAATTTTAGTAAGATTTTATTAAATTTCGAAGCGGGATTTTTTGAATACCTCTGTAAGTAAGGAGTCGCATCCAATTCTAATCCCCCACCCACTTCAAACCAAACCCAACCACCGAGTTGACGAGCTCGTGAGGTTTTGATGTATGAATGGTCAGTGAGAGAGCACTGAAAAATTATAATTAGGGAGTTTAAGTAATGTTCGTTTGGAAAAAAAAATCGTAGGATTATGATAAAATTATGAATATTTAGATGATGATAAAGTTGTATTGTTATGCGTGCAGAAATTGTTAAAAATTATTGATGATTTGTAAAAAAAATAATAATAATAAAATGATGTTTTTTTGTTATATTTTGGTGTAAAAAAATTTCTTTAATTTTGAAACCCTGCCATTGTATTCTTACATTACTATAAGCTACAGGTCTTTAGGGCTTGTTTGGGAACGGGTCGTGGTCCTGGTTAAAGGGGTCGAGATTCTACTTGAAGGTTCAAATCGTGGGTGTCATGGGAATTGATTGCTGACGTGGAAAAAATTTCCGTTACTAAGATTAACAGAAGTTAACGGCTCGACCATTTTTTACAAGTATAAAAAAGTGAGAGACTAAAAATTTGACAGATTAAATTTTGAGACTAAAAATAAAAAGAGGTTAAACTTAGTGTATAAAAAGCAAATTTCGCTTTGGGTCGTTGTCGTCTTCTTCTTCTGTTCGAAAAACTCAAAGGCTTACTCTAAATGCCACTGCTCTGAGCGTAGAAAAAAAAAATGCCACTGCTCTGTTTTGTCTACAGCTTTTGCGGTACAAGCAGCTGTCTCTCCCTACCTTTCAGCTCTGTTTCCTCATGAACTAGTCCTTGAGCCAGCAACGAAAAAGCCGTCTAAACGGCTTATGCTGCTTTTGAAGTTGAAACTCTCATTTTTTACAGCTTAATGCTAGTGAGGATTCTTTCAGCTTTCGGATCCGTCTTCGTTTCCAGTTGCTGAAAAAGATAACCGAGTTCGGGTTGAAATATAGCTGTGCTTGAGTGTGGGACTCTCCGTGGGTGCAGACCAGGTAACGGAAGGAGAGAGAGAGAGAGAGAGAGAGAGAAACTTTCTTCGAGACATACAATGGTGAAGAAGGAGAGAGACGAAGAGCTCGCATTGTTCTTCCAGATGCGAAGGTGCGAGATAGAATCTGACAAGCTCAACGCTACGTTACCAGTAGGTCGGTGTAGTTCTGTGGTATTCGGTTTGGTTTTGAATTGCTGTGAATCCGCTTTCGCATCCTGTGTGAAAATGAGAATTTTGTGCTTTTTCTGGTTGTTGATGCTGATGAGTGTTTCGTTTTGTTGCAGAGTCAATGGCTACCCGCAAGACCGGGGCGGATGAGTTCTTGAACACGGAAAATGACAAATCTGATTATGATTGGTAAATGTTCAAACCTGAACTACTCGGTTTCTCTTTTCGGATTTACTCAGTTGGATTTCTGGCTGCGGCGATCAAATACTTGAAAATAAATTCGAACTGGATGTCGGAATCTCTTGATAGATCGATCAAAAGAAATTATGAGCAGCAAGTTAATTCCTAATTTGATAGACCACTCAGTGTGCGGCAAAAATGAAGAAGCAGAAAATTAAGAACAAGAAAAAGTTACGTTTTTAGGATGATAGTTGTCTTTCGACGGACCCATGCAAATCAGTCGATGCCGTTTTGTGATAAGAAAGAAAAAATATTCGTGGAACTTTTCAAGTTATTTTTCTCCCTCTCTACCAACGATCGAAACTCTGACCCGTGGGGACTTCAACACCCAACATACCACCCAGGTACAGAGAACGTCGGTGGAACTTTTCACGTTCTTGATTGCACTTGGCAAGTCTCATAATAATTCCTGTTTTCTGAAGTCACTTTGTTGCTCGAGCATTTTCGCTTTGCTTCTCTTAACTTTTTGATAGCCATGATGATTGAAGTTGATGGCCCCCATAAAGAAAATTAAGCTACTTTGTTTTTTTAGAAGCTTTATTCTTTCACGTTTCTTACTACGGGTTTCTTCTCCAAAAGAAATTGAGGGAGAAAAAAAGAGTAGTTTCAGGCTGTTTTCTCATATAGGTAAAATTACCATCTTAAGTATTCGAAGAAAAGCTTTTGGAGTATTTTCTATGCTTATCATCTGGTTAGGATTGTGGAATGGATTACTTTTTCCACCTGTGGAAGTGGATAACCTTTCCTTTGGCATCTTTTCTCGGTCATTCACAAAATGAGAATAGATGCATATACATAAACAGCACATATAGGAGGAGAGAGATGAGTCTAGCATATTCCGTAATGTTATAAACTAATCTTATTTTTCCCTATGGGGAGAATTATGCCATTTGGCATGGTAACTAATGCGAAATCTCTTCTGAATTCAGGCTTCTTACACCACCCGAAACCCCACTATGGGAGAAAGAATCACGGAAAACTGTACTCGGTGAGATTGAGATTCCTAATGCGCGTTCCACTGCTCCAAATTTGGGGGTAAGGCCCTTGTTTGATTTGAGTTCTGGATGCTTTTGGGCCTTGTCACCTGGTAGGAGGAACTATGAATGTTCCGCTTGCTAACAGATGACTCATGCAGACTATGACTTTGTTCTTTGTTTACTGGTCCCATCAGATTTCCTAAAGTCTAAGCAATCAGTTTTGCGAGATTATATCTAAGCCACTGTAAATGTGAGGCCATTTTCAAGATTTGCTTCCTGTTTGTAAATTTGTGTCCCCTTGTTTTCTTTATCATGGGTTGTAGCAAGCTAAAGGCCAGGCAGAACCTGCTTCAAGGAGCATAGCCCCTGCGCAACCAACTTTGTCAACTGGACAGAAATCTTCAAGCAATGGAAATAGAAGGCCCTCATTATCTGGGGGGATTTCATCAGGTACTTCTAGAGCTGCAACACCAACTGGACGACCTACATTACCTTTGACTATGAAACCCTCAAGATCCTCCACACCTACTTCACCTGCCACCTTGGCTTCCATTAAGACTAAGGCTACTAAGGTGAGATCTTCAACTCCTACTAGATCCACTGCTCGGTCTTCAACACCAACTGCCAGACCTTCCTTACCAACTTCCAAGTTGACATCAAGATCAGAGACGCCAAACGGTCGGCCATCCCCCCCATCAAGTGCACCTAGTTTATCTGCTCCTCCTGGCCGATCTTCTTCAGTACCAAAGTCTGGTCCCATAATTTCAAAAAATCCACTGCCATCTCGTGGAAGTTCTCCAACAGTTAAATCTAGGCCTTGGAAACCCTCTGAGATGCCCGGTTTCTCACTTGATGTTCCTCCAAATTTGAGGACATCACTTCCAGAAAGGCCTGCTTCTGCCTCGAGGGGTAGGCCAGGAGCTCCAAGTGCTAGGTCGTCTTCTACAAACTCTGTTTCAGACGGAAAAACAAGACAGCAATCAGGCTCTCCTTCTTGGGGACGGGCTTCTCATGGCAGTGCTTATAGTAATGGAAACACCATTCAAGCTAAGAGTATATCACGGAGAAATGACAGCGACATGGAGAGCCCTGTGCTTATTGGAACAAAAATGGTGGAAAGAGTAGTAAACATGAGGAAACTTGCACCACCAAAGCGAGATGATAGTCACTCTACACATACTAATCCAGGTAGCAAGTACAGTGACAGCTCAGGCTTTGGGAGAACGCTTTCAAACAAGTCTCTGGATATGGCTTTGAGACATATGGTATGCTGCATCTCTATGCTTTAGATTCCTTTTGAAATCATCTCTGCCCCATACTTAATAGCTGTATGAAATTCATTATGCTGAATGATCTTAAATGGAGGTTTATTCATGTGCTTTTAAAAAAACCATGTACATACTGATCAAGGGAAATGCAGTTCTTTTTTCGTTTAGGAATTCCTCATCTGGTTTGGAATTTGTCTTTTCCAGGATATAAGACGAAGCATCTCAGGTAACCTTCGCCCGCATGTGACAAACATTCCTGCTTCTTCTATTTACAGTGTGAGATCAGGGCCGACAAAAAGATCAGTCAGTGCTGCTGACTCTCCTCTTGCCACTAGCAGCAACGCTAGTTCGGAGCCGAGGGTTAAAAACAGCTCATTTTGTTTAGATGGGAGTGAAACTGAAGACAATGATTTTGGAAGTGACAGAGGAACTTCTTCTCCTGGTAGGTGATCCACAAGATCATCCGCCCATGGATGCGAACGTGTTGTGCACGCCGATCATTATGAACGATCGCTTGGATGATTGAGTCTAGTTGTCATTCAAACAGTTCAAAAGGACTACTTTTATCGAAAATCTGATAACTGGAAAGTGGAAGAGCTCCTTCACCTTTCAGCAGGAACTTGGCCCAAGATCTAGATTCTGCACTTGCAGGTTTGGTGCAACATTTTCAGTGCATTGATCATGCTCATTACTTGTGTCCTAAAACCGAGTAGTTTCGGTGAACCTTTATGTGTGAAGTTACCTTCTTTCTGGATGCAATTTGATTTTGTGGTTCTAGATCGAGGCTGCGTAAGGCTTTGTATGCAATTTTGTTTTACCACATTACAAGAATGCATCATGCATCTGGAGTGACTAATGAAGCTTGATCTCATTGGCTTCCCCAAGAAATGGTAAAAAAAAAAGAAGAAGATCGGAACATGGGAATAGATCTGATAGCAATTCGGACTACCCATTCCAATTGTTGTGCTTTCTTAAATTGCATACCTATACAAGAATTCAACTTTTGATCGATATTTGCCGAGTTGATTATCCCTTCTCCAAAACGAAGATTTGAAGTGGTCTATCATTCACTGAGTACTCCCTTTAATTCACGCATTCGTATACAAAACCCGTGCAGACAGGACCGATTATTGAAGATGTGACACGCCGCGATATTCTTTCTAGTTTCTTCAGGATCGTGACGAGGTGATAGCCAAATCTCAAGAACAGGTCGGTGTGACCAAATTTTGATATTGTTGTATCCCTAGTTTGGTCCTTCAAACTTCTGTTATAAATGATCCAAATCATCGTGTTTTCAAATTCACAAAAAAAAATATATACCTATCTATTTTTTGGGAAATTTCATTTTTGGTCATTAGGTTTTGACCACTTTTACGATTTGGTCTTTCCGAAAAACCTCTGTTAAATTTTTAACAGGAATAGCGGTCGACCGATTTGTTTGTCGTTGTGGCAACGGTAAAAGTGGTCAAAACCTAGTGACTAAAAATGAAAATTTACTTATTTTTTTGTGAATTTCACCACGGTCATTGTATAAAAAAATGGGTAATCAATATTTTTTCACAATGAGATGATAGTTTGAGGTAATGTATAAAAATAAGCATATCATATTATAATTTAAATAAACCAAATTTAGTTTTTCTCATTATTATGCAAATCATCCAGCATCCACATTGATTCTTACTTTATTTCGCACTCCCGTGATGAATTATGAAAATTGGTCCACTTCTTTCCTTCTTGTCTCTCTTTTTTACACTAATTTCTTTTTTATAAATTTAATTTTGTCAATCTTCTATTTCTTTACTTATTATCAAATTTAGACTTAGTTTGTTTTTAACACAAAGTATTTTTTTGTAAAGTAGTTTTAAATACATTATTTTTCAATAAAGTAATCTAATTTTTTATGTTTGATTGTTACATCAAATATATTTTTTGAAAGTATTTTTCAATGTTTTTATGCATGTTGTATTTTTTGCAATTTTATATGATTAATAAACTTATTTATTAACATCGGGGCGCATAGTCTGCAGCCCAACCCTGAAAAAAGCGAAAACCTTCGGGATCGAGTTCCTTTGAATACTTTAGTTTCGGGTTAGAGACCCGAACACAAACCTGATTTTTCATGGGTTCATGTTTCAAAACCCGACCTTGACCCCGAAAAAAGTTAAAACATTTGGGATCGGGTTCCTTTGAATGCTTTGATTTCGGGTTAGAGATCTGAACACAAATCTAATTTTTCTTCGGTTCATATTTCAAAACCCGACTCTAAAAAAAACTATAACAGTCAAGGTCAGGTTCCTTTGAATGCTTTGGTTTCAGGTTAGAGACTCGTACACGAATATAATTTTTCTCGATTTCATTGTTCAAAACCCGACCTCGACCACAATGTAACCTGACCGGTTCAGGTTGAACCGGATTGATATCGGGTTGGGAGGTAATGTCGATGAGTTTTTGACCACCCATAAGACTGGAAGAAGCAAGTCGGGAAAAAAGATTCACTAGTTTCAGAAAATTGAGCTATGTTTTACAGTTGACCGAATTAAGTTTCAGTTTACCGTATTTTACAAAGTTCTCCGAATAGTTGAAGCTATGGAAAATACTTTACATAAAGGGATGTTTGAGGGTGAAAATTTTGGGTATTGGTGTTTGAGAAATATTATAAAGTAAAGATATGTTATGAGAGTTGGTGAAAAAGTGAAGAGAGATAATATTTTTAATAAATATTATAATAATAATAAATTATGTGATGAATTTATTATTATTGAACCTAAATTTTTGGGCCCAAATTATTGGGGCTCAAACAAGACCTTTAATAAAATACAACCTGCCCAACAAAAAATATACCGCAAAACAAATTGTGTACAAATCATTTTATAATTAAACTTTTTAAAACTTTTTCATAACTTTTTCATACCTTCATAAAAAGTCAAATTTTCACAATTTTTCTTACGAACTCAAAATTCTTACAAAAATTTGCTTCCAATATCACCTAAATCTTGATTTAGAGAACGTTAGTTTTGAAAAAAATTGTTCAATTTTAAAATTAGTGTGAATATTTAGGTGATGTTTGAGCTTTATTAACATGCTTATAAAAATTGTTAAGTTGTATTAATGTGTGTAAAAAATGTAATGTTAAGTTATTTTAACATGCGTATAGAAATAATGTTATGAGTATAAATTTATGAAGTTAGATTCAAATCCTAAAATTTTTAGCAAACAGTTACTTAATCGGGAATTATACTCAAAAGTGGAAGAGTATATTCAACAATCGTCTCTTTACAATCCTCACAAGTGCACCCTTCCGATTTTCTTGCAGCAAATGGAACCAAGCAGTCTCTTTCGTGGACTGCAACTGTCGCGGAGACGGCTCTTTTCTTGACCATTTATCAAGGAAACTATGGAACAAGACTAACTGGGATTCATGAGCCGCAGGGCTTGGTCGACTTGTACTGCTTGTGACAATCATTCCTTAATCCTTAGATAGTGATGTTATGAGTCGGAGATATTAGACGAAACATAAGCTGGCGCCGCCCACTCGCGACATTCATTCCTGTCACCATTCCAATGGTGGGGCACAATTTTCTGACGGCAAGAAATTTTTTTTAATTCGAGTTGATGTTTGGTAAAGTAAAATTTTAAGATTTTTTTTGTCTTTGTAGTTGATAATTTTTGAGTTGCACTTTTTATAAAAATTAATTTAAACTCATAATTTTATTATTTAATTTAGGGATAAATGATATTTTGGTCTACGTGGTTTGGGTGAAAATCAAATTAGTCCCTTAACAATTTTTTTCATTAATCGGGTCCCTGTAATTTGCATGAACATCAAATTAGTCCCTTATTAATTTTTTTCCTCAATCGGGTCTCTGATCTTTACATGCTTTTATACTAAGTCATTCCATCCAAATTCGTCCACTGACTTAACGGTAAGTGCCAACCTGATTTGCTCGGGATTGAGAGCTAAGAGGATCGAGAGGCCCGAGTAGGTCGAACTGCTTGTGCTCGGGATGCTCGGACTACTTTTATATAGCCTTTGCACGAGCGGCCTTGCTGCTCGGGCCTCTCGATCTGCTTATGCTCGGGATGCTCAGACTGATTGTGCTCGGGATGCCGAGCTACTTGTGTTCAGGATGCTCGGGCTGCTTGTGTTCAGGATGCTCAGGCTGCTTTTATAATAGCCTTTGCGCGAGCGGCCTTATTGATCGGGCCTCTCGATCTGCTTATGCTCGGGATGCTCGGGCTGATTGTGCTCAGAATGTCGGGTTTCTTTTACGCGGGATGCTCAGACTGCTTTTATATAACATTTGTGCACGCGGCCGACCTACTCAGGCCTCTCGATCCTCTCAGATCTCCATCTCGAGCAGATCAGATTGACACTTACCGCTAAGTGAGTGGACGGATTAGGACGGAAAGACATAATATAAAAAAGCACGTACATATCAGAGACCCGATTGATGAAAAAAATTGATAAGAGACTAATTTGATAGCAGTCCGACCTGCTCGGGCCTCTCGATCCTCTCAGCTCTTCATCGCGAACAGATCAGGTTGACACTTACCGTTAAGTCAGTGAACAGATTTGGACGGAAGGACTTAATATAAAAGCATGTAAAGATCAGGGACCCAATTGATGAAAAAAATTGATAAGAGACTCATTTGATTTTCATGCAAACCATAAGGACCCGATTGATGAAAAAAAATTGTTAAGGGACTAATTTGATTTTCACCCAAACCACAGGGACCAAAATATCATTTATTCCTTTAATTTATATTCTTTTAGAGTGAATATAGATAAAAGATTTGTCACCGCCCTCTGCAGTCTGCATGAGTATTGAGGACAACGGCTGTGCTAGGCAGGTTGAGAAGCCTCCACTGTGGAAACGTTCTAACGTGGACTTGATCATTTGATCATTTAGATTATTAAGAAGCCTCCACCGTGGGTGATGGGTCGAGACCGAGCTGAACAGAGGCGGAAGCAATCCAATCCTCCCCCTCTCTTTTGCCGAGCGAGTGACACTGCAGAGACAAAAGCCGGTTTCTTTCCTGAAAATTGTAAGCAACAACTTATCTTTATCAATGTGTGAACGAGTTTCACACGAGTTCTTTCTTCTTAGATGGGAAAGCCAGCATGCAAGAAAGAGAACAAATAAATAAGGTGAATACGTCGTTGTCCTTTAGGGGAAAAAGAAAACGAGTCCTTCTGGGTGAGATACAACAGAAAAGAAGTCACCATCAAAGTGGCTTTCACCCATATTTTAGACAACTTTTAACCACTTTGACCTTTCCCTCATTAACAGGTACTGAAAGATGTTCACAAGCCCAGCCGTTAAGGATATTTCAAACCATTTTGATAATGGAATGCGTCCTTTCCCACTCATTTTTACACAAACCGTCAGGGATTTCCTCCCTAAAATGCCAGGTTTTTGCGTTTGCTGCACATACAGACCAAGTCCAATCCGAAACCTTTTTGGCTTGGGCGTTGTGGAATTGGATATCGTCGTCAAGTTCTGGTTAGAATTTTCATTTAGCTTTGATTTTGCATGTTTACTTCTTATCGGTTGGAGAGGGCCGGGGGAAGGTCGAGTTTGCTCTGCTATCTTGTGATTGATTAGCTTTCTGGATCCTTCTGGGATGGATTAGGGTTGAAGAGAAATGGTACGGACTTTAGGTGTGTAAGAATTTTCGAAGCGTGTAGCAATGAGTTGTGGTCTCTTTGGTGCCTTGAGTCGCTGTAAACGGCAGAATGATGCCAGCCAGCCACGGGAAGAAGGTAAGAAACTGTGTTCGATTGAATTTATTTCATGGACTATAAAAGATCCTCTGCTGATAGAACATGTAAATTTTGGATTACAAGTCAATTTGTTTTATGTATATCCTCCCTTTTATAAGTTCCTTGATTCAGCAACACAGACCTTATTTTGTCTGATGTTACCACCTACATAGAATTTGTAGTTCTATCCCATGTCTGGACTCGGGTACGTATCAATCCCAAGTATGGACTCCAGTACGTATCAAGTTGATGCATCAGGGTTTTGTTCGATGTCTAGCTTGTACCTTTTGCGTTAGGGGGCGATGCTATTGGGGAAGTGGTGTTGCCACATCTAATTGTTTGACACGCTACAATAAACTTCTGTGAAGCTAAAACCCTCCATGAAAATTGTAAATCACCATTTGTTCCCAAAACTTAGGTCATGTTCGTTTTCACTATTTTCTCAGGATTCTAACTATATTCACAAATCTACCACCGAACATATTCAGAATTCAAATACAAACACCAATACATTTTACACAATCTCCAACAATTTTTAAATTTTTTATTCAACATAAATTTTCTCTCTCTATACTTTTTCACACAACTCTAATACTTTTTTATTAAACAATTACATCAAATCATTTCTCTCTCCACTTTTCACAAACACCAATAAAACACTATTCAACATAAAAATTCACAACTTCTCTAAAATCCTACATTTTTACTCAAAACGAACATAACCTTAGCTGTTAGGAAGAGGTGAGTATAATCATTTAATTTATGTTTCTTACACTCCTACTCACGCGTCGATCGGACTCACCCTTGGTTGATAGGCCAAACATGTGGAATATATATTTTTTAAGTGGGGTTTTGAGTGTAGGATTAGGGTTGGAACTCAGGACGCCTGCTCTCATCATAACATGATAAATCACCAACTACCCCAAATAGTTGTCTTTATTCCATTCTTACATATCTAGGATGTTACTCCTGTTCTTTGCCACTCTTCCTAAACCCTTTCCGTTACCTATTTTGACTTTCAATTGGTTTGGAACAAGGTAGCATTTGTTGCAAGATGTACATTTCTGTTGGTGTCTCTTCTAGAATCCTATCACTTGGCATTATGTTTGAGCTCAAAATGGCTGAACCTATCAATAGAATAATAGTCCTTTTAAGGTGAATCAAGCTAGAATTAGCCTAAATCACAAAGCACCTGACCTTGGATCACTTTACCTGGTGCCTTATTTGTGGGTAAGCCTGCATTTCGATAACCAAACCTGAAGGACATGACAGGATGTTTGCAGAATGTCTAACTCATCTGCAATTTGACACTTTTGAGCATAGTTCAACTATTCATCGAATATAGAATCTAAGCCAGTTAGAAATAATAGTACATAATTATCTGAGTACAGTTGCGTCAGGGTGGTTGACAGGTTGTAGTTAAAGCCTAAAAATCCAACTGAACTTTGGCATTCAGTCTTCTTTCATTAAAGAAAAAGAAAAGATCATGTTATAACTTGGGAGCTGTTTACCAATTTTCTTTACTTTTCCATTTAGAATCTGGACACCAGAGAAATACAACCCAAGGTTTAACATATGGTTGGTTTCTTTTTGTGCATGTCAGGGATTCCTACCAACAGTGTGAAATGCTTTTCTTATAACTCATTGAGATCAGCAACAGCAGATTTCCATCCGTCGAGCAAAATAGGTGGAGGAGGTTATGGAGTTGTCTATAAGGTGAGATTAACTAGGTTTACTTTGTTGCAGGTGTTTTCGGTATGGTGGCACCCCTTTTGTATTTTTTCCTCCTTTTCTTTTTTCAGTGCCCATCCGCTGGGGGGGGGGGGGGGGGTGCAGGGAGTATGCGTGGGGGAGAACATAGTGAGAGAGAATCGCAGGATTGCTCTTCCTTTCCCTCCCTATCTCTTTATAGTTTATTTTTACACAGCTTCTCCATTTCTTATTGCAGGGAGTTTTAAGAGTTGGAACACCAGTTGCAATCAAATCTCTTTCTGCGGAATCTAGACAAGGAACTCAAGAATTTTTGACAGAGATTAATATTATATCAAATATTCGACATCCAAACCTTGTTCAGCTGATTGGCTGCTGTGTTGAGGGCAATCATCGCATATTGGTATATGAATATCTGGAAAACAATAGTCTTGCCAGGGCTTTGCTAGGTAATGATTGGATAATTGGAGTTCTACGTGAAATCCATTTCTGGTTGGGTAAGATTTGGAAATATCTGAAGTATGTGTGTTGTTAAAATGAGCGATGAGTTGTCAGCCTACTAGTTAAGCCCTATTAACTCATGCAGTTTCCGGAAAGTTTGGCCATCCCATTTGGGGTTGCCTGGTGAAGTGGATATGCAATGGAGAGTGATTCCAGATCAATTAAGCTAAATAATTGGACTGGAAGAAGCAGACTGACACACAGAAATATATATATATATATATAGGTGTATGTATATAAATCTAGAGGTGTTGTTTAGTGTCTTCATATCTGTAAAACAACAGGATTAACTTGTTGGATCTGTCCGAATAATGAAGATTCCCCTTAAGATGTGTTTCTTGAGTTAAGGTTTGTTGTCTTTCCAGGGTATGCTAATGGCACAAAGATCTATTTTCAGGTTCAAAAAGCAAATACATTGCTCTGGATTGGCCAAAGAGAGCTGCTATATGCTTGGGTACAGCTTCTGGTCTTGCATTTCTTCATGAGGAAGCTGAACCACACATTGTCCATAGAGATATTAAGGCTAGCAACATTCTTCTTGATGAAAACTTTCTTCCCAAAATAGGAGATTTTGGGCTGGCAAAGCTTTTTCCAGACAATGTCACTCATCTTAGTACTCGTGTGGCAGGAACAGAGTAAGCATGATTTTGTTTTGCATATCATCTTATTCTAAGAGCCACTTGTGCTACTTATTGAGAAGACTGTTACAGAGTCTGACTTAAGTGGGGTTTTGAGTGAATTATAGCCAAACTTTGCATTCAAATTTGTTAAGCTTCACGAATTAGCTTCCTTTAAGTTGCATTTGGAGCAAATGGTTCCTCCTCCCTCTGTACAAAAAAGTGCAAGGTAGAGATTATATGTTGAGTCCCATTTAGGTGTGCTTGAGTTATATCACCTACCCAAAATAAAACAGGATAGAAATGAGCAGAAATGGTTGATGTACTTTAATGTTGTTCAGAGGAAATACTTGTCTTAATTTGCTGCATTTGAAAATTATCAGACGCACTGTCTTGGTGTTGATACTATGCAAATGAGGTAAAATTAAACAGAGAAAGAGAAGTTGTACGTAGATCTAACATGGTTTGGCATTGTCCCTACATCTATGGAAGAGAAGTGTTTGTCATAGGTGTTAATACAGTTAGGGTTACAGCAATTAGGCATATCCAAACCGTAGCCCGCTACGTAGAAATCTCTAATATCCTTGTCATGTGGTCTCTTACATTGCTTCTAAGAAGATAAGCCACTATCTATAACAGAAGGGGCTTTCGGGTAATTGTCTCTATGCACAAGCAACACTGACTTGGATTAACATGTTCATTATTGGTCTTATTCAGATGAGAAATTAAAATGGCCATTTCTTTCATTGTTTACTCTATTTAAGACAGATTAGGTCTTTGTATTAGTTTTAGTATAGAAAGGACACTGGTATTTCCTATTTGTATCGGAGTCAACATCGGGCACTTACATCTTTTCTGTCTAAATGAACTTTAAAAAATAGAAACAATGAAAGAACTAAAAAATCATAATAATCAATTAATTGTGAGAATCTTGTTAAATAGTAAGGACAATAGAGGAGCAGGAAGATAAAGATATATGATCTGGAATGGATCCAAATCTTATGATAGTCCAAAATTGAGAGGACATACTGACACATGAAATTGTGAGAGTAGGAAAGCGTTTGATGCGGAATGCAAAGTTGGGGTATTTGTTATTTTTTCTGCTCCCTCTTCTCATCTCAGTAACAACCCTATGTATCTGCAGGGGATATCTCGCACCAGAGTATGCACTTCTAGGCCAATTAACAAAGAAGGCAGATGTATACAGTTTTGGGGTGGTGCTGCTTGAAATTATCAGTGGTAGAAGCAGCAGCAAGGCAGCATTTGGGGAGGAGTTACTGGTTCTGGTGGAATGGGTATCTTTCTTAAATTTTATTTATCGTCAGTTTTTTCTTTGTTTTCAAATGTTTTAGTTTTAGCCTCCCAAGGGCAGAAGCGATTCCTATGAGCCTGCCAAATGAGGCGTTTTCTCCAGCCTCAAGTAAAGCATGTGCTACATTCCAGTAAAGCATGTGCTAATTTATATGTATATGCGTGACGTTTCAGGCATGGAAACTAAGAGAAGAAAGAAGACTTCTGGAGATTGTTGATCCTGAACTGACAGACTATCCAGAGGATGAGGTGGTGCGCTTCATTAAGGTTGCCCTGTTTTGTATCCAACGCAGTGCACACCAAAGGCCAACCATGAAGCAAGTAGTTGATATGCTTTCCAAAGGGTCAACGAAAAGGCACTAACGGAGACAGGAGTATTCAAGGCACCTCCCTCTAAACACTCCGGTGGTGCTAGTTCGGAGGAATCATCTTCTCAGGGTGAAAAACGAAAGCGACCCGCAAGCCCTTTTATACATTATTCAACCAATTCGTATAGCCCTCACAGTGAGACTCAGGTGCTTCCCAGATGATGCGTTCACCCATTGTTTCAAAGTTGTCATCCAATATTTTGTTGACCGAGGATTGAATTTAACCTTTTGTTCTCGAGTAGTAATTTTGAAAGCTGTGAAGTGTAAAATCTCTTTTATACTTTTGTTCCAGCTTGAAGAGGATTTTTTTTCTTCCCTTTTTTTGGGGATTTTATACTAATTTGGATGAAGGAACCATCAAGCGCCCAGTATCAGGACTAGAGCATATGCACAACGCGTCTACTAGAGAACAACTGAAGGGAAAAACTCAAACGTCACTGGACAGCAGAATATTAAGCAAACCCCAAATCAATACCACGAAAGCAGAAATCCTTCTATATTCGCTAGACACCTCAATTTATATTCACATGTAAGATTCACATCCACATATCATAACTATATAGCATATCTAACATATTTGGCATCACTGAGTCACGGCTACTTTGCTTTTTACACGAATTAGATGGGAGCAAATGGTCGCTTCAATCTCAAAAGGCAGCTAAAGCCTTGCCGGTTGCCACAGCTGCAGCCTTGGGAGGAGCGCTGCTAGTGCTAGCACCAACAGAAGCGGGAGGAGTGGTTTTTGAGTCAATTTTTGTCTCTGATGCTGGTAGTGGTTTGGGCTTCATATGGGCAGGAGGATTGTGCTTCAGCTTCAGAAGTATCTGACGCATCCTTGACAGATCAGCTGGTTTCCCAGGCTTGGGCCCCTGGATCACAACAATGGGTGGCTTCTTCTCCTTGTCCTTTCCTCTTTTCTCTATAATTGGCACCTCATGGGGTATGAGTTCTCCAATTGCCTTCCAGTAATTCTTCTCAGCTTCAGCATGGAACTTCTCTCGATTTGCCAAAAATAGCTGCAATATTTCACAATCATTAGTAAGTTAGCTCACAGTTTTAAGTATAATTGAACTTTCTTAGCACAAAGAATTCAGAAGCGCTCACACATAAGTCCATTCTATTTGACCTAAACATCTAGGACCTTATTAAAAAAATTTCAGAACGTTATTCCGTGCAATCCACACATTACCTCCCAAGCACACTTGATTGCATATTGAGCCCCACAACATTGAACCCAGGTAGATCAAGACCATAAAGTGTGTTTTCCAATAGGCTGGAAGCATATGCTCTAAAACTCATTAGCAACTCCAATGCCAACATCACCACGTACTGCATTACAAAGGTAACACTCCGAGACATATGATTCATACACACAAATCCCACTACGGCTGTCCCGAAGACGGAAAACAAAAAGACCATGAATACTGCAGAAGACTTTACACGGATAGCCCCTCTAATTGTCCAATACAAGGGATGATGTATAGACAAAATTAGCCAATCTGACCGTGCAAGTAAATTATCATCCACTCGGGTGAAGCAAGCACAAATATTGCGAATTTCTAATTCAAGAAACACTCTTGACACACGGGCCAACACCTATTATCCCATTGTTAGCAGCAGCAGTTCTCTTCCAAGCACTTGATAGACAACAGAGTATGAACCAAGTTCACATTCTTTCTTTCTGCATGTTACCTAACACTCGAAACATAAACTTTCAACATAATCAACCCAATACAGTTAAAAATAGCCCCCGCCGAGCCATTAGTTTTTTGAGGTGCCACGGCCGCCATCCAATGTGTATAATTTTTACCACGTAACTTTTAGGACTATTTGCAACATTGAATTCTGGGCACTCACCTTTTCCTTCTCTCTGTTAACAGCTTTGTTGTTCGCAATTGTGACACTGCGCTTCCTATATAACTCAACTTTGTACTCGTCCGCTTCCTCAATTATTTCCTTCAACATATCCTTCTCCTTCTTCTCCTTCTCTTCCAGTCGCAGAGCATTATGTCTGCATAATTGCCCACAAAATTTTACCGATTAGAACCACAAACCCGCAAATCCTGCGTTTAAGCTTTTAATTTCACTAAGAAAATAAAAGTCATAGTGGGGCTAAGAAATTAAACATCGCAAGAACATCAAATTCTAATCCGACTAAAACTTAACGGTTACAGAGACGAAGTTACAAGAAGCAAATAACTGATACGACGGACTCACCTGCGCCAGTCTCTCAAGGTAAAGCCTTCCTCCGCCCGCATCTCCGCCGGCGGAGGAAAGATCGGGCCACCCTCTACGAGCAAATTCTGATCTTACTAAAACCTAATTATTAGATGTTACAAGTAGCAGAAAACTCATACGGCAGACTCACCTGCGCCACTCTCTCAGGGGAAAGCCTTCTTCCCGCATTTCCGCCGGCGGAGGCAGTATCGGTCCGTCTGACGCGCCGAAACCTCCATCGAATTCATCGCCGTTCTGCTCAGGGGAGTATTCCGAGAATCCTTCGCCGTCGGAGTACATCGGGGGCGGCGACGGTGCCTCCGTTACAGGCTGCGACGAGAAAACTTCGTCCGGGGTTCCGAAAGCTTGGTTGGCGAAGATCGGGGTCGAGTCTCCAACAGAGTCCTTGACCGACTGGGTGTCGAAGTTCGAGAAGGAGTCGAACTGCTGGGACGGGAGGCGAGGATCGTATCCGATGTAGCCGTCGTTGTCGAACGGGCGGGTCGACCCGGTGAGTGATGACATTGTCTTTTGATCCAAACTAATCACTCCGACGGGAAGCCTCGATGAATCCAATGATTAGTGTAATAAGCATATTTTAAGAAATCACACGGCTGCGACGAACTTGACTCCATGCTACAAGTTCCACAGTAGTCGTAACTTACCTTGGATTCCATTGGCTGGAATGGATGCCGGTAAGAAAGTTCTTCCATAAAACCAACGGTATACTGACGCGTTTCAGTTAAAAGAAAAGTGCAAGCAGTAAAGCTAGCAGACATGTCCTTTTTCTGCTTCACTGTTCCCAGCGCCTGGGTTTTCATCGATTCCGGTGGATTTTGAAAAGACAGGTGCATCGCAGCAGAGGAGTGGATCCATCCCACGCTTAGGTTATCATAAAGATTAAAGGGGTTGATTGTATGATTATTGGCCGATTAGTCCCGTGAAGCATGATTGATCATCTTTTGCCACCGATTGCCCTTTGGTTGGAAATAACTAAAACGAATTAATTATTTTTTAACTAAATAACGGCTTTAATTTTAGGATTACTTGCACTTTGCGCCATTATCTTTGGGATCATTTACCATTTGCACTCCGATATTTTATTTTTGAGACATTGTCATTTATCTTCAATATTTTTGTAATTTGCACCTCGTACCCGATTTGGCCTTCTAAATTGACGGATTACGTCAAAATATTTACACATTGCGCCTCTTATCTTTGGAGGCATGTACACATTGTGTCCTTATCTTTGGGGACATTTACACATTGCACCCCACGTTAGACGAAATCCGTCAATTTAGATGGTCAAGTCAAGTATAGGGTGCAAATTGCAAAAACTGTTGAAGATAAGGAATTCAATGTCTCAAAAATAAAATATTGTGGTGTAAATTGTAAATTATTCCAAAGATAAGGGGGGCGGCGAAGTGTAATTATCCCTTAATTTTATGTTTTTTGAACATTGCAACAGAAACGAAATAAAAATAAAATTCACAGCTTTTAAACTAAGCCGGTTTTGCCTTTGTGCAACAAATAAAATAAAAATATAAAGTGAGAAAAATCGGCCCCCAACTATGGTTTCATGTCATTGAGTCCGAATATCAAGTTTATCAATCCATCAAAAATTATCAGCCCTAAAATAAAAAGATTGTCAAATGTTTAAATAAAGCTATAATTTCAAGTACCCTAAACACTTATTCCATTCCATAATTGCTAGTTAGTTATTTTTTTATGGCTCAACCGACTGCTATTCCAAAACAATAGCAATTTAGGATTATAGTCTCTCCGCAACTCTTCAAATGTGATGAATTTTAAATTTTATAAAGTTATTTGATGAGTTATAAAGTTTTAAAAACTTATTTAATTTTAAAATAAACCACGTGAACTAACTTTATATTTATCCTTAAATTTATTTGTGAATATTATAGAACCTGCATGTTTTGTCTATCTCTCAAAAATTAGTATAATTCAAGCAACGAATTAGAGATGATCATGATACAAGTATCATTACTTAGGGTTAAATCTCGTTTAATCCTTACGTGTTGTCCCAGAGAATCTATATAATTATACAGTTAATCTCCGTCCAAAAAATTAATGGTCCGACAGGTCACGTTCAAGAACAATTTAACACGCATCACAACTATGTATGATAGGAGTGAAAACTTAGAGACGTATTTCAAACAGAGGGCAAGACCAGAAACTGTATAATAAGTCATGAACCCTTAGATTGAGAAAAAAAGAAAAAGTCATGAACCCTTAGCATTACCATGATAGATGTGCACTCAAAAGAAGTTTATGCTCAACGAACTTGCTTAAAAAAAATAGTCAACGAACTCTTTTTGTTTTATACGGTGACGTTTTTTTTTAGGATTTTCATCTTATTTTTTTGGGATTTTTACAAAATGATCACTGCATTTTTTTTTTACTTTTTGGTTACTGAGAAAAGATAGTGGTGTCTTTTCACTCCATCCGTCAGACTTCCGTTAATTTTTAACGGGGATAGCGGTCGACCGCTTTCTATTCCGTTAAAAAATAACGGAAGTTTGACGAATGGAGTGAAAAATTACCACTACATATTCTCAGTAACCAAAAAGTAAAAAAAAAAGTCCAGTAACCATTTTGTCATGGATACTAAAATCCAGTGACTAAATTTTTAATTTCCCTTTTTTTAAAAAAAAATCCAAACATCACATAACGTACTTATTCTAATACAACACTTTATTACCTTTTATACAAACATTAATTATTTTTAACAATTTCTGCACGCATGTCAATATAACTTTAACATCACCTAAATATTTATAATTTTATCAGAATCCTATAAATTTCTTCCAAACGAAAATCCTTCGAGTCAAAGAACTCAACTGAGAGGAAATAAATGAAAAGTGATTGAGCTTATTAAAAAGAAAAAAGGAAAAAAAAAAAAAGGAAAGTGATGGGTGAGGCACCATCCCTTGGTCGTTGTCTTATTTCATCGGCTGAGATATCTTTCCACCCTTAAATTGATAAGCTTTGTTCCGTGAGATGTCTTTCCACACTCAAATGAGAAAATTTGTATAACGATTCCACGATGCTTATTGTATACTCCCCGTTTTGTTTTATCCGTGGAATACGTATTTGTTTCCTTTTATTGCTCAAAAGTGAGGTCCAGACTCCAGATCCTACTAATTATTCATCTTTCAAAAATTATAGAGAAGTGAATAAATAAACAAATAAAACTCTTCAATTTGAAAATGTTATAAACTACATACTTTAATTCCTGAATTTAATTGTTTGATTATTAAATTTGAACCCACTAATTATTACTCATTCGACAATTTGCAATTAAAATTATAAAATTTGACAAAATATATAGAGGTGGGCACCGGAATGGATGAATACATTTCGATTCAGATACTCGCTATAATTAAATATTTGATCACGGTAAATACCGGAATGGAACCAAAGAGGAATAAAAAATTATGAAATTAGAATCAGAAATTCTAGTTTCATTGTGGATTTTTTGGTTAGATTTTTGTGGGCCTTAATAAGTCTATTAGGCATTTTGGCCGGAATTTTGCACAAATTATTTGATATACATCATAAATTAACAATAAATAATACGTAAAATAAATATTCATCCAAAATCTAAATAAAACATTCATATAAAATAAAATTACAACATTTTAAAATTATAGACATAAAAAAAGGTTTTGAACCTATTTTAAAATTATAATGTTTTAAAAATAATCTAAAATAAAATTTAATGTAAAATTACAAGGTTTCGAGTCATATATTTTTTAAATAATTAAAAAAATTTAGAACTGAAAATTTCACTAATTTCGACTGGATTTTCGAAAATTGGTTTTGATTACGAAAAAAATGTAAAAGTATGTTCCAGTTCCGATTCATATATGTGCGGAATTGAAACTAGAATCACGAATTTCGATTTTGACTGAAATTTTTGCCCACCCTTAAAATTATACATCAACTTAGTAGTAGATTTACATTTTGCATCTCCATGGATCTTACTGTTAACATAGTTAATTTTTCACAATCTGAACTAACAAATTATAATATGGAATATAATTCAAAATCTTAAAATTTTTATTTAAATTTTTTCACCCTTTTCACATGGCCGTGGGTACGTAATATGTTTTCATAAAATAAAATCAAATTGAAGGAACGCAGATGATGTTTGTTTGGAAGAAATTTATAGTATTTTTGATAAAATTGTGAATATTTATATGAAGTTAAAATTATATTGACATGCGTATAAAAATTGTTAAAAATAATTGATATTTATAAAAAAGTAATAAATATTATATTAAAAAAATATATTTTATAATATTTGATGTATATATACAAAATTAGAATACAAATCCTAAAAAAACACAACATGCTATCGGTAAACCGATAGATGGACGTTCGAAAGGGGATTTGAGAACTCCGGCTGACTGACACGTGTATAAATAGGTGTCTTATTACCCCGCAAAGAGCATGACCCTTCTTCCTTGCCTTGCTGGCCTACCACGATTGGCTACTACTCAGTTCTGTCGTAATTTCGTACTAAACGAACGGTATATATTTATTCGACCCCTTCCGGCTTTCGGCTTTCGCCTATAAATATTGTAGAAGGCCGATGCCTATGTTTGAAACTGTAGGCGGAGGGGAAGAGAGAGAGAGAGCGAAGAGCTCGGAGTGAGACGAGAAGCAAAAACATGGAGAGCATATCCAGAAAATAAACCTGAAATTCCACGCAGATACTCCTCATTTTGCGGACATTTGCGATTTTCTCTCTTTTCCTTGCTTGTGGTCGACTCAAGTTGATTTAAATGAGTCTTTTAGGGTTTAAATCGGTGGTCTATGATAGAGACTTGCGTTTGGGAGAGCTGGACGCTGTCCCAGTGAAGGACCCGAATTTTCGGTTCCCGAATAACGAGATTCGTATCCACCACATATCGCCACCGAGCGAACGATGCCCTCCACTCTCAATTCTCCAGACGATTTCTTCGTTTTCAGTTAGGTGCAAGCTCGAGTCATCCTTGCCGGTCGAACAGACCCATCTGATCAACCTCCACTCTTCATGCTTCTACGGACTAAAGGTCCCTCCTCAATTCGCTTCATTCCCAAATTTCTTTCTCCTTTTAAATTTTCTGTCCAAAAGTTAAATCTTATATACGTCGCTGAGAATGTAGGAAATTTTTGACAATTGACAAAAGTAGCTGACTAGTTATAATTTGCTCATAGTTCCGGAATCGAGTTGAATTTCCGGAATATGGAAACTTCGACAAGTAGAAATGAAGGAAATGTATAGATGCCTTATATTCAGGCATTTTTGGTTTATATTCTTTTAATGGAAACTAAACCGTGGGTAGGAACTTTCTTTGATTATGTAATACAGACAGCTGTGGTGTTGATTGGAGACCAAGAGATTCACTTGGTGGCAATGCCGAGTAAGCAGAAGAAGTTTCCGTGCTTTTGGTGCTATGCTGCTCCTACTGGTCTGTACGAAGCAAGTTTAAGGATGCTAAATCTACGTTGTCTTGCAATCGTGTTCGATCTTGATGAGACCCTCATTGTTGCGAACACCATGAAGTCGTTCGAGGACAGAATCGAGGCTCTTCGAGCTTGGATAGCACGTGAAACTGATCAGGTGCGCATCTCAGGAATGACTGCCGAAATGAAGCGTTACATAGACGATCGAATGCTGTTGAAGCAGTACACGGAGAATGATTGTTTGGTGGACAATAGTGGGAAGGTGTTGAAGGTTCAAATGGAGGAGGTTCGGCCACTGTCTGATAACCATGAAAGAGTTGTTCGGCCTGTAATTCGATTACAAGACAAGAACATTGTTCTTACTCGTATCAATCCTGAGGTTAGAGGATCTCAATCGGTGCTCTATCTGTGTATTTCCAGATCCTCTATATTCGATGCTCGCCCCTCATGGTTTTTCCCTGACATTAGTGGATAAAGCAACTCGTAATGGATTTGGTAGAGTGGTTACCATCTTAATGAAACAGAATTGATGATACAGGACCTTGAATCCTTCTTGAACACCTTTATTGTCTTCAATAGAGTCTGCCTTATAACCATTAATGAGAAAATTGATAGTTCTTAAAAAAGAATTTTCTTCATTGTTGTCCTAGATCCTTATGCATTGGTAAAGCTGTGCTAGCTGAGGAGTTAAATGGCTCTGAATTTTTGCAACATGCACACAGAAAGGCTGATTTTGTTCATTTTGTGGCTGTTGATACATATTCCTTTTAAGATGTGTCTGAAGAAAGTGAGCAAGTGTGGCTGTGACGATAATATGTTTGTGCATCCCAATCAGTTGAGAAACCTGAATCTGAATTTCTGTGATAATCCCAGCTGATGTGGGAGTTCGGATGGGTCAAGCATCTTGTGGCAACATTTATGCTGTTTCCAATCTTCATCCACAAATCTCTGTGTCGGGTTTCTAGTTTAGACTTTTAGGAAAACTTGGGAACATGTATAGCAGTAGCTGGCTAATGCTAATCCTATGATATAGGAATTTTGGATAGATGGTTAATCTGCTACCTGTTTACCGCACATTTGAAATAGAAATTTTCAGTCTTTCTGAGTCTTATCTTCCGAACTGGTTGTTTCATTTTTGCAGATTCGTGACACAAGTGTTCTTGTGAGGTTACGACCTGCCTGGGAGGACTTGAGAAGCTATTTAACTGCAAAAGGAAGGAAACGATTTGAAGTCTATGTGTGCACTATGGCAGAAAAAGATTATGCCTTAGAAATGTGGAGACTTCTAGACCCAGAGTCAAACCTTATAGGTTCAAAGCAACTCCTGGACCGTGTTATCTGTGTTAAATCAGGCAAGCATAGTTATCATTTATAGAATGTTATGCTTGGAATTTTCCATTATCCCTGTTCTGCAGTTTGCTTTAATGTTTATATTGTGCTAAGTGATTTCAGATATTCTTTAGGTTATTATCTCTGTGCTCATGGTAGCCACCTCTTTCATTTTCATTATATTTTTTTTGGACTCTCCTTTTGAACCTACGTCAATTGTGAAATCCTTTACCTGGTTCTGACTGAGCAGGCTCCAGGAAATCTTTGCTAAATGTATTCCAAGATGCCATGTGTCATCCAAAGATGGCAATGGTAATTGATGATCGTTCGAAGGTTTGGGAAGACAAGGACCAACCACGAGTTCACGTGGTTCCAGCATTCACTCCTTACTATGCTCCTCAAGCAGAGGTACTAAATTATGTCTTTGTAAATTCTATATTTGTTGAGATAAATTCCTTTAATTTATATTCTTTTAAAATGCCGTTTTCACTTTTTTTCCTGTTTTGTTTGTTGAATAGACGACCCATCCTGTACCAGTTCTTTGTGTAGCAAGAAACGTTGCGTGCAATGTCAGAGGTTATTTTTTCAAGTAAGTAGTTTTCTCATAAAATCATTTGTATTTTATGTAAGCATACAATGTTGAGAAATGGTTTATAGGTTTCCTTCCTTTTTGTGATGCTTGAGTCCAGAGAGTTTGATGAGAATTTATTAAGAAGAATATCTGAAGTCTTTTATGAGGATGAGGTGGTAAACTTACCTCCTGCTCCTGATGTTAGCAACTACATGATGTCAGAGGTATTTCAACTGATCTGATTCCCAATCCACTGATGAAACTCACATCTTTCTTTGTATGTTGTATTTGGCTGTAACCAAATATCACTTGTACTTTGTCCTTTTTTTCTTTACTTTTGTTTAAAAAGATTTCTTACCAAATGTTTCTGAATGTCAGGATGCTGGATTTGTACCAAATGGTAGTGCTAATGCTCCTATAAGTGAAGGAATGAACGGTGTTGAAGTTGAACGAAGATTAAACCAGTCGGTAGGATTTTAATATATTAAAGACATGGCTTTATTTCTGAATCCTCAGTGATCTCAGTGAGATAAGTATCGTAATTTGGTAGAGTTTCTGACAGGAGAATGTTTTTCTTGTGATGGTTTTCTCCATTGCTGCTCCTTATGTACCTTACCATATTAGGAATTTGATAACTTATTTACATTTTCTTTTCATTTTTGTTTTTCAGGATGAGAAGTATGTTAACGACTCAGCTACTCATTTGCTGACAGAATCAAGATATGAAACCTCGCAGCCACCTGTTGCAATCTTACCAAATGCCATTGGCCCTGTATCTTCAAAAACACTGATGCCTTCCCAGAGTATGATGTGCTTCATGTATCGTAATATATTTGTCTTGGAAATTATTTGATATCTGCATTGAATGTATATTCTGCATTTCATCCAATTTGATGTTGCCAATTACATTTTAGAACCTGGTTTGCTTGGAGCTCCAGTAAGACAAGACTGCATCTCATCTGATCGTGATTATGATATGAAGAGAGGACTGCTTACAATGAAGCATGGTGTAGATCCGAGGAATCAAAGCTCAGGTGAACCCCCACTTCTGTCACAATTACCTACACAACCAGCATTATTGATGCAGCCACAGGGAGGCTGGTTGGTGGACGATGATATCAGTGGAGGGGATTCAAATAGTAGAACTTTGGGAATTGTTCAAGAGGTGGATGCTTTAAAACCTGATAAGCAGTGTATCCATCCAAATCCATTTTCACCTAGCACGCTGGGATCTACGCCTACTGGTTCACTCTCACAAACATCCCAAGTGAAGGTTGAAGAGGTTTGTTCTGGACATTTTCCACACTTGTCCTAGAAATCACTTTCTAGTTTTGATAATATTTTCTCCAGGAAAGAGCACTCAGTAAATGTTTCTTCTTGCTTATACATAGGCATCTGCTGCTTATGATTTGCAAAAGCAAAGTTTTCCACCTGGAAGTCAACTGTCAGGTATGGGAACTTCCAAAATTATGAGGTTATCTATGTTAACTTCTAAACTTCAAATGCATAAATTTTTTATACGTATTAAAGCAGGCTATCAAGGAAGGCACCCTTTGGGGTCTACATGCACGAAAGTTTCAAGGATACTCCCTTGTTATATATTTCCTTTTAGCTACTAACCTAAGTCTTCTTGAATTACCAACTTTCCTTTCAAAACTGTCCTTATTGGATGAGTACAATGCATTGACTGTACTTTACATCCATGTACAGTTTCTCAGTTCTTCCTCTAATTTTATTTGCTTTGGTGCTAAGATTTCATTGTCCTCCTTTGTAAATATCGTAATTTTTTTAATTTTGTTTATCTTTACTTATTTTAACGTTGCATAGTTTGCTCTGCATTGAAACCGGATGGTTGGGCATTGTAGCCTTTGCTGTAAATGTCAACCTTGAACGAAAAGATTGGTGAAGTGTTTTATATGGATGATTCTTTTCTGCTGACCAATGCCGATCTGCATTATCCATTTTTCTGATTGTAGTTTCTTGCAGAGGTTGGTGCATCTCAAAATCAGGTGTCCAGTAGCAGAGATATTCCAACTGAAGCTGGAAAATCGAATCTGATACCTTCCCCTTTATCTATTGTGGTGCTGCAAGAAATTGCACGAAGATGCAGTTTCAAGGTACAGATGCACCCTAGCTTGACCAGAGATACTTTGCTCCTCCCATTTTTTGAGTTTTTTCCCCTTGTTGTTAACCACATCCTGTCCTAATTTGCAGGTTGAGTTCAGGTCTGTTGTCAGCACCAGTAAGGATTTGCAATTTTCTGTCGAGGTCAGTGAAACCATTTGCCTTTGTTGAATGTTATTTTGAATCTTTACCTGTCTGAAGACCCATCAAGGATCATCTTGTGGTGTGCAATGAAAATGTATATTTTTCTCTTTGCCAGTGTCTATAGATGGTTTGAGCATCACCACCTGTTAGTTAGATTATGGAAATGTTTCTTACCATGCGGTGTTTCTTTTAACAAGTTGCTGCTCATAGTGGTTGATAAGTCTAGTTTTACTGTTCCAAGTTGTACTTCAAGTAGGAAATACGGATTCTGTTTCTTGGTTTGATACATGACTCTAAGTCAATTAGCTTTTAGTCCCAATTAGCTGCAAAACTCTTTTTTTGTCCTCCTCTCTCTTCATTTTCAATTAGCTGCAACCATCTTGTTTGTATGTGAACTCTATCAAGCTCATACTGTTGATCCGTTGGTGTAGGTTTTGTTCACTGGCGAGAAGATAGGGGTTGGAATGGGTAAGACGAGGAAAGATGCTCAACAGCAAGCTGCTGAAAATGCTCTCCACAGCTTAGCTGGTAAAACCATCCACTCTGTAATTCTCCATGGCAGATTTCTTGTTTTAAGCGGAGTTACATTTTTTATTACATAATCTTAGTAACAATGGATTGGATATATTTGTTTTTTTGCTATTATATTTTTTTACCAAATTTTCCTATGAATATATAACTAATGCGGCTAAAAAATTATGGAGCTACTTGTAATCATTTAAGTGCTCTAGTCAACAAGGAAGTTAATCTTTGAGCACATTTATGCCACCCTGGTAATGGTAATAACTATTTTACATGCAATCACTATTTTCATTCCTCATTGGTGCTTTTTATCTTTTGATTCTGATGAATCAAGATATCATTAATGCAATGCTTCTGAATGCATTTCTACTCATGGTATTGCAGAAAAATATGTGGCATATATTGCACCACGTTCTGGGGCTGTCGACAGAGATTTTGACAAACTTTCTCTTGGAAATGAAAATGGATTTCTATGGGATCTTGTCGGTGCTGGAATGAATGAACAGCTAGGAGAAGATGGGTTGCCCAAAGAAAGTGCTACTGAGGTGGGAATTTCTAATGATGCCTTCCATGTTTGGTTTGATTACATAGGTGATGCTTGGATAAAGGGTATGTAGGCAAGAATTTTCCAGATGAAGGGTAGTGGTTATACAAAGAGAAACCACCCCTCTTTCGGATTTTGCATCGCACCAAGATGTGAGAGCTAATCACTGACTGGGAAGTGAGCTGGCTTCATGTCTGCTATTGCTGCCTTATTCAGGCTCTCCATTATTCCTAAATCAAGAGGTAAGGGCTTGGTGGTCAGTTCCTAGATACTACCCATTATCCAAGTACTACCTTGTAGTCAATCCAGCTATATAACTTTTACATCGTCGTTCATTGAAAACTGGTCTTGGGCTCTCCGAATGCTAGTTAAGTTTCTATTTGAGACTATTACTTTTTAAAGGTGCAGAACCAAGGACTTAAGATAGTTTTTCCGGAGAATCTGATGTCTTGAAATGTATATATTGTGTTTTAGTGTCCGTTTTGTATTCTTAAAACACCATGAATCTAAAATTATTATTAGAAGGAATGTCATGATTATGTTAACGGAAGTGCATGGCAACCAGAGAAAATGTGCAACCTCAGGTGAACTAAGTTTTGTGGGTCTGGTCGACCAAAGTATTGGGGTCCTACAAAAACCTTATTCTGGTTGGCTTCAGGAAAAAATGTCCTACACTTCTGGGCTTTGTGCAAGCAAGCTTGTGCAATGCGTGTGAAGATCCTTAAACGTTATAGAGACCTCTTTCTTGGAAGAATGAAAACCATCAATGTATAATGCTGATTGTGTTCTTGATGATTCTTGTTGGTGATGACCCGGTTTAATCATCTGCATTTGATGACAATGCTTTTCAGGCCGATGAATCTGGAGGTACTTCCAATGTAATAAATCAGCAAGCACAAAAGCGTGCCAATTTCCTGAGGTAACATAAAACAAAAGATTTTATTTTTTTATGGCTATTTGTTTTCAGCAAGTGATCTAGGGTGGAGTATCCACAAACGAATACTTTTTATTTTTGTTTTATTAGATAAATACACTTTGCATTCTCAAACTATGGAGTTTTGACACTTTGCACGCCCATCTATTATTTTTGTTATATTGCACTTGCCAACTATTGATTTCAAACACTTTGTACTTAATAGTTAAAATTTTCAGTTAATTAATATGAACGTGGAGCGCAAAATGATAATTTTGTTCTCAAATTTTTTTTTGACAATTACCATTCTATGAGGGTAAAATAGTAATTTTGAGGCCAAACAATTAATTTCCATCAAAATTGACGAAAAATCTTAATAGAAGGCGAAAAGTGTCAAAAATCAATAGTAGGTAGGTGGCAATATAACAAAAATAATAGATGAGGGTGCAAAATGTCAAGACGGTTGTAGTTGGAGGGTGCAAAGTGTGTTTATTCCATAAAATAAATAGAAAAATTATTTTTGTAATCTCCTGGGATTAATCATGTTCGCACTGAGGAAAAAGCTTTAGCTATGTATGAACAAATAGACCTGCTTTCTGTTTCTTATACGATTCTTTTCATGTTCGCACTGAGGAAAAAGCTTTAGCTATGTATGAACAAATAGACCTGCTTTCTGTTTCTTATACGATTCTTTTCTCCAGTTTGCCAACCTCTAATTCTAGTAAAAGATCCAAGGATGAACTATTTCGTGGTTCAGAAAGCGTACCCTCCTTTCAACAACAGAAGAACGGGCATCCTGTTTCATGAGAAACCATAAGATTGGGTTGTTTTTGTTTTTGTTTTTTTCCGCTTGTAAGCCATAGGATTGGGATGATGGTTAGGTCTCAAACTAGGCATTTAAAATAGCTTAGCTTTTCTTTTGCCCTACAAAGTTGGAATCAGCTTATGCTGAGGCAAAATTTATCTTTCATTTTTTCTTATTTGCACAGATGGGGTCTATTTTTACTGATTGCCCTACATTTCCCTGTTTTTTAGTGCATTTTAAGAGTGAAATATCACAATGTATAGGCCTTCCGAGTAATATTGGAATGACATCTTTTCTTTACTGGTCTCTTTCACCCGATTACAATATTCCGTTCTTGATACGGATGCCTTTCTTTTTCTCGGGAGAAAGTCGCTTCTAGAAATGTAGCTGGTTATGTTATGCCTTAGCCTTTAAAAGGCATAGATGGCCAATAATTTTTTTTAGACAATATGATATTTGTGAAGAACAGCATGAATGACAGTGGTGATGAGATGAGAGCATCAAAACTATACATCTGATGACTGATGTAGTTTGCTCTTAAGAAGGTATAAATCCTCTGTACAGGATGATAGCAAGCCATGGCGGGTTGGGGTCTCTCTCGCTGTACAAGTTTCTGGGATAAATTCCAGGTCCTGCATTGGGAGCATTGCTAATTACACGTAGTGCATAGTAGCCATCACGGCCGCGCTTAAAAAATATGCAAATATTGTAGATGCATGCAGGTTAAAAGTTCTGCAAATTCAGAGGGCCGGTGTAGATAAATTTTTTTTTATTTGTAGATAAGTATCGTGATCGGCAGTAAAGATAAATTTTCCGGATTGCATCAGCTGAGTCTGCCGAGAAAAGGTGACAGAGAAGTTCCTGATTCCACCTTGGAGAATCCAGCGTAAGGGAGCTGAGCCGGTGCGGTAAATTTGGAGATGGATGGAGACGCTGAATTTTTTGCTTCCCAATACTGCCTTGTGCCTCGAGGAATGAACTTTTTTAATGGGAGACTACCTCGAGATGAGACTCACAACGTTAGCACCCTGCTGCGTACGCTCTGCTTGGGCATTGAACATGGTCCTTCTCAGTGGGTTGTCATGTGGGAGTTAAAACAACAGATCTTAACGCACGCATTTACTGAGAAGAGAAAACAGATTCGCACGCATTTACTGAGAAGAGAAAACAGATTTTAAGGTATCTAGAAAAACAAACTATCTTAAGGTACGTAGTAGTCTCCAAGTTAGATGTTTCCGCAGGGCATGTGCCTCGGAACATATTTGGCATAGTGCTTTAAGCAGTCTGTCGTGGACGTTAATGACTTGTCGACCTGTGATTCCTTGAGGACTCCTAGCCAAAAAGCAGAGCCTTGAGGTATGATACAAAGGTGAAGGAAAAAGCTTCAAAGCAGTAAAAGAATTTAGAAAGACTCAGCGCAATTTATAAAGGGCAGGATGAAACCCGTGAATGCAAAGGGCATGACTTAAATGCTACTACATTGACTGCATCTATCTACTTTGAACGTATGATTTAGTAGCACTTTCAGCTGCTTTTTCATTGCATAGCATAACTACGATCGACTTGATTCTGAATGCTAAAATAAGGACAATAATAACAAGAGTACACAATATGCTAGAGCTAGATGCAGTCTTCCTCTACATGATTGTCCAACATAAACCATTGATGATTCGGATTCCACAGAATTCCACAGGAGCTTCACATATATTATATAATTATTCAGCACAAATTTGAAGTTTCCAAAAGATTGTCCAAGCCAATTTACATTGAAAAGATATCGTGGTATGAATGGATCATCAAAACTGCAAAGGAATTATATGTACAAAAAGAGAAAAAACTGCAAAGGAAGTACGACACCTGAACACTCCCCACACAATAGTATACAACCAATATCAGGCTGAAAGCATCGCAAAGATTAGGTGTACAGAGACTTTAACACCCACCAAGAATGCCTGGCTCTCATATTTTGAATGCTGGATCACAAAGAAGCAGCACAGTAGTGAGCTTCAGTGACTTTCAGCAGGATTTCTCCCAAGTATAACTATGTTGATGCTAAAGCAATCCTAAATTAGCTAGAAGCTTCCGCAGAGTTTTGCGACCCCACTGGATGTCATTTTGCAAGACAATATTGCTGGTTGGCTCTGAATCAGGCTGCTCTTCTCTTTTTGGAGAATGGATCTTTTGATTACATTTGATATTGAGCTGTTCTTCACCATTGAAAAGTTTGGTAGATGCTTGTTGAGGTGGCTCACCATCCAGTTCTTGCTTCTCATCAAACTGAATGTTATTAGGTTTTAGTACATGGAAAACAAACAGAGGAAAGATGACAGGATTAATGTCCAACAATTGAACAGCTTATCAGATTCTACCTTGGGAAAATTAGGTATTACCTAAGAAACAAAAACACAATAAATTGAGTCTTGCGCCTAATCGCTAATATTGGATAACATTCACCAGATTGCTTGGTGATTACTCCCATTTTCATGTAACTGAAGTTGAGTGCACATTGCACCATAGAACTTTTGAATTTGATAGGAGCACAAGTAACATAATTTGGAGGAATTGCTCTAGGTAGTGAATTTCGATGCCAGATAACAGTACTAGTTTCATCCGCAGCCGTGAAAACTTGGTCTGATAAGTAGCTTAAAAAGTTAGGTTGTACACAGTAGAACAGTTAGGTTTTCATGTTGACCCTTTTGTTTGAATTTATGAAAAAGGAGATGCAGTTGTTCGATATTGACACCATACAATGACTGCGCTGCAATCTATATTCTTGAGAAGTTCCTCTTTATGAAAAGCACCACTTCAAGACCATACAAGTTTAACAGCATGTATCTCCTAATCCTGGATAAGTTGGTGGTTTATAGGAATCGACTGCAGTGTTATTTATGGCTTAGGTCAATAGAAGAGAAGAAAAAAAGGAAATTACACTCTTCAAGCAGTTACCTCTGTCACAGTATGACCCTTAGCTTCATAGGCTTCGACAGAGGGATCAAAAACAATTCTTTTCTCACTTTCATCTGAGCTTTGGTCTTGTATCGCTTCATAGGTTTCAACAGAGGTATCAGCTGCAATTCTTTTCTCCCATCCATCTGTGCTTGGTTCTTCAGTTGGTTCTGTTGACAATGGAGTCAAGCCAGGAACCAGAACCGGCCCTTCATGGTTAATCAGGGTGCCCTCAATGTTTGTGATTCTCGGGTTTTTGATTGTTGGAGCTCTGTCATTATTCCCAAGATTTTCCAGTGCTATCATCACATTCTGGTTTGGGATAGCCATTGATTCTTCCTTCAGATCACTAATTATTATTTCACCAAACTTTTGGCTACTAGCATTTCCTTTGGGGTCCTCACTTGAGTAGGTTACATTATCTGCAACAATAGCTTTTGGTTTCTCTTGTGAAGGAGTAGTGTTATCAGCAATAAGTTGTTCCTTGTGTGGTTCTGCAATTGATTTTTCTGCAAAAGAAGTATTTCTGTCTCCAATGGCCGATCCCTGGTTCGCATAATTTGAATGACACGAGTTCTCAGCAACAATCATCACTTCTGAGTTAACCGCTGGTTGTCCATTTTGATCAGCTAATTGTTCTTCCTCCACTATTTTTTGAAGTTTAGAATCGTCCCAATCTTCAGAAACAGCTATTGTGTTGTTAGTCTCCCATGTCTGAAAAATTCGATCTGGACCAGGTTGCCACAAGATATTCCCAGTACGTCCTTTTAGTAGGAACTTGAACTGGATGGATTTTCCGACAGGTATATCCTGATGTAACACAGAGACACGTATCATATCAATTTTTTTTATATAATAAAGGCAGTTTCAAGTGATCTGTTTTCCCTTTTACTCACCAGCTCAACAGTCCATAAATCGTCTTTAGACCAATTTAATGGTATCGCACTTGAAGGGTCCCAGAACCCGAACATAGGATCATCCCCTACTATGAGAAATTGCTCACCAAACGTGCAATGTTTCTGCAATTGGAATTTGACATGAACAGTCTTTGATTGGTCTGCGCAACAGATATGTGGTATTGAGAACCAAAATCCTAGAGACCAACTGGATGTTACATGACTAGAATGTGGGAAAATCCTAAAAACCATAAGAACTTACAAGTTTCTTGAGTTAATGTTTCTGCAGTTTCCAAATCTACCTGCAGAGAAAAAGTGATCATGCATGGTGAGACATTTTTTTTTTGTTTTTTTGGAATTGGGTGACAATCTCTGAAATATTTTCTTCAGATCAAGTCTATCAAAGGGAATAGAGAGTCTTAATATTCACCAAAAGGAATCCTCGGATGAACAAAAATCTTAACCATGAGAGTTAAGTTTTTTGTTTGCTGCTTGCTTAGTCTTGCAACAACAGGCACCGACATACAGACAAAAAGAAGAAAGAAATTATCAGTCTTTCTTTTTTGTCAAGTGATTTCAACCAATTGGGGCTATTTTTCTTATTTCTTTTTATACAATATCTGTCAACGAAGGAATCAATATACACGGTTAAGCCTATTTGGACTTTTTGTACCAATTTATTTTGTCAAAGACTGTTCTGACTAGATCTTATCGGCCCAGCACCCATTACAGAAAGCAAAGGACGGCGTCTTGTACTGGTCGTCGATACACAAATATACATATAGTCTTATAGATACATCATACATACATACATTATATTCAGAATATGCATGAATTTATTGTAACCCAAATCTTTATAAGCTTTTCAGTTAAAACAGAGGAATACAAACAATCCTAAAACGTTTTGCTCTATTTGTAAACCAAGATATCGTAGGAAAGAGATAAGAAATGAAAAGAAAGCTTGGGAATTTGGGCAACAGTTACTCTGCACCCCAAACCTATCCCGGCACTTTCAACCCCCTCTCCCCCCCCCCCCCCCAAATCAAACAACAAAGAAAGAAGAAACGGAAAAAGAGTTCCACAAAACGAATGGAAATATACTAAAACAAACAGAACCCACTACTAGACGAAAGAAAGAACAGAAAATACCAGGGGTTTCGATGAGAGAGAACTAATCGCCGGGTGCACGGCCTTGTGTTGAATAGAAATCGAATGCAAGAACCCGAAACTGACAAGTTTTCGCGATCTTGGCAGGGAACAAGATTCGCGCTTACCAAGAAGAGGCTCTTTCGATGAAGCAATGAACTTGTCGACAATGATCTTCGAAGAAGAACTGGGTAGGGTTTTCATTGCTTAGACTTCACCAACTCCAACACTGAACTCACCAAGCTCGACTCGGCCGATACGAGGAGTACTTCAAAACTCTAGTTCTTGTTTGTTTCCAGTTTTTCTATGCAATCTGCTTCTGGTGGCTGCCATAGCTGTGGAGGAGTTTGTTATATTAATGGTGGGGCCCAATGGCGATAATGGAACTGATCCAATTCCACGTGGCCAGTGACACGTATCACCACGGGTTGAATCTGACTTCCACTTTTACATGAGCATCTCAACCGACTGGTGGCATCCGAGAGAACAGTAGACCAATTAAGGTTACAGTCGGTGGTCACGGCATCAATCTGCACCGTTGGTTGTAAAGCAGGAAGGTGTCACGTGTCCCGTCTGAGTGCTCTTTGTAGTCATGTCTCGATCGGGCTTCGTGTTTTGCCCGAGCCCTGCCCACCCATTAGGTTTGGTCAAAAGGCCTAAGAAATGGGTACCTATCAGTGGACCTCATGGCGGACCTCAAAGTTTAATCGGGCCTTATTTTGGGCCTCCAGTCCAGATCATCGCCGGCTTACTCCATCGGTTAAAATGCTAAGTGGGCTTGAGCCTCTATAGAAAGATTTCGTATTTGTCCCAGAATTATATACGTGTTTCGTATTTTTATTTTTTATTTTTTATTTGGCTCTGAATTCTCCCTTACGAGCAATTAATTCAGGTTTCATCTAGTACACAAATAGGATCTCCACCCTGGCAAGTTTCATATCTTGTTCTAGTATAACCTCACGAAAACCTTGATTATACGCTAATTCCACTCACAATTTTGTAGCCTCTACCTCACCTTCCAACGGGTTAACAACTACAATTTTCTTTACCATAGCCCCTTGAATCCCACCCTGGCAATCTCGAATAATGGATGCTATCACCGCATAACTATCTTTATAGCAACATCCACATTCACCTTTATTTTATTCTCAGGTGGCCATATCCAAGCTTTCAACCGATCTGATTGTAGTTTATTTTGCCAAACAGCCCTGTGCTCCCAGCTCAACCGGCACACTCTATGAGCGAACTCCAACTTCACAGCGCTTTCCTCCATGCACAACCTGGTTTATTGCAACCCAAATCATATCTATTGCATTAACAGAGAGTTGAAACAAATGATGATCCTCCAATGGAATGATGAGGATGTAGTGTTTTCTGAACCCAATTTGCAACCGACCCAGCACCAAACGCCACAATGTTAAGCTGCCACGGTGATTTACTCCAAATTGACTGACTAAAGGGACAAAACAACAGTAGTTGATGGAGAGATTTCGGATGTTCGCCATAAACACTCGTCAACTGTCAGCCAGCAAGATAGAAGGAACCGATAACCCTCTTAATGGCAGGTCACGTCAAATCTAGAAGATTAGTCGCCGGAAAGAATTAATCATTTGATTTCATGACAGGAGCGATAGTGAGGAGCATAATATTTGTTCATTTAATAAATGGGCATGGACCGTCTTCCTCAAGGCTAATGAGAAGAGGAGAGAGGAAAGTAGGCTCCGGCGTTTAATAAATGCAGGGTAGAGGAGACCTGAAGGGCTACCGTCATTCCAAGGACCAGTAAAGGACAAGCACCCCAGGACCAATGGGAAATCAAGGAAGGGGATGCTAGGCCCAAGCCCAATGGAAAACGGGGGTGAATAAAAAGGAGGAACACAAGGAAAAGGTACACAATCTCTCACACTCAGAACAAAACCAGTAAATAAAAGATATAGAAAAATGAAGATTAACAAAGGCATCGGAGAAATCTCCCTACAAGGAGGACCTTGTGTCTTATGTTATGCTCCTTGCTTATAGGAGGTAGGAAGGAGCGTCTGAGATTTTCAATCCGTCCCAAGCACTGGACCTCAGGCCCAGCTCCCTCGGACTCTCAGCCCAGTAGACTTTGTGATAGGCCGGTTAAATTTGGCTTCATCAATCACATCCTTCAAACTTTTATTATCTTCTACCTTGTAAACTCTCCGGACTTTCAACCATTAGCTTGGAAACAAATAATTCATGTTTTTAATATCTGCATATCACTTAAAACTGCGGTAAAATGTTGCAAAATACTTGATGGATAAATTTTGTAAAATGCTTGGTTGATAATGGTAATTGATGATGTAAAAAATATCAAGTAATAGAACGATCAACGAGTCTGAATCCAATGCTCGGATCTGTAAAAGAAAACTAGGGTGGCGTTGGAGGGGAGCTTCCAATGCCTACGTCAGAGAGATTATAAAATAATGATATGAGAGCTATTAATCTGAATATATCAATTAGTGGGGTGTACCCCGTCTTTTATAAGCCTGAAAAGGAACAATCTTACTAGGAAAGAACTACTCGGGCAGTTAGGACTATTAGTCCTATTAGGAATATGAGAGTTGATCTCCCTTATCAGATCATGGGGATATTTTATCTTTATTTAACTGCTGATAAGTTAAAGACTAGATCTTTTCCATATGTAGGAGAGGTGAGACCCAGCGGAATCCCACAAGGGTTTTATCTCTTTATAGTATTGGGCCGACCATATATTATTCCATCCGTAATAACTACCAATATTTGAAAATAATTTAACTCTATTTGTTCCATGATCTATATATAGGTGACCTACTTAATTAATTGAAATTAAAATTTTTTTTTTTTGAAAAATATATTAAGAGTGAACACACTTGCATATTTAAACTACTATTATAAAAGGAGGGAGATTATCAATTTCATCAGATTGATCGAATGTGAAGCCTTACGAAACATTAGGCACCGTAATCTGGTAAAACTCGACTGTTTCCTCTGCTTTTGATTTTCAAGGTAACGATTTCAAAGCTGATCTGTATGAGTTCGTGCCTAACGGGAGCTTGGAAATTAGCTGAGCTCCAAAAGCAGATGAAAAACACGACTATGACCTGAGGATTCTTAAATGACAGTCGGTCGAATTTTTGTGAGGATTTTATGGAGAGAATCCAAATGGCAACTTAATGCTAGCCTTTCTAGAGATATTTCTATTAATTCTGAATAGATCAAAATCTTGATTAACTCTTGCAAAAGTCAGGAAATTAACCATTCCCAGGAACAAATTAAGATTTTATCATATTGGCAGCAATCATCATGGACACTGTCTGGTTTGCAAGAAACAAGAGGGTGCATGAAGGAGTGGAACCAGATATACAAAAATCTAATCCAATCCATGAATAGAAGATTTCAAGAGGATTTACAGGCTTGGAAGGAGGAGTCGCAGCCTCAGCTCAGATGGACTCCCCCTACTGCGGATTGTTTTAAACTCAACTTTGATATTGTCTGCAGGAATAGGTTTTCTGTAGCAGCTGTGGTGTGTAGAGACTGATCAAAAGGTCGACGGATACGACACATGCATGTGGGTTGAAAGACTTCCAAGATTGACACCCTTCCCGTGAGAGACAAAAGAATCTTTAATTGCATGTCAATTGGCCTTAAGCTATTCTGCTGTTTACGAAGTTTATTTAGACAAAAAGAAGAAGAAGAAGACAAGAATCACCAACATACAAAGGAAAAGAAGAATGAAATTAACAGTCTTTCTTTTTTGTCACGTGATTACAACCAATTGGGGCTATTTTTCTTATTTCTTTTAGATAACATCTGTCAATAAAGGAATCAATATACACAGTTAAGCTTATTTGGACGTTTTGTGCCACTTTTTTTTGCCAAATATTATTCTGACTTCTATCATATCGGCCCAGCACCCATTACAGAAAGCAAAGGAAGGCGTCTTGTATGGTCGTGTCGATATACAAGTATACATATAAATAAGGAAAATTTCACATTTTTGAGAAAAAGGTCATGAGTTTTAAAAATGAAAGAATAAATCATTGAATTTCACTCTTTGACAAATTAGTCCTTTTGTTACTCTCCGATCAAATCCGCTACTACTGACAAACTCATACACATATGCTCTTCTGGCCAGCTCACACACTCATGCCACATCTATCATCCCACCTCACCCTCCTAAGACAAAATGACACCGTGCAACTTATCTCTCCAAAATCAACCTTCCGCTACCTTAGCCCCTCCACATGCTGCTTTTCTATCAACGACGACCTCCAACTCCTCCTCCATCAACGACGACCTCAACTCCGACGCCATCGCCACCCATCAGTGCCTCAACCAAGCTAGCCTCATCCTATAAGACTAAGAACTAAACAACCACTAAGATGTTTATCGAAATGGAGACAGATATTGTGGCTTCATCAGGGAGAAAACGGGGCGCTCTCGTGGATGTTGAAATTGAAGAGACATCTTTACTATTATTTTTGCTTATAGTCTCTTTGCAATGCATACAGATTTGTTACTTTGTTGGAATTCACTATTTTAGCTGGATTTGTGTGACTGTATAGAAAACACCTTCTATACAGTCATACAAATCCAGCGATAATGGGGAATTCCAACAGAGAAGCAAAACTTTATGCAAAGCTAAGTGATTATAAACAAGAATAATAATAAGAGGGTCTCTCCAATTTTAACGTCCGCGAGAATTCCTCTTTTGCTCCTTGAGGATGACATAATATATATATCTCCATCTCTGTAAACATCCTAGAGGATGTTGAGTTCTTTGTATTATAGGATGAGAAAAGTCTGAGGCGCTGCTTGGTGGCAATAACGTCGGAGTTGAGGTCTTCCTTGATGGAGGTGGAGTTGGAGGTAGTCGTTGATAGAGGAGCAACAAGTGGAGGGGCTGAGGCTGCCAAAGGTTGATTTTGAAGGGATATAAGTTGCACGGTGTCCTTTTGTCTTGGGAGGGTGAGATTGGATGATGACATAACAGAGAGTGAAAGCCGGCCAAAAGAGCGTATGTATATTGGTCTGCCGTTAGCAAATCTGACGGGAGAATTTAGGAGGACTAATTTGTCAAAGGTTAAAAAGTTCAGCTTACTTCTTTTAGTTTTTGGAACCTAGTAATAGGGTAGTGCATAACCGGTGGCGGTTATGCCCTCCACCGCCACCGCTATGGACGGTTGTCCAAAAATGGACATCGCTCCCGCCACCGTTAAGGGAAGAAACCGGCCCCTAACGGTGGCGCGTACCGCTACCTACACCGGAGATCACAAATCCAACAACCAAATCACACAAATCCAACAACTAATCGCAACAACAAAAATCGCACAAATCCAACAGCTAATCGCAACCAAATCGCACAAAAATCAACAAATCCAACTGCAAATCGCAAAAAAAAATCTCAAACCCAACAGCAAATCGTAACAAAACTAAAGGGAAGGGGGAGAGAGAGAGAGGGGTGTGGCTGTCGTTGCTTCGTGCAGAGGGGGGTGCGGCTGTCGGCTGAAGGAGAGCTGCGGCCTGCGGGGCTGAAGGAGAAAGAGAGGGTAGTCGGGGCGAGGGCTGCGCGAAATGAGGGAAAAAAAGAAACCCTAACCTACTAAAACGACGTCGTAGCGTCTTAAATTTAAAAAAGAAAAAGAAAAAAAAGGGTTTGGCGGTGAAACGGCCCACCGCTGGGCGGTTTCACCTCCATCGCCATTTTCACTGGAGCAGTGATCGGTGCCGGTTAACCGGCCCACCGCCTGTACCGTGAACAGCCCTACCTAGTAACCTAGTGAACTTTTGTCAAAATGGTGTAAAAGCTAGACTAAAAATGAAATTGTCCAATGAATAAATACATACATTTATATTCACAATATGAATGAATTTATTATAACCCAAATCTTGATAAGCTGTTGAGTTAAAACAGAGAAATAAAAACAATCCTCAAAAATTTTGCTCTATTTGTAAACCAAGATAAGAAATGAAAAGAACGCTTGGGAATTTGGCAACAGTCGCTCTGCACCCCAAACCTATCCCAGGATTTGTTCTTTGCGAAACAATCAACACAAGTTCTTGATCTTTCCCTGACTAAAGAGAAGAGAGAGAATCTAACACATACTAAACGGATCAATTAAAGGCACTTTCCCTAGTCACCTATTATAAAATCTGCAGGCATAAAAACTAAATTCCAGGCCTTGTAAAGAACAAATGAAAGTTAAGGCAGGCCCTGGTGGTGTCAGTGTAGAACAACAAATACAACAAGCTGATGGAACTATTTGGGCATCAAGAACAGAACAGTCGAGAAAACAAGTAAGCATGGCACCCCTGCACAGTATCAAGCAGCACTTTCATTCAGCCCCCCAAACAACAAAGAAAAAAGAAACGAAAAAAGAGTTCCACAAAACGAAAGGAAATATCCTAAAAGAAACAGAGCCCGCTACTAGTCGAAAGAAAGAACAGAAAAAACCTTGGCTTTCGATGAGAAAGAAGTAATCACCGGGTGCACGGCCTTGTGTTGAATAGAAATCGAAAGCAAGAACCCGAAACTGACAAATTTTCGCGATCTTGCCAGGGAACAAGAAGAGGGTCTTTCGATGAAGCAATGAACTTGTCGACAATGATCTTCAGCGAAGAAAGGGTAGGGGTTGTCATCGCTCAGTCTTCACTAACTCGAAAACACTGGAGTCACCAATATCGACTCGGCTGATACGAAGAGTACTTAAAAAATCTTGCCATTGCAGCGGAGTAGTGTTATATAAATGGTGGGTTCTAACTTCTAATGGCGATAATGAAACGGATTGTAAGACCAATTAAGGGGTGTTTGTTTGTGGAAATTTCGGGGAATATTCCCGAAATTTTGGGAATCTTTACTTTATTGAGATTTATTGGGGTTTGTGAAAAGTGAAGTGTGTAGGTGTAAAAGTTAAAAATTTTGGAGTGTGTTTGTTTTGTTGGAAATTTCGAACCCCGATTAATTGGGAAAACAAACACCCCCTAAGTCGGTGGTCACGGCGATCAATCTGCACCGTTCGTTGTAAAGCAGGAGCCAGGAAGGTGTCACGTGCCCCATGTTAGTCCACTTTATTGTCATGTCTTAGTCGGGCTTCGTGTTTTAGCCCGAGCCCTGCCCGCCCATTAGCTTTGGTCAAAAGCGTAAGAAAGAGATGGGTACTTCTGAGTCTAAAGCGTAAGCGTAAAAATCTTGCATAGTTTCGTTTTCACTTTTTTGTTTTTAGTATATTCATAAATCTACTATCGAATATATTTAAAATTCAAACACAAAAATCAATATATTTTACACAATTTTCAACAATTTTTTAATTTTTTATTTAACATAAATTTTCTCTCTATACTTTTTCATATAACTCCAATAATTTTTTTATTAAATAATTACATCAAATCATTTCTCTCTCCACTTTACACAAACACCAATAAAATACTATTCAACATAAAAATTCACAACTTCTCTAAAATTCTACATTTTTACTCAAAATGAACATAATCCTAATTTTAATTTTAGGAAGTGGCTCTAGAAGGGCCAAAATTTTAATCGGGCCTAATTTTAGGAAATGACTGACTGTATCCTGTTAAAATGCATATCGAGGCTTTAGATAGGCGTGAGAATGTGTGTCCCACCCACTACCACTGTCGCGGGTCCGTGCCAAGTTATATGGGGTTTGGAAATAATTTTTTATAAAGTTTCTGAATTTCTAACCATTAGCTTGGAAGCAAATAATTCATATGTTTTTTATATCTGCATTTATCACTTAAAGCTACGGTAAAATACTTTATGGATAAAATTTTATAAAATGTATTTGATTGACAATGGTAATAAAAATTAATTAAACTTAAATATATATATATGATAAAATATATTGAGAGTGATTAATATACTTGCATATTTAAACTACTATGATAAAAGGATGAAAACTTATCAATTCCTTAAAGAAACATTAGGCATGAAGCCATAATCTCGTAAAACTCTTGACTGCTTGCTGGCTAGATCTAGGTGAAGTTTGGGAGCCAAAATTTTGAGGGTCCGAAATTTTGGCTCCAATTTAATAACTACGCAAAATTCTCTTTTTCCTCATCAATTTATCATTTTTCACTTTAAAATAAATATAAAAAATCTATTCAAATCATCTTTTTCTTCACTTTTTCACCAACTCTGACACTCCAAAATTTTAATAATCAAACATTACCTAGTATTGATTTTCAAAGTAACGATTTTAAAGCTATAGTGTGTGACTTCATTATATAGTAATAGGAGATTGGAGAGCTGGCTGCATTCAGCTCCATAAGTAGATGAAAAAACACGATGACCTGAGGATTCTGATTAAACAACGTCAGTCGGTCGAATTTTTCAGTAAGCAATGAATGATTTTTATGCTTCTTGTTGTTGACTTTCGAAAAGCAACATTAATTAATGCTATGTTAATGAAAAAAGAACTTGACTATGCATAAACCAAGCAATACACGCAACATTGAGATTGGTCTAGCTAACAAGCTCGTTAAAACATCAAACACTCATAAGTAATTTTGTAGGGTGATTTAGTTTAGTCGGACAGAGTTGACAGTCAAATTGAGATGCCGGGGATGGTCCGTTACTTGCCTACTTGTGACACGAAATGAGATCGATTCATTAAAAATCTTGGAACCCTAGTTGGCCCAGAAGCGAAATCATTAATAGAAATAGACTGAAGTTGATATCATGGAGAAATATTGCCAATGATGTAAGCTGTCTATTATGCACACCCACCAATATGAAGATTTTTCATTGCTTTGCTGGTGTCGAAATCTTGCGAACATTTACTTCTTGGTTGCAGTTTTGTGAGGATTCTATGGAGAGAATCCAAATGGCGCACTTAATCTGGAGTGGAACCAGGTATACAAAATCTAATCCAATCCATGAATAGACGATTTCAAGAGGATTTACAGGCTTGGAAGGAGAAGGAGTCGCAGCCTCAGGTCAGATGGACTCCCCCTCCTGCAGATTGTTTAAAACTCAACTTTAATATTGCCTGCAGGAATAGGTTTTCTGTAGCAGCTGTGGTGTGAAGAGACTGATCAAAAGGGTCGACGGATACAACACATGCATGTGGGTTGAAAGACTTCCAAGATTGACACCCTTCCAGTGAGAGACAAAAGAATCTTTTAATTGAATGTCAATTGGCCTTAAGCTACAGAGACAAGACGATTTACATAGAAGGGAGTCTCTGAAAATGGGCGGCTGCCTCGCACTTATCCAGAATGTGTTCCTTCAAAAATAAAAATTTGCACTTGTGATTGGGTATATGACTCACCGTGATGTGATCTTGTACATTTTGGAATGTCTTTGCCCAGAAGAAAAACAAAAAGATAACTCAATCTCGCTCGATCACACAAAGGAGGCCGTTTCTCCTGTTCTTTGTTCTTAGTGATTCGGCTTAGAACCGTGGGTCTAGTGTATCTGTAATGGGCTGCTGCACGTGTTAATCTCTTGTTTCTCTTTTTGTCATATATATCTAAAAAAAATGAAAGATAGTAGGAGTCAGATCAAGAGATTTTTTTTTTTTTTCTAAATAAAAGGGCGGAAGGGGGCGATCAGTGTAGCCAACCTCCCATGGGCGTGACCATAGGAACTTCCCACCAGCTGTGGAATGTTCGGATTGAGCCATAGCTACCTACCCCGGGAAGGAAGGACCGTCACCACAACCCCACCAGCATGCAAGCAATATTAGAGGCGGGAGGGTTCGATCCAAAGATCTCCCCCCCACACCCACTCTTAGGTGCTTTATTTCAGACCCCGATACCACTTGGGCTACCACACTAGAGTTAATATATAATCTATATTGTCAGTTTCTAAAAATCTCTCTCTCAACACGTAGATATTGTTAACGATAAAAAAAAACTCGTACATATATATTGTCACTTTGATGTGACTCTAGAGTCTAGAGTGGGGGTGCTGAAAGTTTGAGGGAAGATGCTTAGCCGTTTTTATAAATAAAGTGACATGCTTTGCGAATTATATATAGGTAGGGGCCGAAGAAAATTGGACAGCAGATGAGATCCTCTTATAATTGTGGGGGGCTTGCAAAGAGTTAGAAGTAAATTAGTCAAAAATCTTGTTCAAGTTCGAATACTTTATTCATGCTCCAGTTTATACGAATTATGTTGGAGTTGTTTATTAATTTTGATTAAAAACTGATGATCAAAACACAACAAAAAACATGTTTTCATGGAGTTTAGTAAGGTAAAACTATTTAGATCTCGTACGTAAAACTGAAATGTGCCTAGGTACGTAACTATTTCATATGATGTATAAAGTAGTTTTGATTTTTTATAAAAAGGCCTACGAAAGCGGTGACTCAATTGATTTTGCCGTTTAACTCCAAAATGAGTTAGGAGCTCTGGAGCTGGTGATCTCAAATATAATATATATATATATATATATATATATATAAACGCATGCAGTATTGTTGTTAGAATACATGGCTGCAAATATAGACTTAGAAGTAGTTGGCTGCCATGATCAATCTTCACCACCTTTGACATGGAAAGTAATATTATACAACAGATCATATGCCAAGTGTGCGTTTATTTATAAGTATATAAACCTTAAAGATAACACATGATCCCAATAAATCAAATGTCACAATTAGTTTAATTATATATATATATATCTTTCAAGTGGATCACGTCGACCATGGGAAATGGTACAAGACAGATCACTACTCCATTGGTTAATTAAAAAGGTCGGGTGTTTATATATAATATAAATTTTAATTACTATTTTAATAATGAGAAGATATATATATATATAATAATGAGCATATTCTAACGGCATAAACATTTTAAGTATTAATTGTATACAAAGCTTAGAAAAGATCGAAATTAAAATGTTAATGACATCTGTAAATTAATGTCTTTCTCTAGAACATAGACTAGTTCAATAATTAGGACCTTTAAGTCAATCATAAAGTCAATAATTATAGCCACTGGATCGTTTGCATCTGTTGTGGTTCTGTGAAATGACCGTTAAGGACATACTTCGTGAAAACAACAAATTAATTAGTCCGAGTTCGATCCACATGTACATACATATAAGCAACAAGTGTAACTGGAAAAGGATCGACGGGGATCGAATTAATTCTTATTTCGAGTTGATGTAATATGATTTATACCCGATTATTATGATAATATAAATATATTTGGTGGCAGTGACATCTCAACGCCCATCATATTGAAGTTTAATTAATTAAACAAGACGAAAATTAAGCCAAGTCATGACTTCGATCGTACGGTAGCTTTTAGCCCACATATATATATAAACCATGCATCCCTTAACGAAAGAATATCGTCTTGGCACGCGAAGAAAAACACAAAAAAGAAAATAATAATAACTTGGCACGCCACGAGATCAAAACGACACAGGTAAATGTGACCCTCGATCTCGTAAGTCGTAAGTTCCTTAGAAATTAATTAATTAGCTAGACAGCATGCATGCATATGATCAGTCGTGCTCAAAACATATATATCAAAGATTAAGTATCTCTAAGTCACTGAGTACTCCTCCACTAAGTAAGTAATCTCATTACTAAGCAATATCTTAAGAAAATACATTTTCAATGAAATAAAACCTAAACAATTAATCTAAAGTGGAAGAAAAATACCCATTAAAAAATAGTAAGATCCTAGTGCATGAATTTATGATATGATAATATAAGATAGTAGTATATATTAAGAGGCGGAGTTCTTTGTGGGGAAATTTAAAAATTATTGTTTAGATTTTTACCAAATTTTTAAAAAAAATGCATATATAGGTTATCACAGTTTAGGTCATGCTGGTAAAATCTAGCTCTGTTACATTTCTATTTCTGATTTCTAACAAAATTGATGAGACACGCCAAATGTTAATATTTAGTCATGCACCATACCATATATGCGTCTTAAAAATAAATAAAAATTATAATATTTTTTTATGATTCAATAATTTTTATTTTATTTATGAATTTTTTGTTAATTTAATTTATTCTTATAATTAGAATTTTATGAAGGTTTAAAACACAAAACATATCATTTGACCATATAAATTGACACATTACATCATCAATTATGTTAGAAATTTAGACAAAAATGTGACAGATGAAGTGATATTGAAAGCATAGTCTAACACGTCATGAGTATATAAGGTCAATGACCACCCATCCCCGCCAACGCAAAGAAGACAACATGAGAGGCCTAGAGGGTAGGGGCCTATCACCTAAAAATCTCCATAAAAAAGTTGTCTTTATAAGTTGGACTTTTTAAAAATTTCTGGCAGAAATTCTACATTTTATGCGTTTTGGCACCTCCCAAAGTGTGATTTTATGAAATTGGCCCTCCCGAGAAGCAATTGCTGCAATTCCTAGCTTTGTCACCGGTCACTGACTCACTAGTATATCAATTTTCCCAACAAGGAAATCAAGAGTGAACAGTTTTGCCCGTGTAAAAAGCTCTACAAATTCCACGACATGTGCTCTCCCAGTCTAAACGCTAGCGTTTAAACTTTAATATATGATGAGAAGTCGTAGAACACGTTTCCTTGATCACTTTTATTTACTTGCTGGTTCAACATTATTGAACTTACAGTCAACCGGCAGCTAATTTATGCAGTCCAGATTTTGACTTTTACCCAGAAAAAAGTCCTTTTGGAACTTTGAAAACCGATATACCTGCTTATAGTGACGTTTCTGCAACATTTCCTAGAAAGATCATAAGTTAAATAAGCTTCCTTCGAGTCTTTGGGCGTACAACACATCAAAGTTAATGTCGACAACTTTGGGCTGACCGCCATGAAATCTCTTGCTGAGGTATGTTTTCTCTACGTAACTTGTATCTGCAGCTTGCATATCTTAGTACATGATGGTTGAGAAACTGACAAGGAAGATGTTTGATTATCAGGTACTTTGCCTTGGCCTTGCTGCCGTGATCTTTGTCATCTATACAGGCAATATCGTCCTTGAGATTCCCCTAAAGTCTCTTACCTGTACTGATAGAAGTATTCTCTATGTGATTCAAGAAGGAACTGAAGCACGATTTAGAACTAATCTAAATGCCGAGAAATTACATTCCGTGCAACAAGAGAGTGGTCGAGTTGACGACGAAAAGAGTCTTCCGGTGGCTCCCGTAAATCTGACAGAAGATGAAAGGATCACTTGGCTGCAGAAACAGATGCCAAAGTTTGAGATTTTCAAGTCAAACAACTATACGAGGCAATTTCATCGTCGGGTTTTGGAGTTCTTCAGCGCTGACTGCGAGGCCAAGTTCTTCATGACTTGGATTTCACCAGCGGGGACATTTGGACCAAGGGAGTTATTGGCCATGGAGAGCCTTTTCAAGGCTCACCCTCATGGATGCCTGATTATTCTGTCGAGAAGTATGGACAGTGGACGAGGATACAGGATTCTGCAACCGCTTCGTGAACGAGGGTTCAAAGTCATCGCAGTATCGCCGGACTTGGCGTCTCTGTTCAAGGACACCCCAGCTAAAGCTTGGTTTGATAGAATCAAGAGTGGGAAAAAAGACCCCGGTGAGATTCCATTAGCTCAGAACCTATCCAATTTGATGAGAATTGCAGTTTTATACAAGTATGGAGGCGTTTACTTGGACACCGATTTTATTACGCTGAAACCTTTGACGGAGCTGAGGAACACAATCGGAGCACAAAGTATGGAAACCGGGTCTAAGAAATGGACCAGGTTGAACAATGCAGTCTTGGTCTTTGACGTGAATCATCCACTTCTTCTAAGATTCATGGAGGAATTTGCCTCTACTTTTGACGGAAACAAATGGGGGCACAACGGTCCCTATATGGTTACCAGGGTGGTCGAGAGAGTAGGAAACGAACCTGGCTATAACTTCACGGTCCTGCCGTCTATGGCGTTCTATCCGGTGAACTGGCATAAGATACACGGATTTTTTCAGAAGCCAAAAACCCAAATTGATTCAAGATGGGTAGAAGCCGAGTTGCTTCGGCTAAAAAGGGAGGCTTATGGGGTGCACCTATGGAACAAGCAAACAAGCAGATTGAAAATCGAAGAGGGAAGCATCATGGGAAGATTAGTCTCAGAGCACTGTGTCATTTGCCAACAGATACGTAGTTACTGAATCATCAAGAGGGAAGCATCATAGGAAGATTAGTCTCAGGCCCTCAAGAGGGTTCAGTTTCTTCAATCACCGTGGCGAAGCTGCAGCATATAGAAAATAAACCGCAGCATCTGCGCTTGATCAAGCTCTGGTTCAAGGGCTATGGATTTTTGTCTTGATTAGTAAATATCTCTGAGTTACACCTGGTTCATGGGCCATGGATTCCATTTTGCATCTTTGTTGTCTCTGATTTCACCCCTTTTTTTGTGGGTTTGTTAATTATTATTTTTTTGTAATCGGTTTGTTAATTGTTGTTTAATAGCAAATATGATGGTTGAAGTAGCCTGTTCTGGTACATAAACAAATATTTATGTATACAATATGGAATTTTTCCAACTTTATGTGAAAAAGGGGTTACGAATTTTGATCACAAACTCGGGAGACTTAATTGTCCCAACTTCCTACCACAAATCATAATCCTAAGTCGTTTCAATCTGAAGCTGAATCTATATCCTCTGCATCTCCATAACCCAAATCCTGGCAATCTCCTGAATGACTTCTTCCTCGTCAAGTTGCGGCTGCTAAACTTGGCATTCCTATTCCCAGAGACATATTCTCCATCCATGAAGCTCCCTTCTGAAGCAAGCTTAGTTTGACCATCGGTTACAGATTCATGGGTGGCTCCAAAGTGCTTGACGGATGCCCATGGATCATAAATCTCATGATATGAATTGCTACCCCACAAAGGTATAATAGGCTTTATTATGGGTGACCCACTGGACTCCTCGACATAGGTAGCCAAACTAGTGTGCTTCATGACAAATAATCTCCTCAATGACGTGCTTCGTCCTTTCATCAAATCCCACAAGCTGCTTCTTTTCCAGGACGAAGAGAAGGAAGAAAAACCAGCAGCTGGAGAGGATAAGGCAGAAGAAGAAGATCAATACAAATACTTCTGGTGCGCTAAAATCCGCCCGATACTCTCATTCTGATCTTCTTTGTCAATGAAGCGAGGGGCCTCTTCATCCCCTCTTCTGTTATTTCTGATATGGACATAGCCTGTAAGGATTTTAAGGATTTTGCTACACTAATGAAGCGTATGGATTGGTAAAGGTAGTCCTTTCTATTCTTTTTCAGGAGCTAGAGTGGGTTTGGTATGGGAAAAGACGACTTGAAAAGTACTAGAGCTTATCCAAAGTCTGAAATTAATAGAATACGAACAAGCTGAACCAAACATTGTATTCATCAGGCAAGGAAAGGCGTGCTTCATCCCAAAACAACACGACACGGAATCTTCTACCAGCAGCCAGGAGGGCCTGGGCCCCTCAAATGGAGTATATAGCAACGTTTGTGATCCGCCAACAGGGGGGCGGCGGGGAGGCATGGGTTTAGATATTCAGATCCAACTACTTCTTCGTCGTCGGTTGGGAATTGAAAATAGCGATCTTTTACTCTTCTTATTCTCTTTTTGGTGATAATTTCCTTTAAGGTCGACGACGGTTCTCAGCCATTGACCAACCGCAGATAATTTGTTGGTGCAGAAGAAAGTCCAACTTCTATTTTCTTTTTCTCTCGACAAAACTTGTTACTAAAATATCCAATTTCCATTTTGTTCTATACTTGCGAATTCAGAATGATCAAACATTCCCCCAATGAGTATCATTTGAAGCAAATTTTCTGTCGAACCTTATTTCCGACAAAAAGAAGCACATCGCTTAAAAACATCACTATGGACCAAGAACTTCTTCCCCACTGCAATCAAACAATAACCATTCCCCAAAATTCTTCTTAAAATGAAACAATCCCAAAGGAAAACACAAATTAACAAGATGGGTCTCAAATACTGGAGAGAAGCAGCCAACAAAACTTGCTTGTGCCCCCAACGCAGGCAAATTGTTTAGTGCCAACACTACAAACAGTTGTCTAGCTTCAAGCTTAAATTCTGAAAGGGTTATAACTTAAACTAGTCTCTGGCACCAAATTATTACACAAACTATTGAGTCGAAATTTAAATTTCTTAATCTTCGATAGTGCAATTTATGATATCATAATAATAATCCTGAATATAAATCTAAATTCAGGCAGTATCTTCCAAGGTGTGATAGAATCCATATCACACATAAATGTTTAGCAATTTGCACTTGGGATATTCCATTTAGAGAAAATTACACTTTACATCTCTAACTTTTGAGTCTTCAGCAATTTGCACCCCGTCCTGCCAAACTTTACAAATTATACCCCAAACTACTAATGAGTTTGTATTTTGCATCCCATATTAAGATCAAGGCTCAATAGAGAACCTACTTGATTAAAGCATCCAGAGTATTAAGGCTTGGAATTTTCAAAATTGAGATTCCGGTAATGGGGGGCACTGTAGGAGTAAAACATCCCGGCAACAACATTACAATTAATAAAAAAATGTGCCACATGAAACAATCTTAACAACCAAATTGTAACATTCTAAATTATAACATAAGAAGATTTTAAGGTATAACGCTATTGATAGTTATAGTTTAGGATGTATTATGTCAAGTTTGATAGTTTTGAGGTGTAAAATAAAAAAAAATGATAAATTTAGAATAGTTCGAATAAGATAAGTGTACCAGAACCTAATTATAAACATTGAAAGTCAGAGCTTCTTCTTCTTCTTCTTTCTAATATTGAAATTCAGAGCTTAAAACCATAACCAGAAGCAATTTTGTGGATCACAAAAGCAAGTGACAACGACGACATCAATAACATAGGCATTTTGAGGTTCAGAAATCATATAACTTAAGCGAATTGAAATTATCAGCCGTTACAAGCTAGAAAACGCGAAGGTTACTCGTCAATCTCAATCTTGACAACCGCATCATCCTCGAACCGATCTTTTTTCGGTGGAGACGGAGAAACCGGTGCCCGTGGTGGTCCCCTCCCTTTCTTCTTGTCCCGCGGCCGTGCCTGGTAGAATTTTCAACAAAAACAAACAAATTTGGAAGCAAAATGAAAATTTCACAACAAAATCAGCAGAAATAAATAAGGATTTGTCAAGAACAGTACATTGCCGAAGGAGTGATTGAAGCGTTTTCCTCGAGCCGTTTTCTTATCGCCTCTGCCGCAGTACACTAAACAAGTAGAATCAAAATGTTACGTCAAGAGCGAGTTAGGGAGCGTGATAGAGATTGACAATCGGTTACCTGAAGGGACTGTGGGAGGAATTTTAGCAGAAATTAACAGAGAGGAACCCGAAAAAGTAGAGAACGATGTGCCTAGGGTTTCAGATTTAGAGAACGAGATGCGCGGACAGAGAGCGAGTGAGTGGGAAGAGACGGGAGGAGCTCCGAGTAGCAGAGACGCCATCGCTGAGCACGAAAGAGGGAGAGACGGATAAGGTTTTAGAAAGGAATTTTAGAGACCGTTTGCTTTCACACTGGCTCTACGGACCCTCAGTGTGACTGCTCTAAGGTACAACTTATGGTCTCGCACGCGTTATGGGCTAGCCCGAAAATATCCTCGACGCCATATAAAGGCCTTAATAAAAGTTAGGATATGTCCAGTTTAGGGGATGTATGTTTCTCGATAATATTTTGGGAAATATTTTTAAAATTTTACGGGAGGTATGTTTCTCAATATTTTGGAAAATACTTTTAAATTTTTTTTAAAAAAATTAGATTTTAAGATTTATTAAAGTTTGTGAAAGGTTTAGAGTCTGTGTAAATGTTAAAAATTTTGGAATGTGTTTGATTTGTTGAAAATTTTGATTACTCAATATTTTGGTGTATCAAACATTCCTTTAATGTGGGCTGCCGGATGCAGGTCTATAGAATTGTATTTTCTCAAGGTAAAGACAATATATTAATATTTGAGAAAAATATCACTAGTACGAAACATAAAAAGCGACCAGAAGGCTAGTGAAAAAACGTAAGAGGAGTCAAAGGTCCTATAATAAGACGAATCCAAAGATCCAAAATCACTAGGGTCGTAATACAAACTAGCCACAAGGGCTAAGACACTAAGACAAACCGACCGCAAAGGGTTGGGACACAAGAAAAATCGGCTACAAGGATCAACACACAAATACAAATACAAAACTAACCAGAAGAACTAGAACACAGTACAAACACAAATCGAACACAAGGATTAAGACACAACATGACCACCGCTCAAGGCGATGGAGGCTTCTACTGGAGGAAGGACGATCGGAGCGGGGATCCAATCTTTTGAGATAATCTTCATGGCTGCACAAGGGGAGTTCTGTAGAATTGTATTACTCTCATATAGGACACTTTTTTTTCTAGGCCCACATAGGACGCATTTGATTGGTTGGTAAATCTCATATATACAGAACAAATGGTTTTCGAATTTCCGTCTTCTGAACTTCTGAGGTAGCACTTCTGTAATAACAGGCCAAGAACATCGTGAGCTGGTTTTAGGCTTGTGGGCCACAATCGGATTGTCGGTTGATGATGCATGTGTAAATCCAACGTTTTTTTAAAAAGGTTTTCGCTTGCTCCCCGGAACTTCGTACTTTTCTGTTTTCAGTGAACGGACCAGCCCAAAACGGACCCTTTTAGGCCCAGTGGCCCATCCTTAAGTCCATCATGAAAATGGATTCATTATACAGTGGCATGTTCAGCTTAAATTATGAAGTAGATCCACCTCAACCTTCTTGCAGCTGTTAGAGATTATTTCACGGTGGGATCAGCGGTTTTTAGGGACTATAGAGGTGCTTTTTATGGTGTGTTCGCTGGGAAAATGGTTAAGAGGGGACCGATAGAAGCGGAGGCTGAAGTGGCCAAAAATAGGGTAATAGAAATGAGGAGGAAGGGCTACAAAGATACAATTTTGGAAGGTGACTCCCTATCTCGATAAATGTCATGGATGCTTTCTCCAAGTGTGTAATGGAAAAAACATGATGCTAATGGCATGATTAGAAGACTTCTAAGCGAGATGAACCAATGGCAAGATTAGAAGACTTCTGGGTTATGCTATAAAGTGATGTTTTGATTACAAAAACGGAGTTTTAATAACATTTTGATCATATGCCCATCACGATTATGCATATTTTTTCATCACCATTGTCACTTCAGCATTCTTGTTCATCTCATATTCAAGATTATGTTTTTATAACATTTTGGACGTGTCTTTTGTTCCACTTAGAGAGGAATCTTAAAACGATTTCAGTCAAGATTTACGCTCACCTAACAATCGCGTGATCTACAAGCAGACTACTTCGACCAGTCCAGTGGCCTTTCAAAATACTGAAATTTTTATGGTCAAATGTTCGTATGAGTCAGTCAGCAACTTCAACGGGGGACCTCTAAACCACTCAGCACGACCAGCTCCGAAAACAGGGAGTCCAAGCAAAAGAATCAAAAGAATCGTGGATCCACGGCCTCCCCACGTAAGGAAACCCAAGAAAATATCAAAAAGAAGCCGGTGTTCATGCATGTGGGTCACGCGATATGGAAGAGAGGATATTAAGGAGCAAATAGTGGCACGTGAGAAACCCATGAACCCACGTGAAAACCATCGCCGATGTGGGTCAGGTCAGGTCCACGCCCCACCCATTCCATCAAATGGAATCTTATAGGTCATAAAGGAACATTAAAACATGTCCATGTACTACAAACTTTGTGATCAAGCCACCTTGCATTATTAAAAAAAATTAAAGAGGCCCATACCATCTCAATATTTATAGTATATGCTTTGGAAATATTATACTTTGGGTAATAATGAGGATTTGAAGCTGTAACAGCGAAGAAGACCAACGGCTTCATATATTATAAACTAATGCTTTGGTAGCAAAGGGAATCAGCACACTATTTTTATAAAACTAAGTATATATATAGAAGAAGAGAAGATCCCAAAAAAAAGAGGCAAAAATCCAGCACACATCACATGTAGGAGAAATATTACTACTTCCCCATGTATGATACAAAATATGGAGCAAGAAAGACAGCGAGGTCCGCCCGAGTTGGTTTTGAGTCAGCTCAGTTGTGCGGAGCTGCTGCTGCTGCAGCTGGTGGTGCTGGAGCCTTGCACTGATAGCACTTGGCAAAGAGCCCAAAGGAGTCGACTTGCCTCACGAAGTTTGTCATGCTGGCCCATCCGCCGAAGGCGAACCCAACCACGAAAACCCATACCACAATAAACGAGTTGATCACAAACATGGCAGTCCAGCTGGGTACAAAGAAAGGAGGCTGCTCGGTAGCATTCTGCAGAAAAAAGAGTACCATTAAAAGTAAAAACTTTGATCAACGTCTCTAAGCGGTCATTTCGACAGCACCAGATATTAAATCTGGACAGTTTTAACAGCTTCAGATTGGCACCAACCAGAGACTGATTAAGAGGTTGGAATTTCTCGACAGGTTATTGCTGGGTATTGTGGGCTACTTGAATTATTGCAGAACAAGTTAGTCAAGTCAGCCAGCTTATCTAAGACATAGAACAACACTCCGACTGTAGCTTATAACCAAATGAAAGAGACACACCACCTACATATCTCTCAATTCTTCTCCAGCCATATTTTTCCAAACCCGAGGCTTTAAATGTTTTTTTTGTAAACTTGCTGCACCCTCTCAATCTCTCAAAATTTTCAGTGGGCACCTGCAACTGTTGAATGTGGGAGTTGGGAAATTGACCATCAAACCCGGGTGCCCACTCAAAACTCTAATGGCAAACATACCCCCTAATGGATCAAGATTATCAACACTTTGCTGGCAATAAATAGATAAAAGGGCCCAGCGCCAGCACGGGGAAGTGGGACATAGGAAACGGCATTGGCAGTGGGGACGGTTGTCAGTGAAGTGAAAGACTGAAACCTGCAAGAGAATCAAGAGACATGGTTGGAAGGACATACCTGTCGAGCAGAGGCTTTTCTGTAGGTGAGCATATGGGCTAATGCTGGGATAATGTAGACGGTGAAGCTCACCAAAAGAGCCCCAACGGCGGAGTTTATGGGTCCAAAGAATGGGAAAATTATCGCCAAGAACCATATTGGTATCACCACTGGTAGTCTTGCTACTGCCCTTAAACACACGCTCCTTGTGTCATGCATCCCTATCACCTTTTCCCACACGAAGTACAACGGGGTACATGCGAACCCAAATGTTATAAACTGCACAAAATTTCGAAAACCATAGCAAAAAAGGTCAGATCCCAGTAAAAATACATCTAATCAGGGTATTTGGCTGACTTGAAAGCCAGGGGTACAACCTGGTGGATGAGCATCAGGATGACGGCGGCGTCGCGGAAGCCATTTTTGGGGAGGAGAGAGAAGGCGTTGGAATGGTTGAGGAGCTCATCGCCAAACGCCCAGTAAACGGCAGAGGCCGAGGGGATCGTTAGCGTGAAAACGTAAAGCGTTGCCATTAAGTAAATGTACTTGAATTTCTGGGGCTTCCACATGGCGTGCATGATTTCCCTGCGATATTAATTCTCTCTCAGACGTCATTTCACTGAGCAGAATCCGTTCCCCCTCTCGTATATCTTGGAAGGAAAAACCGGAGAAGAACAGGCAAAAGTCCTGAAACTACATTTCACTTTCGTACTACAAGACACTTTACATTTTTCACATTTAACTTTAATCATCAGCACTTATCCCTAAACCTACCTATTTCGAACCGGAACACTCACAGAAAATAGATATTTTACCAACGTGTCCTCAGTCCACTGGACTTTACTAACTATAAGTAAATATAGCAAATAATAAAACATGCATATGACAGTATGCTCCGCGTAAAGACAAAGGGCAGTAGGCTAAGGTCAGAATCTAGCCGTAACAAAGAATTATAGGGTTGCAGTGGTTAAAATTTAGAATAAAAGACAAGTTACTGAGCATTTTTTCTTTCTAGAGAAGAGAAAGGGGATGGGTAATGCTGTTTCCGAGTAAACAAAAGTAGATTATTGTATGATTTTGTCTGTCGATCGCAAACACCGAGATGGCCGGCAATTCGGCAAATGCTGCAGACAGAAGCTGTGTAGAAGCAAGTGAAAGAAGAGCAAGGGGACAATATACTGCTGGGGGGAAGAAAAAAGATAAAAACTTACACAGTGACAGCATGACCACCGAACGTGTAGAGTATGTTGGTGGCTCCAGTGAAGTACAGAACTAGTTTCATTGGAGCCGAATGTGTCACATTCTCCTTCTGCAATAACGAGCCAACCCAAAATTAACCCTTTTTTAATCTCTTTGGGTGTTGGAACGAAACCTCAAGAACAGACAAAAGAATTAATTGGTTTTAATTACCTGCCCATGAACGAAGGCGGCTATGGTCAAGTACCAGGCGGTATAAGTCGTCATTCCGAGGCCTAGAAAAGACCAAATCCTGTAGTTGTGAAAGGAAGGAATGAACACTGTGGTAGCACAGCAGGCACCAAAAATATAGGTCCAAGTCCGTTTGTCCAGGTGGTCGTTGATGTAGTAGATGTTACTGCTCTCATCAGGAAGGAACAAAAATTAGTTTATATCCAACAAAAACACAGAACAGACTACAGAGTTACCCCCCAATTGAGTGATAACTTTGACGAGATCTTACTTCTTACCTCGCACAAGCTATAAGCTGAATGACAGATCCGAAGAGGAGGAAAGTACAGTTGAAAGCAAGCCCCACCGCTTTCCAGTACGGTCCCAGTAGGCCATCAAGCACTTCAAACCACTGCAATCCAAAACAGTTGGCTTTCAAGTATATATCGGACTAAAGGATTTGCATATAGTAATCGGAATTTTTCACTTTTGTTTTTGTATAGCCTTTTTTCTCCTTTGATTAGGAATAAGTGGTGCTTGTACTCCTGAGCAAAACCTACCTGTATCACATGGTTCTTGAAGCTGACGTTTTCTTTCTCCTTTCGGCTTCTGTACTCTACGTAGAGTACACTAATCAGATAAGCCGTCCAGCTTCCCATGATTCCGTAGAATACCTGAAGCAAGATCCCCGATAGCATACCCAGTTGGGAGAAAGAGTAGGGTAGTGTCAAGAGCACTTGTGCTACCTGCAGAAAACAAAAACAAAAAACAAAAAATCGAGTCATTCTCTCGGAAGAGATGAGTTATGAATAGACACGTAACTCAAAAAGATGAATTCCGTGGGTTACTTGATTGGAAGCGCAGCTGAACCAGGCGTCCCAGACGGAGCCACCATGCCAGAGCAAGCTCTTGACGCTAAGCATGGAATGTTCATCCACTTTCTCTTCCTCCTTGCCATCGCGTTCTGTCTCGCTAAAGTTGGGGACTATAGCTTCTTCTGCTTGCTTCTGAGGCAACATTGTATCCGTTTTTCACTTAAGGCAACGTCTAAATCCCGGTAGATCTGAAACATATAAAAGACAGTAAATGGGACAAAAATCTACAAACAACACAACCCCAGAAAACAAAAGCCAATAAGACCCCAGATCCAACTCCCTGAAAATTCCTTCGGCACTTAAAAAATCGAAAGAATAGACATTAAGCTTCCAGACAAAGTCCAAAAAGCAAGGGAGAACTGGAAAAGAACAGAACGAAAGCAAACCAAGCTTGGAAACAAAAGAAGCGAATTCTAACTACGTTTTTAACGAACAAGACTACAGAGAGAGCCAAAAAGGCAAACGCAAACTCATTACCACTCTTTCAGACTTCCTTCTTCGTGATGTCTCTTTCGGGAAAAGATTGAAGCAACCACAGATCTATCTTCCACCCGAAATGACAGTATTGTCAACTTTTCCTGGTTTTCGGAATGACAAAACGTAGTGGGTTTAGAGATAGCACGAGTGGAGGAGAGCGATACAGTGCAGAGGCAGAGTATTACTACTAATTCTCCATCCCAAGATTTTGCAGAGGTAGAGCCTTAAATGCGCTGAAAATAACTGTCTATAAGTCTCCAGCTACGAGTCTCCGTGCTTCCCTTTAAAACTGAACTAGGCTCTGTATAAGCCCCACTTTTAATGCGCCACCAAATTGCACAGAGAAAGGCAGTGCCGAACCCCCAAAGACGGCGAGACCTCAAAAGGAGAAAAAATTCTGCAGCTATTTCAGAGGACTTTGCAGATGTTGAAGAAAAAGACCCTTTTTGCTCTTATTCAAACCTATAAGTATAAACAAAACCAGAACATTTAATAGACTGGATAATAAATATAGGTAAAGTTTTGCTTTTTCTCGGCCTTTGAAATTCCCCTCGCTTCCCTGAGAGAAACTAAAGTAAAAGCTCTCGGAGAAAGGGCGAGAAAGACGAAACCCCCCCCAAATTCCCTGAATTCCAAATCTCAATTCGATTCCTGGGTCTCGCCTCTTGGTGAGGAAGATGCGTAGATCAAAGCGACTGGGACGTTGTGCTCATCTGTAAGAACCTAACAATGCCTTGGACCTTTTTATAGCCCCAAAATCCGTTCCACGGCTAAGATTTTATGCACTCACACTGCCTCTTAGTCCAAAAAGAATGGGTTTTATTCCTTTCAACTGTTTTCAAAATGTATATTCTTTTTTAAGAAATTACACTTCAAATTTCGACTTTTCTATTAAAGGGTTCAATAAATTGTTATTTTAATTACTTATTTTTTTTCTTCTCAATTTTAGCAAATGAATCTTCCAGAGATTATTATACTTTATAATTTTTTATCCGAAAAGTGTATACAATTCTAGAAAGATAGACAATTTTTTTTTTTTTTTTAACAAATTAAGCTGTAGAGATTATTATCCTATCTCTTAATTGTATTGTATAATTTCGTACTGATAGACAACAGGTGATCCTATTGTATTGTCTCAAATTTTACATCAATAATATTAAATAATATAAAGATGGATGTGTTGTACCTATTTCTTGATAAAATTCTAAGAGGAAATTACGACAAATCCCTTTGCAGGATTCATTTCCACCGCAGCACCTGCTTCCCACCTCCCCCGTTCTGCCTTTAAGAAATGCCGGAGCTCATATCCAAAAAGGACCAAATCTCAATCAATAATTCCTGGAATTTAATTTCCCAATTAATTCCCTTTCACCCATTTCATTTTCCAATTTGGATTTTAATTCGGGGAGGGTTCCATCAACTTCCTCCCTGTCCCCCAGTCAATAGCGAGATGCTATTCTCCCCTGCATTTAAACCCTGTTTTTACGTTTCCGCATTTTGACGGAATTTTGATCGACGCTCTCGTGAGGCGAGTGGGAATGTCAGTCCACTGTGAGAGATACACCAACGTGGGCCGCCCAACGCAGCCAACGCATCGAATGGAAGGCCCAATTCTTTTCCTTTCGCGTAGTCTGGTTCGGTGCAGCGCACACGTGTCTTCGCCAAGAAGCTCCTTAGGGCAGCCGAGCCATAATGGTGACCCCGCCATAGTTTGGCACGCTTTTAAAGAAACCACGCGCACAATTGAACCCTTTGCCCCACTCCTCGCCAGCTCATGATATAAAAAGATGCTCGTTTATCCAACGGCTCGGAGTGCCCCATTAGCGGCAGCCTGGACCCACCCCATCACTCCAAATATTTATTATTCAAAACCTTTTTCTTCTCTTTATCTATTTTCCTTTTTTATTTAATATACTTTTTATTTTTTTTATTTTTTAAAATATTTTGATACATGTACCCATCGTGAGCACGTCCCAATGGTTATGACTCACTCGCATTTGTGCGTTAAGAATATTACTAGCAGTCTTTATTCGAACATTTTGATTACAATAGAGTTAATTTAATCAAAAAAGTAAAAAAAAATACTCTTCAAAAGCCTTTTTAATTAAACAAATTTTAACATGTGAACATTGGTATCTATTTTTAGAGAGCCAATATTCACTTCACCAACTTAAAATAATAATATTTTTCTTCTTATTTTATATTTTTAAAAAATTATTGTTCACTTCACCATATTAAAATTTAAAAAATTCCAATAGTAAAATATAAAATTTAAAAATTGACATTTTTAGGATAAGACAAATATTCAAAAATATGATTGTTATGATAAAATGAATATTAAAAAATATAAATGTTAGAGAAAAATAAATAAATTTTTGAAAAATAATATTTAATTATAATAGTGAAAGTAGATTGTTAAAATGGAGAAGCTGCAGAGAATGTTTTTAAAAAGTTGATAGTTAAAATAGAGAAGTGTACTTTTTGGTTAAAGTATAGAGCCAAATTTGAAAATGCTGCTCGGAATGCTATAAGTTGGTTAATTTAGGTGGCCTACTACACATGATTTTTCTTTGTTACCAGAAAAAAGAAATTGACACGCGTGATCATGACTCTCTCTTGTTGTAGTTAGATTTACTATTAAAATATAAGTTACCTGTGTATACGCTACACAAAATAACAATGGAAAATTTCAGTTGAAAAAATGAACAAAAATAAAAGAAAAAATAAATTTATAATTAATATTATCTATAAGTCTGTCTAAAGCTAAATGGTACATTTGAAATTAATACTTATTTTCCTAATTGAAGTCTTGGATCATTTCAAGAATCAAACCAAGTCTTCCACATCCTTAGGATGGTCAATTACTTTAAATATAATCAAAGTGGGAACCCAAAAATGTCGCATAGGTTAAGGTTGGAGTTTTAATGCTTTGATGCCAACTTTTTATTTTATTTTCTTTTAAATGGGTTTAAGAAAATTGTTATTTTATTGGTCCAAGGTAAAAAGTAAAACGATGGTTGAGAAGGTCGAAAAGGTTAAGGAAGAAGAGGTGGAGGTGGTGGTGGAGCCTGCGAGCCACCATTAGAGAGTATTGGGCTGAAGGGAGCCCCCACATTGCCCCCTTCATGCGGGGATTTGTCGGCTGGGTGAGGGTTCCGTTCTCGACCCGCTTCCCGGCCCAACACACCCCGCACTTCGATTATCCCTCTCTTCCCTTTACCCTTTTGCTCTTTTTCCCGACCCGAGCGTGGCTTTGTGCAATTGTATTTTTTTTTACTAAAATAAAGCGAACGTGCGGTGAGGTGGTTCGGACCAATGAGGGAGAGTCGTTTAGATTTTGTCAAACACGCAAACCCATAAATTTGGAATATTTTATTTATTCCGTCACTTTGTTTTTATTTTTTTAACTGTTGGGGAGGAGTTTTTAGTGGGCAGAAGTGATGATTAGTGAATGGATTTCGTCATTCGACACCACCCATCCCTTTGCCACGTGGATCTAAATTCGGATTGAGTTCCAACGTTCTCCCTCACATGCCATCCTCATTTTTTTCCCACCTTTCTAGAGATAACTATGACTCAAACGAAGAGATAAAAGAAAAGAGTCCCACATACGTTAAGGATAAGAGAATATGTGAGTTTATAAGTCGACATTCTTTTTTTTTTAAAGGGAATTTGACAAAAAAGATCATTGAGTTTATATCCATTTGGTAAATGAGTCATTCACTTTTAAATTTTAAAAATTTAATTCTTGGGTTTTCGATGTTTGACGAAATGGTCATTTAGTCAGTCTGTCGTCCATATACTTAACGGAACTCTCTGACACGTCAGTAAATTTGTACCGGTCGACTGTTATATGAAGCGGTCGATCGCTCGCTTTTTACACATATATCCGGTCGATCGCTACAAATTCGTTAATTCTCGAAAGTGAATGACTCATTTGCTAAAAATGTATAAACCCAAGTACCATTTTATTAAATTCCCTTTTTTTAAAGAATAGACTCTTTCAAATGATGCGTTGGTATTCCGTTATAAGTTCGTTCATTCGTCCCCTAAAGATTACTTGTGTATTCTATTTTCTTATTTCTTAAGTTCGCTTAGGAAAAAAAAAAGCGACTCAAATGAGCTCTAAAACTTTACATGTAGTATTAAGAAAAAACATTTATATAAATTTGAGATATTAGTTTACTCTAAGAAGAATTACATCTTTCAAACTTGTGGTAAAAAATTTGACTGGTACTTTATTTATAACTGTCTTTAGATAAAATATTTTGAATTCTTATATTACCAAATTTTATGTTCTGGCTATTACAAGATCTAATCATTAATATTGTGACCCATCACTTATTTGTACATATTTTCTAGTGTCTTATTATAAGGTGCATGTTGATGTATTTTTATAATTTGAAAATTAAATACGAGAATATTCGTGTTTGATAAATGATATTTGAATGATGATTAGGGAACTAGATTCTCCATATCCATATTATTTACTCATTATATATATCAACATTAATTATAATCCAAGAAGAAATATTATGCACTGTTTTTTTTAACGAGCATTCTCTGTTTTTTTTCTCTATTTTTGCAATTTACTATTCATTTCTGATAGTCAGTGCAGTGTATCTTTTTGCCCCGGTGCTTTTTTATAGGAGCATGCTTTTTGGATCAAGCGCTTTCATAAAAGCAATGGAATCTTTAAATATAAAAAAGAACACAAGCAGTAGGATTAGGGTTTGAGTAGGTCGCTGTGCTTCAGCCCAGAGACGGAAATTGCCTTTTCATGGCTTCATAGATTGGTCGAGTACTCTTAAGGGCACCGCAGCATGCGCTGCCCCTTGCACCGTTTGACTTCTATGAAAGGCCATATCGGACGTCACATCCTTCGTCCCTTTGATTTAGAAAATTAAATACTAATGTGATGATTATGATATAAGAAAAATATCAAAGATATAACTCCATAATAGTAGTCTCGTAAGTTTGATAAAAAAAATTAAATAACTTCTTTAAGTTTTATTTCGGCAATTTACTTTTCATACTTTTAGAAATTTATCAATTCTAACCTCCCATCTAAATTAGGCGTTAAAATCCGACGGAAAATCATATAAAATGACCGAAATGCCTATCCAAAACTAAATTTTAAAAAATAAATATAAATAATAAACATTTAAGAAATAAATATAAAATAATATATTATTGAAATAAAGTTTCAATAGTTTTATTTAAAAAATATTATTTTAAAAAAAAATCATTTTTTTAAGAATCTTAATTTTTTCTTGGAGGGGCATTTTGGTCATTTTGCATGATTTTCCGTCGAATTTAACTCCTAATTTAGACAGGCCTAAAATTGATTATGTTCAAAAGTTATGGGGCTTAAATCGACGAATTGAAACTTAAGGGGCTATTTAATTTTTGACCAAACTTATAGGGCTAACTATGTCTTTCCCTCTAAAAGTATACTTATTTTGACATCTTTAGTTATAATCCTCTTTAAGAGTGTACTTCCTTTGACACCACAGGTTTGAATCCTCTTAGGTGGAGATAATTTTTTGGGGTTATCCTTATAGTAAAGTTAGACATACATGACTGTTTGGCTTGAGAGACTACACCAGCTCAGGATTTACCAACTTATTAGGTGGGTTTTACTCTTGTGCGGTTGTTCTATGACAAAGTCAAACTTGCCTCAATTGTGTGGTTTCGAGGGCGGTACCGGTTACTAATTCATTAGGAGGATTCCACTCTGGTGCGCCTATACTGTAAAGTAAAACTTACATAACTTATATAGCTTGGTACAGGCACATGTCCATGTCTCACGTCAGCCCGACGGCTATGCCTATGTCTGTTTTTTACTGTTTTAAGTGTAATTTGACAACGTCGTGATGTTGATTTTGCGTATCAAAGACAAACCACTCCGCTGTAAAAATACTAAAATAAAAGATACGAGACATAAATGACGCAACCCAACCTTCGCTAGTTCCTTTTTTTTTAAAGCATTTATCTCTGCTGCATTTAATGTGTGATTACTGGGATTAGTTAATATTATTTTCGAATTATTTTAGATTATTATAAAATTCAATTAAACTTAATAATATTGTAACGACCCAATAAAGTTCAATTCACATTGCATTTTAACTTTAAAATAATTAGTTAAGATTGTTATAAATTTCTTTGGATTATTGTACAACTTAATTCATATTAATAAAATTTTAATGTAAAAATTGATCATCTCTCACCCGTTCTTTTCTCTAAATATCATATTTAATATTTTTTTCTTATATCTATATTTTCTTAAATTACACTATAAAATTATAAGAGAAAATTATAAAAAATTTCAATCCGAAAGCTTGTTCGGTTAGATGATATATTTGAGAATTTTTAGGTGATGTTAAAATTTATTGGTATGTGTGCAGAATTTATTTTTAGGTGATATTAAAAAACATGTTCGGTTGTAAAATTCTTAGGATTGAGTTTATCCTAATAATACAAAGCAAACGAACATCTTCTAAATGTGAAATTTATAATAAATTATTATTATGTGGGTCCTTTTTTAAATTCTACCGGGTGGAAAAGTTTTAGAGGATGCTAATCTCTGTTTTTAGAGTTCAATTAGAACTTATTTGTAGTTATCCGTTCAGATTAAAGGCATGTGAATCGGCACACGTGGTAAAGAGAGTTATGATCTATCAGATATTAGGTAATAGGGGAGAACAATTAATCAGTAAAAATAAAGAGAGGAGGCCGATGGCTTAGCCAGGTGTATGAAGATTGGGTTAAAGGTTAAGTATCCTAATCTTATTTTGCACCTTAAGGAGAATATTACGCTTTAATAATTGGCGATAGAATGACCACACGGATAAAGCGAATTCGGATAAGAGAGGAACCAGAGCAAAGTATGGACCCCTCAAAAGCCACTGAATGACCTGCTCATGAGTCGTGAGGTTCCTCCAGCTTGCGTCTGCTGTTTGCACCAAACCATCTACTTCAAGGTCCCCTCACGAGCCACAGGAGTCGTACCATCAAAGCTATGAATAGCAACTTACCAATATCCACTGCACTAAATTTTATAAATGGGCACCAATCGTCTGCAGCCGATTGGAACATTATGGGATCCACAGTTAGTAATTAGCAATAGATCAGATGATAGCTCCGTTTCCCATTGCTTGCCTTTCACGAACGATTAGGCTTATGCGCTTCATAATACGTGTCCCGTAGGGCCTAGAGCTTGCAATGGTATTTTTCGGCATGTGAAGACAGTTAAGTACTGATTGATTTCTCCCATGCGAAACGGACTTGATCTCTTCTGTACACTAATGAAGGAGAATATTAATTAGTCGGATCTATTTATTTTTTAAGTAGTTTTTTGAAATTTCGGGAATATGTGATCCAGTTATGACATGATCACATGGCAGCGAAGCTAGCGTTGTTTTATATTAAGGAGAATTATTGAGTTTCATGTGATTAGGCTTACTATAAAGGCCTATATAGTATGACTGAATATATATCCTAAGTTTTTAATTCTGTTAATCAACCAGCTTCACTTAAAACCTTTCTGATCAAATTACCCCTAACCCCTAGTCCCCACTGAGTTACTCTACCTTATTTAATTTCCCGGACCCCCAAAGTTAATATTTTACTAAGAAATTTATGCTATATGGGAATTTTACGAAACCACAAGAAGAAAGAATAAGGTGTGTGCCGCACCACATTCCTGATTTCCTTTTGTTTTCGCTAATCATGTCAGGCAATTGCGAAGTGGGGGCAATTTGCAGTTTCTAATGTCTAGCCTACCAAATGGGACGGGGTCCCAAAACCCTCATAACTAGTGGGGGCAATTTGCTATATATTCTTTTCTATCCTCGAGTGCATTCATCAGCATGACGATTGGGCGAGGGCTAGTGCATGCTTTGTTCTGTACCAATCAACTGGAGTATTCTGTGAAATCATGAAAATACGATCCCTATTTATTAATAATTAGGAGCAAAGAAGAAGTTGATTAGAAAGAAAAAACAGTTCTAAGTAGTAGTGGAACCAAAAGTTGTAACTTGTGGGTTTCCAGATCCCCAAAAAGTTTCTTTCCCAGGTGTGGTAGAACGAATTGTCATATGTAGTTTGGATAAGTAAAAGAAAAATATAAAGTGTTGAGGGAGGCAGCTTCTTCTTCTCCTTTATAGCTTCCCCCTCTTGTTTCCTTTTTCTTTTTCCTCTCCTCTTTAGAATCTTTTTTTGATTGGTGGGACAGTGGGGGTAGGAAGAACCCTATGGCATAATTTCTCTCCCAAGTCTTCCCAGAAAAAGGACTACTGTTAAAGGTCATGGATATGCAATTAAATATAAATGGAACTTTTGCTATATACTTGATATATAACTCTCTCCCATTATATTATACAAGAGGCTCATCAAAGCATCAAGTGGATTAGGGAGAGTTTGGTTTGTAGAGCTAATCAGGAGAGTGCGTGACTGACATAAATTATAGCAATTTTGGTTCTTATCGAGTACCACTAATTATGACTGGCAAAAAAAAAAAAACTATTATATCCAGATCACCACCCATGTCCCATGCAATATCAGTGACTTTTATGCAATTTTTATGTACCCTCATCTGTACAAAATATCCATAGGGGCCACTGGAATTTGCTACCAACTCATCAAATGATTCTTTTACCATGTTTGGCTCGACTTAGTACTCAAGTACTATGCAACAAGAAGTTCAACTTCAGGCAGTAGTATTTGCAAGCAGATAGAAGGGCCCTTCCTAGTTGTTTTTTCTAGTTTAGGTAGGCTTTAGCATTCCAGGAATATTATACGGTGAGAGTTTGCAATCACAAGGGAAATGTATGGCTTTAGCTGGAACAGAAGTTGAACTTACGTGAAAGAGGACCGACTTAATTACAGAAGTCTTTGATTATTCATGCAGGTTTAAACTTTAAAGTACTGTATTAATGTTATGGGACACGAGGGTCATATATATTTTATGGTGGGAAAACGTATAGTCTAAGTCAAGCAGTAAAGAAATAATAAGGGAGAATACCGACACTCCGACTGAGGCAGCTTTTTTTTTTTGACTGAGGCAGCTTAATTGCATATATAGTTGGAGGCCACCTACGGCGGCGCTGGCGCTGCTACCGTTCTTGTCACCTCCTTATACTGCATCAATTCCCGTGCCAAATCAAACCGACAGAACCTGTTTTGGTTTTCACGATTTCGAAGTGTTCACCTCCTTATAACATTTGTGTCATTTGTCCCTCGATTTTCGATTTCGTTCAAGTTCATGTCTCTTTGCTGGTTTATGCCTACTTTATCATCAAGCTTTCTTGGAACATTAATTTTGATTTGGGATCCAAACCCACTAGGATTCCCATGTGTAAGTTTAGTTTCAAGGCCAAGCTTTGCGGTTTTCACATTCAATTATCAGAGCCATCTCCTCAACTTTCAGTCCTATCAGTTTTGAGAATAAAGAGACAAAGGGAGATCAGGAAATCGTGTAAATATACAATGGTCAACCTTTTCAACTATTAATTGATTGTGGATTGACGAGAAAAAAAATTTGTGGATTATTAGAAAACTTTCCCTCTCGTGATTCACAAAAATGGCCGGAGCAGCCGAAATATTAGAAATAGAAAGTGGATACTGTTTCGTTTAGCGGGAAATCTATGATATTGTTCCAACTTTAATTACACGATCTAATGTGGACTCTAGTCTCTATCAAACGTTTTCTACTGTATTAAGCGTGGTTATAACATATTTATATTCTAACGTGAAGGTCATCAACTTTTCTCTATGTAAGACCTGATCTAGTCACAAGTTCACACCCTTTTTGACCGAAAAAGAAAGAGGAATAATTAAAAGTTTCCTTGTCCTAAATCAGAATTTCACTTTTCTAATTTGCCTTGAGCTCAATGTTTTGCTTGCTGCATACAGGCCTAAATGAACTATACGGTACGTTTGCACAAGTTACAACATGCAGCGTTGATAAGGCTAAGATAATTACGTGATAAAAACCTGTTATGGTTCCTTATATTTAAAAGAAAAAATCGAGAAAATACCTAATGATGTGAAACGTGCATCATATTAGGTAGTATACATGACAGAATCTCGAAGATTTGATTGGGTTTGATGACAGATCTAGATCGTATCTGTACTAGTTTTTAGTTTCTTTATATGAATAATCTTAGGGATACATTATAATAGTTTCGACCCGGACACCGGTGATTGTGTGAGTGTCTGAGTGGACGGGTGAGATTAGAAGTTGAGAAATTTAATAGCTGAAAAAATGTCACGTCATTTAATGAAACTGGGTCGGCTTAGCAGGTCGGATTCATTAAATGACGTGTCATTTTTTCAGCCGTTAGATTTCACAACTTCTAATCTCACCCGTCCACTCACATACTCACATAATAACCTCAATCACACAATAACTTTTGCCGTTTCAACCCAACCAATAAATTGATACTAGAAACATTTTAGACAATGTTGCCGTATTTTTGTCCTTCGTTTATATATTTACGGACTAGTTGGTTGAAGTACCATTATGCTATATGCATACAATCTCAGGGCATGAAGGGCCCACCTAGGGTAATGAAATGGCGACCCTGCAGGCCAGGATCAGAACCTTGGACACGTTCGTTTACAAAAAATCCTCAGGATTTTTTAATCCTCACAATTCTACAACCAAACATCATTTTTAACATCACATAAAAATAACTACAACACGCATACCAATAAAGTTAACATCACATAAAAAAATTTCAAAACACAAAAAATCCTCACAAAACTCCTTAACCGAACATCCCGGGGCGAAAGCTGGGAAGCATTCACGAGACTGGTGTATGCAAATGGTGCCGATATTCAAAACAGGCAACAATATTGCTTCCAGATACCACTGATTAGAGCCCTGCATATAAGTGGGCCTCCTCTTCCACCATGGAGGCAACTCAGAGATCAAACCAGACACGGCAATCTCAACAATCATCTTGCAAATTCTATACGTACCGAGATTTTGATGACCCCCTAAGAAACGTGATTAAAGGTGTAATGATTGCAGAAAAAACGTATCTGGTACTCCGCAGAACAATCCCAATACCCCCACCAAACTCAATGTGGAGTTGAGGCTGTGAGCTTTTTCGATCTAGGCAACTCACACTAATGATTCATGTGTGAAGACTTTCGAAAACAATTGACGCCGAACGAAATAGAGATTATTCTGTAGGTTATTTCAATAGACAATTTGTAAGGAAAATAGAGAATTCATCCCAAAAACTCTGAGAAAACTCTGAAATTCAATAAAATTATCAATATTCAGCAATGATAAAAAACAACCCACAAGCCGAGTTAAAATAGCTAAATCCGACCTTAATAGGATTTTACCAAAAATAGCAAAACTCTAAAAGTCTTACCAAAATGAAATACAGAATAAAATAAATAGACTGCCAAAAATCTGGCCCAAATCGGGTTCAGAATTAATTCATAATTGATAAATGGAAAAATATCATACATAGCAAAAATTAACTAAAAATAGAGATTCGAAAGGGAAAATAGAGGATTTAGGGCTCGAAACGAGGTGCACCGAGCGTAACTCGATGGTCATGATGTGCGCGCCGAAAATAGCTTTCCGAATTGGGGTCATGGACGCGAGTCGAACACTTGTAGCCAAAATTATAGGCAAAAAATCGACATGTACACGGAAACTACTCCAATTAGACTAGATCACAATTTCTTTTCATCCTTGCGCTGATCTGCCCGCTCCAGGTAATTCAACCCCTTCAATGTGCAATCTGACAGCTCAACGTCGTCTGACTTAGATCCCCTGCATCAACAATGATATGTGGTTAGCTGAGCTTAGCCATCGTAATATGTGGGACTGAAATAGCTAGCTTCTCGAAGGGGCCATGTAAATCAATTTCAACGTGTGTTCGATTTCGCATCTTGGCATCTTCTACCAAAGAGAATGAGTCATCTCCACGGACATTAATTAGACTCTCTTTTATGCACAAATGAATCCAAGTTTCAGGTAGGTTTTAGTTGAGATACATGCGTTGATTTAGGTATTGCTTGATTCTTTCAATCTAATCTGGGATTGACCCACTTGACGTAATTAGTACATCTATTAGGAACCAAAATGTTTTCAATTCCCTAGCCACACATTTTTACATCTTTGCAAATTTAAAAATCGAGGTCTCAAATATGCTTTGATTTAGATAAATATACACGATTGTTGACTTAGCTGGTAATATCTAAGTCTACCCATTATTAGGATCCAATATAAAAGGAGCTGTTAAACCCATTTAATTAACTTGGATTCTTATTCATTAGCAGTAAAATTAATGCTAAAATTTTCATAAAAAAGGAAGAAAAAAAACAACTTCCCTTCGTTTATTAATAATCAGGCGTACGATTAGAGGAAATGTCAGTTGCCTGGCTTTATACGTACAAAGGCATGTGACTGATGGTCTAGGAGAGCGTGGCATGGCACTACCTCAGGCTCCTCAGCAGCACTTGATTTTTTTTTTTTCAGGCCAGCAGCACTTGATTAACATAACCAAAGATGAGACATTGTTTTTGGGGGGCATTCTTGCTTGTAAGTCTGCATAGAAATAGTGACGGGAAGCACGGCGAGTCGGGCCTCTTTACACGCCGAAAAAGGGGCTGCCACTTCTCGGCAACCTTCTCATGATCAGTGTTCCTTGCCCAGCCTAATTGTATAAAAAAATACTGAATTTTGAGAGAGAGAGCTTGGTTTTTTCGTCGTTTTCCGAGTTGTTTGGCATTTCTTGCTCTAAAACCACGCCTATGCCGTACTGGTTTCCTTCTTTCTAGCCCACTTCCTTCCTCTTCGCCTGCAAAAATATCCAAAGTGACAGAATAGGACGTTATCTTGCGCGAATATGGGAAGGAGAAAACATAATAAATTCACCAAAATTAAGGAATACAAATGGATAACGCTTTGACCGGGAAAAACAATTGATCTACAAATTAATTAGTTGTTGATAATTTGTTCCGGCTGAATATATAACAGCATTTAAGCTCACCTGGTTAGACATATTTCATTCTTTTAAGCCGATTCAAGAGATATAGCCTACTCGAATTACTAGGACCACATGAATTGATAAGTTTATGCTCAAAACTCGATCCCTGCTCTCTCTTCCATTATTACGTAAACGGTCACTACTCACTACCTTAGGGAATCAAGAAGTTAATAGCGTGCTACTTGCAACAAAGCACTATAAAATCAGTGCCACATGCCGAGTAATCAGAGAGACCGAATTCATAATTGGACCTGCCATGTTAACGGTAAACTGTTTCAATTATTTAAGAAAACGCAGGAGTAAATTAGAAGATTTTGTAGCCAGGGTTCTGATCATTGCTGATCTGCATATGGCAAATCATATGGGGGTTAGACAAATTAATGATAAGCTATCTAGTCAAACTAGGCTTGTTGAGCTTGAATACTGCTATAATTCGAATATTAATAATGTCAGTAACATGCTTAATTACTTTAATTAACTCGATCGAGTATATATAGCAGGATGTCCATCGTGTTCTGCACAGAATCCTCATTTTTTTTTTGAGGTGGCATTCATGAAAGGACAGGTTCATAATGCAAATGAGAAGGCAATTCAATCTTGGTATTTGTCACATGGCCCAGATTTGTCTTTACTCTTTCCACTGCTTCTGCTGCGTGCTTAAGAATCTCCAGCAGTTCAGTAGTTTGTTGAGCAGTACTACTATTGTGGACAACTAAGACTCTCAGAGAAAACGAACAATTAATAGTAACAGGATGCACATGAGGCTGACTGTAAAACGGCAAGTCAAAGAGTTTCTTCCTACTAATTCCATCACCTCTAGTACTCAATCAAAGAGAATCATAATTGTACTGTCGATGTGCTTAATTATATCTTTAACTTGAGCATTGACCAACCTTAATTGTAACCCATGTGGGCATGTTCCTCTTCAACATGCAGCTAGCTTATAGTTTTGATCTCGAGTTCTTACCCCAACATGTGGCACAGATTGTCCTCCGCCTGGCGTTTGATTTGCATTCATACATCCTATAATCTTATCAATATGGCTGTTCAAACTTGGAATTTTACCCAAATTTCTGAAGGAACCCAATGAAAAAGATGCCACGGAAAATATGTATACCATTGAGACGAAATTCGTCGCTCGGGACATGCTAATTAAAAGCGTGCGATTATAATGTAGTCTTACAATAGCCACCTTTGGAAACATATAGTCCCTACATGTAATATGCAATAAAAACAGCTCCTTTCCAAGGAAGTGGTGCACTGGTGGTGACCCTCATCCACATTCTTCCTGCGAGATGCAAATACCAATGGGGTCTGTCTCTCGCCTGTCTGCTTACCCTCAGAACCGCTCGCACATCGTTGTCCAGTTGATGAAACCACCAGTGGTGGTAAGGAGCTAACAGTTTCTCCCGGCTTAATGGGATAATATTACCCAGATTTCGGTTCTCAGTCGTGTTGCATCTTGAACACACTTTGAAATTCTTTGGATTTATGTGGCCAAGAGAAGCTCGCTCTTCAATTCGGGGTATTTAGGATATTAAAGGTCCACTACCTTCAGAAGTGTATAATTATTTTTCTGTGGTCAAAACAGGAGGGGCCTTACCAAAGGTGGACCCTTGCTTGAATGCCAGAGAAATTGGAGGACCCATTGCCTTAAGGCCTTCCCATTACTTTAAGGTAAGCTGTATATATTCACAGTGGGGCAACTTTGACGTGGAAGATAAGGCCATTTTTGGAGGTAACGCTTACCATATCAACTTGAGTACTATTTGCTTTTCCTCAGGACCCATTGCCAATACTTTACCAAGCAGATCGAAAGACCTAAGTACCACATTGGGTGCACAATTAAGCATTTTATTATTGCAGCATTTTATATAGAAGTATGGGTAGGGAATATTTTCAATTCTTATGGGTATAGTTGGCATGAATTTGAGAGACGTTAATTTCTAACCTGTTGGTGTCAAGCTAATTGTCAAGATTTGGATGGTCTTCCATGACAAGCTGATGGGAATAAGGGCTATGGCCTGGGAGGTGGGGATAGGCTGAGACGAGCACGGGGGACCCCTCGAATGCCTGGAGGAATCAAAGACAGACATTCGAGGGGTCCCCCGTGCTCGTCACGTGCTTCCAGTTCAGAACTGGTGCCCGATTGGACCTATCAAGTTCCTAGCTAGCCCCTTAGGCCACAGCCTAATAATTAAGACTTGCATTTATGGCAACAAACTCGACTCATGGACTTCAGCTAGGTATTAAAATGGGCTGATATTGTGAAATTTATCTTGTAACGGTTGATCAGCTACCTAGATTGTTCGAAATATCTAAGAAATATCAGCCCCTTAGGAGATGTATGTGGTTACAAGTTGTATATATATTCTGGAGACTACTGATATGCTCAATAGTTGGGTAGTGCAAATGATTTGTCCCTTCAGAAGATAAGAACCATCGAGTTTGTGGTAATCTTTTTGACTTGAAGATACCCTTTTACGTGAGTGGATCTCTCACGGAAAGGTGTTGCACGATTAAGAAGCAACGAGATCAGTAGTCAGTACTACTGTCTCCACCCACGAGAGATGAATAAACCTAGAAGAGGACAGCTTCAATCTGCATACAAATAATATGAAACCGTTAAATGGGGTTTTCTTTTCCTAAAACTTGCTAGGGTTTCCTAGCCAGGTTGAAAGTCGGTAGAATTTCCGTCACCAGAGCAGAAAGAAGAAAGCAAAGGAATACACTCTGCTTGCCTTTTACACGTGCAAACCTAGTTCGTTCACATTCTTTATGCTTTCCGTGCGCTTGACTTTGACTCCTTTGATGCCAATCCGGAGCTCTAAAGTGCCAATTTGCTGATTTTGTGTCGATAAAAATCATAACTTTTTGGTTAGTGACTGTCTACCTAAATTTCCCAACCTGACACATAAGATGAAATTACACGGACTTGTCTCTGTCAGTTTGGTTGTCATAATATGATTGAAGATGAAACAAGGGCTTGTTCGTTTCACATGTATTTGTAAAATTCACATTCAACTTACTACTTTATTGTATCCAACATGTTAAAATTTAAGATACAGTTAATTATTTTCTATTTTTACCCTGACCAATTTTATGTAAAATTACCAATATACTCTCCAGTATTGTTTTGACCACATAAATATAGACGGGTAAAATCAGAATTTTAAAAACACATGGCCTCACACGTTCAGTGCATTAACCACTCGAACATTTGAATAGACGAAATACCCAAAATGCTTTATCCAATGCTAAGTTGGTTGAGGACGATATGATCATTTCATCCGACTAGTAAAGACACTGCGATACTCTGTAGCTTGTCAGTAGGCGTCAATCACACTTTCTTCTTTTTCTTTTTCTTCTCATTTTACCGTTTTAATACTTTTAAATATTTATATTGTAATAAAAATAAAAAAATCAAAATCAAAATTATAATAAATAATATTATTTTACATTTTATCTTTTTCATTCATCCCAATAAAAATAATTTACAAAAGAGATTTTGTTAAATTATATCCCTACTAATAATAAGTATCAACATTTGCATCACAATAAAAAATAGAATATAGAAAATAAAAGGGATTTTTCAGAAATATAATAAATATTATAAGTAAATATCAACATTTGTATCACAATAAAAAATAGAAAATAGAAAATAAAATGGATTTCCGGAATTATAATAAATATTATATATAAATATCAACATTTGTATCACAATAAAAAATTAAAAATAATAAAATCTATTTTAAAAATTATAATAAATATCAACATTTGTATCACAATAAAAAATAGAAATTAAAAACATCAATATAAATATTATTTTTGGAATAAAAAATAGAACATAAAAAGGAATTTTCGAAGTTATAATAAATATCAATATAAAAATTGTTCTATATTTTCTCTTATACACAAATCCCAATAAAGGTAATCTACAAATACAACCTTAAAAAAACATCAGTTCTTTTCTCACTTATTAATAAAAGTTAACAATTTCTACACAAACACCAACGTAACTCAAACATTACCTAAAAATTTTCAAAACTCTTTAAATCCTAAAAATTTCTTCAAAACGAACATGCCCTTAGACTCATAATTAAAACAATTTGAAAACTTCATTTCTCCTGCTTGGGAGAGTAAGTAGATGAAAAAAAAAAAGATTAGCTCATTGTTTCCACATGGCTAGGGAATTGGATTCCACCAACTTTGATTCCTTTGCTTTGGACCCCATCTTGCAGTACAGATTTTATAAACCGCGTGGCTGCATGTTTTCTCTTTGTCCTCTTCTTTCTGTGGTTTTGTAATTTAAAGCTAGATAAGAGCTACAGGCCCAAAGAATTGAAGTGTTTCCTTCCAACTCAATCCGCCCCCTATCTTGTTGTCTTCCCACTACCATTTGCCTCCTCCATTGCACGAGTGGGTGGGAGAGTTTGTGGCAGACAGCAACAAACATGCTCGGAGCGACCTTGAAATTTTGGGTATGTGAAGGAGATTCCAGGCACTTTCATTAGAAAAAGATGCATAGTTTACGTGCTCTGAATGGGCGATTAGATCTAAAGAAAAACGTGTTGGGACTAAAGAGAGAAACATAACTAATATAGAGTACATCTTCTCATTTAACAAATTTTTCAGGCCAAAAAGAAAAGAAATTGGGTTAGCTGACACAAGGCTAATATGTAAAGTTGAGCTGTCTTTTTTCTTCCCAAAACTGGATAAAAAAAAAGTTTAAAATATAACGGTGAGGCAGCAGAAGAGATACGGACAATTCAAAGCTCTAGGTCAAGGATGACGTATTGGGCCTGAACCGTACTTAGCATGTTGGGCTTCCAACACTAGGTTTGGGCACCCCCAGCCTCAAATTTTGAAGAAATCTTGAAGGTTGAATTTGTTTTGTAGCCCAGAGGAATCTAGATTGAGTGCAGGTCAAACCCGTTACTGGAGAGAGTAGCCAGCCCAGCTCTCTTTCACTCAGTTATTGGACCTTATGGAGAAGACAGACCATCTCACTAAGCCCGAGAGGCCTTTCTTAAAAAAAAAGCCTAGAAGGATCAGCTATAGATATCCCAATTCATGTCAGTCGGGTTTGCTTTATGGACCGGAATACCTGGTTCAGGCCCACTTCTTATGATGGACAGGACGGAAGTTCATTTGTTCGCTGAATGGGGTAGTGCCCGTACTGGTTTGCCGGTTTCCTCCCTATCGCTTCATTTTTGACAAAAACCTACCCTGTAAGCAGTTGAAGACAAAAATAAAAACAAAAAAGGAAGAAACAAAATAAGATCAAATTGTCCCTTTGGAAAAGAAAAAAAAAGAAGATAAAGAGAGATTCAGCTACAGCCCGTTAGGCAGTCCAAAGCACAGACCATCACGCATGCAATTCAGATCTGGACGGCAAAAGTCGGTGGTCATGATTCATAAGCTTGAGGCTGTCAATGTGCCACCTTTTTCTATGGTTTTAACGTCTTTGAAGAACCCAAAAACTCAAATGGTCGGTTCTATGAAGGCTGCTGGTAATTTCCCGTAGCAAGTATTTCTCCTTATGGGCCACCATTGTCAACCACAATCATATTTAATGAAAGCATAGTGTTACGGCTATATAAAGAAATTAAAAGACCCACTACAAATTTCTCTTCCTAGCTAGCCTCTACGTTTTGAACAATTTAAATCTAAATAAGCGAGAGAAATAATTTTATGGATATATGATAAAAAATCTTTTTGTTTATGGATATATGATTTTATATCCATATGTAATTTGGAGATAAAAAAATTTTACGAACAGCGGACGCTTGCACCCTTTTACTGCCACTATCACTAACTCACCTACTCTTTGAGTGGTTCATACTTCATCCAATTCTCCTTTGCCACCATTCCTAAACTTCAATTGCAAGTCAAGCATGTCTGCCAGGGAAAATAAGCAAATCGAGAGCTTGTCCTTGTCTCTCTCTCTCTCTATGATTACAAGCGAAGAAACAAAATTTTCTCAAGCCAAAGGAGCAGATGGTCGGTGGGAGGTCACGACAATGCACAGTTCATTCTCTCTCTCAATTAGTGAGAAAAAACCAAGGCTGTGCCCCAAACTCACGCTACAAATACCCCCCCCCCCACCCTACTCCTCACTCGAGACTTGTGAGCTTTTGATCGAGTCAATCAAACCCCACGCTTTCACAAAAGCCCAAATAACACAGCCTTTTGGTCTCTAGAACTAGAAGAGAGTAAATGGAGGGGAAGGATGAAGATGTGAGGTTGGGAGCAAATAGGTACACAGAGAGGCAACCTATAGGGACAGCTGCTCAGAGCCAGGACAGCAAGGATTACAAGGAGCCACCTCCGGCAGCGCTGTTTGATGCTGAGGAGCTATCATCATGGTCCTTTTACAGGGCGGGCATAGCCGAGTTTGTGGCCACATTCTTGTTCCTTTACATTACTCTGTCAACGGCGATGGGTGTGGTTAGATCTCAAAACAAGTGTTCTACAGTTGGTATTCAAGGCATTGCTTGGGCTTTCGGCGGGATGATCTTTGCTCTTGTCTATTGCACCGCTGGGATTTCAGGTAAAAAATACATAAAACCAGCGGTCCAATTCCAGTATATTTGTTGGTATGCTTTGCAAGTATAAGATTTCGACAGGACTAATTCTCTGTGTTGGGCTGGTGGTGCAGGTGGTCATATTAACCCTGCTGTGACTTTTGGGCTGTTTTTGGCAAGGAAGCTCTCGCTGACGAGGGCGGTGTTCTACATAATCATGCAGTGTTTGGGAGCCATCTGCGGTGCCGGTGTGGTGAAGAGCTTCCAGAAAAGGCAGTACGAGATGCTTGGTGGTGGTGCCAATACCATCCAAAAGGGCTATAGCACGGGTGGAGGTCTTGGAGCCGAGATTGTTGGCACCTTCGTGCTCGTCTACACTGTTTTCTCCGCCACCGATGCCAAGCGAAATGCCAGAGATTCCCACGTTCCTGTAAGCAAATTCTTTATGCAATGCGCATTTTTCTGTGTACTTGTCAGTTGAGAGTTTCATGACTTGATACACAAACTCCATGTCCAGATCTTGGCGCCCCTCCCCATTGGGTTTGCAGTGTTTCTGGTTCACTTGGCCACCATCCCTATCACAGGGACAGGAATCAACCCGGCTAGGAGTCTTGGGGCAGCTCTTATCTACAACAAGGATCAAGCTTGGGACGACCATGTAAGCTTTCGCATTGGATTGCATCTTGCTTCTTAGTAATATAACAATATCTGTTCACAATGGAATTTTTCACATATTCAAAAACGAAAATCTACGGTCGAGAGAAGCAGGAATCTGTATCAGTTCTGACAAGAAGGAATCTGTTTCCTTAGGAATAAAGCTTTCTCACAAAAGAAAGTCTAATGGGGAACAGATTTGTTCCAGAATTTCACTGATAGTCTATTGTTGACACTTTCTGTTGCAGTGGATATTCTGGGTAGGACCATTCATTGGTGCAGCACTTGCTGCATTGTATCATCAGATAGTGATCAGGGCCGTCCCATTCAAGTCCAAATGATGCATCATTGAAGCAATTACCTATATAAACTGGTTTGTTCGTATCTAAGTTATCCGACGCATGGGCTGTTTCTTTTCCCAGGGCTTTTGCTTGTATTTTCTTCTTCATCTATGTAAAGGGCAAGCAAAGTAAATGATCAGGCGTACGTTCTGGTGGCTCCTTCTCACTCAACTTCGTTTCTGTGGTGGGTTTGCTTGTGCTATATAAGTATTCAGTAATGGCAGATGTATAATGTACGGATTCAAACGCAAAATATTTTATCATTTTGGAGCTCTTCCTCTTCCCCCCATGTCATTGAACCAACACAAGATGCTTAATTTGGGATGGGATAAAACGGTTTGCTAAGCAGCCATCATCAAATGGAAAGGAACAATATCTCAGATACTGTAATACTTCGTGTGTTTGTGTGTTATGTGTACTGGATTGTTCTATTGAAAAGAATTATGTAGAAATGAAGTCAATCTAATAAGAGCTTTCATGTGTATGCAATAAATGAGCATGCTTTATAACATGAACTTGTACCAATCAAGGTCTGGGTTTGTAAGGTGCAGCTACGAAGATCATATGGTGTAACCCTGGCCCCGGGTTTAAACGTTCAACTTAACCAGGAAAAATATGGCATACAGCTTCAGAGCTAGATCAATCGAACTATATTTCTTGAAACCTATGCCAAATTTAGAGAGACAGAGAGAGAGAACAATACAATATGAAATGGTAGCCATAAAAGTTGCAGATGTGAGGATGAAACATTCATGAATTATCCCAGGAAGTTCGCGGTACGAAAAGAAGCTATGCATTTCAAACTTCAAAGAACTCTCACTTACCAAACATAAATGACGAATCTGAAACCGAAATAAATTGAAGAAAAAAAAGGCTCATCAACTTCATCAGGGTTTGGCTGAAACAAAATAACATTTATCGCAAATCAAAGCACAAATGGCAGAAATTTCAGAACTCCGGATACTCGAGTCAATACATAGCATTTCACACTCTCGCAATGGCAAGAGAGAAGAGGGGGTTGTGGTTGAGCTTACAGATATCTTAAAAAATGCCGACCGAATCCTCAGTGAATTGTTTTAGATTGTTGCAGATATACATAATCCCCAGTGCATTGTCGCAGAATCCTTATCAGCATTTTCAGAAACACTAACAATGCACTAGGGATGATGGAAACCTGCAATAATCTAAACCCACAAAACATCATAAATATTTCAAACCCCTAATCGTCAATCAATTTGTAGTTTCAGTAAATTCCTCGATTACTTGCTTTAATTTTTTTTTTTTAAAAATACAATCGTTTGATTTAAAAATGGGACCCGATCAAAGCAAAAACAAGTACCCGAGACGAGATTAATCACACATCAGTTCACAAAACCGAAACAAAAGCAGAGACCTCAGAAATCGACTGGAGATTGAAGCTGACGGCAGCAACAGAGAGAGCTGCAACAAACCAGCGGAAAGGCAAGATGCCGGAGAAAGAGAAATGACGATAAGCGCCAGTAGAGATATGCTTTGGGCCTAGACCAGTGTCACTTAAAAAGAATCTTATTGCGGCGGTCTCGCTATTGCTTTATTGGAGCGATTTGTTTTCAATTTACCTGCACCCGCCGAAATATAAAACTTAGCGTAACGATGCTCGACAGTGAGACTCACACTCTTGCTCTTGGAACTTGGAAGTAACGAACAGTCTGACTCAATTTTTTTATTATTATTTTAATAAAAGGGTGGAAAGCCCAGTCCATCCTCTTTCTATGTGACCCTAAGAATTTTCATCCGTTATAACATATTTTGAATTGAGACAGAACTCCTTTTCTTATAAAAGGATCGTCACCAGCCCCACCAACTTAATATTGAAAGTGAGTGATTTGGATCTATTTTCTTTGCTCTCGAGGTGCCTTCCTGACACATTGTTGGATCTCTTGTTCCTCGTTTGCCAATTATATTGTAGTTTCTGCAAAATTAATGACCAATTAAAACGAAGCAGGATTTGAGTATTGTATTAAAACAGGAACCAGACGGAACCAGACTCTCCGTGTAAGTGGAAACGGTAGTTGTGGACGCAGGAGTCCCATGAATTGGAAGTTTCTTGATTTCATTGGCGTTGGGGTCATGAAGTAACAACTCGTCCTCATGATTCTGCCATATGACCCACTCCATTATTCCAACACCCCAGCGGGATCCCAAGGTATTCAAAGGTCCAAGTCTCAGTACGTTACTCCAACATTCGTCAACACCCTGATCCTTCAGCACCCATAATTCAATGAAATTGGCCGCAACTGGTGCACGTCAAAGGTCGAAGTAGATTATAGCCAGGGAGTCATTGCATGGGAACAGATTCCCTCCGAAGGAGGGAAGTCCGAAGATGTCAAAAGGGACGGTCAAAAATTAAAAATTGCAATTTAAGGGTCTTAATTCATCCACCTCATTTAATGAGAAAGATGGCTTGGCAACTTGGCTTGCGGCTCAATCTCTCCAAAATTCCTTTTCCGCGTGAACTCGCTCTCTCTCGCTCCTCTCCTCGCCGGACCTTGCCGGAATTCCTTATTCCCTAATTTCTTTTCTCACAGAAGCCCGAAACACCATGGTTTGTTTCTACTGTTTCTTCTTGAAATATTGTTCGAATTCTTGGAGTCTAATGGGCGTTCTAAGTTGGGTTTGAGCATGTATGATGTATTGGTAAGCGTCTGCATAGGTTTGAGGTCTATTAGAGGGGTGAAGAGGGCATGTAGTTTTATGATTAGTAATGGGTTTGAATGGGATTTGTATATGAGGAATACGGTGCTGCTTATACATGTGAAGTGCAGGATGATGATGGATGCGGGTAAGTTGTTTAACGAAATGCCAGAGAGGAACTTAGTTTCTTGGAATACGATAATTGGTGGGCTAGTGGACTCTAGAGATTATCTCGAGGCATTCTGGCTTTTTTTTTTCTTATGTGGGAGGAGCTTTCAGATGGTGGGTCAAGAACATTTGCCTTGATGATCCGGGCATCTGCTTGCTCGAGTCACATGTTTGCAGGGAGACAGTTCCTCTCGTGTGCTTTGAAGATGGGTGTTGGTGAGGATATTTCTGTGTCTTGTGCTCTGATTAACATGTACAGTAAGTGTGGGAGTATAGAAGATGCTCAATGTGTTTTCGATGAGATGCCACAGAAGACAACTGATGCACCTTGCCCAAGTGACGGTGACTGGATTAGAAAGTACCATTACCGTTTATGAAAAATTCCGGCGTGATTCCGACAATCCGGCGAAGAGAGGCGCGCGAGAGAGAGAGACTTGATGAAGAGGGGAACTTGAGTTTTGAAAAAATTCTTTGGAAAACAATTTAGCTCTTTTACTAGATTAAATATTTCAAATGGATTACTAATTTTTGTTTTTGTAACTTCTTTTAAAACTTTTAATTCTAAAAATAAATCCAAACCATCAATGTGAGAGCGCATGTCATGTTTAAGAAAATTTTCAATATTGAGACATTTTTTTCTCTAAAGCGCAATCATCAAAAGATCTTAATTTTTCAAAACTAAACAAAAAATAAAATATGTCACAATATTTTGAAAATAATTCAAATCTATCATGCATGGAAGATATTGGTTGATCTACAATATAATAAAAATAATCACTTTTGAAAGATTCCTCTGCTGACTTCATAAGTCCCTTTAACTTATCCATTGCAAATCTATAAGCATATTTTCAAGTTGTACACTCTTACTAACTGAATTTACAGCAAACGATATCTCATACCAGATATTCATTCCCAATAGAAATTCAAAATTTTTCATCTCATTATAGATCAAACTCAGCTATCATCTCTATCAGGCCTAAAATGTTCCCATTATTATCTTCATATAATTTTTTCTTATTACCCCGAATTGCAAGATTGTTTCTAACTAACGTCTTCACCACAACAATGATTTTAACAAGAATTTTTTTTCCAATGTTCTTTTTCCTTGTTAATTCGATCATTGACACTTTGATCAATTGTCACATTTTTTGACAATCTCTTTTCTACGTCAAACCATCTAGTCATATTGATAATATGCTCATTAGTTATTTTGTGAGACTTTAGTTCTTTAACGAGATTTTTCCAATCTCTACATCCTTCGTTAACTAATTGACTTTGTATTATATTTTTGCTAAACAATTTACAACAAAAATAAAATATTCTATATGTATCTATTGAATACACTAATCATCTCCTATCTTGCTTTTCCTCATTCGTTAGTCTACAAATATAATATTCTTTTGAAAAATGTCTATTATTTTCATCTTTTGGGAACTCAATATCAACAATTCTAATTGGACAGTTCTCTACTAAGATATCTGGTAAGTTCGTATCAATTTCCTTCCAATGTTAAGGATCAGAACAAGTGATACTTAAGATAGATTGATCATCAAAACTTCGACTATCTATGTGTGTCTCATTAACAATTTGTTCCAAATTTTTATTTTGTTGTGTTACATCTATCTTATCTTCTAAGTTATCTGCTTGAGTCACATCAACATTATAAAATTCTTCTAAGTTCCCCATAATACTTGGTTCTTCACCTATTACCTCTATATTAGATTTGAATTCCCTTTTATCAATAATAAATTTTAATTTTACTATAATATAGACCTTCATAAATTAAATTTTTTAATATTACTATAATATATGCTTTATAATAGGAAGTCTTCATAATTTGAGGCCTTAGGTGATCGACTCTGCTTACCTATTTGAGCCGCCTGCCTCTTGCCTAAGAACACTATAGAACAAAGTAGGCAAATTGGGCTGCTCTTTTGTAATTAGGTTGCGCGCCGGTTGAGGCCATAAGCCTGAGCAGCCCAATGGTCAACACAAACCAAAACCATAGGGTGGGGAGATTGAAGATTCCAGTGTAGGCCATCGTGTAAAAATGATTTTAATTGAAGTTAGTTAAAAATTAAAGAAATAGAAGATTTGATTTATTTTTTAATGAATAAATAAAGAGAAAATTTAATAGAAAAATAAATTAGGTTAAAAGATAAGGTGAGAGAATATTTGTTGTAGTTTTTTTTAATGAAAAGATATGAAAGTTGGTGTGAAAAGATTTTCAAATTAATTATGTTTAAAATTTGAAATTTTAATATTTTAATATTTGAAAAATTTTCTATTCAAAGTTTTTCTTAACCAAACACAGTCAATATTTTCAAATACGAGGATATCGCATGAGATCTAGATAACATAAACCAACATGATTTATCCTGCTGAGAAGCCCAAAAAAATGGAAAAGCTTTTCCGACTTGAATGCATCCCAGCCGTCCACATCTTTTAATTATTCTATCATAGGCACTAGAAGGACCAAAAGATAACAAAGGATTACCGAGAAAAAAGGATTCTTTTTTTAATAAATAAAAAGCCGCTGAAGTATAGGCGGTCAGTTGAACATTACAAAAGGGCAAACTCGCAACATTAGAGCCAGAGGTTTCAGTCCTGAACTCTTTAAATAGAACGCGGTGGGCAGATCAAAATATTTGAAACCGATCAGCAGATCTAGAGTAGCAGCGTCCATTCACAAGGCCCGCAGTTTCCAGAGCCATGTCAATTCGTAGAAACTATTTCCCAGAAGATGTGGTCACAGATATTGTATCGAGGCTACCGATCAATTCTCTTGTGCGGTTCAAATGCGTTTGCCAATCCTGGAGTTTCTTACTGGAAAATCCTGGTTTTTTGATCACCCACCTGAATCACTCAGCCAACCAGAGCTCTCACCTACTTCTTGTCAATGAAAAAAGAAGCCCAACCACTTGTTCTTTCTCCTGGACATCGAACGAACTACTAGATGTTGCCTTCAAGAAAGTCGTAGAGAATGCATACATCGTCGGCTCATGTAAAGGCTTAATCTGTATATCCAACGAAGACTCCACGGTGATTGTCATCTGGAATCCTGCCACAAGAGATTTCAAGGTTCTCCCAACGCCGCGCCTATTCCCAAAGTATCCGTTTGAACCGTGGCTCTATCAAAGTTTTGGTTTCCATCTTATGGATTACAAGGTGGTGAGGATCGTCTCGAGTTGCAAAAAAGAAATTGATGGAAGTCCAGTTCCTTCAAAAGTTGAGGTTTACTCTGCGAGTGCAGGTTGCTGGAAAACGATCAATGCCACTTTGCCTTACTATTATATAGAACAGAAGTGTTCTGTGATCGTAAAAGGAGTGCCCTATTGGCTGGCGCAAGAACCAATATTTGGTCTTGATCATGAGGCGCATCTTAATGATTTTGTCCTATCTTTTGACATGGGCAAGGAGGTGTTTCGGCTGATGGATTTGCCAAAAGCTAAAGGTTGGGACGACCTGTACATGGACAAGGGGACTAAGAAACTGGGGATATACAATGAATCTCTTGCTATGATGTACTTTTATTTTCCTTACATGATGGAAGGAATTCCCCAACTCATTGAGTTCTGGGCGATGGAGGATCATGGTCCTGCTGACCAGTGTTGGAGTAAAGTACTGAGAACTGAACCCCTAATTGACCGCCTACATACTGGGATACCGCTGGGGTGTTGGAAGAATCAGGTGGTCATGATAAGGCGGCGTTGTGAGGACGAGCCGCCTTATGAGGACGAGTTGTTACTTTATGACCCCAACACCAAAGGTATGAAGAAACTTGCATCTTATAATGGGATGGCTCCTATCTCCTGTTGGACTTACGTGGAGAGCCTACTGCCTGTGAATCAATGAATTGATCTATATATCTGGTTCCAGACCCTTTTAATTTATTAGTTATTATATATGTTCAGTTGAATTAAGATCTTGTCGTTGATGCATGGCTGTTTAGCATACTGTACTTATTACGTCTATCGATCTGCATGCATAGCCCCTTCGAGTTTTTTTCGTTTTTCTTTTCTCAGTAGAACTAAACAAATTGGCCCCGAGTTGATTAATTTTCAAGCTTCTCTTAGATACCACTTATTACGAACCAGTTTTTTTTGTCAATAGAGCACATCGTATATAATGATTCCCTTGCTAGCTTTAATGTACATCCAATGCCCTCCCGAACCAGGACTAGTTATGGCCGATTTCATTGAAATTTTGGTGATGATCATCGAACGATCTGGGTGTTGAAGAGTGTTGGAGTATGTAGTGAGAAATATCGAACCCTTTAATGAAAGCATGGGGTGGCCATATATATATATATATATATATATGACCCGGTCAACACCAAGGAAATAAAGAAATATTCAACTGATCATCATCATGGGACTCCAGATTTCTGGGATCGATGTTAGTTACGACCTTTTCCACTTACATGGAGAGTCTGCAGGTTCCTGCGAACCAATTATGAAACGAAGATTTTCAGACCCTTTTATATATATCTTTGAGCCGGATTTATCCTGACGTTGTTGTTGCCTGGTCTGATCTGTTTTGAAGTATCGTTTCTCTACGAGTGAAATTAGATACCACTGTTTTTTTTAAAATTTTCAGAAATAAAAGAATAATTGATACCGATCGAGTTGATTTAGTTGCCGAACTTATTTTGCGGTGGGATTACAAAACGATCCACATATTTAATTCATTGATTTAGATATGCTAATTAATTAAAATTAACTAATAGTATTTTTGATTTTAAAAGTTTAAAGGAAAAGGGTCGATGAAATTTTGTGTTTGAATTTAAAAGTTGGGGAGATAGAGACTTATTCGCCTATTAAAAAGTAAGAAAAACTGAAAAACTTAATTCTAGCATCTCTTCAAACCCTTATTTGCTACAGAATTCTGAAAATCCTAACTAGCTTTCACTCTACATACCACATGCATTTAAAGCCCTACCACTAGTTTTTTCAAGACTACTTATATGGCCACGGAAATTGAGATTTAACCTAATTATATTTTTACTTTTGATGTAATGCTTACTGAGTGTTCGACTCGTTTTTATTTTTATTTTTATAGTTTTACATTTTTAGATTAGAGGGAGACAAGGGTGAGAAATTTATCCGGTAGAAATCGGAATTTCCAGTTTCCGTCCGGATTTCGGCCTATTCCGATTCGGGAACCCATTGTTTCCTTAGTCTTATTTTATCCACCATTCTTTGAACACTTTTGTTAAGTTATTTTCTCGTCTGGCGACGAGAAAAAATTGTTCTCGAATTTTGCGCACTAAATGTCATCGGACTTGGAGTGTGTTTGTGTTGTAAAATTTTTGGTATTGGGTTTAGTGAAAAAGTAAAGAGAGAGATAATATTTTATATTTTTTGATGGGAGAGAGAGAGAGATTATATTAGAGTATTTTATTAGGAGAGAGATAAAATTTTGGATAAAATTTTGGTTGCAAACGCAGCCTTGATCATCTAACACTAGAAAACTTTAGCAATGGTTTCTGATAGCAGCCAAATGTAAACAAATCGCAGTAGGCTATGATATGTGTCAGCTTTTTTTTTTTTTAGTATTTGGTATAGGTCAATATTTTTAAAACACTACTAATTTATTTTAATAATCATAATTTATTGGATGTAAAAATTTAAATAATAAGAATAATAAAATAAAGTATATTTTATCATTGATTAATAACGTTTTACAACATAAAAATCTCTACAAATAATCTAAAAAGTAACAATTTTCTAATATTTTCCTATACTCGTGACGAAGGCCTTCGATGTAGCACTTTTTCCTCGAACATTTAAGTGACGCCTAGAGTTAAGCTCTCCTCAATCGACAACTTCACATTTCACCATTTCACTGAATCTTCTGTCTTGGACTTCACCATCATTGACATCGAATAAATCAAGATTTATCAATGCATATATGATAACAGGAGATGCAACAATTTTTCTAATTCTAGTTAAATCAGGGTTGACCGAACTACACTTACAATTCGAACAAAGTCAAAGGATTTTATAGCTAGCTTCTTACATTTTATAGACAGCATAACACATTCCTAAATGCATGTTGATCTCATCTTAGGACACATGTATTACGCATTCCTAAAGCAACCTATATAATTCCTTCCAAAAAACATAGGAGCAAGGATTACACATTTATAAAATAACACTAAAGAGTGAGAAACAACGTGTTAAGCTGATGCGTGTGTAGGAAGAAGACCCAACGTATTAAGCAGCCACAGATGTCAGATAAAATGTTAAAGAAAGATAGAAATAATAACAAAAAAACAGAGTTTAACTAAAGAAACAACAAAAGCATGTGTAAGGACACATAATGACAAACTGAACATCAAATTCACCTGCCAATGAGCTATGGCTCAGTTGGCACGTCCTTCTATTAGGAGGGTCTCGAATTGGGGTTCGTTTCCCGTCTCTTTCCCCGGCAGGCTTAGGCTTGTATTGCCTACAAATTTTTTTTTTTATCAAATTCACCTTCCAAACACCCAGCGCTAAACCGCCTAAGGGTAATGAAGACCAACTTAGGCGCCAAAAGATCTACTTTACTGTCTTTGTAAGCTCACAAAAACTGCTTGAACTTAAGAATCAGATAAATACATGCACAAGAGTACAAATAGTCATGTCAAAAACTTTGATTGCTTATTTAAAAGAGATATTCACATTTAGTCATCCGATATATTTAGGCACTATATATGTCGAGCCAAACAAACTCAAAGAGTTGATTCAGTGCAACAGATACTCAAACCCCCAACTCCAGCACAAAAAGGGCAAAACAAAAAAAACACAGAAACGAAAGAGAATGCAGCAACACAGCAGATCAGCAGCAAAGCGAGCATTCTTGGCCATATATTACAGTAAAGCACCTACCAATAGATTGGGGACGAGAGGAGGTAAACTTTTAGCCAAGCATACAAGTTGAAGGATTCAAATCTAGAAAGGGAGAAAAAAACCCAAAATCTGCTTCACACAGGCCTTGCGCGCGACAGGGGTCCAACGCCCCGCGCATCTCTGTCTGCCTCATCTTGATGTTAGCTGGCAATCCATTTATTCGAAGCTTTTGTACATATGTTGCTACTGACGTGGCAATTAGTTATGCTGTTGTAACTAACTTAGCCATATTGTTAGTTTGTTTTCTTTTTCTCCTCTGTATATATAACAGAGTCTTTGTAACGAGCAATTGCAATGAATTATCCTTTCCAAATCTCTTTCTCTCTCTACTTACAATCGGTTTAACATGGTATCAGAGCATCTTTTTTGATACATGGCTTCCGCATCTCCCAATACATCTCCAATTGCATCTCCAGTTCACTCTGATCTGTCACCACCTCAAATTCCTATCTCTTCTTCAAAAATGACCGAATCCAGTCCTTATTTTCTTCATTCGGGAGACAATCCTGGTACTGTTCTTGTTTCTCAGGTCTTATATGGAGAAAATTATCCTACCTGGTCTAGATCTATGCTTATGGCACTGAACACAAAGAACAAAGTTGGATTTGTTGACGGATCTATTATCAAACCAAGTACATCCGATCCTAACTTTGCTGTTTGGACAAGATGTAATAATATGGTGATTTCTTGGATTCTCAATTCTATTTCAAAAGATATTGCTTCTAGCATAATATACATTGAAACTGCACGAGAGATCTGGCTTGATCTCAAAGAGAGGATGTCTCAAGGTAATGGTCCTCGAGTGTTTCAACTCCAAAAGGCCATCTCTACCATCTCTCAAGATCAACTCTCGGTCAGCAGTTATTTCACTAAATTGAAGGGCTTATGGGATGAACTATACAACTATCGTCCTACACCTTCGTGTTCTTGCTGTTCATGTGGAGCTGTCAAGACTATGCTTGATTTTCAGCATCAGGAGTATGTTATGAGATTTTTGATGGGGCTCAACGACTCTTATTCAAATGTTAGAAGTCAAATCTTACTCAGTGATCCATTACCTCCAATCAATAGAGTTTTCTCTCTTATCATTCACGAGGAAAAGCAGAAAGAGATCACTCATCATCTGTCTCCTGCTGTTGAACCTGGTGCTTTTCTTACTCGAGCAAGTGACAATCGGTCTGGAGGAAAGTACTATACTCAGTATCCTAAGAAGGAACGACCAGTTTGCAGTCACTGTGGCATTTCAGGCCACACCATAGAGAAATGCTACAAAGAGAAATGCTACAAAATCCATGGATTTCCCCCTGGATACAAGAACTTTCGGCCTAGATTTTCTAATTCTCCTTCAGGATCTTCGACTCATCATTCGGCTAATCAAGTTGCTTCTGCAACTGATTCTGTTCCTTCTGCAGCTGCTAATGTGGCCTCTGTTCATTTTACTCCCGATCAATACAACAAAAATCTTGCCTTGATTCAACATGACTTTACAATCTCTCCTCAGTCATCTCCCAGTGAAAATTCCTCTACTACCAACTTGTCTCTTATGACAGGTAATTTCTTTTGTTTTTCATCTGTCCAAAGTCCTTCTACAGCATGGATTATTGACACTGGAGCCACCAATCACATGGTGCACTCCTTGTCTTATCTTACTCATGCTGTTTCTGTAGTTTCACATTCTGTCAAGTTACCAAATAGACAATCTGCTGCAGTTACTCATCTCGGTCATGTCAAAATTTCAGCTGATCTCATTCTTTCTAATGTTCTATGTGTCCCTTCATTTGGTTTTAATTTGCTTTCAGTCAGTCAACTAACTCGAGATCTTGGCTGTCATGTTTCTTTTCTTGCTAATTTCTGCTATATACAGGACCCTTGCAGCAGGAGGATGATTGGATTAGCTGAACAGCGTGATGGTTTATATCATTTGCAATCACACTTTGACAATTGTAATGTTGCTCCATATAAACATTGTTCTAGTTCTTTTTCAACATGTTGTAATGTTTCCTCTAATAATCTTTGGCATTACCGACTTGGTCACATACCTCTTTCAATGCTTAAGGTTTTACATACTAGTAATTCTGATATTACTTTTTCTGATTTCTCACCATGTGAAATCTGTCCTTTAGCTAAGCAAAGGAAGTTATCTTTTTCTTCTAGTCAACATGTTTCCACACATCCTTTTGCTCTTATACACTGTGATATTTGGGGTCCCATGGCAGTCCTAACTATCAATAATTCTAGATATTTCCTTACCATTGTTGATGACTTTAGTCGATCAACTTGGATTTATCTCATGCATTCAAAATCCCAAACTTCTCCCATTCTTGAAGCTTTCTATGCCATGGTTCACACTCAGTTCAATACTAAAATCAAATGTATTAGAACTGATAATGGGGCTGAGTTTAATCTCACCTCTTTCTTCCTTTCTCACGGTATCATACATCAAACTTCTTGTGTTGAGACACCTCAACAGAATGGCATTGTAGAACGTAAGCACCAGCACATTTTAAATGTTGCTAGGGCACTTAAATTTCAATCTCATCTTCCCATCAGTTTTTGGGGTCATTGTATTCTTGCTGCTGTTTATTTGATAAACCGCACTCCTACTCCACTTCTTCAAAACAAATCTCCTCATGAGATTTTGTTTTCTGCCCCTCCCAATTATAATCATCTTCGGGTATTTGGATGCCTTTGTTTTGCATCCACCTTGCTTAGAGATCGTACTAAGTTTGATCCTAGAGCATCTAAATGTGTATTGCTAGGATATCCTTATGCTACTAAGGGTTACACATTATATGATATCACTACCCAGAAAATCTTTGTATCTAGGCATGTCATTTTTTTTGAACATATCTTCCCTTTTCAGCATCTTTCCAATGCTGATGATTCTCCTTTGGTCATACCAAAGTCTGCTGCAGATATCCCCACTCCTGATATCTCTTTGTCTTCCAACTTCTACATCTCCACTTTCTACTTCATCTGATTTTTCAGCACCTTTTCCCTCTGCTTCTTCAGATATTCTTCCTTCTGTTGACATCAATACAACAGATTCTTCCTCTGCCCCTTCTGTCATTCTTCGTCGCTCTAACAGAACTAGGACAACACCTTCATATCTACAACATTACTATTGTCAGCATGTTCAATCCAATTTTATTCCTTCTGCACAGCAAGGCTCCATGGCAGGTAAACCTCATGATATTTCTGCCTACATTGGTTCTTCCTTTCTTTCCCCTTCTCATCATGCTTTTGTCTCTTCCATTACTACTCATATTGAGCCTCAATCCTTTACTCAAGCTGTAAAACATGTTGAATGGCGTGAGGCAATGCAACAAGAGATTAAGGCTCTCCAAGATAATAACACCTGGCAGATTACTTCTCTCCCTCCTAACAAGCATCCTATTGGTTGTAAGTGGATTTTCAAAATCAAGTATAAATCAGATGGGTCTATTGAGAGGTACAAAGCCTGGCTTGTTGCCAAAGGGTATACTCAAAGAGAAGGTTATGACTATTTTGACAAGTTTTCACCTGTAGCAAAAATTTCTACAGTTCGTGTCCTCCTTGCTCTAGCTGCTGTCCAGCATTGGCATTTACATCAGTTAGATGTAAATAATGCATTCCTCCACGGTGATCTTGATGAGGAGATCTTCATGACTATTCCACCTGGTTTTCATGTTAAGGGGGAGAATCAGGTCTGTCGGCTTACCAAATCATTATATGGTCTTAAACAAGCGTCTCGCCAATGGTTTTTCAAGTTCTCTCAATTTTTACTTGAAATTGGATTTGTTCAATCCAAAGCCGATTATTCCCTCTTCACTAGAAAGACTGGCTCCTCTTTTCTTGCCTTGCTTGTTTATGTTGATGACATAATTCTTGCAAGTAATGACCTTCATAGTGTTTCTGAGTTCAAGACTGTGATTGATGATCGATTTCGCATCAAAGATTTGGGTCATCTTAAATTTTTTCTTGGACTGGAAGTTGCTCGATCAGCTAAGGGTATTTCCTTATGTCAGCGTAAGTTTGCTTTGGATGTTCTTAGTGACTCAGGTTATCTTGGTTCTCGGCCTGCTAGAACTCCCATTGAGCAGCATCATCAGTTGAATTCCTCTACTGGTGCTTTACTATCTGATGCAACTGTTTATCGACGGTTGATTGGTAAACTGTATACCTCACTCTCACTCGGCCTGACCTCTCATATTCAGTCCAAGTGCTCAGTCAATATATGGATAAGCCCCGAGAACCTCACTTACAAGCTGCACATCGTGTCCTTCGATATTTAAAAACAACTGTCGGTCAAGGGTTGTTTTTTTCTTCTGCCTCTCCATTACATCTTAAGGCTTTTTCAGATGCTGACTGGGCAGCATGTTCTGACTCTCGGCGGTCTAGCACTGGTTATATCGTTTTCATTGGCAATTCCTTGGTGTCCTGGAAATCTAAAAAACAAGCTACGGTATCCCGCTCTTCAGCTGAGGCTGAATATAGAGCTATGGCAGCTGTGGTAGCTGATGTCCAATGGCTTCTTTATCTTTTTCATGATTTTCAGATCCCTCACAAGCAGTCTGCTCTTATCTACTGTGATAATCAATCTGCTTTACATATAGCTTCGAATCCCGTCTTTCATGAGAGAACGAAACATATCGAAATCGATTGTCATTTCATTCGTGACAAAATTGCTGATGGTGTTATTCAGACTTTTCATGTTCCTTCTCGACATCAACTGGCTGATCTTCTCACCAAGGCTCTTGGCTATGATCAATTCAGATATCTACTTGGCAAGATGGGAGTGCTCAATATTCACACTCCCTCTTGAGGGGGAGTCTTGATGTTAGCTGGCAATCCATTTATTCGAAGCTTTTGTACATATGTTGCTACTGACGTGGCAATTAGTTATGCTGTTGTAACTAACTTAGCCATATTGTTAGTTTGTTTTCTTTTTCTCCTCTGTATATATAACAGAGTCTTTGTAACGAGCAATTACAATGAATTATCCTTTCCAAATCTCTTTCTCTCTCTACTTACAATCGGTTTAACACCTCACTCCGTGTATAAAACTAGCTTTTTCTTTCCCTCGTCTCTATTCTGCTTCTGTGCACTGCAGATTCCAAGAACTTTACTCTCTATTCTGAGCAAATGCACTTTGGAGGTGCAGCCCATGTACTTTGAACAATCACAATGGTTTACAGCTTGATCGATCAATGTTAGCTCTCTCTAATAGGAAAAGTTACCGTATCGTAAAGGTCGAATTAAATTATGCTATAGAACAGTAAAGGAAATACCTTTATCCACTGGCCACTTCGGCACTGCTGCTCATTCTATTGCATCACAGTATGGCAAGATAAGGTTTGACATCAAGCACAGGCTGTGGATAAATTCAAACAGTCAGATTTGATTTTGTCACTTCAGTAATCAACAGAAGACCAGCAATGAAAACCTTACACATTGCACAGCAGCTCTACAACATATAAACGTAGAATAACAGCTACAACAAGACAAGGAACGAGTCTTACTTCACCGAGTAGCCTTTAAGACAAAAGACCCAATCCCTTCGATGTTACTTAAGAACTCGTCCAGACCCTCAAGAAACCCAATCCCTTCGATGTTTTCCTCCTCCCCATTCCCAGCATCAATTTCCCTTGCGGGCTCCTCCACCTCATTATTAAACTCCACATTCAAATCTAATTTCCCTAACTCAGTCGTACCCCACTTATACTGCACTTCTAACTTTAAATTTCAAAGAATTGACTTTTAATTGTGTAAATGTAAAAATAAAAAATTCTAAACATATCCAAATAGTTTCTTCCTTTAGCTCTACTTTCAATCTTATTTTCACAGAATTTTTTTATTTTTCTATTCTGAATGGGTATACATCATTCTTTCTAGCTAATTTCTCTCTAAATAAGAATAGGATCAAGAGTCATGTTCCTAGAGGATTAATGCTGGATGCTTTAGGCCTTCCAAGTAAAGAAAGTTGTATTTGAAAAGAGAAAGATCATAGCTAGGTTTTTTTTTCCAGTCAAGATCATAGCTAGGTTTAATTGCTCGGGTTTACAGCTAGTTTGGTTGCCTAAAAAATTATACCCTATGGATAGTACTGACCTGGGCCGGGCAACACAATGGCCTATACCAGCCCAGCCCAGCCCAGCCCAATTACACTGACCAGGCAAAACGCCATGAACACAACATATAATCTTTCTAATAAGTCTGTAAAACAAAATTAATTTTGTCGAGTTAGTATTCATTCATGTTTAGGTCACAGAGGGGTTTAAATGTCCATGGACTATTTTGTTAGTCTTTTCTCTTTCGGCCTGGATCAAGTTGAACTTCTCTTTCTTGTCTTTTTCTTCTTAAACCTCCAGATGCATTCAGTCCCATCCTTAATGGGCCAAATCCAATGGACATGACACTTTTAGCTGGACAACTACAACACTCTACAAGACCTTCTCAGACTGTGTCTCCCCCAGCGTTATTCCTCTGGGCCTTGCCCCACTTTGTAATAAATAAAATGGTCAAGAAAATGCTGCCGCTTAAACTAACCTAGTGGGATTAGCAACTAGAGTGCCAGGAGCCCGGCCAGGAGGGGCTTGGACATTAGTAGAATATTCTATTGCTTCTCTTTTTTTTCCCCTATTTTGTTCAATAATTCACCCTAATCACACAATTAATCATGAGATTGGTAAAGCAATTATTAATATTAATTAATTTCATTATTAGCCTCTTCACTGTTAATTCTTCTAAAAATAGGTATTAAGTTGAAGAACTAGAAGAATCTTCCAAAACCAACTGAATGAATCCTAGTGAAAAATAGTCGGTTGCGTGTATTTGTTTCTTAGATTTATTTTTTCACTTTATTTTAAGACTATTGTTTTTAAATTTTATGCGCTGAATTTCAACGAACCTGATTCAATTAACAAACCTACTGATCGGGCCAGATAAATAATGGAGATTTAGAGAATGTTCGGTTAACAAGTATTCTAAAGATTTTTTTGAATCCTCACAATATAAAAAATTCTACAACCAAACATCATTTTTAACACTATATAAAAATAACTACAACACGCATACTAATAAAAAATACAGAAACCGAACAACCTCTTAAATTTATCTTACAGTCTATGTATTAGTTAAATAATTAGAACAGGAGACTTGCTCGCATACGGTAAGATAGGTTATTGCTTGATTAGAAAAGTTTGCAGATATTTATAAATAAGAAACAATCTAAAAGTTTGTCTAATGAGGGTGACAGTTCCTTCATAATTCAATGCCGTACTATAGCAGTATCACTACTCTTGGGACTGAAGTGGTAGCTGACCAACTTTGAAAGACAATTTGTCCATTTCATGATGATTGAGTTGATAAAAACTTAGCTACCCCCAATGACGTACGACAGCGACACATACATATATTGAAAGGACAAAACGGTCATTTGTACTAATCAAAATTTGTCGTAACAAAGTTGTATATATATATATGAAAATATTCACAGGCAGAACCAGTGGGGACGGTGGAGATTGGCCGTCCTCATCGCCTGAAAACTTCTACATATAATCTACAATGCTCACTTTCTTTTCGCCTTTCTCTTCAGTCTCTTTAGAACTCTGCCTCTTTTCTTCCCTTGGAATGTTGGTTGAAATATTGATGGTTTTGATCAATTTACTCAGAATAATTGGAACTGATATTAGTTTTTATAAATAATTCAAAACAACTCAAAACTTGTGGTAGTTAGGGGTGAAAACCGGAAATGCGGTCCGGTTTTCGGACCGCAATGCGGTCCGGACCGCATTTCCGGTCCTCTAATATTTAAGGACCGGACCGGACCACTTATATGTGGTCCGGTCCGGTCCGGGTTTTAAAAATGCGGTTCGGTCTGGACCACTTAAGTGGTCCAGACCGGATTTAAATTATTTAAAAAAAATTATTATTTTTTTAAAATTTCTACGCTTTAGCACTGCGCAGTAGGCGCAGTGCTATGAGGCACACCGCAGTGCACCTACTGCGCAGTGCGGTACTATTTTTTAAAAAAATTTAAAAAATTTTATGACAGCGCAGTAACGGTAATACTTTTTAAGAAATTTAAAAAAAATTAAAAATTATGAAATGCGGTCCGGTCCGGTCCGGACCGCATTTCAAAAATATTCAGACCGGACCGGACCGGATAAATCCGGTCCTTAAATCCGGTCCGGACTGGACCGTATTTTTAAAATTAAAACCGGACCGGACCGCAAATCCGGTCCGATTTTCCGGTCCGGTCCGGTCTGCAGTCCGGTTCTGTTCAGCCCTAGTGGTAGTAAAAGTCTGAATTAGGAAAAAGGAAATTATGAGATTGGGTTTGGGTTGAGAATCAAGTTCTTCCTTTTCCTCAAAACACAACAGAGTTGGTAGCCGTATCCATAATTTCGTTGAGCAAAATAAGTACGTACGTACGTAAAACCTTAGGAGGCAGGCAAAGACGTGATAGATTGATGGGTCTGCTTGAACCTAACTGATCGAGTTGGTAGATTAGCTCCCACCAGGAACTAATTGAGATCGATTTTGATTATATTTAATTGCAATATTAATCGTATGAGAAACTTTCTATTTTGTTACATTACAACCTGCTAGCGATAGCGCTGTTCAGGAAATTGGGACCGACCCTAACGCGTGCATTGTACGACTTATTCATTTAGTATTCAAGTGAAAATTAATTAGCCCATTATTTGCTTTCTTAATATCCTAATTAAGAGCTATAAACATTATATTAAAGTATATGTTAGAAATAAAAAATTTTAACTAAAGAAAAATTATTTATACTGATAAGTGAGACATCCACTATGAGAATATCCAATTAGATTTATTAATTTTCTCACTTGTGTTTGATGAGATTACATGAGAATTTATTTATAAGCCATTGAATACAATAGCCTACGTTACTTTAGCAATGTGAGACTCTAACTTTAATAGTATAATATTTGATCCTCTTGGCCTACTATTAACCCTTATAATTTCATCAGTTAGTAGATCATTATAAGGATCATTAATGGAGTTTAAGATAAGCACCGATTGTTGAAGTTGACTCATATCCACATCCTACAATATTCTGATTTTTTTTAGACATGTTCGTTTGTAAAAATATTTTAGAATATAGTAGGATTCAATAAATATATAAAAAGAGCATCTAAAATTTCAAAAATGCATACACAAACACTAAGAATTTTTACATAATCTTCGACAAGTTTTTACACAAACTCCATTTTTTTTAAAAAAAAATTATAACAAATATAATTTATCTATATTTTTTTCACATAACTTCAATATTTTTATATTAAACAATTACATACATTAATATCTGTCTATAACTTTTTACAAATTCCAACAAAAATTAAATATTTTTAAAACTTTTCATCAATTTTTATACAAATACATATAAAACTTAAATCTATATAAATATTCACAGTTGTATCGAAATCTTATCATCTTTACCCAACCAACTACATCCTAATATTTGAAGCGCCCAAAGGGCCGATCTTAATTAAAAAGTTGGGAGATTAATTACAACCGACAAAATAGGTGAGACCAAGGGCGTGCAAGGCCACGTGCAGTGTAAGTAACTCTATAGTTCGTATAGGGAGTCCTAGAAAAATATGCTCCTAATGGAAACGTGTACGAAGTGCAAGTGAGGACATATCTAGGCCCTTGATTATTGTACCTGCTTCAATCTCGAGCATAAATTAAGCTTAATATTGACGAACTATATCCAAGAACTCGAACTGGACAACATATGTAGGTACGTTTGTCATTTTTCTCTAAATATTAGGTATAGGTTAACTAAGACATATTCTTTCTCTCGTTAAACAAAGTTTTACGTGTTTGTTTCCCTATTAACCATATGGGTACTACTAAAACCAAGTCCGACCGAAACTCTCTCTTAATTCTTTCGTCTTACATTGAGGTTAGACAATTAATGATTAAATCTTTTATATATTGCTTCCTTAATATCTCCATTTCATGCTAATTAATTAACTTGAGTTAAAAATCCTTCTACCCCGGGTTCTTTTAATATATTTTGATTTTGTAGAGTTCGCTTCCATTCTCTCTCTCTCTTCCCCCAAAGGAAAGGGAGAGAATAAGCAAAACAACAGCAATTATTTACAGCCCTTAATATATATAAGCATAAATATATATCAGATACGTAGGTATATATATTTGGATATGTATTGTATGTATATAGCATGCAGATCATTAAACGTGCTTGTAGGAGTTGCGGGAAGCATGGCCGCTTATTTGAAGCGAAGAGAATGGGATTTCTTACCTCAACAACAAAATCCCCAACTAGTAATTGATTTCTTCCAAGCTAACGGTTTCTTAGAGAGATTAAGAGTTTGGTTGATTTCGATATCTACATGTTGGAAACTTTTGCAACAAGTGATCAGTAGTACCCATTAATTCTTTATATATATATAGTTGAATTACCGAAACATCACCAAGTTCGCTGACAGAAGAAAATCTCTTGTCGCCCTTTTTAGTCCAAAAATAAGGAGACAGAAGATTGAAGACTCTGGAAGCAAATGGACAGGTTAGTTAGCTTGCATTCATTAAGTCAAGAAAATATACAAAAACAAAGTCTCAACAACTAGCTTCCAATTAGGTCCACATAGGCTCAAGCCGTAAGGCTAGATCGTGGCTTCTATTTGGTTAATGGGAAGAGATTACAGTAGTATTGTTCTACGATATTCTACAAGATATACGACAGCTAGTGTATATATATAATGTCGACAGATAATTTTATACGACAGGTTGGTGCAAGGGAAATAAGGAAAAACTATATGGGAAGGAGACAAAAGGATCACCTAATATATAATTAGCTGCCGTCATGGTGATGTTAATGTAATTTCCACCTGGTTGGAGTAATTAATGTTAATTAGGTCTTATTACTTCACCGCACAGTAGTGAAAGCTCACGTAAGTAGAAGAGATCGATTATGTACCAGCGGTCCAGCTGCGAGCGCAGACATACAAATACAGGAGTTGGAACAAAAGTCTTAAGCTACTGTCTCCCGTACGTATATTGTTCGAGCTGCTTCGTGTTCTTACGAAATTGTCTGTTTATATATAGTCACTACTAGAAAATTGACTTTTACTGACGAAATTCTCGGTGAATTTCGCCACTAAAAGTCTATTTTTAGTGACGAAATGCTATTTTTGTCACTAAAAAATGGTTTTTCGTGACGAAAATAATTTTGGTCACAAATTTAGTCACTAAAAGTCTTATTTGTGACGAAATAACAATGTCGTCACAAAAAGTTAATTTTTGGTGACGAAAAGTTTCGCCACACGCCGATCGATCGGTGTATATTTTGTGACGATATGCCCATCACTAAACGCAACGAGTTTTGGCAAGGAAATTACGTTGTCACTCCACCCGATCGATCGTTGTTTATATACCGATCGATCGGTTGTCAATAAACACGTGGCTTTGAAACATGATCGATCGTTCATCATAATCGATCCATCGCTACGATATGACGATCGATCGGCATGCGTCATAGAAGATCTTTCTAAATTTTAAGATAACCGATCGATCAGTGATTTAGGTGATCGATCGTTTAAGTACGATGTCGTTTAGATATTTCTAATCTACCAATCGATCGTTTATATTGAAGTGATCGATCATCAAGGACGTCGTCGTTTTGTCTTATGCATAACGATTGATCGGTAAAGGCACAACAACCGATTCATCGCTACGATATGATGATCGATCGGCATGCGTCATAGAAGATCTTTCTAAATTTTAAGATAATCGATCGATCAATGATTTAGGTGATCGATCGTTTAAGTACTATGTTGTTTATATATAGTGATCGGTCATCAAGGACGTCATCGTTTTGTCTTATGCATAACGATAGATTAGTAAAGGCACATTGATCGATCGTCAGGATGCGTCGTCGTTTTCGTTAGACGAAGCGATCGATCGTTCAGATAAAACGATCTATCGGTTTGCACGGTGTCATTTTAAATGCAAAGGGCGATCGATCGATTAACATTGAGGATCAATCTGTACGTAAATTTCATGATTAACATTTGTGATTGAATAATATGAGCTTAAATAATTATAAATACAAAATATATATTAACAAAGTACGTTAGGATATGTTTAGATTACATAACAACATATAAAGTATACCTCATTAATATTTAGGAAAGCATGTACAAGTTGTACATGTTACATCAAATAAACATTTTCTAAGAGTTAGTATGAGCAATGTACTAAGATGTCATAAACTAGTGATATAAAGCTTATTTAACACATGATTATAAGTTATTAGTATGAGATATGTATTAAAATGACATTTTAAGTAAAATAATTTTAATAATTATTTCATTTGTTAGGTTAAAAATTATTTTTTTCAATAATTAAATTTAACGATCGATCGGTAAAGGAAGGTGTCGTTTAATGGTTTGAGACCGATTGATCATATATTAATACCGATCGATCGCTCACGTCTGTCATCGTTTTGAATTCGTTTCCCGATCGATCGTGGAAATTGCGATGGATCGTTTGAAAACTTAGCGGGAATTTTAAAGCTGACAAGGCGATCGATTGATATGGTGACCGATCGATCGATGTTTATCGTGCTTGACCGATCAATCGATGTTTATCGTGCTTGAAATACCCAAATGCTCTAAGATCGTGGGTGAAGTGAAAAAAATACCCACGGAAACGAGGAGAATGAAGGCTTGCGGCAAGAAGCTCTTTTCCTCTCAAACTTAGTCCAAATACCGTTATTTTGGTTGAGAGAGTGTTTAAAATACATTAAGAGGAAACTGAGCTCATATTCATTGGTTTTTTAACCGAGTGAATATTGAAAATATTTGGCGAAAATTGTGAGATTTTGGTAAAGATTTTGTTCGTTTTGGTGTTTATATCGTGCAAGAGGTAATATACTCTACATACATTACGATTTATGAACTTTGGTTGGTTATTTGATGATTTTTTTGATTTGGTTATTTGTGGGTATTGTGGATATAATTTGTGATGATTATAGATTATTAGGATGTTTTTAATATGTACATTGCAATGGGTATTGAATGAGGATTATTTGAGAGTGATTTGGGCGTGGATTTGACTGTGTGGGGAGGGTTTGCATGGTTTTATCGATCTGGGTAATTGACGATCGATCAACAATAAGTGACGATCGATCGTCATATTTGTACCGATCGATCGGTGTTTCATGCAAGTTTTGTTGCAAATTATTGATGATGTGTAACATTTATATTTATTTAGATGTTTGATTATTGAAGTGTTTGAGTTCCGAAAATAAGAATGATGTAAGATCTCTCCTTATGTTGTTCATAATTTTTCTCATAAATTGCCCTGATAATGTGGATGAGTAGAGGTTTGCCTGTTTGATGTAAATTGTATTTTTTTTTGTACTCATTGGAAACACCAGGAAGGGAATGAGCTATGCCCCCTGAATTTTGCAGTTGAAAATCACATGCAAATATGATTGTACATCTAACCTTGCATGTGCACGCACATATATGCATGTAAGTATGTACAATTAATAGCTTACGCTCATGCAAGGGTATAACAATTTAGCTCACCAGCTTTTGAACACCGATTTGTCAATTTTTTTGTTCTCACTCCATTTGTTTATTTGTTTATTTATATTTATTATCATAAAGTTTTTCCTACAATCTTCAGCCAAATGTTCCTTTTTTTATTTGCTAGCGGGGGAAAATTTTATGATTGTTTGATTTTTCTTGCTATCATAATCAGTTGTTGAAGCAGAGATGCTAGTTCGGGTTACAGGGCAAACACACCATTAATCAGGACATGGAGCAAGAGCGCATGCGAGTGGAGCACGAGGAGCGCATGCAACAGGAACAATAGCACATGCGAAAAGAGCAAGAGCGCTTACAAGCAGAAATATCAAAGGAGCTGGAGAGGAAAATGTCATATGTAATGGAAAAGAAAATGAGCGACATGTCAAAACGACTATTCAGCCAATTTAGAGGTTCAAAAAAGTTTATGCATGCATATTTTAATAGCTTTGTGATTATGTATTATTATTACGATATTATTTTCGATTTAATTACGGATCACTATTTATTATTATTGATGTGAGTATTGTATTGTTATTATAATAGTACTTAATCAACGTTCCATCGCTGAAATAAATGACCGATCCATCACTACGTTCTTACCGATCGATCAGTTACTTAATCAACGTTCCATCACTGAAATAGATGACCGATCGATCGTTGTTTCGACCGATCGATCGTTGTTTCAACCGATCCATCATTACGTTCTTACCGATCGATCGGTAAAAGCATTAGATTTAGTGACGCAAATTTTCCGTCACTATAAACTTTTCGTGACGAAATTCGAGTTTTGTCACCAAATACATTTTGTGACGCTCTTTCACTGACGGAGCTCGTGATGAAAAAATTTCGTCACTAATACTTTTAGTTACGAAATTTTGACTTTTAGTGACAAAATTTTTTGTCACTAAAAGTCAATTTTGTTGTTGTGAGTATTACTTACGCCAAAGAAAATTTGGTTGCATTTGTGCTTTCTATAAACATCTCTCGATGCCATTTGAAGCACACTGTCTCCCGTAGGCATGAGAAATTTTTTGGAACTATTTGAAATTGATTATTTCGTCCGAAGCACCATTGGATTTCGTAATTAAAATTTAATCAATAATTTTCATTTTTTATGGTTTCCTTTTTCTTTTTCTACAAACAAATCTCTTCGTCTCTTGGATGGATGGCTTTCGGCCGTAGGGCTTCTTAATAATGTATAGAATGTCACTCGTTAGCTAGCGATCTAGTAATTAATAATTTACGACCAATAATTGCGTTCTACGTACCTACTCTTTAAAAAAAAAAGGTACTAAATCCCAAACAAACATAAAAATTACTAAATTGCAGTCTCTTCTCAAATGAAGGGTGGGTTTTTTCTCTTCTACGTACCAAAACGTAATTATGATTTTTGTCTTCTAGCTCTCTCTTTCGGTCTATTAAAACTGTCACACATTAATAAAATTATGTGGACTATTATTTCCAAATATTTATAAATAAAATTTCATTTAATCTCATAAAAAAATAAGTGAGAAAATCAATAAGTCTAATTGAACATTCTCACAGTGGATGTCTCATTTATCAGTATAAATATTTTTTTTAGTTAAAATTTTTATTTCTAACATGATATCAGATCAAAGTTTCCGGCGACAGTCCGAAAACCTCCCAACATTCTTCCGACATTATTTTTATCCCTTGAATTATTTTTTGTAAATCCAAACTCAACGTGTGTCCACCTTGAGCTTGCGGGAGAGTATTAAAATTGTCAAGAGACCCACATTTTAGCAATCTGGGTTATTGTTTCCAAAGGCTTATAAATAAAGCTTCATGTAATCTCATAAAAAATAAATGAGAAAACTAATAAGCCCAATTGAACATTTTCATTGTGGATGTCTCACTTATCAGTATAAATAATTTTTCTTTAGTTAAAATTTTTATTTCTAATGCAGTCTTAGATGTGATTATTATATGTTCGTCTAATTCACTGTTCTTCGTCATATGAAAAGCCGTCGGTTTAATTTGCTCAGCAGTACAGCACCTCATAACTCATTCCGTTTACATGATCGTTGAGATTTAATGGAACGAGATATATATATAAAGAAGAAGCTGCCGACAAAATTATTGCTGAAAAAGCTCTTCGTATATTAATATTGACAAAAAGGTGGCCAAAGAGTCGATCGGTGGCTCAGCGGCACCGTCTCCGTTTGGAGAAGGGAATGAGTTCTGGAGTTATATACCCTCAGCATTCATCAGCATGCTTGTCTTGCCTTCCACCCTATTCCCTTATAAAAAATAATTAGAGCAAAATAAAATAAAAATTATTTATCAGTCTTGAATTTATGTTAAAAAAATTAACATGCAAATCATACTCTGTACAAAATATGGCTCAGAGGCGTTATAAATACATATAAAGAGATCACTTAAGCTCATATAAGCTAGCCGAACTTTTATGAGCCGCACTGCCGGCGCCTAAAAACTAAAAAAGTAGGCCAATTGAATGTAGTGTTGGCATTGGTATCGACCTCCAACCACTCGGAGCCTTCCTCAGAACTGCCCTAAGCTTCTCCGTCTACGTCAAAACACTGTTAGTACAAATCCTCACCGCTCAGTGTTGAAATGTCTTACAGCCTCTGTCAACCATATAATATTTTCTTTTTTAATTATAGCAATTCCAACGACATGGTGTGCTTTTAAAACCCCCCCTTCTCCTCTCTGTTTTCAGTATATAACTTTCTTCCCTCTGAGAAAAAAAAACACAACCACTCTCTCCTTCTCTTATTGTGTACGTTCTCAATCTCATGGTCATGGGGGCTCACCGTCGTTTCGAACCAATCTCGAAATGTAGCTCAGAGGGGCGTTCGAACCAGACAGTGGCTTCGGACCTAGATGGCACGCTTCTCGTGTCGCGAAGTGCTTTCCCGTACTTCCTGCTTGTTGCTCTCGAAGCGGGTAGCCTTCTCAGGGCGCTGGTGCTTTTAGCATCGGTTCCTTTAGTGTATTTCACCTACTTGTTCGTTTCTGAGTCTATAGCCATCCAAACCTTTATCTTCATTGCTTTCGCGGGGTTGAAAATCAGAGACATTGAGCTAGTTGCAAGGTCTGTCTTGCCAAAGTTTTACGCTGAGGACGTACACCCGGAGACTTGGAGAGTCTTCAACTCCTTCGGAAAGCGATACATTATAACCGCGAATCCCAGAATCATGGTGGAACCATTTGCCAAGACCTTTCTAGGTGCTGATAAGGTCATTGGGACGGAGTTGGAAGTGACAAAGTCCGGGAGGGCAACTGGGTTTGCTAAGAAACCAGGAGTTCTTGTTGGCGATCACAAAAAAGCAGCCATTATGAAGGAATTTGGCACAAGCATGCCAGATTTGGGCCTAGGAGATCGAGAAACCGACCATGATTTCATGTCTCTTTGCAGGGTGAGCTCTCGTCATTAACCATTCATTACTCGTCTTTCCTTTTCTGTTTTGCGAACTTGTATGTGAACATATTTTGCACTTCCTTTCTTCATGAATGTGCTTATTCAATATTTCACTCCATGATCTGTTTCTTAGCTCTGAATAGGCAGTACAGACTACAGTTATATTACTTTTTCTACATCTAAGATTTACGATAGGTTTGGTGAGAGTGTTAATGACAACAATGCGTGGTTCATGAACGTGTTCTTTCTTTTCCTCTCTTGGAAACCTTTAGGCTCTAGACTGCAATAAATTCAAGTGGTCCACTAGGGATGTTTTCACGTACGTTTTAGACAGTAGTATATATATAATAACTTCCTTTACAACAATGCGTGCCGTGGTTCATGAACGTGTTCTTTCTTTGCCTCTCTTGGAAACCTTTAGGCTCTAGATTGCAATAAATTCAAGTGGTCCGCTAGGGTTGTGTTCACGTACGTTTAGACAGTATTATATATATAATAACTTCCTTTTTTAAGCTCTTATTGCCTCTTCCCTCACCCCATTTCTCAGCTCCAAAATAATGGTCGTTCTCCACAATTTCTGGTTTAAGAAGTACAGACAACATTAACTTCACATTGGAAAGAGAACTAATGACACCTGCCATGAGTTCTTCATGTCCAACCACTCTTTTTATTAACCTCATGGGAGAATTATGAAGCATTGATAATTTGCATCCGGTATACGTTTCTCATCATTAACTGTGTAGGCACAATCCTCGTGACTTCCACCAACAAGTTGTCTCTTGACAAAAGTTTCTTTGTCAATTGGCTAGCTGTTACGTCACTCAACGTGTCAGAACGACCGTATCGTTTTCGGGTTAGAGCCCCTTGGGTCGATGTCATCCGATTTCGGTCGGTTTCTACTGCCACGGCAATAATATATATATATATATATCCTTTTCGATCAATGAGGTTTTCCGAGAATTCTCGAGTAGTACTCCAGTGATTCTTTAGACAATTAAGAAAATGCCAATTGACAACCTACCATCTTTATAAGCGAATTTATTATACACTTAATTATTATAGAAATTTCCCTAACTAATTACTTGTATGCGAATAAATTAATCTTGTGTTTCAAAGCACGTTGGATATGTACTGAGGGTGGAAAAAAGAAGAAGCACTATTATTGATCAACTGAGTAGTTAAACACGTACCAAATTAATCTAGTGACACAATTTAGGAACATTAATTTTATTTCCTGATGTAAATAATTTTTTACTCTAAATTGTTCTTGATGATCTGCTGAGTGCAGGAAGGATACATGGTGCCAAGAACGTCCAAATGTGAGCCACTGCCAAAAAACAAGCTACTAAGCCCAGTTATCTTTCACGACGGCCGGTTATCTCAGAGACCCACCCCTCTGGTTGCCCTTTTGACCTTTTTATGGATGCCGATCGGTATAGTCCTCTCCATCCTCAGGGTCTACCTCAATATCCCTTTTCCAGAGCGAATTGTCAGGTACAATTACAAGATCCTAGGTATCAAACTTACTGTTAAGGGCAACCCTCCACCATCACCCAAACAAGGCCATGGAGGTGTGCTCTTTGTTTGCAACCATCGGACAGTTCTGGACCCCGTCATCGTATCGGTTGCCCTTGGAAGAAAAGTTAGTTGTGTCACATATAGTATCAGCAAATTCTCTGAACTGATTTCTCCGATCAAAGCCGTTGCATTATCAAGGGAAAGAGAGAAGGATGCAGCTAATATTAAGCGATTGCTTGAAGACGGTGACCTCGTGATCTGCCCCGAGGGAACTACTTGCAGAGAACCCTTTCTCTTAAGATTCAGCGCTCTATTTGCCGAGCTGACCGATAGGATTGTGCCCGTTGCGATCAATACAAAACAAAAGGTGTTCTATGGAACAACCGTACGTGGCCACAAGTTGTTGGATCCTTACTTTGTGTTCATGAATCCAATGCCCACCTACGAGGTCACCTTCTTGAATCAGCTCCCCACGGACCTCACTTGCAAAGGTGGGAAATCTGCAATCGAAGTTGCAAATTACATCCAAAGGGTGCTGGCTGGGACACTGGGCTTTGAGTGCACAAACTTGACTAGGAAGGACAAGTATGCGATTCTTGCAGGTACAGATGGCCGGGTTCCACAAAAGAAGGAGAAGGCCTAAGATAGGGATAAAGCAAATCAATCCCATAATTGCCTGTATTTGAATTTTTTTAACCATATGTTTAGAAAAAAGTTTATCATAGCAATAAAATCTGTTGTGATCGTTGCAATATAATATGACAAACTATATATGTTATGTACACTTTGGTTTTGATATATACAAGATGTTTAATTAGTTGCTGCTATACCGAGTCAGTTCCCAGATGGAGTACTACTATGCTCTGTGCCCTACTATTTTCTGTGACTCAAAGACATTCACGCTGTTGGCATGGCTGCTGTCCTGGCCAGGGACGCTACAAGTTCCAATCTTCCAGGCAGGAAATGGATTCCCTTTCAAGGTCTCATTTTCAAATGAGTTCGATTAGATGGAGAGGATTACTTCCCACAAATCTAATAGCCCACAGTCATTCACGTTATTTAATGAATGACTCTAATTATAGAAATTAAAATACTCTTTGTAGTTGTGTGGATGACGGTAGATGTAATACCCATCCCGAAGAAGGTATAAGTGAACAATTTAAATTTTAATCGAAGAGATAGAGTTTAATTTTGATTTTTGGATAGAGGTTGAATTGTATTTTTGAATTTAAAAGTGTTGAGAAAGAGATGTGATCAATATTTGAATTTAAAGGTTCAAATAAAGATTTGATCCTAGGTTTGAATTTAAAGATTAAGATAAGATAAAGATTATTATTGTGTTTGACTTTGAAAGATAAGGATAAGGATCTTATATTTGAATTTTAAAGTGATGGGTAGAGATATGTTTTAATTTTAAAAGTTAGAGAGATTGAGGTTAATAAATAGTCGCAGAGAATGTATATTGGAGACCAAATTTGGATTGAGGTGAATAAATAATTCTTCAATGAGATTTTTAACGTGCTCTGTATTTTATATGGTTTTGATATATTATTTGGTGAACTGAACAAATTTTAGGTAAAATGAGATTGTCGAGATTTTGTAAAAATTGTCCTTACACTGGTGATATATCTTTGTGGTCTATGTGACCAATTTTTATTTGTGGTATGTGTGGCCAATATACCCCTCGTGGTATTTGGAGGTCTTTGTGGCCTGGTGGTCTATGTGACCATTGAGATCTTTGTGACCATTGGGGTCTGTGTGACCATTGATGTCTTTGTGACCAGTGAGATGTGTGACCATTGAGATCTTTATGACCATTGAGATATGTGTGACTATTGATAATTTCCTTATATTGCGTGACCTTGAATATTTTTGTTACAAACTTGTAATGAAAAAATTGTCTTTTCTCCAACCTCATTGACTTACTACTTACTGAGCTAGTCGTAGCTTACCACTTATTCTCATATTTTTCAGAGTTGACATAATTAGAGAAGTTTGAAGAACTTCAGATAGATTTGTTTTTTGAATGTGTGTTTTGCAAGAGTGTTTTTGGAGATTGATGTTGGAGAAGTCGTTATTGTAATTCTTTTGGGAGATCTTTAACGATGTTGGAAAATATTGGATATGCTAATGTAAATTTTAGGGCTCGGACTGATATTTTTGAGCTTTCTATGGTCTATAAATATTTTACTAAGATTGTATAAATTAGTTTTGAAATATTGAGACCTAAATAAATAATTATTCATGAAAGAGTCTTATTTTATATGAAAAATTTTCTGTTTAGAGTTTATGCCGGAGCTTTATGGAGTACTGTTAAAATCGTAGGAGGGAATCTCACCGTCCAGTGAACTCATTCGAAAATGAGTCCCGAATCCGTTTCTCCTTCCATCCAGATATTCCAACTGTGAGAAAATTAGATACACAGCGAACTGGTTGTCATTAATGGCGTTTTCACATGGCATGGAGGACCAACCTCAAGAGGAAGAGACAAACAAGTATCCTGCAGCCTTGTGACAATGGTCTTGTTTGGACACGGGTTTAAGTTTTAGTTTTGGTTTTGGTTTGGTTTTGGTTTTGGTTTTAATTTAGGGCTTCTTTGGACACGGTTTAAGTTTTAGTTTTGGTTTTAAATTTTAAATTTTAAGATTAAAATATTATTTTGTTGTGAGGGTTTGTTTGGTTGATTAATATTTTGAATGATTTATATTTTTTTACATCAAATAATAATATTATTATACTATTAAAAAATAGATAAAATATCAAGCTAATAAAAAATATGATAAAATTAAAAAGATATGATAAAAATCGTGCAAAATTTTAAAAACAAATAAAATTTTACAAAAATAATAAAAAACAATAAATTCAAAAAATTGATTAAAATTTTCAAAGATGAAAACTTAACAATAATTAGCAAATATAATAATTATCAAAATTTTGTTTACATCAATGCCCGTGTGAAGAAAGCAAGATCATGTGTTTCCTTTGCACATCTTTAACGAACGCCCATGAGTTTTCTCTCAATGACCTTCTGCAAACAAACACAATTGTAGCTATCCTCTTTGCTGCAATACAAATCTATCCCCAACTGCCATAGCCTCTCCCTCACGCTGCGTTTTAGGGGAACTTCATGCGTGGAGAAAGGGAAGGCCAAGGGTGAGGGCCCTCCCTCGCGTAAAGCACCCTTCCTCCCCGGCCTAGCACATTACAAGACAAATTAGGTGATACCTTAACCTCCGCGGACTTACTATGAATACTGATTGAGATGTGTTATAGGAAGTGATAACATTGGCCATTCGTTGGTGGTCGAACATGCATACAAACTATAGCAAAATCTTTCAACTTTAAGATATGCAAGAAAAATGCTCCAACACAAATATATATATTTATATATATAATTTAACTAGAAAATCTTGATTTATTCAGAAAATAAAAATAATTAAAACATCTTAGTTATTTATGCAGTTTTCTAATAAACTAGAACCGCGATTGTACAACTATTTGTTGTTTTTAAGTTAGCTCATTGTAAATGATTGTAATAATTTTGATAATGATTATATTTGATTTGTTAAGTTTTTATTTTTTGAAAATTTTAATCTTTATTTTTTGAAGTTATAATTTTTTATTATTTTTGTAAAGTTTTATTATTTTTATAAAATTTTGAGAGATTTTTACCTTGTCTTTTTATTTGTAAGAATAATTTTTAATAGTTTGATATTTTATATTTATGAAACCATTTTCTACTTATTTTTTGAATTATATATTTTTTCTGATTTTTGAATTTTAAATTTTTTAAATATCATAATAACTATAAATTAATATTATTTATTTCATAAAATATAAATCATTCCAAATCTTAATCAACCAAACAAACTCTTATAATAAAATAATATTTTAATCTTAAACTTTAAAATTTAACATCTAAATCAAAATCAAAATCAAATTCAAAATCAAAACCAAAACTTAAAACCTTTTCCAAACAAGCTGGCCGGGTCCGCAACGCATGCACGTACGGCTCTTATTGCCTGTGCAATAAGAAGAAAATCGACCACAACTCCAGTAGTACTCTCCTCTGAAACTATAAGCTTATAAGTTGCATATTATTTGGCGTCTGCCGTCGATCTGTTTTGGAGGTGTGCATTTAAAGCTGCATATATAATTTTAGGTACAGTTGTGAAAACGGATTACAGAAGGACAATAACGTGCCAAGTGCGCCAACCAGCCAGAGTTTGTGGGGTCCTGGGTCATTGCCTTTGTGGGTCCGTCCATTATTGCATATCTCACCTGTATTTTTGCGCTGGATATAAGTTATTTCGGTTAACCATTCATGGGTTTTTGCGCATGGTCCGTTCTCTTCAATCTTCATGAACTTGATGGGGGAATTGGGGACCATAGGTCCATAATCTACCTCTTTCCTTTTTAATGGAACCAGCTCGATTTGGGGTCAGCCTAGATGTTATCAATTGATGCCTTCTGGATCAGTTATTAGTAAACACGTGGATTAATATTAATACCCAAAAATATTTTTTTTTTCAAAAAAAACATAAAAAAATAATTGACAGACTGTAATATTAGCCACATTCATTAATTAATTATCCATATGGTGCAAGCAAGCTGTAGCCATAACTGGACTCTTAACACTCATATGCTTCATGCTTTGCCTGTACCTTCCCTTAGGAAATTATAGGTCTGTTTAAAAAATTGACACAAGTTACATATCAAAGCGCATAAGTAGTTCTGCAAAAGACTAGTCTATATATGGACCATATGGGATGTCTTTTATCTTTTGCTTAATTGATTCCCTATTGAGAAGAAGCACTGTTTGGTCACAAAAAAGTAGCCTAAATATATAGGCAAGGTTTGGGGGCCATTAATATTATGCTATCTCAATTATTATCCTCCCTCCAAGGAAGCCTTATTAGATCATCATGGATTGTTAAGGTAACTATAGCACAAATGAAGACCCATTATAATCCAAAAATCTTCATTAAACAAAATCTTCAAACTTATACTAGATTTACTTGTGGACTATATGGTATCCACAAAATGGAAGGCTTTTATTATATTGTGGATTATTCTTTTGAGATGAAGCACCAAGTCTACTATTGCTTCGCTTCTTTCCCCCATAGAAAAATAAATGAAAAGTCTCCATCCCACACCGCTACTGGATAGAGAGGGAGCTCGACTTATAAGTTGGTAGTTCCCCTTCAAAGGATAGGCCCTTTTGAAGGTGTGTTCGACTGACCGCTGTGAGTTGAGTTCACTCTCTCCGAAGCAATAGTGGTTGTGTCTCTCGCCCTTTCTTCTTTCCCCCCATAGAAAAAGAAATGAAAAGTCCTCATCCCACACCGCTACTGGATAGAGAGGGAGCTCGACTCATAAGTTGGTAGTTCCCCTTCAAAGGATAGGCCCTTTTGAAGGTGTGTTCGACTGACCGCTGTGAGTTGAGTTCACTCTCTCCCAGCGAAGCAATAGTGGTTGTGTCTCTCTCCCTTTCTTCTTTCCCCCCATAGAAAAAGAAATGAAAAGTCTCCATCCCACACCGCTACTAGATAGAGAGGGAGCTCGACTCATAAGTTGGTAGTTCCCCTTCAAAGGATAGACCCTTTTGAAGGTGTGTTCGACTGACCGCTGTGAGTTAAGTTCACTCTCTCCCAGCGAAGCAATAGTGGTTGTGTCTCTCTCCCTTTCTTCTTTCCCCCATAGAAAAAAAAAAAAAGCAGCAAGTCTACTGAACGTGGCCCATTGATTGGGGACCCTACCTAATTAATCGTTTTTTCAATGATCTAACATGTTGAAGATACGATTCGGAGGCTTCTCCGCTGCAATAAAGTTGTACCTGACTGCAAAGCAGCCAATCAGACAGACCCTTAAACGCATGTCGGTTCCCTCCATTCTGCGCCCGTACCAAAACGGTTCAGCCGCATCTCATTCCATTTCTTAATAAGCCTGGGCCGAGTCCACTACATAGAAATAAGCAAACCCAGTTCCACTTGTAACTCTTCCCACCTCAGGCTCAAGCAGGATCTGGCACAAAATTGGGCTTCTCATTAGGCGCAAAGGTGAAGAGTTGGGATTCAAGGGGTGGGAAGATTGTCGAGGCCAGATTTTCATTTAATAGAAAATTTCAGATTTAGTGTTCTTTGGTTCTGATTTTGGGCAAGACTTTTTGTTCAGGCCCATACAAGCGTGTAGAACCAAAGTAAGCCCACGAATACACGCCTCTCAGATCTCTCTCTCTCTCTCTTTCCCTGACCGTCCTTACAATATATCTGATCCTCTGGTTACAATGTGCAGTTATGCAGGGTCATGATTTTTTGGAAGGGATAGGGGTACTAAAGTCATTTTTTCTACGCAGAAATCTATCTCCCTAGTCTACCCCGCCTAATCTTCTTCGGTTCTTCCTGATTCCTTCGGAATCATCAATATCCGAAGTCTTCCTTTTAATGGAAGATCGAAATTCCGAGTCGGCCCCTGGGCCGCACCACAACGACCGTGTTAAGCTCAACGTCGGCGGAAAACTCTTCGAGACCACACTATCAACCATCCGGTCCGGCGGTTCCGAATCACTCTTGGCTGTTCTCTCTAACCGGCCTACCAACGAACCCGATACCGACCCGGTTTTCATTGACCGGGACCCGGAGATCTTCTCGGTCCTCCTCTCTCTCCTCCGATCCAATGGCCTACCCTCAACAGCTCGCCGATTCTCCAAGCAAGAACTTGCGGATGAGGCCCTCTACTACGGAATCGAGTCGCACCTCAAGGCTGCGATGTCGCCGCCTCCCTTCAAGGGAATCGACGCCTCCCTAGTGGCAACCATCCGCCCCGCTTCGGACGGTCGTCCTTCAGCATTCACGGCCGCCTCGGGAGACGGCTCCGTATGGATCGCGCATGGCGGTCAGATTTCCAGGTATGATTGGAATCTCGTCCATACCGCGACGATACGGACTCACTTGGATGACATCACCTCGATTCGCCGACTTTGGCCAGAAATTGCCGCCATAGGATCGGAATCCGCTGCCGGACTCCACATCTACGATATCTCCGGTGGCCGGCACGTTGGTTCGACTCACTGGACCGATCCCTCCGATCCACGTATCTACAAAGCCCGAGTCACGGCAATCGCAGACTCGCCGAGTTCGGTTTTTGCCTCGTTCGATTGTCCTCACCGAGAGAACTGCGTCCTCGTGGTCGACAAATCGACCCTCCAGATCACGTCGCAACTCGGCCGTCTTTCCGGAAACTCGGCGAAGAACATGGTCCCTGGGAAACTGACGTGGCTCCAGGAGACCGGTGTGCTCGTCGGCAGCGCGGTCACTTCCGGCGCATTCGGGTACTCGGGTTACATCAGGTTGTGGGATCCTAGGTCCGGAGAGGTCGTGTGGGAAACTAACGAGCCAGGTTCGGGCCGGAGCAGCAGGTTCGGGGACTCGTTCGCTGACGTGGAGGTCGACGTGGATGAGTCGATTCTGTTCAAGATATGTTCCAAATCGGGCGATTTGGCGAAGGCAGATATGCGTAATTTAGGGGACGATCCGTGGGTATATTTAAAAGACAAGAACCCAAGCATGAGAAACACGAGCGGAGGTAGCAGTAGTGTAATTCACTGTTACAGGAAGCAAGTGTTTGCGGGGAGGGAGGGAGGTCTAGAGGTATGGTCCAGAGTGGAAGGCATAGAGAACGGAGTGGAGAGGGAAGGTGGGGAATGTGAGGGATTGTATAGGAGGAATTTTGTGGACAAGGTGGAGAATTCTGAGAGAGGGATTATAAAGAAAATTGAAGGTGGCGGGGACAGGTTGTTTGTTAGCAGAGAAGATGCTGAAGGCATCGAAGTGTGGGAAAGCTCCAATTCTTCTGTTGTTGTTCCAGTTTTGTGACACTATGGATTGGTCTGGGTATAGGAGAGAATTTGGGTCTCGAGGAGGCTCTTGTATTCTCAATTTTTTGATTCTGTACTATTTGGGGTTGGGGGTTTTTATACTCTGTTGCTGGCTGTTTTGGGCATCTGCGAATCATTTTGTTGTCTCATTCATAGGGAGTGGAAACTGGGAAGCGTGGGGCTCCAAATGGAAACTGGGAAGTGCAAATGTACCAGTTGCAATAATTCAACTAAAGTCGGGCGAACACATATTATCAGCCTTAAAAGGAAAGTTGAGATTCGTTTGTTTCTTTCTTATTTAAAGAGCTGAAATTCGTTTTCTATTGGAAGCTCAAATACTTAGATTGATGGTTATAGTCTCAGGTCGACTAGTGAAGAGGTCAACTATTGGAGTTAAATGCAACAATCCTGCCAAAAGCAGAGTTCCCTTTTACTTCAAGAAACCTCTCTTGTTTGTGTCATGATTCATACACTTTCCTAATGTCGGTCTAATTCTCCTAATGGTTTTCATGATGTTTTGGTACATTCTATAGTTACCCATTTCTTGGAGGTAAGTAGACTTCTGAACTGCTTGGTTTCTTTCATCAATTACCCATAATTTCTCCACTGGTGAGCAATATCTTATAGAGAGGAATGGGGTTTTTATTTGTCCCAACAATTGAAGGTATTGCACTTTCCTTGGATAAAATGCAGGGTCAATTTGTTTTGGTATTTCTAATCTCACCTCTCTACATTCTGGTATTTGGTATGCCTTTTAGGGAATCCGCGTCCAAAGATAAGGAATCACCAGAATAAGAAGACTCTGTTGAGCCCCGTAATGATGTTCAATGTTGCTCTTACTATGATTATAGGTGGTTTTTGCGGGCTTCGCTTTTCTTATTGGGTATGATCAAATCTCCATGCACTCTTCGTGAGTGCTGATCATGCAAATCATTTCTTACAAACATAATGAAATCTGATAGGATGACTATGATCCACGAGTAAACCAACCTCCATCACTAGATAAAATAATAAAACCAAAACTACTAGAGGAATCTGCCCATTTAGCAAGCAGATGGGAGAGCTTGTTCTTCCGCCAAGGAATCCATGGGAGAGAGTGGGAAGGATGAGAGGATAGTTAACATCGCATGATTTCCCAATTAGCACCTGGCTATTCCCAAAGGAATTTTGCCCCCTAATATAACCAAAGCACATTTTAACATCCCAATCCTTATTCTACCTAATATGTACCTACTATGCACTCATTCATCAATAAATTCAGTCTTTCAAATCCAAATAATACATAAATATTGTTCGAGTCTTATTTCAAAAGTAATCTTCTAATGGTTTGAGTCTTATTTCAAACATAAACTTGTAACTTCCACTTAATTGTACCAGCAATGGTCCTTACATCAAACTTTGGTTCACAGATTTAACAGAATGTCACATCACACTTAAGAAGGTGAGTACCAGTGTCTATTTTGATGTAGGATATACCACTTCATATCCATATTATGGTCCATTGCCCCAATAGCAACTTCGGCTTTTTGCACTTGAACTTAATAAAATAACTACAAAATAATTTCTTTTTTCTTATCGAATTATTTAATTTTTACTATAATAAATATAACAAATTATTCAAATAATTTATCTCTTTATTTTTTCACCAATTTTCATAAATCATCTTCATTTTTTTTTTACCAATTCTCATACCCAACATTTTGATGATTCCAAAAATTTGGCATACAAACGAAGTAGTTCCTTGTTATGGTGTGACAGTGTAATAGCTTTTGATCTTTTTTTTTTTTTTGAATAAGTGTTGTCATTTTAACAAATTCAATTCATTCTTAAATTGCCCATGCAACTCACGTGGAAGGGATTGTTCAATAGATTCTAATCAAGCTTAAGTAAAAATCATCAAATTTAATAGAAAATTTGAGAATGGCGTCAATATTTAGACATATTGAAGTTATATTAAATTTTTATAAAAAGTTGGTAAAATATTTAATTATAAATTAATTATATTAATGTTTATAAAAAGGTGTGGAAAGAAGATTTAATTGGTTTTTTTTTTATAAAATAAGTATTAAGATTTCATGTGAAAGAGTGTTCGAATTTATGACTTTTTTTCCCAGATATTTACTCAAAATCATGAATTTTTGCTAGTAATAGTTAGAAGTAGATAAAACAAGGATATGTTCACCTCTAAAAGTATTTTAGAATACAAACATATTAAATAAAATTTACAAAAAGAATATAAAAAATATCAAAAATTCATACACAAACATCAATACATTTTACAGTCTCCAACAACTTTTCATACAAACTCCAATACTTTTTATTAAACAATTACATCAAATCATCTTTCTGCACTTTTAACAAACTCCAATAAAAATTAAATATTTTTTTTTAAATTTCACCAACATTTACACAATTTTTTTTTTAAAACTACAATCTAAATAAATATTTACAATTATATTAAAATCTTAAAAATCTTTTTTTTTTTTTCAGAAAACGAAGATCTCCAAAGGCCTTGCAAATGCCAGCCTGGCAGAAGACTACCCATACGTGCATCTAAGGAGCTGGAGATATCTTCTTCCTCTGTTTGGGTTTCACTCTTTCGACAGGAAACTTAAGAACAGAGCAAAGTACCCAAAGCCGAGAAAAAAGAACCCGAAAGACTGTCTGAGAATTGCCGATGGATGTGATCAAGTCCCAGCAAATATCATTGAGGCCCATCGAGAAGGTCATCGTTCACCCACTGGTTCTGCTCAGCATCGTCGACAACTACAACCGAGTGGCCAAGGACACCCGCAGGCGAGTCGTCGGGGTCTTACTTGGTAGCTCATTCAGAGGCACCGTTGATGTCACCAACAGTTATGCAGGTCCCAATATTTCAATTCTTCCCTTTGGTTTTTCTCTCTTTTGCCGTCAATTTTCACATCCTTCTGTTTAGATCCATAGAAGTTTGTGGACATTAGGCTTTTCCCACGTACGGTTTCCTTAATTGTTTAGTCTAAGTTAGGGTGAGGATTAGGGTTGCTAATGATCTATCTAATTCCTGTTACTTAGGTGCGATTCGTTAGTGTTTGAGTATTTAACCTAATGTGCTTGGGGTTTGGGCTTATTTAAAGTGGTTGAATTTTTAGTTTTACGGTTAAGCACTTTTGGTAGTTATAGTCGGTACTGTTGTGTGTGGGACCTTAATTTGTGAAGTTTTGGAGAATTTAATGGTGTGGCTTGGAAGTTCAAATTTCTGATACTTATGTCTTGTAACTAAAGCAAGTGTAGTAGTAAGGAGTAGTGTGGTCGTGTGGTCTCAAGTGAATGAGTGGCTGTCATGGCCTTTATGTCTTGTAACTAAAGCAAGTGTAGTAGTAAGGACTAGTGTGGTACAAAATATTCTGAATATGAATATCCTTAATGTTTCTATTGTTAGATATCACAATCTTGTAGAGTACATGGGCAATTTACTGGTCAAAGGCTTTCTAAGATTTTATGACAATTCTACTGATGATGCATAGTCTGATGATAGTAGGGTCAGGATTCCTTTAACTAAAGGAAGATCTTGTTATTTCAGTGCCCTTTGAAGAAGATGACAAGGACCCAAGCATTTGGTTTCTGGATCACAACTATCATGAAGCAATGTTTTCAATGTTCAAGAGAATCAATGGTATTTCTTGTTTTACTTTAAGGGTCTGACGCCTGGTTAAAGATTTTCATGGGGAGCTCTAATTTTTCTCTGTATGTGGATCTTTAATAATATTTCAGCTAAGGAGCATGTGGTTGGTTGGTATAGTACAGGCCCAAAGCTACGGGAGAATGATCTAGATATTCATAGATTGTTCCATAAGTAAGGAATGATTCTCCTGTCCTTTCATTTGCTGTTATACTTTGTGTCTTTTTTGTCTTTAACAAATACTGTCTACACTCTACAGCACATTATTGTTATACCCTATCAAATTTTTATGGAACCCTATATTAACCCAGTATGAGGCTTTGGAATTATATCAACATTTTTTTTAGAAGTTGGAATTATATCAACATATAAATGTGTTTTATGGGTGAGTTTGCAACATATTCCGTAGGTGTTTCTTAGGTCCATGTTGTGATTCATTTCTTTACGGTGTTTTAGTTATGTCCCAAATCCCGTCTTGGTCATTATTGATGTCCAGCCTAAAGAGATGGGGATACCCACTAAGGCTTACTATGATGTTGAAGAAGTAAAAGAGGTCAGCAAATTATTGTATTTTCATGTCTAATATATTTATATTGAGATTTTATAGGGCTTACTGTTGAACGCAGTTCCTATGAAGTTACTCATTGCCCATCAAGCTGTATCACCAGTTGTCCTCCTTGATGTTAATCTAATGCTTGATTATTGGAACAGAATGCTACACAAAAGAGCCAGAAGGTTTTCGTTCATGTGCCTTCAGAAATCGCTGCTCATGAGGTGGAGGAAATTGGTATGCCATGCAATGAAAAATACACATTCTACTGTTTGCACTTTCAAAATTTAGAAATTGAAAGAAGGCACAAATTTGAGAGAAACCGTTATACTGTTTGCATTTTCCCATCCCCATTACCTCTTACATTCTCTTGTGTTTACCCTTAAACAGGAGTTGAACACTTGTTAAGGGATGTGAAGGATACCACTATTAGCACACTTGCAACTGAGGTTTTATCTCTTCCCTGGTTTCCTGCTTATTTGCTAATTAATCCTTTTAAAAGTTTCAGAAGTTAGATTTTCAATAAATGGATGTTTATTTCTGAACAAAAGATTTTGAAGGAAGATAGTTGCTTTGATTTTGTTCAGGTTGCTGGAAAACTTACTGCTTTAAAGGGTTTGGATGCACGGCTAAGAGAGATACGTGGTTACCTCGATCTTGTTATTGATGAAAAGGTTCCATTAAATCATGAGATACTTTACCATTTACAGGTATGGTTTTTATATTCTGTCGTCAGGATTTTCAGAAAAATGGTATTTTCCAATGAAGTTTCTAAAGTTCGCTGATCTCAGTAATGTTCTAATCATTGTGATTGGCTCTTGATATCCTGGTCCATTTATATTTTTGTTCACCCCTGTTCCATGTTACCTTGTATTTTAAATTTCAGGATGTGTTCAACCTGCTTCCAAATCTCAACGTGGCTGAGTTAGTGAAGTCATTTTCAGGTAATACAAGCAATAAATACTATACTTTATTTTTTGGCTTGGTAGATGGGTGATCTGTTTATCTTTCAGATTAGTTTTCCTTCTAATTTAGGTGGTAGACAGGACAGATACTATTTATCTTTTCAGATTACTCTTCCTTCTAATTTAGGTTGTAGACAGGAAATATGTCTATATTTCTTCATTTTATTTTTATTTGTTCTCCTTTGTGCAGTAAAAACAAATGATATGATGTTGGTTTTATATCTCTCCTCTCTCATCCGGAGCGTCATTGCCCTCCATAACTTGATAAATAACAAGGTGACATGCCCTCTCCAGACACTAGTAATTCACCCCTTTTTGGTTTTCCTTTTTATTGGTGGCCTGGCACAAATAGTAAACCTGTAGTTTATTGGGCTGATGGATGTAGATTTTATTTTTTGAATTATGTTGTCAGATGTTAAATAAAGAACATGAGAAGGCTGAGGATGCAAAGCCGGCTACAGTCCCACCTGTTAGTGGAAGCTGATTTCAGGGTTCCAGCCTTTGCAGAGTTCCAGATTTTGGTGTGGTGGGAACAAATGATCTGATGTTTTTTTATTTTTCAGGCTTCTCAAGCTTGAGAAGTTAGTGTTCTTCATAGCGCAATCAGATATAATAGGTTTCGAGGTTGAAATTTGTCACGCATGTTGATTGGTTCTGACGTTAGGAAACCATATTGCTTATCCTTTTACTCCATTTGCATTTCTTAATGTTGTGCAGACTCGGAAGCATTTTCCTGTGTACTCTAAAAGTTACTACATTTCCAATTGAACAACTACGGTTAGCAAGGTGGATATTGACTATTGCAGCGCCTCTGCAGGCTTTATGCATGACATGGTTACATTCATTTCAAAACATTTTTAAGGGATAAATATGCTTTCTTCAACTACGAGGACTTAAAGAGACTTTTTTTTGGTGATGATTGATATATTTTGGGTATCAGCACACTCCAAATTTTTTAACATTTACCAACTTCAAACCTTTCACAAATTTTAATAAATCTCAATATCTAAAAGATTTCTAAAATTTTAAGAATATTGTTCGAAATATTGACAAACAAACGTTCATTATCTCAATCTATTAATTTGAGACATTTTATAAATTTTTTATTAATTTAAATAGGAAATAAATTTTTAATTCAAGAAATGATAATTTTATTTATCGTAATATTTTTACAACAATATTTTTATGAGTAAAATGTCAATTTAGATACTAAAAAAATTAATTTTTCATCAAAATTAAAGAATTTTTTTAACGGAAATTACTAAGTGTAAGAAATTAATAAGTTGGTGGATGAAATGTGATAAAAATAATAATTATAAGTATAATATGTCAAGATTTTATAATTAAAGGGGGTAAAGTATATTTATTTTTATTTTAAACTAACTATGCTGATTTATATGGAGTGAGTTGTCTCATTCGATGGTTAATTGATTAAGGCGTGGCATCTCCATATTTTGATTACCAGATGAGATTAACTTAATGAATCATTAGTTTTAAGAATAAATAAAAAAAAATCCATACAAATTAACAAGCAGACGAAGAAAAAGTACACCAAAACAATACAAATTGGTAGCCCAATGTGTAGAGTTGTAGCGCCCAAAACAAGATGAAAACGACGTCGCTGCTTCGTCGATGTTTCCAAATTTACCCGTGTTCTTTCTCTCGTACTCTCGCCATGTTCGATTAATCGTTTTACCGGTTAGTCTAGAAAAAAGAAAAAAAAATCGTTTTACCGGTTAGGAACTATCAAACTACGTCGCTTGCTCGCTGTGGTGGTGCGGCTTAATAAGACTTGAAAGAGGCGACATCAGTGTGCGTATTGTAAAAGCTAGTAAAATCTCGCATTCTTTCTGATACATCATGCAAATCTCTGTTCTGCTCTTTTAAACTTCTTATTGCTTCTCTTTCTTTCTTAATTTAAGGTGCGTAGTTTGGAATAATGTACCATTATCGTATCCTAATATCGCAATAATTTACCTAGCTGCCCATGCCCCCTATTGACATGCGTTTATTTTGTTGCTAGTTATCTCTGGAAATTCATAAGTTGGAAATACATAAGTTCGAAGTAATGCCTGCAAGTTCTAATATCACTCATGGGCAACTTGAGTGTGTAAGTAAGGTGTTCGAAGAAATGCCAGAAAAGAAGTTGGTAGTGTTTTCGGGTTTTCTTACCACACAGGAAGTGTCCGTCTTGGATCGAAAAATCGATCATTCCAGGAACTGACTGGTTGTTGGAATTGGGTGTGTAATGGCAACGAGAAAAATACTTACTTTTAACTAATAAAGGGTTATTGTCGTAAAAAAAATAAAAGAAAAAAATGAGGTTATTATGGGGTTATACTTTTTGAAAGTTTTTTTTTTCTGTTAGGGAGAAAACCGTTGCCAATATGGAAACGTTGGACTCTACAGTAATTAGGTCTAGAGGAAGTTACAAACTCAGAGTTTAATGTGAACTCTTTGGGAGCTATTGCTAGCTTTCTTTCCTCATACACTAGGGAACTACCACAATCTGGACTTTCTTTTAAAGATGTATTTTGGTACCAAATCGTACCCAAATTTAGTGTGCAATAATAGTGGTCTATTCTGGAGGCATTATGATAGTCAAATTCTTGGTCTTTTAGTTCTTTAATTTCTATGCGACTTTGAAGTATTGGATTTTGGTAATTTAAATTTTAGTGGGTAACAGATAAATAGTAAGTCATACTTGGTTTAATCACGTTCTCATTTTGGAACTAGCCCTAGTTGCAGTAGTTTTGCTTTCACAATATACTGCCTCATAAGTGTCAGATATTTTCAACATGGGAAAAGCTTCAAGAGATAAGAGGGTAGGTTCTCTATTTCGTCAGAATTTCCTTTCTTTGTTTTCTTTTCCAGCTGCTAGTTATTTGTCAATTCATTTGCAGGACATATACTACAGAAAAGCGAAAGAAGAAGGTTGGCGTGCTCGCAGTGCCTTTAAGCTTCTTCAAATAGATGAGGAATTCAATATATTTGAAGGTAAGTTCATATCAATTGTCTTGTCCCTCTCTTGAGCTTATAGGTCAAATGCCTGTAAATGGTGTAAACTTTGATTAACGTACCATCATATAAATCTTTGTCTGTGCTATGGTACTGGAAATTAATTGAAGCTGGTGAAAGCTGGTTTTTTTTTGGCGGGGGGGGGGGGGGGGAGGGTGGGGGGGAGATGGGGGCGTGAATACATTTTGCACTTATATAGAGTTATGAAAATATCTAACATTCAGCTGCTTAATTAAATTTTCTTTACAGGTGTGAAGCGTGTTGTAGATTTATGTGCCGCTCCTGGCAGTTGGAGTCAGGTATTTGTTAGTGGAATGATTAGCTCACCTGCCTTTGAGCTATTTGAAAAAGTGTGTAATTGTCTGTTGTATCAAGTAGTGTTAGTGACACTCAAAAAAAGAAGAAGTGGTTTAGTTCATGTTGCTGTCAACTATGATATAAGTTTGTTGTAAAATCAAAGTTAATTAGACAATGGTACAGCATTCTCTACTCACATGAGATGTACAACATATTATTTGGGGAGTTTGAAACATGTTTCCTGCATCCTATCGTGTTCAAGGCATGATATATGAGGATTATTGCACCAATGCTTGCAAAAGATTTCCATACTCTATTTACCTTGTGGGCAAACTATATAGTCTATCAACATACATAAACATCTTCAATGGTTTTTTATTCCATTTTCTAATGTGTAGGTTTTGAGCCGCAAAATATATCTGCCAGCATAAGCATCTTCAATGGTTTTTCATTCCATCTTCTTATGTGTAGGTTTTGAGCCGCCAAATATATCTGCCAGCAAAGGTTTCACCAGATTCAAAGTAGGTTACCTTGCCTGTATCACGTTTTCTTTAAAAGTTCCGTGCTTATTCAAATCTCCTTGAGTTTTCCATCAGCTGTTTTCTTAAAAAGGTTCCTATACCTACAAAATGAAATCCAAGGTCAAATTCTTGTTCGCCCCCTCCCCCCCTCAAAAAAAAAAAAACAAAGAAATATATGGTCAAGCGATTGGGTATATTAGCTGCCTTCCTGAAAATTAATAAAGAGAAAAGGTTGAAAGGGCACACATTATGATATTCATAGAATAATAGGTGTCAGCTTGATTAAACTTGATTTGCACATATTCTGTCATAAGCCATGGTTTTCAATCCTTTGGGTTTCTGGGTAATGAGATCCATGAGACAAGTAACTTTTGTTTTGTTGGAGAACTACCACCAAGCATTAGTATGTAGCATTCAAGGTCACAGTGGTTTTTCACATGATGACCCTTATCATTGAATGCTGATTTCCATATTTTTATATATGGCCCTTCAAGTCAGCCGTTCTGTTATCCACAACTTATGATGACTATTTGAGGAAGGACTCATCATGCTTTCACTATGATTTTTTGACAAACGTGTTATCGGTGAAATTATCAAAAAGCTTATTCGTTGCTGGGATTTAGAAGTCCCGGGGTCTAACAACCATTCAGTGGTTCTGATTTCTCTTTGGAGATAGGTCTAGTTAAGGCATGTTTATTATTGTGGAGAGCTAAGTTGCATTCCTTGTATCCTCTCTAGAACTCCGACAAGTGACATTATGTGAAACTGAGTTGTTGCTAATGCTCAAAACCACAACATATTGATACTGGTAGGTGTTAGAGCTCCTATTATTTGCCCAAAAATTTTCCTGATCTAATTCCTAGCAATTGAAGTCAGTGGTCACTATCAAATGAATTCATGAGTTTACCTGCTGCTATTACTTATAGTCTTATTCTAAGTGATATTACAATATCAAATTTGTTCATGCATATTATTTCTCCGTCAACTCAATAATTTGCTATTTATGCAGGGATAGTGATCTTCCTCTTATTGTGGCCATTGATTTGCAGCCGATGGCTCCAATTGAAGGGGTTATTCAGGTGCAGGGTGATATAACCAATGCTCGCACAGCTGAAATCGTAAGTACAGCCTTCAATCTATGTTCCATGATTTTCATTTGACAGTGTGAACACAGTACATATGGTGCTTTTCAAAATTATTTAACCCACTCAAATTCATTTTTCTGGTGTTTTAGTAGAATTTCCAAACCATATGTATATTTCCATTGTTAGTATGACGTATAAGGCTTTTATTGAGCATCTAATATTTATCCTTCAGATTCCTTTCAAATGGTAGTGTTGGTTACATGATCTAGTTACCAATAGTATTAACTACATCAGTATATTCTTGACATCTCCTTGCAATGCCTTGCCACGTTTGATTCGAGCCTTAAAGGATTTAAAGTGCAAAAAATTGGCCAATATTGAGGCAATACATGAGAGGTTGAGATGATATGTCTAGAGGTTGTTGGACAAGTTTCAGTATCCTGTTACTTATCAAAAAAAAAAAGTTTCAGTATCCTGTTACTTAAGCCGTTTTTGTTCCTTTGGAATGGCTGGGTTACTATTTGAGTCAGTAACATCACTATACAAGTACAATGTTGGATGAAAACCACACAATCAGCTCAACTTCAATCTACGTGTATGGGTTGATGATGTCTAAATAATTTCAGCTAGTGCTCATGCTTTTTATTTTTCCTTTCATATTTTTGTAGCTTCTTTTGGTTGTTCAAATATGGATGAAAACTAGAAGATATTCCCAGATTGTGGCTTCTTCACAGCATTGCATGTTTAATATATTGACCATGAAATGCCTGTTGCATGCTGGACCACGATATATTACCACCCATTACTTATCCTGCTGTCCTTCCCTCACCCCCCCCCCTCCCCCTTTTTTTTCCAGGTCATTAGACATTTTGATGGTTGCAAGGCTGACCTGGTAGTTTGTGACGGTGCTCCTGATGGTAAAACAGTGTTTATAGTTTTGACTTTGTTTTTTATGGTCCAGGATGTTTCCACTGATCTTTTACATGTTCTGTTTTTCTTGTTTGAACTTTTCATTTTGCTGTTCTGCTCTGCAGTGACAGGTCTTCATGACATGGATGAGTTTGTACAATCCCAGCTCATACTAGCGGTAAATTCTGCTTGCTCTCAGACCTTCCAATGTGCATCTTGGGGGCAGCTTACTTTAGTGGATGGTTTAAGATGATAATTACCTTATTTGGAAGAAAGAAAAATGAGTGAGCTACGAGCAACCAGCTGTTTCTTTTCATGGTATCTGTATCCACTTTATAGCTGCACTAACAATTCTGATTTAAAATAAAGTGGAAGTTAGGGAGTAACCTGTAGAATATATGCGGTAAATTTGTGAGAGAGTTGCTTGACTACTATAAACTGAAAATGCTGCAAGAAAGTAATGAGAATAAAATTCTATGTTAAGTTTCTTGGTAGCTTTGTTTGATACATAAACACAATAATTACAATATAGTTCAAAGATTTTCATACTGAAATTAGAACCATTGCCAATCAATCCTTCATATTTTGGGAAGGCGGGCCGCTTGAATGGGACCTATTCTCTTAATAGGCGGCAAAGCTGAATAGGAAAGGGGCCGAGATGACTGATGAGTGCCTTTTTTCTAAATGCTCTCATGTAAGTGTAACATGGCTGCGTACATACAAGTATAGCCAAATCAAGCACAATTCTTCTATTTTGGCAACTATTTCTGGTCAAACTATTGCTTGCTCACTGTTGCAGGATGCAGTTGATTTCAATAATCTGTTTGACTTTTGGTGAAGCTTGCATTAGTTTGATACTACCTTGCCATCTTTCCTACAGGGTTTAACAATTGTTACCCATGTACTTAGAGAAGGCGGAAAATTTATTGCAAAAATATTCCGCGGGAAAGATACCAGTCTTCTGTACTGTCAGGTAAATCAAATGCTTGTCAGAACTTCCGATATCAAGTCAATTTCTGAATATATGATACCGTTGCCCAAATCTATCCTGACGGTCGGGGACAGAACCTGTATGATCCTTTTATCTATTCAATCTAGCCCTCGTTAAATATCAAGCTGACAAGCTATCGCACAAGGTTTTGCTCTGTGCTCACAGCAGGGTCTGAGCATGGGGGGAGTGGGATCCAGCCCCATAAAGTAAGAAAGAAAGAAAGAAAAGAAAGAGAACCATCCCTGAGCCCTCCAACTTATTTTGTAAAATTGTCCCGAAAAATCTGAAGAAGCTCATAATCTGGAAAAAGTTCCCGTAATTCTGAGATATATATATATATATAAACGTATTTTTGTTGAAACTCAAGTTTTGCTTCTCTTTGGATCCTCCAAAAAAATTGAATACCTCCCTACCCGCTAAGAAGTCTAAGACTACTTCGAAACTTTCTGAGATTCTGAAAAAAATTATACAACTAGGTTCTTGTTCAAAAAACGAATTGATTATTGAATATATAAGTTACTACCCCCCCCCCCCCCCCCCCCCGTTTCCTTAAGAATAACAAGAAGAAAGATGAATTGTTGACTCCACCCCTGACTCACAATAATGATATCATGCTTACAAAAACTTGGAACAAAATTCAAGAAGAATGACCTTTATGCTGGAACTTGACCATTAGGTGGCTGTTTTTCTCATGCCCTCAGTGAGGTTGCCTTTTCTTGGGGCTGAACTGCACCGAGAGGGGGGATTGCCAACCGGCACAGACCATGTCGGGTTGGTCAGATCATGGGTGGGTCGGTTGGATCTATGATGGTCAATGATCATGGGTCGGTCGGTTTGATTGATGTGGCAATCTGCAATGGAGATGCGATCAGGCCTTTCACAATGCCTTGAAGATTGATGCCGTGGCAACTCAGGGGTTGCATGGGTTTTTGTTTTCGGGATTATGGGGTTGGTTTTGGTTTGGAGAACCGACTCTCTCAAACCTACAATTGTACCAACCCCTTCACTTTTGGAGACTCCTGGGCTGACCACCAAACCAGCTCAGACGAAAACTGGTCTAGGCTAATCTGCGAGTGGCCAAATAAGCTTTCTGTCAGTTTCTACCTACTTAAGAGAGTCATGAGGGATTTCAATTGAGCTATTGTATCCCACAGTCATTCTTAAATGATATTCTTCGCACATTAGTAGGCAAAAAAATCAATTGTACCTAAGAGTAATTTAGAAAGGCCCGCAGATATTTCTTCCTTCGATGTGATTGTCATCCATGGCATTAGTGTTGTCTGTTTATGCTTATTTATGTATGACAAGAACCAAGTCTACATGGAATGTTCTTACTCTTTTTGCTTCTTTGTTGCAGCTGAAATTATTTTTTCCTTTAGTGACTTTTGCTAAACCAAAAAGCAGCCGAAATTCGAGCATAGGTAACACTTCTATTTCCATTTTTTTCCCCTTGGAGGCTCTTAGCACTTTTGAAATTTATTTGTTCAAATTCGGGAAGATCTCCCATGACATAAAAAGTAATCATCTTGGTCATCTCTATTTCCCGAGATAACCGGGGAGTTGTCATCTTAGTCATCTTTATGAGGTAATTTGTAGTCAGCTAACACTTCAAAACTGTAATACAGAGGCATTTGCAGTTTGTGAGAATTATTCCCCTCCAGAAGGGTTTAATCCAAAAGACCTGTATCGCCTCCTAGAAAAAGTGGGGAGTCCATCTGGAGGAGACGATCTAGGTAATGTGATATTCTCCATGGGTGCATCTGTCATTTTTGTTACATTTATTATACCTGGTTAGAATTGCATTCTTGCTTAATGGTTTTTCGTCTTGAACTTGGACTATATACAGTCAGTCCCTTAGAGAGAAAATTCCCAAAGATGGAAGCTAAATTCCCAAGTTTTCAGCTTCCAATCTGGATTTTAGTTCAATTATGGGTCCCGATTCCATGGGGCCAATTCCATCATGATATTTATTTTTGTTGGCAATTCCATCATGATATTTGTTATTTCACGTGGGAGTAATAATATTATGTTGGATTACAGATTGCAGTAGTGGGTGGTTGGAAGGGCCAAATAAGGTGTATATCCCCTTTCTAGCTTGCGGGGACCTTACGGGATATGATTCGGACCGTTCGTATCCTTTACCTAAAGCTGCTGATGGAACTTACAAGAGCTTGGATCCTGTACAGCCCCCAATTGCCCCTCCTTATAAGAGAGCCCTTGAATTGAAGAAAGCATCCAGTCATGGAACCCAAGAGCTTGAAAAGCTGTCCTTGGATTCTTAATCATGTTGAATTACATTTATCCATGCATACAAAAGAGACCAATAAACTCAAATGGCTAAACGTGATATCAGAGTTACTTTATTTTTTTTCCCTATGGTTTTTTGTGGGGAAAGTATAGGAGTAACTGTTTTTGATGAATGGACAGATAGTTATTAGGGTAAGCATTCAAGCATTTTGTTGTCCTGCAATCTTTGTCCGAGATGCCTACAAGAAAATCTTGAAACAATTTACCAAACGGATCCACTATGGTAGTGGAAAATCATTCTGTGGTAGAGGGTGTTTGTAAGGACTGTGCTCGCTGTGGCATTTCCTTGTGCATATTTGTCTGTATTGTTAGGTCAAAAGATTGGAACAAAAGCTGATATCGAGTGGGATATTCCATGATTTTCAAGTTTGTGGTCCTGACTCCTGACGATGACTTTTCCTTTGAATATTGGATAGGCCCGCTCGAGACCCGCGGAATGGTCCATGTCTATGAGCTGTGGTGGTGATATATCACCCTGTAACTTTCAGGGTAATTGATATGCCTTTTCCTATTCCCTCCCGTTTCTTTCTGAGTTTGGTATGATTTGAGATTGGACCAATGATCATCCACTCTATTTACTCTCTCCAATTTCTTTTAATTTTGATATTTCGTTACTGATAGAAACGAAGTACAAATTGAAGGAGACAGATATAACACAGCATTCACATTGTACATCTACCAGGATGTTACTCTCCCTGGTAAAAATCCAGCTAAGATGCCGTAAATCGCATCATACATCTACCCGACCGCCGGACAATTTAGTTGGCAGACTATTTTGCAAGTCCGATCGTAGGTCCGACATGCAGATGCATCATAGCAAACAGTTATGTGCTTCCTACAGTGCAAAGATGTTACCATTCACAAATTGTACATTTTGGTTCTCTTAAACAGGTAAACTACTTTTTTTTTCTGAGTAAACAGGTAATCTACTTATAATCAATGAATCATACACTCTTTTTCTTTATACTCAATGAATCATGAAATCTTTTGCATATACACTCTTTTAAAGAGCTAGCCTGGTAAATTCTAGCAAGAACTTGTGGAGACGGAGTTCGATCGTTGCAAAGAGGAGGAAGAATTCAAGAACTCGATGCAGTCCTCTATGGCTTCAGCTTGATGGGAGTCGATGAGCTCCGATATTGAGCGTGACCTGACCAAAGAGGAGGAAACCTTTCGTGAAGATCGTCTTCTCATGGAGACAAAACGTATAGCTCTTACCACCTTAGCCCGGAGACGCTGTAGAAACTTGACAGGAGAGAAACCTGATGAGCCTTTGGGAAACCTGAAAATCCAAATTCCAGTTACCCTTTTCCTGCCTCCAGCGACTCTGGTTCCTCCACCATGTTTGTGAAGGACATTTGGTTTATCGTTGACATCCGGACTGAAACTCACTCTTTTGTTTGCTCTTCTCGACATCTGATCGATATATACGTACTCAAGATGAAAAATATTACTCTTCCTCCTTGAGAGACAGAAAGCGAGCAAGAGAAACGTCACAGAGAGAGAGAGAGAGAGAGAAACCCAAATCGGAGAGGGGAGGGAAAGAAATCTGTAAGCAGAGCGGACAGTTGGTTGGGTTATATGGGTTATATATGGACAAAACCATATGAGGAATAGGGAAAAGTGAAAGAGGATTACGAAGGAAAAAGATGAAGAGAGGATTCCATGTATAATATGTGTGCGGGCACCTTTTTTTTTCTTGAGGGGGGGGGGGAACAAAATGTGTTTGTTCATAGAGGTTGCGTTGACTGGAAGGCCGATTACCAAGCGTCATATTCAAGCACTTGGAAATTCATGACATACGTGCATGACAGCATGAGCCATGCATATTGTGGATTTGATATATGCTATAGTGTAATCTGTCGGAGACCCATACCATATAATATGATCACTGACGGAGCTAGGATCAAAATTCAAGGGGGTTGAACTTAACCTGATGAGACTGTGAGTGGTGGCTTCCTGCTGGTACAGGCGTGTGGCGGTGGATTGTGGAGGCGTGGAGCTGGAGCACGAGCAACATCGAACACGTTTAGAAGCTGGTGGTCGTGGATCAGTTGGCGCGGGAGAAACTCAAAAATTGGTGGCCGGAGCCTAGTGGCGCAGCCATGGACGGCGGTGGGCAACGACTGAAGCCTGAACGTGTGACGGTGTGAGAAGAGAGAGAGGGTGTCGAGAGAAAGAGGGAGTTGTTTAATTTCACTCTGTTTTGATTTTTTTTAAGGCGGGTGGTGAAACGACGTCGTTTCATCCTTTGCATATTAAAAAATAAATGACCTGAGCCTAACGGGCCCAAGCCTACAGTCTGTAGAACCAGGATTGGTTTGGGCCTATGAAGATCGAGTCCAGGCCAATTTATATATATAAAAAAGAACAAAAAAATACATGTAATTTTTTTGGGACGGTGCAATGCGTGGTGGCCGCCCAGGGCGCCACCTTGCATCCGCCACTGAATATGATCTCCAACCTCAATCCATGTCAGCATACCAACTTTGTGGGGACGAGTTTGAACAGGGCAGGAAGTTCAATTTGGATAGACACGAGAATTCTACACGATCAAGAACGAATAGGGTGTTGGTCAAAAACAAAAAGAGTACTGAGTGGTGGACCCGTCGAGGGGAAGAGGTAGAAGAGTGAAGTGTGAAGTGTGGTAAAAGAAAGAGGGAGGGAGCAAGAGTGGCAAGCACTTGATACTCTTCAAATCAGCGTTGCTTTTTCGGTGCTCTGTCGGGGCCTACCCTGTCTTTTTGATGGCCATCTTGATTCTGTTTAGAATCAGAATTCTAAGAATCATGGTCCATCTGTTCTTCCACAGAGAGGGGGAGAGTAAGAGGGGGAATCTATTTGAATACATGGGGATGTGGGCTTGGCGTGAAAATTAGGAGACTACGATACCTTTTTCTTTCTTTTTACCCTCTTTTCTCAGATTCGCTGCCATGTTCTTTGACTGGAAGGTAAAAGGTGCCCAGTTCCCTATGGAGAGTAGTACTCCATTCCTAAAAGGGGCGCATGCTCCGGATGAATCTACTAGTGGCTCGGAAGCAGGGGGAAGGGTGTCGGCCGGCCCCATTGCACTTCAAAAAGTAATTTATATGTAATTTTTTTTAATAGAAGATGGTCTGGGTCCGATATTTATAGGCCCAAACTAACTTGTGGAGACCTGTGACTTCATCTAGGTCTAGTGCAGCCTCCTTTGTATGATATGTTTTTACTTGTTTTAAATTTTTCTCTATTTTTTTGTGAAAAATAAGGCTGAGTTGTACCTGAGTTTTTGCTAAGACTTACTCTCTCTCTTTCGTGTTATATGCATGAAGAAAAGAAGTATCTACCGTATCTTAGAATAACTTTTTATATTTATAACAAGAAAAATGGATTATATAGGCTAGTTAGCTATTTTTTATTCCTCAAGTTATTTCTCAGAAGCTTTTATATCATTTTTTATGATTTTTTTTGTATGGTACATGTATTTTAATATTTTTAATTCTTAATTTTCGATATTTTAACTTCAAAACACCTTTTGCATTACGCAGAAATTTTTTTTTATCATTTCGCCTTAAGAGTTCGTCCCCTTCAAACTGGATCCTGGTTCTACCACTGATTATATATATATATATTTGCAAACTACGTAGTTATAAATCCACCGAGAATTGAACCCAAACAAACCGGTATAAATTCTTGTTCCATGTCAAATGAGCCTCTGCCCAACTACCACGAGAATGAATGTTTTTCCATCTTAAAATTAGATTTTGCACCCTCTAACTGCCACATATTTTAGAATTCACACCCAAAATTACCAAGCTTCGCACGTTCTACACCCCAAAATATCACTAATTTGATACTTTGCACACTGTGTTACTAGGGCTGCACAATGCCACCGGGAAATTCCGGTGGCACCGGCATCGGGTTTTGGTCTAACCGGTGCCGGTGTAGGTTTGGTTTTTTGAAAAAACCGGCGGTTCCCAGTTTAACTGGCACCGAGTTTCCCGGTGTAGGTTAAACCGGGATTTTATTTTTTTTTTAGTTTTTTTAGTTTAGTTTCTACTCAATAGTTTAAACTTTAGTTTTACCTCAAAACGTAGTATTCTAGAAGCATGACGAGGTTTACTCAATAGTTTAGTTTCACCTGAATATTTAAGATTTGTTGTTGGTTTTGTCTAATCAAATGCTTACATTCAAGTTACCAAGATGCTTTCTAGGTGAATGAACTAGTTATTTAGAATTTTAGTAGAAAAAATTACAAATTTATTGTATTTAGAAGGGTATATATGAAGGCATTGGAATCATAATTAAAGAGTTTAATGTCAAAATTTGGTAAGTATATCGCATAATATATGTCAAGAGGTCGAGATTCTACCAATTTTTTTTTTAAAATCAATGTATTATTTTAAGAGTTTTTATGAAATGTTAACAAATCATCTAAATTTCTAAAATTGACAAATCACTATTAAATTTATACCATGCTTGCAAAATCAGTCACTCAATTACATTTTAGTTCAAATTTCTAATACATTTTAGTTCAAAATTCAGATAGAGTCATCACGTTTGACCAGCGTTTGACAAGTGCTCGAGCGCCCTTTGAAAAAATTCAGACAGAGTCATCACGTTTGACTAACGTTAGACAAGCACTCGACGAGCGTTTGACCTGCACTCGAGCGCCTTAAAAAATTACTGAATTTTTGGATTTTCCTTGTAAAACCAAGGGAAACCCTACTAGGTTTTTAACGTGTTTTAAAATTGTTATTGATTTGTTAATTAGAGGGAAAACACATATTCTCCCCTCTAAGTGTTGTTAGGGTCTAAACTGGATTTTTCAAAAGATAATAGTTTCTACTTATAGTGACGTCTCTATTACTTTGGACTTTAAATTCTCATCTTATATTTTAAGATGATCTTTAATTTTATTGATTTTGGAATTTGGATTTCATTAGTTTAGATTTTATTGATATGTGATTAATGGACCAAAAGAAAAAAGAAAAAATACATTGGGCCAAATGCGTAAAATGCTAAAAAAATGGCTCAATATTAATGTAGGATAACCGAAAAATGCCACCGCTAAGGGCCGGTTTTTGCCCTTAACGATGTAGGTGTAAGTGACAATTTTTTCAAAACCGGCCTACTCTGTGCAGGTGCCGGTTTTGGCCAAAACCGGCACCTACACCGGGGTTGTGCAGCCCTACGTGTTACAGTTTAACCGTTAAAATTCTGACATGTGTACTGTTTTGTATTTGCTTTAACGGTGAGATCATAACTTGAGGTACAAAAGGTAAAGTAAGCAATTGGTAGATAAAGACAAAGACACAATGTAAGCAAATAGTTCAAGTGGAAAGCTTAACCACTTGACATAATGTAGGTCAATAATTCAAAACTTCACTTGCCTAATAATCTCCTTGGGGCCACCCCTAGGATTCAACAACTAGATAGTTACCTGGTTCGTGCGAAACAAAGACACTACAAAAAAAATTGATTTTTAACTGCAGTCGTTAAAAATGCCGCTAAAGACACTTTTTCGCAGCGTTTGTAAAAAAACACTGCTAAAAACCACCTACAACGATGGTCTTTATAGCGTTTGCCTAAAAGTTTGACCTTTAACAGGGTCTTATCGAACGCCGCTACATGTGGTTTTCTCGCGGCGTTTATTCACTAACTCCGCTATAAGTCCAACCTATAGCGGCGGTTTTGTGGTGTTTGTGAACAAACGCTGTTAAAAGACCTATTTTTCTCAAGCATTTAGGTACCTACAGCGATAGTCACTGTGACAGCCAAAGTACCCACATTGAGCAGCGTTTGCACTGGGTCTATAGCAGCGTTGTTGATACAAACGCTGCTATTAGTCTGATTAAAAATAATAGTTTTATTTATTAATTATAGTTAATTAATGTAAATAATTATTTTTATATATTTTATATTCTTTTTAATATATAATTTTATTTTTTTCATGTATTTAAAAAAATATTTTAAAGGATTTACTTAATAAAGTATTAAATGAGAGGGAGTGTTGTGAAAATTGAAGTTGTTATATGATATATTGTAAATTATACCTATGGTTGTTATGGTAATTGTATATTTATTGACTAAATCTAAGTAGTTTAGAAAATATCTATTATCTTATTTTTAATGAGCATATATATTTTGAATAATTAGTAATATAATACTATTTAATTATGACATTATTTAATTTCAAACAAATAGATATTGTGAGATTAGCTTATGTAATTAAAGTACATAACTTAATATATAATCTTAGAGGTTATAATTTAGTCATTAGGTATATAGGTACATACATGTAAAGTACTTAGGTTAATTAGCACGTATCATGTATATGATAAACACATATAACAAATCATGCAATGTTATATAGAAAACAATATACTTTTAAATTATAAGTATTATATATTATTACTACCAACTATTGACTTTTGTACACAATCGATATTTTGATGATTTCAATAACTGGATCAAGTTTATAAAATGAGCATCTTCAAAGACAAAGTCATTTGTAAGTCCTAGGATTAAGGCAACTCAAGAGGGAGGGTGAATCGCGTTTCTAAAACTTTTTGCTTTTGAACCATAAGTCGTGTTTGCAACGTAAATATTAATTTAGCACAAGTATATATATGCAACAAGTATAAATAAGTGCTAAATATAAAGAGAAGGGTTTAGAGAAACAAACACGTGATTTTTAGGTGGTTCGGCAAACACATCTACATCCACCCGAGCCATGAGGTTTTCCACTATCTTCAAATAGCATACACTATAGCTTCTGGATGCTACAGAATCATACAAATGTTTTCTTGGGCTCAACACTCAAACCCACCCAAGTGGTTTTTCGGGCTCACCACTTACAACCTAACCAAGTTTTGAGATATACCCTCTCTAAGCTTCTTCTTTAGTGAACAACCTCACTAAAGTAAACACCTTTCTTGATAAAGTAAATTGAAGAACAAAAACTCTCTTGATAGAGTAGATATGAAAATGGAAGACTCTATCTCTTATTTCATACAAAGCCAAGGATATAAAAATGTGTTTTGTGCGAATGATATGAGAAATATAGAATATAAAGGTTTGTAATATTTCTCAAGTAGTACAAATGATATGTGGTCGTTGTATATTCATTTTGAACATTATGAATGTGTATTTATAGCCCACATATGAAAACTAGTCATTTATAGCCGTTGGGAATCGTCTGTTAAAACGAGCCGGTCAACTGCTACATGAACCAAATACTAGAAGATTGAATATCAAAAAGATCAAGGAGCTCAAAAGTGAAGATTCAAGACCTTAGCGTATAAACCTTGTAACTCTTAGTTTCACTTTCGATAAGGATTTGAATCACACTTTCATAGCTTTTAAAATGTGCATAAACCGTTTTACCTATTGCTTGAAAGATCAACATGTTTTTAAATGGTTTCAAAACACCCAAACCTTTTGTATACTTATGAAAAATTAGTCTTTAAAATTGAGTGTTTCAAAGTGGTTAAAAACATTATTTTAATTGAACCAGATTATGTGCTTAAGTTGAGGAGGTCGATTGGCTGGTGAAGCGGTTGACCGGTCTTCGACCCCTTGGTATAGCGGTCAATCGATTGATTTTGTAAATAGATCCATTGAGCTTCTGATAATGACTGTTGGGTAACGTAACTTGAAGCGGTCGACCGGTTTGTTTTGACAGACGACCTCCAACGACTATAAACGATTAGTTTTCATATGTGGTCTATAAATACACCTTCATAACGTCCAAAATTGGAAGAGATCGATCACATATCATTTAGATCACTTCAGAAATATATCCAACCTTCATATTTCATATTTCTCATATCATTCACACAAATCACACTTTCATATCTTTGTCTTTGTGTGAATCATGGATAGAGCTTTCCAATTTCATAACGTCCAAAATTTGAAGAGATCGACCACATATCATTTAGATCACTTGAGAAATATATCCAACCTTCATATTTCATATTTCATATTTATCATATTATTCATACAAATCACACTTTCATATCTTTTTCTTTGTGTGAATCATGAGATAAAACTTTCCAATTTCATATCTACTATTTGAGAGAGTTTTGTTCTTCCATCTTTATATCAAGAGAGCTTGTTAGGTTGTGAGTGGTGCGTCCGAAAAACCACTTGAGTTGTGAGTGTTAAGCCCAGGAAAAATACTTATACGGTTCTCTAACACCCAGAAGCTAGAGTGTATACTATTTGGAGAATAGTGAGAAAACCTCAAGGCTCGGTGAATGAGCTTGAGGGGTGAATGTAGGCGAGTTTGCCGAACCACCTAAAAATCACGTGTTTGCTTCTCTTACCCTTATCTTTACATTTAACACTTATTTATACTTGTTGCATATATATATATATTATCATTTACTTTGCAAACACGGTTTTGAGGGTTAAAAGTGAAAAAGTTTGGAAACTCAATTCATCCCCTCTTGGGTTGCCTTAATCATAGGACTTACACCAACTTAAAATAAAAAATAAAAAATAAATTTTTTTTACATGTAATAATTTTTTTGATCGATCCAATGGGGGGCGGCCGCCCAGGGCCGCACCCCCTGGATCCGCCTGTCAGGGTCGGCTCAAGAAAAAATGAGGCCTAAGGCCATAATAAAAATTAGGCTTTTTATATTTTTTTAAAAAAATATTTAAAATTTTATTTAAAAATAATTTTTATAAAATTTTGAAATATAAAATTACTAATCAAGTGGGCTTAAGGACCTTTTTATTTTTCATTTAGTTGTTCATCATGTATTTAAGGGTCTTTTTATTTTTATTTTTATTTTTCTTTTAAATTGTAGGGCCTCTTGCTCCAAGTGGGGCCTTAGGCAACTGCCTAAGTTGCTTAAGGGTTGAGCCAGCCCTGCCGCCTGTAGCTTTCCTTATGATGGATTCGAAGGATAGCGATCACATTGTGAATGGAGATTTGTTATGGGACACTAATCCTAGCGATCAGAGCACCCAGGTAATAATTAACGTTTCTAATCGTTCAATTATGTACTGAGTTTTTGTTCAAAGTTGTGTAAACACGTTTAAGTATACAGAGATTTTTCTGTACAGAAAATTAGTTCTTCGAAGGTTATGAGACTTTGGTGACGAACCAATTTATCTCGTAGCAAGAGTGCTGTAAAATGCATCGGTGGTTATACGTGTTACGGAATCTTGCGGTGGCCTTTTTATTCGAGTTAAATCCGAAATTTCACTAAGCTGGGTCTTCAATTTCTTTTTGAAACTTTTGTTTACTTCTTTTCGTGAGGTACTCAGAAATTATTATGGCATGAAACATGAGGAAATTGAAACCGTTCACCCACCGTGCCTTCTAAGTGGTTGTTCCCTTACAGATATGGGATTTTAATCTTGGACGATCTAGGAGCCATGAAGAAAAGGGTACTCTGGAAGTTGCCTTTGGTGCAAATGATGCAGGATTTATGATAAAAAATTTGGTGAACTTATGAAAGAAACATCTTTGACTGATACAAAATTGTTAGGAGATTTGTACCAGATGAATTGCGATATTGCACGTGTGAATATGGCGTACAATGTAAGTCCTTTCTGACTGCTTTATTACTTGAGTTGTATTTTTGAATTGAACATTGTGTCTGGAGCATGATATTACCCTCCTGTATGTCATTTTGTAATCTCTAAGTCCGTGTGTGTTCATCTTTCTTGGCACCATCTACCATGCAGTTGCTGTGGTTATAAGATATTGGTTTTTAGAAAATGGTGGTACCTTATGGTGTAATGTGACTCAGAAAAAAAAGAGTGCTGCTCATATCTGTCCAATCTAGAAGCTTTATTATCGATCTGTATATAGTTCATAAATTTTCTAAAGACCTTAGGGATCATGCACTGCTTAGCGACTAGAATAGCTACTGACTTTTAAGTTGTCTGAAATCCATTGTGTCCAGGGCTAGAACTTCCTTGTTTGGGTACATTCCATTGAGTGTCCGTGGGCAGTAACTCCCATTTTCTCCAGTTCTGGGTGGCCATAACCTCTCCACGATCAGGGGTTCCCTATCCTTTTTAAAAAAATAATAATGTTTTTATTAAGTTTAGATTTATTTTTATTTTTTAAAAATATTCAATGGCACGTGTTACATTGTGATTGGACGAGATTGATTTTTTGTTAAACAAGTCTAACGGCATTAGGTCCAATGAGTTTTGATACCAAAATGACAAACTTAGTGAGCGTTTTGAAATTTTTTAAAACCTAGTGAGTTTTTGAAAAAGACGTTAAAACGTAGTTTGTTATTTGTAAATTTTCCTTATTTTGTTTTGCTAATTGAAGTATGGGGGCCTTTTTTTGTGGTGCACATTTTTCCATATTTCCGTTGTTTTAATTATGTAGTTAATCCCAAGGGGTTGGCCTAGTGGTTATCGCTTGGGCTTTGGCGGTTTGCTCTTTCGAAGGTCCCAAGTTTAAAACCTCATATGCTACCAACCTTTTGAGATCATCCCTAGGACTTTTGACCTGATAATTGTCCAGATTATCTGGGACGAGAGAGACTGTATAGGCCCGAAGATTAGTCGAGGTCCTTATAAACTGGTCCAAACACCCGATTAAAAAAGAAGTTATGTAGCTACTTATCCTCTTATTTATAATGTGAATGATGTTTATTAAACTCTGTTGTATTTTGTGTCGTAAAGCTCCTTGCTAATGTTCTATGTTTATTTTTCTTTTAAGAAAAACCTTTACGAACTATCCTTCTTGCAGCTTTATTCGCGACCAATTACTGAATGCTTTTTTCTAATTTATTCGATAATAAAAAATTAGTGTAATTCCAGGCATGGGTGAAAACAATAAGGCTTGTGACCGATTAGGATATATGACATTACCCACCACATATTAGGATTTTTTTAATGTAATGAAAGAGGGACAATTAAGGAAACTCTCTAATTTACATTGAATTCTGACGGATTTAGTCTAATTTAGTCGTATTGGAGGGCTTAACCCCACGGCAAACTAAAAACACCTACAGTATCCCCTCACTACAGGCATTATTTAAATAACAAAAGTTGTTACCGTAGTTGAACTAGGATCCCCAATCGACTCATTCACACTCTGAGGACACCACTTATTAATTAGGGTTGAATGCACTCATATCGAGCAAATCAAATTAATGAGCCTCAAATTGATTTAATTTTCCATTTCCCCCCAAAAGTCTTTCTTTGCTAGTTTCTTAATTAGAGCGCGATATAGAGATCAGAGAGGAAAGATCAGCGGGATGAAAATGATGAATTTGGTGAAAACAGATTCAAAAAATTTAATCGATAGGCTGATTATTTTATGCTTATTTGAATTGTTTTAGATAAAAATATATGTTAACTGGGAAGCAGTGAAATGTGAATTGATTATAATTATTTCCTTCTTTTTTCATGTACAAAGTTTACCATCTTAGAACTTGCTATATATATATATATATATATATATCTTTCACAGCATGCAGTACTAAGATAATTAGTACAACAGTCTCAGAAGATTAACCTGAAGGGATTAATTTGGATCTAAACCCACTTCTTAGCCGTATTAATTAACAAGTGCTCAAAGAACTTCGTTTATTAACAACACTCAAATTAATTCCAGAAAAATAGCAGAAAAAAGGACGAGTACAAGGCTAGGTGACTATTTAAAGAAGAATGTTAGAGAATATAATCAGTGATTTTTTGCTAAGTTTAAAAGATCAAATCAAGAAATAATATTGTTGCTCGTTATCTATATTGCTTGAACTATCCTTTGTCTTCACTGAGTTGAATTTGAACCAACCTTATTACCCACAAAATCTCTAATGATTGTGTGAGGATATATAAGCTTTGGTGGTGTTTGTTTATGAAAATTTTGAGGTGGTAGAAATGTTGGGGTATTGGGGTTGGTGAAAAAGTAAATATATTTTGTGGGAGTTGATGAAAGAGTTAGTAGAAAGAATATTTGAGTGAGTATTATAATAATAAAGAATTGTTTGATATAAAAAATATTAATTTATAATTTTTTATAACATGCCCGAGATATTGAATGCCCAACCTTTCGGGAAACAAATGCTGTAGTGTTTGTCTCCCGTTTTTCACAATTGAATTTTGAAAATAATTCTCGAAGTGGTTTAAGAAAAAAATTTCGGAACTACTAAATGTAGCAAAAAAAAAATAAAAAAAATAAAAAAAATAAATAAATAAATAAATAAATATATATATATATATATATATATATATATATCTGCTACCAGGACCGACTTGTTTAAACTTTAGAAGATAGTTAAACGGAAACTGAGGATTTATATGTAATTGGAGGCAATTAAGTTCAACCGTCAACGACAAAAAGCTGTAATTAGCGTGGAGATCCCATATCGCGGTGACGTTCTCGTCTACGAGTTCGGAGTTCCCTATGAGAATTGAGAAAGACAATTCTATGCTGTCGTAGTGTCGTTGTAGGTCCTCAATTTGAACTTGTTCAAAGGCCTGCATAGAAACCAGAAATGCGTAGCTACCAGGCCCAGGCCTTCCTTTTGTGGACTGCTGCACTGTGTAGTCTTTTAAGTTGAACATTGAACTTTAACCCACAAGGATTTTCATACATTTTTCAAGTACAACAAGGCTTTTTCATGCCCATGCCACGCTAGCCTATCCGTTTGTGGACAGGACTTTCAAGCACTCACCAATTTATGGAGTTGTTCGAGCCACTGACTCAAGCTCTAATTAGTAGGTGAGTTCCAGATTTAACCTCACCCGTGGACTTGGGGTCGAAAGCATGTGTAGCGACTAGGGATGCCCAAGTTACTGGCCGGACTGAAACCGGACCGGTTTTGGCCGAACCGGTCCCTTTTTTTGATACTGGATTTACCAGTCCGGGAAACCGGTGTACTCCGGTCCGGTTCCAGGTTACCTATATGGAAAACCGGAACTGGACTGGAGTATACCACTCCAAATCGGTAAAAAAAATACAAAACGCACGTTTAGTATTTAAAAAAAGCCCAAAACGCGCGTTTAGCATTAAAAAAAAGAACGCGTTGGATGAATTGGACGTGCACCCCCAACCCTTCTCTCTCCCGCGCCCTCTCTTTTCTATTTTTAGAAAACCCTAATTTCCCCCTCCCTGCCGCCTCCCCCTCCTCCCTCGCGCCTCCCTCCCTCTTTCGGCCTCCCCTCCCTCTCGCGTTCCTCCCCTCCACCATACGGCCTCCCCTCCCCCTCCACTCCACCGTGTATCCCTCCCTCCTCCTCCCTCCCCTCCACCTCACGGCCTCCCTTCCTCCTCCACCTCCAAGCTCCAGCGTGCGGCCTTCCTTAAATTTAAGATGTATGATTTATTATCTTAAAAAACTAGGATTTAGAATTCTTTAATTAGAGCTTAGTATTTTCTTCAAATCAAATGTAACAAATTTTACAAAATTTGGTTGAAATGTAGCCAAATATTTCATGTAAAATGAAAAACCTAGTTTAGACCCTAACTTCACCTAGAGGGGGGGTGAATATGTGAAATATCAAATTTACTTAAACAATACCAATATTAAAAACAAATTTTAATATCGATCAACCTAGATAAAACAAACGAATCAACACAATCGTCAAAACAGTAAATCAACTTGTAAAGTGATCAAACAAACATAAGGAGACAAGAGATTTGATGACGAAGTGGAAAACCTTTGAAATACCATTCAAAGGAAAAACCACTTCGGGCTAGCAGCCACCCGAAATCCACTAAGAATAAAAACTTACAACAGTGATTCAGACACGGGCAACCCCAGTTGCTTGACTCTGACACCCCTGATGTAATAATCTAAGCTACCTCGCTCAGACCCGCTCCAAGCGGCATTCACCTCAACGCCTTGAGGTTCTTCTTATAGATCTCCACAAACAACCTTGTTCATCAGCACTCATTCACCACCATGAAAGAATCAATACAATATGATTGAAGAATGAGGAATAAATCAACCAACTTGAAGCACAAATTCTCTCAACTCTTTTTCCAAAGAAAGAGGCACCCAAAACACTCAAAAAACTCCTTAACCAGGTTTTGGACGACCAACCTCGCTAATAGTAGGGTTTCACAAGTCTTCAAAAGGAAACTTCAAAAATTCAGCATTTTTCTAAAATTCGTCGGAGTCTACTCGAGCGTCGGTCGAGCGTTCGTCGAATGCAAAGCTTCTGTCTGAATTTTTCCTAGTCTCGCTCCAAAACGCGTGATGAGTTTGTATAAAATTCTCCAAGTCCGCTCGAGCACTGGTCGCACGCTGGTTGAGGGGTACGAGTCTGTCTGAATTTTTCAAGGACGCTCGAGCGTGTGTCGAACGCTGGTTGAACGTGATGATACCTTAAACAGACCACTTGTAACTCTTGAACATGAAACCAAACTTACAACTCAAACACGACATATTTTGACACGGAATAATGCCAATACGAAAATACCCAAACATAAAAATAGGCCAAAAAATTGATGTAAAGAACCCAAAAAATGGTCCCAAAAATTCCAAAATAAAATCTCAAAAAGGCCTAAAAAAGTAAAAAATGCTAATAGGCTCAAACAAAAAAAAAGGCACAAAATGTCCAATCCGGATCGGTGAAACCGGGGACCAGACCGGACCGATTCTATTAGAATAATCGGTCCAGTATGTTCACTCTACGAAATTACCGGTTTGGCCGGCCGGACCGGACCGGCCATTGGACAGTACTAGTAGCGACCCACGATAATACTAGCACTAGTTGAGGGGTACGAGTCTGTCTGAATTTGGACAATACTAGTAGCGACCGGACCGACCATTGGACAGTACTAGCTTATATTATCAATAAATAAAAATTTCCCAAATAAAGCCTAGGGATTAGGATTCTTTAACTGTTATATATATAAAAGATGCAGTAGTATGGTTAGAATAATCTATGCTAGCTCTCGTGCTTATGAAGAAGCAGTACCAGAGGCAGACAGAATGTTAGTTAGTGCATATCATCACCAGCCCTTTCATACTAAGATGTGAACGTAATATGCAAGTGGCTACATCGTAATTAAACATAATTGTCACCACTCGCATGTTCATTATACAACTCTTAATTTTTTATAAGATTCTCAAAACCTCAGAGCGTGTAATTTTTTCCTCCAAGTTTTTCTTCATTTTCTCTTCCCCATGACCTGTGCAGATCATGATCATGACAATCAAAGTATGATAATTTTTTAACAAGAAAAAAAAGTAATCGTATAATAATTACATTATTCATTAGAACCAATTACACTTCTGGATTAATTTGTCGGTGCATTTTTTGGTAAGTTTAAAAAAGAAAATCATAACTATTCTTGATTAATTACCCATGACCTGTGCAGATCTTAAACATTCAGTAGTATGTTTGGATTGAGTCATAACTAATAAATCGGGAGGTTTAGACCGTCACCACAGTCCCACAAAAGTATAACGAACCTTGGTCGCGAGGGATTCGATCATCCAAGAACCTCCAGCACCCTAGCCCAGTTCCGAGCGAATGCCAAAACTAATTGAGCCACCAGATTCTTAATGGTTATGAGTTGTCTAAATGAACGTTCTGATAGACAAGTAGTAACGTATAGTCTTCCTATCGATCTCTTCAACCTTACGGGGCCGGCTGCACTGATCACGTTCTCAATTAACGTGCTTCTTTGGTTCACGGCAGCCGCGCGCCGACGGCTCCGTCTTAAAACATGATCTGGAAATCAAAAGGTCAATCGCCAGATTTCATGTGTTTTTTGTTCACAGCAAAGGAAAACGACTTGGAAGCAAAAAATAAACCACACTCTTGAGTTGGTGTTGCTTTCACTCAAATTTACGTGCATGGGGCCATCGGATATCATTCATCCGAAATGAAGCTAGAGTGCGCAACGGTATTAATTCCCATTACGTAATAATTCTTTTTTTTTTAAACATAATTTTTTAATATAATAATGGTTCACTTTTTCTCGAAATATAATAATGGTTCACGCTTATAGGGTTGGACCCATATTACATCATTCATACGGGATATATACAATATTATAGAAAAATGGGTAGCAGGTGGATATTCACAGGAATATCTTATGATTCTCAGATATTTTGGCCTCAAAAATCTATAAATTGACTTTATAAACAGCCACCAAACTGAATATTTAGGCAGTGGGTGTATATTAAGTTCGATCATAGTCAGAAACATGTTTAAACTTTATTCTCCAGCGGGTGATGATTTATGTTTTCTTTTCCCTTTAAAAATGGAGAAGGTAGAGTTGGTCTTCATTTGGAGAATTAATTGCCCAATAACGTCGAGCTCCAAAGGCATATTCTTGATCACGAGGGGAAGGGAAGGTAAGGAAGAGGTTTATCTGAGAGACAAATCAAAAGGATATATATCAAATTATAATTAGAAAGTGAATAAAATAAAATAAAAATATTATCTAATTTACGTCGTACGTGGAAAGCAGCCTCCTCATGATATCATCCAAGTGATTCGCAATCAAGACAAGTGTCCAAGCTACTCCAAATTTTGGAACTAACGAACCCCTCTCTACGAATCCCTCTCTCTAAACTCTCGGTTTTCCGCTCACCGGAAGTGTCCCTACTGCGGAGGGGAAGCTCCGGCTCCCTCATTCCCCCTCCTCATTTTATTTTTTTTCCACCTCCTTTCCTCTCCCCTCTCCTCCTATCTAGTTTGCCTGGCCGGTATTGATGGTTGTCTGGTTTGATTTTTGGTTTGTTTTGGCAGGTGCTTTTCAAGCAGTGGACGACGGTTTTCACCGGTTTTCGACACACACGCGCTTGTTGGGTGCACTCAGCACGTCGAGACCGGTGCAACGCCGTTTCTCCGGCTTCAATACGACGACACCTGTCCTCACACGCGCACCACGCGCGACGCGTAGATCTGACGCGCCGGCACTTGGGGCCGCGCGTGAGGCACCCTCCGCACCTGTTTTTCTTCCCTGATCTGTCCTCTGTGGCTCGTTCCCTCTCTCCTGTGCCGTGGATTTCGTCTTCCCGCCGCCATGCGCCGCCGCCTCTGCCGCCGCCGGTCCGAACCAAAATAATCTCGTTTGGGTCTGCCCATCTGTTTAGGACTTGTGTTATGTTATGCTTTCGCCCGTTTGGGCTAGCCTCTATGTTTCAGGCTTGTTTATTTATGTGTTTTTATTATTGTGCAATTACAGCTGGGATTGCAAGTTTAGCGCTCGTTTGGAGCGGAAGCCGGCTCGCCAACTATGTTGGCGGTCCTTCAGCGACAGTTCTTTCACATATTTTCCGTGTTCCCTAGGACCCTCGGGTCCTCGCGCTCCGGGCTTTGTGCCCGCCACCTCTGAGAACCTTGTGTCCTCTTTAATAGCCACTTCACTGTTGGCCCATTTGCTGCCGCTTGTAACGCCCTTTTTGAGTTCTTTTCTTTGTTCTCCTAGCTTGTAATTTTTGTTTGTATTTTTTCAATTTATAAATTTATCTGTTTCAAAAAAAAAAAGACTAGTGTCCATACTAGCCAATACTCGGGGACACATCATTAACCTTTTGAACACTTGATACATCTAAACAAGCCGTGTAGTGCCAGACAGATCATGCGAATCATTGTGCGCACGATTAGAAGTGTATTAGAGAACCTCTTTCCTTAGTACCTCTGCAAGCGTTCATATTAATATTGTGTCTAACTTTATACGAATTTCACTAACAAAGAATCACAGAGACTCATAATATCATGATAATCTCTTTATATTAATGTAACAGCTAGAGATACGAGAAAAATGTCTACTGATTAGTTACGATTTATAATTGTCTTACCGACGAAGAAATTCGAAAGGACAAAAAGAAATGCACTAAGAGGGCTAACTTTAATGACTCACGTACACATCATTTAGCTTTAAAAATGAGCTGTTATATAACATGTAGATTCGGTTTAAGATTCGCAATGCTCGAAAACTATACAATAACAGTGTTAAATAGCATAAAATCTACCTTCTAATTGAATCCATCCCTCCAAATTACAAGATACATCTCAAAGTCAAACATCATCACAAAGGTGCCTATTGTCAGACCGACTGAGGTTCTTAGCTTTATGAATCATTACAGTACGAGAAATGCTGGGCGTCCCCCCCGCGTCCCCCCCGCGTCCCGCTGGGCTGACGTGGAGCGGGGCCCAGCACACTCAAACCGCTTCATGAGTATTTGATGAACCGCTTACGAATTTAGTTTTAGACCGATTTTAGACCGGGTCATCGCAAGCATTTCAAAATCAAAAGGGGCACAGTACTTCTCATTTCAGACGAAATTTCAAAATCAAATGAGCCCGGTAGTGCTCTGCTGCAAGTAAGCTCCCCTTTCTGCGCACTTGTTAATGTTGTTTGTTTCTCTTTGTTGGGTTCTAGTAGCCAGAACTATTCGCTGAAAATTTCGAGTAAAAGCTACATAACTGGTTTTCAGTTTTGTGGGGTGCTGGTTTTCCCGAACGGTTTATCAGGCTTAATCCTTTCCTGTTTTTCCCTTAATTGTTGAGGTTAGCTTTTCTGGCAAACACCTGGTAGATTCTTCTATTCTTCCCAGCATACACAATATGCATTTCAGCTACGATGCTTTGATCTTGTGGGTTTTTCCGTGCTCTCATCCGCTACCTAAAGTTTTCCTTCCATTTCTACAGCATAGGCGATTCTTGGGAAAGTTGTGTTCAGCTTTGTGGGTTTTTCGGAAACAAATATTGATTCTTTTATAAGAATGAGAAAGTTCTGACGGCGATTAATATCGGCTGATTCAGTTAATTCAGATAGGTGCGCGAAGCTAATGCTTTTAAGCCCCTAATTAAATGAGCAATCTCTGATTTCATTTTTATTTACTGGGTAAGCTTTGAATTAATTTGTTGAGTAGAATCATGGCGGAATGGAAAATGTGGGTATTTAAAGGAGGTTTGCCAGAAAAGCTAACCTCAACAATTAAGGGAAAAACAGGAAAGGATTAAGCCTGATAAACCGTTCGGGAAAACCAGCACCCCACAAAACTGAAAACCAGTTATGTAGCTTTTACTCGAAATTTTCAGCGAATAGTTCTGGCTACTAGAACCCAACAAAGAGAAACAAACAACATTAACAAGTGCGCAGAAAGGGGAGCTTACTTGCAGCAGAGCACTACCGGGCTCATTTGATTTTGAAATTTCGTCTGAAATGAGAAGTACTGTGCCCCTTTTGATTTTGAAATGCTTGCGATGACCCGGTCTAAAATCGGTCTAAAACTAAATTCGTAAGCGGTTCATCAAATACTCATGAAGCGGTTTGAGTGTGCTGGGCCCCGCTCCACGTCAGCCCAGCGGGACGCGGGGGGGACGCGGGGGGGACGCCCAGCATTTCTCATTACAGTACATTTGCCTTTCGGAAAGTAAAGAACAATTTCTATCAGAACAGCATATGGGAGTGGGACCCAACGTGATTCTTGTATGTTGGTCTGTGGAGATATTATATGCCCCCAACCCAACCTCCGCCTCCAGTAGCCCATCCCCACCCTGGAAGATTAAAAACTATGATAAGTGGAGTGGGACCCTTTTGTAAAAGTCACTCACTCAGTATCCAAATATGGGATCTCATTCATTCGTGGCTGTTCCAATGGCGACACCCCCTTCCACCATGCGACTGCAGAGAGCCATGGTATTTTGGTACGGTTTAGGATTGTTTTATCATATTAATTGTTTATAATAAATTAAGAAAAATACACTGCACATATTACATCCTATCATAATTTGAGTATGTGACATAGTGGCTAAGTTGGATATTTTCAAATATAATAAACATTACAATTTTAAATACTGAATTTAAAATATTAAACGAAATTTAAAATTTGTACTTGTTAAATACCTTAAGGAAGATAGGAAAAACATCATACGAGGCAAGAGATATCTAAAAAAATATCTGACACCAAAAACAAGGTCCTTTCTTGTCATATATTCCCAATAATTTCTTTTTTTTCTTGTTGAAATTTTATGCCTTGAATAAATTCGGAATCAGGGGGGGGGGGGGGGGGGAGGAGAGTGTCAAATCCAAATTTGATATGGTCAAAGTCAGAAGCTCATGTGAGAGAACGAAAGGTGTGTGTGGAACAAACAATTACCTCCATCCAAACCAATCCTCAGTTGGGTAGAAGCTAAATGTGACGCCGGAACCGTCCGTAGAGGAAATGTAAAAGAAAAGAGAGGGAGAGAGATAAGAGAAGAGGGGGGAGGTGAGGTTTATCCAATAGCATATGCCGGGTGATAATTTGTTAGATACCTCCTACAGTCCCGGGTGGAAGAGAATATCCAATTAGGAGAGTCCCTTGGGAGCCCCTCAGATTCCCTTCATAGAAAGCGCACTCACCCACAATACCGAATATTTATCAATGAAATTCCGAAGCCAAACTCAAACACACGCACTTCGCCTCACATAATAACACACATAATCCCCTCCCTATATTTATAAACTGCATCCCCCCCTTTCATCACCAACATGACCACCCCTTCTCTCTCTATAAATCCCACTCTCTCTCCTCCACCTCATTTCTCTTCAACCCTTTTGTCTTCGTCTACCCTGTACGGTCCGATTTCTCTCAAGGCTTCGCGCTCCAGCATCCGGAGAATTAGAGCCGTTAGCTTGTTTTGCGACCGGGCTGAGAGGCCTGAGTGTGTGAGGTCGAGAAGAGGTGAGTTTGCTGTGGTCAAAGCGAGCGATATGACTATCAACGAGGTCAGAGAAGAGGAGGAGGAGGAGGGACCTCCATTGCTAGACTCTGAGACCAACTCGAGGCCTCGCCGCATTGCGCTCTTTGTCGAGCCTTCTCCGTTTGCGTGAGTCTCTCTTTCTTTTGCTTATTGATCTGTTCTTGTGCTCGATTGCAGATGGTGGTGTTTATTGGATTCGGATCTGCAAAGAATAGATATCCGTTTCTTTTTTCTGATGCTTTGTTGTTGCTTTTGTTTTGATCCTGTTATTTTGACTTTGTTTCGGGTGATGAATTTCTGATGCCTTCGCCTTATCCTTCGAGCATCGGATTTGGAAACTCCTTTCTTGTGATTTTATTTTATTTTGTTTGTTTTATTTAATTTTGTCTGAGCGCGGTTTCTTGATGTAATTGATATTCCTTGACGGAAGCTTTTGTTCTGCTCTTTGGCCTTACTTTATGGTATGGTCAACGGCTGAGAGTTACAACTAGTTATTGGTGCCTTTTATGAAAAGTGTTCTAGTTTGCTATACAGTCTGATTGGCTGCTGAAGTTTAGATCTAACTCAGTCAACTTCTAATTATTTTGATGGTTCAGAATAGAGATGCACCACAAGTTTTTCTGATGTAGGTGTTATTTGATGAGCACGTGTCCTTGGATACTTCTGTTTTGATGTGGATGTTCTGTCATGTCTGAGTGTACGATGTGTTCTCACAAGCTTCATGTTGTAACAGAGTGGATTCTGTAATTTCTTTTTGGGCAGCCTAATGTGTGTTTTTCCATGCGGTGCATCTCTATTCAATGAAAATCTGGTTGTTGTAGTGCCTTGCCACTTGCTAGGTACTTCTGTATGATTTCTATGACTAGAATATAAGTAGTCAGTGCTATGACTCCTATTCTTTTGCTCGTTTTAAATATGGATCTCATTTTACTACCGATCAGTTTATTTGCAAGTATACTGGTTTTAAGCTTGTTCGATTTCCTTTTGCGTATCCCTCTTGCGTATGAGGTTATGAGCTATGATTAAAAAAAGCTGCAGGTGTAACATAGAGTCAATGTATTTCTCTTGGGATCCCTTAAGGTGAGATTCCATAGGACGCTAAATTGGTTGTAAACACAGGAATCTGTTCAAACATTCTTAAGGGCTGAATGCCAGTCATCCTAGATACTACTACTAATGTGTTCTGCATTACGGTGTTGATGGAGAATGGTAGTAATGGTTTATACATTTACAGCGGTTTTCTTTCTAGTATTCTTGAGATGAATGTGGTTTAATAATGTTACAAAATGGTGAGGTGCAGTTAAATGTTGCACCATCAAAAATTTGTGTTCATGGATAGCTATACGTGCTTTGTTTTTCTTGCAGATATGTGTCAGGGTATAAAAACCGTTTCCAGAATTTTATCAGATACTTGCGTGAAATGGGGGATGAGGTACATTCTTTATATCCCTGCAGCATTTTATTTTCTTGGGATGTTCTTAAGGTTTTAATGTCAATCCATGCAAGGTTAATCTAAGCCTCTTTGCAAATATACAGCTTAAAGACATTAGCATTTTTCTTCCTGATGTTGTTTGTCAAAAGTTCAATCCTCTTGCTGATTTTGATCCTCCAATACTTCATCTTGACTTTGACAAACAGCTTAACAATAAGATCATACTGATCGAGATTGTTTTTTAAAATGACCTTTTCGTGTAGTGGCATTTCTCCATCAAATTGACAACTTTGTTGGCTTGTATCATAGCCCAGTGTAGTGTTCAATTTCAATTTCAACTTCAATTTTGTTTTAGATTGTAAAATGTGCTCGCTTATTAATTTACATCGGTTCATTGGTTCCTGATATTCATGGTGTAGGTGATGGTTGTGACCACACATGAAGGTGTTCCCCAGGAATTTTATGGAGCAAAACTGATTGGATCACGGAGGTTGCTCTTCCTGCCTAATTTGAGAGGCTTTTTTTTTTTGTCTATGTAAACGTTGTAATCCTATATAACTGCTCTTTTTTTTTTTTTTATTCATTTGCAACTTCTTCTTTTCCCCTAAGCTATCTTCTGATACTTCGGGTATTATCCTTTTGATCAATAACTCACACTTTTGTACTGTAACCAAAGAAACTCTCACCCTAATTATGCACAATCAAGACAGATTATTTAAACAAACACAATGAAATAACATTTAGAGCAAGAGATCAAGTTAAGTTTTACTGGGTACAGATAATATTTAACTCTGCTGTAGTCGGCCTTAATTGTACATTCTAAAGCTCTTCAATCAATTCTAAGTTTTCTAAAGATGAGCAATTTGTTTCCCAATCAGTTTTCTTTCCACTGCTGACCCTGCACCAAATGTGAGGAACCTCGTATCATATCTAGGATGCTAGAGAAAAGCTTTTGTCATATTACCTTTTCAGCTATCCATTGCTAAGTCCCTAGCTATCATGTGTTTCCTCTCTTTCTCTTTCAACGTATTTTGTCTCTTTCAACGTATTTTGTTTTGACTAATGATCTAGCTATGAAAACTTAGTTTTTCTGCCTAATGCTCACATTTGTTTCTTGTTGTTTATGTAGCTTTCCCTGCCCCTGGTATCAGAAAGTGCCACTTTCCCTGGCACTTAGTCCTAGAATAATTTCTGAGGTTGCCCGATTTAAGCCTGACATAATACATGCTTCATCACCTGGGATAATGGTAAGTTATCTTCACTCTTCTTTTCTTGGGAAAATTTGCAGTTTCTTTCTCTCTCCTTTTCTTCCTCTTTTTTTTTTGGGAGGGGGGGTGGGTGGGTTTTTTCCAGAAGTATTAGATGATGATTTATCTGCTGTTTACACTTATTGACTGTATTTTAGGTTTTTGGAGCTCTCGCTATTTCAAAGATGTTGTGTGTCCCCATAGTAATGTCTTACCACACTCATGTGCCAGTGTGAGTTTAATGTTCTTCTTTAAGACATTCTCGTCTTGTACATTTTACAATCAACTTCTCATTATTGAATGAGTGGTACACCCACAAGTTTATTGGCTGCTTCTCTAATAACTAAACAATGTTCCGAGCACTTTTAACTTCATTATTATTTTTTAACTAATATGATACTGAATGTCATAAAGTATTTCAATAATTGCTGAAGGCAAGGCTATTCTTGTTTTCATTTGCAGATACATACCAAGATACACCTTCAGTTGGCTGGTGAAACCCATGTGGTTGATTATAAGTACGTGAACTCATTTTTTGGTTTTCCTGCCTCCATTTTAACTACTGATAGTGATCATTGAGCTGACTTTTTGGTCTTTCAATTTCAGAATTTCTACACAGAGCAGCTGATCTGACACTTGTGCCCTCAGCTGCCATTGGTAAGGATCTTGAAGAAGCCAGAGTGACAGCAGGTGAGTGTAAACCTTCAAGTATCAAGTTATAAACCAAATTCATTCCTTATAGTCTTCCTAGTTTGAAGATTTTCATTCTGCTCCTGAAAGTTAGATATTCAATTTTGGCCTCCAATGTTCCCTTTGTGCGAATATCAAATGAACATAGTGGAGGGTGCCCAGGCAGCTGTATCCTAAGCTGACATTCTTTTTTATGTTGGTTGTTTTCAGCTAACAAGATCCGTCTCTGGAATAAGGGTGTTGATTCTGAAAGCTTCAACCCGCGTTTCCGTTCTCAAGAAATGCGAGTGAGACTAAGGTAGGACAATCATCTACTCTGTTTTTTCTGTCCTGTGATTCCACGAGTAGGAGTTTCACTGTAACACTATATATTCATTTCCCATGCAGTGATGGTGAACCAGAGAAACCATTGATAGTTCATGTTGGACGACTTGGGGTTGAGAAGAGTTTGGATTGCCTCAAGAGGTAGTCCTCTCTAGTCATCTAATCTTTTGAAGTTAAAATATAGCTAGGGGAAGAATGGGCTTATTATTTTTGTTATTTGGACAGTCAAAGTTGAAGCCTCCATTTTGGTGTCCATTTCCTAGTGTTTTACATTCTTTACCCCACTCTGTTTCCAGTTCTGACATTTGAAGTATATGTTTTAGTGTTATGGATAGGCTTCCAGAAGCACGAATTGCTTTCATTGGAGATGGGCCACATAGGTAATGTATTCTGATACTACACAATTTGCTTAATTTTGTTATGTAGTTGAGGGCCGCATATTACAGAATCAATATTCCTATGTCGAGTTCTAGTTGATTTACAAATACCCTTTCTTCCTTGACAGAGTGGAGCTGGAAAAATTGTTTGAGGGCATGCCTGCAGTATTTACTGGGATGCTAGGAGGTGAGGAGCTTTCACAGGCGTATGCCAGTGGGGATGTCTTTGTTATGCCTTCAGAATCAGAGACCCTTGGGCTAGTTGTTTTGGAAGCCATGTCTTCAGGAATTCCTGTGGTGGGTGTTCGTGCTGGAGGTATCCCAGATATTATCCCTCCAGAGCAGGAGGGTAAAACTGGTTTTCTATTCACTCCCGGTGATCTTGATGACTGCGTGAGCAAGTTGAAGACTTTGCTGCACAACCAAGAGTTGAGAGAAACCATGGGGAAAGCCTCGCGTGTAGAAATGGAGAAGTACGATTGGAGGGCAGCCACCAGAACAATTCGCAACGAACAGTACAATGCCGCCATCTGGTTCTGGCGCAAGCAGAGAGCACAGCTACTGAGACCTCTACAGTGGCTAGCAAAACGCCTTTTCCCATCCCCAGAAGTCATATAGGTGAGGCGCGCGAAAAGTTCTTGGGGTTTAATTACTGCTTTGCCGGCTTTGTTGACTTCAAATGGAGACCTTACGGGATGAACGCGTGATTGATTGCCATACATTCATTTCTTGTATATACTGGACCATAGAATGTGGTCAGATGTGCTATGTTTTGTGGCATGATCAATTGACTTAGATGTCGTCGGTCTAATGTAATAACATGGCAAGTTTTTGAGTTTAGTGTTTCGTGTGGTCTTCCTCCGTCATTTTCAGTCGTCCACGATGTCTAATCTTTTCCCATTTGTTTGCTTATAAATGCTTTTTGTCGAAGAGGAACTTGGGGACTCTTCTTTTTACAGTATCTTTGTTTAGAAAATCGTGTGGGTCATAAGCTAATTGAAAGTAACATTATTGTACATGAATAGATAATCAAGGGAGGGGTTGGGCATTAGGCCATGATTCTCGCATCTACCAGCCATTTTAGTACACCCCAATCGTCAATGCTACTAGATTTTGATGTTGTAGGTTGTCATTTAACTCCTCGAGTTTCAGGCATTGAACTAATCGTGATTGCTTCTCCCACCCAAGTTCGGCAACATGCTCATTGTAGTTTTCATCATTTTTTCAGGATTCTAAGTATTTTCACAATTCTACCACCGAACATATTCAAAATTCAAACACAAAAACAATACATTTTACACAATCTCCAACAATTTTTTAATTTTTTATTCAACATAAATTCTCTCTCTATACTTTTTCACATAACTCCAATATTTTTTTATTAAACAATTACATCAAATCATTTCTCTCTCTACTTTACACAAACACCAATAAAACACTATTCAACATAAAAATTCACAACTTCTCTAAAATCCTACATTTTTTCTCACAACGAACATCACCCATGTCTTCACCGGAATCCCTTCTTTTACTGGATCCATCCGTAGATATCTAACATCTAACCACAAGTTGAACAATCGAGCATTCGAGCGAAGGTGGATTTTGATCTGATGCCATTATATATATATATATATTTTTTTTCCTCCCTTTTTTCCACTTGAATTTAAGTTGATCTTTTTATCTGTTTTGTGGAACTCCAATAAAATGCGTATGTCCTTCACGGTTATGTTCTTCCCATCGGACAAAATGTTCATGGAATCACTACTGGTCATGCGTGAAGTTGAACAATGGGTCGTGATAACTAGTAAGTGGTTTCCTGTGCATTTCGTGGACCATCAAATTTGGTCTTTTTTTCTTTCTTTCTAAATTTGGTCAACTTGTGCTGTATCAGTATTAATATGTTCTTTACTATGATCAAAGCTGGATTAGGGCCCAGTAGATTGTCTCCCTAGACAAAAGAGATAAAGAGGATCCAATCGAAGATCGATACTTTCCTCCTGGATGTGAACGACTTGAATCGGTTCAACGTGGTCGCAAATATAAGATTTTCTGATGTTACCTCAAGAAGATTTTAAAGTCATGGTCAGAACCCATGGCGGTTATGGCAATAACCGTAACCATTACCGGAGGGGCAGATTTCTAAAATTTTACTGCGGCCACCACCGTGGCTCATAACGAAAATCGGTCATGTGCTGTGCTCAGGTCGGTTCTATGGTAATCGGGGCCTAAGACAAAATTATAAAGTAAGGCCTTTTATAACAATTAATAAAATAAAAATATTAAAAAAATAAAATATTAAGAAAAATTAGTTAAGAGTATTCTTAAAGCTTTTTGGATGTATTACTAATAATTTAATCTTTCTCGAATCATACTCAATCTGAAGTAAGATTTTATTAATTTTAATGATATCTAAAATAAATACAACTTAAAATAAATTAAAGTAACAAATTTAGAATAATAGTACCTAAGACTTTAGTGAGGAAAGATAAGAGTTAAGAAGCTCCAATAAATTATCAGAATAAAAAAACATAATGGCTGACAGATTATTTCTCTATATTTTGGTAAAAAATTAAATAAATAAAGAGACTGAATTAGACTTTATAGGGTTTCTTTGAATTAATTATAATTATTATCTTTAAACAAGAAGATATTATAGGGTTGAATGCAAATTTTATAAATACCACAAAAAATGAACAGTTAAAGCCCCTTCAATTAAGGAAATTTAATAGGCTTCTTCAATCAATATGCTTTTTAAGTTAAGTTTTTGAGGCCTTAATATTAAATTGAGAAAACAGTTAATGCTCATTCAATTAAGGAGATTTAATAGGTCTATTCAATTAATATATTCTTTAACATTAAGTTTTTAGGCCTTATTATTATTATTTTTTAAATATATTCGGCCTTAGGTAACCTCCTATGCTGCCTATAACTAGAGCAGACCCTGGTGGTGCTGGTTTTAGAGGTAGTGATTGTCGAGTATTGGCTTTCTTATCGGGCCATTTCTTAGGCCTCTTACATGTTTAGTCCAATTAATTTTTTGGCTAAATTAATCCGTACGTCTCTAGGGTTTGACATTTTCCCATATTGGTCGGTAAGTTTTTCCCTAAAAACATCCTTGGGGTTTTGTCCTAATCCCAAATAGATCATGCCGTCAACTTGATGGACGAAAATACACACGTGGAATTAGACCGGTCACGTAAAAAAAATTCCAAAACATATAATGAAAAGCCACGCGTATATATTAAAATTCACGTGTATAGAAGGAGGCCGAAATCCCCAGAAGGCCTTGAAACCCCAAAGTTCACAAATCACCAACTTCTAATCGCCGAACCCTAAGGACCAGAAAGACTCCTGAATGTTTCTCTTCTTCGTGAACCCATCGTGAAGCATGAAGCCATCGCATAGCCTGAACCCATCGTCAAGCCATCGTGAAGCCTAATCCCATCGTGAAGTCTGAACCCATCGTGAAGCAATTGTGAAGCACAAGTGAACCCACAGTGTGAAGACTCCCGAAAGACTACCTGTTGGCTACTGAGTGTCAGAAAGCTCTCTTCGGTGTGATTTTAGGTTCCTTTGCAAGTGGGTCAGTATGAAGAGTGTTTCGCGTACCCTCTTTTGGAAAGGTATCAAATGTATTATCTTGCTTTTGAGTTCATTAAATCCCATTTGGTTGCTTTTTGAGTTAGATATATTATGTTTATTGCATTGAGTGGTCCACTTTCCTTATTTTCTATTATTCTCGATTTTGGCACGGGTCTGATGGAGTTATTTATACTAAAAAAATGGATGGGTGGTCCACTGTCTACACTTTCTCAGCATGTGGTCCCTGTTGTTTATACTCAATTTTGACTGTCTTGTTTATTTCTTTGGTTGTCCTTATCTGAGTTAAGTGAATTTTAAATGATGTTTGTAAATGAGATCTTCGGGTAGACTTTTTTTTACGTGCTTAATAAATCTACAAAAATATTTAAAGTGATGTGGCTGCTTGTCGTTTAATATATACACATGGCGGCTATGTCGGTGCTGAAATTATTTTTGTTGTTGATACTCTTGCCAAATCCTCTCGAAATATGAAATTTCTTGTGACATATTATCATTTAAAAATTGTCTTATATTAAATATAGAATAGAACAATGCTAACTCAGTTGCAACTTTCAATTATTGGAATAACCAGGTTTCTTTGGGGACATCTTCAAGTGGGAAATTGAGTTGGCCTATTTGGCATATTAGCAAAGGTAAATAGATAGAATTGTCATATCCTCTTGAAATATGAAATTTCTTGTGACATATTATCATTTAAAAAATTTTGTCTTATATTTAATATAGAACACTTGAATGCTAAGTTAATGCTAACCTTCAATTATTGGAATTACCAGGTTTCTTTGGGGATATCTTCAATTGGGAAACTGAGTTGGCCTATTTGACTTATTGGCGAAAGTAAGTATTTCTATCTTGTACACATTCCTATGATACACGCCTAATTATTTCGACCATTACAAGTTCTTGTTTATATATATAGTTGGTTTGAGCATAAATCACTTCTGAATTATATATTTTTTATTTGATGGTTTTATTTCTGTTTTCGTGCAATGAAACGTGGGTAAAGTTCGTAAAGAATCTTATAAAAAGAATAGTGATCAGCGTAGCAACTTTAAAGTTCAAACTTGACCGGTGTTTTGTCTGTTTTGAGTGAAGCTAATTGACAAAGATATTTATGTATATCTGTCCTTTTGGCGTTTTACAGCTTAAAAAAGAACCTAAATTTGATCTTTTTTGATTGCTTATGGAAAAATTGATCGCTTTGTTTATGTCTATGTAGATGCTGAAAGTATTTATGCACCATGGAGGGAGGATGAGTTTTGTTCATGGAACTTATATTGGAGGGGAAGTGGCAGAAGCTGGACGGTTTGACCTGTACTATTTGTCCGTTACTCATTTGTGGAAGTTTGTGAAGGAGGATTTGAATTATCATGAACCGGTGGATTTATGGTGAAAATTTGGTGGGGAACCATTTGAGCGCGGCATCAACTCACTTGAAAATGCCGCTGATGTTTTGAAGATCATACAACGCATTGAAAAAGATGAGCAAGACTCTTTAAGGATTTTTGTAGATCACAAAACTAGCCTGCCAGAGGAGGTACCTTTAGAACCTCCTCAGTTGACTACAGCTGAGATTGCTGATGATGAAATTGGTAATAAATCACCATTTGAGGAAGGGGAAGAGCTTCCTGATCAGTGGCCACACAGAGTATTTGAGGTTTCTGTTGATGAAGAACAAGTATTCAGTGCTGTTCATGATGATGGTCAACGAGAAGACCTTGAAGAGTTGGATGCTATTAGGATGGATAGAGAGTTGTGTGACTTTGAAGAATCTGATGATCAGTCGGATATATCATTACCATTTTAGTCATTGAATTGGAGATGCACTTCCAATTGCATAGGTCGTTCATGCACTTGATCCCTTTTGCATTTGCAGATGTATAGTGCCGAGATTTTCAAATGCATATTTATAGTACAGATGCAGATGCAGATTGACAGGTGCAGATTTATAGTGCACAGATTGATAGAACACAGATTTTCAAATGCAATTTACCAGATTTATAGTGCATAGATTTTCAAATGCACTTGCACAAATTTATAGTGCATCCTTTTTGCATTTGCAGATGCAGAAATGTATTCAACAATGTCATTCAAAAGTTCAAAGCTAACCAATATAGTGTACTCAGCAAAATGAATGACAACATTAGCAACCAACATCAAAATAACAAGAGAAGGTACTCTTGCAGGACTCAAACATGCTTAATGGATGTGGAGATAATTGACATGTCACAACACATATGGGAGGAGGGAGAGAGAGTTTGAAACATTGCATCAAATTTTGGAATCTGATTGACTAAACATTGCATCAAGAGAAATTACAACGTCATTCAGTGTCCACTGACACATTACATCAAAATGATTACAAATTCTCATACCGACATATTTCTACAAATTACATCAAAACTACAATTCCATAATCCTACTTTGATTAAGAACAAAGCAACATAAATACGTAGCCAAAGAACATCCAGGAACCCAACAATCCAGCCTTAAGCCGCCTCCCCTTTGCCTTCTATTTAAGGAGCTGCTCTTGAAGGACTTGCACTTGCTCCTCTAAGATCTTCACTTTATCCTCTGAGATATTGGTTTTGTCCTCTGAGATCTTCACTTTATCCTCTGAGATATTTGTTTTGTCCTATGAGATCTTCACTTTATCCTTTGAAATCTTCAGTTTATCCTTTAAGATCTTCACCTTCCTCACCATGCCAGCAAGAGCATATTCCCCATGTGCAACAGGAGCGGGGTCAATCCATTCAAAATAATTACAAGCTAAATGCCTCTGGAATCAAAGATAAATAAATGAACAATACTGACACTCCAAATACATTCAAAACACAGAAACTCTAAACCATCACACGCATAATTGCTTGCAGAAAGCCATATCAGGTCTGCAATCAATATTCAAAATGAACTAAAATCCAAGCTCTCGTTGAAGAAACAGGTCTGATAAGTCATATTAGAAGGCAAAATCCTATAGTATTGACTGGCATATTAGAAGGCAAAGTCAGAAAAAAAAAAACAAAGTTCCTTTGTTATGTTTACCGGAGATGGAATTTATCATGCAAACTGCTTGACTAAATCATGATCAGGTATAAATTATACATATTAATGGGATCACGAAATCGTCCAAAATCACAATTTGAAGCAATGACGCAGAGGGAAGCTAATGGCTGTACATCAAGTAAATTCCATGCAGCAATAATAAGTTTCCCTATAATTGGTTTCATAGCAATCCCATATCTGCCACCAGTTTCAAAATTAGTTCCAAATTGGTTCCATAGCAATCCCATATCTATAATTGGTTTCATAGCAATCCTATAACTATAATTGTGCCACTCAGCGCATTGCTATAAGGCTTAAATGTATCCACAGTCCTTGTGGCATGAGATTATTGCAAATATGTGCTTGAGGTAAGAAAAGTTGCTTTTAGTCCTTGTGGTAAGATTTTAGTTAAATATATATCCTTTTGTCAATCCCCATTAAAAAGACACTAACTGAACCTGACGACGTAGCAAATTTAAGCCACATCAGCAATGCCTAGTCATTAAAATGCCACATCGCTGTTTAATTTAAAACCTCAATTTCATCGACACAATGCTGAACGATGTTGTATCTCTCTCCCCGTGCGACAAGCGATACCTAGAGGGTGTTCGGTTGAGTTGTGTTTTAAGAATTTTCTATGTTTTGAGAATTGTTAGGTGATGTTAACTTTATTGGTATGCGTGTTGTAGTTATTTTTATGTAATGTTAAAAATGATATTTGGTTGTAGAATTTTTTGTGTTGTGAGGATTCTAAAAAATCCTAAGAATACTGGTTAAACGAACAGAACCTAGTCGTCTCGCACCCTGCGATAGAGCCAAGTTTCCCCCTGACATTGCCAAAGTTCCCCCCTATGTTGCAGCCCCCTGCGTCGTTGCAGACAAAGTTTCCCACCTCCAACAGAGACAAATTTCCCCCCTGCGACAGAGCCTAACTACCCCCTGCGATCTCAAAACCTTTTTCCTCCCCCTGCGACCGAATCAATTTCAAGGCGAAGAATCAAGGAATGGATTCACTGTCCAACTCTTCCTCCCGCTGATCTGTATCTTCCCAACGTGTGGTGGGCTCAAAATTAAACTAGAAGGTGAGCTGCCGTTGTGATATTTGGGCTTCACTGAGGACGTCTCTGACTGATAGTAACCCAGGAAGGTGATTTAATGGCTGCCATATGTACTCTGCCAATTCTGTGAGCATCGTTTTATTGCCTTATGTCATTAATCATGAAATAGAATTTGGGATTATGACTGCTATTATTTTTCCAAATAACTTACATCAAGATTCATTTGTATAGAAAATTGAGTTGAAGTTAGCAATATGTTCATCACAATTAGATGCTGGAAGAGTTAGAGAAGAAATTATTGTAAAATTAGCAATATGTTCATCTGTAAAGATATGATTGTCTCGCTTAGAGGAAAAAATAAATATGATTGTCTCATCATTAACTCTATCAAAGAGACTTGTAATTCAATTTGCAAAGTCTATGAGTTGAAGGTATTGAGCTTTTGAAAATTCTGTATGCCGTTGGGACAAAATTTCAATGCTTGGGATTGCCCTCTCTTATCTACGGCACAACTTAGTTCATAATTTTTGGAAATTTATCATATTTTTAATAATTTTGAGAGTGATTCTGGGAAGCCAAAGAGTGGGCATGATATCACTTTTCTTCTTGTTGATTAGAATATGTATAGTAATTTTTTCTTTCCTCCTTTGCTTTTGATTGTACAATAAGTAGAGTATCATTTAGTTTGGCAAGAATCTAAGCTCTCCCTAATGGTTTGCTACTTCTATTATTTGCTAAAATTGTTCTTGCTTTGTCATTATGGGTCATGCATCTACTTGATATACATATTTTGCTGTATTTTCCTTCATTTTGAAGGATCAGAGCATTTGACACAGTTCCTTTTTTCAATCAAGATCAGTCTGTCTCAAAGCACACACCACAACATAGAGAACAAAGAAAGGTTTGGACTTTTAAAGTTTTTACTTAAAATGATGTTATTTTGAACCTTCTTTTTCTTGGAACCATGAGTAGCAAATCAGAATACAAGAACTAAAAAACATCAAATGATCTTCTCCGCATCAAACACCGAGCGGGAAGACAGGATACATCAACAAACCCAAACATATGAAAAGCAGCAACCCATTTTTCTATATTATGAGCAATCTCATTCTGACGCCGAGGTGTCCAACACAGAGAGCAATTAGGATTAGACTAAAAAAAATCCTTGAGAGCCATTACTTGATCATCCAAAAATAGGTCCCGAATCCAACAGAGGATCCATAACCAAACGATACAGTATCTGACAATCAGTTTCAAAGTCAATAGTCTTCCAGTTACGACAATAAGAGATATTCGTAGTAGCCACTAGCGCCAAAGATTCTCCAAACAAATAAATATTGCTAGGAAATTGCTCCATGTACACATGACAGAGGGCGCCATCCAAGTCTAAAAAAAGAGACAACTAAGACAGCTATCTTGTACCGTATAGCTACATCAGTGTTGCATTTAAGACGACCCACAGCTGGGGGACGCCATCCATGCTCCACCATAGTAGTTGTAGAACACAGAGCTTGTAAATGTTCCGAATATCTACGCTGAAGCAATCTAATCAACTCTATCACAATAAAATCCCCATAATTATGAACAATTTTATTACGCCAAAACCAGAAGGAATCCAACACCAAAGCAACTTAAGAGAGAAAGCCAGTTGATCCGCCATTGACTGATGAGGTACATCCTGCCAAACCATAGGCCAAGCCCACTCTCTCAACAAAGTTTGAGCAACAGAACATTGAACAAACAAGTGAATACCCTACTCTTTTGCACCCTTACAAAGAGGGAATAAATCCCCCTTCCTCCATTGTATGCATTATTTCACTCATTCTACCTCTAAAAGGGAAAGCATTATTCCCACACCTCCAAAGAAACAATTTCAGCCTATCCTAAATTTTTAATTTTCAAAGAAACCTCCATTCATTCTCCTCAAGCACACTAGGCACCTGAGTTTATGCTTTCATAAAATAATAGACTGATTTAATAGAAAACATACCACGCGGGTCTGGCATCCAAATCAACACATCATCCTGCCCTTCAATAAGAGGTTGTAGCTTACATATGGCTTTAGTTGAGGAATTTTCAAAGATGGAATGATAAGTGGTGCATTCCAAATCATAGATTCAAAACCAAAGAGATCTGCAATAGAGAAATTAGCAAGAAATATTTTGTCTCACTTCTTCTAACAGGCTTCTCATGAACCCAAGCATCCAACTCCAAATAAATCACCCTTCCACCCTTACGAACATATCCTATCCATTGTTGCAGCAATTCATGAATCTGCAATAACCCTTGCCATGTCCAAGACGAACTCCTTCCCCCACTACAACTCAGAAAATTTCCAGACCAGAAATATTCCGCCTTAAGAACACGAGCCCAAAGCTGATTAGGAGATCGAATAAGTAACCACCCAAGCTTTGTGAGAAGAGCTTGGTTAATATCAAGTAATCTCCAATGCCACATTCCACCCCATTCATTTGGGACACATATCTTACTCCAAGCCATTGGAGTATACCTATGCCCATCAGATTCCTTAAAACCCCAAAAAAAACTTATAAACAAGCTATCCACTTTCTCACACCAAGATTTTGGTAATAAAAAAGAAGTCATCTGATACTCTGGGAGAGTGAATGCTGTCACTCGCAGGAACATAGTCCTCACAGCCTACGACAAGACTTTAGATATCCACCCAGAAAGTTTTTGAAAAATACATTCTCAAAACTGCTGGAAGTTTTGGAATTTAGACCTTGGCATGACTAAAGGGAGACCCAAGTATGTAGTCCCCAATCTCATCTTCTAAAGATTAAATTCCTCACAAATAGCAGTCTGAACAGGTGCAAGAGTATTACGGCTAAAAGCAATGGTTGACTTGAGAATATTAATCTTCTGACCAGACCATGCTTCATATTGCTCAAGAAGGCTTAATAAAAATATGATTTTTCTCTATAATTTATGATCAACAGAGCTGGAAAAGAGAGGCATGGAGTTTCTAGAGATATAGTTTCCATGCATGGAGATTTCCATTGACTGGATGTCTACATGCCAAAGATTTCAACCTACCATCAACTTTTCTCTCTCTTTCTCTAGGTAGAATATCTCAAGCTTTATCCAAATTAATCCTCTGAGCACATGCATGTAGTCCCTCCAAAGAGTGGGCATGATATCACTTTCTTCTCGTTGATTAGGGTCCATATGATAATTTTTCTTTCCTCCTTTGCCTTTGATTGTACATTAAGTGGTGCATCGTTTTGTTTGGCAATAATCTAATCTCTCGCTAATGGTCTATTCCTTCTATTATTTGCTAAATTTTTTCCTGTTTTGTCATTGTGGGTCACACACATTCTACTCGATATACATATTTTGCTGTATTTTCCCTTATTTTGAAGGATCAAAGCGCTTGACACAGTACATTTTTCAATCATGATCAGTCTGTGTCTTAAAGCACACACCACAACACAGAGAACACATAAAGGTTTCGACTTTTACAATTTTTACTTCAAATGATGTTATTTTGAACATTATTTATTAATAAAAAATTGTTTTTTCTCTATAATTTATGATGAAAAGAGCTGGTAAATAGGGGCTTGGAGTTCCTAGTGATATAGTTTCCATGCATGAAGATGTCCATTCATAAGATGTCGAGATGCAAAAGATTTCAATCAACCATCGTCTTTTCTTTCTCTCTCTCTCTTTGAGTAGAATACCTGAAACTATAAACAGATTAATTCTATGAGAAAATGCATGCAGTCCATCCAAAAAGTGGGCATGTTATCACTTTCTTCTCTTTGATTAGAGTATGTATGATAATTTTGTCTTTTCTTCTTTGCCTTTGACTGTACAGTAAGTGGTGCATCGTTTGGTTTGACAAGAATCTAAGCTCTCCCTAATGGACTGTTCCTTCTATTATTTCTAAAAAATTTCTTGCTTTGTCATTATGGGTCACGCGTTCTACTCGATATACATATTTTGTTGTATTTTCCCTTATTTTGAAGGTTCAGAGCGTTTGACACAATTCATTTTTTCAATCATGATCAGTCTGTGTCTCAAAGCACATACCACAACACAAAGAACACATAAAGGTTTCGAATTTTACAATTTTTACTTCAAATGATGTTATTTTGAACATTATTTATTAACAAAAAATTATTTTTTCTCTTTAGTTTATGATCAACAGAGCTAGTAAAGAGGAGCTTGGAGTTCCTAGTGATATACTTTCCATGCATAGAGATTTCAGTTGACTAGATGTCTACATTCAAAAGATTTCAATCAAGCATCGTCTCATCTCTCTCTCTTTCAGTAGAATATCTCAAGCTTTACACGAATTAATTCTCTGTGCAAATGCATAAAATACCTCCAAGGAGTGGGCATGTTATCACTTTCTTCTTGTTGATTAGAGCATCTATATTAATTTTTTCTTTCCTCCTTTGCCTTTGATTGTACAGTAAGTGGTGCATCGTTTGTTTTGGCAAGAAATTAAGCTCTCCCTCATGGTCTGTTCTTATAATTCTTTGCTAAACTTATTCTCACTTTGTCAATATGGGTCATGCATTCTACTCGAGATATATATTTTGTTTTATTTTCTCTCATTTTGAAGGATTAGAGCGTTTGGCAAAGTTCATTTTTTTAATCAATATCAGTCTGTGTCTTAAAGCACAGACCACAGCACAAAGAACACAAAAAGGTTTCGAATTTTAAAGTTTTACTTCACATGACGTTATTTTTAACATTATTTGTTTATGAAAATATGATTTTTTTTTTATAATTTTTGATCAACAGAGTTGGTAAAGAGGGGCTTGGAGTTCCTAGTGATATAGTTTCCATGCATGGAGATTTCCCTTGACTATATGTCTACATGTAAAAGATTTCAATCAAGCATCGTCTCATCTCTCTCTCTCTCTCTCTCTCTCCGAGTAGAATATCTAAAGCTTTACCCAGATCAATCCTCTAAGCGCATGCATGTAGTCCCTCCAAAGAGCGGGCAGGTTATCACTTTCTTCTAGTTGATTAGAGTCTGTATGATAATTGTTTCTTTCCTGCTTTACCTTTGATTGTACAGTAAATGGTGCATCGTTTGGTTTAGCAAGAATCTAATCTCTCCCTAATGTTCTGTTCCTTCTATTATTTGCTAAAATTGTTCCTGCTTTGTCATTATGGGTCACGTATTCTACTCGATATACATATTTTGCTGTATTTTCCCTTATTTTGAAGGTTAAGAGCGCTTGACACAGTTCATTTTTTCAATCATGATCAGTATGTGTCTCAAAGAACACACCACAACACAGAGAACACATAAAGGTTTTGACTTTTACAATTTATTTCAAATGATGTTATTTTGAACATATTTATTAATAAAAAAATTATTTTCTCTCTTTAATTTATGATCACCAGAGCTGGTAAAGAGGGGCTTGGAGTTCCTAGTGATATAGTTTCCATCCGTGAAGATTTCTGTTGACTGGATGTCTACATGCAAAATATTTCTATCAAGCATCGTCTTCTCTCTATCTCCCTTTGAGTAGAATATCTCAAGCTTTACACGAATTAATTCTTTGAGCAAATGCATGCAATCCCTCCAAAGAGTGGGCATGTTATCACTTTCTTCTTGTCGATTAGAGTATCTATGACAATTTTTTCATTCCTCCTTTGCCTTTGATTTTACAGTAAATGGTGCATCGTTTGGTTTGACAAGAATCTAAGCTCTCCCTAATGGTATGTTCCTCTTGTTCTTTGCTAAAATTGTTCCTGCTTTGTCAATATGGATCATGCATTCTACTCAATATATATATATTGTTGTATTTTCACTCATTTTGAAGTATTTTAGTGTTTGGCAAAGTTTATTTTTTCAATCAAGATCAGTCTGTCTCAAAGCACACACCACGACATAGAGAACACATAAAGGTTTCGACTTTTAAAGTTTTTTATTCAAATGACGTTTATTTTTAACCATATTTGTTTATGAAAATATGAATTTTCTTTATAATTTATGATCAACAGAGCTGGAAAAGAGGGGCTTGGAGTTCCTAGTGATATAGTTTCCATGCATGATGATTTTCATTCATTGGATGTCTACTTGCAAAAGATTTTAGTCTACCCGCGGCTCCTTTCTCTCCCTCTCTCTGAGTATAATATCTCAAGCTTTACCCAGATCAATCCTCCGAGCGCATGCGTGCAGTCCCTCCAAAGATGGGGCAGGGTATCACTTTTTTCTTGTTGATTAGAGTTTGTATGAAAATATTTTCTTTCCTCCTTTGCCTTTGTTTGTACAGTAAGTGGTGCATCGTTTTGTTTGGCAAGAATCTAAGCTCTCCCTAATGGTCTGTTCCTTCGATTATTTGCTAAATTTGTTCCTGCTTTGTCATTATGGGTCACACATTCTACTCGATATACATATTTTGTTGTATTTTCCCTTATTTTGAAGGTTCAGAGCGCTTGACACAATACGTTTTTCAATCATGATCATTCTATGTCTCATAGCACACACCACGACACAGAGAACACAAAAAGGTTTCAACTTTTAAAGTTTTTTCTTCAAATGACGTTTATTTTTAACCATATTTGTTTATGAAAATATGATTTTTCTTTATAATTTATGGTCAACAGAGCTCGTAAAGAGGGGCTTGAAGTTCCTATTGATATAGTTTCCATGCATGGAGATTTCCATTGATTGTGTGTCTACTTGGAAAAGATTTTAGTCTACCCTCGGCTCCTCTCTCTCCCTCTCTCTGTGTAGAATATCTCAAGCTTTATCCAGATCAATCCTCCGAGCGCATGCGAGCAGTCCCTCCAAAGAGTGGGCATGGTATCACTTTCTTCTGGTGCATCATTTTGTTTGGCACGAATCTAATCTCTCCCTAAATGATTGTTCCTTCTATTATTTGCTAAAAGTTTTCATGCTTTGTCATTATAGGTCACGCATTCTACTTGACATACTTATTTTGTTGTATTTTCCTTTATTTTGAAGGTTTAGAGTGCTTGACACAGTTCATTTTTTCAATCATGATTAGTCTGTGTCTCAAAGCACACACCACAACACAGATAACACATAAATGTTTCGAATTTTACAATTTTTACTTCAAATGAAGTTATTTTGAACATTATTTATTAATAAAAATTGATTTTTTTCTCTATAATTTATGATCCAACAGAGCTGGTAAATAGGGGCTTGGAGTTCCTAGTGATATAGTTTCCATTCATGGAGATTTCCGTTGACTGGATGTCTACATGCAAAGGATTTCAATCAAGCATCGTCTCCTCTCTATCTCTCTCTCTCTCTGAGTAGAATATCTCAAGCTTTACACGGATTAATTATTTGAGCAAATGCATGCAATCCCTCCAAAGAGTTGACATGTTATCACTTTGTTCTTGTTGATTAGAGTATCTATGATAATTTTTTCTTTCCTCCTTTGCTTTACACGGATTAATTCTTTGAGCAAAGGCATGCAATCCCTCCAAAGAGTGGGCATGTTATCACTTTCTTCTTATTTTCTTTGCTAAAATTGTTCTTACTTTGGCATTATGGTTCATGCATTCTACTCAATATACATATTTTGCTGTTTTTTTCTCTCATTTTGAAGTATTTGAGCGTTTGGCGAAGTTTATTTTTTCAATCAAGATCAGTTTGTGTCTTAAAGCACACACCAAGACACAGAGAACACAAAAAGGTTTCGACTTTTATAATTTTTACATCAAATGACGTTATTTTTAACCTTATTTGTTTATGTAAATATGAATTTTCTTTTATAATTTATGATCAACAGAGCTGGTAAAGAGGGGCTTGAAGTTTCTAGTGATATAGTTTTCATGCATGGTGATTTCATTGATCGGATGTCTACATGCAAAAGATATAAGTACACATAATGTTTTTATTTATTAGTTCTAAGTTATTTAATTTTAATACTTATTTCATATTATTATAATGTTCCTTTAATATATAATTTTATTTTGTCAACTATTTGAAAATTTTATTTTAAATGACCTACTTAATAAAATATTAAATTAGAGGGAATGTTATGAAAATAGAAATTGTTATATGATATATTTTAAATTATAATACGTGTTAGGGTATTTTCGTGTTGGCATTATTTTGTGTCAAAATATGTCGTATTTGAGTTGTAAGTTTGGTTCCATGTTCAAGAGTTAGAAGTGGTCTGTTTTATGTGTCATCATGTTCAACCAGCGTTTGACACACGCTCGAGCGTCCTTGGAAAATTCAAACAGACTCGTCACGCTCGACTAGCGCGACCAACGCTCGAGCGCCCTTGGAGTATTTTATACAGACTCATCATGTTCAGCAACCGCTCGATAGACGCTCGAGCGAGACTAGGAAAAATTCAGACAGAAGCTTTGCGCTCGACAAGCGTTGGACCGACGCTCGAGCGGACTCCGACGAATTTCAGAAAATGCTGAATTTTTGGAATTTCCTTTTGAAGACTTGTGAAACCCTACTATTAGCGTGGTTGGCCGTCCAAAACCTGGTTAAGGAGTTTTTTGAGTGTTTTGGGTGCCTCCTTCCTTGGAACAAGTGTTGAGAGATTTGTGCTTCAAGTTGGTGGATTTCTTCCTCACTCTTCAATCATATTGTATTGATTCCTTCATGGCAGCGAAGGAGTGTTGATGAACAGGGTTGTTCGTTGAGATTTTTAAGAAGAACCTCAAGGCGTTGAGGTGAATGCCGCTTGGAGCGGGTCTGAGCGAGGTAGCTTAGATTATTACTTCAGGGGAGTCAGAGTCAAGCAACTGAGGTTGCCCGTGTTTGAATCACTGTTGTAAGTTATTCTTCTTAGTAGATTTCAGGTGGCTGCTAGCCCAGAGTGGTTTTTCTTTTGAATGATATTTCAAAGGTTTTCCACTTCGTCATCAGATCGCTTGTCTCCTTGTGTTTGTTTGATCTCTTTACAAGTTGATTTAATGTTTTGATGGTTGTGTTGATTTGATTGTTATATCTAGGCTGGTCGATATTAAAACTTGTTTTTAATATTGGTATTGTTTTAGTAAATTTTATATTTCACCTATTCACCCCCTCTAGGTGAAGTTAGGGTCTAAAGTAGGTTTTTCAATATGTGGTTGTTATGGTAATTGCATATTTATTGACTAAATTCAAGTTGCTTAGAAACATCTATTATCATAATTATAATGAAAGTATATATTTTGAATAATTAGTAATATAATATTATTTAACTAGGACATATTATTTAATTTCAAACAAAAAGATATTGGTTGATTAGCATATGCTATTAAAGTGCATAACTTAATATATGGTCGTAGATGCTATGATTTAGTCATTAGGTAGGAACAAACATATAAAATACTTTGTTTAATTAGCACATATCATGTATATGATAAACATATATAACAGATCATGCAATGTTATATAGAAGACATTATACTTTTATGGTTAAATATTATATATTATTACTACCAACCTATTTTAATTAAGATTATTAGACTAGTGATAAAAATGAATGTAAAATAATATGCTATATATTAATACTAAGTATAAAGATTTTTACATATTGTGTATATATCTTTATACATATTGCATAGTCAATATAATAGAATAATTGTTTGAAAATTTACAATTGTCATCTATATATTTGTCTAATGCACGTATAAGATTTATTTAATATATTTGTGCTTTAATTTATTGATATGTTTCAAAAAATTTCAAAACAAATAATTATCCAAAAATGAGTTGGAAAATGTATTATATTCAAAGCAATTGTCTGTGGAAACCAGAGAGCCAGAATTTCTATAAATTTTAAAACACTCGTGTGCCGTTTATCAAAGCAATTATCTCTACACACACACACACTCTCTCTCTCTCTCTTTCTCTCTCTAACGTCTAAGCTCTGGTCCGGCGGTGCTCTCAGCCAATCCGTCTCTTGCTCCCACCGTTTAGAGCCTTTGTTTGTTGGCACCTGCAAAAGGAATAGCTCAACCTCATCTCCCTTTTTCTATTACATTATTTTCGTTTATTTCTTCGTTTCACTCTAACAATTTTAACTTTATGTACTAGTAGGGTTTTAATCAAACCCTATAAACTGACGGTCTTCACCAACTGCCTCTATAGCCTATAGCGGCGGTTTCTCACCGCACTGAAGGCCTTTTTTTTTTTGCAGTCTTCGACCAAGCCCTGTTTCAAATGGTCCGAGCCTACCTTGATGAAAGTCCAATCCAACCTATAAAAAATAGGGCCCATTAGGCATTGTAATTTGGGAAATTCACCACGAACTGTCTTTATGCTGCTACCACTCATTCTATGTACCGTTGGATATATATGGTCCATATGGAACGTTGAATTCATACGAACTGGTCAAGTTTGGAGGCTTTTTTGTGAGGTTCAGGCGCTTCTGAGGAACTTCCCAAGATGTTTCTTCCATGGACACCGTCTGCCTTTTCCTTTCTTTACGGAAATATTTAACTCGAAGATAAGGATTTATTAAACAAAGCAGCTAAACCACATATCCTCAAAGATCTTCCTCAAACTAATTGGTGGACGTTAATATTCTGACCTATAATTATGGCTTGAGATTATCTGTAGCCCAAGTAGTTTAATCCTACTTTCAACGATGGGATCAAGATTGCTTTGAATTTTAAATAATTTTTTCGTTCCTCTCTCTTGGCCATTGTCCTACATTAAACAGTTAAATATTGTGAAATGAGCACTTAAAACAGCAGTTTTTTTTATATCATGTCATATCACATTGAAAAATTGTAGGTGATGCTGTGCTAAAATCTTTAATATATATATAATATTATTTAATATATTTTACAGTATAATTATGTAAAAAACCTCAGAAAGCTTTGATCTCAAAACTCCAGTATCAGATATTTCACGCGGACCTTCTAAATTATAATGTCCATATTTTTTTAAGGTCTAAATTATGAAGTTGGTCACATTGAGTAAACTATACCCCATAGTCTTTATTATTATTATTTCTTCTTCTCATTTTTACCTTCAAATTTAATTAAAGGGTACATAAATTGTAATACTTTAAAAGCATAATTTGACAAATTTAATACTTTGGACTCTTCCTCAGAAAGAGTATGAGACTACCTACGCAAGTACCCGTGAATAGTAGGAAGGAAGAGGAAACTAGGAAAGGGTCTTTCATATTCATAAGTCTCACGGAAAGCGAAGGGAAGTGGAACGGATGAAAGAAAGAGAGTTTAAAGAAACAAAAGAAAGGGCGACGAAGGTAAGAGAACGTGGGCCCGAGTATACAAAAGACCATTAGAGTTTAGGCCCACTACGTACACCAGTGACACCACACTTTTCAGGGAAACAGAAAAAAACGTCGCTGTTTCAGTTTCGACCAGATACAAGCAAAATCACAACCGTCCAAAGTACTGAAATAATCTGTCACCAGCCCCACGGCTGGACCTTCCCAAGATCTTCACTAAAATAGAATCACCGCCGTAGATCGTTGACTTGGCCGCATCACTGTTGTTTAATTCCCCACTCACACGGTGGCCGATACGTATTGCATGATTTCCGAATCGGTCTCAAGGCCCGCCATTGTTTCGGGCGCCAAAACGACCTCGAGATCCACGCTCCCGTTGCCTTCTCTACCGGGAAACGCCGAGATCTTTCCGTCGAATTTGTTGGCCGCGCCACTCCGCACTGCCAAAGGACGACCCCAACCGAAATCGTTGTCGTACATCGGGAACCTCGGCGAGCTCCCCATCGTCATTGAGGCGCCGTCGAAATTCCCCAGCGGGAACAACCTCGGGTCCTTCTCCCAGTCTGCTACGCCCCGGCGCACCATAGTGTCGTCGTGCGCAATCACGTTCCGGTGCAGGAGATCGGCGCACCATCGCAGATCCCGAGACAGCAGCTCCCCAGCAGTAGCAACGGTCGGGATGCTCTGTATCGCGTTGCCGAAGTAGTGCGAGTCCATCCGCGGCTCGAGTCTGTGACGGCAGTTGACAGCCATTCGAAAAGTTGTCGTTTTGCTGGCCGCCAAGTTTCTCGCACGTGTCACCGATCGCCAGAGCTGAGCAGAGAGTGACTGGAACGATGAAATCTCGGCCGTCCGATTCGCCACGTTGTTCTTCAGCAAACTATCCAAGACGGACGTTATGTTGCCATTAGACACTCCCTTATCTCCGTTAACGGTTTTCCAACCACCATTACATTGTCTCCCAAGTAACTCCACCGCCGTCTGATCAGCAAGACCGCTGTGGATCACTTTCTGCAACTGCGTATAGTTATTGGCTCTGAGTTTCAGCTTCAGAATCGCTTCCCTGCTGAAGTGAAAGATTCTCTCACGCAACGGCTCCTCACCGGAAAAGGTCACCTTGGGACCGCCGGGAGGAAACTTGAGCACCGCCGGAGAATTGAACACGGTGTTGCGGCAAAAGTCCGGTGCTTTTGATATCTTCTTTGCTCCTCGGCAAATTTCCGCGAATGTGTTGAAGAAGTGCCAGAAGGAAGTCCCATCCGTAACTGCGTGGTTGACAGTGCAGCCGATGAAGACGCCGTCGTTTAGTTCGGTTACCTGGACGGCAGCTAAGGGCTTGTAGTGGCCCAGGTAGCTGAGAGGCCTGTCGAAGGCAAAGAACTCTTTGAAACAGTCAGGCACATCCAGGCCCGGAGGGAGTAGGGAGTGAACAGAGAGGTGCTTGGCGTTGGCTTGAATGAAGTCGACACCCTCGTCGTTACAGACGATGTGGACGTAGCCATTGGAGTCTGTGGAGAGACGGCCAGCTAGTGCTGGAAAGTGGGTGAGAGCGATGGACAAAGAGTGTTTGAGAAAGGAAATGAGGTGGTCGATGGAGTAGGGCGGGCGGGTGAGTAGGACACCCTTTTGGATGTACTGGCATGAGAGCATGGGCAGGTCAGAGACCGAGAGCTTTAGAGGTTTCATGTCGGATTCTTGTTCTGGATAGATAGTGCATTCGGAAACAATAGCGACAGAAGAAGAGGAAGGCATTTTCTCTTGGCTCGCTAGGTGTCGGGGGAGGGGGGGAGGGGGGGGGGGGGTAAAAGGCAGACTGAGTGCGAGTGAGAGGGAATTGAGGAGCAGGGGAAGGCTTAAATAGTGATCTAGGAGGGATGGATTCATGTACTTTGCAATCAATAACTAATCCATGGTGGCGGTGCTTTCGTGGCTGGTGATTACAGCTGCTTTCTCTCTCTTATCTCACTATTTTGCATTCATTATGTAATTTTTGTGTTATTTGAGAAAAAAAAGAATATGTACAATAGGACACTATAGCTGAGAAAAGAGGATGGCGTGGCGAGTGAAAGTGGAAGAGTAGTAAGAGACTGTTTGGAGAGCAGGACACATGGCTCCAACAAGTCATTGTTTTCTCGTAAAAGTTAGCGTCGAACATGTATTTTGCAAAGCCACCTTTTACATCGACATCGTAAGGTATTAAAAACTGCATAAAAATACGTAGAGAAATATAGACATTAGACGGCAAAGTGGAAATACGCGTGGAAGGACCTAGGAAACTTGGATATGGGAACGGGAATATCGAGCATGATTTCTTGCGAATCAGCTCATATTTTGATCAAAAGCAAACTCGTGAGCTACTTGTTCCTGGATTTTTCCAATCCAGAGTCATGTGCCAAGATCTTTGTGATTCATATATATATTTCATTAATGTTAATCCAAAATACATCATGTCCTTTCTCGTGGGGATCTTGTACTGTATTGGAGACAATTTACCTTTGGTTTAGTGCATAAGTAACATTGGCCAAATTTCGATGTCTTTATGCTTTGGTAATATTAATATATATATATATATATTAATAGTACATAAACAGACGTGTCAAGCTGGTTCTGTCTACATATCTTTAAGCTCTTAAATCCTATATAAAAAGTTCAGTCGTCCAATATCTTAAGGCAAATACTGCAGCATGATTTAGGAAATATATATTAGGGTCTGATATCTATGTACTCGCGCGGCTTATCTTCTTTAATTTCACGTATATAGGGCGATAAAGCACAATTAGTTAAAGAAATATATTAGTCTAATTACATTCCCACTTTGTATCCTAAATCTTGCTTTGATCTGTGGGGGTAGGATCAGACCTATATAGAAATTAATTAAGAATTAAGTTGGTTCTCGATTCATCAGAAAGACCGAGGGACAGGTAGCTCCAATTTCTAACCCTAATCTTTGAGTTGCCTACTAATCTTGATCTTTCTCACAAATCGAACAAAAGAAAGTTATTTGTTCTTTTCCGAAAGATCCACTTCAGAAAAATAGGAATCTATTTTTTGCGACATGCATTAATTATTTGTTGAAATTCTTTTAATAGCACAAGGACGTACATATTTCGCTTTCACCAAATATCAAATTGTACTACTAATTGCTGCATGTGCTATAAATCCTGCATCTTCTCGGAAAGGCTGGTTTAATTTTTAACATTTCTAAGAAGTTTACTGGGATTTATTGGCCCCGGTTGGCTCCCCCCAAATTTTTTTTTACATGACATTTTTTTTATTTTTTTATTAGGTCTGCCCCTTTGACCAACTAAAAATTAAACTTGCCCCCCTTGCCTGCCAAGATGAATCAGTCTGTCCCCTTAATTAAGGCCTAAGCAGCCTAGTACCTCAAAATCAAACTAAATGAATAAGCAAAGAGATATTTATTTGTGTCAAAACTTGAAATCCTACCTTAACTTGTTGACGTTGTCGTGAATTTTGCGACGAATATTTCCTATACTTCTCCTGAGTCCTGATAATCGTTGTGTGTTGTAATCCTTGAAATATATGTTTTCGCTATTCTAGTGTTGTTTTTCTTTTTGTTCTTTTACCTTTTATGTTGGACTTGGTTGAGAATTTGGATATCACAAATGCTGAGAAAAAGGGTGGTGTGCTCTTGTTGGGTAAGTGATAATTCAATTATTCAAGTGTGTTGCGTGTCTATCTTTACCTACTAGAGAATCATTAGTTATATCATTTTATTGTCACTATCATCATCTAATTTTACATGTTTGACTTCTCCACATTTTATGAAAATCCAAAGTTGAGGTAAGACTCATTTTCATCTCTCTTTTGTTTGTTTAGATCTAATTTTTCATAGCTCATGAGATTAACTTGTTTTTAATTGTCTTTCTCTAAAGGTGGAACTTCTTTTCCATTGTAATTTGTGACGTTTGGATCAAGTTCTAGATATATTTCTTCAAAATTTTAGCCATTAATTTAGCCAGGTAATGGGCATTTTGAACTACGATTTTTTTGTTTTCTCATTTTGTAAGGGGAGTAGAATAGTTATTTGGATGTTAAAATTGAATTTTTTGTCCAAATTTTTTTCTATTATCATTTACCAAGTATGTATTCCACCTTGCAATTTCGAGTTATTTTATTGTTGATAGAGATTCCACTCCTGAGAAGCTCGTGTTCAATAGTACTGTCACACTAAAAACAGCTATAGCAAGGGTGAGAAGTATCTTTATGCCCTTGAAACTTGGATTCTTTTTTAACTTTAGATCCTTTGGCTTCTTTTTCCAATATGCTTCGTTTTGCTATTGTTTCTTTCAAGAATAATAGAAACACAGTAATCGTTTATTTTTCTCATTTATGTGCTATGTTTTCTTTTTACAGATCCCAACAAATTCAGCAGGACTTTTTGAGCATAGGGCACATCCTTTCTGACAACAAAAGTAAGTACTTCATTTATGGAAGTAAAGAGTTGTATTGCTGAAAATACCTTGTTTCATTTATGTGTTTTGTTTTACAAAGAATATATATATAAATACTTTGTTTGTGTGATTAGTTGGTGCTCTGTTGGTATCTTGAACAACAAGAATTTAATCTTTAATGCCACATTTCAGTATCAGCAAATAGTACGGTACGTGTATTTTATTTTATTTTTAGTATTTTTAGTCCTTAATTTTTTTATATTTATAGTGTTAAGACATTTTTTTGCCTTACGTAGAATTTTTTTTTTGTCAATTTTCTTTTAAAAATTTGCCCCCTATTGATTGAGTTTCTGGCTCCGCCACTAACTCGGAATATCCTTCTCCAAGATCGTTCCAGCAAGCCCAATTAGTTTGACCCAAAAGAATAGACAAACGTGTAAAACGCGAAACATGCATGTGCTGGAGAGCTTCACATAAAAATCACGTTTGGCCGTTGCTTCGAGTATCACAACCATCGGAGAAAAAGCAACAATTCGAGGAAAATTCCCGACACTAGCCTCAAAAATCATGGGACAATGGAAAATCTGCTCGAAAGTGGGGAAGAAGCAAAATGTACGTGATCTTTTGTAACGTCTAGAAAGTAAGTTTAAAATGCTGAAGATGCCAAAAAGATAACCATCAAAAGCTTCAACTTGCCGTTAAATTAGACAAAAAGAGGCGTCAAGGGATAACACCCACTATATTTTGGGAGAGACTTTTCCTTTTAACTGTTGGGGTAAGTCTCACATCTATTCTGAAAGAGATTTGTGGTCAATTTATAAGTGTGAGGGAAAGTCTCACCTTTAAAATTAGCTTCTGGAGTTGAGAAGACCCAAGATCACCTAACACTGCTATCGAAATCCAGGTATACCAATAAGTCTCACTCAACCCAGAGCCCGATGTGTGAAGGAGAGATTGTTGGGGTCTCACATCTCCTGTCATATCTCCTACTGTAAGTGCCTCCATTCCAATGCTCGCTAGTCGAATTCGAAAAGCATCGACTAACCATCGCTGAGGCAAAAAGAACTCTTGTCATGTCTTCTATTTCTTTATTTCTAGGACATTGCTCGGTGCTCAGTTTGTCACGTCTTCTATGCATGTCTTCTCAACCACAAAAGTCAGCTTAAGAGGTGAGGTTTTTCCTCACACTTATAAGCTGACCATCAACTCCTTCTACAATCGATGTGAGACTAACCCAATAATCTTCTTCTCACGCATCGGGCCCTACGTTGGGAAGAGAACTCGTTTCTCCCATAGACTGTTGGGTCCAAGACTTGTTGATAAACTTGAGCTCTTATACCAGTATTAGGAGATCTTGAGTCTTCTCAACCCCAAAAGCTAGCACAAGTAGTGAGATTTTTTCTCACACTTGTATAAACTAACCACCAACCCTGCCACAACTAATGTGAGACTAACTTCAACATTAGCACACCCTTCTATGCAAAACCTGAGACGTATGTTCGAAAATCACAAGTTTTTGTGCTTTCTGCGTAGGTTGTCATTAGAATATCAATTTCAAAAACTATTACGTACGTTTCTTCTTTAATTATATAGCTTGTTAATTACAATCATATATCGGTAGGCCAGGTATGTGCTTTTCTATCTATCTAGAAAACCCGTATCCATGGTTTAGCAATATAAAATTCCACGCTCTGAGAATGACACGATGAACCCATATGCGGGGTGAGGTTGATCGATTGGAGAGGTCTAAAGGTAGCAGAAATTAAACAACCCAATATAAACGTGTGCTAATCAAGTGTGTTTTGTTGACTGTGTATTCATCCACAACGTCATGAGGCCCATATCAGTTAAAGTCTTAAAGAAACGTTTCATACGCTTATCAATATTGTGGAAGTGGATTCCAATTCTACTGTTACGACTACAGATCGAGGACGACTATTTTGTCAGGATACAATTTGTATACGTTTTTGGTCTCTAGATCTCACAAACTCAAGTAATTATTGAAAGGGGTAGATAGACATGAGAATCAACTATAATTTGATGCGGAAACCACTGCTTTGTCCAGTGTCCACCTTAACTGGAGTACATCTAAACGCATGATCCCTATGCTTAGTTAAGAAAGTTTATCACAATGCAGAATCTCCTCGAACGGATTTTCCCACCATCAATATCACTGAGCTGATTCTTATTTTTCTGTTCCCCTCTCGGTTATGCCCTATTTAGTTAATGAAAAATTGTAGACCCTAATTTTTCTTCTTTTATTCCACTTTGTTTTAAGAAATCTGATCAACATGCACATCCTGAGTAGATGGTTATGTACATAGTGATCTATGCTTTCTCTCATGAAAATATCTATTCAGTCAAGTCTGAAATATATGTCTGTTAAGAGATTACTTACACTGACGGAGAGAGAATGGTTTTTAGTTAGGGTTTGCGATGATCCATATTATTTGGCATATAATTTGAGGAAAACTATTCATGTACATGACTTGTACGTCGGCACTCAAACCTAAGCGGACAATCTAATGCGACAAAACGTACATGTCTAGTTTCACGGGATAAGAATCTAGGAAGTTTAAGTTCTTCTGTTTATTGCTATAGACAAGAACCTAGAAAATTACAAGAACTGATAAGGATTTAGCCATTGTGGCACCTGCCTGTTTCTTATGTTAAATTATCTGGCTAAGGAATGGGACCCGTAATAAACGTCTACTTCTCCAATGATGGAATTTTCTAATACTGCAGTGTCTAGTGGCCTACGGAAGGGAACGTACGATACACCAAACTCGAGCTCAAGTAAGCTCAAGGACTTTTCGAGACCCTATAGGACGTTGCTAATCATATATAGTTGCTTTTTCATCCCCAGGACTTCTCTAATCTGAAGCCACATGCTTTCAGGCACAGAACCAAGCCCGCTGGGCTTGAGCTTATGTTATGATACTTACTTATCATAAAATAAAACCTTAGTCGTACTTTTCTTTCCATGATTTTCTTATGGTAGATAGTGAAAGGACACAAGTCAATTGTACGCCTATATTCATGCATCTGAGAGGGGTATTACCCGTTGACCATTTTTCAGAAAATATGAACTGGGCCAGCTATTTTGGCCCACCTGTCACTCGAGTAACTCCAAAACAAAAAGAAAACGCATTAGCCCTCTTCATTTATTGGAAAATTAACTGATTAATTTAAAGAACAGCTAAAAGAAGAAGAGGGGAACCAAAAACAATCATGCGCATTAGGTCATTAGATTTGGGAGGCTGAGTGAGTCTCTTCTGACATTACCAGTACCACGGAAGAGAATAGATATTTTTGCAATTTTCCTATCTCTTCCACCTCTCTAATTAAGTACTTCATGTGAAGTTTTATAGAATGATACACAATGTACAGTAAATTGAAGATTATGATTTTCGGACAATTTTTTGCTCGAATAATCGAATTGTATGCTACAATTTAGAAAAAAATAGTTACAATATCTAAATCATACACTATTTAATGCTACATGTCTTAAAATTTAGATAACATGAGTTTACAACGCATTTGAGTGAGTGCTGTTGGGGTCTCTCTTCTAATTGCATAAAAAATTGTAAAGGCTCTTGATCCCAAGATTTACTAACCAATACGATAATGACATTAATGATTCAAATTCGGTGATAATTAACTTCCTTGTGAAAGTAGAGGTCTTAAATATATTCCAATCGGGGCAATGATACGTTGGATAATTAAGAGTTAATAAATCATATTCATGAGTAGGGGAAACTTCAGATAAGGACAATTCTCATATAAGCATTTTGACCCTTGCGGACACTTAATAGTGGTACTTTTGGAAAAGCAGAATGTCCGCATGATCTAGTCCTTTCATCGACTTATAAAAGCATGATATATATATATATATATATATATATATATAACAGAGTGCTCACCAAAACAAAAGAAAAGAAAAAGCAATATGAAAGAGAGATCTTCTAAATCTTGATAATTTTTTGTTTAATTTAGTGGGATGATCCAAATCTGTTTACCTTGGCCTTTCCGGAAAGGAGACAAAAGACAATGGCGAATAACAGACGATAAAAAAGACAAATTCTTTTAATTTCATAAGTGAGAAACATAATAAATCCAATTGGGTATTTTCATAATTGGATGTCTCACTTATCAAAGTTTAAATTTTTTATTTCTAACATGGTATCAGAGCAAGGTTTTCGACTTTAGTCCGGTTAACTTCTGGCAACCATTCGGCTCAGTACCGGCGACCATTTGGCTCAGTACCGACGATCTTCCCGGCTTAATACCGACAACCTCCCGGCTCAGTACCGACAATCTTTGTTATTATTTTCCTGTAATTATTTTTTTTGTAACTCCAAACTCAAGGTTTGTCCACCTTGAATTTGCGGGGGAGTGTTGAAACTTTGTAGTCTCACATTACTAAGACAATGTAGGCAAGTGAGATTATTGACTTATAAATAAGCCCTCCTTGTAACCTTTTTAAATATAAGTGAGAAATAAATAAATCCAATTGGGTATTCCTATAATTGGATGTCTCATTTATCAAAGTTTAAATTTTTATTTCTAACGGTTTACCTTGCCTGGAAAAGAGACAAAAAGACAATGACGAAGAACAGAACATAAAAAAGACAAATCGTTAATTTTCTATAACAAAACTAATGATGATGCTGTTAGGTTGTGCTTTTGACAAGATGCTAACTTCCCACTACGATATTGGTCTCGGACGACGTGGTTTGATTCTAATTAGTATAAGAAAAGCTTAGTTATTGGAAATCGAATCATGATTATTTGTCCAATATGGTTCATGAACGTAATGATGCACCATGATGTAGAAATTTTGATAACCCGATAGCCATGGAATGTCGATCGCATTGAGATCTATTCGAAGGTTTGATCAACCAACATAATTTTGTACTTGATATTGGGGTTTGTGGACAGTGGATATATAGATTGTTCTACCGTTTGTCGTGTGAGGTTCTACCCTTCGCTCTGATCCTTACCTTATGTTTTTACCTCTCCTAAATGCTGTGCATTCTCGTTTTCGTGCTTCACTGAATCACTGGATCTTGATCATTAATTTAGTTACTTTCTTTTTATTTTTCATTTTAGTCGTTTTTGGTGTCGCTATCCTATTAATGTATCTTTCTAAATTTGGCTCGATTCTGACTAGCTATCGCCCAAGTCCCAACCTTTATCCTTATCCGCTGCCACTGCTTCTTGTACTAATTCCCAGTTCCCAGATGCCTTTTTAAACTTCTTATCAAAGAATGCAAATGAATACAGTATATATAGTTACGTATGATCCCATGTCAAACTTGGAGGAAAATGACGACTCGATCGGCTGAATGATATCTCCTCTATTTGTCCCTAAACGCTCTTGCAGCTCCCCTAACTGTTTGCCCATCGACTCGTGAATCTAAATTCACAGATTTGTTGTTTTTGAATCCCAGAAAAAAAATCCATTCCCTTCAGACTTCCGGGCCCGGAAGTTCGCTTTTGGCGACCAACTTCTCAATTCTGTTCCAATTAGTCTTATACGATCTTTGGATAAGCTATATGTAAACACATTATTTGTAGCTTATAGGATAGCTATTTTTGTTGTTAAGATTAATTAGCAGGGGTGAAGTTTCTTGTCAGTCTTATTAATTATGATGCGCCCCGAAAGGAAAAATCATACTTTAATTAAAGCCCCACATGCACCCCCTTCAATTAGACTCGATCCGTCCTATTCCCCTGGAGGTTTAAGCAAAGTTGAAAAGGAAATGTAGGGAATCATAAATTAAATTTGGAACTTTATGGTTGTTTTTATGTTGTTGGTCATACATAAATAAAGAAATCTTCGTACAACTATTAAGATCCCACAGAAGAACAGCTAGCTGGTACGTAGATTAATATATATCGGAGAGGACAAGAAAGTATGTCGACAAACAAATACAGATGGCAACTTCCATCAGGTTTTCAAAAGAAGCCCCAACAACGATGATTGAAAACATAACTAAGTAGGAAAAGAATTAGATTAAAAAAGGACATTAATTTTGCCTCACTTCGTCATCTTCTCGCTTTCCATGCTTATCGTCCTGCGATCTGTTGGGCGAGTGTTCTTCGATCACATGTTTCCTACAGTAAGCTGAGAGTAGGCCCGAATACAGCAGCGACAACCAGTCAATCACGATCTCTCCAACTCGGATATTGACAAGTGGAAAATGCCCCACCCTCTCGCCATCTAGCTCGGTAGCAAGGTAGCTAAAAGCTGGTGTATCCCCCACCATCCATCTATATGTCGTGCCCTTCTATATGTAACTTTTTATATGTATTTTTGCCATGATTAGGTTAAAAATTTCAATGAAAGTTTTTGGATGAAGATAGCTATAGCCAGCTCGGTTTGGATTCAATCCAGACCGTACGGGTCCAGACACATTTAGACTCACGGTCTGGATTGAATCCAAACTCATATAACCTCACAGGTCTCCACCTCATTTAATGAGGCCCGTGAGGCGTTGGCTCGGCTATGCTCCTCTTGGAGCCGATCAGGCGCGCATCGATACCTTTTTTTCTCCCTTTAGCCGCACTGGACGGACCACTAAATAAGTTTAGAGATCAGTTCTCAGACAGGTATGATTGGATCACGCGTCTTACCTCATTATTGAGGTAACAATAATAGTCTGACCACATCATCAGAGAAAAAATCAGTCCACCAAAAATTAGTGGTCAGACCGCATCAATGATGTAAAAAATAGTAGCCACAAAACTAGTGGTCTGACGCAATCATTAGTTGAGATAGAAAGTTTTTCTATTTAAAGAAAAATAAGAAGGAAAAAAAATTCGTCTATTTTTGTTAAGAGAGAGCTTACAAATTTTTCAAACAAGCAGAATTTTGTCGCACTAACGATAAAAACATTGCATCACATCTCCAAGAGAACCTATTTATGATATCAATATGCTTATATTGTTATATTAGATACTAATAACATACTTGTCAGGGCTATCAGAAGCCATTTTTGTCTCTCTATAAATTTCATACATAAACATCTGGATTCACCATAAGGTATCCTGTACTTCGACTATTTTACAAAGTTATTCTAACTTCTAAGTGAAACAATGAAACAACTTTAAAACATCGACTTCCCAAATTTCTTCAAAACATCAATGCTTAAATCATGTCTTTAAATCATTGATTTTTCAAATTTCGACCATTAGCATCACATACACGAGTATGCATTTGGGTCGTGTAGTACTTCAAAACATTGGCTTTCCAAAAATCTTAACATTTTTTTATAAGGATTACATGTACATTAAAGCAATCACGACATGTAATAAATATGCGTTTGGGTCGTGACCTGCGTGCGATTTTTTATTTTTCTAAGGTCTCTCAGTAACAAAAAAAAAAGAGCAACTCGGTAACAAGAAAGAAAGGAGAGGAGAGTAGTGGGATTTGGGTGATTTAGAAGCTAGGATTTAGAAGCTGATGTTTGAAATGGGGGATTTGGAAAGAAATAAAATAAAAACATGTTCCAGTTGTACTAGTCGGAGAACTGGTCTCACAGCTTGTTTAGTGGTCCGACCAATGCGGCTAAAGAGAGAGAAAACTGATCGGCTCCACGAGAAGCCCAGCTGAGCCAATGCCTCACAGGCCTCATTAAATGAGGTGGAGACATGTGAGATGTTATATGAGTTTGGATTCAATCCAGACCATAGATCTGAATGAGTCTGGACCCGTACGGTCTGGATTAAGTCCAAACCCATAGGCAGCTCACGCTTCATTAGCTTTGTACCCATAACAAGTTGGAAAAGCTTCACGGGTCCCTATTCTTTCATTTTTTTCATCCAGAGTTAGCTCGCCTATACCTTCAAATCATATTTGCGCCAACGAGTCTTGGCAAATGACTCATGTATCATGCGCAAGAGAATATGGCAGACAAGCCAAATAAGTCCAATGTGCATGTTTTTCTCATACAAACCAACAATCCGGCCTATGGATCAAAAGCAAGTCTGGCTCGATCATAGAATCACTTAGTCACTTGGCAATTATTTGTGACGACTACCAAGTTGGCACTTTTCTTCTACCACTCTTTGTGAGCTGAGGTACAGCTTGGTGCTGAAGCCATGCACCGGATTTAGACAAAATTGGACAAGGTATGGAAAATACATAATAACTCCAAAAAAAAAAACACACTGATCAAGAATACAGCGCATTTTGATTTGGTGTGCAGAGAACATGAGGTCGAGGCTGTCTTTTCTCTCCACTATAGACCATACCACATTATTTGGATAAGGTCTTATGAGGTCTTATCCGGCTTTAAATCACCAGCACGAGAACTTTTCCTGTTATATTATCCTTGTTCATGGAATATTTTTGTCAATCTTAATGGGCTAGCGCTAGTGACATGGTTATGGGTGTGGTTGTGGTTCGTACACGCGCGACATGGGTACCCAAGTAACCATAATTGACCAGGCACTTCGATCTGCACCATGGATTGACCATGCATGCATTTCTGTCGCCTCAGTATGTACTATCTGAAAGCTTGCAGAAACATTAATTTTCTTCCCAGTGACATTAATTTTCTCTGCATCGTGGCCACTGGCCAACCGGCCTGTTATTTAGCTTTTCTGCTTTGATTAAGGAGAAAAATAATTGTTCCTGTCATGTCAACACTACGGGTCGCCAATGACGCCCTACTTACTGCGCTTCGTCATAAAGTTAGTTCTTGTCTGTGTCCTGTGCGAATATGTGCGTGCTTGAGAGGAAGACTCGTCCAGGAAAAATTGACAGCCGAATCATCATTTTACAATGGCTGTTTGAAGATGATCACTAAACTCTCGGAACCTTATTTTGGTCCTCTCCGAAAGAATGAGCTTCCCTATCCCTCTTGTTTGACCAACATAGAGTCTAAAGCTGTAGAATCGGTAGCCAAATAGTGTTTGAAAATACCTGAACTGCTTGAAAAACAGGTTTGGATGGATCTCAAACTCGGCTGCGAACCGATTCAGGAGACGGTTCACTTTACGGGTCAATACGTGGGATGAATCTCGGATTTAGTCCTGGTTGCAGGTTGAATTCCGGATCCACAAACGGGCTGAGGTGTGGGCTTGCACTTGAAATTTTGATCCCAATGGGATTGGGGAAACTTTTGCAGGCTGTAAACCGGATTCTCGGGCTTCAATTGAGGTTTTCAGAAAGAGTTGGTGGGGTGGGGTCAGTTGAGGTGGATTTTTTAGAGGACGTGGATGCGTTGCCGACGTGTCTTGACAGAGGCAGGAAAAGGTGGCAGTGAGTGCCGCATGTTCCAAAGTTTAGTTAATGCTATTGACAGAATGGTCAGAAGGGAGTCGAGGGACCAACAAGACACGCGAGCCAAATTTGAAGAACTAACTTTATGGATTATAAAGCCCATAGACTTATTCGATGAAATCGTAAACTGCACAACCTAATTGGGTATTTATACCTTTCAATCTCGTTTGTTTAGCAACTGCGCTGTCCCCTCATTTTTCCTAGGCTTCTTGACTTAATGGACATATAATTTAGGTGGAATCGAGTCTTCTTTATCTAACATCCAGCCCAGGCCCAGCGATGGTTGTATATATTCTGTTATTTTTGTTTTGGTCTGCATACAATCTGGGCTGGATATGTTGTTGTATGGATCGTTTGCTCCAATTCCATCGGATCCAAAAGGGGGGAATGTGAAAAGTGAGAAATGCTCTAAAGAAGAGTGAATGATCGCCGTTATGTTTATTAACAAGTTCATCTTTAGTTTCGACATTAATCATTTTCACAAATTACTTGAGATAATCAAAGAATGTGCGAAAAGAAACTGCAATGGTTATTTTGTTAACCTTTTTACCACTTTATTTAACGTGTATTTTCTAATAGGCTGATGAATTAGATAACTGCTTGTCTGTGTATGAAATATAAGCTAAATGAGTAGATTTATCTATTTTCTAATTGTTTAAATTTTTGTGACAAGTGGTGATTTGAATGTTATCAGAATAATCATTTTAAATATTTCAGATGTTGATCCTACTAATTAAAGATAGGATTGTTCAAAGGATCTGAAAAATTCAGATTTTCTCGCTATCGGTACAGCCACTAGGTTCCTGTTTCTCAGTACCCGCCCTATAGAATGGTGACGTGTCGGTGGCCCAAAATACTTGTTGCGAGGATTTCTGGATTATCGGACCGGCCTCACTTTGGCGAGTATCAGTAAAACTGGGAATATTAAAAAAAGAAGAAGAAACAACCATAGTTTAGATTATTGATTTTGAAATTTATTGGATTAAATTTATCACTATCTTTTAAAATGTCCTTTTTTATTTTGTATTTTATTCTATAGATTTTATTTGGCTCAAAATGTTTATTAATTTCGTAATAAATAAGTCCAAAACAAAAAATACTAAAACAACTTTAACTAAATTTGTTATGAATTTATCATTTTTGAAATGTACTAAGTGGCGTAAAAAAACACTACAACTAAGTTTACCCCAAAAAAAATAAGCCAATAGCCAAAAAAAAGTGCAAAAAAGGGGCTTACAATAAAATACTACAATATAATCTATCTCTCTCATCAAATTATAACTTTTCACTACAAAAAATATAAAAAATTACCTATCTCTTCACTTTTTCACTAAATCCAATACCTAAAATTTTAACAACACAAACCCACCCTAAGATGCCTATTGGGCTGTAAATTTTGTGGGGTTGCAGTGGAGACTACCCACCATATCCTTCTGGAGTGTTTAGTTATGAGCAGGATTTTGTGGAGGGAATCAACTTTGTCGATATATATCCATGTTTTTGTTGCCAAGATTCGATTGCAAAGTGGGTTACACAAGTTATCCACCCGAATTGACACCTTGGTAAATCGTTGGATGATCAACATTATTTTTAGATTTTTGCTGCCAACGCCATAGACATGCTATGGATATCTCAGAACAATGTTATTCATAACGGAGGTTCGCATGACATGCAATTGCTAGAAAGGAGAGTAAAGAGGCTTAGCGAGGAACACTTGCAGGATTGGAAGACAAAGGAGGAACTGCAAATCCAGTAGTGAAAGCGTCCCCAACCAGATGCGGTCAAGTTCAATGTAGATGTTGCGATGTAGGTGGGTTTTTCAATAGCGGCTGTGACTGTGAGTAATGATAAAGGAGACGTCCTTGGCACAGGGGTGGAAAAATTAACTCCGGTGATCCTCCGAATAGCGAAACAGAAGTTATGCTGGTAGGTATCAAGGAGGCATGCAGATTGGGTTTTTCAAATTTTATTCTAGAAGGAGATTGTTGCATATTTTTAATGCCATGAGACAGTTTCCCAAGAGAACAGAATGGAGAATTCACGAGACTTTAGCTGCAATTCAAGATTGCTTGAAAGGGGTGCGACAATGGAAGGTTGCGCACATTAATAGAGGTGTCAATAACTTAGTGCATCATTTAGCTCATTGGGCTGCCTCAAGAATAATTTTTGGAGGCTACCCCTTAATTCCTAAGCATTGAAAAAGTAACATTGTTGTACGGGGTTTTGGACCCCCTTGATGTTAATAATGCAATCTCTTCCTTGTCTTGATTATAAAAAAATGTCAATTCGGGGCTCATAAATGGGACTCGGATGCTCTACAATTTTTTGTTTGAATTGCATGACGTAATTTAAAGAGAGATATATAAACAGGTGAACTCCATTGTAGGGCTGCCCGAAACTTTATATGGGTAACATTGAATTGTGTAGTGTCTACATATTGTGTCTATTTCTCTCCAAATTGCACCATACAATTCGGGTAGGAAATTGCAAAGAATCCTAATCAACATGTGAGTTAATCTATTGCCTTTTCTACCCAAAGACTAGTCTGGGTAATTGTTACATATTACTTTATCTATCACATGCAATATATGCTATTGAGGAACCTTTTGACAATTTTAGGCCAATGTCCACAGTATCTAATGGTCAAATAGATTAGTGCCCGGAAGTTTAGTCCATCCTTAGTGTTTTCATTGGATAAGGTTCCGACCCGCGTGCCTTGTTGTATGAACAAATGGCTCATTGCATAGATTACTGCTTTTCCCTTACTTGGTTAAGTACACTACTGGAGCTCAACTTATGGGAAGACAAAAAATATTTGCTGATATTGCAGGCTGAGGCACTTCGAAGCTATAAGATTTTAACAGAATTTGCCTACTTCTCGGATCAACAAAGTGAAGCATGACAAGGAATTTTAGCCACACATTGCCTGTGCAAATTAGACCGTCCCGCTAACAACTACCTATTCAATGGAAACACAGCTTTGGGAGACTGCCGATGTTGGATGTTATCTCTTTCCTAAATACATCTACAGAAGAAAGTTGCTTAGAACAATTGTTGACTGGCATAACACATGAAACTGAATTAGTTTTATTTGTTGCTATTCTTTAGGATTATGATAATTTCTTCATGCTATTTTTTAAGCGCTTAGCCGTTATGCTCAACATGTAGCAGATTTTTCTGCAATTCGGCTTTCATTATGCTGTATAAATAGATAGTTTGTTGCTCAATAAAATTGCGTCTTCTGCAACCTCTAAATTAGCATCTCTCAATATAATCTTTGGTTTCCTAAATTTTCAACAGAATGGTATTGGAGCTTTAAGCTTGAAGGACCTGTGTGATTGAGAGAGCTCAAACAAAGTTCCTAAACATTTATCACCTATCACTCCAAAAAAAATACAAAAAAAACTATTCATAATGAATTCAAAAAATTCATTCACTGCAATTGCGCCTCTAGTGTTTGATGGAACAAATTATCAGATGTGGTCTGGTCGAATGGAAGCCTATCTTGATGCTAATGATCTATAGGAAGTTGTTGAACAAGTATATGAAGTTTCACCCCTGCCAGACAATCCAACTCTTGTACAAATCAAAAATCAAAAGGAGAGGAAGCAAAGAAAATCAAAAGCAAGAGCAACCTTGTTTCCAGCCGTCTCATCCACCATTTTTACCAGAATAATGACAATGAAGGCAACCAAGGAAATTTGGAATTTTTTGAAGCAAGAATACGAATGAAATGAAAGGGACAAAGGGATGCAAGTGCTGAATTTGATCCGAGAATTTGAGATGCAAAGGATGAAATATTCTGACAGACTTCTTGGCATTGTCAACAAAGTAAGACTCACTGGTATTGATTTTTCTGATTCTAGAATTGTTCAAAAGGTCCTAAACACAAGAAAAGTTATAGGAGTCAAGTGGTTTACAGGACCAATCTCAATCTTGATGGTTCTGTAAACAAGTACAAGGCAAGACTTATTGTCAAGGGATATGTCTAGATGTTTGGGGTAGATTTTTATGAAACTTTTGCCCCAATTGCCAGGTTGGATACCATAAGGATGTTGTTGGTTATTGCTGAACAAAAAGGCTGGTTTATACACCAAATGGATGTCAGGTCAACCTTTTTGAATGGATACTTGGAATAAGAAATTTTTATGGAGCAACCTGAAGGGTTTGTTTTTCAAGGACAAAAGGAGAAGGTATATCATCTGAAAAAGCCCTGTATGGTTTAAACAAGCACCAATGTCCTGGTATAACAGAATTGATGCACACTTAGTGAACTTAGGCTTTGAAAAAGTCTGAGTGAATCTACTTTATATATATTAAGAAGGCTGATGATGAAATACTTGTGGTATCTATTTATGTTGATGATCTACTCGTTACCAGAAGTAACAAGGAGTTGATTGACAAGTTTAAAGAAGAAATGAAAGATTTCTTTGAAATGATAGACCTTGGGAGGATGGCATTCTTACTTGGTGTGCAGGTACATCAAAAGAAAAATGAAATATTTCTATGCCAGCATAAATATGTAAAGGAAGTCCTCAAGAAATTCAACATAGAAGAGTGTAAGCCAACTGCAACTTCAATGAATCAAAAGGAGAAGTTTTGCAAAGAAGATAGAGCTGAAAAGGTGGATGAGAAGCAGTACAGAAGCCTAATAGGTTTTCTAATATATTTAACTCCAACCAGGCCAGATATCATGCATGCAGTGAGTATGCTATCAAGATATATGCATTGTCCTAGTGAAATTCATTTTCAAATAGCAAAAAGAATGCTTAGATATGTTAGGGGCACAAATATTGATTATGAAATAAGGTTCAGTCAAGTTAAAAACTTCAGTCTCCATGGTTATTTTGATAGTGATTGGGTTAGATGTGTTGAAGATATGAGAAGCACCTTAGGTTACTGTTTTTAGCTTTGGTTCTGGAATTTTTTTAAAGTGTTCTAAGAAGCAAGAAGTCATAGCTCAATCCACAGCAAAAATAGAATATATAGTTGTTGCTGCTAAGAATCAAGCCTTTTGGATTAGGACACTCATGACATATTTGGATATGGAACAACAAGAAGGCACACAAATCTTTGTGGACAACCAAGCTGCAAATTCATTTGCTAATAATCTAGTGTTCCATGGAAAAATAAAACACTTCAAGGTAAAGTTTTATCTTCTAAAATAGGTACAAAGGGAAGCATAAGTGCAGCTGATCTACTGCAAAACATAAAATCAAAGTGCTGACATCCTAACAAAGGCACTTCCAAAGATTAGATATGAATTCTTGAGGCAGAAGCTTGGTGTATGCAGCTTCAGAGTCAAGGAGGAGTGTTGACTGACATGACTCATGAAGCTAAATCAATTTTATTTGTTGCTATTCTTTAGGATTATGATAATTTCTTCATGCTATTTTTTAGGCACTTAGCCGTTATGCCCAATGTGTAGCAGATTTTTATGCAATTCGGTTTTCATTATGCGGTATAAATAAATAGTTTGTTGCTCAATAAAATTGCGTCTTTTGCAACCTCTAAATTAGCATCTCTCATTATCCTTAGTCTTTGGTTTCCTAAATATCCAACAAGAATGCCCGATTGTTATATATATCATGTATACTCGTTGAATATATATATATATATATATATATATATATATATATATATATATATATAGAGAGAGAGAGAGAGAGATCTGTAAAATCTTCCATGTTCTGCCTTGTTTGTATGCCTTTCAAGTAGTACGAGTGAAGGACTCCATAACAGAGTATTCTTAAATTTTAATGGACCAAATTACATTAATGCATCACTTAGAAAATAATGGAACTAATAACTAAGCTTTTGGTGGTGACTGTTAGCTATGTTTTTGTTTTTGTTTTTTTTGCAATTTTTTTATTTTATTTCGGGTACCTGTATTTGAAGCATCACTGAGGCACGTTTGATTGAAAAGTATTGGAGGGGAAGAAGGAAAAGTATGGGTGTAACGCTCCGGACCCAAACTCCATACGGATAGATTTCCGTATAAAATAAGGATTTTTCACCATGGATAATCATTTATCTAGGCCCCAATATTTCAAAATTAATTTTGTACAACCTCAGCAAAATATTCATAAACCGTAAAAAACTCAAAAATATCAATCCAAACCCTAAATTTACATTAGCATATCCGATATTTCCAGCATCGATGAAGATCTCTCCAACATTAATCTCCAAAAGTACTCTTGCAAAACACGCATTCGAATCACAAATCTATCTGAACTCCTCGAGCTTCTCTAATTCTGTCAACTCTGAAAATATGAGAATAAGGGGTGAGCTACGACTAGCTCAGTAAGTAGAAAGTCAATGGGGGTTGGGAAAAAGACAATTTTATCACAATAACCGAAATTCAAAATAAAATACTGTGAGTCATACCAAACCCAAAAATACAGGTTTATAACAAAAATATCCAAGGCCACGCGTGCAATATAGGGAAATCACCAATGATCACACAGTCCTCCAGGCCACAAAGACCTTCAAATATTAGGCCACACAAACCTTCAGGCCACAAAGACATTCAAATATTAGGCCACACAGACCTCTACGCCACAAAAACCTCCAAATATTAGTAGGGCTGTGCACCGGTACCGACGGTGGGCCGGTTAACCGGCACCGTCCACCGCTCCCCGCTTATAAGTGGGGGCGGGGACGGTTGCTATTTTCACTGAATAGCGGTGAAAATCACCGCTGGGCGGTGAACCGTTTTTTTTTAACAAAAAAACGTCGTTTTAATAAGATTGTTTTTTGAAAAATAAAACCAAAACGACGTCGTTTTTTAGCAAAAAACCAAAACATAACTTAAGCCCTTAGGGTTTTTTTTAGACCCTATTCCCATTTCCCTATCCCTTCCCTTCCGACCCCCTTCCCGTCGACTGTCGAGTTCCCAAATCCCCCCCTTCCCGAATCGGCCGAATCCCTTACCCCCCGACCCCTCTTCCAGTTCCCGAATCCCCCCCCGACAGGCCTAACATCGACTCCTCCTCGGCCCCTCCCCGGACGACGTTTCCTCCGTGAAACCTCAGCCCTCCGACCCAATGCACCTTGCACTCCTCGAGTCCTCGCCGTCAGTCGTCTACCACCCACGGTAACTCTCTTTCCTTCTCAAAAGACAGTGCTTGGATTTTTCTGGTGAAGCTTGAGTCCGCCTTGAAAGTCATTGAGTGATTTTTGGCTAAGCCATTGCCATAGCTTATCATTGTAAAATTGGATAGAAAGATCAAACCAGATTATAGGGCAAAATTTGATAAGTAAAAGTCAAGAAATTGGAACTCATTTATCCAGAATCATCAGCTTCTAGTTTAATTTATTTGTCTGCTGTATTTGGGGTTCATACTTGGGCGTGCCTCTTAACTGTCTTATTATGCCTTAATGCTAGCTTTGTGGTCATTAGTTTGCTTTTCTTCTAGGAAGGAGTTGATTTTGCGTTTGTTACATTTATGTAGTACAAGGTAGATAGTTATGAACTTAGGGACGATATACTGCAAGATAATCCAACATATGTTGTTTTGCCCAGGATTGTGATATTTGTATCTATTACTGACCGTGTGTAATTTACTTTGTCACAACTAGAACCTTGGAAAATACTAATCAACTTAATTAAAGGTCAGCGTATGGTTAAATGGGCTCGAGTCATTTTGCTTGTGAGAAGTTAGTATGTCAAAGTGTAGTCTGTAGTTGTTAATCCATTTTTTGTTAATTTCAGTGGGTTGTTGGAAGCATAACGGTACAACCTGCCACTTAATTGATTGTGGTACCAGGTATGTCTTTCTATCTTAACCCTATATAAAACTCAGTTACTTAAATTACTCTAGGGTTTGTGAATCTGTTGGAGGATGAGATTTAAATTGGTTTGGATGGTTGTGGTTTGTGAATCTGTTGGAGGATGGGATTTAAATTGGTTTGGATGCTTGTGGTTTGTGAATCTGTTGGAGGATGGGATCGAATTGGTTTGGATACTTGGATATATTTGATTGGATTGTTTGATTGGTTATTTGGTTTTTTTTTTCAATCCTTTTAAACCCTATAGCATACATCGAAATGGCCATTTTTGCTAACTTCTAACGTGGATGTCGTTGTAATTTAATATGATCACCTCTAAAGCTTTGAGAATTGACCAATATTTTTATTTTTTTAAAATCAAAATTTGATTAATGTAGCTTCTCAAATTATTTTAAACTTGAATTGCTTTTTGTTTTCTTTATTTTCAGATGGATTTCACACAATCACGTACCCCTAATAGTGAGACTCGATTGGGAAGTGAAACTAGTCACACTTCTAACGTGATAGGTAGTAGTGTGGCTACTACACCTTCTCAATCTTGTCCAGCCAGCACTACACTAAGGTTGTTGATGAAAATGATGCTATGAATGTTAGGGCAACCTGTCACTATTGTAAGAAAGATTTTCCTGCCCATCACAAGAAGAATGAGACATCGGGGTTGAGGCAACATTTAGAGTCTTGTGTTTATTACAAGAGGACTTTAGCGGGTCATGTGGATGTTGGTCAGATGTTGTTGAATCATGATGCATCGAGGGCGAATAGTGGTGATGTTGGGGTGATGGGGGTCACTCGTAAGTTTGATGAGAAGGCTATTAGGGAGTTGATAGCAAAAATGGTAATTATAGACGAATTGTCATTTCTCACGGTTCAGAAGGTTGGGTTTAGGGCATTGATGCATTACTTAGAACCTAAGTTTAAGATGCCTTCGAGGTATACGTTGATGAGAGATTGCAAGACATTATTTTTAAGGGAGAAGATTAAGTTGAAGGAGGGGTTTCGGGTGAATAAGTATAGAGTGTGCCTCACCACAGATACTTGGACATCAATCCAAAATTATAACTATATGTGTGTGACTGGACACTTTGTTGATTGTCATTGGACGTTGCATAAGAGGATCTTGACATTTAAGAGGATCCAAGACCATAAAACATCAAGCATTGTACAGGAATTAGAAGATTGTCTACTTGAATGACATATTGATAGGGTGCTAACCATTACGGCTGATAATGCATCTTCTAACGATGCGACAATTGACCAATTCAAAAGAAGACAATTGTTTGAAAGTATTGGTTGTTCAACTTTGAAGATTGTGTGTGGACATGAGTATTTACATTGTAGGTGTTGTGCACATGTTCTTAATTTGATTGTCTCTGACGGGTTGAAAGATGTGCATAATTCGATATCTAAAGTCCGCAATATGATCAAATATGTAAAGTCTTCACCTCAAAGGTTAGAAACCTTCAAGAAAGCTGTTGCAGAAAAAAACATTGAATGTGGTCAATTCTTGAGTCTTGATGTTTCAACCCGTTGGAACTCCACCTATTTTATGTTGAATGTAGCTGAGAAATACCAGAAAGCATTTGATCAGATGATGATTTTGGATGGACATTTTGTTCTTTATTTGCAAGAGGATGGGCATGGGAGGCAAGGTTTGGGTCCACCTACGTTTGAGGATTGAGAGGTCATTCGTGGTGTAATAAATTTTTGAAGTTATTCTATGAGGTCACTCTGCGGGTATCGGGATCGAACTTGGCCACATCTAATTCATTCTTTGAAGAATTGACTAAGATTACTAGACATATCACGAGGTATAAATCCAGGGGGCAAAAGGATCTTGTGGCTATGACATTGAAAATGCAGTCGAAATATGACAAGTATTGGGGTGATTTAGAGAATGTGAATGAATTTTTATTCATTGCAGCATTGATTGATCCTCGATACAAATTGGGGGCATTGGAGTATTGGTTCAAGAACCAATTAGGGGAGGCAAAGGGGAAGGAGATGACAAACAAAATAAAAGGTGTATTTGAGAAGATGTTTTCCGAGTATAGTAGTGCCTCATCTACTAGTACTAGTAGTGGTAGTGGTACTAGTATTACCACTCCTCCCTGTGCTGTTGTCGATAGCACTGTCTCTATGGTTGATGTTGATATTGATGATGACAGTGATTACTTTACTGAATGGAGAATTTCACAGCGGGCGTTGGAGTCCAAATCTGCGATTGAGAGATATTTATCTGAGGAAGTTATCGAGAAGAGTCCGGAATTTGATATTCTGAATTGGTGGAAGGTGAACTCTTCGAGGTTTCCAGTTATTTCTCAGATAGCCCGTGATGTATGGGCAATCCCCATCACCACTGTGCCCTCTGAGTCGGTGTTTAGTACTGGAGGACGGATCTTGGATCCTTTTAGGAGTTCGTTGGCTCCAAAGACTGCTGAAGGATTAATATGTGCTCAGAATTGGTTGAGAGGTGACCCTATTGTGAGAGTGGTTGAAGCTGAACTTTATGGATCCCATAACATAACTGAAGATGAAGAGACTTACAGGCTTGATTCAGGTAAAATTATTTTTTGGTTAAATTTTGAAATTCAATACTCAATATAATGTAATCATTATAATTTTATGCTTTTATTTCTTAATTATGTAGAGATATCGACTTTGACGACGGAGATTGAGATGGAGTAGGATGAATGTTTCACTTGCCCCACTTTTTAATCCTTTTTATGCTATTTTATTTGACCAATGTTTATTTGATGTATCATGTATGTATAGTGATGTATAGTGTTGTCTTGAATTATGTATTGATTGTAGTTCGGTTAACTTGTATTTGACAATTTGTCAATTTTGTTGTAATTTTGTAACTTGTAAGTGAAAATTAAAATTAAGTTTTAGTGTTTTAATTGAGAATGATCAAATATTGGATTTGGTCATTCTAAAAAAATGGGGCATATAGAAAAAAGGCCATATGATAACAATCTCCATGATAAGTTTAATTATTGTCATGGTGATCAATAATATGGCCTACATGTTTAGATATAATTTTCACTATATTCTTTCTTTTATTCATTATTTGTTTTAGATATTTGTTTAGATTATCGAATATGGATCATTATATTATTCTAATTTTAATTTTTAGATCAATGTCCAATTTGTCCAATTTTCGTGTACGCCTAAAAAAGATGGTCCAAATGGCCCAAAAACACCAAAAAAAAGCAAGACCAAATGGCCCTAACACTACTAAAAAAAGGACCTATAGCGGCGGTCTTTTTAGTGACCGCCGCTATAGGTCCTTTTTCGCGGCGTTTTCAAATAAACCGCGGCTAAAAAAGGTCTGTAGCGGCGGTCGTCTATAGCGGCGGTCACTGACCGCCGCTATAGACCTCTGTAGTCGCGGTTTTTTTAAACCGCCACCAAAGGAGGGTCTTTAGCGGCGGTCAGGGACCGCCGGTATAGACCCTCATTTAGGCGCGTTTTTCTCAAACCGCCGCGAAAGGAGGGTTTTTAGCGGCGGTCAGCGTGACTGCCGCGATAGAAAGAGGGTCTACAGCGGCGGTCACTCTGACCGCTGCTAAATTTTGTACCTGTAGCAGCGGTTTTAATACAAACCACTGCTACAGGTATACCTATAGCGGCGGTCTTTGTCGTGACCGCCGCTATAGGTATAATTTTAAAAAAAATGAAAAAAATAGAAAAATAAAATTTTATGTGTTATTTAAGGTGAATAATTATTTTATTGACTATTTATTCCTTTTTATACATAATTGTATTTTGTCACATGTTTTAAAAAACTTTTAAGAGACCTACTTAATAAAATATGAAATTAGAGAGAGTGTTGTGAATATTGAAGTTGTTATATAGAATTGGGCACTTTTCGCGCACGTGTCGGTTTTTTGGTCATAACTTTGGCTCCGAGTACCCGATTTGCACCCATGACCCCAATTCGGAAAGCTCTTTTCGGCGCGCACGTCGTAGACACCGAAGCTTAGCGCCTCGTTTCGAGCCCTAAATCCGCTGTTTTCCCTCTCAAAAACCTATTTTTAGTTATGATTTCCTTTCCTTTAGCTATTTTAGCCCGGTTTGTGTTTTAATATGGTAATTAATATGGTTTTAGCTATTTTAGTTAATATTTTGGTCATAGTTGTTATGGTAATTAAATATTTTATTAATCATAATTAATAATTATATTTCAAGAATTTTACTATCAACTTGTTTTAATTAAAATTATTACACTAGTTGTAAAAACATGTATTAAATACTATTATAAATACTATTATAATTTTTAACTACTATTATAATTTACAACTACTTTTTATTTATTAAATACACATAATTTGCTCAAAATTTGGAAAAACTACAAATTAGGGAAAAAAACCTTTAATTAAAACGGTACCGTTTCTTTAACCCCGCCCCCCCTCCTTTCTTCCAAAACGTAAATTTCCCGCCCCCCCGCCCTTTTTACAGAACGAAAAGCCCTAGCTGGCTTCCCCTTCCCCCTTCCCCGTTTCTCTCTCTCTCTCTCTCTCTGCAGTCTGAACTCTATCACTGCGACACTGCCTCGATATTTTCTGCCAATTCCTAGCTCTCTCTTTGAAATCGGTATTGCTATGAGGTACGTCCAATTCCTAGCTCTCTCTTTGAAATCGGATGAATGGGAAGGGGAATTCTTTCCTGGGATTCCGAAGATCAAGTACGAGGTAAGGAGAGTCCTGAACTATTTTTCCGATGCATGTTCATCTCATTTACCTGTTTCTACTAGCCCACGCTCCAAATCGGATGACTAAAGTGTTCATCAATCTCCCATGGAAACAGTGATTTGACTTTGTTACTTGTGGTTGCATTTTCCGGTATAGCCTATTTCTTATCTTGTTTTATGCTTCCTTTGCCCTTTCTTTTCCACAAATATTAAATTGCCGGAAAACTGATGTTTGATGTAAGAGAATGCTTCTGTTACTAGCAATTTGTTTAGAATTTTGATTCTATGAACTGGCAGTTTCTTAACTTCAGTTTCATTGAGCTTCATTTTACATTGAAAGAATGGGCGAACTAGTGACCTTAATTCGTTTTTTTTTTGTCTTTGTCACGGTTTGTTTTTCAAAATATCATATGATTCTTAGATGCTTTTTCTCATGTTGTTTTATAGACCTTACTTGATGGTTGTGACATTCCTGTAATAGTAAGACCAAAGTTTTACCTATTTCATATTATTAACATGTTTGTTAGTTGGAAAGTGAGTTATAAGGTGAGAGTGTAGGGTGGACTACAGGTTGAGGGATCTTCTATAGGGAGTTCTTCGGACTCACTCTAGAGTTTGAACATTCTTTTTAGTATATAATTTCAGCGCAATACTTTGCAGGGGCTTAGCTAGCTTTCCTTGAACTAGTACTTGAAATGTGTCATCTGACAAATGGCTTCTCCTCCTTATTTAGATATGTAATATTTTAAGTTTCAGGTAAAAGCTGTAACCCTTGAATCTGGAATTGATGAAGTCTTTTGTACATTTGATATACTCACTTAATATGGACGCTTGTTAAGCATACACCCAAAGATTATGAAAGTTGTTAACCCATGGGGAGTCCTGAACATGTAAATTTGAACAGAATTTGGATGTGTTGTGGGGACTCATCTAGCATCCTTCCAAACTTGGCTATGACAGCACCATACTTTTTCAGACAAAGAAGAAAAAGAAAAATTCCCCATTCTCAGTGTCTTGATGTTTTCATCCATCTGAGAAGTTGAGAAAATCATTCTCTAGAGTCAATTTTTCTACCAGCATCTTCATTTTTTTTTAATGTTTCACATATAAGGGACGAAGCATATGTATTACTAGATGGATTATGTCTGCATGTCTGTGTGTGCTCACCTTGTTTTAACTCAGTTTTGGCATTCTGTGAACCTATTATAAATTCTAGAAGTTATTTTCTGCAAGTTTAGAACTGACCTTACTTGCAGTTCTTCTTTCTTATCTTTCTGATCCTAAAACTAACCAATACTTCAAATGTAGAAATCCTTCCAGGATCTCCTCCGAAAGCAAGAAGGTGATCGGTCGGTGTGGGAATACCCATTTGCTGTAGCTGGTGTGAATATCACATTCATGCTTGTTCAGATCCTTGATCTGGAAACAGGTGAATAAGTTTTCTTGTTCGCGTGTTAACATTATGGTGATGATTCTCTGCCTTCCTTTTGGGAGGAATGGCATTTTTCAAGAGTATTATCTCTTCATTTAAAAAATTACACATTTTGCAGTGCACATTTTACCTCTTAAGAACTCTCATTCTCCAATTTGGTAATATTTTTGTGTCACGTGTATATTTTGGTTTCTTCCTGCTGACTTTGGCATATAAGTAGTGCATTGAATAGCGGGTATTTTAGTACTGTTTCTGTTCTGCTCTTTGTTTCCTCTTTGGGTTTTGGTTTTGTTTTTTTGTTTTTCGCTTTTTGGTGCCTTGGGATGAGGGTGGGGGGGACTAAACTACATCCTGTTATCTTGGTACTTTTGGTAGAAAAGGAAGGATTTTATCTATGGGTGAGTGATCTCTCTGCCACATTTTGAAATAATCAAGTCCTAGGGCTGTAAAAAAAAATGCCAGATTTGCAAAACCATTACGTTTTTTTGTCCCTTTCCTGCCAACCAATTTGAATCGGAATTTGTACTTTTCATCAGTTAACAGTGTGCTTCAACTATACAGTCAAACCACGGACACTGGTGGGAGCAACCTTTTTGAAGTTCCTTGCAGGTAATCGTGGACTGGTCCTTAGTTCATGCAAGTACATTTGCTTTCAGTTGTGCATGGAAGTTGTATAGAAGTAATTAGGGTGAAAGCTATTCTTTCTCCCAGTTCATTATTCTCAATGGAATTTGAATGAAATCTGCTGGGTTCATCACATTAAAAGATGCTTGCTGATATGAATGGTTATGTCAAGTTCATTCATGCAGTTTTATCCTGTATTTGCTGTGGCAAGTATGTGTTGAAAACTCAACCTTTTTTGCATTGCAGAAAATGAATCGGCATTTGATCTTCACTATTGCATTACGTTCAAGCTAATGGATGATCAATGGCATTCTTGCTCGAGTTCCTCTGTGGAAGGATGGTCTTGATTACCGACATGGTACTGGTCATGGAATTGGGTCTTACCTAAATGTTCATGAAGGTACTTGATGAATGACAATTTCTGGCCTTGTCCATTCTCTACCCTGTTCAATTGGAGTTCATGGCTAGTCTCTTTCTTTGTCACTGTGTTGTGCAGGACCCCATTTAATTAGTTTCAGACCACAGGCTCGAAATGTGCCACTACAAGCATCCATGACTGTAACGGATGGTTAGTAACATTGCCACTGATTACTGTTCTGTTTTAAAACAAAAACAAAAATCCTTGAATGCCATGGTTGGGATAATTGCTTGGACTGTCCTTATTTTTTTTATTCATCTTGGGAATAAAGGCGGAGTGGCAGACGTAGGCTTTCACTCTTAGAAAAGGTTTCGGAATAGTAAAAACCACAGCATACGATTATCCTTTTCAGCAACTGTTCCTATAATTGTTAGGAATCTCTTATTGCTGTTGTAGTGGATACCTCTAAGTTTATCACTATGTTGGAATTCCTATTTGCAGAACCCGGTTACTATGAAGATGGGAATTTCGGTATAAGATTGGAGAATGTGCTTATAGTGAAGGATGCTGATACATCATTCAACTTCGGTGACAAGGGTTATCTGTCTTTTGAGCACATAACATGGGTAAGTTGTTGACATGGGTAGGTTCTATAGCTTATTTTACAGTCAGAGAGCTTAACCTCAAACTGTTAGACTTTTGGGAGAGTCATTGCTGGTGACTTGGATTGGATTTTGCTATTTGGTTACTTAATTGAACATATCAACACACACCAACATATATGTGTGTTTCCTTGAAGTTTATTTCCATTGTTTTCCCGTATGATGGTTCTATTCTTTACTTGTTCCAGTGTTTTCAATTAAGATTTTTTTCTTTATTTTTTTTTACCCTGCTAACCTATAGCGGCGGTCAGTGACCGCCGCTACAGGTCAGTTCAGTGACCGCCGCTATAGTTGTTCAACTTTTTTAAAACCGATTAAAAAAATTCGAAAAAAAAGTCTATAGCGGCGGTCGCGACCGCCGCTACAGGACCGCCGCTATAGGCTTAGGGTCTTCTCCAGCGGTCGAAAAAACCGCCGCTATAACCTATCCCGACGGAGCTATAGCGGCGGTCGCAACCGCCGCTAAAAAACCGCTGCTATAGCCTATAGCAGCGGTTTGTTGACCTATAGCGGCGGTTTTCGACCGCCGCTATAGGTCGGTTTTTTTGTAGTGTAAAAGGAAAAAAAAAACAGGTAAAAAAAGGAAGTCCAATTTTCAGGAATTGCTCAAAAGCTATTGTAAATGGCACAAAAACGTCAAGGGTCGAAATGGCCTAAAAAGGCCCCAAAACAGGGGGCCAAATTGCCCAAAAAGCCCAAAACAGGGGGGCTAAATTGCCCAAAACGCCCAAAAAGGCCCCAAATCGGGCCCAAAATTCGGGCCCAGCGGTGTAGCGGTTCACCGCCACCGGTATAACCGCTACCGTTGGGCCCGGTTGTATGTTACCCCGGTGGCGGTACCGGTGGTACCAAAATTCACACCGCCCATAGCGGTGGCGGTGGCGGTTGGAGGCATAACCGCCACCGCCACCGCCAATGCACAACCCTAAATATTAGGCCACATAGACCTCCAAATACCACGAGGGGTATCAAATTGACCACACAGACCACAGAGATATATCGTTAGGCAAGGAAAATTTTCACAGTATGCTCACCAAAAAAAGTTATAAATATTTCAATTGAGTTTCACGAAAGTCTCAACAATCTCATTTTACCCAAAATTTGTTTAGTTTCACAAATAATACATCAAAACCATATAAAATACGATGCACGTTCAAAATCTTATTGAAGAACCACTTACTCAAAACGTTTAATCAATCCTTAAAACTTCTCCAATAATTGCTAAACAATCTCTCGGAGCCTGGTAGCACCACCTTAATCTAAATTTTGGTCTCTAATAAACATTCTCTGCGACCATTTATAGATCTTGATCTCTTCAACTTTTAAAATTCAAACATACCTCTATCCATCACTTTTAAATTCAAATATAAGATCTTTATCTTTATGTTTCAAATTCAAATATAAGAATAATCTTTATCCATATCTTAACCTTTAAATTCAAACCTAGGATCAAATCTCTATTTAAACCTTTAAATTCAAATATAGATCACATGATCTCAATCTCTACACCTTTAAATTCCCTTTTTCGAGACAGGATTTTACAACGGGAGCAAAACAAAGCAAGATAGACAAAAAGTAGGGGTGTGAGGCCTGGGTCTGTGGTTTCAAATCAACATCCAAAGGGAAAAGGGTTGGATCAGAAACAGAATAAAGCAGCGAAAGTGCTCTCCTATGCAACTTGCAGAAAAGCTATTCTTTTTAAAACCTTTAGCATTGCTCTCTCTCTCTCTCTGCCTTTCCTTTCTGATTTTCTTTCGGAGTAATGCTTTTTATATTGGTGATGCCGGCTTGAAGTGTTTTGTGGAGTGGGTGGGACGGGGCCGGGTGAAGATAGAATGTGAGCAGCACGTTGGGCACTAGGCTTTCATGTAGGTTTGAAGAGCAAAAGCAATCGCGACCACAATGGAAAGCATCGAAATGGAACGGGAAACTCCAAGCGGCCAACAGGAAAAGTCTTTTTGTCATCTTCTCTTCCCAGTTTCGACGACTATTCACGTTATTTGATGAAGTTTACCATAACAATCTGCTGCATGATAACTAAGGAAGTTAGTGGAAGAGCCACAGTGTTTTGTAAAATGCATAATATACTCCTTCCAATTCCATGTTTGCTGGTATCTAAAAAGTACCCCCCAAACAATACATAATTAATTTGGCTCCAAACCATCTTCACAAAAAATAACTATAATAAAAGCACTCGCGCGAGTTGTGTATATATGCTTGTGAGAAAGCAAGCATCGTACGTTTATATAAATATTTGCTTGTCAATGAAGCATATGATATGGTTTTATTTGTGGGTCTAATTAAATAACTATATGTTACATTGATTATCTTTCTCCACCATGAATAATAAAGGATTATATATGTAATTCAACTGGTATATTATACCTAAAATCAACGGTATTTTATGTTCTTTAATACTAATATTTTGAATAATATCTTATATAATAATGTCCACTAAAGAAATATATATATAATAAATGGATACACTATTGAAAAACAATTTAATTAATATTATATCTCTGAGCTTTACTTGTATATATGTCTTGTCTAGTTCTAATTAGATCGTGTCTACTTCATCAAATGACCTTTTTTTTGGCGGGTCAATATTTGTATGTCGAGGAATTTACTATCCAGCATTATTTCATTGACTATTATATAAATGTCCAAATAAGGCTCTGCCATTCATATTCTAATTTTGAAGCCTTACAACCATTAATTAGTTGCGGCCCCTTAAAGAAAAATGGGTAGTTTGGCTGCTTAAGCTAGTCATTAGAGATGATGGAAAAAAAAACTGCACCATGAAAAAGAACCAATTTATAATCCTATCTTTCTATCGCATCAAGTTGCTGCTGTTTGGAATCTATATCGTATAGAGGTAATACAGAAGCACTAGAGGGATTAAAATACGAGTTGCGAATAAGGGTTGGTTGTTCTTTCCACACTGCGCTTGGCTAGTGAGAAGATTGTTGATCTGGTAGACCTTGCGATTCACGAAATGGAGGGTGGTGATAATACTACAGCGCCATGTTGGAGAATCTTGACGAGCATTAAGAGCTTTAAGACTTAAGAGTGTTCATACAATCTGACATGACCTAAACAAAAGGTTAATTTGCGTAATCCTACCCACTGAAGAGAGCAAAGACAACAGCAAACACAATTTTCAAAAGTTTCTTTTAGTACAGTACGGAATCATACAACCATGATTCCTTTGGAAACGAGTCCGAGGGAATGCATGCAATGCAAGTCTTTGGTGCTCTTGCCAATTTATTTTAGTGGGAAGAAGAAAATCTTCTAGTTCAACAGAATATGCAGAAGATAAAAAGAGAAAACACAGACTACGAATATAGGCGAATGGATTAGTTGCTGGTTTAATCATATTCACCAGTAAATTCATGAGATCTGTTACGTACCCCCGGCATTGATTCGGGGAGAAAAGAGAATAACAGGGAAAAAGGAAGAAGAGATACCATCATCCTCGTGAAGGAACAAAGGAAAAGAGAACTTCAGCATAAGATGCTTAACCTAGTGGCCCTTGGTCATGGCTTCGGTCAAGATTCGATCGTTAAATTCAGTCATACATTGCCATCATCAAGTTCATAAACCCCATTTTTGTTAAGAGAAGTGCATCACAGAAAAAGCAATCGGATTGAACAATGTTATCTGCAGAGAGGCATTATTATGACTAAGCATTTTCGGACTAGGCATCTGATGGCATGGCCTACAGTCCAGATCAATTGATTCAAATTGAGCTAATAATGCACAAAAGCATGTAAAGCAGAAATATTCCATGTATTGAGCAATAGCCAGAATTTTGATTTTCTGCTTTAAGACTCAGAAAAGAATATATTTAGTCTCCTCCCTCATTCTTCAATGGGGGCTCCAAATAAATGTAGATTAAAATAATTGATATGCTTGATATAGAGATAACCACCAGCACAAGTTATTTTATTGCAGAAAGGTCATTATCATGAAAGGATCTACAACTCCACCAAGAAACAGAACGTAGTAGCTCCAAGACATTTTCGTTTTTTTATAACTAAGCAATTTAGTAAAATGCACCAAAGGAGTCGCAACTGACATATACAGGAAGTAGAGCTTCAAGGAATTTATGCTTATTGACAAATCGTTACCAATGATATTAAGACGTTTGTACTCAATTCTTCTTGACTCAAACATTTTTAAAGCATTAAATACACCCAAAAGACGACTATCTCCCCAAGGACTGTATCATCTGCATGCCCATCAAAAGTATTTTGATTGGGTAATCATTGGAGAGCCTAAGATCTAGTCTTGACCATTCTCCCCAAGATCATTTTGAGAACGATCCTCAGTTGAGGTGCAAGATTGCAACACATTCAAGCTCCAGAAAGTGACTTCTTTCAAACCTCAAATCCCCGACACAACCTGAACTGCATAACTGATTAAAGCTAAGCTCCACTTGGACAAACTTCCTTGAAATTTGATGCCAATCACGAGATGAAACTAGACTAAGTTTTGTAGATTCTGAGTAACTAAGGACTAACTAAAAGACCTCATCCGTATTCACATATGACCACCATATAGCAAGGGTGGTCCAATCAAACATCACTAAATAAGGTTTGCGATTTCGATACCTTCAGAACTCCCTTCGTTTTCTTTTTTCTGATCCAGAGTACCTTCAGACCTCTAGAATTCCCATTCAGGGCACAAGTTCACTGATGCTGCATTGGCTGCATCTGAAACATTAAATCGTGATGTCCAAACGGAGATCCATGAGCTGTACCCCCAAGCAGATTTTGTTCCTTCAACTTAGGTCCATAAGATGAAATCCCACAAGATGGTGCCATATATATGTTCCCATTTGCTGGATCGGCTGTGGCTGCAGCCTCATATGGCAATTTCCAGTCATATTGCTGTCTGTCCATGCCAGCTATTTCTATTTCTGGATGCTGCTGCAACTGCATAACTATTGAAGGGTGATCTGGTGAGGGAAGTTGATTACTGTCTGGCGAAGAATGTGTAGTGTCTGGACCATTGACAGAGGTGATATCGTGGATGCTAGATCTCCTCTTATCCTTCCCTCCTGAAAGCTGCCTAAGAAAGAACTTTTGAGCATGACTTGCCACCTGAGTGGGGGTCCTAGTGGTCACATAGTTGCGAGAGATGTTTCTCCAATCACCTTTACCATGCTTCTGAAGACCCATCAGAAATTGCCTGCGGTTCGATAATGTATTAACACGACATAAAAAACTGCGGGAGGACAGAATAGCATTGACAACCAAATGGTCTAAACGAAGCTACTTCTAAAACTTACATGAACAGGTTATCATCATATTGTAACAATTCATACTATCTAACGCGATCTATCAGACAAATTCGATTCCTAACATCTTACTTAAAGCATTTCCGAGCCATTAAAATGATCAAGAAAACATATCTCGCAAGGGTTCAATTGGTGCGAAAACTGGTATCCAGGCCATAAAATTCACAGCACTTGCTGTCACAATCATTATCTTTGACATTCACCATTCTCAGGGTTCATTTTAGACGAAATATACACCAAGGTGTTCTCAGAGACTACAGCATATAGTAAGATATGGAATACCTGTGCTCTTCTTCTGTCCATGATACCCCTTTCTTCCTTTCCTGATCAGAAGGCCGAGCGGATGGGCCGCTCTTCCCACCGATACTGAAGAACTGTGTCAAACCAGTAAAGCCTTGATTGTTTACCCATTCCAATGTGAAAGAATTGTTATAGTAACCAGGAATTGGAACCAACCCTGCCTCTATATCACTAACATCTGCTTCCAATTCCATGTACTGTTTCTCTACATCGCCGACAGTCTTCCCTGGGATCATGGCTGCTACCTTTAGCCATCGATCCGGTGTATCCTTATCGTATAAAGCAAGAGCATTCTCAAACATCTTATTCTCTTCCCGCGTCCATTTGACTCCCTTGCTTTCTTGAAACAACCAGTTAGAGTTCTGCAGATAGGAGGCCGGAGACAGAATTCCCATTCCACGATTCATCGTTCTAGATGGTCAAACTGAACCATTCAAGCACAATACCGGTCATACCAAAAGGCAATCAGACAATGAGTTTCCGAGTGCCTCTCCCCCTCTCTCTCTCTCTCTGAATTCAAAGAGAGAAAACCCAGACAAAAAAAAAACAGAGAAGTGTAAGTTTTAAGGCCAAAGAGGCACTAATTAAGAATCTCTTAAAAGGAATCCAAGCGTCCTTTTCACACAAGCATAAGGTAAGCAATCTAGAAAAGAACCCAACTTTCCAAAACCCAAGGAAAATTTGAGAAACTATTAGAAAAAGTGGATCTTAGTTCCTCAAAGATTAAACCCTAGAGCTCCATATCAGATCCAAAAGCACACCAAATCACCAACAGGGAAAACAAGGGAAGCAAAACGCAGATCGAGTTTAGTAACAAAAAGTAAGGACACGATAAGTTACACAACTTTAAGCTCACAAAGTGATATCCAGAATTCCCAACCGTAGGAAACGAGATGATACCAAGAGTCCATGGAAAGGAAAAAAAAACAATACTCAGTGAACAAAAATGGAGTACAAAGGGTGATTCTCTAGAAATGAGGTGTTGCAAGTGGGAAGATTTGGGCTTCCACGTTCTTTTTCTCCTTTTAGCTCGGGAGGCTAAAGCAAAAGGAGAGGACCAGGTGAGAGCGTGAAGGAAGCGAATCCGAGTATGTCAGCTCTTTGTACTGGATTGTAAGAGAGATATATAGAACAGGGATGAGTCATGAGTAGGACTGAGAGAGAGAGAGAGAGGGGGAAAGAGACAGAGAGAGACGGATGGGTCAATGCTGTTGAGACTTGATTGGTGGAAATGGTACTTGTGGGGATCATTGCGGCTAAAGAAGGAAGGCAGAGAGAGAAAGAGACCAATCTCTCCCAATCAACGGGGGTCGAAATGGACACCTGCGATTGGCTAAGGAGCATTTCAGCATTTTGGTAATAGCCACTAGCCAGAGGTTGTATAGAGGAGGGAGAGCTACGTGGGGCGAGGGGGGACCTCTTTTTGAGCAAGTGAAAAAAAAATGGGACTCCTCAATTGCTTTATTATTTAATGGCACGGATATCTAAAGCAATTATTTTATCTTATCTATCATTTCTCCTCTCGAAATAGAAGGTAAAGTCCAAAGCCTTAACCAATAAAAAACAGCCGCAGTAAAACTGAATAAATTTATACTCAAAATTAGTTATTTTATTCTTTCCCCCCCTCCCTTTGAAACATAAAAAAATTGCAAAGTTGAAAACATTAACCAATTACAAACAAACATAATTGATTTATATAAAATTGTGGGGATCTTAACATCCTTCATGTGCCGACAATTAGCAACCATATATTAATTACTAAACAAATACTCTCCTCTTCTAATTTGTTTTACCTTCGTTAATAATGTCCACTGTCTTCTAAAGATGAGAGGGCGAGAGGGGACTAGTGGTCATATAGAAGGTTGGAACAGCAAGGGGCAAATGATCGATCAAAGTCTTTGTCCAGTGTAGGGCTGCACAATGTCACCGGGAAATTCTGGTGGCACCGGAACCGGATTTTCGATTTTTGGTCTAACCGGCACCGGGTTTCCCGGTGTAGGTTAAACCGAGATTTTTTTTATTTTTTTGTTTTTTTAGTTTAGTTTCTACTCAATAGTTCAAACTTTAGTTTCACCTCAAGACGTAGTATTCTAGAAGCATGACAATGTTTACTCAATAGTTTAGTTTCACCTGAATATTTGAGATTTGTTGTTGGTTTTGTCTAATCAAATGCTTACATTCAAGTTACCAAGAAGCTTGCTAGGTGAATGAATTAGTTATTTAGAATTTTGGTAGAAAAAATTACAAATTTATTGTATTTAGAAGGGTATATATGAAGGCATTGGAATCATAATTAAAGAGTTTAATGTCAAACTTTGGTAAGTACATCGCATAATATAAGTCAAGAGGTCGAGATTCTACCACAAAAATTTTAAATCAATGTATTAGTTTAAGAGTTTTTATTAAATGTTAACAAATTGTCTAAATTTCTAAAATTGACAAATCACTATTAAATTTATACCATGCTTGCAAAATTAGTCACTCAATTACATTTTAGTTCAAATTTCTAATACATTTTAGTTCAAAAATTCAAATAGAGTCATCACGTTTGACCAGCGTTTGACACGCGCTCGAGCGCCCTTTGAAAAAATTCAGACAGAGTCATCACGTTTGACTAGCGTTAGACAAGCGCTCGAGCGCTCAGTGCAAATTTCAGACAGAAACATAAGCACTCGACGAGCGTTTGACCCGAACTCGAGCGCCTTAAAAAATTGCTTAATTTTTGAATTTTCCTTGTGAAACCGAGGGAAACCCTACTAGGTTTTTAACATGTTTTAAAATTGTTATTATTTGTTAATTAGAGGGAAAACACATATTCTCTCCTCTAAATGTTGTTAGGGTATAAACGGATTTTTCAAAATATAATAGTTTCTACTTACAGTGATGTCTCTATTACTTTGGATTTTAAATTCTCATCTTATCTTTTAAGATGATCTTTAATTTTATTGATTTTGGAATTTGGAGTTCATTAGTTTAGATTTTATTGATATGTGATTAATGGACCAAAAGAAAAAATAAAAAATACATTGGACCAAATGCGTAAAATGCTAAAAAAATGGCTCAATATTAATGTAGGCTAAACCGGTAAACCGCCACCGTTAAGGGCCGGTTTTTGCTTTTAACGGCGTAGGTGTAGGTGACAATTTTTTCAAAACCGGCACTTACACCGGGGTTGTGCAGCCCTAATCCAGTGGCGGAGCCAGAAACTTTGTTTAGGGAGCATAAACGAATGGTCGTTGTTGAGGGGCACTGATTCTCGTGTACCCGCGTCGTCTCGTGTGGGAGAATGAAAAGAATCAAAGAATCAACTGGTCCACCAGCGTGAGGGTTGAATCACTGTGTCATTTTTCCATGCATGGACCAATTGGTTCTCCTGTACACACCTCGCTCAGAACCCTTTTTTCATGTGTGGTCACTGATGGGGCGGCTCCCCCCGCCCCCTCTCTCCGCCCTTGTCTTTGTCGATGGCTTTATTTGGATTAGGTTTAACACGACTCTACCCAATCCAAATATAAACATTATTTTCATGTCTTCATTCATGATTCAAACTTTACAGGCGACTGTGTAGTTCATAGTTGATATACGTCATGATTAACCAAAAATTACGAACTTTAGGAATATGCTTACACACAAAATAATAGATAAGTGACATTTTGTTGCTTGTAAAAAAATATTGTTAATATGCAAGGAGCATGATTTTATAAATCGGTCTTTCATTGTTTTTAAGTTAAATATTTAATTTTCTAGGTATTTGTGAAAGGGAAGGTCTAAGAAAAATATATTTAAAAATATATTCTCTGAAAGAACATGACAGAACAGTTATAAAGTATATTTGTAAGAAAAAAATTCTGACACGAAACTTTATGGGTTCTTCTGAAAGTTGTGTTTGTTTTTGTAATATTTAAATATAACTTTAAAATCTCTTAAATATTTACCATTTTACCGTAATCTTACCAATTTTGTGTCTTCGATCCCGTCCGACACCGAACTACATTGGAGTCGGTTCAAACTACAGCGATCCAAGTCGACGAGTTCTTGCACAACCCTACTTTCAGATGTGACAGGTAAAAAAAAACCCATCAAATTTAAAAGTAAATGACCTTGGAAAGCAAACGCAGGTGTTTTTTATTCGGCATACGTACAAGTAGGGTTTGTTGATTTCTTTAACCAAAAGAAGATTTCTCATTATACTTTATTTAATCGTCAGTCAAAGGCCGATTAAGTTTGTCATTACTCATAAACACAAACAAAATCCTAGATTAACTAATTGTGGGTTAGGTAAAGGCCACAGTTAACACAATGGACATTAATAACTATTCAAGATGGCATCGAGGATAACCATATATTATTCATGACAGAGCATGAAGTTATGGAGAAATTGTAGATATATCAAATACAGAATAATTTTTCGAAGTTGGTGTACGTTTTTGTCATCCTTCTTCTATCCTTGTGCCATTGAATATACCAGCACTTGCTGCTTCATCTTTTGTAACATTCAATATTCTAAACGCTATAAGAAAGATTGATCAGTTCTTGTAGGTTGACGTTGTAACAACCTGCACCCAGAATATTACACTAATTTTTCATTAGCTAGCAAGCAGCTTCACCACTCAACAATACGACATAGTTTAATAAACATCATTCGCATTAGAGATAAGAAGATAAGTAACTACATAATTTAAACAACATAAATATGTGAATTGTGGACCATACAAAAATGAAAAAGAAACAGCTCCTCATAATTTAGTTAGCAAAATAAAATAAAACAAAAACACTGGCCTTTCTAAAACAACTACAGGACATTTGGCGCGGGAAGAGGCCAGTCCAGATGCCAATACTTCGAGGAGGTGGGTGGATATGAACTCTACGAGACTCTAGAAATGGTAATTCTCGATTACCACCTCACCGTTTCAGAGAGACTCAAACCAATATCAGAAACGTCAAACACTGGATCCCCAGGTCGAATGTCTTCGAAAGAGGGAGCAATTACGTACATCTTCTGCTATTTAACAGTTATCACGGAATATTAAAAGGAAAAAGAAAAAAGATAGATAATAAGAATAAGCCAACATACAATGAAACAGTTACTATAAACAAACTTATATTATGTCATTTTGAGTAATGATAGAATCTTTAAGTAAGAATTGACCAAAATATTCATCAATATTTATTTTGAATTAAGAAGCCAATGTTTTTCCGATAAAAGTATAATAAAATGAAACTCTACATGGCTCAATATTTTTTAGGTTGAGTATTAAAAAGAAAGAATAAAAAAACAAAAACAAAAAGAGGTCCTGACGACATAAACCTTAATAATCGAAGTTTTAGCGAGGTCACATCAGGTCGTCATGACCTGCCTCTGCCTGCCACTCCGGTCAGGTATGCTCTAGGGCTGCACAATGCCATCGAAAAATTACGGTGGCACCGGGTTCCCGGTACCCGGCCTAATCGGTGCTGGTGTAGTTTTCGTTTTTTGAAAAAATTAGGATTTTTTTTTAGTTTTTTTAGTTTAGTTTCTACTCAATAATTTAAACTTTAATTTCACCTCAAGAAGTAGTACTATTCTAAAAGCATGACAAGGTCTACTCAATAGTTTAGTTTCACCTAAATATTTGAGACTTGTTGTTGGTTTTGTCTAATCAAATACGTACATTCAAGTTACCAAGAAGCTTGTCAGGTGAATGAACTAGTTATTTAGAATTTTGGTAGAAAAAATTACACATTTATTGTATTTAGAAGGGTATATATATGAAAGCATTAAAATCATAATTAAAGAGTTTAATGCCAAACTTTGATAAGTAAATCGCATAATATAAGTCAAGAGGTTGAGATTCTACCACGAAATTGACAAATTACTGTATGAGTTTAAGAGTTTTTATAAAATTTTAACTAATTTCCTAAATTTATAATTTATAAAATTGACAAATCACTATTAAATTTATACCATGCTTGCAAAATCAATCACTCAATTACATTTTAGTTCAAATTTCTAATACATTTTAGTTCAAAAATTCAGATAGAGTCATCACGTTTGACAAGCGCTCGAGCGCTCAGTTAAAATTTCAGACAGAAACATAAGCGTTCGACGAGAGTTTGACAAGCGCTCGAGCGCCTTTAAAAATTGCTGAATTTTTTAATTTTCCTTGTGAAACCATGGGAAACCCTACTAGGTTTTGAACATGTTTTAAAATTGTTATTGATTTGTTAATTAGAGAGAAACCACATATTCTCCCCTTTAAGTGTTGTTAGGGTCTAAACTAGATTTTTCAAAAGATAATAGTTTCTACTTACAGTGACGTCTCTATTACTTTAGACTTTAAATTCTCATATTATATTTTAAGACGATCTTTAATTTTATTGATTTTAGAATTTGGATTTTATTAGTTTAGATTTTATTGATGTGATTAATGGACCAAAAGAAAAAAGAAAAAATACATTGGGCCAAGTACTTAAAATGCTAAAAAAAAAATGGCTCAATATGAATGTAGGATAACCGGAAACCGCCACCGCTAAGGGCCGATTTTTGCCCTTAACAGTGTAGGTGTAGGTGACAATTTTTTCAAAATCGGCCCACCCGGTGTAGATGCCGGTTTTGGCCAAAACCGGTACCTATACCGAGATTGTGTAGCCGTAGTCTGCTCCCAAATGAATGAACAATATTTTAAGAAACTTTTTTTTTCTTGATCTGAAAAAGTTAATGTCTCCCACTCAGAGGTAGTCTAGCTAGCCTGGCGTTTGTTGGGAATGAAACGATAATCCCATAAACAAAGCAGAGTGTCCATAAATAAAGATTCCTTTCCTAACTTGAAAAAAATAAATAACTGGTTATATCTGCCCATAAGCTTATTGTTCTCTGGATAACTGTATTTTGTCGTTAATAATGTTTTTTTTGGACAAAATATTATAATTTGCTGAGTGCCGAGGGTGTCTAATAATTGGCCCATCCGAGTGCTTTTACAACTTGCGAAGCATGTGGTACACTGCTCCCAAGACAATACAATATTCCGTACCCAATTGCAAGACAGTTTGGGCATGCAATGTGGGGTTGTAACTAATTAAATGTGTCATTGACTTTGAGTTCGGTCACTATTCTAAACATTATTGTGATGAGAAGGTTGAGTAACGGCTTAGAGTAAAAATTGGAAATCTGAGGGTTGTGATAAAATATATAATTTAAAATATTTTAATTAATATGACGCGACCTAAATTTTTAAATTTTGGGACTTTTAATTTCAGCGCCGCTTAACATGCTCTGCACAATAGTTTTTAACACAATAACCAGACTCCGTAAACTTTGACTCCTTAAAAGTTTTACCCAAAATTAATTTGTGAGCTTATTAGGAAAAAGAAAACGTCCCCTCAATGACAGTAGTTCACTGATTGAAATGTTTAAAAGTTTTGCCCAAAATTAATTTGTGAGGTTAAGAAAAATAAAAGGTTGTCTCAATGATAATAGTTTAAATGGTTAAAAGGCTAGATTTTCACTCTTAGACATTGTAAGTGTGAGTTCGACTCCTATAAGCTCATGGCAACAAGTTCTTAATTTAAATCATACTCGATCTATGACGTCATTTGAATGTATGATGTTTGCCATTACACTTTCAGCTTAGTCAATGTACCTCAACTAATCGAGATCTATTTGAATCTCTTGTACAAAAATTGGGTGCAGCAGAATTTTTCCCTTTACAACGAAAGGAAAAGAGAGAAAACAGGTCTCGATTCCTGACTAATATTGCTACATATCAATGATGGTGATGAAATTTCGCCTAATTGGTTCAGCCTTTTTTGCTGAGATAGATAATTGCTACTCAACTTCGATAATCATGGACCACCTATGGCTTATTGCCTCAATGGGCAGCAATATGTTCCTTGGAGTAGGTAATGAGGAACATCTTATAATATGTGGGTGGGCCTAGCGCACAATATTAAGTTCTTTTATTCAGAGAAATTGGGCTCTAGTGCAATTATGTCTTTCACACTCGTACCGGCTTTGATCTATTTGGAAGATGTTTGATATTTTGTGTTCGAGCACCATAGAAGACCATATCAGAGCATACATAATTATTAGAACCTTCATATATATATATATATATAGATCGCAAAACCTTGAACATGCAAATTCCAAAATATACACTACTTCCCGAAAGAAAAGAAAAGAAAAAAGGCATATGGCGTTTGAACAACTGCATGCAATCCTCTGACAATCAGCTTATTCAAATATGGTTATACAATTTTTTTGGAATTTGCCCTAAAACCCGGTCTCTCCCACCTCTCTTTTGAGTTGGAAATTTATCTAACTGTGTTGGACGTTTTTTTTGTTGGCCTGGCTAGCTTAACATTTCGGCAGATCACTTGGAGGAGGTATAATCGACTCATTAGGTCCTTTGCCATTGTCCACCAAGAATGCCATCTTAAGCCCCCATGTTGTGTGCACTTCCAGATGACAATGCATGAACCAAACTCCTACAATTGTATATACACAAGCAAAAATAGGAGGAAACTGATTAAGGAAACAAATCAAGAAGCCAATAATTGAGAACAGAATTGGAAAAAATATAACCGGGTTCGGACCCAATGTGCTACCTGGATTGTCTGCTCGAAATCTGATTGCTACCCATCCACCAGACGGCACACCGATTGTGTTCCTCTCGACAGGATCCACAAGGTTAAAGCTTTTGGAATCGTTCTTCGGATTATAGTTCCCTAGTCCCCTTCCAACGGCAAAGAAATTAAACCCATGTAGATGGAGTGGATGGTTCTCAGGGGCAATGATCCCAGTGTCTTGCAAAACAAGTTCAACCGTGTCGTTATAAGACAGCCTAAACAACTTTGTACCATTAGTGGTCTGTAAATTTGATGGTGGGGTGCCTGTGTAGTTGAATACATGTGGTGGGTTGGCAGGGAAATCGGTGGTGTACACCCCACTGATGTTGAAGTAATGCGCTTGAAGTAGAGCAGTGGTAGGCATAACAAATGTGACATTGTTCATAGCAGCCACCACCCGGCTTCCGTTACCAGCTGCGCAAGACGGACAAGGATTGATCCCCAGCCCCATTGTGAAGAAAAGTTTATGATCAACGGTTGATGGGACCTGGGCAGGGTATGTTTTGGAATTAAGGCTTCGTAGGGAGGTAATGAATGTGTTTGCAACTGCAGTAGCATTTTGTGGAGGGGGAGTAGTAAGAGTTGAGGGTGTACTAGTAAGCGTGCCTGAATAGTGCAAAGTGGCAGTTGCAGTGAGGTTATCAACAGCCACGGGAGAGTCCATGAATGGAGATGCAGCTATCATGTACTTGCCAGAGTTTTGATCAGCTGTTATCAGAGCATTCGTGGTTTGGCCAGGGGCAATTACAATGGTGACAAGTTTGACAGGTTTCACGTACGTAGCATCTACTTCGACGATTGTTAGCTTGTGCCCCGCTATCTTGAAGAATAGTTCCTCATTGAGCGCAGCGTTGATTATGCGCAGCAAGTAGGTCTTTCCACTTTGGACTGGTAATGTGAACCCACCTGCACATGATCAAAACAATTTGCCAGAAATTAGCTCTTAATTAAGTGAACCGTGTTGTTCTGCAAAGACCATACCATAAAGTTTGATGTAGTTTCATGTCTACATATGTTCACTAATTAGTACCCTGTGAGGAACAATTAGGGACTGGTCCTGGATGGCCATTAATGGTATGAGCATCTGAGACGTTTGGCGCTAATCCGCCCTGCGTAGCTTGGTTGATCACAGCTTCAGTGTCTGATTTCCACCATTCAGCTGCAACTCATACAAGTTAGATAGACAACAAAATCAAATTCTATAAATCTTGGACCAACAACATGATCAGAAAGCTTTGTCAGAAATATATATCATTAATGGAGAAAAAATTGGACATTTTCTTTAATTTCTATCGTTACCTAAGACAACAACGACTTCCTTGTGGGGTTTAGGGAAGGGATATGGCACGCCAAGCTTAGGCAAAATGACCAAGGCACCGTGGACGGTTGCCCTTAGCCAGAGAATATGTGCATGCCAAAGAAGTGTTCCCCGCTGGCCGGTGATGGTGAAATTGTACACATAGCTTTGCCCTGGCTGGATTGGGCACTGGGTAATATATGCTGGCCCATCGGCCCACCCTGTTCGGAGTTGCCTAATACCATGCCTGCATTAATTAGAAAAAGAAGCAAAAGAAAAAATAATTAATACATAGATATATATTTGTGTATTTAATTTAGAGTGACGAAGAAGATAGTTTGGTAGCTTAATTACCAGTGGATGGAAACATTGTACTGGACATGGTTGACGACCTTGACAAGTACATTGTCGTCTTCCCTAGCATATAGGGTGGGTCCTGGGAACTGCCCATTGATGGTGACAATGGGTTTGCTTGAACACAGTTTGGTGGCATTCCTCGTCACCACCTTTCACACGTAATCCACAAGGAAGTTTAGTCCACGTTAATATCAGGCCGCATGCGCGATCATTGGAAATTAGCTATCGATTTCCATATTAGTTATACGTGGTCTGGTAACAACTAGAGGGTGTACCTTCTATGTACTTCTTTTTATTATTATTTACTTTAGGTGATGTGGATTAATTATCTGACTGATGATATATATATAGATATATATACTTTAGGTTTCAAATTAAGTGTGCAAAGTAACATGATTTTGGGTTCCATTTGTCTACTGTTTGGCAGCAACCAAAGGATATACATGTTCTTTATATTCTTTAAAGAAAAAGTTGCACCTACAAAACCTGATTGCTTTACAACTATCTTCCTTAAAAATTCAATTACTCATACTCCTTGAGAGCTCTAAAATTTCAAACGTGATAAGTGTCATAATTTAAGTTTAGAAAAAAGTCATTTTCCGCTTCCAAACTATTGAGTCAATGCATGTCACCTTAGGAGTATGAACTACCGAGTTCTTCACATTATGCTCTCGAATTATAAAAATTCATCATTAATGTGCACCTTAAAAAAGGATTTGACTGTCGAAATTGTGTCACATGTGTTATATATGAGACTCGTGGCATGATTTTGAACATCAGATCTTATGTGAGAGCATAAGCTTAATGTCGAAAGCTTAATGTGAATAACTTAGTAGTTCGGACTCTCAAAGTTATATTGACCCGTACTTTAAGGTCACCAAGTGAATTAGTTTCTCCTTAAATTTAAGCAATAGAAAACTGCAAACAAAAATCATAGGTTCAAAGTATAAAAGTGCCTTTTATGTTATGCAATAATTCTGTCTTCTTTGTGCCAGGTGCATCATATTCAAATGAAGAAGAGGGATAAGCACAGAGAAATAATCATGGGGATCGAATATTGTCAATATCTACGCATATTCATGGCATGCAGCTAGGCTATAGCTTGTTTTTGCATGGTTAATTTGAGCTGCAACGCAACTCCAAAGCTCTAATTAAACATGACAATGTTATAAAAAATGGAGAATAAAACATTACAAATGAACTTACATTAAACTTGTAATGGCGAACCCTGCACTCGATCAAAACAGGTAAAAAGCACACCACAAGAAGCAGAACCCGAAACCTACAGGAATCCATTTCTAACGCTTTTCCTCTCTGATCAATATTCACTTGTGTTTTTCTCTCCTGGTTTTGCTAATTTATAGCTTGCTGTAGTCAGGAAAGACTCGCTAACGCACGCTTATAAAGAGATCGGAGGCAGACGCATTGCTCCCATGTCGTTTTCCTTAGTTAGGTGAACCAAGGGATTCTTGATTAACAAGATAAAGAGGGTGTTTCCTGGCCTTTGATATCTTGAATGTCACATATAGTTCTACTTACAATGGACCAGTCCAGAAATTTTTTAATAGACATTGTTGTTGTTAAGCTCTTTTGCAATTTCGGATTAAAACCTTGTAGATGAATAATTAGCTTCATTGGAACTTATTGAGGTTTTGGTTTGGTTAACAACCATTAATGCTTAGTTGGTACGTACAATATATAATGCAACTAATTAACCCTTCATCCCCGACGGAAAAAAGTCCCTCACCAGAACATGGTATTCCCGAAAAAAACCCGTATAGATAACTATGAAACATTCCACAATTTTTTTTATTCCTAAAATTACTAAGAAAGGAAAAATATTTGGCTATAATATTACGAGTGCGTTCAAAAGGGCAAAGGTTGACGTTTACATATCGCCATAAAAGTCGGACGGACCATTCATTAGTTTTTTTTAAGTCGAATGATCAGCCAGTAGCTAGGTACGGAAAAAATTCACTAAATTTTATATGATAAATACATTTTAACCTTATGAATTGGTCACTGTCAAAAATAATGTGGGGATATAATTGTCATTTTTAGCGCTGAAAAATTATTTTTCCGAAATTTTTTTAATAGAGAATGCAAAGTACCTATATGAAAAATCAATAGTTGGTGAACATAATGTGAAAATGAATAGATTTTGGTACAAAGTGTCAAGACCACCCTCGTAGTTGAAGAGTGTGAAGTATATTATCCCTTAATAATAATATAAGTTACAACAGAAAGAGTGTCTTCTGCGTACCAATAATATAATGACTTAATTAATTATGATGGGCCATAAAATACCAGAACCTATTAGACCAAACCACCTCTGGTCTAGTCCATGGCCAAAATATTCGCCTGATCATCCCATTTCTCGTTAGGAGTCCTAGAGGTTATGGACTCCTAATCGAATGCCTACATAATCCAGAACGATAAGAGCTCTATCTTTGGGATATCTTTATCTCTCCTAATAGGACTACATGACTCGGTTAAAGAGTTAGACTTCCAATAGAAGTATGACTCTCAAACTCATATAAAAGGCAAGGTATTGCGTTATATTACAGTCACACTTAATTCTATTCTCATAACACTCATCACCTTCCTAAAGATATAACTTGATCGTCGAAGACTTAATCCGAGGCCACCCCTCGGTGACTTTTACAGGATTACTTAGCTTTCGAGCATTGTGGTGATTCTTGACATCATCAGTTGGAGACGTCTGTGAGAATTTCTAGATAAAAGCCACCTTTCTGACAATTTATTCTAGCTATTTCACTCAAATAGCCTCCACTTCATACGATCAAAACAGTGTTATTCAATCCGGTGTAGTTGTCGGCATGCTTCCCGTGGCTGACGCTCTGTTAGCCGTTGTGGCTAAAACGTGAAAAACCTGGTTTGTAGGCTGGAGAGGTCGACTCCACCCCCTCCTCCACCTCCTCCCCCATCACCATCTTAACCCAAGTCTCTTGGTGTTCTTCGAGCACAAATGGTGGCCTAGACAGAGTAAATTTGATTACTGGAGCAGAAGCTCGCTACCATAGAGTCTGCCAAGGTCAGGGTTTCTACTTCGACATCTCAGCTCGATAGTTCCACGTTTATAGATAAGGTGCCCTCTTGTCCGCTGCCCCAACGATTCTGTCCGCCGACTATTGACCTCTTCGATGGCTCTGGAGACCCATGTGACCATGTCGATATCTTTCGCCTCCATATGCACGTGCAATCGTATGTGGATTCAATCCTCTATGTGCATTTTTCCTCACCCTGAAGGGGCCAGCCCAGCTGTGGTTCTCTAGTTTGCCTTCGGGGTCCATTGGTGACTTTGACACCCTCAGTGAGCTGTTGTGAGCCACTATGTCTCCAACAGGATGCTTAAAAAGTCGTCTTCTTACCTGTTCAGCATCAACCTCGAGAGAGCTTGTGGACATACTTTTCTAGGTTCAATTGGGAGGCAATAGCTATTTCACGCACTACCGACGAAACCAAGCTCATGACCTTGACCAATGGCCTTCAGCCTTGTGATTTTCTGAGGTATCTCCTCCGGAAGAATCCCACAAACTTTGGTGACGCCATGAGAGAGACCCTAGAACACATGGATTGTGAGGATATGTTTGCTGCTCGGGTAAGTCTCACTTCACTCGAGCCCGTGAAGGTTGAGAAACGTGGTCGGAAGCCAGACCAAATGAGATCTAGAGATCAACAAAGACGGTTGAGAAGGGATCATTCTCCCCACTCGCGATTTGATCCTCAGGCCACATGTGATTACTGATCGGTGCCCATCTTTACCCCGCTCAACGCGGCTCCTCGCGAGATCTTAATGACTATCAGGCAGGACTCGAGTGTCAGGTGGCCTAAAAAGCTCAGTGGCTCCCCGAGAAGCGGGATCGAAACAAATATTGTGAATTCCACCTAGATCACGAAAACACCACTGACAACTGTTGGGAACTATGAAGACAGATTGAATTTCTACTACAATAAGGGAAGCTCTGTCAGTGGTGTGTCTGTGACAAAACGGTGACAAAGTGGTACCTCGACCGGAGCGTGTTCGGCAAAGATAGCGAGGACAAAGCCCGCAGAAGGAGCTCCAGATAGCGCCAGGCAAAAGAGCCCACCCTCTGGCCGAGGTTTAGTGGAAAACCATAAAGGGAGGACATTGTGTCGCAGGACCGAGCAATAGAGGCCAAAAGAACTACGTGTGAGAAGCTCTGCATCATTAAGTGTTTCTCGTCGAGTAGCCCTGAAAGAAGTCTTGGACTGAGGACATTCTTATTGCCTTCACCGAGGCTAACGCAGCAGGTGTACTCCAGCCACACAATGATGTTATCGTCATCGATGTCATGATCTCTAACTTCGATGTGCAAAGGGTTTTGGTCAATAATTGCAGCTCAGCCGATATTCTATTTGTTAGTGCCTATTCGAAGATGGGGTTGGCCAACTCCTCGCTCTTACCTTCTCCCTCAGACTTGTTCAAATTTTGCGGTCACAAAAGTCAACCCTATGTGATTAGTGAAGCTCCACTCACCATGGGGAACCATCCCACGTCTTCCACGACTCTATTAAACTTCCAGGTGGTAAATATACCTTTATCTTACAATGTCATCATCAACCTCTTCACCTTAGCCGTTCTTCGAGCCGTCTACTCTATCTACCACTTCACAGTAAAATTTCCCACCCTCTCAGGGAGGGGGTAGTATGGGGGGATCAGTTGGTTGCTCGGAGTTGCTACTACTCAGTCATGAAAGACCAGGACGGACCGGCCTACTACCAAATGGTTGGAGGCACTCGAAACACAGAAGTTGATGTCGGGTCGTTAGCCCAGGTCGAGGAAGAAGGGGTTGAATGAAAACGACCCCAAGTAGAGGAGGAGTTGGAAGAAGTCTCAGTCAGCCAGGATAGGATGGTCAAGATAAGTTGCCAATTTAATGTATTTTTGTTTTTTTATCTTCTTAAATTACATTTTAATATATATATATATATATATATATATATATATATATATATATATATATATATATATATATATATATATAGACTGGAATCTTCTCTAATTTTAGTTTACTGTCCAAATTTAAAATTAGATTAAAGAGAAAAAAAACACATCATGAATTTAAATATTACAGCGCTCATAATACCTGATAAGTCATACAATGAACACAAATTATTGTAAGACATAATGCTTGTTTCTATATCCAAATAGGATAACTTCTTGTTTTTAACTTATCAACTCAAGGACATATTTTCTTTTCAAAATTTGAAAGATTCTTTAGGCTCATTTTGTTTCAATTTAAAGTACTTTTTTTTTTGTAAAGTAGTTTCAAATGCATTATGTTTCCAGTAAAGTCAACTAATTTCCTGTATTTGGTTGTTACGTCAAATATATTTTTTGAAAGTATTTTTCAATACATTTTTTCTCTAGTTCATATTTCAAAATTAAACCCCGAAAAAGCTAAAACTATCGAGGTCGGGTTCCTTTGAATGCTTTAGTTTCGGGTTAGAGACTCGAACATGAACCTAAATTTTCTCGGGTTCATGTTTCAAAACCGACCCCAACCCCGAAAAAAGTTAAAACCAATGTGGTCTAGTTCCTTTGAATGCTTTGATTTTGAGTTAGAAACCCGAACACGTACCTGATATTTCTCGAGATTATGTTTCAAAACCCGACCCCGACCCCCAAAAAAGCTGAATCCATAGGGGGTCAGAATCTTTTGAATGCTTTGATTTTTAGTTAGAGACCCGACCATGAACCTAATTTTTCTAGGATTTGTATTTCAAAACCCGGCCATAAAAAAAGTTAAAACTATCGAAGTCAGGTTCCTTTAAATGCTTTGGTTTCAGTTTAAGACTCGAACACAAACCTGATTTTTCTCAGGTTCATGTTTCAAAACTGGACCCCGACCCCGAAAATAGATAAAACTATCGGGGTCGGGTTCCTTTGAATGTTTTGATTTCGGGTTAAAGACTCAACACAAACCTAATTTTTCTCAGGTTTATGTTTCAAAACTTGACCCCGACCCAAAAAAAGCTAAAATCGTCGGGATTGAGTCCCTTTGAATGCTTTGATTTCAGGTTAAAGAGCAGAACACAAAACCGATTTTTCTCGGGTTCATGTAATCCAACCCCGACCCAACAAAATGTTAAAACTGTCGGGATCGAGTTTTTTTGAATGTTTTTGTTTCGTGTAAAGATCTGAACACAAACCTGATTTTTCTCGTGTTCATGTTTCAAAACCCGACCCTAAAAAAAGCTAAAACTATTGGGGTTGGGTTCCTTTGATTGCTTGGTTTCGGGTTAGGAACCTGAACACGAACTAGATTTTTCCCGGACTCATGTTTCAAAATTCGACTCCAACGTAACTTGACCAGTTCAAGTTGAACCAGATCGGTTTCGATTCAGTGGTCGATGGGTTTTTTTCATCCCTAAAACTGGAAGAGGTAGGTCAGGAAAGAAGATGCACTAGTTTTATAAAGTAAATTGTTAACCAAATTAAGTTTCGATTGACTGTATTTTACGAGACTCTCCAAACAATTAAAACTATGGAAAGTATTTTACAGAAAGTAAAATACATCAAAACAAACGGAGCCTTAATCTGTTGAAAACTCTAACCAAAATTATCTAGGATTTTCTAATAGAAAAATACAACTTAATTTGAATTTAAATTTGGCACAAAATTTTTCCAACACTCAAAACACTAACAAATAATTTGAATAATGAAACATATATTATTGGGAAAATTAATATTTATCTCCTCAAACTTTATCATATTCTCAAATACCTCACAAATTTTAACTCGTTACTACTCACCCCAAACTATGCTGCAAATTAATGAAACCTGATAGTTTCTTTATCTAAAAAATAAATTTGACCTTGTTTGAGTCCTTCCCAACTTTCTACTTTCTTCTCGCTTTCTGTAATCCCAAGAAACAACATGTAGTTAGTTGTTTTTCTTTATTAATTGTAACGAGCAGTATAGTTTAGGGAATGAATTGTAACTAGCTAGTTAATGTTTGTTAGATTATTTGAAAATCAAGTGATAGTTTGAGGAGTCAATTGTAATATGTCTTATTGAATTAGGATTTTTGGAACGATCCGAGGGAGAATATAAGAAAATATAACTTAACATTTGGAACATATAACAATTTACCAAAAATAAAACCAGTATCAGTACTTGTGGGAAAAGAATTGGAGACTCTTCCACGAATCCGCTAGGCTTATCTGATTCTCTTAGCATAAAGATAGGAGGACAATATAGAAGGAAAATTACATGTTTATCTTTTTCTTTGTCCAACTATTTTTAAGTTATATTAATCTTCAAAATTTGAAATTTAAACTTTAAACTTCAAACTTTAAACCTAAATCTAAATCTCTTTCCAAACAACCCCAAAACTTTTGTCCATTTTCCTACACGTCTTACACTAGCTGCTTCAATATCCAGTAGACAGGAGATAGCAGATAGCGAGAACCCACATCCTTTGCAACAGATCAGAAAACAGATTTTCGGATTGGTATTGACTCACTCCTCATATGAAGGCATGCCAGGAGTACCAGAGGCGAAGTTACAGTGCTGAAAGTAGCCAACACCAAAGCCTGCATCCATGTAGCTCTTCTCCAATTCGAATTTATTGAAATTTTAGCACCGTCTTCGAGTCTCTAGTGTCTGCCACTCGGTGCACTGCCATCGCCAACTGTTATGTGACACTACTTTTGAGGGGGCCGTAGCGAGTCACTGATACATTTAGGTTATGTTTGTGTTGTAAAATTTTTGGTATTAGATTTAGTGTTAGTATTGGGTTTAGTGAAAAAGTGAAGAGAGAGGTAATTTTTTATATTTTTGTAATTTTTTATATTTTTATAGGAGAGAGAGATTATATTGTAGTATTTTATTGGGAGTTGGTGAAATATTTTGTGAAATATTTGGTGCAAACGCAGCCTTAAAGGAGTAGCTTGAACTGTGTGCCATACACAGTGACAAATTCGTGCTTAAGAGATACACAAAGACTTGAGCTGAAATTAGGTCATCAATATTTTTTCAGAACAGAAAGCTCCTGATCAATAGTTTCTGAATTTCTTGCTCGCAGTTCATTTATGTAAAAGCTTATCGTTCAGCGCAGTGCTGGGCATGGCATATGACAAGGGCGCGATATAAGGTTCAGTTCCTATCATGGTAGTTATAGTAGCTTTAATGTCTCTGTCTGACCGTATGGCTATTTGGGTATAAACTTGAAGGAACAATGAGTTTCCGGAGAGACATATCTACGGCATAAAGTAGGGCTGCACAAGCGGTTCCAGTTGTGCTTATATAGAGGACCGGACCGGATTGTGGTCCAGACCGATTTCATTTTTTTAATTTTGTTTAGGTTAATTTTGAAGGGAGAAAGACGCGACAAAACACATAAGTTTAGTTTAGGTTAAAATTAAATTTTTTTAAGTTTGTAATTTGCATTAAAAAAAACATTTTTTGCATGCTTCTCTCTTGTTTACTTGGGAAGATATTGGACAATTGCATGCTTCTCTCTTGTTTATGTCATTGAAAATATGCTTATTCAAATTTTCAAACACCCATTGTGCATGTTAACAGAGTTCTTTCTTCTTCCTGTGAGATAATCACTATCTTCATTCTTGCAGGGGATGACTTTATTGACTCTCTCAGTTTCTGTTTCTAGACTAAAGCCACCGTGTGACAAAACTAATGCTTGCCATCCTACAAGATCTCAAACCGCAATATTTTTTGTGGGACTGTATATGATAGCTCTTGGGACTAGTGGGATTAAGCCATGTGTTTCCTCCTCCTTTAGTGGAGACTAATTTGATAACTCTAATGTATTAGGTGGTCTTGGGCCTTCTCAACCCATAAGCTAGCTCAAGAGGTGAAGTTTTTTCTCATACTTATAAACTGACCACCAACCTCTTCCACAACTCATGTGAAACTAACCTCAATAATCTCTCTCTCACACATTGGGCCTTGGGTTGGGTGCAGACAACTTGTTTCTCCTATGGACTATTAGACTTGTAAGTAAAACTGGGCTCCGATACCAGTGTTAGGTGGTCTTGAGCCTTCTCAACCCCAAAAGCAAGCTAGTTCAAGAGGTGCGGCTTTCGCTTACACTTATAAACTGACCATCAACCCTTCCACAACTAATGTGGAACTAACCCCAAGAATCTCCCCCTTACACATTGGGCCTTGGGTTGTGTGCAGACAACCCGTTTCTCCCATGGAGATTTAGATATGAGACTCGCTGGTAAACCTGAGCTCTGATACTAGTGTTAGGTAGTCTTGGACATTCTCAATTCCAAAAACTAGCTCAATATGTGAGAATTTACTTTGCACTTATAAACCGACCACCGACCCCTTCCACAACCCATGTGGGACTAATGAACATGAGAAGGAAAAAAAAGGGTCTTTCTTCAACTGGTTCTATCTCTCAATCAACGTCGGGGCCCTCATTTGCCTCTTCCGTGCTTGTTTTGATACAAATGAACGTGGGTTGGGGTTGGGGATTTGGCATCCCAGCTGTGGCAATGGCAATTGCTGTTGTGAGCTTCTTCTCGGGTACACGGCTGTATAGAAACCAGAGGCCTGGTGGGAGACCCTTGACACGCATATGTCAAGTCCTTTTTGCGTACTTCAGGAAATTTAATGTACAAGTTCCTACTGAAAAGTCTCTTCTCCATGAGACTACGGACAAGGAATCTGCTAAGACTGCTGTCAAAGGAAATCGAAAGCTTGAACATACGGAGCAGTTCTGGTAAAAATTCTGTTTGGATTCAGTTGATATGCCCTCATGTGAACTTTTATACTTTACTTTCTTAAACTTTAGAAAAGTACGATAACTATTTTGGAAGATATTGGTAAATGGTAGGTTTTGAGAACCCATCAAGCATTATCAAATGGCGTTCATCATGTGCAGACAACAAGAATTATTCATCAGTTTGACACTCCATCTGTTTTTGTCTCAAACCCTCTGTCCAAAAACCACAGTAAACGACAATATAAGAAAGAGAAGAATGAAAAAGATTGGATGCAGCTGAGATATCAAATCCATAATAATGTGACATCAGTTTCCATTATGTGAATCTATGTTCAGTTATATCAATTTCATAAGAAAATTTTGTTTAGTGCACGAGGGAAATTATTATGTTGCTGAATAATAATTTCATGCAAGGAGGGAAATTACACACTTTTGGTACAGAAGTTATATATGTTGCTGAATAATGTCTTGTTTTTGTTCTTCCCCCCCCTCAGTTTCTTTGACAAGGCTGCTGTGGAGACAGAGTCGGATAGAATCAAAGACCCGGTGAATGCGTGGAGCCTATTCACAGTGACCCAGGTTGAGGAGCTCAAGTCCATTATTAGGTTGCTTCAAATATGGGCCACTGGGATAATCTTTTCTGCTGTACACAGTCAGATGGGCACCTTGTTTGTTCTACAAGGCAACTCAATGGACCTTCACATGGTCCCCAAGTTTGCAATCCCCTCTGCTTCACTCACCCTCTTCGACACCGTTAGTGTGATCTTCTGGGTTCCTGTCTATGACCGATTAATCGTTCCGTTTGCCAGAAAACACACCGGCCGCCGTAATGGATTCACTCAACTCCAACGCATAGCAATCGGCCTTGTTGTTTCAGTCTTTGCTATGCTAACTGCCGGGGCTTTAGAGCTTGTGAGACTCGGTGAGGTGAAAAGGCACGGTTACCATGAACTCGAGCACATACCCATGTCAATATTTTGGTAAGTGCCTCGATCAGTATTTGTTTTCCACACGGAATAACTATTTTGAGTTGTGGGTCTCGTCCTACTTCTCCTATTTATCTCAATCGGTCAAATCCCACCAATAAAGGAATTCTTGGCGTAAAAATGACGAATTAGTTTGAGGCCGGTTAAGCCCTTAACCATTTCGGGCTACTTTTGACAAATATTAATCAGTCAGGGTTGATGCCCAACAACTGAAGAAAAAAATGACGAATTAGTAGGAGGTTGCTTTAATATAAGCACTGTCAAATAATTATCATCTCCCATTAATGAGCACAATCAAACTTTTAAAAGAAATAAATTGGGTTAATCTCGCACCCTATACACATTCTGGTCGTCATCAAAGTGTTTCAATGTTATATGATTGGTGCGGCTTGTCTGATCTCTTTCGTTCTTAACCATTTCATATTATATACAAGTAGTTTAATTATATTGTTAATTTAATTTGTTATTTGTTCTTTGTTCTTCCTTCAGCTTTTCTTGTCTTGTAGAATTGATGTTGTCGAGACGTGCTCTTCACAGTACAGTACTTGAATATCTGACCAGAACCACATCATTCTGGACGAGTATATGCATGACCTCAGTGGATATTTCCAACTTACCATATTCTAAACACATGAAACCTTAAATGAACATTAAAATACAAAGAAAATTAAGAAAGAAAAAAGAGAAGCTTTTCACGTCTATTATTGCCTGAATGTCCCCATTTTATGATATTTTTAATACATCTACCTTACATTATTGATTAGGATTAAAGGATTCACAATAATTACTTAAACTTCAATTTAAGTTATACATAGTATACAACTTCGTATTGAATTTAGTATCCGTGTGTGTATTTGCGGATCAAAATCTTTATAATTTTCAGTGTATTCTACTGGGTAAATTATTTTCGAAAAATAACTATATATTTTGCAATTTCAATTTGTCAAGATTCCTGCCGCTAAATTGATCCAAATGGTGGCAACTAATTAAAAAAAATGCAACCAATATAATAACTCAAAATATATAAGATTTAGTTTAAATGAACTCTTTGCATAAGCATTAACAAACTGAAAGTCTTCACTATATATCCAGATTCCACGTTATTACCAAATGGGAATCTCTCTCCTTATTTTTATCCTTATAAATTTCGAGTAGCTGTGACTTCGATTTTTGTTTTCTTTTTTCGATAAAAGCATAAAGTAGAAAGGTTCCGTATCCGAACAAAGATTAGCGCGGATCTGAACAAACTGTTTTAGATCCAAATAATCTAGAGGAGTGAATAGGTATTTAAAAAAATAAATGTACAATTTAATAGAATGAATGTAACATAAAGAATGCACTGTAAAACCTATAATCAAATCTGCAATTTTATAGAACTTTATAAAATCAATATTCAAATTTGAACTATGAAATTAAGCGTTTTCTACTAACACTTTCAGATACTTTCCAATAAATAGAAAACAACTTAAACACAATATTCTTTGAATAAAACTCTGCTGTAAATATTTACTACTATGCGGAAAACTACTCTAACATTCAGCAATAGACTAACTTGTGCTAACAGGCAGTAAACTACTTCAAATTCCAGCAATGAACTACTCACACCAGATTCAATATAACCCAAGATATTCAGATTTTCACACTTTAAAATCAGCAATATATCTTCTAAGAATTAATACAAGATTCAGATCAGATTGTTACCTGAACTCTTCTTGCACAATGGTAAAGATTTCACTTGATAGTGAATCTTGAAACACTTTCACACAAGATTTGTTAGAAATTAACAACGTAATAGACAAATCAAAGAACAATAGACAATAATCACACACAAAAGACACCGATTTGTTGACGAAGAGAAACTCTCAAATAGAAACCTATTTGAGAGAAAAACTCTCTGGGACCTCGTCTAGAACGAAACTTCACTAGGGATACAACCTCGGTTACAACGTGATCTTGTAGATCTAACAAACCAATTAATCTACAGTGCACACAACCTTACTCAAGATACCTTCTTGAATCTGTCTCTGCAGGGGATGAATATCATCTATCCCAGTCACTCTCAAGTTACTCTTCGCAGTAATCCACTTGAGTCACTCAAGCTACCACGATTCCGTCCAAGAACGCTCAACCGTCCGGTGTTCGAAATTCTTCAATCACAAATGAGGACAAGTGATCAACAACCAAGGATTCTTTAGATCTAGAAGTATTCTTCAAGATGAATGCTCACAACAACAAATCAAAGGCTAGAAGTATCAAGATCTAGGGTTTTGCTCTCTTGGATCTCCTTTGCGCAAATCTTGATTTATTTTCTCTTTTGTTTCTCTAGCTACTTTAGTCAGGTACGTACTGCCTCTTTTATCACCTTTTTCTTCTTTTTCATGAGCCTCCAAGTATCTCTCTTCTGTTACACGTGGGACGTCTTTTCATTTAAAATAGACTTGTTGTTTCTGCGCTCCAGGTAAACTACTACAGATTACAGGTGAACTCTGAAGCAGACTACTCATTTAAGAAGCTTCTCCTTTGACCGTACTTTCCCATGCTCTCAAGATATTTACAAATAAATATTTGTCACAAAATCATGCCAATCCAAATGGTTTCTACACAACCCGAGGCTTCAATTGGGGGAATCTTTTAAGTTGACCATTAGAAACATAGCGCATAGGTTTAGACTCCTGTCTGGTCGCTTATGCTAAAATTCATGCACTACTCTGTACGCCACCCCCATAGTGCCCGCCTGGTATGTACAGCCTGTCCCAGATTACTCCGAATACGGGCTTATATCGGCACATTTTTACCCTCTCTCTTAACGAAATTAACATTCAATGCCATCAACCGGCAATTACTCCTAGCTACTTGAGTTTGATGTTTTTTTTATATAGCAAAGAAAGTGTAGGAGGTTACCGGTCTAGCCAATTCTCCCAGAGGGTGATTATAAGAATTTTCACACGCTACAATATGTTCGAAATGAATCATAGTTATTTATTCTATAAAAAGAGGACCGTCACCACAATTTCTCCGGTATGTGAATGTGATATTAGAGGCGGAAAGGTTTGATTCAAGAATCTCCCCTCACTCCCTCTTCTGAGCGCTCTATTTCAGACACTCTTACTCCTCATGCTTTTAAGTTGGTGGTGAATTATGACGTTGTTAAGGGGAAAGTTTGTCATTCTCAAAGGGAAAGAGGGATTCTGCTGTATTTACCGCCAAAAGTGACCAAGAACGAACTAACTATCCTCATGGATATTTTTGTTTTTTCAAAATGAAAACATATACATTTGTTTTTTAAATTTTGTTAGAAATTTATCTACTTTTTATATTAAATGGTTTGAATTTATCTTGCCAGCATTTAAAAAAAAAACTTAAAACACCAAGATAATAAAAGTTCCATTCGTGAAGCATTGTGGTGTTAAAATTTGCATCATTTAATTTTGAATTAAAGACTCCAATAAAGAAATCCAAATGTTAATTATTCGAAGAATTTTGAAGGAAGGAATTTAATAAGATTTACGAGGGCAAGATGGTAGTTAACTTGAATGGTGATCCTTTTTTTTTTTTGAGGAAAATGAAAGGTCAAAGGGGAAAGGGACTGAAAAAAAATATGCCTCAGCAAAAACTCTCAGATATTGTCATCTATGAAGAAAGGCAGCAATACTAAGAACGCAAGGGAGAAGATCCTCTCTGACTTGGATTCTTGATTTGTCTATTCCCGTGTGGCAGCAAGAACCTAGGCTTCTGTCCTGGTTTTGCTCCTATTTATTCCCTTCCTAAATCCACTCAAATTGCACAGAAAGAACACCCCATTACTACAGCTAACCCGGAGAACCCGAGCTCTGTGCCATCTCTCTCTGTTTTGCTGCAGAGGTATGTCTTAATATTCACAGTAACTCTCACACTCTCCTCACACATTCTCATATCTGTTACGTGCATCTGCATGCATTCATCTCAGGTATGTACTACTATTGTAGGCGCTCCCATGATGAGTCTGGTGGGTTCTATGCCTTTAATCTTCTTTCATCCCTTGTTTTAGCTCTCTGGATCTAGAACCTCACTCAGACGAAGATCTTCATGCTCTCAATACATCAAGATGTTTTATTTTCTTTCTTCTTTTTTGTCTATGTTTGAGTTCTTGGAGTGCTTGATCTTTCTTGCGATCAACCTCTCTTTCTGGTAATGTTATACCAAGACCATATTCTAATGGGTTCGAATGAACCTGAAGTTGTCCATACCAAACTCCACCAATACAGAGTCCCGCTACTTTATAACAAGCAGCAAATAAAGAACAATTTCATACCATTAAAGTGTAACCAAGACAAATATTTAACAATAATGACTCTCGCAAAGATCTCATTTCATGTAGACTATGTAATCATTAATTGATTTTGTAGGGAAGCTTTCGGACTAAAATACCAGCAAGCATACCATGGCAGAGGAGAATATCTATACACAACGTGGCATCATGGAAGAGGAGGATATCTATACACAGGATGGCACCACGGACATCCATAAGAACCCCGCTAACAAAAGGAAGACAGGAAACTGGAAAGCTTGCCCTTTCATTCTAGGTATGCCTCCTTTTCTACCATTTTCCATGCCAACAGTACACTTATGGATTTTGGTCCTTTCTGATGACCCTTTTTTCTCCTAGGCAATGAATGTTGTGAAAGGTTGGCATACTATGGGATGAGTACCAATCTGGTGAATTATATGACACTTCGTCTCAAACAGCACAATTCAACCGCCGCCAACAATGTCACCAATTGGTCCGGTACCTGTTACATCACGCCATTGATTGGAGCCTTTCTTGCTGATGCATACTTGGGAAGATATTGGACTATTGCTTGTTTCTCAATCATCTATGTTTTTGTAAGTTTCTTTCAGACCAATTCCTCCTCATCCATACACGTAATTAGGGCCTGAATTGAATGTTGAAATTGCATTCCTGTCAAGCTTGACTGCTTCAGACTCTTGATTACATATATCTCAACAAAGATAATGGACCAATGCATTAACTCTTGAATCATGAAGTTTAAATGCTGGTCATTCACTTCCTTTAAGCCAATTAGGGAAACTTTGGTCAACAGAGATTTTCTTCAAAAGAAGGTCCACTTTTTCTCTGAAGTGTTGAAGAACTTTAATGTTTCTTTTAGGGTATGACACTCTTAACATTGAGTGCTTCCGTCACTGGACTAAAGCCACGTTGCGATGACACTGGTTGCCATGCAACCGAAAAGGAAAGTATTGCCTTCTTCGCAGCACTTTATTTGATCGCCCTTGGCACTGGTGGAATCAAGCCATGCGTCTCTTCTTTAGGTGCCGATCAATTTGATGAGAATGATGACAAGGAAAGGAAAAAGAAGCAGTCTTTCTTCAATTGGTTTTATTTTTCCATCAATGTTGGTGCTCTAATTGCTGCCTCAGTTTTGGTCTATATACAAATGAATGTTAGCTGGGGATGGGGCTTTGGAGTCCCTGCAGTTGCAATGGCCATTGCAGTTGTGTCTTTTATCTCGGGTAGCAGGTTGTACCGGGTTCAAAAGCCTGGAGGGAGCCCTCTGACAAGGATGTGCCAAGTTTTTGTTGCATCCTTTTGGAAATACAATCTTAAAGTGCCTGCTGATAAGTCTCTTCTTTACGAAACCGTAGATGAAGAAGGTAATATCACAGGAAGTCGCAAGCTTGAACACACTGACAAGTTCTGGTAAGTGGATTAGTGCTAGGCCACTATAAGCCTACTAGATGTTGTAAGCTTATCAGTTCATATTTGCTCGCTTAGCTTTTTTCTCTGAACTCTTTTAAAATACAACAATTTCATTTGTTAAAAAGATCATGCCTAAAAACTCACTATTTGTATGTGTTTTTGAAAACTTTTTTTTTTCAAAACCATTCAACAAACATAGTTATCCTCCTTATTGGTTTCTAATTGAGAATGTCAATTTCCAGCTTCTTTGACAAGGCTGCTGTGGAGATCCAAAGTAACGGTACCAAGGGCTTGACTGATCCCTGGAGACTCTGCACAGTGACCCAAGTTGAAGAGCTTAAGATAATTATTAAGATGCTCCCGGTGTGGGCAACTGGAATAGTCTTTGCAACGGTTTACAGTCAAATGAGCACCATGTTCGTTTTACAAGGGGACACATTGAACCCACACATTGGCCCTCACTTCAAAATTCCCGCAGCATCCCTCTCCATTTTTGACACTCTCAGCGTGCTGTTCTGGGCTCCTATATATGACCGATTCATTGTGCCGTACGCAAGAAGGTTCACAGGCAATGAAAGGGGATTCTCCCAGCTCCAACGAATGGGCATTGGCCTTGTCATTTCTATTTTCTCCATGATCACTGCTGGGGTTTTGGAGGTTGTTCGGCTAAACATAGTTAAGAGACACAATCTCTATGACAGTGACGATTACATTCACATGTCAATTTTCTGGCAAGTACCGCAGTATTTTCTTATAGGATGTTCAGAAGTATTCACTTTCATTGGACAACTGGAGTTTTTCTATGACCAAGCACCTGATGCGATGAGAAGCATGTGCTCGGCTCTGTCACTCACATCTGTAGCATTGGGGAATTTCTTGAGCTCTCTGCTCGTAACAATTGTGACACGCATCACCAAAAGGAATGGGAACCCTGGATGGATTGCAGAGCATTTGAACCAGGGTCATCTAGATTACTTCTTCTGGCTCTTGGCCATTCTCAGCGTGCTGAATTTCTTCGCATATCTCCTGATAGCTAAGTGGTATACGTATAAGAAGCCCATAGGGCGTTTTCACTGACACAACAAAAGCTAGCGAGATTGAAACTTGCGCTAGCTTCCTCTCGGTTGTTGGGGTTTGTTATGTCGTTTGCTATGTCTTTGAAGGATTGGTCTCTTTGCCTCATTTCTGGGATAAGAAAAGTGTCTAGATATTGTTGGCAATTTCTACTGTTTCTATTTTCCTTCGGGTTTTGTTTGTATTGAGTCTGATTTCATGTTTATTTCATTGAAATGTGAAACGATACATTTGATGATGCTATTTACGCGCTCGATCAACTTGATGTGGTACAACCACGCCCATTCACCCATTCAACATGAACAAGAACATTGGTACCCCGACTTCAATCAAGGCCTTTTACGGAAACAATTTACCATCTACTAAGTGACATTATCTCCCAGTGAATTAGAAGCTAATTACGGCAACCAGGAGTACAAAGCTTGGTTCAATAGAAGCCAAAATGATTGTATCCCGAGCACCATGTCAAGGGAACTCAAATAAGTAGCTTTTAAGGTAGGACTCTGTTCTGGTCTTAGGTAAAAGATGTCCTGAATGAAAACACAAAAAGGGAAAAAATAATTGCATCCAAGACAAGGAACAAAACCTAAAAAAAAAACACCCGTGAAATCCGAATTAGTAAAGGTCAACTATATATGGTTGAAAACTAGTCCGAGAATTAGGAATCATTCCTAATGAAAAGTCATCAAATCATGTCATTCTTTTAAGAGACAGCATGTTGCTAAGGAGAAAGCGCGCATGTCGTTCACCCTTATGCTTATGCATAATGTTGACATGGGAATTGTCAATCACGAATAGGGTTTATTGTTTCTGGAAGACGCTACCTTCCACCTTCCGGCTTCCAGCCACTTGTTCTGACCATGATCCTTCAATCCTAAACACAGTACGAAACAACAGTTTCTTGGCCCTGTCCATTTCGATCTGATGAATTGTTGGTAGCAGAGAGATCCAGTGTTGCTGTCATCGCCCAAGCATTGAGCGGTACTTTGAATGGTTCCTTTGGAGTACAATACACTGTGTGCAGAGAAATCAAAGTAATGACAAATTGTGCAAAGAGACTAATGTTATTTAAAGATACTAATATAATGTTTCAAGAATAGCTACATCGTTTAATGAAGCGATGAGATAAAATTGGTCAATACTTTTTTATTCTTTTTATTAAATGATGTGACCATTCTTAAAATATTAGATTGATTTCTTTAAATAACCGTGTCCCTTCGCAAGGCTTTGCACGTAATATTTTCTCGATGATCCTCATGTATGTTATGTGCTTATTTGGTGTGTTTTTCTTTCTGATATGCCATGTTTCGTTCTGACCACACCAGCAAGTAAACCAGAAACATTCCTTTCCCGCAGTTGATTATCGCAGAGGATATGCGTCTGTCTCCCCTCTAGCCTCTAGTTAAAAATCCATCTAATCAAAATATAGGGGGCAGTAAGTCATGCATCAGTAGCTTGTCCAAAAGTTTTTCCAATACTAACAATAGTGAGAGTTCTCCGCTCAAGTCTGGAGATGGATGGAAATTGCACTGGGTTCCTTGGACACAAAACCTTATGGCTAACAACCTTGCAGCTTGAAGCACTGGAGGTGACTTGACTATCTCCCTAACTTTTGAGCTCACCCTCGCCAGCTTAAAATACTCATCCACGCAAAGATCTTGAACCACTTGGGAGAAGATGTCTGTTAATAGTTCAGGTAGAATATCTAAAAGAGAAGGAGGCATCATAGGAGTTCTCTTTCTTTTATGTCTATTTCTCGAGTAAGACATAGAGTTAGATTGATGAAAAGATGAACAACAAAAGAGGAAAGCTTGGGAGTCAAAAGAAGGAAGAGCCCAAGTCTTACTAAACAAGAAATAGGTGAAGAACCGAATGAATAATTCATGAAGGAAAAGATGTTGGAATGATGGTTAAAGGAATAAGTGATCTAACTAAGATTATAGCTGACATCATGATATTCTTCTGGCCTAGCTAAAGTCACCCAGCAGAATAGGGGCTATTGATGGAGGAGAAATTTCCCCTATAACAAAAGCCCATAACTTAAGGCCCAAAAGTATTAGAACAAGGACTAGCCCATTCAATATGATATGTGCACCACAGTGATTGGAGATCCATAAAGGAAACTGACATCCATGTTTTATCGGGTAAAGAAACTGACGTAAGAAATTATGATTATTCTATTTTGCCGACTGACGAACGGAAAGGTAGAAAAGAAAAGTAACGGGCAGTCGGTTCAAATCATCATAGGGAGACCAAATTTGACAACGCTAACCTTCATTAAATGGTGGACGAGACATAAAACGTCGGGAAGATGATAAGGCTCAGGGAAACAATAGGGACGAAGCCCAAATAGAGCCCCCAACCCAAACAATGAAAATGGAGTATAAGAAGAAGAATACGGGAAAAAAAGGTACGCACCACTCTCTCTCTCTCAAACTCTCTCACTGATAAGAAGAAACCAGAGGAAAAGATAAAATATTAGACGATGATGACTGACAATGGCACCCGAGAAATCCGACTATGGGAAGGACTCTGATTTCTAGTGTTATTTTACTTGCAAGAGGAAGGAATGAGAGTTTGGACCTTTCAACTCATCCCAAGTACTGGATTTTAAGTATAGCACCATCGGACTTTTGGCCTAATGGATCCTTGTGATAGGGCGGTTGAAAATGACTTCATCATTACCTATACGAAGGGCAGCCATACTTGATTATCCTCGAAAACTTTGGAGTCACGGAAGTCAACCAATGCCCCACTCGATGGAGTGAGCTCTACAAGTTCCATCTCCTCCTCAATAGAGAGAAAGGTTCAAATACAAGTACACTATGTAATATGCCAAGATGATCCTGACAAAACGCAGCTTTGAAAATATTCTCTCATATCATTTTCATTGAACAGTGTGAGGTATTTATACAGAATACAATTTGTCTCTATGTACAGCTAATCATAATAAGATGTTTCTGGAATGCGCAGGTGTTTGCTGCTGACTTGTGTCCTTGTTGGCTTCTTTATCCTTGCTGGCTGTGTATATGTCTTGAAATTGTCCAGGTAAGACTTGTGTCTTGACAGATCCATATCTCAACTATATCGCTGACAAACCACCCAGCCTAGTTATTAGAACTTAAGATTTCAGATGGGTGATGAATGTTCAAAGTATATTGTTGATCCGTATTGTCTTGTGAGAGCTCTGTTATATTACATGAAAAATGACAACTACGGCTCGTCATGCGTAAATGTTGCTACGATGGTCAGTGACGGAGCCAGAAACCCAATCAATGGGGGGCAAACTCTCAAGGAAAAATGACAAAAAAAAAATTGTATGTAAAGCAAAAAAATGTCTTAACACTATAAATATAAAAAATTAAGGACTAAAAATACTAAAAAAATTGAAATACACGTACCGTACTATTTGCTGATACTGAAAGGTGACATTAAAGATTAAATTCTTGTTGTTCAAGATAAATGAGAAAAATAAACGATTACTGTGTTTCTATTATTCTTAAAAGAAACAATAGCAAAACGAAACATATTGAAAAAATAAGCCAAAGGATCTAAAGTTCAAAAAGAATCCAAGTTCCAAGGGCATAAAGATACTTCTCACCCTTGCTATAGCTGTTTTTTAGTGTGACAGTACTATTGAACACGAGCTTCTCAGGAGTGGAATCTCTATCAACAATAAAATAACCCGAAATTGCAAGTTGGAATACATACTTGGTAAATGATAATAGAAAAAAATTTGGACAAAAAGTTCAATTTTAACATCCAAATAACTATTCTACTCCCCTTACAAAATGAGAAAACAAAAAAATTGTAGTTCAAAATGCTCATTACCTGGCTAAATTAATGGCTAAAATTTTGAAGAAATATATCTATAACTTGATCCAAACGTCACAAATTACAATGGAAAAGAAGTTCCACCTTTAGAGAAAGACAATTAAAAACAAGTTAATCTCATGAGCTACGAAAAATCAGACCTAAACAAACAAAAGAGAGATGAAAATGAGTCTTACCTCAACTTTGGATTTTCATAAAATGTGGAAAAGTCAGACATGTAAAATTAGATGATGATAGTGACAATAAAATGACATAACCAATGATTCTCTAGTAGGTAAAGATAGACACGCAACACACTTGAATAATTGAATTATCACTTATCCAACAAGAGCACACCACCCCTTTTCTTAGCATTTGTGATATCCAAATTCTTAACCAAGTCCAACATAAAAGACAAAAGAACAAAAAGAAAAGCAACACTAGAATAGCGAAAACATTTATTTCAAGGATGACAACACACAACGATTATCAAGACTCAGGAGAAGTATAGGAAATATTCGTCGCAAAATTCACGACAACGTCAACAAGTTAAAGTAGGATTTCAAGTTTTTGACACAAATAAATATCTTTTTGCTTATTCTTTTAGTTTGATTTTGAGGTACTAGGCTGCTTAGGCATTAATTAAGGGGGGCGGGCTGATTCATCTAGGCAGGCAAGGGGGCGAGTTTAATTTTTAGTTGGCCAAGGGGGGCAGACCTAATAAAAATAAATAAAAAAAAAACCATGTAAAAAAAAATTTTGGGGGGAGCCAACCGGGGCAATGGCCCCGGTTCGCCCCCCCTCCCTCCGCCTGTGACGACGGTGACAACTACAGGACCTGGAGAAACCAATCCAAAGCTTGCCAATCCTCCCACCGTCGGAGAGGGGGCCAGACTGGGAGGGGGAGAGGATTCTAGAGAGAAGGAAGTCTTTCTCTTTAGAATGAGGGAAGTAAGTCCAAGAAAGACTGATTACATGAAAGGAAGCATTACTTAGTTTGGCTGCTGCAGCTGAGAACGCAGCCCATTTATTTTCAACATGAGGAAAGTGAAGATTTGTCCGGAGAACGGGAGCTAAGTTGTATAATGAGGCAGGTGATCGGCTTCAATCAATTGCAGACAAAGTCGATTCAATTACCAGATTGGTGAAAAGCAGAAACAACGGTTCATGTGGAAGCAGAGTACGTGGATGTTTCAGGTTATGAACCTTTGTTAGGGACATTTGGCGGAGAGTCTATCACAAAGGGTGGTCGAAATACTGAAGAAAAACCTTAGCTAATTTATATGCTTCTTTCCCTAACAAAGTTAATTAGTAGATCTCCAAATTAAACAATAGTTGTGTAAATAAACCACCATGTTACATAATTTAAAGCAACTAGAGGAAGATTAAACAATCATCCTTCAGATAATAAATACTGACATAATTTCAATATATCAATGTCATGTCTGTTTTTATGTAATCACGGTATTCTTTAACTATTGAGGGTATTTAATAAAATGTGGAGGTACAGCCCATAATAGGGTGTACATTATCCAGATCTGGGTTCAACCCTTCTTACCTGTAGAAGTACTTCAACACGATCATGGTACTCATAATAATTAGAAAGAAAAGACAAGACTGTCTTAGCTATATCAGAAGATGTTTGGGGAATCATCTTCAGAAAAGACACTCATCGGTCTCAACAGCAGAAACTACAAAGATTTCTTGGAAGAATTATTCAGGAAATTACTATTTTGATGCATTAGATCTAATGATAAGATGGAGTGGGCTTTTCTATTGAAGGTCCTGGAGTGTTTCAGCTTTAGCTCAGCCTATGTTCCACAATTTATTTATTTTTTCTATTCAAGACCCATGCATTTGCCCAAGACTGAAAATCCCTCACTAGGCTCGCTATTGACCAAGTCTTCGATTTTGAGTTTTGAACAAAGGAGTAGCCATGATCTTATTTACAACTTCCAGACCAAAAATAAGGAAGTTTAGCACTTCAGCCGAGAAAGGAAGTGGAGGGAAAATAAAGGGCTTTGTAGCACAGAAATCATCAGGCTGGGATCCCATCCCTAAAAGAAATTTTGCCAAAAAGAAAAATTAAAAATTTGGATCTTTCTCGTGGAAACACTTTAACATGATAATTCATCACTCTGTCCACTTTAGCATTAAAATAGAGAGAGAAAGAGCAAGGACCATCTTTTCTTTCTTTTTTTTCTATCCCTTCACCTTTAAAAACCACTCCTGCTGATGATTTTCATGCAATCCTAAATATTAAACCATTTCTAGGGAAAACCCTCTTCTTTTTGTAGCTTTCAAGGCATGCCAGTGAATAATGAAGCTCTTAATACGATTCATATAAAAGCTCGCCAAATATCTGCTTTGTATATTTGAAAATCCCTAAGAAGGTTTGCCTATAATTACCCTCTATCTGTGTTGCCTTTGTCTTGCTTTAGTAACGTGCCAAACTCCCCAAATCCTTTCTTGGGATTCCTTCACTCTACTTGAATAATTATGTGGTTTTATAAAGCCTATCATATGAGGAATTTTAGGACTGCCCACTACTCCCCATGATAGACCTACATCATGTGTGACCGTACGTGTTGCAAAAAATACTCTAATTATGGCCGTTTTGAACACTATGAACTGGTTTTTTTTATGACTGCGGAGTCCAATTTAGGGCCTTAATTTGTGCAACCACTCAAATAAGAGGACTAGTATACTGATCATGAACATGATGACTTAGTCATTGGTCGACTGGCATCAAGAGAAAACTCATATGCAACAAGAATTTTTTGGTCTCCTCTGTATTTTTTACCAAATATATTTTAAATGGTTGGAAATTTTTTTGTAACAATAGAACTCCAAACACTCGTTCACGTACACCGAGTAATTTGGATGGACTTGATCTTCTATTTTTGCTTAATATTTCATTCTTATTGTATTAAATATTGTAAGATCACGGTATATTTTTTAATTGAATTAGATCATCTAATTTAAGATAATAATTTTAAAAAATCTTAATTATTTTCGTTGTACATATTAAATTGGTTAAGACATAAATATTTCTTGAAATAAAATGTACACCGTTTACAAGGATTTAGAGTAATAAATGTTTTAAAATTGTTAGGTAATATATATCTAGTGATTTGGTTGGAAAGATGTGAGATGGTATGATTCGAGGAATAAATGGTACACATGCAGTACTGAATATTTTCTCCTCGGCATGATCAAGATTAACACTCGATTTAGGTATAAATATGTTCTATAAATGCTGTCAAAACAATGTACCTCATCATAATGGCGGGCAAGATCATGTGAATGTAGTGTTGCACAGGCTTGTTGGGGTCCAAAATGGGGGTTTTTGTTTAAAGTGGGGTTATCATGTTATACTACGTAGGGTTGTCCAAAATACCGGTTGGACTGGCCAAACCGGACCGGACCGGTGTTGGTCAAAACCGGTGGACTTTTTTGAAATCGGGTTGACCGGACCGGTAAACCGGTGTATTCCGGTCCGATTCCAGGTTACCCTCATGAAAACCTGGGACCGGACCGGAGTATACCTCTCCAAACTAGCCCACAAACCGGAAATTGATCCAAAATGGCATGGCCCAACCCCAAAACAGGCCCAAAATGGCATGACTTAACCCAAAATCGGCCCAAAATGGCATGGCTCAAACCGGCCCAAACCGGACCAGCGAAACCAGGGATCGGACCAGACCAAACAGGTCATATGACCGGTCCGATCCGGTCTATATACTCTACAAAATGTCCGGTTTGGCCAGTCGGACCGGACCGGACCGAAACCGGACATGGACAGCCCTAATACTACGTACTATTTTTAAATTGGGGAAAGAAAAGGCCTCTGGTTTATATGTGTTGTATATATGCATGCGTGGGGGCAAATGTCTCAATTAGATTGTCCTTTTGCATTCATTTTTCTTATGTAATGATGGCATTGCCTTTCCTTCTCCCCTCACTTTTTCCAATAGTTTGACGTGTATTTGCTTCTAACTGTTAGTTTTTTTTTTTTAAATCGGCCCAAAATGGCATGGCTCAAACCGGCCCAGACCGAACCGGCGAAACCGGGGACCCGACCGAACCGGTCATATCCGGACCAAATCGGTCATATGACCGGTCCGGTCCGGTCTATATACTCTACAAAATGTCTGGTTTCACCGGTCGGACCGGACCGAAACCGGACATGGACAGCCCTAATACTACATACTATTTTAAAATTGGGGAAAGAAAAGGCCTCTGGTTTATATGTGTTGTATATATGCATGTGTGGGGGCAAATGTCTCAATTAGATTGTCCTTTTGCATTCATTTTTCTTATGTAATAATGGCATTGCCTTTCCTTCTCCCCTCACTTTTTCCAATAGTTTGACATGTATTTGCTTCTAACTATTAGTTTTTTTTTACACATCACGGTCCAAAAAAGACCCGAAATACAGTAGACCAGGCCAAAAACAACCGGCGGAATCTTTAAAAGGATCTGATAAAACAACTACATGCTTCATGCGAGGCAGAGGGAGCGGTGGCCGGACTCAGTAGACAAAATTACCGGGACCTATGCTAGCCAGTATAAACAACACCAAAACTGGTACAGCAAGCCCAACAATGGCGGAAAAGATCCACAACGGATCGGAAAGGCCCTGAAGAGTCGGCAACAACAGAAAACGAAAACAACAACCATCGGCCATGCAAGGCCAACACAACCAACAGCACAAAACAACAAACAAAACCAAAAAGCGGAAGCAACAAAACATCCAGGCGAGCAGAGAGAGCAACCACCGACGACCAACGCACCACTGGAAGCCGCTGAGAAACGGAACAGAGGAAAAACTTATCGGCGCCGTCCCAAAGCCGCTGAGAAATGGAATAGATTCTTAATTATGGGCTTGCAACTTCAATGTACAGTTTGTAAATACCTTGATTATTGAAGGAAACTATCAGAGCTCAATATCTGTCTTAGAGTATGGTTATGTCTATGCAACCCAAATTTCTTATCTCGAGTTACACATGCTTTTTTCTTCGTTTTAGTTTATTGTTTGCTTTTTATTTTTTGTTTTCTAAGCCAAGTATGTATGGTACATGTATTTTAATATTTTTAGTCTTTAATTTTTTATATTTTAACTCTTAAGATAATACCTATTAATTTTTTTGTCATTTTTCCTTAGAAATTTGCCCCCTTTGATTATATTTCTGGCTCCGTCACTGAACAAACATAAACATAATATTTGAACCCACCAATATTTAATATATTTTATGTCAATTTTTTTCTAAAATAAATGGAACAGTAAAATAGAGAGGATCATAATCATGTATTTACATTATTATTGTAACATACGAATGAACAAAAACGCACGGCGTTAAGTAGAACGAAACGATGTCTCAAAGCTTATTACTTTTATCAATGGAACATGGGGTTGTGTGATTATGGACAATAATTGACTCCGACGTATTATAAGACAACATTATTTGATCAAATGGCTTTAGCGAAATTTGTGGAATCTATGGTGTTGAGCATGCACACATGTAGCTGGTATATATCTGTTCCAAATGAACTTTTTACAATTTCCTCATAAAATATATACCGGAGTAGATAGCATTAAACTACCATATCACCGCGGTTATTTTATCAGTGTCAGGTATTATAAGGTGCAGCACTATTTTTTTTTTTGGAGTTTTAAATATTACTGAAAGACTGGATTGCTCTCGCTCTTTTTCATTGAGAAAATGACAAAGAAATAAAGGAAGGAAATGAAAGCTCATTCTCACTGCATAATGCTTTGGGGGGAGACAAGCGCGCGATTAGTCTGACTACCGAATCTTCCAGTTCCTCGCAAAAGAACAGAAAACAAACCCCCCAAGATCCAAAAGAGTTGCCATCTTTGCTGTGCATGCTTGAACTGTACTGATTGATTCGGCTCCTTTCCATGTCATCACTGGGAACAAATCGACACAAAAGAAAGACTTGCAAGTCTACAACTAATTAGAATCCTCTAGTAGTTCTCTAGTGCGTGAATCCGCACATGCAACAACATAATTCTAATTTTTCGTGTTCTGTGCCATCATTTGGGGATAGCCATGGCTAGCTGAGTTTTATACTCTGCAGTCCACAATCCACATTAGATAAATGGCTTCTTTTTTTGCATTTCATTTGGAATATTGTAATACACTAAATGGTGGAAGACCCATTCTTCTTCATCTTCGTTAGTCCCTTTTCAGTTGCAAAAGGAAGCCTCTTTCTTTCACTTATTTCTCCCCATCTTTCATCTTTTCCCTCTACAATCTGTCAGAATTAATTTCCTCCATATGGGAATCAAATATCAAATGCACTAATTTGGAGTGGGATTCAATAGTATCATATCCAACCGAGAGTTATTTAGGTATCATTTTTTCTTTCTTTTCATTGTAAAAATTAGTACTATCTGCGTTCTCCATGTTACCCAATTACATATGCCCAAGGTGCTAAAAAAAATGTAGCCACGAGCTAAGCATGATATAGACCAAAATATGATTTGATCAAGAGTGCAGACAAATTGTCAAAGAAGTATGCTAATGTACATGACCCTTTTGTGGGGGCTATGGTGGGTAGAGTATCACCTTTTTTCTGAGCAGAGTATCACAATATGAAATTGAAGCATACAATGGAACGCAATATTTGAAACCCATAATTCAAGGTGTTGCCTGAGTGGTCACAACTTGGAGCCTAGGGGTTTACTCTCATGAGATCTGAAGTTCGAATCTTCTCACGTACAAACAATTTCTTGGGGTCATTCTCCAGCGAAATTGGACTTAACTGACATGTGTGACTTGAGAGGGCTGCACGATCTGAAATTTGTCGTGGCGTTGAGTACACTTAGTGTGTATACTGAATCAGGTCTGTCTAAATTCGGTGCACGTAGTTAGATACCCAAATTTTCTTCGTTACCTAAAAGAATATTTAAAATTCATTTGTAAAAGTTGGTTCGAAAAGAGAAGGGTTCAATGTTTTTCAGTGGATCGGAGACAGAAACGTGCTTGAGAAAATCATAGGATGGGGGGCCACAGCCCACAAGAGGTGAGTATTTTTGTCCCAAACACGATCTTTGTTCTCCTTAAACTTGTAAACATATCCACTTTGGATACGGGAATTATCTGATTCACCAACCAAACAAAACCCTGAAAAGACAAACCCTATGGGGAGTGAGAGAGAGACAAAACCCAATACCTATAACGCTTGATTTTTGTTGCTAGCTATTTTCTTTTTCTTTTTAATAGATAAAATAAAAGGTAAAGGTAGAGGGCAGGAGGTCACTTTACACGGCTTATTCCATGCACAATTACAATCGATAATACATTGGCTTCAATCCCATCACCGTCAGCACCGCCACTACCACCCAAGACAACAAAAAGAGTATGTCTTCTCTCTCCCTCCCTCTGCGCCCATGTGAGTTAAATGGCATTTATGGCCTATGGGGACCCCGTGATGTGCAACCGAAAGGGGGTGTCGGATGAAGGTGAGGGTGGGACCCAGAGAGTCTGGAGACAAACCTAAAGGCATAATTCTACTGGGTTGCATGTTTACTGAATTTTTTTTTTAATATATTTTATTTTACAACAAATTATTTATTTTTTTATTTTTTTTAATTTTAATAATTTAAAATTTTAACACTCAAACATAAATTAAATCTTCGAGAATATCTCGGGACTCGATGGCGGTTCCTGTCCATCGATTAATCGAATTAGGTTAATATTAATTGTTCTTCTTTTTTTTTCTAGGTTAATATTAATTGTTCTTCAATTGGGAAATTTTGTCCCTTTTTGAGGTCTGCCATAGGAAATGGTGGGGGCAGCACTTCATTCTAATTTTAGACCCCTCCGCAGGGTAATTCGCTGGTTTTTTTCTATGACCGAACGTATATATGATATGGCTTCCCAGTTCCCAGTATCCCAAGGGTGGGTTTCATAGATAATGTATTAAGTTTTTGACAATTTAATCCCAACGTATCTATGTGGTTTAGAATCTCCCAAACACACCAAGAAAGTTTTATTGAAATTTCGATTTATTATTCGAATTATATGATATAATTTAAAGAGATAGATATAGACTCTATAATATAATATTGTCTAATATTAAAATTTCGGCTAACATATACCTCACAATGGATTCATCATTATATCTCTCTCAATTATATTATACAATTTATACAGAAAATCTTAATCGAGTTGAACTCACAACCTCAATTGCAATAAGAGTTTAATAACATGAAAGTGAGATTCATAACTCACAAAAAACTTTTTGGGTAATTACTAATTGGTAAGAATTTATCAGTATTTAATAATCTGCATTAGGGGTGAAAATCGGAAATGCGGTCCGAACCGCATTTCCGGTCCTCCAATATTAAAGGACCGGACCACTTAAGTGGTCCAGACCGGATTTAAATTCTTTCTAAAAAAATATTTTTTTAAAAAAAATTTCGTGCTTTTTTAAAAAAAAAATTCGCGCAGAGCGCCTACTGCTCTGCAGTGCGGCTCTGCACTGCGCAGTGCGGTAAAAATTAAAAAAAAAATTAAAAAAAATTATGAAATGCGGTCCGGTCCGGACCGCATTTCAAATATGTATAGACCGAACCGGATAAATCCGGTCCGATTTTCCGGTCCGGTCTAGTCTGTGGTCCGGTTCTGTTCGGCCCTAATCTGCATAATCACAATTGAAGAGATTAAATTTGTATTAATCTATTTTCATGTTAAATTGCACTTCCAAATAACAAAAATGATAGTCATTGTTCCATCAATGTTCCACACTTTCTCTCATAACTAATTATAAACTAGGACTATGAGTGGAAGAAAATTAAGGATACTCTAATATATATACTATGATAAATAAGAAATAGATTTATTCACTTTGACTAGTATTATACTATAGTCTATATATCCTATTAATTATTTTATTTGGAAGGAATATTGGTCATTAATGTGAAGTATGTTACCAACCAATTAAGAGGGAGTTCAAGTTTTTCTTCCCGTGGGCTTTTAACGTGGAGCATGATTTCAATAAGAATCTAAAGCCTCCATGCATGTATCATAATTCATACCGAAATAAAGAGTAATGATATACCCTCGACTCAAAACCGACTTCTAGCCGACCCTGAGCATACGTGGCGGCATTCATCAAATTTTTTAAAAAACGAAAATTGCTCACAACGCAAAAACGTCGTTCAACGCCGTTCGTTCAAAACTCCCCCAAAATTTGCCGCGCCGTTCTTCTTTACCCTCTCTACCATCGGACAACAAACCACATCCTCTCTCTCTCTACTCTTCCGTTCGCTCTCTTCTCTGTTACGCTACTCAATCTTCATGGTGTTTGCGCCTTGCTGACTTGGTCAGATGGTTAAACTACTTGAGGCCCAACATCAAGCATGGTGGATTCTCTGAAGAAGATAATATCATTTGCAACCTCTATATAAGTATTGGAAGCAGGTATCTCTCTCCCTCTCAGTTTTAGAGATTTTACCCATCATGTGCTTCAGTGCTTGTTCTTTTTCTTTGCCCTTGATGCTTTGGCTGGGAAAAAATCCTCATCTTGTTATAGATTCAAATCTCCATCCGAGTGGTTTGTTAGAAATTTTCCTCGTTTCCTTTATAATAAGAACAAACTTGTCTAATTTTCATCTACCTTAGGTGGTCAATTATTGCTGCCCAACTACCTGGAATACGACTTATATTCACCAGCATTAAGCAGCTCGGCCCTTGAAAGACTTCAACTCCATATGCAACTTCAAAGGCTGCAGAAACCTTTCTCTTTCTGCAACAACCCTGAGATGTAGCCAAAGCTTCAACAGCATGTATTTAACATACATATAAATTTTTTTAATGGAATTTATATAATCTGCAGCCTATCGTCCAAGTGTTCCCACTGCTTGCAATTTCTACATCTTACTTGACTAAACAAAGATCATATCCGTTTCTTCATAGAAATGTATTACTGGCTCAGTGCTTTCTAATTTTCAATCTATACATTACTCAGATCAGTAGAAGCCACTTATTGGCTTTGCTATTAGTTGAGTAATTGTTATTAAGTAAAGATATGATCGTTTGAAAAGTATGGTTCATGTTGTCCTCAATGGGTGTCAGAAGCTTTCTTTCTTAATTAATTACACCACAGTACCACATGTGTGTTCGTGTCCGGCCAAGGAAACTTAGCATACTCCCCATCTTTTAATGGTCCAAAATACCCAGTTATTTGTTTTTCACTTTCCAACTTTCGTGAGTGTAACAAATGAATGATATATATCTTTCATTTGTCGCGCGCGGGGCTTGCGCGCGGGCCGTGCGCGACAAATGAATGATGCGACAAATCTTAATGTATACAGCTTTTGCCGAAAATTTGGAAACTATTTCCCACAATCCATCAAAGATAATGGTAAAAAAAATAGAAACAAGATATAGAGTAAGAATAAAACGTGAGTAGCAAAAAATGAAGGCACAAGAACATCTCCGTGTACTAATTGTCCTTGCACAAGAACATCTCCGCTGCTTATATCCTTCCCAACAATTCAATTAGCTTTTTATCTCTGAACCACTTATTTTCTTCACAAAAGCTTCCATGCTCCAAAATAACATAAACACTGTCGCAAATTCAATACCACAAAAAAAATGTATACGATCCAAGTGTAGCTGCACAACCTGCTAATGCTCTTCTAACATAGTACGGATACGGACTCAAGTGAATGTGGTCCTCTGCATGATAACAGAAGAACAGCCAGACCACGAAACATAGGAGATAGAGAAATAGACACAGCTAAACATCCTAAAATGCTAATACGGACAAATTGGCAACCATGCCCAACAGAGAGTTGCAGAAATAATCAGTGTTTAACCTCCCTCCATGCTAACAAGGGGATTTTTAACCTATAGTTCAACAAAATAATTGCAGCATAGACCAAGTCAGCAAGGCACAAACACCATGAAGATTGAGTAGCGTAACAGAGAAGGGAGCGACCCAACATCGAGAGGGTGGAGACGATTCCAGCCCAAGACCATGGCATCAATATGAAGCTGATGAAGAAAGTGATCGACCCGTAGATCTGAAACGAACAGAAGAGTAGAGAGGGAGAGAGGAGGTGATTTGTCGTCCAGTGGTAGAGAGGGTAAAGAAGAACGGCGCAACAAATTTTGGGGGGAAAGATTTTGGGGGAGTTTTGAACGAACGGCGTTGAACGACGTTTTTGCGTTGTGAGCAATTTTCGTTTTTTAAAAAATTTGATGAATGCCACGTATGCTCAAGGTCGGTTAGAGGTCGGTTTTGAGTGGAGGGTATATCGTTACTCCGAAATAAATACCTCCAAAATGCCAAATAAATGTTGAAATAGTGCCACTGCCAGTGATCGCAATCAATGCCCCTTGCCACATGTGTGAATCACACATGTCAGATCAGTTATACAAGAGATCGCCCCTAACAGGGCGTGGGGCCCAAAACCTGTTGCCTTGTTTTGTGTCTGTCCCAATCAGTCGTAGCGTACGTGCTGCACCCCTAAACACGTGTGACGTATAGCTCGGTCATCACTCACCCCGTCCAATCTTTCTAATATCACTAGGATGACGTGTGTTTTACATACGCGCATGTAACAAAGTTAGCCGTACGCTGACACGTGCACACTCATACTTCTTTTTTTTTTTAATAATAAAAAAAAACTCATACTTCAATTGTTTTGTTGAAACTCCGAAAAAGGGAAAACGCAAGTTATGGCAGGAGTTCAAGGCAGTAAAAAAAACAAATTTGAGTTTTTAGTATTTTTTTATTTTAGTCATTAAATTTTAAATTTCAATTTTTTTTTGTCATTAATTTTTTTTATTAAATAGTCATTTTGTCGTCTATATGCTTAATTGACTTCAAGGCAGTAAAAAAACAAATTTGAGTTTTTGGTATTTTTTTATTTTAGTCATTAAATTTTAAATTTTAAATTTTTAGTCGTTAAATTTTTTTTTTATGAAATAGTCATTCTGTCAGTCTGTCGTCTATATGCTTAACGAACTTCTTTGGCACGTCAGCAAATTTGAAGCGGTCGACCCTGTATATGTTTTGACAGTGAGCGGTCGACCTAGGGGTGGGCAAACCAGGTTCGGGTTCGGGTTTGGGTTCAAAAATTTTAACCCAAACCCAAAAATTCGGTTTTCTTCGTTACTAAACCCGAACCCGCATAAAACCCGAACATATCGGGTTGGAAACGGGTTGGTCCGGTTCGGGTCGTCGGGACACGGGTTTTGACCCCTCCGGTCTCATTTGAGGGCACTAGATTTTCGGGTTCGGGTCGGGTTATAGGTCGAGTTTGTTACTATACCCGAACCCGAAAATCGGTTTTCCTTAACACACAAACTCGAACCCGTTTAAATCCGCCCTGATCGGATCGGAAACGGGTCAGGCCGGTTCGGTTCGGGTCGTCAGGTTTCGGGTTTTTTGCCCACCCCTAGGTCGACCGGTACAAATTTACTGACGTGTCAGAGAACTCCGTTAAGTATATAGACGGCAGACTGACGGAAGGATCATTTCGTCAAACAAAAAAAACTTAATGACTAAAAATTTGAAGTTTGAAATCTAATGACTAAAATAAAAAATATTAAAAACCTAAAGACTAAAAAGTGAATTTCCCAAAAAAAAATTTGAGGAGAAATTTCAGAAAGAGAAACCTCAAGAGTAATTTTCTTTATAAATTATTTTCCGTCCATTTTTTATATATATGATAGAGACAAATATTTAATAATAGTTTCTAAGTACAAGCTAATATGACTATTTCTGTTTTTTTTTTACATAATTGAAAGAAAAAAAAAGCAGTGTGGCATTTATCTTGTTTTTTCCACGACATCAAAATAATGCCTTTAGAGTCATAGGTCACAAAAAAAGCAGAAATTTGAAAAAAAATAATGAAAGCAAGTGAAAGAGTGTCTCCTATGAAAAAAAATTAAATAGGAAAATATATAGCTTAATTAATCTTTAAGTCCTTGCTGTTTAATTTTATTTTCCAATTTGATTTCTCAATTCTAATTCTTTTCTTGAGGGTCAAAGAGATTAACTGATGGTGCTAAGATTTTTTCGTGCAGACACGGAACACACATAACACATGTAAGCATATTCGTTAACAAAAAAACAAGTCTGTATTAACCAATCTAAGCTAGGGCAGAGACCAAGCTAGGAGAGCATGACCCGTATTTTCTTTCCAAAGATTTCTTTGTATCTTCTTCATTTTCGTCCCCGCAGTACATTTTTATGAAATAGTTTTTCTATATAAAATTCTAGTTTTGATACTGGTAGAGGGAATCCAAATGTCGACCTATAATTTGTGATTATGACGTCGTATTTTTTGTTAGTCATGTAGGCATATTTCATCCATCGCAATATTAGTATTTGACAAAAAAGACAAGTAGTTAACCTTTGATTCATAGGGAAAGAATTAAAACTATGGATTAAAATTGTTAAACGAAAGAGATTCTGATATGAGAGATTAATTAAGTCAAAATATAATTAGTTGGGTCGGGTCTACATCATTTAGGTAAGGGTTGTCGTGGCTGTTTTGCTTTGGGATTGCCAATTAATCACTTCGAGGAAAGATCATTGAGCCGTATTATATATACTTATGTAAGTGGTACATTTTCAAAGGACAACTTCTGTTGACATCTCGTAGCACTATATAATATGATTGTTCTTCAGTCGTATCGACAGGAAAACATTTGTTTCTTTCGACATGTTGTCAATGTTAAGGTTTAATCTATGCGCCGAGCCTCAACTTTTGAACTGCTTTCCTTTTCAAGGCTAGAAAATATAATTCGAACGAGCTTCTCATGGTGCATGGGGCTGCTAGCTTGCTCGTATGAATCAGAAGTGGCATCCACCAAAGTCAAAAATGCTGATATTCTCTTCGTTTGTCCGCGGATAAAACAAGCTGCCCATTTTCCTCCTTTGTTAGACTCCCTAAGCTGCTAAAGGGGCATTTTCATATTGCTTTTGCTAGTCTTAGAGGGTAGTAGATCAGGCGCGCAGTGATCCAGAACTCACAAGTCATAAGCTTCCCCAAACCGCGTTTATATCCATCACTTGTTTACCACGTGTTGCTTAACATGATATTAAAATCTTTAAAATTTTAAGATTCAGATTGCGCCACATTAATTAAAATATTTTAAATGATAAATTTAATCACCAATTATTGGATCTTCAGCTTTTAATTTCTATCGTCGCTCAACAGACTCAGCACAATAATATTTAACACAGTAATCGAAATCTGTGTATACATGCCAGTGCACAAAGCATTGCAGAACCCATGGAAACATACAGAAAAAAGCTCATCCGGCAGTGTGTACAGGGTTCTAGCATGGTTTGGCCAGCTTGGACATTAGTGTCTGACAAGAATTTGAAATTTCAGTAGGCTTGACCTCGGATTCACCAACAAGAAGCTACATTAAAGGGAGGTGGCAATGCAAGCTGAAAGAAACGTACAGGATTTTTCATGTTGTCGTTTACTTGCAAAGGATCGATGCACTACGATTTTTCCCCCATAATAGCTGAAATTAAAATGCAAACATGTGATACTTCTATGCAAACCCGACGTTCAATAAAAAGGTCACTCATATTGACAAACACATGGGAGATAAAACTGTCTTAAGTGACCGAGTTTTTGATATGCCCGACGCCCGTAAGAAAAGAAAAGGCAATGGATGCCTTACAAAAAAGAAAAAGATTATAAGATTCTGAAAGTTCAAGCTATTGGGTATGACATAGGTGAGGAACTATGAATGTACTAATGTCCTTGTATCTGAAGAAATTAATTAAAAGCTTTGCCATTTTGATCGAGTTTTTGGAAAAGAAAGTTTCCCTTTTGCAGTAAGGGATCGGGGAACCTTATATGTGTCTTTCACCCTCTGTTCTTGTGTGCTTCTAGATTTGTGTCTGGGGAGAGGACTCTTTTGAGTCTTTGGAGGCATGGTCACCACGGAACCTTTACCTAAGAGGAAAAGGCCGGCCAAGCTTATAAAGCAACCCAAGAGGAAGTGCCAAAGCTAGCCAAGTCGATTGCGAGAACCCCCTTAAAAGTTAAAACCACAAAACGCCAAAACGACCTCATTCTGAATTCTGATTGATTCAGTTCAGGCAAAGAGTAACAACGACACCGTTTTTTTGTCATTTGTTGGTCTCCGTATCAGGATGGCGTGGGGTCTTTACCGGCAGCCAACCGACGAAACATCACTCTGTTCAGTCTGTTGCTTGCGAGATAGAGCCAAGTGTGAAAACCATATACAAATTTGAACCTGTTTGGGATGAAAAGAAAGCCGAGAACAAAAAAAGAGCCTGGAAACAGGAAAAAGAAAAAGGAGGAAAAGAAAGAAAGAAAGCGAAATGTGAGAAAGAGAGAGACCAGCAATCCCTCTCAACCCCGTAGTGATGGCGAGATTTACTTTTGCTTTTTCCCTCGACAGGAATCTTTGAAAATCTAGAGCAACTCCCAAAACAAAAAGAAAATTAACAAAGACGAAAAAAATTTTCCACTTTAATAGTAAAGAAAAAAAACAGAAAAAGGAGAAAGAGAAGGATGCATGTAATTTGGTTGCCCTCATGATCTCATCCCCGTAGTTTTGCAGTTTTGCTGATCGAGACTTGTGTTTGTGTTGTAAAATTTTAGTGTTGTTAAAATTTTAAGTATTGAGTTTAGTGAAAACGTGAAGAGAGAGGTAATTTTTTATATTTTTGTAGTAAATAGTAATGATTTGATGGGGAGAGAAAAATTATATTGTAATATTTAATTGTGTTAAAATTTTAGAGGGGATAAAATTTTGGTACACAAACGCAAGCTCTAGATAAGGCTACTTGAATAGCATGCTAATTATAGTGATTAGTGGCAAACGAAATACTAAAACAATAATAAACTTTTTTATCCTCATAACCAAATGCTAAATTTGATACCTTTCTGGGATTTTCTCTACAAATTTAAGCATGGTAGTTTAATCTGTTAGTAACTTTAGGATAAACAAATATTAATGTTAGATAGAATTTTAAGGAAAGCTCCATATTTTATGATCTCTTATTTGACCATAACCATTAGGGTAATCTATTTTCATTGAAAAGTATTTTAGAACTATTAGGACTGGTAATTTAGTGGTGTGCCGACTGTGCAAAGATTCGGGACTTATATTCCGTTAGTTATATTAAATTTTTTAGTTCAAGTGGTAGAAATTTTAAATTGACTTTATGACTCCTATATGAGAGTTTTTTTCGTTAAGAAAGAAGAAGTATAACTTAGAAGTGTTTAGAGAGGTTGAATTTGTAGGAATATGATAAAATTGTGAATATTTAGATAGTACTAAAGTTGTATTGGTATAAATGTAAAAATGGTTAAAAGATATTAATATTTATAAAAAAAAAAAAATATTGTATTAAAATATATGTGTTTTGTAATTTTTATATTATAAATATAAAAATAAGAGGTAAATACTAAAAAAACAGTGGTAAACGAACATGCACCAAATCCGCAATTTATTACAAGCCGGCCTTGGATATACGGAGATTCTGATACCATGTTACAGAATTTGGGGTATGTTCGTTTTTACCATTTTTTCAGGATTCTAAGTATATTCACAATTCTACCACCGAACATATTCAGAATTCAAACACAAAAATCAATACATTTTACACAATCTCTAACAACTTTTTAATTTTTTATTCAACATAAATTTTCTCTTTCTATACTTTTTCACATAACTCCAATATTTTTTTATTAAACAATTACATCAAATAATTTCTCTCTCCACTTTACACAAACACCAATAAAACACTATTCAACATAAAAATTCACAATTTCTCAAAAATCCTACAATTTTTCTCAAAACTAACGTCACGTTGGTTTGCAAACAGCTCCATAAAGAGGCCTAAAACTTTTGACCTCGGTAAGAGATATGCCTAGAAGCGTAGGCGCAAAATTGTCTTTTTCCATGCGAGTGCCCCTAGAGAGAGAGAAGCACAACGGAAAAGGAAAGAGAGAATGAGAGCGTGTGGGGCAACCTGAAATTCTATTTCGCAGGATTTTCTCCTTTTAATTTTTTCCGTTGTTTTCTATTATCATTTTTCCTCTCTCTATCTCTGTCTTTCTCTCTCACTTTCTCTGTTGCCCGTTGGAGCCAAACAGTTCGGTCCCTCACTCTGTCTCTCTAACACTCTAATTCTCACTTAGAGAGTGTGCCCGTAACATGAGCAGTGGCAGAAGCAGCAGAGGAAGGAGAAGAAGCATCAGAGTGTGGTTATGAATCCCAACACTACTGAAGCAGCATCAGCAGCAGTAGCACTACCTCCACTACCTCCCCAGCCCCACCGACCCTCCACCTCCTGCGATCGTCACCCAGACGAGCACTTCACTGGCTTCTGCCCCTCATGCCTCTGCGAACGTCTCGCCGTCCTCGATCCTAATTCCTCCTCTTCCGCCTCTTCCTCTCGCAAACCCCCTACTTCTTCCACCGCCTCCGCCATTAAAGCCATCTTCAAACCCTCAGGCGGCGGCGGAACCACGGCTAGTAACAACCGCAACAGGACCACCGGTGCTTCATCTTCCTTCTTTGCTGAGCTTCGGCGAACCAAGTCGTTCTCGGCTTCCAAGAACGAGGGTTTCTCTGGGGTGTTCGAGCCTCAGAGGAAGTCCTGCGACGTCAGGGTCCGGAACACCCTTTGGTCCCTCTTCACGCAAGACGACGAGCGCAACCCTTATAAGAAGAAAGACCAACAAGGTGCTTCTACTTCTTCTTGGGCTGCTCCCGACATTGAGGTCGATACCAGACGTTCGTTGTTGGCGTCTTCCAGTGTTCAACAAGTTCCCGTCGTCTTATTCGAGTCCAAAGAAGAGGACGAGGACCAGGACCAGGACCATGAAAACCAGAACGAGGATGAGATTAGGTTTTCCCTGGGGCCAAACATTCCAAATGTAGCCGTAGTCGAGGACAGAGTTCAAGAAATCGTAGAGGAGGAAGAGGAAGAATTGGAGCCAGAGCCGGAAGAGCAAATAAAACAAGAGGAGCTGAAGACCATGAAGGACCACATAGATCTCGATTCCCAAACGAAGAAACCTTCCGGCAGAGATTTTAAAGAATTAGCCGGCAGTTTCTTGTCCGCCGCTTCGGTTTTCAGCAAAAAACTGCAGAAATGGAGGCAAAAGCAGAAGCTCAAAAAGCGTAGAAATGGCGGTGGGTCCGCCACATTGCCCGTTGAGAAGCCCATTGGCCGCCAGTTCAGGGAAACCCAGTCCGAGATTGCGGATTATGGGTTCGGCCGCCGATCCTGCGATACCGATCCAAGGTTCTCCCTCGACGCGGGTCGGATATCCTTTGATGCGAGTCGAATATCGTTGGACGATCCTCGGTACTCCTTTGACGAGCCTCGAGCCTCTTGGGATGGGTATTTGATTGGCAGAACCTTCCCTAGAATGCCCACAATGGTCTCGGTGGTGGAGGACGCTCCGGTCCATGTTTTGAGGTCCGATACGCAGATTCCGGTCGAAGAACCGGCAATGAATGTGATCAACGAGGATGAGACTACAGTGCCGGGAGGGACGGAGCAGACGAGGGACTATTACTCAGACTCCTCGTCCAGACGGAGAAAGAGCCTCGACCGGTCGAGTTCGATCAGGAAGACCGCGGCTGCGGTAGTGGCGGAGATCGACGAATTGAAGTCAGTTTCGAATGCGAAGGTGTCTCCTGCCACCACGGCGGATCACTTACTCCATGGACCCAAGTTGGTAGTCCCCGATAGAGTTTTGAGGGATTCGAACTCCAATTCTCTGCGGGACGATTGCTCGGAGACCTTCGATATGGGTTTCGGAGACACTACGTCTGTGGTGGGGAATGGTGAAAGGAAGGGGTCGTCCAAGAAGTCCAGGAGGTGGGGCAAGGCATGGAACATTTGGGGTTTCATCCATCGGCGAGGTGGGAACAAAGATGAAGATGAGGACAGTAGGTTCGGTAGAGCGAATGGGGTGGAAAGATCGTTTTCGGAGTCTTGGCAAGAGTTGAGAGGGGAACGCAATGGGGAAGCGGGAGGTGCTTTTAACCGAAAGGTGTTTCGAAGCAATAGCAGCGTTAGTTGGAGGAATTCACATAACTTTGGTGGGTCTTTTGGTAGTTCCAGGAAGAATGGCTTTGAGACCAATGGGAAAAAGAAGAGAGACGACCAGTTTGTATTGGAGCGGAATCGAAGTGCAAGGTATTCGCCCAACAACATTGATAACGGTCTGTTGCGCTTCTACTTGACTCCGATGAGAAGCAGCTGGAGAGGTGGGTTGGGGAAAAGTAGGTCCAGTCACGCACAGTCTATTGCCAGAAGCGTGTTGCGATTGTACTGAATTTTTGATGGTGTTACTTTGGTTTGATGATGTTAATTCTGATGCATTTGTTGTGTAAAACCACACATGATGCCTATGTATTCTTCTTGATGGTTGGATAAAGCACCCTTTTGCATTGTTCAATTGCCTGTGAGTAGCATGCTTCTTAATCACTCAAATAACAAGGATTTCAGTGTTTCCTATACTTCCTAACTGTGTTGTCTCTTTCTATACTTTGGTCAATTTCTGCGTGAGTTTACTTTCTTTCCAGAAAATGCTAGGAAACATTGTATGGGAATAGGGCTATTAGTGATATCTGGTTTCTTTTTCAGCCTTTTTGTTGTACAAAGTTTGCCGATTGATGACAGTTTGCAAGACTTTGTATTGGGGAATGTTTTCTTTTTTTCTTTGGCATGTTATGGCTTCCGGCAAAAGTGAGTGGTAATGTGGGCTCATGCCACCTATTTTTGCTGCTTGTCATATTTTGTCTTTGGAACAAAACAGTAGATATTGTTGGTATCAGTCAACCAAAGCTTGTGACATGTGACGTGCTCCAGGGCTTGGTCCCCAATGAACGTCACTTGGTCTTTGCAATATGAATATGATGTGTGTTAAGGCAGGTTTGATCCGTCAAAACTGTCGAATGAGCTTGGCCTAGACCCTAGTCAGAATCAAACATAACTAAATGTCGGAGGCAATACAATAACTGATCGAGTTCCTTCAGTTAAGTGGTATCATCGTCATCCTGACCTTTTACTTTAGAATCAGAACTCTATTTCGTTTTGTAGTTTGTTGACCATGTCACTTCGAAGTCACATTTTAACTTCTATGCCCTCTCTATTCAGCAGCTGGGTAAGGTTAAGGTGAATGTTTCTTCGACCTTCAAAGAGTCCGTGTCTTGCTCCAAGGTCAGCTTCTCTGTGAACGGAGAAAAGGTTGGTATTTCGAGTCTGCTGCGAGAAAAAGCAATGGTGCGGATTTGGTTTTGGAGAATGAGTTAATTGACTTTCGGGAATATTATTATCATATATAGATGAGAAATCATAGGTCATGAATGTCTGACACATGATTATTGTAGCATAATATAGAGATGGAAAAGCATGTTTCTGTGGGTAGCTCACATCTCTTTTTTCCTTGTACCCTTGAGTTTTCCCTTCTCTTCATAAAGAAGAAGCCCATCTAATTTATAGTCCTGCTTCTTCAGGTAGTTCACATAACTCAACAGGCACTAATCCAGCTGGGGTTGCCGGAAGAAATTACCCAACGGCATCTTGCAGAGGCGTGACAAACTATTGCTCCGCATCTGCGAGGGTGAACAAATCGAAGGCCAAGTGGAGTGGACCTGAAAAGTTGAGAATGTGCGAGAGTCATCCGCACTTGTTTCTTCATGCAACAGCGTCTTTAGCTTCCAGGCCCTGTTTTCAGAAGGGCAAAATAATCCTGACATTGTGCACAAATAGTAGAGACAGCAAAAACAGAGTGCAGCTCATAAAGTTAGGTCCTTGTGCCAACCTATTCAAAAACAGAGTGCACTTTTTTCTTCTTGCAACAGCGCATTTGACTTCCAGGCCCTGTTTTCATCAGGACAAAATAATCCAGACATTGTGCCCAAGGAGACAGCAAAAAGAGTTGGAGAAAAAAAGACAGCAAAAACATAGTGCAGTTCATAAAATTAGGCCCTTAAGCATAACCTATTCAAATTTGTTCTTGAAGAATGGGAAAAAAGAAAATGATAAGACAAGTCTTGACCAACAAATCCATACAACGCAATGCACGATTGACCCTCGTAGGCTAAAATCCAATTAGCAGAGCAGGAATCAAGCTTCGCAATGATTATTCCTCAAGGAATAAGATCTTTACCAATCCACTGGGATATTGAAGGAAGCAAACCGATCGACATATTTATTCTCGCTAAGTTTGAGATCATGCTTTTTCCTTTTTCTATCATTTGTAAAAGCTCCATGATCAACAATCTGCCACCAAAGTCAAAAAGTGACGAAAACATAACATGCTTCTCATGGATGATAAAGAGAGATTGAATCAAAGAAAAGAGCAAAAAAGAGGCCCAAAACCCAATGGCATGCCTAAGTTACTGCCATTAGCCTCGATGGGAAGTGAGGGAGTAATAATTTGTTTAAGGTAATTGAGAGTCTAGTCGTCAACGGTTGTGTACTCTGTCCTGCTCCTCAAGGATTGTCCAAACTTGTTAGTTGTGTTTCGCGGTTTATGAGGTTAATGACATAATGTCACTTAACTGCTAATTTCTTCTACTGTTTTGGCAATTTTCTATTGCAAGTTGAAACAGAATATATATTATTCGAAGCATATCTTTTCATGGTAGAAGTCTATAATGATTGAAGACAGAGATTGGTAAATATTTGGATTTATATATACCTTAGCTCATAGGCAAACTTGAGCACAGGACTGTTAGGGGCCGATCAAGACCGCCAAAACAACTGACCAACCGCCAAGTGGTTCGCACACACCTAACCAATTTTTTCTAGACCGTTCTAAATAACACATGAGCTCAAGATAGTAGGATACGATGAGAACTCCACAAGTTTTATTGTAAAAGATAACGTGGTCAAAGAATTATTAGTACTGAGAATCTAAGATAAATCGTCTGGTTATTTAGCCCAAGTCTGCCGAAGCCAAGAAGGTAATTACCATCTAAAGTCTTGAACACCGAATAGCATAGCCACAGGCCTCAAAAGCTCACTGAGTCTTTAAATCTCTAATCATTGAATGCCTCAATAATAAGCATGCCTCATTAGGAGCTAATCTAGATGACTCTAAATAGCCTCTCCTAGAGTTTGAACATATTCATAATCTAGGAAATTTAAATTATATCCTTTATTCAAATAATAGATCACTTCAAATTGTCTCTTAGAAATTAGGAACCTATCCAGAAATCTTGTTCAAATATAAACACTCAAACTCTAATATACTAAATTCTAGGAGATCTAAATTTCAAACCTTATTCAACTAATCTCTTAGAGTTTATCTCGAAAATCTAAGAGAATTGAATTCAAATAAAACTAGAAATAGGAAACCTCCCTAAAATGGAGCCACATTAACAACCATTAGCATCTTTTGCTGCTGCTGCCGCTGTACATGGTGGCGCCACCTCCCTGCACCACCACAGGTGGTGGTGTTCTTCCATTGCCCGAAACGTCCTATCCTGGCACAACAGTGGATGGTGGTGCTCCTCCATTGGTGGTGGCCACCGATGCTCTCCTCTTCACTGGTGGCTGTTGGTGGTAGCCACTCCTAATTCTAGATGTCCTCCTTGGTCTGGTGGTTTGCTGCGTGGCTTGGCTGGTGACCAACGTCGCACCTAGGGACCTTGTCAAGGACGCCAATGACATTGTAACATCCCACGTTAACATATGTAACAAATGCTTGCCATCCGCCTCCAACAGCTCCGTCAAAAATTTGGAAAAATCAATCCAAATAATTGTCCAATCTTTATCAAGAGTGCATAGGTGTAATTTTTTTTATTAGTTTAGATAAGCAATTATGATGTAGAATATCTTAAGTTGGTAGTTTGGATATCTAAGTTACAAAAATAGAGAGAGGGGAGGATAAATGGTGTGAGGTGATTCGGTCTTGAAATTTCTTCTACCATCAAGAAAGCGCAGGAGAGCTACTTGTTTTTTCTCTCTTATTCAATATGATTCTGAGTGTGTTTACTAGAGGTATGAGATGATCTATTTCTATAAGATTAGAGAGACAAATCCATAAATTAGAGTCTCTAATTTGTCAAAAGACTCGATCAAGGCTCCTTGATTGAGGGTCAATATATCAAATATTCTAACAGTTTAAAAGCTTAAAGCATAGTTCTTTTACTGGTGCAGATAATTTCTTGGGACATAATTGAGATCCTCTCTCTTTTTTTTCATTTTCGAGCCATCTATAAAAATACCTCATGTCTTTTTGTTCAGACTCACGAGCTTGTGAAAATACATACTATGAATCTCAAGAGACACCAAGCCTTGAAATTGATGTTCTTGACTGATTGTGTCAGCTGGATAGGATGCTCCTAGAATTTTGATGAGTAGGAATATTTCAGTAATCTCCCAATATGTGCTGCTCCGAACGTCCTTAAATTCATTGGGAAGATGTCCTGTTTATGGAACAAAATGCATCGAGACAGATTTCTTCGAAGCTGTCTCTTCTCTTCTCTAACTCTTTTTTTTTTCTCTAAAGTTACTCTCCTCCATTAAATTAGAGCTACTTCAGGGAAGGATCTCCATTCCTTGTTCTTCTCTCTCTTTTTTTATTTTTTATTTTCCTTCTCTTCTCTTTTTTCTTTTTTCTTACTCTTCCTCCCCATCTATTCCACTTTCTTTCCTCCATCTCTATGTTCTCTCTTTTCTTCGGAAGATGAAACGTGCGAGGACTTTGATAATGCCAAAAATCACTGGGTGATAGAAAGATCAGCGACCCCCCCGAATTCAATACTCGAATCTGTTGAAGAGAACTAGGGTAGAGAAATGGGGTGGCACCAGGGAGGATCTATGCTTAAGTCAGGGAGATTATAATGATAGGAGAGCTAGTAATCAAAGCCTGTGAATTAGGGGTGTGTGCCTTACCATTTTATAGAGCAGGAGAGGTTCAATTGTGATACGATTGAACTGCTCGGGTGGTTAGGACTTTCATTCCTATTAGGAGTCTGAGAGCAGGTTTATGTTCGTTTTCAGTAAAAATGTAAGATTTTAAAGAAGTTGTGAATATTTATGTTGAATAGTGTTTTATTGGTGTTTGTGTAAAGTGGAGAGAGAAATGATTTGATATAATTGTTTAATAAAAAAGTATTTGAGTTCTGTGAAAAAGTATAGAGAGAGAAAATTTATGTTGAATAAAAAATTAAAAAGTTATTGGAGATTGTGTAAAATGTATTGGTGTTTGTGTTTGAATTCTGAATATGTTCGGTGGTAGTAGTGTGAATATACTCAGAATCCTGAAAAAACTGTGAAAACAAACATATCCTAGGGGTTTCTCTTATCACGTAGGGGAGTTATCTTATCTTTATTCCTGATATAATATGTAGAAAAGGTGAGACCTAGGGGATGAATAGGTATTTAAGCCCAATTAAAACCCATGTGATAGTTTCTGAACACGTTTAAAATTTATCGAGTCTAGATCCAAAAAAATATAAATTCAATCAACAAAATAGTATGCGAAAAAAATAAATCAAACTCCAATCACACAAAGAGACGATATTTTGATGACAAAAGTAGAAATTTTTTTAAGTACCCTTTAAAGAAAAAATACTCAAGGCTATTAATGACACCAAAAATTCACTAGAAAGAAAAACCTAACAAATGGTAATTATAAACCCATGAGGCTCTTCTTGTGGACTCTTCGCAATTTTAAACATAACTATAAAATAAGCTATTTCTTCTCATCAAATCATCTATTTTCACTACAATAAATATCAAAAATTCATTTAAATCATATCCCTACATTTTTTTCACCTACTCCCATGCACCAAACATCTTCACTTGTTCACCTATACCATCAACCAAAATTGGTTTGCGTACACCGCCCTTCCTTTACGCCAACTACAAAAGGCTAGTGCTTACCTCGGTTTCGTCATTTTGATCAGCCTGGTCATCATCACTGCATAAGTCATCTAGAGAAGATGTAGTCTGCAGCCTCATACTTCTGGGCATGTAAACATTGTAGTAATAACTCAACAAGCTTTGCTTGGACTTGGATGGAAAATGCTTCGAGGCTAGTTCCCAAAAGTTTGTTACTCTCGTTAGCGGGTTCGTTTTAACAAGAGATTCAAATCTGCGTTGTTCTTCTAATGTCCATGCCTTCAATAAAGCTTTTCCCATCTTATCAAACTTCCAACTCAAGAAAGCAGGACCAATTTCAAATTTTAAAAGGAGCCTACTTTCAAGAACATGTCGTCTATTACAGCTAATTGATCCGGGAGAAGCACAAGAGCAAAGCTCATGCCTCCCTTTCCCAACTGCTTTCGCAGTGGGTTTTATGTTTTTGCCTTCAGAACTACTGGGCCAAATTTGGGTGCCAAGCCACTTCAGGGTTTCTAAATCATCGGCATCACCGTCATGTATATTATTCTTCCTATTTGGTCCTATCCACTCAGGAACTTTAGCTTGAAAGTTGGGCCCAATGGGTATAACAGGTCTAGGGTGAAAATCCTCACGAGAAATTGATCTCACTGCTGAATCAAGGAAATCTGCCACAGCCACAGGTTTTTGAACACTATCGATGATCCCTAGAGGCTGTTGAAGTTTCTTCTTATGCGTGGACACCTCTGCAGTTGAGGACTCTGAACTTTGAACCATGTCATTGAAATTCGTGGGTGTTGAGTCCTTGGTGGTTATGTCTTCCCAACTCAGTGAGTTTGAACCAGTAAGGTGTTCATCATTATCATTTGAGGGAGGTAAATCCTTGCTCATAGAATTACATCTTGTTCCTTCATGTTTACAGGTGATATAATTCCCACGAAAAGTATTTCCAAAAGTCAACGTACTTCTCCAACTATGTGAGTTTAAGACAATTTGCTGATTACAGCATTTTGGCTCACCTGATTTGGGCACGCGTGAAACATCATAGAGCTGGGTATTCCCCAATTCTATGCTATTCTGGCTATCAGAATCTTTCAGAGTCAAGGTAGAAGCAGCCGTCATCTTAGTACCTTCTGCTAACCGTTCGAATTTTCTCTTTCTCTGGATAAAAGGAGGGAAACACTGCTTGCATAAAAATGACAAACGCATATAGAAAGAAAGGGAGAGATAGAGAGGAGAAAGGGGAAACCACTTAGAATTAGGAGAATCACACTTTAAGGTGTGCATTGAATCAAAACATAGTTCCTAGAGTTAGTCACAGAATATTCAACTAAAATCCTCGTAAACTCACCCCGTTGTTTAGATGGCACAAATTTTTGTTTTTTTAATTTTTTTTACAATCATTTTTTCATCAATTCCTATACATATTTACAAATTTCAATAACTGTTTTTATAAACTCAAACAAGATTTTACAAAATACAACAACTCTTTCTCCAATCTCAAGATAATCTACACTATCTCCAATAAAAAAAGTCAGCCCATCCAAACATAGATCAAGATCTTGTCTCTGCCTGAATTTTATTGTGCAATTTGAAGAGACACAACAGTAGATCTCATTGTAGGGTCATGCTCCTTGAAACTTTATATAGGCAAATATGGGCAACATTAAATGATTTAAGATCAATTGTTGTATTTATCTTTCTTCAAATCGCACCATACAATTCAGTCAGGAAATTGTAGAAGATCTCAATCCTCCAAACACAAACACAAGCTCATTTTATCTAAACTTTTGACTCGTGAAATTCAATTTGTCAATCAACTCATTCTAACTACACTTTAACACAAACCCCAATAAAACTCAAATATAAACAAATTTATCAACTCATCTTATCTATTATTTTTTACAAATTCCAATAAAACTCAATCTCCAACCAAATAACCTCCATATTTTCTGCCAACAATTCACACACCCCTTTAAAAGTTAGACTTCAAATTTTTTCTCCTTAACAAAACTCGCAAGGGATCCTCTTAGCACTGTGGTTGGGGAGGTGATGTCTCCCCCCCTTGGCGGGGCGGGGTGACCCACCAAGGTTGGTTAGGCTCAAACCCTTGGAATTATCCTAAAATTATTGTGAGGTCTTATGAGAGGCAAATATTAATGAATTTTGTAATTTAAGAATTAAATATGACAAACTTTGTTGTTTTGACTCCAGGGTGACATTGATCCCCATAGTTTGGAGAGGATCAAGACCTTCTACACCAAAATTGCATCGTGCAATTCAAAAAAAAAAAAGTAGACACATCATGAACTTTGTAAACTATTCAATGTTTTCCATTTTAAACTTTAGACAATATGAACTCAAATCGCACCATTCAATTCAGGACAGAAATTGTAGATGATCCATCTTGGTCCGTTTAGAAGGGTAAAATGACTATTTTCAATTTTATTCTGGATTGTAACTCGCTCATATCATTGTTGCTTTCTATCCTTAGACTACCGATCTTTATATATTAGACATTTAAATAATTTAGGGCATGTTCTTTTTGCAAAAGTATTCTAAGATACAATGAATGCAACAAATCCAAAAAAAAAGAACATCCAAAACTTCAAAAAATCTATGAAAAATAGGCCATGTCTATCTTAATGGTAAGAGAGAGTCATTGGAATCTGTTGGTAGTATAGAGTGGATAAGAGTAATTTTTCTTGAAAGATTGTGCCTACGAATTTGAATTGCTCGGTCATTGGTTATAAGCAACAAATTAGGCATAAACATGTGAGCCTGTGGGGAATGTGAAACCTAGAAACCCAATACGAACACCCAAGTACCGAAAAAAACTAAATGATCGATGAAAACCAAACTTACTTCACTATTGTCAATACAGTCATTGAGTTTGGTATTTGGAACTTACCGAGCAATATTCCGCATTACACCAAAACAGTGACTTCCGCAGCTTGAGACTTTGATTGCTTAATTTTCGAAACGATTCCTGGGATGCTTTTGGATGGCAAGGGTTCAAGGCAATTCTTTTCAACCACGATAATGTGTTTCTTCCAGAAGGCGATTCAGACAAAATACATTTCTCACTTCTTCCATGCTGGTTGCGACCATAACAACTTCGCAATGTCGTCATTCCTACTATTTGTATTGTCCTCGTGATCCTCTTGAAATCTGAGCTGAAATCAGGACAAACACAACCTAAGAATTGTCTAGTATACATCTTTCATGATTGCTATTTTAGAATGTAAAATATTATCATGGAGACAATTAAGATCTTAATATGATAACGCCCAACTCTTATAAAAATTCACATAACCAAATTTGTTCTCATTTCAACAGTAATATCTGGTTAAAACAGCACATTTGCCTTCAGATAACTCACCTCTAAAAACCAGCTCAAAAGGGAAGGGAATCCAAAGCATATAAACCTCACACAAGTGAACTATGCTACCAATGAGGGACAAATAGATCGTTACATTCTACCACGTCCCGCAGTATTAGCTTTGACGCAAGATCTCGATTGAACACTGAACTCTACAATACCGACATCACCCCTACATTGCACGATTGCAACGAAGAGATAAGGTGTAGGCTCTAATATCATTTGTTATGTGGTTTAATATGAGTGTTCACCAGTGTCGGAAAAGTATCGGTTAACCAGTACTGTTGGTAGTATCGGCATCGGTACCAGTAGTCAATATCACCAAAAGTTGGGGATATTGGTGAGGTTTCATTTAAAGGTTTTTTTTCCTTAAAAAAATGACGTTTTCCCTAATTACATCCTTCTCGTCGTCCAGTGGCGGAACCAGGACTCGAGTTGAGGGGGCGAAATCCTAAGTCGAAATGAAAAAAAATAATTTCTATGTAATACAAAAGGTGTCTTTGAGTTAAAAAAATTTCCTACCTTAGGATTATTACACGACTCTATGTTGGCTGGATTTTTTTATCAAAAATTTATCCATTATCTAAATAAAACAAAACAAAACAAAAGTTCATCAACTAATTCACCAATCAAAATTGAGAACAATAACCTTCAACAAATCACAATTGACCATGTGTGAATAAACAATTCCAAAATCCAATTCAACATTGATTTGATTTAGCAAAAATGTATAGCTTAAGTTCACAAAGTGTCTTCATGGCTTTGACATGGACAGTCAATTGATGAACATAGCATTTAGGATGAAATCTACTTAATATACACAATATCAACACCTATAAGTAAATATGTTTAGAAATAAATAATCGACTCAATTTTAAGGAAAATTTAGAAGTCAAAAACTCAACTTCCTTAGAAGTCATAACACATTTCTTTGTTAAGGACCTAAGAATAGTGTTTGTAAAATAGTATCCCTTTTTTTGCTGAAAAAGAAATCCACTGAGCACCTTATTTCGAGTACAATTACTTGGTTGATCTAGAAATTTTTTATTTTTTAGAATCAGAAACATAAGAAACCCAAAACATCCCAATATATATTTTTCCCCTGACTTTCTCGGTAAAAAATACAGAAACTGCACAGAAACTGCATTGAAAATTTTTGAAAGAGCACAGTCACTAGCTTATCCTAACCCACAACGAAAACACATACATCAAATAAAAGCATTCAAATAGGACAAAATAATCAATTATATTTAATTCAAAAATAAGGACAAAAACTTATATAAAAAAAGGACAAAGCACATGTAAAAAAAAAGGTTAAATGCATGTCATGCCCCTGTGGTATGCGGTAATAGCAAATATGCCCCTGAGGTAAACAAAGTCCTTTTCATACCCCTGAGGTAAAGATTCAGGAGTAAATATGTTCTTCCGTTATGTGCCGTTTGAAACACTAACGGTAAATGCTGACGTGTCAAAATTAGACACGTCAGCATCAATCATAAATCAACATGTGGCATTTTCGAAAAAAAAGGAACCCCGATCTGGGCTCCCTTCGCCGCCGCGGCTCCCCTGCTCAGGGGTGGCCGGCAGGGTGCCACCCCGGCGACGGGGAAGCCCAGATCTGGGCTCCCCCGTCGCGCAATCCCCCTTCGCGCGAGCGGCGCGCTCGACGCGGGGAGCCCATATTTGGGCTCCCCTGTCGCCGGGGCGGTACCCTGCCGGCCACCCCTGAGCAGGGGAGCCGCGGCGGCGAAGGGGTTCTCCCCCCCCCTTTTTTCGAAAATGCCACGTGTCGATTTATGATTGGTGCTGACGTGTCTAATTTTGACACGTCAGCATTTACCGTTAGTGTTTCAAACGGCACATAACGGAAGAACATATTTGCTCCTGAATGTTTACCTCATTGGCATATTTGCTATTACCGCATACCACAGAGGCATGGCATGCATTTAACCCTAAAAAAAAATTATTTATTTCTTCTTTTCTTGGAATGTTAGTGCAGGGACAAGGAAGAGAGATGCAAGGGAACAAGATAGCAAGAAGACACCAAAGGGATCCGACACTGTAAAGGGAGGAACTATGCCTAGAATAAAGAATGTTCTGCCTTTTCAATTCAACACACAAATCCATGTTATTCTTCTTCTATCTCTTCTATTTTTTGAGCCTTCAGAAGGAGGAAATCCACTCTGATCAAGGGGGGGGGCTTGGCCCGCCTATGGGCAAACACATGTAAAAAAAATTGACAGAACTGAGCGGCTACCCCCATCTTCATCCGCCACTACCGTCGTCCTCGACCCGCAATCTCTATCTATCTATCCAGTAACCACTAACACCAATATCGGTGGGCACTGGTTACCAACCCAAACGATATCAGTAACGGCACCCGTTTGGGTGACACAGGCATGGCCAGTGCCTGTGGGGAACACAACCTTATGGCTTAGTACAACTCACCTTCAAAAGCTAGTTGGAGGAAGGGTCCCAAAGCATATAAATCCACATTGGCACATATTCCCCAATGTGGAATGGATAAAAACTTCGTCTATGTTTGGTTACATATTTTTAAAAAAAAAAATTATTTCAAAATCAATTTCTCATCCAAACATAAATTTTTCCAACAAAATCCTTTTCAATCCCCAATAATTTTTTTGATCTCATCATTAACTTTGCTTTCCATGATAAAAATATAAAAATTCATAAACAATTACCCTCACAAAAACTTTCTTTACAATCAGGCCCATAAGCCTTGAGCAATGAGAATAATTTTCTTACTAAATATCTTTTCTACTTGCTCCACCCTCTTTACAAACTACAAAAAAAATTTATATAGATCCAAATATTTTTTTCATAATCATTATAAGAAAAGATATTTGTAAAAAGAATAAGGACTGAGATTGTGGGTGTGGGTGATAAGAGTGAATATGCAGTACTAAAGTGGATCTTGACGAGTTCGAATTCCGGATCTTGGAGTACTCTAGGGGGTTGGAAAACAACCCCCAATGTTGGAGAAGATCTAACAACATAAGTGATTCGTAATAGGTTTTGAGGCATACCTCGTACTTGAACTATATTGCTTCTTCTTCTTCTTCCTTTTGTGAATGACTGAGTCTGAATGTCAAGGATCCTTATATATAGAGTGAGAATTATGAACCTGAAGTAAAAGCCTTGAAAAGAACTGAATGTGAAGGGGCGTTATATAGAGGATTGGGCCTAAAGGTAAGGAAAGAGTTTTATTAGGAAAATAAAGAATGCTGCCGTTTATATTTGTGATTTCTTTTCTAATATATTTGTAATTTTAAGTATAAGGAAAAGAAACACTTTTATTAGGAAACAAACTCTTAAAGAATCCTGCCATATATATCTGTGATAGTATAACTGACCTTTGGTGAAAAACAAATTTCAATTTTAAAAATTTAAAATTGTTAATGAGAACCTCAAAATTTTCATAAAAATTCCAACACTTTTTTCTTTTAAATAAAAAGTTTGATCAAATCTTCTCTGTTTATTTCTTAACAAAAGTTTATTCCTAATAATTAGCAAATTTAGCCTTAATAATTGGTGATATTATATGCTGTTAAGATCTTGTAATCTTTATGTCAACTTCTTCATCTTATTCCTTAATTTTAGGATTTGTTATGTTCCACGTATTTCTTCTCTTTCAAGTTTTTTTGTGTCTTCTTTACTCATGAAGCTGAGCATCAGACTCTTTGAAGTCGGACCGTCATTTTTTGAGATTAAAAAAATACTCTGAAATGTTTTTTTTGATGACCCTCGTAGAAATTTCCACGTAATTGATTCATTATTTTCTTGAATAAGTGTGGAAACTTCTTTTATGAACAACAAAACCCTTATCAATTTCCGGTACCTCTCTCTCTTGCTGCAAATCACGAAGTTGTTCCTTAAAAAACATGGTGTTCTGCTGATAGACAGGAACATATTTTGTTTTTTCAAATTTGGTTGTAGACGTCATGTTGAACCACGAGACTTTTCACCATCTCTCTCACTTCTCTCACCCTCTCTCTCCCACACCTCTCGTGCAGTGCTAGTGAGGTAGAAACCACCACCGGCACCAGCCATGCACAGCCCTAGTCCGTAGTGTTTTTTTTCTAATCCTTTTTGCTGCTCTTGCATATTATGAATAAATGAAATAATACCGTACCTTATTATTAAGCACTAAAGTGTTTATATATACAACAGAACTGAAGTAACAATAAAGAAAGAAAGTTATCTAACCAACATAACTATCTTAACGATTTCAGTTTCTATCTCTATTAGCCCCCCTCAAGCTGGACTATGTATATTCAAAAGTCCAAGCTTGGTTACAAGAGTAAGAAATTTATCAAAGGGCAGAGGTTTGGTTAAGAGATCAGCTAACTGATGCTCTGAAGACACATGAAGCATTTTGACCCAATGTTGTTGCACCATGTCACGAACCAAATGACAATCAATGTCAATATGTTTGGTTCGTTCATGGAAGACGGGATTGGAGGCGATGTGTAGAGCAGCCTTGCTGTCACAAAATAACAGAGTCGGGTGAGCATGAGGAATGAGAAAATCCTTGAGTAAATGAGTAAGCCACTTTAATTCACAACAAGCCATGGCCATGGAGCGTTACTCGGCTTCTGCTGAGGATCAACTTATAGTCGCATGTTTCTTGGATTTTCATGACACAAGAGAATCTCCAAGAAAAATTGTAAAACCAGTAACCGATCTTCGAGTATCCGGGCAAGCAGCCCAATCTGAGTCACAAAAGGCCTTGAGTTGGAGAGAGGATGAGCTGGAGAGAAAAATGCCTTGACCAGGACTAGATTTAAGATACTTAAGGACTTTGATGGCTGCATCATGATGGGGTTGTCGAGGCGGGGATAGAAATTGACTTAAATTGTTGACAGCAAAAGAAACATCCGGTCTTGTAATTGTGAGATAAATAAGTCGACCCACCAATCTTCTAAAAGAACTAGGATCATCGAGTAAAGGACCATCTGAGGCATTAAGTCTGAGATTGCTGTCCATAGGTGTTCGAGCAGGTTTAGTGGCCAACAAACCAGATTCTTCAAGCAATTCCATAGTGTACTTTCACTGACATAGAGAAATACCAGCAGCAGACCGTGCCACTTCAAGTCCAAGAAAGAACTTGAGTGATCCTAAATCTTTAAGCTTGAATTGAGAATCTAACCATGACTTCAACTCAGCAACAGATGCAGTGGAATTACTAGTGATGACAATGTCATCCACGTAAACTAATAAAGCAAGAAAAACAGTGCCAGTGGACTTGGTAAATAAAGAGTAATCTGATTTCAATTGCTGAAAACCATATGAAATCAGTGTATTAGAGAACTTGCTAAACCACTGACGACTTGCTTGTTTTAAACCATATAACGATTTTTGTAATTTGCACACTCTATTGTCACCTGAATGTGAGAATCCGGGAGGAAGCTTCATGAAAACTTCCTCATCAAGTTCACCATGCAAGAAAGCATTGTTTACATCTAATTGATGTAAACTCCAATTGTGTATTGCTGCCAAAGCCAAGAGACACCAAACAGTAGTTAACTTGGTTACGGGAGAAAAAGTGTCGAAATAGTCAACACCCTTTTGCTGAGTATACCCTTTGCAACGAGGCGTACCTTATATCTTTCAAGTGCGCCATCAGCATGAAATTTACACTTGTAGACCCATTTACAGCCAATGGCAGTCTTGTTAGGAGGTAAATCAGTTAATGTCCAGGTATTATTAATTTCAAGAGCTGTGATTTCAGCACTCATAGCTTCTCTCTATTCAGGGATTTTTACAGCCTCATGAAAATATTTGGGTTCAATATGACTACTAACAGCTAAGGTAAAGACTCGATGAAGAGGAGATAACTTGGAATATGAAACAAAAGAAGACAAAGGATATAAAGGATGTGAAGAAATTGAACCTTTAGCCGAGAGCTGATCTGAGTTGCTAGAGGAAGTCTGAGCAAGTTGACAGTGATATTCCTGCAGATAATGAGGCTTATGTTTGATTCTAGTTGATCTGCGAATGGGGAGATTTAAGGGCAAGAGGTATGTAGTATTATGAGAACTAGGAGCTGCAATAGATGAGATGACAGGGGAGGGAACAATGGGTATTGTGGATGTAGGATGTGGATGTGAAATAAGTGAAGTAGTATCTGTAAATGGAGGAAAATGATCAGAATCATTGACAGATGGAATAAAAGAAAAATTATCAGTAAGAGGATTAGGAGAAGTTGGAAGAAAAAGGTTCTGAAAAATAGAATTTTGTGAAGAACCTGAGTTGGAGTTTTGAAATGGAAAAATTCCTTCATGAAAGACAACATGTCTAGAAATAAGAATATGATTAGTAGCTAGATCTAACAATTTCTATCCTTTGATTCCAGTAGGATATCTAAGAAAAACACAAGGGATGGCTCTCGGGTCAAACTTATGTCGAGTGTGAGAATGAGTGGAGACATAAGCTAAGCAACCAAAGGTTCTAAACTGAAAGTAATCGGGTGGTTTTTGAAACAAGAGCTCAAAAGGGGAACGATTTTGAAGAAGAGGTGTAGGGAGTCTGTTGATGATATGAGTGGCAGCAAGAATGCAATCACTCCAAAAATGGGTAGGTAAGTGAGATTGAAAACGTAGGGACCGGGCTACATTTAGAATATGCTGATGTTTTCTTTCTACAATGGAATTTTGCTGAGGTGTATATACACAACTCTTTTGATGTAAAATTCCTTTGAGATTGAAGAACTCACGCATATTAAACTCTAAACCCTGATCTGAACGTAAGGTTTTAACAGTATGCTAAACTGATTTTCAACCATTTGACAAAAATTTTGAACACATGATCTAGTATCTGATTTAGCCTTAAGAAGATATATCCATGTACATCGTGAAAAATCATCAACGATAGTGAGAAAATATCGAAAACTATCATAAGATACAATTGGAAAAGGTCCCCAAATATCACAGTGTATAAGCTGAAAAAGAGAGGTGGATTGAGAAGTGCTAGATTGAAATGGAAGCTTTTTCTGTTTACTCAAATGGCAGATAGAACAATGAGAAGGAGTTTGCAAATTGAAAGCAGGTAAAGCATGTTTTATTAATTGTAATCGAGAGTCAGAGAGATGGCCCAATCTACAATGTCATAGAAATCTAGGCTTGGATGAACTCTGATTACACAAAACAGAATGAACATTGGAACTAGAATCAAGCAAAGCATCTGTTGGCTGCAGTAAATGATAAAGGCCCTCAAAGATTTTAGCAACTCCAATCGTCCTACATGGCATAAGGTCCTGAATATAACAACAATTATTGAGGAAAAGTAAACAACAAGCTATGTCAGATGTCAATCGGCTAGCAAAGATAAGATTGACAAAAAATTGGGGAATGTAAAGTACTTTGTGTAAAACAAGACCCGAATGAATAGAGGCAGTACCAATATGAGTAGCAAAAAGATGCATGTTATTTGGTAATCTGATTTTGATATGAACTGGAGAAATATTTGTGGTTAACAAATGAAAAGAACCGACCATATGGTCAGTAGCCCCAGTGTCAAGAATCCATGTATTTGAAGGATTTTGACACTGAGTAAGATGATAAGCAATGAGAGAATTTAAATATGAAGTATTAGAAGCATTACCTGAAAAATTAGGAAGGAGATAAGATGATTGACCATGAGAAATTGGAGCAGAAACATGATTAACAGATGGAGAATTAGAGTTTAAGAAGGGCTGATTCTGAAGAGAATAGATGAGAGTCTGACATTGTTCTTGAATAGCAGATAACCCAGGCAATTGACCATGTTCTTGAGCAAGACTAACATTGTGAGCTGAAACAGATTTGCTTCTGGTGAACTTAAAACCAGGGGGAAATCCATGTAATCGGTAACACTTGTCCACCGTATGCCCATTTTTACCACAATGTGTGCAGATAGGTTTGGACTTTCCTCCAAAGCCCCTTGCAACATCAGTCTTTAAAGCCATCACAGCTGAGTCTGCTGGGGAACCAAAGTACTGAGTTGTTCTTCCTCTTGGATGATTAGGGAGAAGACTTTATTTATACTTGGGAGTGGATCAGATAAAAGAATCTGTCCTCTCGCATGAGAAAACTTGTCATTCAACCCCATTAAGAACTGGAGAATGAATTCTCGTTCTTGATTAGTAATGATGGACTTGGTTGCCTTGCACTCAGAGCCGCAAACACAAGCATCTAGAGGGCAATAGGCCTATAGTTCGTCCCAAAACATCTTGAGCTTTGTAAAATAAGTGCTGACAGAGACACAATCCTGAGTGAGAGTAGCAAAGTTCTTAGTCGATGGAAAATCCGAGGTTCATTCGATTGTGTGAATCTCTCACGTAGCTTGTTCCAAACATGTAGAGCAGAATCGATATACATCATAGAAGCTGCAATTTCCTTCGAGATTGAGTTAAGCAACCAAGAAGTGATCATCACGTCACAGCGCATCCAAGAATAATAAGAAGGATTGTCTGGATTAGGTTTGGGAATGGATCCATTGAAAAATCCTAACTTATTTTTTATTATAAGAGCCATGATCATTGAGCGACTCCAGGTGGAGTAATTTTGTGCTCCAAGAAGCAATTGAGAAACCAGAATCACACCATGAATCTCGGCATGGTGGGGATACAATGGATTGGACGAAAGTTCATCCATTGTAGAGAAAGAAGATTGTTAAGGAGGTAGGGATGATTGAGGAGGTTGAATCGGAGGGAAAACCTGATTATCAGGTTCTTCCGAGGAAGACATGATCTGAGTGCAATGTGGAAACAGAGGGCAAAAGAAACAGAAGAAAAATTAATCGTGCGGAAGCTTTGAGAATCCCTCTGATACCATTTCATAAATGAATGAAATAATACCGTACCTTATTATTAAGCACTGAAGTGTTTATATATACAACAGAACTGAAGTAACAATAAAGAAAGAAAGTTATCTAACCAACATAATTATCTTAACGATTTCAGTTTCTATCTCTATTAATCTCTCTCACTTCTCTCACCCTCTCTCTCCCACACCTCTCGCGCAGTGCTAGTGAGGTAGAAACCACCACCGGCACCAGCCATACACAGCCCTAGTCCGTAGTGTTTTTTTTTTCTAATCCTTTTTTATGCTCTTGCATATTATGGAGGCTTTTTTTCTAATCCTTTTTGCTGCTCTTGCATATTATGGAAGCTCGATTTGGGCTCATTTGAGGAGGAAGGGTGAAATTGTTGCAATTTTTTGTTTCAATTGGCCTGAGGTAGCTTTTTAACAGACGTGGCATGCCAGTTGGCGAGTGAGTTGAGGTAGCTTTTTTTAATAGGTGGAGGGAGAACCAGTTCGCTCCCTCTGCCTCAGGGACTTCAAAATAGTCACTAAAGGCTCCCAAGAACAACTTGGTTTGTGTCATAATTTTTTGGCCTAAATATTTATGTGGTTTCACCTTGTAATAATTTATTTCTTGTGGTACAAGGTTACACAATTTAGTCCCATGGGTCACTAAAATGAGACACATAGGTCTCTCCATCCACCTCTTTGTCTCTCGCCTAACCGAAAACACTGACTTGTCATTTTTAAAGGCATCAAACCCACTTTTCAAGTTATACGCGTCCATTATGCTGAATAGACATGCCTTGTTGGTCCGATGACTGTACAACTCAATCATCTTAGCGCTACGCCAATTAACAAAATATACATAGATTTGGACAAGTTGTACAATCATCAGATTTACTGGGAATGTCCATTTAGCATAGCAGAAATCTATAATTCGATAAGTGGGTTTGATGTATTTAAACATGACACGTCATCATTTAGCTTTAGTGAAGAGATATAGAGACGAACAGTTGGATCTTTGTGTCTCATGTTGATCGCCTCAGGGACTATGTCGTTCAATCTAGTATCACAGGGACCAAATTGTCACAAGGTGGAACCACAAGAAGGACAGTACCTCTAAATTTTATTAGAAGCTCTCTCTTATAAAGGAAGAATACCACAGTTAAATCCAAAATTAGACACGACTCTTCAAAAATAAAATAAAGGACTCAAAATAACAAAAAACAGAATTGCAAAACAAAAACAAACCAACGAACCTAAAATTTAATATTATCAAAGGTCACCTTATCAAGACGCAGAATACCTTTCATACAATAAGGCAAAGCATCGAGACTCACACATTGAATATGTTGATCATCAACTGACTGCATAATCTGATAATTCTCACCACCACCAAAGTTGGTATCCCTTCCTAAAGCCTCTTCCTTAGGTAATAAATCGGCGGTCATATTACCTTCTTACAAAATATGAGATATGCGAAAATTAAACTAAGGGAGTAACTCAAAAAGTTTATCCCAATAATCTCATAAATACCACAACGTACAAGAGCCATTTGTTAGCAAGAAACCACAAGCGAGACACTCCACTACTAAATTCACAATCTGCATCGCTTAACACACGATTAATCCAACAAGGACTGCATGCAGTTCAACACAATTATTAGTCTCCATACCATAGGACTTAGTATCCAATAATAATATCACTTTTATTATTCCAAACTACACAACGCCCCAACTCATACCTTGATTACCAAAATTACTCTCATTCAAATTGGGCTTATAAAAATTATTCCCCAGTATAATCCGCCAGTCAGTAGCAGTTTTTTAAGACAAATACGAATTGATGTTTCATAAAGATAATATATCCATGATACATAACAGACAAATCCAGAACAAATACCTTTAACTCATAATACACAGTCGTAACCACACTTAAAAAAAAACAAAAATAGCCAACCCAGCCCAGGAATCGATTGGACGGGCATCATGCCTATTACTGTAGGTAGTTGGGGCCACAAGACCCATAAGGAAACGGAGGCCCAAGGGTCCAAAACAACAGTGTATATGTTCCTCAAATGAACACCACCTTGCTAAAAAAAAAAACGTCCTTGTGGACGGAACATTCGACATGAGTCTTTATTATGTTAAAGAATTCGAGAATATAAATTAATCTCGTATCTGATAAGAAGAAAACGTTAACCTAACTACAAATATCACATTTCATAATAAATGGATAGCAAAGTCAGGTTGTGTTTGAGTGTTAAAATTTTGGGAAGGTTAAAATTTTAGGGTATTGAATTTGGTGTAAAGGTGAAGAGATAGATAATTTTTAATATTTTATTATAGTGAAAAGTAATGATGTGATGGAGAGAGAGATTATATTGTAATTTTTTATTGTGTTAAAATTTTAGAAAAGGTAAAATTTGTATAATCAAATATAGCCTCAGTCTTTGTGATTTACATGAAAATTGAATTTCTCCTCGTGATAGCCAAAACATAAAATTAGTTCATATAGCCCTACTTTCATTTGTCGTTAGTCCCTCCACCTGTGATTGATTTTATGTTTTTGTAAGGTCAGGGGACTAATTTTATATTTTTATTATCACAAGCACTAATTCAATATTCGCATATACTATAGAGATTAATTTTATTTTTATCCCACAAATTACCGGTCTTTTAATTAGTCCTTCAATAAAACATCATCAGGATACATCATCAAATTGTCTCTCCTCCAATACATGCATATCTAGATCAGGATTCTATGTCATTCTCAACTCTAATTGTTTGATGCAATTTGAAGAGAGATAGATACAATAAGTTGAACACAATTCTTTCATTTGTCATTGGTCCCTCCACTAATACTGATTTTATGCTTTTGTAAAGTCAAGTGACTAATTTTATATTTTTGTTATCATGGGCACTAATTTGATGTTCGCATATATCACATAAAGTAATTTTGTATTTATGCCACAAATTACAAGTCTTTTAATTAGTCCTTGAGCAAAACAATATCGGGTTACATCATCAAATTGTCGCTCCTCCAATACATATGTCTATCTAGAGGATTCTCTACACTTTTCAATCCTAATTGTTTGATGCAATTTAGAGAGAGATATATTCAATAAGTTAAACACACACTATTTAATTTTGTCCATATAAAATTTCGAACACCTAAATTCACAAAGAGGACAACTTCTTTCTACCTCTCTAAATTGTAAAATTGTAGCTAATATTTACTTATAAATATAAATAATTAAGATGTACAACTTCTAATGTTTCATATATTAATCAACTTCTAATGTTTCATATATTAATTACTAAATAATGTAGACTCAGCGATATTGATGTGAGCTGAATCTTTTTCTTTTTAAATTGTAGTAATAAATTGTCGCGAATATTGATGCAGTAAATGGAGAAAATGGTTGAAGAAAGAAAAAGGAGAAGTAAAGCGTATAGAGAGACCTGGGAGGAGAGAAGAAAAAGAAAATTACCCGAACTTGAAATACGAGGAGTACTCACGTAGAGAAAAAAAGAAATACGACACGTATAAAATGGCTCCCTTCGCCTCCCAATTTCTGAACTCGCTTCCTCTGATGCCGGGAACTCTTCACCAGAGAGAGGTAGTTGCTGGAACTGTCGTGAGCATCATGTAAAAATGAATCACAGAATTCAAACGAATATCCGTCTTTGCCATGGCTGAGTTCCCTAAATCCCTCTCGCCGAAGCGAGTTCTGAAGCTCCTGAAAGCGGAGAGAAACCCTCACTCTGCGCTAGCCCTGTTCGACTCAGCGACGCGCCACCCCGGTTATGCCCACTCGCCGAGCGTGTTCCATTACATCCTCCGCCGACTGGGGGAATCGAGACTCCTCTCCCACATCGGTCGGGTCGTCGAACTGATCCGAACACAGAAATGTCAGTGCTCCGAAGACGTTGCATTGACGGTGATCAAAGCCTATGCGAAAAACTCTATGCCAGATAAAGCTTTGGCTGTTTTTCAGCAAATGGACGAGATTTTTGGCTGCAGACCGGAGATAAGGTCGTACAATTCTTTGCTCAATGCTTTCATTGAGTCGAACCAGTGGGACCGAGCCGAGTCGTTTTTGGCGTACTTTGAGACGGTGGGCGTGGCGCCGAATTTACAGACTTATAACATCTTGATCAAGATTTCGTGTAAGAAGAAACAGTTTGTGAAGGCGAAGGGTTTGCTGGATTGGATGTGGAGCAAGGGCTTGAAGCCCGATGTGTTTAGCTACGGTACTCTGATCAATGCGCACGCGAAGGGCGCGAATCCATGCCATGCATTGGAGCTGTTCGATGAAATGTCCGTGAGAGGGGTGGAACCCGATGTAATGTGTTATAACATATTGATTGATGGGTTTTTCAAGAAAGGGGATTCTGTTAAGGCTATAGAGATTTGGGAAAGGTTATTGCGAGTGTCTTCGGTGTATCCAAACGTTGGTACATATAATGTTATGATTAATGGATTGTGCAAATGCGGGAAGTTCAATGAGAGTTTGGAAATATGGAATAGGATGAAGAAAAATGACAGGCAACGGGATTTGTTTACTTACAGTACTTTGATACATGGCTTGTGCAAAGCGGGTAATGTCGATGGGGCTGAAGGAGTTTATAAAGAAATGGTTGAGAGTGGGATGTCTCCTGATGTGGTAACTTATAATGCAATGCTTAATGGATTTTGTCGAGCAGGGAAAGTCAAGGAGGGATTTGAGATGTGGGAGATGATGGGGAAGGATGGTTGTCGTACTGTTGTTAGTTATAACATCTTTATTAAAGGGATGTTTGATAACGGGAAGGTTGATGAAGCAATGTCTATTTGGGAACTCTTGCCGGAGAAGGGTTGCACTGCAGATCCCACCACTTATGGAGTGTTAATCCATGGGTTGTGCAAGAATGGATACTTGACCAAGGCTTTATGGATTTTGGAAGAGGCCAAAAATGGGGGCGTTGATTTTGATATTTTTGCATATTCCCCCATTATCAATGGGTTATGCAAAGAAGGGAGATTAGATGAAGTGGATCGTGTAGTGGATCAGATGGATAAGCACGGCTGTAAACTGAATCCTCATGTTTGCAATGCACTGCTACATGGGTTTATTACAGCTTCCAAACTTGAGGATGCAATTCACTTTTTTGGGGAAATGAGCAGTAAGGGTTGCTCTCCAACTGTTGTCTCCTATAACATTCTTATAAATGGTTTATGCAAATCTGAAAGATTTAGGGAGGCGTATTCTTTTGTGAAGGAAATGCTGGAAAAGAGATGGAAGCCTGACATAATCACGTATAGCTTGTTGATGGATGGGCTTTTTCTGGGCAATAAAATTGACATGGCCCTCAACTTGTGGAACCAGTTTCTCAACCAAGGATTTAATCCTGACGTAACTATGCACAACATATTAATCCATGGGCTTTGCTCTGCTGGGAAAGTCGAAGATGCAATGCAGGTCTATTCAAAGATGGAGGAGTGGAACTGTATTCCAAACCTTGTGACCCACAATACCCTCATGGAAGGGCTCTACAAAGCCCGAGACTGTGAGAAGGCATCAGAGATCTGGGCTCACATCTTAGAAGATGGGTTACAGCCAGATATCATCTCCTATAATATTACTATGAAGGGTCTTTGCTCTTGCCTCAGGATATCAGATGCTATTGGGTACTTAAACCATGCTCTGGATCGTGGAATTCTCCCAACTGCTATTACATGGGACATACTTGTAAGAGCGGTGCTTAATAGTGGAACTTCCACGTGATCCTTTTGGAATTATATAATGGCTTCAATGTAATTTTAGCTCCCTATGTGGCATCACATGCACCTGCTGCTTGTGGAGTTAATCTGCGTGACAAGAAAAGGTTAATTAACCATCATAGGTTTTTTCCCCAGTTCCTGCCGGGCAGTCAGATCTTTCGGCACCATATTCGGTGAAGAAGAGTTGCTGGAATTTTTGGCTGGTCATTACAAATGCTCAGATCTCCACTTCTAATCCTAGGTTCAAGTGCTGGTATCCAGCATCCATCCAAAAGAACTACGGGTAAAAAATGGAGATGTCTTGGAGTTCTCCTGAACGATGGATATACATAAGGTAGAAGTGAGTTTTCCTGAATGAGCCCTGGTTAAATTTTTCCTAGGGATGTTCTTTTTTGTGCTTCTCATTGGAAGTGATTTGTATGCTATTCTTGTAGGTTCACATACCTGGATCACCAAGCTGGTTTACCAGATTCAGTTGCCCTTGCCAATTGGTTCAATACTTACACATGCAATAAGGATTGAGTAGATAATTAATTTATTTGAATCAACTGTTTTTCCTATTCAAGACACTGCTCAACAATGCTTGAAAATCGATGTATGCAGCCAATTCATTTGAATCGGAAGTGTGATCTATCTGAACAGATGCTGCTTTTTAGGTCTAATTTTGTAGGCTTGTTCAGCGTCAAAGGTTGACATGAAGTTGCTTACTGTGTATTGGGCAGTGGAGAAATCTGGCAGAAAGCTTTGCGATTTTGCTTGCTGGTTTGTTTGGCTGCGCCACAGCAAATCTACCTGCTGTTTACATATCGTCTCAGCAAGTATCCGGGAAGGAAGTGGATAGCCATATTGATGTATGAATCTTCATCCATCAAGCTATGAAAATGTTAACCTTTAGCTATTTCTTTTGTATCAGTTTTACGATGGAGAAATGTTAATAAAGCATCAGATATGGTAACTCTGTTACCTGGGTTTGGGTGAGTGTTGTCACCAAGCTCATATGTTGTCGATGCCAAATTGAACTAGCTTGATGTATCAGACCCAAGTTGAAAGTTTCCGCTTGGGGTTATTGTATCATGCCATATGCAATCAATATAACTATGGATAGAAATTTTACACGATAAATTCTATCAGAACATAGCAAGGATATTCACTTCTTTTCTTCCCTGCCATTCTCCTTCTCTGTATTTTCTGTTTCTGATACCATCCTCTGCTCATAGATGAACTGAGATAGCAAAGCTACTAGAATTGCTCCAAGAGCTGCGACCTTGCGCCAGTCAGATGAAGAGGACAGGAAAGAATCAGCAAGGCCAATGACTGTCAGCCCTATGAATGCGAGGTAAATGTTCCTCCTGGTTTTTGATCCTGCGTTCTCTTTAGCAAAGTCTTTTATCTTCTCCATTTCCTCCTTGGCTTTTGCTTGGTCTGTAGGTGTCCTCTTCCTGAGGCTCTTGAAGAACAACCATTCATTCCGGTCTTTCTCCATCTGACCTTCGAACTCTGCTAGTTTGTTTTCGTTCTCCCCAATCTCGAGTCTGTTCAATTCTGCGGATTCCTCAAAGGCCTGCATGCGGCTTTCTATATTCTCCATTATCTGCTATACAAAAAATGAAAATAAGAAGCGGGTTATGTTTTTTCTCGAAGTGTTTTGCGTCAATTTGCATGATTAATTAATGAAGTTCAACATACCCTGGCACTAGCTTCATCCAGTCCTTTGAGGGCCTCTTCTCCAACCTTGTCGAACTCAGCATTGGCTTCTTCACCAAATTGAGTTAGATAAGCTGACCTTTCATCCAAGTAGTCGGCGAGACGGACTTTTTGAGCTTGAAGCATCGCTATTCTGGCAAGTACGTCTTGCTTACGGGTGTCTCCTTCTGGCGAAGACGCCTCCGAATTGGAGTCATTGGGCTTGCAGAGGCAGAGGAAGGAATTCTTCGTGTTAGACGGTCTTCCTGTGTGGAAAAACGGATAATTTGTGGCAGTGAAAGAGGTTTGAATTTTGAGGGCTATCATGTTATTTCTTTCTGCTTCGTTCGTGCGAGAGGGAGGGAGAATGAGAAGAGATCTAATGGAAGATACGTTATATCCGTTGTGTTAGTTTCTCGACCTCTCGTTTATGCATTATCCGTTTATGTTTTTTCTTTTTCTTTTTAAATTTCAATACGAGAACAGGAAACTGACAAGGAGAGAAACTTAGGAGGTCAAAAATTAAGTCACTAAACATAAATGGGTAGCATTTTGGCCTCTTTCTCTAAGGCCCTAGTAAATTAAAACATAAGATTTTTTTTTAATCTTAGGCAGCATTGTTTAGGACGGGGATCTTCTGCCGAATTGCATAGGCAATAGGAGAGAGGCAGAGAGAGTGTGGTGGGTCCTGGGCGAAATTGCTCTCTCGATCCGTTCATTCAATCATACATGAAACATAAAGGGTAAAATAAAACTTCTTCAAATTTGAAGTGACTTGATCCAATTTTTGCCCATAGGAACTTACTATAATATTCTCTCTTAATATTTAGTGTGTTTCTCTATCCGGAGTCAGTCATATTCATATAATTGGAATAACGAATTGGATTCAACTCCATAACACAGCTCACCAGATAAAAGGAAGATTCGTTGATCACTTTCTTGAGCTCATTTATTGGTCACTGACTCGAGTCCCTAGTCCAAAATCTTAGGATTAGCCTATGGGAAACAATTATTGGTCTTTTGAACCAGGTCACCACCAAGAATAGGTTGGCTAATGTTGGCACAAGCTTTAATGCGAGCTGTATGGTTCAATTCTTTGAGGAGGAGACCACTCGTGAAAACATTTCGGATCATGGAGTATCCTCCTTTTTTACTACCTCCAATAATGCTTATAGAATTATAGAATAAGAATCTAAAACAATCTGGACATGAAAGCTTTGGAGAAACTAATGTTTGTTTTATAAAAAATTATAAGATTTTTAGGATTTTTGATAAAATTGTTAATATTTATATAGATTAGAGTATTATAAGTTTTTTTGTAAAAATTGATGAAATTTTTTAAAGATGTTTAATTTTTATTGGAGTTTGTAAAAATGTGTAGAAAGAGATGATTTTACATAATTTTTTAATAAAAAATATTAGAGTTTGGTGAAAATGTATAGAGAGAGAAAATTTGTTATAATTTTTTAAAAAAGTTATTAGAATTTATGTGGAAAATTGTTGAAGTTTGTACTAAAGGTATTAGTGTCTGTGTAATATTTTTTTTATGTTTTGAATGTTAGTTTTGTGAATTTATCGCATTCATTGTAGCCTAGAATACTTTTGCAAAACAAGCATGTCCCTCATGCTGGACGTGAACAAAATATTTCTTTAAATGTTTAAATATTAGTCATTATTTTACATGACTTTATATAATTTGTCTTTATACAAAATCCGTTCTCTAGAAATCCTCCCGTTATATTATTAGCAAATTATATGAAATTTGCGCTCACATGACTTAGACGGGACCAGTTTGATTGGCTGCTCTAGACGTTTAAAAAGGGAGACCTCCTAGCACCCTTTAAATCAATGGACATACTAAAAATTGTAAATTGGCTATTTCACCTGCCCAACTGTAACGACAGTCTCCATTGTTGGATCTACAGCCATGTCCTACACAGCTCCCTGGGATGAACGGAATACCAAATGCAGAAAAACATTTGGTATTTGGGGCCATCTATTCCTTAATCATTGTATCAAACTGAAGTAACCCTGTTTTTTTTTTCAGTTTTCTCCCATAAAATTTTTAGCAGAATCTGTGCCATTCTTATACGCCATGATTTTCTCACCACTAGTGGGTAACTTTAAATTGCGGTTACTTGGATGGACGACTGCCCTCGGCATACTGGCATAGTACCCGGTACACACAAAAAAACTTGAGACCTGTAGGCCCATTTATGATCCATGAGTGGAACAAACTTAAAAGGCTCATTAAACAAACAAAAATGCGAAAAAGAGGGATTGATGCAGTAGTGTTGTTCTCGTGGGAGTAACCTACATGGACCAGCTTGTTATGCCTTTATTTGCAAAGACAAAAAGTTCTACTTTTCAACTCGACGAATTTTTTTAATATTTTTTGTGTAGCCAGAGAAATACATACACACATTCATATGTATTGAGTTCGGACGGACCTACCTTAATATCCGTACGAGTTAAGCTTACGTCACGACAAATTTCAGAGAGATTGATCAGCCCCACATTTAAATCGTAATTTTTTTGTGCAAGTGGTCGTTTAAATCTCTCGAGTGTGTGACTAACCCACATTCTCAGAATCTCCCATTGTCGAGTCACCGAATATAGAGAGAGGTTCTGGGTTCTCTCTAGAATCCCCTCTCTTTGGCCGATTGTCCCCTTCCCCTCACTAGGGGTGAATAGAACCGGACCGCAGACCGGACCGGACCGGAAAACCGGACCGGAAATCCGGTCCGGTCCTTTTTCTTAAAATGCGGTCCGGTCCGGACCGGACCGCATTTATTAAAAAAATAAAAAATATATATTTTTTTTATATTTTTAATACATATTATAAACATAAAACGTTGAATTTTTATCTAAACTAAAACTTAACATTTTTATATACACTTCCCATTTGAAATTAACCTAAAAAAATTTTGAAAAAATTTTAAAAAATTAAAAAAATTGAAAAAAATTAAAAAAAATTAAAACCGGTCCGGACCACTTAAGTGGTCCGGACCAGACCGCATTTAGTGAAACCGGACCGGACCACTTATAAGTGGTCCGGTCCGGTCCTATATTATTTAAGGACCGCAATGCGGTCCGAAAAACCGGACCGCATTCCGGTTGTGCAGCCCTACCCCTCACCACCTCTTCCCCATCTTCCTCTAATCTTGCCTTGTGTGACCATATCCTCAATAACCCCTCACTTTCGGTCACTTTTTGGGACTTTATTCCGGCAAACTTGGTGCTCATATCTATACATTTTGGGGGGCTTCTAAAGACCACGACCAATGGAGACGACATCTACATCAATCAGAGAAGACTTCTACATCGGCCAGCACCTGACAAGAAGGCGCATGTAGCCTCACGCATGCCCAAACGCGCGCGTGAATTTCACGTGTCCGTCCCTTTTTTCATTTTCAGCGATAAGTGGGCCTCTCCGATAAGAACGTGCTAGATGGCTGGCATTTAGACGTCTAGGCGCTCCTCTATGTCTTCTCCGATGACCATCCAGATGACGCGTGGGCTTTTTGCATTTTGGTCAGCTTCTCTTCTGCAGCAGATGATTTTGTTGTCCTTGTCTAGCTTCAGCTTTCCTTTTTCGCAAGTCCTATCAGCTTGTTATCCTTCGTGGGCTTTTACCATTTATAGGTCACTTTCCGTTAGGTTTATAAGGCCTTTAGGCCCCTTTATTGATTGGTCTATCACCTTTATGGAGGGTCTGACACATCTGAATATGTGCCCGAAATTTTCAAACCTTTTTTATTTTAATGAAAATTTGTGGGTTGTTATGTCTTAAAAAAACAAGGGTTAATTACAAAAAACCCCCCTTGAACTATACCCCTAATCCCAAAATCCCCCTCAACTTCAACTCGTGTCAACCCGCCCCCTCAAACTTATGTAATCGTCTCGGTTTCTTTTTGACTCGGATTTAACGAAACCGTACAACCCATTCCGTCACACGTGAATTCTTCATATTTAAAAGACCAAAATACCCCCACTTATGCGTTCAACTTTCGTCAACACGAGCTCTCTCTCTCTCTCCAGATAGAGCTGCTGCTTCCATTTTTTCAGTCTCTCTGTCTTGTAGTCTCCTTTTCACGGCCACATTCCTTGTCTTGTGCTTCACACACAACTAACCGGCTGCACCTACGCCAAAAACCGCATGTCCTGCCACGTTTACGTACGCCCATGATAGTCCCTCTCTCATGCACGAGTGCTCGTCCCCACGTGAGCTGAAGATCATCTTCTGCCACTAGAAAACAAGATAGGCCAGCCTCGAAGTCCCTCTGCTTTTTATGTCCTTGTATAGCCAGTCTCGAAGTCCCTCTGCTTTTTGTTTCCTTCCCTTGGATGGCTCATTATACCTTGGCTACCAAATATCTTGCACCAGTGACAAGGGAGCTACTGAGCATGTCAAGGTCGCATTTTATCTTTTTTTCCTTTTCCTTATCAACAAATAAATCTCTCGCGAAGAATTCCACCATTTGAGAAGTGAGACAGTCAAGGGAGGATGCTGCTCTAAAATGAACTTATTCAGTCTAAGATAAATACCAGCCCACAAAATTGTTGCTGAAAAGATGATGGAAGATGGACAGAACTTGGTGAAAAGATGGAATTCATGATAGAAGATCGATGGATTTTCCTTCGGAAGATACTCCTGGTAGAAGATAAGCAATTTGAGCACACTCGAAACCTATTCTCACAGACATGTTTCACCCGGAGATTCACACTTCCATATCTCCAATAGTTCACGGGCAAGGGGGAAGCGTGTGACGTTAAAAGGCCATAATGATGATGACAACGGAGAGGGAGAAAGAGGTAATAGAGGTTTCTTAAGCAGGAGAGGGTGGTAGTAGTAAGAGTGGAAAAAGCAAAAATGAGGATTCATAGAAGCTTTAGAGTTCACGGAGAAGAGGAAGCACTAGCTGTGCTGGAAAACCGGAGTTGAGTTCAGCGCCATTCTTCATTCACCAGAGAAGAAGACAGAAAGCCAGAATGCGAGGTGATTGTTCGCAGAGGCTTTATAGGTTTAGGGGCTTGCTGGCCAGAGGAATACGTTGACGAATATACATACACGCACTACAAATGCGCACCGTTTAGATTCTTTCCTTTCCTTTTCTTTTCTTTCAGTTTCAACGCATAAGTTGGTTTATGGGGGCATTTTTGTCTTTTAATATGAGGGGCTCACGTGTTACTCAGGTGTGACGGAAATCGTAGTACAACTACGTTAAAAACGAGTAAAAAATCAAACTGAAACGTTTAAGAAAGTTGAAGGGGGCGGGTTTGACACGAGTTAAACTTTACGAGGATAATGGGATTAGTGTGAAAGTTCGAAGGAGGTTTTTTGTCATTAACCCAAAAAACAAAAAGAATCTCCCACTGTCAGTGGAACTAGCCGAGTGTGGATTCACTCTATGAAAATTATCGTTTCCAACAACCGCAACTAGATCTACTCTGAATATTTTAAGAGATATTTTTTAGACTGTTGAAGTCTTTTGTGGTTCCAGTTGATGTCTCTATGGACTGCTCCAAAAACTGCATTTTGTAGCCCGACAACGACAAGCACCTCTGAGCCAACAAATTGAAGGAATAGGATTACTCTATTGGTCATATTTTCCCTTCTCTTTAATTTTTTTATTTGATTGTTTTGCAATGTATTCACAATACTAAAGCGGAGTGTTGTGATTCCTTATCTCCTCTTTTGTACTTTGATTGGTGTTTACACCTATTTTGGGTAGAAAAGAAAACTATTTAGGGCTGGTATAATTAATATACCGATGCCAAATTTTCCGTGAATGAAAAATTGACTTACTTCAAACATTACTTAAAATATAAGCGAAATTATCTAAATGATCCTTGTAGTTTCACTTTGTTACAAATTAGTCAATGTGGTTCAAACTTTAACAATTATTCTTGTAATCTTTAATATGATGCAGATAGTCTCTCTGTCTATACCTTCATTAATCTCGTGACAAAATATGTTGAGATGTCTATTTTTAAACACGTGAATAATACTTACATGTCAGCATATTCTATCAAGAGATTAATGAAGGTGTAGACAAAAGGACCTCGTGCATCATATTGATGATCACAAGGACCAAATAGTTAAAGTTCAAACCATATAGATCAATTTGTAACAAAATTAAACCTAAACTATAGAGACAATTTAATTTTTTCTAAAATATATTAGGTACATATAAATGTTGTGGGGTGGACAAGTTTTGTATCTTTTTGCATGTCTTTTATGTCCGGCTTGTTTATGATGACAGATACAATGAATCTGTTCACCCTAATGTCAAGAGCTCAAACAAAAATCAAACTTTATTACCGTCCAAAGCAAGCATATATACTCTTTCTCAAAATGGAGTCAGACAGTCATGAGCAATAAATAAATTACCTTTCATATGTATTATATGCAAGGCATTTCTCTTATGGAAAATTAAATTCTATATAAATTCAAGTGCAAAAAACATAAATTAAGGAGTATATATATGAACTATCATGAAACATGCAGTCTAGTGTTAAATTACTGGGACGTTTGTTTCCCAATTTTTCTAACCCTCAACATTTCCAAACAATCATAAAATAATACCTCTCTTCTCATTAAATTATAAAATAATATTATACTATTCAATTAAATCTTCTCTCTCCTCACTTTTCTATAAAATACTATACTTTTTTACAAACTCCAATATTCAAAATTTTCAAAATCCCAATATTTCCACAAACAAACGCCCCTGTAACATCTACGACAGACAGTACTCTAAAATTGTTTTAAGAAAAAAAAGGTAATTCAATGGTAAAGCTCTTAATTATGAATTTCTAAAAATGTTGTTTTAATTTTTTTGTTTTTTTTTCCTTAGCTAAAAAAATGTTGTTATAGATAAGATGAAATTGATTCATAAAAAATAAAAATATTAAATATCTAGTAAAGCTAACTCAACAGTAATAACCGATCGCGTCGCCGCACATATCTCTTTCTACAACTTCCGGAGCCCGTATCACGTGCTGGATGGTGCGCAGGGGTATCGGAGTCACTGAGGTTGTTGGGGACACAGTCAGCGGCAACACGTGTGGCCACGTAGGATGCTTTTTAAAAGGAAATTTTTTTAAACTGACGAGAGTACCCTATTCAGACCAATTCTCCATGCCCCTTCTCCTGCTTCCTCACCAACCCCGAAATGGTGGCGGGTGTATTTTGGCCATTCAAAAATTTTGTTTTAATAAAATAATTTTTCTTCTTATTAAATTAGCTATTTTTATTTGTAAAAAATATAAAAAAATTATTTAAATATCTCAATTCAACGTTACTAACTTACTATACTCACTTCTCCACGGACTCGCATGCCTTCAAATTTTAACGACCCAAAATTTTCATCAGATGTCGACTTCGCATAGGCTTCTCCTGCTCAGTGCTCTCCTCCACCAAACCTCCCCTATATAACCTGGTAATATAATAATGCTTTGGTAAAATCATCGTTTCGACATCTTCCACATCAATGCACCTTTTTTTATAGGTCTCTGACAATATTCCATTTCTTCGCTCTCACTCTGATCTCTCAGAGAAAGCTTCTACCATGGCGACTCAAACTCGTGCTAGATGTCTGCTACCGGCCTCTTCCCCCTGCCCTTCTTGTTTCTCGAGCGCCAAGTTGAATTTGCTCGACATCCGAAGAACCCAGTTGGGTTTTGAGCCTCAACTCCTCACGAAACCCGTAAAATGGGGGAGTCTGTCATTGAAGCCTGGAAGAAACAGTCGAGGAATAGAGAGGTGGGAGAGGAAGGAGCAGAAGAGATGCGAGGTGAGATGTACAGCGGAGGGGATTGAGAGGGGGATGCTGATGGGAAGGAGAGGAAGAGAAGAAGCCAAAGTGAGCGTGCCAGAGAGGTTCAAAGTGGTGGCGTTAATGGCGTGCGTTATGTGCCTCTGCAATGCTGACCGAGTCGTCATGTCTGTCGCTATCGTCCCCCTAGGTGTCAAACATGGGTGGTCCAATTCTTTCTTAGGCATTGTGCAGGTATCCCCAACAATTGCATATTTTTCTTTTTCTTTTTTCCTTTGAGCTCGAGCGTGTTACTCTTTTGTTTTTATATGTGGTTCGATGTTCGTTGCCATTACACATGTTTCTGCTTTCTTTTGTTTTCCCGGACATTAGTTTCATATAACAATGCGTTAGATGAGATTTTGGGACAGTTTTTACTGGAGAGTTGAGTATAAAGCCGAATAAACACATAGAGTAACCGGCAAACCAAATTCTTTTTAAAAGATATAGAATGAATTTCTGCTACCGCCTACCAGGAAAGAAAAGAATTACAGCTAATGAAAATATCAAATTGATTTCTCTTACTAGAAGTTCGAATAATGGAGTATTCTTTAACAAGTAATTTTTTTTGTTTTTCGCTGTCGTGCCGGATTGTTTTACCTGGACAATCAAGATGCAAACGCGTGGTTGTTGTTGAGAAAGTTGAGGCAGGGAGTTGTGCCGCCACCTTATTACCTGAAATGATACATTGATACCTAAAGTAGAAACCCTAGTTTTACTCCGGTGGGACCCAAAAGGAGAGTTCATCTTAAATGAAGGGTATATGGGCCCAGACTAGGAAAGCTCTGTTTACCAACCCTCGTGGCCTCCGCTCTTTTTGGGAGGAACAGAGTAGGTTTACCAACCCTCATGGCCTCCGGTTTTTTATTTTTTATTTTTTAAAGATGGATAGAGAATTGCATGGAAGAATTTGAAAAAATACTTCGTGAAAGAACATATATTGATAGGAAAATATCTTGAGCCTTGAAGCTTTCATTTCTATTATTTGTAATTCGATTAGGGTGGATTAGTTTAGATGCACAGACTGAAAAGTACAGAAATATTGCACTTCTTTGCTTACGTCTGTGTTCTTTTCCTGACAACCATTTTTGTGCTATGTCCATAAGTTGCTTATTTGAAGGCCTACAATTCTAAGGCATCTCTCAGACGTTCCAATTTAACCTGCAAATTGTAAATTTAGTATCACTAATCAGTACAAATGGAATTTAAAAAGAAAATGTCAACCAAAGGTGGTGATACCTTTGTTGAATGGTCAATGTCAGCGTATAGAAAAGGGTTGCTACATGATCAAGACGTGTCTTTTGGGTAAGACCTGTATTTTAAAATTATCTTTGGAAGCAAAGTATGGCAATTTTCCTGGTTTTGTGCCGGGCATATGTATAGCTTCATATTAGTATTAATTATATCTCTTTCTGTTTTCTATTCCTTGTTTTCTTGCTTCTTGTTTGTGTCTTTCTTTCCAGCCGTTGTTGTCAGATTGACATCCTGACAGTTTTTATGTCAATATTGCACGTTAAAGTCATCCTTTCTATGGGGATACATATTTTCATCGTTGGTCGGAGGAGCCCTAGTAGACAGGTATGGAGGAAAGCGTGTGATTGCAACGGGTGTAGCTTTATGGTCTTTGGCTACTCTTCTCACCCCTTGGGCTGCCAATCACTCCACAACCAGCCTCTTGGCAGTTCGCGCCTTTTTTGGATTGGCCGAAGGTGTAGCTCTGCCCGCCATGAACACCCTTTTGTCAAGGTAATGCCGCTTTAGTCATGAATGCATATTATTGCTAACTCTAAAAATCTTAATGCTCTCAACTGACTCACACACATTTGTCAAGCTTGTGCTGTGACCGACTTTGCGTATGAGATAAGTGTGCGTAATTAGTAGATACGCTTGTAATACCCTTATGCCCCTCAAAACCAGATTTCTAATCGAAGTTGGATAATGAGATCTAAAGTTCTCTCTTTCGCCATTAAGAGGCTTTTTTTGTACAAGGTTAAAATATGCTAATAAAACAGAAATTACAAAGGGAGGGGGTGGAATGCCCGATTCAGCTCAAAGAGGCAACAAAAGTGCAAAATAAAGAGAAAGAAGATCAAAACAACAGATTGGAAGGGGGATTGTTTTGCAAAGAACTGAGACAGCAACAAGACGTTTTCTATCGCAGCACGGAAGATAGGATTGTAATCGAGTGAATAAGGCTATTGGGAGGAGCTGCATTGTGTCTGGTAGAGGTGCTGTCAGCAAATGACGCATAGGGAACACTGGATATTGCTTCTGCCATATGTAAAAGAGAGAATATCTCCTATGGAGGAGTGGATGAGATGAGAAGATGGAAGAGGAGAATATCAAACTACATATCTACTGAGAGGCTGCGTGTGACATTCAGGCATGCGATTAGGGAGGTGGAGTGGAACCAAGAAGTGGATCGAAGACTGATAAAGCACAATTGAGGGGCTCTGGATTGGGAGCAAAAGATCAGGCTTTAAAAGGCCTAAAAAAAAGTGTAAAGGGGAGCAGAAGGAGGTCGGTTATTGTGTGTGTGAGTGTGTGAGTACACGGCTGAGATTAGATTGTGTGAAATCTAATGGCTGAAACAATGTCACGTCAATTAATGAAACCGGGTCGGTCAGGGAGGTGCATATACTTTCACAAGAAAGGTGAGGGAAGAGACACTATGGGGAGATAGACAATATGAGGGTCTTCAATATGCTTATTGACTGAAAGAGCATGTCTATTGATTTATTTGCCCAGTCCGTTGGCAGCAATGCTTTCAGGTTGATAGACTAGGTCCAAAGTATTTCTTATGTAAATTGGAAAATAATCACAGCTGTTCTAATGTGTTAGGTGGTTTCCAAACCATGAACGAGCGACTGCGGTGGGCTTCTCCATGGCTGGTTTTCATCTTGGCAATGTCGTTGGCTTATTGCTGACTCCAATAAAGTTGTCATCAATTGGAATTACTGGTCCTTTCATTCTCTTCTCATCTCTTGGGCTACTATGCTTGTCAACGTGGGCACATGGTGTCACAAATGATCCACGAGAAAACCATTTGATTAGCCAATCAGAACTAAGACTAATCCAAGCTGGCAAAACTAACTCTTCAGTAATTATTGATGGCCAGCTCCCTCCTGTACGCCTCTTATTGTCCAAATTACCAACATGGGCTATCATATTTGCTAACGTAACTAACAATTGGGTGAGTCTTCTTCTTGTTAACTAACTCAAATTACTTATTTGATTCCATATAAACTTGTAAATTGTCATGAAGAATCTTAAAGTGCTCCATTTTACAGGGATACTTTGTTCTTCTCTCATGGATGCCTGTTTATTTCAAAACAGTAAGTTATCAATTACACAATCTATTCTCTTTGTGCTGCTATCTTTTGCATGAAAATTGAAGGGTATCTTATACACAAATGTCTTCTTTGAAGAATACTAATAAGCGTCATCAACCAAATTGACAGACTTCAATATATGCTTCTCTGTCAAGAGGGCTCAGGGGACTTGGGGGACGTATTGGATGTACTATAGGTGGGCACTTGACAACATTTCTTGCCTTTCTTGTTGTGAATTTAGGTATTTAATGTGAACTTGAAGCAAGCAGCATGGTTTAGTGCTGTTCCTTGGGGAACAATGGCGATTTCGGGCTTCATTGCAGGTGCAACATCGGATTATTTAATCAAGGCAGGCTTCTCTTTGACTTTAGTCCGCAAGATAATGCAGGTACCTCTGTTTCCATTTTGCAGTAGCACATTGTTCATAGGAGTCAGGTTAATTTTTAACAGATGAGGGAATAGAGCATAAACAGAATAAAAAATCATAAGAAATTGGGAAAGATCTGATGAAAAACTAACTGTAATTTAGACTTTAGCATCTCAGTACATAGCATAGTTGAGCCTTTGAAAACATCCCCATTAATCTATAACTGGTCACAACATTAGAGACAAAGCACAAAAATATTGCATTTCATGGTAGAAAAGTTGCATCTGCTTAATTGGTTCATTTTAACGAATGATAGAAAACTTCAGGAAAAAGAAGATAAAAAAAATCTATTTCATCTCAATTGAACGTCTATGTCACCAAGATGTTAAGAAAACTAACCATAAATATGTAAGTCTACACGTTAGTCTCAGATGTCTAACTATCCCCACGCTGATGTATGTCTTCTGAATAATCAGTCCATTGGTTTCATTGGGCCTGGGGTGTCATTGCTCTGCTTGAATTGTGCCAATACACCAGTAAGTGCATCAGTACTCATCACGGCAGCCTTGAGCTTTAGCTCTTTCAGCCAAGCTGGCTTTCTCCTCAACATGCAAGTAAGTTCCATGTTTTCAGTCACCATAAACAGCAATAAAACTTTTAACTGCTGATAAGAATCCAGATAGTTAAGTCAATCAGTTTTAACAGGATCACTTCATAAATCTAATGTAATTCATGTGGTTGATTTGATTAGGATATAGCTCCTCAGTATGCAGGATTTCTCCATGGTATGTTCTTTTACAGTATTTTCTCTTTGCTAATTTGAGCATTATACTTGTCCCACTGTCTTTCAAATCATTGTTGGCCAACATTCTCCATTAACAGGGATTTCAAATTCATTTGGGACATTAGCCGCAATTATCAGCACAATTGGAACTGGTTATTTCGTGCAGTGGTTGGGATCTTTCCAAGCATTCTTAACTGTCACCGCCCTACTCTATTTCTCGGCGGCCATTTTTTGGAACCTTTTTGCTACTGGAGAGCGAGTCTTCTAGAATGAGAATAAAAGAAGAAGAAAATCTAGAATCCTTCCATTAGCATAAGTGAAAATTTAGTGCGAAAATGGTTTCGGAATGGTTTGAAGTAATTAGCCATTTGATCATGTAAAGTTCATTCATTGCTTCTCTTGCAAGAAAACATCATCTTTACATGCCAATTTCATTCTCTGTGTTCTGTCTCTTATTGTATATGTCAGATGCCATTTTAAGAAGAGATTGAGAGGATGTGAAAAAATGGTTCATACCATCTCGTATTGTGTATGGTTGATTCATTTGTTCCAAGGAATTGCAACAATGCGAGAAATGGTTTACTTGTACTTCTCTGCATGAGGGCTCAGCCACTTTTTAAGGGGCAACACAACTCGCCTTAACAGAGCAAACAAAATGTGGCTGTGATGTAAGTATTCAAGGGCAGGGAAATAAATAATAAAATCTTTCGAGAGAGAGAGAGAGAGAGAGAGTACTTGGAATGTGCTTCCTTTTTTGAAAACTAATTTAATTTTGTATACTATATGATAAGATGATAAATTTAATTGAATTATTTCAATGATTCAGTTGAAGGAGATGACATATTTATATACTTGGATGCTATATAAAATGATGGCTATATATTAGAATTAAAAAAAAAATATATATATATATATATAGTGATTCAGCTATACATCAAACAAGGTGTTGTATATCTACTGTATTAATTAAAATTTTAATTATTCTGAATAGCATCTAAAGAGTTAAGCACTTCGATCATTATAAATTATTTTATTAATTAAAAAACCTGATATTATTTTATTCGGCGCCGCTTTGAACCATGAACGCTTTTTGTTACGATGGTTATAAGGCCCTGGTTCTTCGGCAGATCCAGCCAAATTGGATAACGCAAAACTGAAAGCCCATCAGTAGGAGCCTATGGAATAATTTCTGAAGAAATAAAAATCTGATACCTATTTTCTCTGCAATATCTTTTGCATTTATTTTTTAAATTCCACTAAAGAAAAAGTTTAAACAAAGGATGTCTTCTGATTAAGACATCCTTTGCTAAGAACTCTGATAAGTAACATTATGATTTTGAAATCATGCTACATCTCTTTGCTAATTTTTTGAGTAATCAAAGTGAAAAACATGCTAAACTGGTGTAATCTAACCAAACATGCCTTTATTATAAAATTTATTTTAATCTTTAAAAACTAAAACCAAAACTGAAACTGAAACCTAGGGTAATGTTCGTTTCCTTCTTTTTTGTTGGATTTGAATCCAAAATGCATCATGTTCGGCTAAGTTGAGAAAAAATCAAGGATTCGGAATTTTGTTTTCCTTTTTTGCCCTGAAAAAATTGATATTGAATGACTGAAACACCCTCCACTACAACCTAACAACTAAAAACAACAAAGGGCAAATTTGAAATTTAAAAATTTTAAAATTTCTGCCTGCAGCTGGCCTGCCAGCTGACATGTCCCCCTTACTTTTTGCGTCAGGCTCGACGGATTGTTCTCGGTTTATGATTTTTTCGTTTTTTTTTTAAATTTTATTAAAAATATTATTATTTTAATACAAATAATAATAAATTCGAAAAACAAAAAACAAAAAAACTATAAACATCTTCATTCATTTTTTTACATCTCACCAACTTCTACACAAACATCAACACAACTTTAATATCACCTAAAAATTCACAAAATTCTCTAAATCCTACAAAAATCTTCAAAACGAACATGACCTAGTTTCCAAAAGCCCAAAAGTCTCCAACTGAAGTGTAATAACAAGGAAAAACGAAAATAGTACAAAAACTAGGATAAACTCCAAAATGATCGTTGCCGGACGAGACCGTAAACCTACTTTGGAAATTTGAGAGAGGGGGAGAGGTACTGTTCAACCTTCAAACCCAACACCCATCTGTTTCTAAATACCCTGTTTGTATTCTGAAGCACGTCATCGAGTTACCATCTCCCCCAACATTGAGAGTCGGCGAAAAGACCACAAAATTCTCACCGGTCAAACCCGCAATTTCTTTGGTTTCTGTTCCTAATGACGATTTGAAGCATACCCAGAACCAGGCTAGACTCAAATCCTCTTCATTCGTTGGAAATTCAACGGAACCCAGATCAACATCTTTGGGTTAATTACTCATTACGTGTTCCAAGGGCACCTACAAGTCAATATTTTGTGTGGGTTTAAACTGGAGGAGGATTATCCAGGAGGGTTTGCAAAAACTGCAATCCTGAATTGGTTTCCTTCCTTTTCTCTAGGAAGGCATGAATTTTAGGAGCCTAGACGAGTTTTGGGCCTTCTATATGAACCAACACTCCAAACCATCTACAAGGCGTTGGCATTTTGTTGGCACGCTTACTGGTATTTTCTTCCTGCTTTGTTCAGTGGTTTTTAGCTGGTGGTTTTTGTTCTTTGTGCCATTCTTTGGGTATGGATTCGCCTGGTACAGCCATTTCTTTGTCGAAGGGAACGTTCCGGCCACGTTTGGGCATCCATTTTGGTCCTTTCTGTGTGATCTCAAGATGTTTGCGCTTATGCTTACTGGGAAAATGGACAAGGAAATCAAGAGGCTTGGAAAGAGACCTGTATTGCAGGTCTTTTGATTGTAAGTTTTTTTATGTTGTCCAAAAAATAATGGTCTAGTTGATGATGTATTGATTTCAATGTGTTCTGTCCCCATGTAGATAATTGTATATTGAAAATTTATGTTATATTCTTGGATACAGTAAATTTGGGATGAAACTGAAACTTGCTGCTGTTATTACGCCTGGATTGTTTGTTTGATGCATGGTTTCTGGTAATATTGAGTGGGAGGATGGATATGCTCTGGTATGATGTGTTACGACTATAAATGAATCCATGGATGCTCTCAAGTGATGATAGTGTCATTTTGCATATTGTACAGGTTTGGTATGAAAAGTGATTTCCTTTTTCTTCCGTTCTGGAGTTTGTTTAGCATAGGAGCACTTGATCTTGAATAGTCCTAGTTATCAGTTTCCTTTAAAAAGTTAATAAATTCGATGTAACCAGACTGTAGATGATTGCTCTACTTACTTATAGGTCAAGAATCAGAAACTATCAAAAAGGATATCCAGAAAACTATTCCAGTTTCTCTAAACTCAGTTAGCATTGGAAAGACTACTGACTTAGCCAATAAGAAAAAAAAAACCACAGTTAGTTGTATCATGTGTTAAGCAAAGGTTAACGCCTGGAGGTTTTGTGCTCATGAGGCTTCAACTGGTTTCAGGTATTGTTTGGGACCTTCTGCCATATCTTGGAATTGTCTATTTATAATATGAAGCTTGGGAAGCAGCACTAACAGAGAGAAACATGGATTGCAATTTCCATTGTGGATACACTCGATTTGGTTCGGGACAGGATGTCAAGGAATGTAAATACATTACAGTATAGTAGTACCGCTGCCTGCAGTTATAGCGCCAATGCGATCATCTGAATTGTGAACTTGCTGAAAGCAGCAGCAGTCAGGCCACATCTCAATGTTATTCATAATTCAGAATTCAGCTGTCACCTGTATTGAATTGACTATTGAAGTGCATTTGGTTGCAAATAAGATGCAAAATAAAAGTTTCAGAAAAATTTTCTTGGATTTCAATTGCTCTGCTTTAAGGTTTTCAATTGAAGTTCCCCAGCAATTGCTTCATATGCAGTCAAAATTTGGAACCACCCATTGTCGCCAAAGCCAAAGTTTTAAGCTATGCATGATATTTCTTTGTAAAACTTACCAGCTGAATTCTGAAATGTGCTTTGTGTAGTAAATCAAGTAGATGATATTTGCTTTGGTGGAATCTATGCGCAGCTAAAGGTCATTGTGATAGGAAGCGGATTCGATGCCCTGCTGTAGTGAGAAGTTAAATTTGTGAATGCCAAGGCTTTAAGGATAGGGATTACGCAGTAAATCTGTGAAAAGTTGCAAATATTCCTGGATGCGTCCATACCAACTTCGAGGAGACGGCAATGCGTTGCGTTTTCTATCAGAGTTGGAAGGAAACGAGGTTAGAATTGTTCTTCTTTCTTTCTCCAAAATTTTCAGATCGTTCAATGGAGTTCATCGTTCGAAAACGTCGGAAAGTAGTGAAACGGGGCCTTTTAGTAGGGTAACTTCTACAACAAGAGATTCCTGCGACGGTGAGATGAATCCCCGGACCAGCTCCTCCTCAAAGGGAGGGGGGTAGGTGCCAATTGAGCCGAAGCTTGGTCTGCCATCCTACTTTTACATACACCCCCTCCTCTCCTAAAGAAAGAAAGATGGGGGGGAAGCAAGCAGTGCACATTTCTTTTAATTCGGCTAGTTGGATCTAGTCAAATATGATCAGCAGCATCCTATCAGATCTCAACGCACAATTACTATGAAATTTACACGCATCCGTTTCATACCGAGTATAAAAGCGATGCAAAGAGAGAATGAAAATAAACTGCAAATAAATATCTTTTTTTTTTTCTTCTCTTTTCCTAGGCCTGCTACTAAATGTCGATCTCTTCATAAAATGCTCCACAGACAGTCTTGAGTAACCTCCCCTTGGACCCCTTCGAACCACTGACTTAACAAGTATAGGGGGGGAAAAGTGAAGTGGGTAGAGGGAGCCAAGAAATGATTTGGGACTAAACTTCAGTCGCCCATGACTCTAAAATCTCACTATGTTACAAGTTCATACTTTCTGTCGCTTCGGAACTCGTTAAACTTGGGCTAATGCATCTTTGTCCAACAGGAGACCCATTTGAACCTCGAACTGTTTCCTGCGTCCACTTATCAATCATTTAAGTCTCTGGCTTGGTTCAGGGAAAAATAACCAAACGTCTTATCTTCATGGATGTATAAGTTCCAAGTCCAGGGTAATCATCAAAGGTCGGTGTTCCGTGAAAATGATGGCAACGGCATGGCCTCCTGTGGACGAAGGATGACAAGCACACCATACATCCCAAGCATTGGGAGGACAAGTAGCCACTTCAACAGCTTATAGTAATGCATATGGAATGTGAGGGAGAAGTCATCTGAGAAATACAGTCCATTTTTGTCGACCATCTCCACCAAAACAGTCCCCGTAGTCCTTACCGCAACTGTTGGAAGCTTTATCCGATATTTCCCAGGACGGTAAAAAATCTGGGTTTGCTTTATCCTTCTCTCACCTTGATAATTACCAGGAACTAACAAGGTTGTCTGCAATGGTATACAGAGATTAAAGATTAGAGAGAGAAATCTGAGCTGTTGATTTTTAGAATGAAAAAGACGGGTGGAAATCTCTTACCGTGACATTGTAAGGTGCTTGAGACCCCGATGGGAATCTGTATCCATCAACAATCTCAATCTCCACCCAGAAATTCTTCCCCTCCTCATCACGGAAAGCTCTTGAGGGATGTGGGACATAAATACCTTCACGATTATGCCGATTAGCAACATTGTTTCTTCCTTGATCATGTGATCTCCATGCCTGAAATAGAATAGCATGTAACAGAAATAAAACTGCGCTAGTAGTTAACACAAGAATGTAACCATGAAAAAAGCTACACATCTTAACCTACCTTGAGAGGGTGATGTGGAGCAGGAGTGGAGAAGCAAAAGACATTTCCATTCATGGTTGTCACAATAAGATCAAGATCATCTCCTCCATCAACATTTTCCGCCAGGACCATGCTATATCTGTCATGAAGACATGTTGAGAGAGAGAGAGAGAGAGAGAGAGAGCTAACTATGGAAGCCAAGGCTTATGAATATCTTACGAGGTTTCACCAATGTCCACAACATCAGCACATGAAGTGGGTCCATCTATAAGATACAAATAACCATCAAAGGATGTTGTGACAAGAGTAAGCCCCTTCTTTTTCTCGCCACGCTTATTCAAATCAGCAAGTAGAACTTGATTCATCACTCGGCCATGAGTTCTATATGGATAAGGACGAACAATGGACCCATCCTTGCCACTAAGAACATATATGTTCCCAGACAGTGTTGGAACCACGACGTCAGTATGGCCGTCTCCATCAACATCACCAATAGAGGGCCGCTGTGATACAGGACAGTGTATCAGATCACTCTGCTATGAATTTTCAAATTATGTGCCAACATATAACAGGCCAACCTACTAACAGTGAAAACAGCGCTCATCTGGTAACCTTTAAATCCACTTTATGTCAGATTTTAAATGATCAGGGGAGCATGGGTTTTCTAAGTATATGACAACCGCAAAGTTAGGCATAATTGATGAATTACTCCAGGTTGAGGTAAGCGGATATTGGTGGTGTTTCAAAAAATTTACACTGATTAAAAAATTATAAAATAATCTCTCATCATCAAATTATTCTTTTTTATTATAATATTCATTTAAATATTTTCTCTCTTCACTTTTTCATCAAATCTCATAAAATATCTTTACTTTTTCACAAATCCCAATACCCCCAAATTTCCAACCCCCAAAATTTTTACTGTCGAACACCACCATTGTCTGGTCCACCAAAAACTCAAATCAATAAATGAAAGAAAAGCCTTTTCCTGTTGCATACCTTTTAAAGACAACCCAGAAGTCTTCTTTTAGAGCCTCAAGGTGTAAAAATCTTGAATAGACATTTACCAAAATTCAAATTCTATATCAAATACAAGTCCACTAAAAACCCACCGGATTTAACCTAAGCTGATTCCTGAATGGCATTGCTGAGCCCAATTCCCAAATTATGCTTGGCACATGATAAGGGAGCAATAAACACAACAGTTGGTCCAAAAAAGTATGGAAAGTGTCCTGTTTAGCATGCTTCTGGTCTTTTCTCTTCCCATAAGCAGTGAATCCCCATCGAACTTGTTTACATTCAATATCCATAATTTTTTTCAACTCGCATTTATGTGATTGGTTGGTTTAACCCATCAAAGGCCAGCCTCCATCAAAATTTTACGGTTTAAGTTCCACAACTAGTTCAAGGCAAGTAATGAAAACTCAATCCATGTCACTACAAAAGCAATATGTAAATTACATGACTGGAGCGTTCGATTAACAGATTCCATTAAATGATCACTTTGAGTCTACTTCATTCACTACAGCTTAGTTTTGAGAAGAAAGCAACACCAAAACCTACCTGTGGAACAAGACTCTTAAGGTGCACTTCCCAAATTTCATCTCCTTTTGTTGTCCATGCAGCGACATTTCCATGTACATCAGCAGTCACAAGTTCAATTTTGCCATCATCATTGATATCCGCAGCAACAACAGCCCCTTGAATCTCAGCCATTTCAAGGGGAAACTTTTCTCTCACTTTACCTAAACAAAGGAAGCATTTGAGCATTGACAATGTGATAGAAAACCGTAAACATAAAAAACTCAAAGCATGGTTCCAGAAAATTATTTAAATGGACAGGTGAGATATGAAAACAAAGTAAGAGATACATACACAATGAGCACAATCTTTTACTTCAAGCAGTCCTTTAAGACCAAATTTTATGCACGTTTTATATGGTAAAAAACCTGATTCCCAAGTTAGCATATGAAGAAAGCTTATAATGTGACAACAATAGGAATACAAAAGATGTTTGTTCAACACCTCAACCCCCCCCCCCCCCTCCCCCCGCTATTTTGATGTCAAAGACATACATAAAGGCAAAGGCGTACAATTCATAGGCTGTAGCAATGTACAAATGCATGGGTGATGTCATACTTGCAACAGCTTTTAATAGGAAAAGAACAACAATCCAAATTAACTACCCAAAATGAAAATTGGTCAAAACACAGAGAGGGCTATTGCTGATATACAAGATCTCAAAAAGGATGGAACACTTGCTATTGCTGATATAGGGCTAATGGCAGGTCATGAAATCTGAGTAAAAAAATCAAAAGCAATCTCAAAAATACTACAAAAAAAAGAAAAAAAGCATGGAATGTAGGAATTACCATAATGATCCAAGACATAGAACAAACCAAAGGAGGTTCCAACAAGAATGTCCATATACCCATCACCATCCAAATCAATAACAGTTGGAGAAGAGTATATATAGGCACGGAAGGTTTCAGTATCTGTACTTAGATCTAGGTCAACAGTCCACTTAACTTGCTTTGTATCAAGATTGATAACAACAATAGAACTGGCTACATATTTTCCAATATCAATACCACCCAACTCCTTCAAATGCTCTGAGTCAGAATAATACCTGTCAATACACAATGTGGCTAATTACATTCAGAACAGTTGGTTAATAAAGGCAATCCACTTCCTTTCTATTTACAAAGCAAGAAAATTACATTAAAAAAACGTTAACTTATTAAACGAGAGAAAAAATGGCATGAGTAGATATTGTTGCTAATACTTGCAGCGATCTAAGGGCATGTTTGTTTGCCCAAAAATTTGGATCAAACAAACATACTTCAAAATTTCCAACTTTTACACATACATTTCAAATTTTTCACAAACCCCAATAAAGTTCAACATTCAAAAGATTCCCAAAATTTTGGGAATATTCCCCAAAATTTTGGTAAACAAACGACCCTTACATGACACTGAATGGTGTTCCTACAACACATTGAAGGTTACATCTCTCCGTGGAAAGGTTGATCTACAATTAGGGAGGATAAACCAGACAATCTTCTCTATCTTATCAACTAGATGCTAGTGGGGCTTAGAATTAATATTCCAATCAAGTACTTGGGTTGACCCTGGCAAGGCCTTTGTCAATCACTAATCAACCCAAGCCAGGTCTACTAAAAATCTACTGCATTAAACACACTGGTAAACATAACTGTATTCAAGCCTCAGACCACATCTATACAAATGGCACAGCAAAAGTGACTACGTTTAAGTCATAATTAAAATTCATTAGGGTTTGCTTCATTAATATTTTTCCAGCTAACTGGTGTCAGCTATATACATCATAACTAATTTCAATACAAGTTAGATTCATGATTTGACAAATCCTCCCAAATTCATTGCACCAATGATAAACACATGTTCAAGGTTACACTTGACAAATTCTATACAGTTAGAAGACAGGCTCTCAAAAGATTAACCCTGAAATGATACTGGTGATTAGACTTTTTCTTCTCCATTACTTTACTGACACCACCCCCACCCCCAACTTTTCTTTCTCTTGGATACATTTGCTTACATCCAACAAACTAAGGTTGTGTTTGTGTTGTAAAATTTTAGTGTTGTTAAAATTTTAGGTATTGGGTTTAGTGAAAAAGTGAAAAGAGAGGTAATTTTTTATATTTTTTTGTAGTAAATAGTAATGATTTGATGGGGAGAGAGAGATTATATTGTAATATTTAATTGTGTTAAAATTTTAGAGGGGGTAAAATTTTGGTACACAAACGCACCCTAAATAGGTAGCATTAAAACATATAACAGGGGTCCAATGAAAAATAGAAGAAGAAATAAGCACAATATAAGTTTTGGTACTGTGCAAGTAACTCACTCATGATCAAAGAAATAAGAAACAGCAACAACCATCTCTGATACTCCATCATTATCAATGTCTGCTATGACCTGACAAGAACAAGAAGACAAAAATTCATTTGACTGTTATAGTTTATCAAACTTCGAATACCAATAAGGTTTCATCCATGAATCTTAAATAAAATAACCACCTAATTTTTAAAGTTTAGCCTACCGGCGTGCACAAGATGTGTGAGTCAATGCTCACATAGTCCTCCATTTTCCCATGTTCTGATTCAGTCCACTCCTCTGTTCCCCACATTGATTCATCAACATAATCATGATAGTCGTAACTATACTCATCAGCTAACTCATCATTATCTCGGAATAATTCAAAGGATGAATCAGCATCTGCTTCTAAACGTTCATCATTCTCTACAGTTGCAACATGAAGCTTCTCATTACTATTCTCTTTATCCTGTGATCCTTTTGAGTTGTTATCTTCCAGAAGCCGTCTCCCACTTTTTGTCTCATTATGTTCATTGACAGTTCCTCCTGAACTGGCATTCAAGGAAGAATTATTCACACCCATAGGCAGCTTGATGTTGAATAGTATTTCACTTTCATTCATCTTCTGTTCGGTGTCTGGATTGGAAATGTTCAGCATGCCACCATGACTTTCTGATGCTGCTGTAGTTGAAGCATTTGATTCAGGTGTATTTATTTGACTTCCGTGCATGTTCATCTTGTTCTCTGAATTGGATGTGTTCCCCATGTCAAGTTTATTTTCTGTTGATGTAGTAACTGAAGTGTTCAACTGCTGTGTACTTCCATTTGCTTCTACAGAAACGTTTATGCAGATAGTCAGTTCTTGTTTTTTTTTTTATAAGCCAATCTGATTAAAGAGGAGAGAACCAGAGAACATACAACAACGGAGTCGACAGTACAAGAGAATATATTGAAAACCTCAAACACACAAACGAAAAACAAAAACAAAAAAAGACAAAAGCACCCTCAACGCTCTAGCCACAGGGCAAAGCAACAAAACTCTCCCTCAACCCTCTAACCACCCAACCGCGGGCAGTGCCAACAAAGACGGTATAAACAAATCCCCTAGCAGTCCAGCCCTTAGCTCTTAGTCTTCCTAGCGATCGAAGAAGACCTTTCATGGTTAACCGAAGATTTTAATCCCTGCAACTCCCCTAACATCATCCCCCCTGATTTTCTAGACTTTTTCGAACTAACCTGCACCCGATCGCGTTCCAACGTTGCAAAGAGATCCCTAAGTTTGGCTACCACACAACATCCCAACCATATGACCAACAGAGGAAGTCATGTCCAAGACCCACGTCGGAGATTCCCCTCCAAGGGTTCGAGCGTGGTATCATCCTCCTTCGCTAGAGAATGAAAGTCGAGAATTGGTCCAAAAGAACACTCCCCCACCTCAAGACCACCTAAAAGGGCCCATAAGTAAGATCCAGCACTGTCCGCTCTGCGGCAGCCTCACCTTGACACTAGGAGAGACTACCCCATTGAGCACTACGTGGACCTCCTCCAACGGGTCCCACTCTAGAGCTCCCCAACATGAAGAGCGGCAAGAACTGTCTCTGAAATCGGGGCCACACCAGGCGAAAAATCCCTACCGCCCTCATCCTCCACTCCTAACAGAATCTATAAAACTTGTATCCCCCACTGGCTCAATAAGCCCGGAGTCTAGACCTGTAACCCCGGCCTGACCTGTATGACCGTCTGCTTCAATCTGGTGCCCGGGATGACCGGGGACAAGTTTCCCGGGATGACCGAGGACAAGTTGCACGGGAAGCCCAGTAAACCTCCAGGCTCCGCATCAGATTCTAACCACTGCCCGGGACTACTGGTACGCCCCGGGGTCAGAAAGCCCTGCATACTCCGGAATGACATACAGGCCTGGAGTTCCCACCGGAAGATCGGGTCCCTCGCCCTCCTGAAGATACCTGTCACCTTCACGAAGGCCCGATAAATCTCCAGGCTCCGCATCAAATTCTAACCCAGAATGCCCGGGACTACCTGTAGGCTCGGGGTCTATAAGCCCTGCATACTCTGAAATTCCATACAGGCCTGGAATTCCCACTAAAAGACGGGGCCTCTCGCCCTCCTGAAGATACCCAATGCCTTCACTCTGGGCCCCCAAATCAGAGCTAAGGGCCTTCCCTCCACAGGAGCCCTGAAGTTCCGGGGAGCCCTGAAGACCCGAGATCAAGACCAATTGTCCCGGGATTTCCACCGAAAGACCGCGTCCCTCAACTATCGGGTGTCTCCCTCCACCTTCACTCTGGGCCTCCGGCTCAGAGCTCAGGGTCTGTCCGCCGCAGTCTGGACAACTAATGCCTAAAACAACTAAACCCGCCTCACTCATCAAACTCAAAGACCGGAAAAGCCGGTCTAACTCCTACTTAAGACTCAAAAGTCTCGCGCGAAAATGCAGAGAACATAGATTTGCATCCTGACTGACAACAGTCGAACGCGCATTAAAAGCATCCTCTTGGAAACTGTCAGCCTCGAAAACAGTGGTCTGCATCCGATTTTCCCCAGGCGTGAAAAGAGCATCAGCTTTCGGCAGGGCCCCAGAATTTGAATTTGAAAATGCCAAACCAGAGTTAAAAGGCGGAGGTTTCCTCTTGACGGTGTCAGCGAAGGAGACACCATTGCTTCTCCCCACCTTGCCCTTGGAAAAACGACCCTGCCTAGAAAAGCCGAGGAAAGCTACAACGGCCTAGAAGCATCCAGCCAGCAAATGCCAAACCACGCCCACCGACACCCTCTGGGACCATTATCGTACCTCTGCGACGTCCCTCACCATACGTAATAATAGCGACGTAAAGCCCCGTCTTATTCCCGCACCGCTGAGCCATAAACGCTCTGGAGGCTTCGTTGAACTTCAGTGCAAAAGGCCAAGCGGCGTCAGCCGCCAACAATTTGCCAACCAAATTAACCACCCAAACTGCACCAAACCTCCCTAATGAAATCATGCTATATTTCTTCCGACTCTAGTCAGACAAAGTAATCACTCCCCTATCGCTAACAGTGACTTTGAACTCTTTGGCTTCGACTCTAAAACACCGCGAGAACCCCATCGGAAACAAAACCACAAACCGAGAGCTAGACTCCCGTCCTAGTCTACATTTTACACGGTGGTTATTACCCAACACAAAAGGGTATCTCTAGATTTCTTTTATGATTTTGATTTTGCATATGCAAAGCTATGCTTTGTTGTCATAAAATGTAATGTATAGATTCTCTCTCCCTCTCTCTCTTTTCTGAATAGAACTTGAAAGAGTAAAGGAGGATTATTGTCAGTTCTTGTTAGAAGTACTCAAATTCTTTATAATTCAAGTATTATTCTCTCTTCCAAAAGTGCCTTGTCAATGGATGATGCAAAGGACCAAGGAGGAAACTGCGATAAAACTTAAGCACGTAAACAATCGAAATTCATGTAACAATAGCTTACGAGACATCTTAGCAGCAGCTTCCATAACAAGTAGTTCATCATGAACATCTGGATGGGATCGGTCCACTGGGTCTGGATTCAAACCCACGTACCAATTTTTAAGAACCCTTCTACGGGGTATCTCAATCTTGTCTGCCATCAAGTACCCTGACACTCTACAAAAGCTATAATAAATTGGGATCCAAAAACAAAGAACAATATCATTTAAGAAAGAATGAATTTACATGCCAAAACATTACCTGAAGAAGAGCACTTCACCATTGTAGGTTGCCAAAGAAATTTCCCTCACACCATCCTTGTCAATATCATACAGTAGAGGACTGGCATGCACAGTTGACTGATGGAAAGCAGGCCAACCTAAAAACAGAATTCAGCAAGTGTTAACATGCCTTTACGAAACAGAAACCAAGCCCAAACCCAAGCATTAGAAAAAGCTCGTTGCTTCCGATGTATTTCTGCTCTTGGTAACTTCTGAAAACATTTCTCAAGATGTTAAAACCATGTACCAGATATACGAAGCTTAAAATAAGGCCAAGAGGATGGCAAGCAAAGGAGTTCTAGATACAAAACCAGCTATCCAGCAAACAGACAAAAATTATACCTGCCATTTTATCTCCATCAGAACCTTCTAGAACTTCAAGATAATGAACAAAAGAAGGAACTACTATATCTTGCTTCCCATCACTGCACAACCAAAACACAAACATTATGGTCAGCTAAACAATCCGGTCGAAATTGAAGACAAGACATCTTGTGCAAATGTCGAAGAATGAGACCAGTACAACACGAGTATACAGCGAAAGCTGACAATTTACGGTCCGACAGAGGATGCACGTTTTAATTATTGTCTACCTGTTGATATCGGCGATCAAGGGGGTCGCATATATACTAGAACTGACTTCAGTTTGCCATCTCAGCTCCAAATTCCTAGGGCACTGTGTATTCAGCAAGGCATCTTCATCTCTACATCACATACACCATAAGACAAATACAATCGAATGAAGAAAGGAAATCCAATACATTTTAAATCACAAAATTCCAAATCAAAAGTGAATCCATTTTTCGAGCAATGAAATCGAAATCAAGTGCAATGCAGGATGATGAAAGATCTTACATGTTGGGATACCCGAGGGCATCGTCACTGGCCTCTCGTTGCCGAAATTTGTTTTTCTTGGATTCCTCCCCATTAATGAAATTCAAGGACGAAAACAGAATTAAGCAAAGAAAGAAAACAATAGTTTTCGCCGAGGATCTCATCTCATCGAGGCCTTGGTTTCTCTCAAAATCACACTTGACAACTTCCGATACTCGAACAAAGAATTCCAAAAAAGGAGGAAAAAAAAAGAGTAAGACTGATCGAACAGTAACTTCGACAGAACCCTATCCACTGCGAGTAGATTTTGCGTGTTGACTGAGATAGATTCGTGTAATACGGAGGAAATTAAACCCTAACTAGGTTTCTAAACGATCTATACGAGTGACAGTGGTCGAAGCTGAAGAAAGACTTTAGACATTTGACTACTGGCAAATTAGAAATGCCCTTCGGATTTCTGTAAAATTACGTCTTCGGATATGTGATAGGTAGCTCTAGTCAGAGGCTCCGGCGGCCGGTAGTGGGTGGAAAGAATTAGCATTACGCACAGGAAAAGACGCAACTTACACGAATCGTTTGGTTCTTGAGCTTGATTGCAAAATGTAATGCAGTGCAATTAGAGCTCAATCTGGCAAGGAAAAAGATTTATGCAAATTCGACTTCCACTTAATTACTCGGCAAACAAAATTTCAAAGACTTCCACTTAAATAAATCGTACTTTTTTTTTCCGGAAAATATCGAGCGCACATGTTTATAGCCAAAAATCAATGGTGGTAAATAAAATAACCAAAATACCTCTCCAAAATAAAATTAATAAAAAATACGTAAAATTTTTGAAAATAAAAATATATAAATCTTATTTTTTTAATTTTATCTTGAAAGGATATTTCGTTCAATCCATTTATTTTTGGTCTAATTTAATATCTAAATCGAGCAATAATTGAATTTTATTTTATTTTTATAACTTATGAGAAGTTTATGGTGTTTGAGTGTCAAAATTTTTGGGTGGTTAAAATTTTGGAGTATGTAAATTGATAAAAAAAATGAAGATAGTTTTATAGAAGTTGATGAAAAATGAAGAGAGAAAATTTAAATGAATATTATAGTAAAAAATAATTTAATGGGGAAAGATCATTTTTCAATTTATTTTAATTAGACCAAAATTTTGGTACTCAAACACCACTGTTCAAGCCCAGCTGAGATACAGGAGCATAAAGAGCAAAGATAACGGACAACGAATCTCCTTCCAAAATAAGTAGTGTATCTCCAAAAACTGCGATGAGAGGAAGCAAATACAACACTCAATGTGCAAAAGAGAAGTTTGGGCGAATAGAACGGACATCAAAATTAAACATTACAAATGATGGAGAAGGTGATAACTATAAGTATTGCACACAGATTTCGGATTAATTTTGGGATAAATATATTTTCACCTACGAACTACTATAAGTTTTGCACTTTACATCCTAAACTACCACTTTTGAGACATTGCACTCTCTAACTACCAATTTTAGACACTTATTTGAAATAGTTATGAGTATTTCTTAAAAACGATTCAACTCTGTTATCTTCTTAAATCGAAAGGGGACAAGGATTTATTTGACACGAGGAGGTACTATAGGGAATGAATTGATGATTGTTGAAACACGGAGTGATTTGATAATTTTGTATACCATGTGGACCAATTGATGATTTATCCGTATTGTAAAAGCAAAGACAAATCGAGAGAGAGCCAAGATAGAAAGAAAAGAGGAGAAAGGAAAGAGAGGGAAGACCAGCGAGACTGAGTGGGAAGGAGCGAAAGCACGAAAAAAAAAAGTGGAGAGATGAGAAAGGAAAAGCCGAGGGAGGAAAAGAAAAGGGGAGAAAAATATAAGGAAAAAGAAAAGAAAATAAAATAAAATTGATGTTGGGAGTATTTGGCATCCACACACGAGGCAAGGGGATTTGGTTAACTTGGTTTTTGTTAAACTATCCTAAATTCTTTAGTTTGTGTATAAATTGTAAATCAAGTTATATTTTGTAATTATGGTGCGTAATGTGATTTTACGTGTAATCTGAAATATAACGAATATAATTGTAAGCACCTTTAATACTTCCAATAAGATGGTGAGATATTATGAGTGTATTTTACAGGGAGATAGTGCAACCATGTTGACTCCGAGGCAACATGAGCATTGACCTCATTGTCAAGCCTGCATTCGATTATGTGGGTGAGTAAATCAGAAAGCGAATCAGAACCGTGGTAAAACAATGAGGTGAAAAAACAGAAATTACCAGACATTGAAGAGAGAGCCATTTTGAACACCATATTATTTTGCCCTATCGTACACTGCTTTGAGGCAGTGGCCGTGATTTGGCCACGAGGCACCAATTTCGGGCAGTCTCAATACGACGCCCACAGCTTCTTCTACAGATCCCTTAAGAAGGCTACAAATATGGTCTAAACCATTTAACTTAACTCAATTGTTTAACATTTGCAAACGAGGTAGACACGTGAACCAAAAAGAGTAAGCTTAGAAACACCTGGCCGAGAGAGAGAGAGAGAGAGCAGAGCAAGATGAGAAACGAGGCGTAAGAGGAAAACTCAATACAGGACAGCCAAAGTGATATTCACATCAAATCAATTTCTATTTTCTTTTAGCCCCCTCTCCCTCAAACAAAGACCCATGGTTAGGATAAATGGCTATCTCCTAGAAAACTTGGCAAATCACTACATATAAAGATTACAAAATAATAATAATAATTTACAAGGAACCCTAATCCTAACTCCCTTGATCTAATCTGGACAACCAACTGAAAGGAAAAAAAAATTAAGGCTTCATACTGAGGACTACCAAGTGTACGCACTGGATCACATAACTCACCAGCACAGCAACCAAGTGTACATACCAAAAGGCAGTATATAGAGGTTGCAATGAATTATGCAGGTAGACATTGGAGGTATACTTCAGTGTGTCACTCCATCCATCCATCACCTCCGTCGCGCTGAATTTGAATGTTGGTGGGCTTTGCTATCAATCTGTATCCGATCAGAATACATGGGCAGGCGAATGATCTTATCAATCTCATTCAACAATACCTCCTCGGTGATATTGTCTTTTATACTCCGCATCACCTGTTTTTAAAACCAGCAAGCAGCTTCATGAAGTTGCACTAGGCTCCGAATGAAATGCACAACAAATTCTAAAAAATTCAACGATGAGGAATACCTTCATGTAAGTATTGAAATCATTTGGAGTTGATTTGTCTGGTCTGATCCGCATACAGACCCATTCATTTTCTTCACCATCCCACGAACACTCGATAATTTTTCCAGCATACAAAGCAGGGCTCGAGCCATCTGCAAGTTCGTCAACTTTGGTAAGAAGTGAGAATCAAGACTCCACTATCCATATTTACAAGAAAATAGGAATAACACAAAGAAATAAGCGCATATAACAGCGGCACCAGTGAATTAACTGCTTCAAAGAATGACATAAATTGACATAGCTCTCTAAACGCTATTTAGACATTCACATCCAGCTTTATGAACAGATACAGCACAAAATCATCCAAAGGTGCAATTTTCTTTTAATTTTTAATTTTAGAAACTGCTACTCTCAATTGAAGGTTCAAAATTGCCAATATAAAAACAAATCATCTGTCAACAAATAGCTAGAAGCTATTAATGCAGGCCATATGACAGTTTCTAATAATTATTGCTGTGCACATGGAACAACCATGTGGATTTTTCATGTCATTTACAGTACCTTCAAAATCCTCTTGGTCGACATTCTCTGCAACACAGTTATTGATTGCATTTTCTCATCCTAGGCAAAATGCAGCCACGGCTATGAATGTGGAGGAATAAAATAAGCACACAACCCAAGTTTAGAGGGAAATAAAGAGTCAGCATAAGGAATTCCAAATTGGCCACCCTTCCTCAGCTTGGGGCAATAGCATGCATCAATACCACTTCTTAGTCCCTCCAAATGCAGTGATGATAGCCAGTAACCTTGGAATCCCACACAGATAACACAAGAACGCCTCAAGCCCAACTAAGTGCTACAGGTTACATGAATTCCTACACTACCCCCTCTGTTATACCACATGTATGGAGAAGAGAAAAAGAAACCGTAGGTCACGCCTTTAATGCCAAAGTCTTCCAACAAAATCGTTACGGCACACATTCCACAAGAGCCACAAACCTCGAAAGCAAACTTCACAGCACTACAGCTGGGAAGATGCATGCTCGCTGTTTATATAATGCCAAGTTAAAAGACCATGCCAAAATGATTAACACACAAAGTTATTAGATTAAAGTTCCCACAAGATATTTTACTTGTTTCTCAAATTGAACCCCAGCCATAATTATATGGACACGCCCAGTGTGCTTGTTTAATAAAGGAAAAAAAAAGGTCTCCGAGGACAGCTGTTCCATGATTTCCACTTGAACAATGATTCGTGAGAGCAGATAGTATTATCAACAAAGAAAATTCAGGTACACAATGTGATAGAAAGAAAAATGCATTGACCTCTGAATGCAACCCTACTCCCTTTCCCTTCCATCAGTTTCTTCTTTCCCCGTTGGTGCAGAAAAAGTAGCTCATGGCCGTCTTCATCCATCTGCCCAAAAATGTAGCTTATGTTAAAAGCCAGCATCAGTAAGAACATCGATCCAACATAAAGAGAAAAGTAGATACAGAATGAAATAGCTAAACCATTATAGTATCTATTAATGTTACCACCTCAAATAGAAAGTCCACTGAATTCATTTCAGGGTATTTCCACTTCAAGAGGCCTTCATGTGTGCGAGGAACATAAGGATCATCCCAACCCTGCAAACAGAAAAAAGATCAATGTAAATTTTTTAGAAAACCCTAAAAAAGAGTACAATCTCTGCTGGAGTTTTAAATCGTGGTGTTCTTTTCCAAAATGACATAGGATAAGACATGTATATAGCATTTAATAAGGCTGGCACCAGATCAATGCTTGCTGGTTCCTTACGAGGGTTCATGTATCTGGATACTTCAAACTACCTGAAAAATAAGACCATCTGCATCATGTGAAAGCCTTGGAATGAATTCCTTTAAAAGCTTGGTAACAGTTGAGAGCAACCAAAAGTCTTTCCGCCTCACCTGATAAACATTTAGACCAAATCAAAACACAAGCAAGTAGAAAAGAGAGGGTACAATATCTAATTCAATGTTGAAAGTGTCAGATATTCCATACCCGGAACGGTTCAAGGTCGTATCTGTAACAAGGATTCCTAAACTGGTAAATATTGTGGCGTTCATAGTTTCGAGGTTCAATCACTTCTTTCTCAAGCATTTTCCAACGTTCATAGAAAGGCCGCTGTAGCAATATGAAATTAATCAATCATTATATTCCCCAAAAAATAACAAAAGCCACCAGAATCACACATTTAAAGAAATAGATACTGCATGTGAGGGACACTTGGGGCATTGATCTGATTATCATAATATGTAAACTGATGGTTGATCCTCTCCTTACATAACAAAAGAGAAAGCAACTAAAACAACACAGTAATTGAAGGAAAAATTCACCGGGAGGGGTTCTCTCCTTTATCGGGCAGCCTAAAGCCATAAACCAAAGAAAAATGATGGTATAATATCTTCTACTGCACCAGAAAGACAAGCAGCTAACAACATCTTCATGCGCATTACCAGTCTTACTCAGTGTTTAACCATTTCAAAGTGTCTAGATGGGAAAAAATAGTTTGTAAGCTGTTTCATGCTCAAGCTTGCTACTTCAACAGCAACTTCGAATATTTTGTTACCCGAAAGCCCAAATACAAGCAACTCCCCCATGCAGTAACATTATATATCCCAAAATCTAATCAAACGGAAAAAAGAAACCACTTACCAAAATATCTGACAATATTTACATAACTTAAATCTAGTTGAGACTAAGGAAAACATTTATCATCCAAGTGCTTACGCATAACCACATACATATAGTCTTTCAAAATTAAGAATGAATTGAGGAGATGGTGGATTGTAAGTAACCAAGAGCATTGGGAACTCAAATTTTCACAAGGCCGACACTTTTTTTTTCAATAGATCAAATGATTGACCAAGTGCATTGCAAACTCAATTTTTTTGTTTCAAGAATATTAAATAACAGAAAGAAACTTTAGTGCTTAATCAGTATACCAAATGGAGTGGTAAAGTACATGGGTGCCACTAAAATAAGAATTTCAGCTACATAAATAAGTTAGCCTGGAATTGACACCAGACAAGATTATGGAAAGGAAAACATAGAGGAAAAAGCACTCTAGTACAAAAGAGTCACTTATTTAAAGATAAAGGCAACAACACCATATATGTTGAGGCTGAGAGATCACTCATGATTGCCTAGGGAGTAACGGTCAACATTGCTCTACATGAGTGACAATGATAAAAAATACATTTTACAGACCCAATTCGTAGATATAAAAACTACCTTATTTGGGTGAATGAACATCCTCCATGAAAAAAACAAACCAAGGATATGTTCGTTTTCACACTTTTTTCAGGATTCTAAGTATATTCATAAAACTACCACTGAACATATTCAGAATTCAAACACAAACACCAATACATTTTACACAATCTCCAACAACTTTTTACTTTTTTATTCAACATAAATTTTCTCTCTCTATACTTTTTCACATAACTAATACTTTTTTATTAAACAATTACATCAAATCATTTCTCTCTCCACTTTACACAAACATCAATAAAACACTATTCAACATGAATATTCACAACTTCTCTAAAATCCTACATTTTTACTCAAAACGAACATAACCCAAGTTAATGTCCCACACCTTTTGTGAAATTTAACAGATAAGGTATCAATACATTAACTTGTATTCCAATGACATGGTGAAAGCATATTCAGCTGTGATCGTGGCAAAGAATTAGGGAGCAAAAGCCATGTCAAAGGGTGAAAACATGGCCCAAAAGGGGGACTTATGCAAGCACCATATAACATATAGTTAAAAGATACCTTTCATAACGAAGGTCCTCCTGTGACATAGACCAAGAACATACAACCCAGAAAGAATGAGACAATAGCATGACTTTTTTTCAAAATAATTGAAATCCAACCTCTATGACGGACACTTGATTAATAGCCATCAGATCATAGATAAGGTATCTTCTCTCTTGCTTCTTTGAATCTGGCACAGTATCAATTATCATCTCCCCATCAAGTAATGTAAAGTGATGAGTCTTGTCCGCTAAACCCTTGAAAACCAAACAAAAGGTGAGCATCAGATTGGTGTACAACATGAAACCTAGAATAACACTCAATGGAAGGGACATCATAGAAAGGAAAATATATGTATGCATACCTCATTTGTGTTTCTGCAAGGAAACCTCATCTGGACTCGTCGAAAATTGAAATTTCTATCAACTAAGTAACAGCCATCTATGGTTATTAGCATCATATATCGTGTTCCATCAGCTTTCCATGTGGCATAATAATAACGCTGCATTAACAGTTGTAAATTTTCCCTGCAAGTCACAGAAAAAGGAACTCAAATCTCACAGATGATAAGACTAGAATAGGAACACTGGAAGAAAAGATCTTCAATGACCAACCGTAATAGAAATCACCAAGCTGATCTGTATAAAGTACAATGCTATGTGCGAAAACTGCTGCCATTATTAAATTTGAGAAAAATATTTTAACCTCGAAAATGTGATTTCTAGGCACATTCACTTTGATGCCAAGAATGAATATCACAAAGTCTCAGTTACATATACTGTGTGAATGTGTTTAATTAGTTTCTGACTGCTTTGCTTTTAAAAAATATATCGCTACCCTATGGTGAAGCAAAGTGATAGCAGCCATGGAAACCTGAAGGTGCAGCTATTTTTATTCCGATGTCTGATTTGATAAATAAAATAATGTCGAGCACCTGTGCTAACCCATAGCAAGGAGTGCCCCACAATTCTGAAAGCAATGCAAAAATCTATGGCCTAGTAAATAGTAAACCCTTTTCTGTACTCAGTGACAGAATAGTAAAAGTTTGACTTATCACAGCTAGTGGATTTTCATAATAAGCTCAGAACTATTACTCTTTAGGATATCCACCTTTTGCGAATGTTTTCTAGGTTTTCAAGTTCATCTATGTTTCCTTTTTCAATTAGGTAGTTTCAAATTATATGTCCAGAGAGAGAGACTCCTAATCTTAGTTTGGTTACCTACCTCATGTAATACACACGAATATTTTGTTTTAAAAAACGTCAGGTGGCATAAATCATCTGTTTTAGGTACACAAATGGCAGGAAAAGCAGTAACCCTGCTAAGGACTACCATTGTCAACTATCATACTTCACACTTTGATAATATTGTAAGTGGTATTGACACTTTTCTCCTTTACATCTCAGCAATCTTGCATACATATCTAACTAACATATCTAACTAAAAGACCAATAACAATAGACTATACTTCCCAATACAAACATTTCACTTATTGCTAATAAAGGGAAGTGTCAGCAATGCACCAAATGAACCAAGGCAGAAGCATTAGCAGTCACAATTTTAGTTGCTCAACACAGAAAAGAAAAGAACCACAAAAGAATAACTTTCAATAAAGATTTACATAAACCAAACCTGCTAAGAGAAACTGGGTGGGAACCAGGAAAATGCGTATTTCCTCTTGGCTGAAATTAAAGGAAGCACCAGTAAGAACAGATACAAAGCATATCAAGTGCATGAAATGTACAAGGACACAGAATGATAAGCTAGCAACTACATGAGAATTATCTGCAAAGAATAATAAAATAATGTCGTGGAATGGCTATGCTGGAAGAAGCCCAAGTAAACATAAATGAAGCAGCAAGGACTCTACACCAAAGTAGCAAGCCCAATGCGAATGTCTTAATGATCTCAAAGAGATGATACAAGAACACTGGAATGAGTTTGCTACAAGAAGCTCCAGCAATATATATTTTTAAGGACTAACACATCAAATTATCTAAAGGTATGATAAAATAAAGAATAAATAAAGCATCCAAAGGCCAAACATAAGACTTCTCTATTCCATATACAAAAGTTCAAACCCACTCAAATCACACATCAAAGAGAGGTATTTGACGAGCCTACCCCAACACCCAACTTAAGTGTTTGATAGCAGAAATGCCTCAGTGCATCTTGCTGGTCCCTAGGTATCTCATCTCCTAATACGTCATCATTGGTCATCACTGTATCAGTTTCATGATTCTCCTGAAACAAATAAAGGTGTGTTAAAACTAAAGAAAAAGTAAATATGTGAGGTCAAACAAAAACCATACAACAATTTGTAAGAAAAAGCAAACTGCAATTATTGGAAATTTTACAAACAGTGGCCACCAAAGACAAGGCTATCAATAAAGACCAATACAGCAAGAACATTAGTAACTATGCCATTGTTCGCACGAACTTAAACACAAATTTCTAGCCATTGTTTTACTACCAGCAAAACATTCAAACTTGAAAAAATTTGCTCATAGGTGTATGTACTTTTTTTTATATGTACTCATAGGTGTGTGTACTTGGAATAACTCAATCTCCCATTCATGCAATTCAGTGGTAATCAACTCTGAATAGGCAACCACAAAATACAAAAAGACTGCAGCAAGTTTCTATGTTTTTTAACTCATTCATGTCACTAGAAGCCCCAATAGAAATGGACAAGAAAAAGCTTGACTCAGGAATAATCACATCCCAATGATGTAGTAGAGGGAACAAATAAAGAAAATACAATATTTTCAGTGCAGAGAAATTTTCTTTGGTATGTTGTTGAGGCCAATTCTAATCCAGTGAAAAGGGAGGAGAAGAAGATAAAACACCTGGGTCCCAAAAAAAAACACAAAAGAATCAATAGAAACGGATAGATGGTTCCAAACCTCTTCCTGTGCCACTCACATGATGGAAAACAATATCAGCAACTAAAAATAAAACTAGACTTTCAAGACCATGCATACATGCAAAGGAGCAGCTGCAACTCCGTCATCATCGTCATCGGGTACTGCTTCACCATTAAGATCAAGATCAGAAGATCTTTTCCACTCTGGTGTTGGTGGACACACAACCATCTCAGGCTTTTTCTCATGATAAAATGTATACAGCGCGTCAATATAGTCTGGTTTATAGATTCCTGGAGGGCGTGCTTCAGCAAACATTTTTATCGCCTGCACAGTAGGCATAGCAAGAAAAGTGACATCACACTGCGGATATTCCAAACGCCATTCAACACACTAACAAGATCAATAAAAAACAGACCTGAGTAACAGAAGTTTGATGAGAGCGCATAATATAATTGACTATCATATATCCTGTGCGATTATGCCCATGCGTACAGTGGACAAGGATGTATTTCTTTGACTGTTTCTGACGGTAGAGGAATTGTGAGACCTGAAAAGAAAAACAAGAAGTCACAGGTAAAGAACTGTCAGGTTTGCAAAGAAATCTGCACAGTGTAATGCGGGATACATGATAATTAGTAATTATACAGAAAAGCACAAGCCTATATTCACATACGCTTGCACAAACAAAAAACATAGGACTATCTTTGGTGTCTTATTTCTGCTCTACACAATAAGTATAAATGCTAGCTGTGGTAGAACTCATTAATGGATGCATGGGCCAAACATAGAAATCATAGACGAATACCGCTCTATATAATAAATTGAACTACCAAATAGCAGAGCAAGGACAGGCATGTAGCAATGAAGAGACAGACCTCATAGACGAAGTTATTTACAGCCGTATTATCGGGTACAGCATCCCTTCCCTTGCATTGTATCTAGACCATGAAATAGAATTTGAAGGGAAAATAAAGTAAGAATTCAATAAATAGAATCTGAAAAGCGGAACTAGGACAACAAAATTAGAAAGTAAAGACAATTAGACTTAATCATCAAAATCAGAAAATATAACTAGGAAAGAATACTATCAAAATCCACTAGTACCTTAACATGCTTGATACCCTCTTTCTTCAAATCTGATGCTGGATAGTAACGAGAAGTATTCGTCAAATCAATCACCAAACCAAGCTGAAAAATCAGTGAACAAAACTTATGTACCATTGAAGTAACAAGCTCAGGAAACAAACTTATTTCTTTTATGTTACTTCCAAGAGGACGTACTTTTCTTCCCAAAACTCTCTGTTGATGGATCACTTGCTTAAATGAGTATCTTTTACCAGGACCAACGTAGTCATTGTAGTACTCACTAAGAGGAACCTTAGAAGGAATCATGCCACATATTTCCTGACCAAATGCAGGACAGTCCAACCAACCTGTAAATGAAGACCACAATGTCTGGAAAATCACAACAGACAAGGCATGACAAAAAGACTTCTAAAAAGAAAAAGGAAACAGATGATTCTGTGTGAAAAATGTAATCTTAATAATTTGGTCCAGTTGACTTCCAAGAGATTGTCTGTCAGGAGGAATATGCGAGAGAAAAGGATAAAATAAGACCAAATTTACACACCAAAGATCGTTCAAATCTTATGAATGCCACAACAGGCTTCCAAGATCCTTAGAGAAATCATATGCATTTCTTCCCAAGGAACAAACCTCACCAATAACCTTGATGATTAAATGAAAAATGGCCACACACCTCGTATCATACAAAATGCTCTTTACCTCTCCATAAGTAATGAAGTACCTTTTCAGATTTTCTAAGTTTTTTAACTTGTATGCTCTAGTTGTTGTCAGTATAATCTCTTGTACTGTCAACTTTCTTTTTCTTTAATAAAGTTGAACTTACTTATCAAAAAAAAGAATATAAGAACTTCACACCATGCTTTACATTTAGGAATTTTTAAAAATATTTGGTAGTGTTGCGAAAATTTAAGTAGATTGAAATTTCATTGGATTTTGTGAAAAAGTAGTAAAAATTTAAAAGTATGTTTGGGAGATGATGGAAAATTTTGGAGTTTTATGGGAGTTGGTGAAAAAGTGAAGAGAGAGATGATTTGATAGAATTTTTCATGTTTATTCTAATGGAGATGATTGTGAAGTTTTATTATTATTTTTTAAATTTCGAAATTAAAATAAAAAGAGAGAAAATTATTGTGGGCCCCTTATTTGATGTGAAAACCATAAAAGTTCAAAATTTCTAGATAGAAAATTTATGTCTGCATCTAAAAATTCTTAAAAATGGAAAATTCTCCAAAAATTTTAGGTTTGCAAACATGACCCAAATCAACTTTTGGCCTAATGCTTCATTTATCTAAACTCATTCTCTTTCCTACAAAGCCTTAGCAAGTAATCTCCTACCAAAAAACTCTCAATCAAGCCCTCACACCAAAAGGAAAGCCCCCTATCACTTAAAGACGGATGGCTATTCATAATGCAGTAACATAGACACATCTAATCGTTATAATGACAAGTACGAATAACCAACTCTTTGTTTGCTACTATAGACACAGATCCCTCAGACCTAGATAGGCTAGTAAATGAACCAATGAATAAAGTGATCTACAACCTTTGGTATGACTATAACCAATTCATATATCGATTATAAATAGCTTAGAAAAACTAACAAGTAAAAGTAAAACACCATGACTCGCAGCACAATCCCATGAAACTAAAAGGTAGAATTACACTATTAATAACAAACTCTAAGCAACCCCCTCTCCCCTCTCCATCTCTCCCAAAGTGGGAGAAAGAAACGGACTACTGATTCACTAAATCTAAGATCCCCAAATCTCTTGATTCATTGCCAAATTTGTTCCAATTCGAAGGGAGATCTTAGATTTTTTTTTGATAAGCAAGCCAATCTCATTAGAAAAATGTATACAGTACAAAGACTATACATTGGAAAAACAAAATATCACAAAAACTTGAAGAAAATATTACCAGGCGGAAGCTTGCTGCTATCATAAGACTTGAGGGGTTTCATTTGAAACGATTGATCATACGCAGTTGGTTGAGATACATGCATTGGTCTATCATCAGACCGTTCTCTTTTCAACCGCTTACGTCTTTCATCACGCTCCTAACATAAGCACAATAGGTCAGTTACAATATATATAGTGCCTGAACACAAAAATATACAGATAGTAAGCTTAACACAAAATACAACAGCCTACCTTAATCATATATTCTTCTATGACTGTTTGTGCATGTGAGAGAGAGAGAGAGAGAGAGAGAGAACGGGACTATAATTTTACCACTCAAACTGGTTGTTAAGGCATTCAAGTCATTCAGAAATAACGTTCAAAACAATAGAAGTATGAAAAAGCTCCACTACCTATAAATGCATAAAAAATAGGAAAAAGCTTTAGTCTAGCATGCTATTCCAAGTCCCCATGTGCAAATGCCAAGAAATTAGAAGGATCTTGTTCTTTATCATGGAGCTAATCATGCTTATTTGAACTCAATCAGTGTGTTTCACACTTGGTATCTGAGCTTCTCCAGGGGTTTTACTACATCGTTTGTGCAAATCTAATAAAGGCAACTATATAAGCTTCAATGGCAAAGCACAACCATTCTGCTCATCTACATTTTATTATTATGTAAATCTATGCATCACTCGGATAGATAGATGAATGGAGGAATGCATATAATACTATTTTTACTTTAGCCAAGCAGGGCCGGCTCAGAGGTAAGGCAAGTTAGGTGATTGCCTAAGACCCCCCCCCCCCCCCCCCGGGGAAACACCAAGCACAAGGCCCCAAAAAAATAAAAGATCTATTACATGCATTGCAAAAAAAACATCTTGTATTATATGATACAAGAAAGAAAGAAAGCAAAAACGCAGGTGAAAGAGTATGACATGAAAGGTGAACATTTTTTTGAGTGTGATCAGTGCACCTACAGATGTAAAAGGTAAAAAGTTTCAATTTGTTATCAGTCACCTACTTTTACAGCTTGCGCACTCCTATTCTCTTGCTTTTAAAGTTATTCTGTTGAAACAAAAAAAGAAAAAGAGAACTACAATGGCCAGTTACAGGACCCATTTGTTAGCCTTTAAAAAAAGAGCCATTACACGTATCTAGTTGCCCGACACTACAAAGACATTTCAAATGTACACCTCACATGGTGTTCTAAAACATACGAAACTACAGAACATTATGAAGACTTGATTTTTCATATTATTGATTTTAATTAGTCCTTTCTGAATGTTAACCGCTCATAGTCAAGGGCTAGCTTTTTTCCTTTTAATCTTTGTCTTCTAATAAATTTTGTTTGTCTATATCCATCCCTTTAAGTGTTTAATTTGTTTCCAATAATTTTTTAATGATCAATACATCCAAAAACATAGATGGATGTGGAAAAAATCAAAAAATTAGTTTAGTATGTATAGACAAGTATACATGCCCAGATACAAATAACTCTTGGAGAAATTTCTACTATTGATGAGAAAAATATAAACTCGCATTTAACTGAAGATTAGTAAATCATGCCGAGAAAACTAAAAGGTGGCATTGAAAGAAAGCAAAATGATGCCAATCGTAAAATGAAACAAATTATCTAACAAAAAAGACTAAATGATTGGCTATGTTATCTATTCAAATGATATACCAGAAATCTTGAGTATAGAAGATCGATTCATCCTCAGAACCCAAAACAAAAAAGGATCGATTCATAATACTATTGTAAATGCTAAAAGAATGATTTTAAACTTTTTTTTTTATAAGTAAGCACAGTTTTATTAAAAGAAAGAGGAAAAGGTGAATTCAGTACAAAGAATATACCGAAATCACTCAAAGCATACAAATGAAAAAACTAAGGAAATCAAAAAAATCCAGGAAACGACCCCCCAACAATGCATTAGCCCAGCAGAAAAGAGAAAGGAACACATCGTCCTGCAAACTCCCTAGAAATCTAGTTGAATCCTCAAAACATGTTAAACTAAATTTTACATGTTAAATTCCAAAATTTATGATATTATTGTGTGAAAATCTAAAGAAAAAAAGCCTAATTTTATGCTTCGCCTAAGGCCTCAACTTCTATTGAGCCACCCCTGTAGCCAAGTCATAAGGAGGTGACGAATTGACGATACTCATTAAGCAACAGCCTCAAGCTACCCGACGAGAGGCGTACACAATCCTAATTCAATGAACTGGTAGCCACTAGAACCTCCTACATCCTCAATAAGAGAACTTTGATTCCATTTTGAAGAAGAATATTATTAGCAACCATACAAAATCATAATGTTACAAACACCATGCGGGCAAACAAGCCTCTTAGCTCACTTTCAGCTGCTACACATGATAGGTGGAAGTATTCTGGCAAACACTTGAGAGCCATTCTAAACAAGAAAGACTTCCAGATTTAGAGCAACTGCTAGAATAAGTACAGAGAGAGACTTCCAATTGTCACAAGTAGCGACAAATGCATTCTTCTAAAGGGAAAAGCAGGTGTGTCAGAGGAGAAAAAGAGTACCCGGCGCGCTATATCAACAGCAGACTCTATACGTTCTTCTGGTGCAGGGTATTCTTCTATATGCTGCTCAAATGTGTCTTCGTCTTCTTCAGGTACTGGTGAGACATTTAAATCCATGGCACTAATAACTCAACATCTAGCAAACCGCATTTGCCAAAGTAAAATTCCACACGGCTACAACACTTGGTAAAATCCCAAATGGCGACAAGTTTTCCCCTCTGTCAGAATGAATTTATTTCCTGCATCATTTTGATGGTTCTTTGCATTAGCGTGCCAAATTATAAAAAGTACCCAGCATTTCTCAACATTGACGAGAAATAGTACTGTTATTGCGCAATATTCGTACAAACACCTCAATCCAACTGAAACGCCAATGACGGACTACCTGAGTACTGGCATTTAATCAGACGCTGAAAATCAGTTAAGAAAAACTAAACAGTACTCATTTCCCCGGCAAACAACGCTACCCCAACGCGTGATTGCTCCGGAAGCAAGCAGGCCCCTGCTTAATTAAGTCGGGTAGTTATATTATATGGCTGTTTTGACAACAAGAAATTCTAGTTCCCCTAAGCTCCAAGCAATCAAAAACCTAACATCCAAAGCTCCATTTCGTCTTTCCTTTGTCGGCGTTTCCTCAGTATTCAAACGCCATAAACAACTCAGGACACTCGGCTACAACGCTTGGTAAAGAAATTAAGAAAAACCAAAAGTCGCCATGAAACAATCAGAAGAGCAGCAAACCTCTGCAGTCGAAATGCAATTGAGAACCCAATTGTCGCCGAACAACGATCCGACTCGCTCCGCGCAGTTAGTGGAGATAAGTAAATTATATCCAAGCCCAGAAACTGAGGAATCGGAAACGACCAAGAGAGCTTCTCCTATTCTGGCATGGAGAACCAAAACCCTACAACTGTAGTACGGCACGCTCACCGCTGAAAGCTACCGACCAAACCCTAGAGAGGGAGAGAGATAGAGAGAGAGAGAGAGAGTTTGTTGGATTAGAGGGTGAAGTAAAGGTTCTTTATAATTAACCAATCCATGCCAAGGGGGAGAGAGAGAGCGAGAGAGGAAGAGTTCACGAGAGAGCGAGCAGGGAGAGGAGGAAATTAGCGATTTGGAGGCTGTTCGTCGAGGTTGAATCCTCAGGATTTTTTGAATCAGGATTCTACAACCAAACATAATTTTTCACACCACATAAATATAACTACAACACGCATACCAATAAAGTAAACATCACATAAAAATTCTCAAAACACAAAAAATCTTCAAAATACACCCAAACTGAACAGCCTCTTGGACAGACAAATCAAAGAAATATTAGGGGATAAAACGGCATAATTTTATACTCCTCAGGGGCAAAATTTTGAAAACAGTGAATTGTCGGGACTGCGGGAGTGGAAACTGGAAAGTATTAACATTCAGAATCATAAAAGTTAGGGGCAAAATTCTAAAAAAACCACAAGTTTTTGGGGTCCGATGATGAAAATGCACGGAGTTGGAACGGGACGAGATAAGTTAGAAATACGCGGAAATATAAATGGCCTAAACTTTTAATAAATTCATACATAAATAAAAAAAAAGGGAATTTGGTAAAAAGGTCCTTTGATTAATACTTCTTTGACAAATGAGTCTTTCACTTTTAAATTTCAAAATTTTAGTCTACGAGTTTTCGATGTTTGACGAAATGGTCATTTCGTCAGTCTGTCGCTCATACTTAACGGAGCTCTTTGACACGTCAGCAAATTCGTACCGGTTGACCGCCCGCTTCATGTAGCGGTTGACCACTCACTTTTTACACATATATTCGGTCGGTCGCTACAAATTCGTTAAGCATATGGACGGCAGACTGACGGAAGTACCATTTCGTCAAACATCGAAAATCCAATGACTAAAATTTTAAAATTTTAAAATAAATGACTCATTTGCCAAAGGGGTATAAACTCAAGGACTATTTTGTCAAATTCACTAAGAAAAAAGTCAAATAAGTACAAATTGCAAGGTCACCCATCCAAGTACAAATATGACGAGATGAGTTTGTTTTGGTTTGTTATTTGAATAAAGGTAGTTTTGATTAAAAAAAGTACAAATTGCATGGTTTTCAATAGGGGTGAGTACGGAACCGGATGGAACCGGAATGGGTAATTCCGGTTCCGGTACTCACCGGAATGGAACCGGAATTTTTCGGAAACGGAACCGGAAATTCCGGTTCCCTATCTGGGCCTGAAGGCCCATTTTCGACATAGGCCCAACTTTTTTTAAAAGCCCAAAGCCAAAATTTGGCTGTTTTTTTTCCTGAACAAATGTCTCTTTAATTATTTTTTTCAAAATATATAAATACAATCATATCTAAACGAAGCTAGAGTTAATTGAAATAGGATACCAGCCACTAAAATAGATCATTGTGCTTGTCCAACTGATATCCTCAAGTTCTTCATCTCTACAAAAGAAAAATAAAACAATTATAAGAGAAATACTAAGAGAACCAAATAATCAATTAACAAAGCAAAAAATTTAACAAAATAAAAAGTATACCCATATCTAGTTTGTAACTCAATGGATCATCTCCACCATCAATGTCGGCATCATCTTCATCAAGTATAGGAGTAGCATGCAACCAATTTTGTGCACATATGAGGCCCTCCACGGTACCAGGCGCCAAAGAAGAGTGAAAAGCATCCAACACTCTGCCGGAAGTGCTAAAAGCGGACTCAGATGGCACGGTAGTAATTGGGATAGCTAACACATCCTTTGCAATGCGAGAAAGAACTTGAAACTTCTGAGAATTCACCTTCCACCACAACAAAATATCAAAATGCGCCACATTTGGTTCCACGTCTTCAATCAAGTATCTCTCCACCTCAGACTTACTATCTAGCAAGTTTTGTTGTTGTCGATAAGTAGGAAGACCTCCCCATAAATGCTGATCAATATTCATCAATTCATCCATAATTGCAGAACTGTGACTTCCACTTGGCTGCTCTGATTGGGCTATGAAACCTCCAATATACTCCTCGAACATATTTTCTAGAGTACCTCGCACCATAGCAGTGAAATTCATGCCCTTATCCTTCTCAAAATTGTTGATAGCCCAATACTCTAAAGTGATGAGTTTAAAGCGAGGATCTAATACCGCAGCTACAAATAAAAGTCTATTCACCTTCCTCAAATCCCCCCAATACTTATCATACTTACTTTGCATCTTTTTAGCCGTGTCACGAAGTGAGATATCAGAACAATTAACAAAGGTCTCCAAATGAAACTTAATTCTTGCTAACTCCTCAAAAAATGCATTTGAAGTTACATATGAAGATCCTGATATGCGTAGGGTGACCTCATAGAACACTTTCAAAAACTTCACAAACAGTTTAATGTGCTCCCAATCCTCAAATACCGGTGACCCCAATCCCTTCCTCCCATGACTATCTTCATTCAAATACATCACTAAGTTCTCATCTCCATCCAACATATCCTCAAAAACCTCCCGAAATTTTTCAGCCCTTTCTAACATTATATAAGTGGAGTTCCATCGAGTTGGTACGTCCATTTGCAAGAAATTGCTATCAGACAACAATCTATTTGCAGCGGCCTTCTTGAACCCAGCAAGCCTTTGAGGACTAGATTTCACAAATTTCACAATATTCCGTATCTTTGCAACGGAATCATCCAACTCCTTCAAACCCTCCTGAACTATAAGATTCAAAATATGCGCAGCACATCGCATATGAATGAAATCATGCTTACACACAACATTTGACCCACCTCCTAATTGTTTTCTTTTCACTTGCTCAATTGTAACATCATTGTTGGTTGCATTATCAACCGTGATTGTGAGAATTTTGTCAATCCCCCAAATATTCATACATCCCTCTATCTCTTTCCCAATACTAGCCCCCTTATGATCAATTATACGGCGAAAGTAAATAATCCTCTTCTGTAAACACCACCTCCTATCAATAAAGTGGGCTGTCACGCACATATAGTTCACATTTTGAACTGAAGTCCACGTATCAGTGGTAAAACAAACTCTAGGACTTTCTATGGCAATCGCCTCTTTCAGCTTAGTCTTTTCTTCTATATACAATTCCATACAATCCTTCATGATCGTAAATCTACTGGCATCTTAAAGCGGGGCTCAAGTCTCTCCACCAATTTTCTAAACCCTAACCTCTGCACAGTCCTAAAAGGCATCTCATCCATTATCAAATATTCAGCAATCCACCTCCTCACCTCCTTTTCACTATAACTATCCAACTTCAAAACACCCTTATCACTCCCTGTTGCTTTCGAAGCATCCAATGTCAACCTAGATTGAGTCTTGTCTAATTGGCCTTGTTGCTTCTTATATGGCAAACACCGTGTCAAATGAGCCCTCATACCCGAAGTCCCATGGCGTTCAGGGTGGCACCCAACCTTGGCCTTACAATGATGACATTTGGCTTCAGGGTGTTCAGGTTTGACAACTGGCAAAATTTTAGTGAAGTGATCCCACACAAAACTCTTACGAGTATTCTTTCTCTTTTTACATGGTTGTTCTTCTGACTGATTGGTAATATCCTCATCACCACCGGATGGAGGACTACTAACTGACTCATCAGGTATTGGACCACCACCACTAGGGCAAGACCCTACATTTGTAGTATGTGTAATACTAATCTCATCCATCTGACATTAAAAATATTTGATTTTCAATTCATTTGAATAACAAAAAATAAATGTAAAATGATTCAATCTATCTAATTGTAAAAATAAATGTAAAATTTTCAGTCTAAGTGTCGATAGTGTCGACACATAAGACCATGGTGTCGACACATTGGTCACACACCAGAAGGCATGTCCCAGGCCAAGATGATGGTGTCGACACATTGGACAAAGGTGTCGACACATTGTACACTCACCAGAAAGCAAGCTTCCAGACCAAATTAATGGTGTCGAAACATAGACCAAAGGTGTCGACACATTGCACTATCAACAGAAAGCAGGTTTCCAGGCCAAGCTAATGGTGTCGACACCTTTGGTCTATGTGTCGACACCATTAATTTGGCCTGGAAGCTTGCTTTCTGGTGAGTGTACAATGTGTCGACACCTTTGTCCAATGTGTCGACACCATCATCAATTATTCTCTTCACAAACTTCACAAATTATTCTCATGAGCAGAACTACTTAGGCTACTGGAAAGAACTACTTAGGCTACTGGAAAGAATTAACTCTCGCATACTTCCATAAATACAGGTATGAATAACTGCAAGGAAAAAAAAAGAAAACAAGCGATTTAACCAAATTTGACTAAGAAGAGACAACTGTGACCGATTCAACAAGAGCAACAAACGATTCAACAAGCATGAAACAATTATCGAATCTGCCAACTATAAAATCATAAAAACCCTAACTATAAACAACTCACCTTCGTGATGTCCAAATAATCAACCTTAAAGTTCCTCAATGACCGAATCTGCCAACTATAAAATCATAAAAACCCCAAAATCAAATTAACAAACCCTAAAGATGTGATTTAAACTTTAAAGACTCAATATTAACTGATGGATGAGAAATTAACAAACCCTTAGTGAGAGAGAGCTGGTGAGAAATCCGGCCACCAAAGGTTCAAAATCCAACTGATGGATGACAGCAACCCGTGAGAAAGAAAGAGAGAGAGAGATTTCGGCTCAGGTCCCAGGAGAGAGCTGAGAGATGCAGATCTCGGAAGGGATCGTGGCCGGAGTCGGACTCAGTGGTGGGGGGTCGTCGCTGGCAGTGAGGGACTTGGAGAAAGAAGCCTTGAAGATTCGGAGGGTGGAGGGGAGTGGGCTGGGCGCTGGCGGCTGGGATGCTTCGAAGAAGAGCAGTCTCTGTCTTCGCGTGAAGGTCGCCTACAACCTTGGTGTTTGTCTTTTAAAGCTATTAATTTTAAAAAAAAAAATATGCTGGAACCGGAAATTCCGGCATTTCCGCCGGAATTTCCGGTTCCGTTTTCGGTTCCGGAAATTCTCAAATATGGGATCCGGTTCCGGTACCGGAATAGGCCGGAACCGGTGCCGGAATCCCGGTACCGGAACCGGAACCGGAATTTCCGGTGGAAACCGGATAAAATTCTCACCCTTAGTTTTCAATTTTAGGAAAAATATTTTAAAAAAATAAAATAAAATCGAGTGTGAATTTTTAATGGTAGCCACTAGGGTTCATACATAAACATAAGCTGAAATCAGAGAAATGCAATTTATATATATATATGTGTGCTTCAAAGCAAATTGTTCCGTAAATGGCCAAATTGTTATCTTTTGAAGTATTTTCTGTTGAATTATAAAATTAAATCAAAAGTGTCAACCTCCGATCGATCTCTATTATCTTTAAAACGATGTAACTCTATTTTTTTTAATAACGAAGAAAATGCAGGCATCAATTAAAGTTCAATGTCACAAAAAATTTTGGAAAGTTTAACGAATCCCTTATTTGAGTCGCGACTTTTTTTTAAACAAAAGGTGGTCTGAACTCCTGAGTATACACTTAACCCAAACTCTCACAAGCCTTCCGCTGCCACTTGAGCTACACGGGTGGGTTAATTTAACTCTCTTTGTTAACGCTAATCCCAGTGTTTTATTCTCTCTCCCTTTTGATGATTATTGAAGTCTGGATTAGGAAAATAAAACAATTTCTATCCGCTAGTTTAACCACAATGTTCTTAATTTGCTCAAAAATTATTGTCAGACCTAATTATCCTAGTTTAGGCTTGAGACAGCTAGCCAATTATACTTGATATGAGACGTTTGTTGGTTTTTGTACACAATCGATATTTTGATGATTTCATAAATTGAATAAGTTTACAAATTAGACATCTTCAAAGACAAAGATATTTATATTAAAGAGCCAAAGACTAGAAGATTGAAGATCAAGAAGATGAAAGAAGCTCAAAAGTGAAGTTTCAAGACCTTAGGGTATAAACCTTGTAACTCGTAATTTCACTTTTGACAAAGATTTGAATCGCATTTGCATATCTTTCTGCTTAAACTGTTTTACCTCTTGCTTGAAAGATCAACATGTTTTTAAATAGTTTCAAACACTCCAATCAAACTCTCAAACATTTTGTATACTTAAAATTGAGTGTTTCAGAGTGGTAAAAAACGTGGTTTTAATTGAATCGGATCATGTACTTAAGTTCAGGAGGTCGACCACCTGGTGAAGTGGTCGACCGGTATTCGACCGCATGTATAGCGGTCGATCGATTGTTTTTTAAAATAGATTCGTTGAGGTTTTGACATTGTGAATGTTGGGTAACTGTAGCTTTAAACGACCGACCCGGCTTGTTTTGACAGACGATCCCCAACGGCTATAAATAGCTAATTTTCATATGTGACCTATAAATAAACCTTTATAATGTCTCTAAACGAGAGAGAACGACTACATATCATTTAGATAGCTTGAGAAATATATTAAACATTCTTATTCCATATTTCTCATATATCATTTACACAAATCACATTTTTTTATCCTTGTGTGAATCAAAAGATAGAGTTTTCCATTTTCATATCCACTTTTTGAGAAAGTTTATTCTTGTATCTCCATATCCATAAGAGTTGATTCCTTTAGTGAGGTTGTTCACTAAAGAAGAAGCTTAGAGAGAGTATATTCAAGCTTAGTTGGGTTGTGAGTGGTGAGTCCGAAAATCACTTGAAATAATATTAGCATGAATTAGTCATTTCAATTATGAGCTCAAATTGTTGAAAACTATAGTGGAATAATAGCTATTCGGTGGATTTTTTTGTTAAGATAGTATTTAATTTTTTCATTCATTACTCTTATACTATAATCCTTTGCAATTCACTACTCAAATTGTATTGTACAATTTAGAGAGAAATAAATACATATGTAGACCCAGTATAGTTTATACTACTTAAAATTTCACACGGCAATAATAAATAATATATGATCTATATATAGTATCTATTTTTTTTTTCAAATTGCAAGGTGCAATTTGTGCAAAAATTGTAACGGACTCCGATCTTTCTCTAATAAACTATTTGACTAATTACTCATGCATATATAATAACTAAAATAGTCTAAATAGTTATCTTATGTACGTGCAAATATTTGAATGCTTATATATGTTTTTTTAAGGAAATAGGGGGGAGATGGGTTCAAATATGTGGGTTGTTTCTACTGAACTTCTCACGACTTCTACGGAAAATTCATGCGTGGCAAATCGAGGACATATCAATACCACTGAAAGAGCAACACATGTCTCTACCTCCACTGTGCTCCACATATTCCTCAAACAATTCAGGCAGCTCATCGTCCGCCGCAGAGAAGTTGTTGAGCTGTTCTAAACCCTCAAACAATATGTTCTCTATGTCATCCTCAACCTCAGCCCGTTCTCCCTCAACTTCAGCCCTTGGTTCTCCCTCAACCGCTGGCAGTGAAAGTATCTCTTCAAGGACATCTGCATCCTCAATCTTATGTTCAACATAGATATGCAACTCCTTCAAATTTGCAGCCTCCACGTCGTTAAATTATACGGACAACATCAACATCAGTTTCAAGAGAGTTGATCCCACGCTCAAAACCCTCACAGCCGAATTTGCACCATATCCTAGCAACATTGTGGTATCTAAATTCATCCCTTAAAAGCTTGTTGAGGTGGGTCACAGAAATAAAGTCTGGATCAATGCCTTTCATGTTAGTAATATCGCCATTTATGTAATATCCCACTACAAAGCTTAGTATGCTCTTATGATGCAAGATTATATTCAACATCTGTATGCATGTATTTAAAAACCACGTCAATCTATTAGGGTAAATTATGACAATTACAATGCACGAATTTTCGTGAAATGAAGAGGATTTCAGTGAAGTGGCTTACTGTCGCGAATGCATAGGACCCCGATCAAGGAGCCAAACACAGATTGAGAAGATTGAGCCAAACATGAGCGTGCAAAAACACAAGCCTGAGTCCTGAGTGCTTTGCTCTGCACGATCTCTCAACTTCCGGTGCTTCTCGGCGTTCTCGCTCACTCTAGAGTTTTCAAATGAGAATATTGGGAAATTTCAATAAAGTGAGGAATGTCGCACGAGCAGGGACGTTGAATTGTTTTAACATGACGTGGATTTTGTTTTTAATCGACAATGGCAAGTGTGAAATAAAGACAGATGTTGCTCTTCCAGTGGTACTGATATCTCCTTCGTTTGTCACGCATGAATTTTCTGTCCTGGAGTGGACGGAAAAACCTGAGCAGTATTCATGAGTTAATTCAGGGACCATTTCAGGACAAAAAATTCCACGAGGACTAGTTAGAGAATGGGTCATACCACAGGGACTTACGAGAATATTAAGCCGAAGAAGAAAAGAAGGATAAATCTCCTAGAGTATTAAGATTCTAATATTTTACACTGCAGATTATTAATTTCGTTATATTTCTTCTCAACTACCAATCGTTCTATATTTTGTACACCGCAGTTAATTGGACAAAAAATGTTATTTTAGTTAAGTAAAGTTAAGTGAAATAACGACTTCTCATTAAAAAAAAATTATGAAAGTAAAATCATCATTTTAATAAATTAAAATAATAATCTCTGTCTAAATTAACGGTGAGGGTGCAAATTGTAGACTATTAAAAAAATTGTAACCAAATTAATATTACAAGAGTAAAGTGTCAAAAATTAAATAATCAGAAGCCAAAGCTTATTTAAACCAGTAAAAAAAATAAGTTGGAAGATCTTTCTCCGTTTTGTTGTTGGGACATAAGCAGTCCCTGTTATTGACATAAACGAGACACCAAAGACATTGACTTCTTCCATAAATGCATGGCACGTAGCGGCATCAAAGTCCTAAAGGTATGTCTTACAGCACGCAAGTCTCCTCACACTATAATTAGACAAATAGAGTTATAAAAACAAGCTTGTTGTAGGTGATAGAGTAGAGTCACAGACTCACAGTTTATCCTTCAAATTGTAGACGTTGTTATGTGCCTCCCTTTTGTTTAGTTGCAAGACTTTCTCCATTATTGTTCCAATTTCTTCGTTTGGTTCAAACCAAGCTAACAAAGTTAGTGGCATGGAAGAGTTTATAGACATAGGAACCATGCCATGTACAATAAAATGCAAAAAATGCAACTTCGAATCGCGTGGTGACCCTTGGCTATCTAGGAGGCCTTATTTATCCGAGGTTGTGTTCGTGTATATATATATATTTTTTATTGTACTATATTAGATGCTACTGGTCTGAGATCTTTGCTTAGGGAGAAAGCAACAAACAAAAGTGTTGAGATTTTATCCGCTTTGGCAGACTGTGAATCTCTTCTAAAAAAGGCAACTCTGCAGGCCCATTTGAAGTTCTCACAGGGCTCGCAGCAAAAAAGGCTCTAAGAGTCTAAAAACTACAGAGGAGCTGAGTCATTTTGTCCCTACGCGGGCGTCACGGTCCTGTCGGGTCCTGCAGGATGAATTCCAACTCCAAGAATTTTGGCTTTTGGGCTCTGAAACATACACAGTGGAATTTGCAAAGGATGTCCAGTAGGGGGGCAAGAGATGGACTGCTTGCTGAGCCGGAATGGCTTTCCATGTGGGCGTGGGACGTGGAGATAAGAGATTCGTTGCTGGGTAAGTCCCGAACCTTGTGACCTTTTGAGTCCAATTGCAAGAACACAACCGAAATCTAGTGATAAACACCCCACTTGTGTACACTGGTGGTATGTGCAAGCATTTATCCCACGTCTCACATGACAATACAATTAAATGGGCCACCATAAGTATATTCACTATACATTTAAGATTTTATTATTATTATGTTTATCCTATTTGTATAATATAATTGGGAAGTGATATCCACATCTCCCTCCTTGTGATTTGAGACTAAAGTCATGCTGATATTGTGACTGGATGGAGATGTTAGCCATTACTTTGGCCAAGGACCGAAATATAATTATATCCTTCCGCAATCTGGCCAATGTGACAGTGCGACAGTGTATATGTGACACCAGACCACATGCACACAACCTTTCATCCTTATATTTTTAATTTTTGACAAAATAACTATTCTATAGTTTCGTCGGCTTCTTTAATGGCAGCGCTTATCATATTAGTATTTTGTCATGTCATTTCCAATTTAGTACTGCCACGTGTCATGAGACACAAGTAAGGATTTGTTTCAAACCACGTTGGAGACCGAAAAAATAACATTTTAGTCCTTAATTTTTACCACCTTTCATTTTCTAATCAATAGATTTTAATTTTTTAAATTTTGGTCCTTACATTTTCAATTTTTTGACAAAAGAGTCCTTCTGTCAAGGCAGACAACTCAACAGTCTCTCCAAACGACAGTGTTCCACTCCTTCACGCTTTTAAACCAAAATGACGTCGTTTTTGTCACGAGTATGATGCGCACCGTTCTACTCCTTCACTCTTCTTGTTCCTTCCCCTTTTCGTAATAATCTTAAATCCCGATAGATAGAAAATTCTCGTAAATTAAAATCTAAGGACTAAAAAATAAGAGGTGGTAATACCTAAGGACTAAAATGTCATTTTCAGTCTCCGAAGTCGTTTTGAATAAGTCCTTACTTATGGCTCATGACACGTGCAAAGCTAAGTTGGAAATGACGTGGCAAAATGTTGATCGGGCAAGCGTTGACATTAATGAAACAAACGGAACTCTGACGGGAGAGTTTTTTTTATTAAAAATTGAAAATGAAAGGACCAAAATTAAAAAAAATTAAAATCTAAAGCCTACAAAAAGAAATGTTATAAAACTTAAGGACTAAAATATTATTTTCTCTTTTATATATATGTATTGCTGTTTCTTAATACTTGATTATAAATAATAAGAAGAAGATTTTGAGACTCATGACATCGCCTTTCGTAATTTTTTTCTTCTTGTTGATTGGAATTTTTTAAAGTTTAATGGATTTTTTTAATAATTTGTTATTTCTAATCGGACACATGACGATTGACAGGTATCTGATGAAATACTAAGTTGACGTGAGATGTCTTTCCGTTAGTGAACTTAATGAATTTTTAACAGAAGTACATCTTCCTAAAAGCATACACAAATTTAAGGATAAATTTGTTCAATTTTAAAACCCAATAACTTATATGTTTTAATTCAAGGACTAAAAGTGAATTTACCCTTTACCCTAGCTGTGTGTGCCTTTTTACATAAGCCTAAATGCACCTCATATCTAAGTAGTATTCGAATATTGTAAATATATCTATGTGATAAAGAAAGTTGATTTTGCGTCCATAAGGTAAGTTTTTTGTTTAAAAAATGTCTCCCGTCTGTCTCCGTTTAAAATACAAACGAGAAGTGGTGATGTGACATAAATCAATTATGTGTGTACGAATTAAAAAGTGTCACGTGTCTTTCTGAGCCCATTATATCCACGTCTAAGGTCCAACCAGCGTCCTTGTTATCCACTAAACCAATTAGATGTAAGACAAACTCACATGGCAAAGTGTTGATTAGGCCTATGAAATGGAGGTAGTGAGCTTAGAAAGACACACAATGCTTTTTAACTCGTGCACACGTAGTACACTTATGTCACGTCACTACTTCAAGTTAGTTTTTTAAAAAGAGACATATGAGATGATATTTTTTAAACGGAGAGCTTACCTTAGAGACACAAAAATCAATTTTTTTTACCAGAAAGATATATACACGTCAAATGTCCAACCAACGTCCTTGTCATTCACTAAACCAACTAGATGTAAGATAAACCCACATGTACAAAGACACATTCACATGGCAAAGCGTTGATTAGGCCTCTGACATGGAGATAATGAGCCCAGAAAGACACACAATGCTTTTTAACTCGTGCACACATAGTTGACTTATGTCACATCACTACTTCATGTTAGTTTTTTAAAAAGAGACATATGAGATGATATTTTTTAAACGGAGAGCTTACCTTAGAGACAAAAATCAAATTTTTTATCATAAATATATATTTGTAATATTCAAATACCACAGGGGTCTTAGATGCATTTAAACCTTAATTGAAGGACTAAAAGTGAATTTACCCTTTACCCCTAGCTGTTTGCGCCTTTCTATATAGGCTTAGCAAAAAAACTGTCTTCCCTGGTACATTAAAATTTTAAGTTTTATTATTTTTTATATTGTAAAAAATCTAAAAATCTTAATTTCAATCTGCATATGTTCTAACATATAGATCTTTTTGATGGGCGTGTAAATAGGGCGAGGCTTTGCTGCAGTTCGTTCACTGCATTTGTGACGCCCGCACTAATGGTCCCGGGCCACCCCACACAAATGCAGCGAATTGCAGCAACCCTCGCCCGTGTAAATATAGGCCCAATTGGCTAGTTCTGCCATATCAACTAGGAAAGTTAAGTTTCGTGCACCATAAACTCCAGGCTAATTTTCTACCAACGTTAACTTGAGCATCGGAGGCTTAACGCTTACCTCGCTTCACTTTGCAACTCCAACCCCTCCCGAAACCAAAAAGAAGGCTCGGTCACAGCCCATTACTCATATGTTGACTGGACTAAAATCCGGCATTATCACTACCAGAGGCGGAACTACGTTACGAGCCGACCCCATTGCCCAGAAAAAACATCAAAATTTTTTTTTTTGTGTTATTTTCTTAAGCCCAAAATTTTCAAGGCCTTACTGTATTTATTAGCTCCAAGCACATCAAGGCCGCCTAACTCGTGATCCAGAATATCAATGCATCGAGTCATCGACCCAAAGGAAACGATCAGGAAGGTCGTTGCTCCTCCGAGAGCTTCCTTCCTGATCACTATTAGCCTTTGTATCTAAAACCTCCGTTCTAGCACGCGACCCCATTGCCTGCGGGGTTGAGTTTATTTCGGACGTCCTTTCCCCCTCTGTCTTTGATCGTAACGAGCGGCATTACCAGCACTTCTGGGTATACCTGAGCGAGTAGTCTTGCCAGTATCAGGGCCGAGTTCATGTATCAACAATTTCTGCGAATTAAAACAACTTGCATGACGAGAATTAAAAGTCCAGATATATACCCGGGCAATCGAACAAGACAGAAGTAATAAAACTAGCTCTACTTTCTTCAGAAGCTACAAGATCAAACGCAAGAGGAGAGCTCGTCAGGGAATGCTTTAATCCAACTTACGATTGTAGAGAGGAGGTTTCAAAAATAGGTATATATTTTTTTTGCATTAAGTAGTATTTTTTTTTCATTTTTCTTTAGGAGTTCGACCCCCTTCAATTGAATTCATTGTTCCACCACGGATCACTGCTTATTCATAATAGTATGGATGAGAGATGAAAACTGGAGAGAACACATCTCTCAATTTATACTAGTCCCACGTAGTTATTATTAATGGTGTTGGCTTAAACAAATTATCTCTTACAGTTTATTTTCTTCATATTGGGTATTGTAACATCATAGTATCACTTGTATTCCTATTGTTATTAATTTATCTTTACCAGTAATCATTTATATCGTCTAGAGCAGTTTTGTCAAGATTTTGCTTCATTCCATTATACAAGAGGCATAATTAGTAAGACCATTCTGAAGATTCTATGTGGACTGGTCCAATAAGTCCACTTGTTCTGCCCTATAATTAGTCAAGAAACATAGAATAAGACTCGGAGCATTCTACTAGGGTCTACTTGGGTTGGACCTTCGTGCAATCTATTTAATTTTAATTTGGGATAAATACATTTTGCCCCCTTGTCTTTGAGATCATTTACACTTTGCACTCCGATGTTTTATTTTTGATACATTGGACCCATTATCTTCCACATTTTTGCAATCTGGACCCCGTACCCTATTTTGGCCGTCGAAATTGACGGATTCCGTTAAAAATTTACACATTGTCCCCTTATCTTTGGGGGTATGTACACATTGCTCCGTTTATCTTTGGAGACATTTACACATTGCACCCCACGTTTTAACGGAATCCGTCTAAATTAACGGGCAATTTGGGTACGGGGTACAAATTGAAAAATGTGTAAGTAAAAAGGTCCAATGTGTCAAAAATAATACATCGGGGTGCAAAGTGTAAATGACCCCAAAGATAAGGGGGAAAAATGTATTTATCCCTCTTAATTTTTTTAGTACATGATTGGATTGGTAACTGAATTTTGTGCACCTTTCATGAATAATCTTATATGTAGGTCTGTAATTCTGGTCCGACTGCCGGCGGAGCTCTGACTCCGTTTCCGGCTCCGGTTCCAGGAAGAGGAACTCCGTATCTTCCAGGAACCAGAGTTGGAGGTGATTTTAGGCCACTCCCGGAACCGGAATCGGAAGCGACGTTTCCGCCGGTCCAATCGAAAATCCGGTTCCGGGCTTTTTTTATTTTACCCCAATTTAAAACGTCGTCGTTTTACTTGTTTTTTTTAAATAAAATAAAATGTATGTGTGGATTAAAAATCGCCGTTTTGATCCAAGCAAAACTGCCCTACGGCAGCCCCTGGCCCTAATTCTTCAATCTTCCCCAATCCCCTCCCCTTGTCCCAGCCGCCCCCAGCAGACTCATTGGAGTCTGGAGACATTGCGTGCCCATTTGTTGAGTTATGGTCTCAGTATCGCTCTCGTTTTTATCTTCGCTGCTCCTTCGCGACAACCTCAACCGGAAAGCCACTTCCAGCACCAGCAGCAGACCGCAAAACCTAGAATCTAGACTCGTCCGCTGCGCATTCGCAACACTTGTAAAGGGGACCACCAAAAAAATCTATTTCTTCATCTTCATCTTCTTTGCAGGTAGTAGGAGGAAGACAACCATAAAAAATCTAAAGAAGAAGGTGGACCGCAAGGACAATGCCAAGGCATGGGCCAACACTGTCACCGAAGTCTTCTCTCTCTGTATGTCTTCTCTCTTTATCTCCTTCTTTCTCTCACAGCTACTGTTGGTTGGGATTAGCTACTACTATTGATATTAGATTGGTATTGGCTATGATTGGGTTAGATTAAATTGTGTGAATCTGTTCAATTAAGGGTTTGTGGCAAATAATCCGAGAATTGTGAATCTATTTCTCAGTGAATCTGTTAGTATAATGGCTTATTGATGTTAATATAATGGCTTTCATGCATGATGTTAGTAATAAACATGTCACCGGGATAGAAGATTCCTCTCCTTAGGTTGGTGTCTCACTCAAGTCAATTTCAATTTCCTGGCGTGATAATTCCATACCTTTAGCGATGCACTATACAGTTGCAAATCAATGGGAGGGGTGCTAGATCTTACCTTCACTTGAAACAAGGAAAAAGACATAGTGGACATATGTGTTTGTAAGATTGATGTTTGAAATGATGAGAGTTTTTGTTTTTGTTTATAAGTAAAATGATGAGTTTTTTTTATATAAGGTATTAAGAATTGGAGTCTTTTTCCTACTTTAGGTGTTTACTTCCATATGTTATTGGTTTCTATTGTTTGTACTGCCTTATATGGATTGAGGAAATAGCTTTCTGGCTATATTTCTTGCCTTTCTGTTTTTATTATCTGTTAATTTGTTTCTCTTTCAATTTAGTGGAATCTTACTGTCTTGTATATCAAATTATTTTTTGTATGCAGAGGCCATATTTTGCGTAGAGCTGACAGTAAACTTGTTCTGTGAAAAGGGAAGGCTCAACATGGCTGCAAGATACTTCAAGGCACACTTTTAACTTGGCTTTGATACTGATTTTTTTGTTAAGTCTTATTTTTTCCTACTTAGTACGTCATTATGAAATATCCAGTTTTGGGTTTTATTGCTATGCAGTTCCTTTCTCATTTCTATCGATTCTTGCAACAATTTCGAGCTTTCTACATATAAGAAATTGATCTTGGAGTGCTCTTGGTGTTACATGTTTGGGATCATTGTAGGAGATGATGTAGTAATAAACATGAATAACATTACCTGAATTTGGAATATTTGTTTCCCTGTGCAGGAAATTGCTGAATTGTATGAGACTGAACAGAACATTGAGCAAGCAATTGTTTACTTTGAAAAGTCAGCTGATTTCTTCCAAAATGAAGAAGTAACAACTTCTGCCAATCAGTGCAAGCAGAAAGTAGCACAATTTCCTGCTCAGCTAGAACAGTAAGCCCGCAATCCTTCTCAAATATTTTACTCTTAGGACTGTCTATGAGTTCAGCTTATGGTAAAAAGTTGTTGTTCCTTGGGATATTGTTTACATGTTGTAGATCCATCTTATTCTGTGTGTTTGTATGCATTGAATTTTGTTCGCACCAAGCTGTTTCATATTAGAAAGAAGAATAATTAAAGATGAGTTTTCTTAACATTATTCTTAGAATTATCGCAATGCGTCAATTACATGTTTAAGATTTTATTTGTGAATTGTGATGAATGAGTAAGATTTTTTTTATTGAAAAAAATGCTTAAATGAGCCGAAAAATATGGACCAAAAAGTTGTTGGAATTTCGCTATCCGCTACTGCTAAGAGTCGGAAGCGGAAGTTGACCGAATGTCGGAATGTCAAATTCCGCTTCAGACTAGACTAGTCCGTTATTCACCCCTACTTATATGCAATATTTATCTGAGCATGATTTTTTTTTTGGTAATAAAGGAAACTGAGTGAATGAGTTTTGTTCACTGAGTTATTGAAGAACCAAAAATGGATTGCAGCTGGATTTAAGCAAAATTGGGTTAACAGAGCAAAATTGCGCAAGATCCCACAACACACCAGATATATCCCAGTGCGGCGGTGCTTTACTTGAATCCTCCAATAAGCACAAACCAACATGGTCTCAGATCAGAAGCTCTTCCACTACAGCCTCCTTGCCCTTTATCTCATAGGGCCTCCGACCTATATCTCTCTCCGGTTCCTCCAAGCCCCCTACGGCAAGCACCACCGTCCCGGGTGGGGCCCCACAATGTCCCCGCCGTTAGCTTGGTTCCTCATGGAGAGCCCCACTCTCTGGTTCACCCTCCTCCTTTTCCCCTTCGGCTTCCACTCCTCCAACCCCAAGTCTCTCATTCTCATCTCCCCCTTCCTTCTCCACTATTTCCACCGCACCTGCATCTACCCACTTCGCCTCCAACGCAATTCCGTTCGCCGGGGTACCGTTAGTGGTTTCCCGATCAGCGTAGCAGTGATGGGATTTGGTTTCAATCTTTTGAATGCTTATTTACAAGCCAGATGGGTGTCTCAGTATAAGGACTACGACAGCGATAGGTGGTTTTGGTGGAGATTTGTTGGTGGATTGGTGTTGTTTTGTGGTGGCATGGCGGTGAACATCTGGTCGGACAGGGTTTTGGTGGGTCTGAAAAAGGAGGGTGGAGGATATAAGGTGCCAAGGGGAAGGTGGTTTGAGCTGGTGAGCTGCCCGAACTACTTTGGGGAGATCTTGGAGTGGTTGGGTTGGGCGGTGATGACTTGGTCTTGGGTGGGGTTAGGGTTTTTCCTCTACACGTGTGCCAACTTGGTGCCCAGGGCACGTGCCAACCACAGATGGTATCTGGAGAAGTTTGGAGAATATTATCCCAAGGGAAGAAAAGCTGTTGTCCCCCTCTTGTATTAATGGATTATAATGGCTTCATTTTTATGTGGCTATGTCTATCAATGGAGTTTGCACAGTTGGAATTGGTTAATTTTTGAGGTTTGAGAATTTGTGTTATCTTCCTATAGTTTCTGCTTATACGCGTGGAAGCCATGGGCTGCACCGCAGAGGTGTGATTTGTCAAATTATGAATTAAAAGTTTCTCTGGAAAATGTTGCGTTTGAAAATTGCACTGCTGGGAATATTCTTTGTGAACCTCATCTCGGGTGTCTTGACATCTAATCAGCACTTCCAAAGAAACAAAAAGTACATAATTTATGCCTGGAGTTGCCTTCAGAACAGATACTGCGTATGGCGTCTGCAGGCGATTCTCTGCCTCCTTTGTCATGCGTTTATGACTCGGTCAAGTTGGAAGTCCTTCCTACTGCGTCTGGCGTCTGCAGGCGATTCTCTGCCTTCTTTGTCATGCGTTTATGACTCGGTCTGAAGTCCTTCCTACTGTGTCATGCAGTCATGACATCTAATCAGCACTTCCAAAGAAACAATAAGTACATAATTTATGCCTGGAGTTGCCTTCAGAACAGACACTGCGTCTGGCGTCTGCAGGCTATTCTCTGCCTCCTTTGTCATGCGTTTATGACTCGGTCAAGTTGAAGTCCTTCCTACAGTGTCATGCAGTCATGACTCGGTCAAGTTGATGTCCTGGGCTTTAGGCTATTTAACAGGTCGAACGGTTTCTGAAAGCAGGTCACAGGATTTTAAGCTACAGATGGAGAGACGGCAAGAAGTCCGGAGTTTTTTGAGGCTCCGGGTGATTCTCTGAAGAAAGAAAGGCGTATTTCTTTGAGATTTATTTGGCTCCGACCTATTTCTGCACTGCCACCACAACCACCATTTTCTACACAATTGATGTTCGAACCAGCAACCCAACCAATTATTCTTTTACAACTGCTTGTGCTTGGTGTCAAATTTTGCACGCAGGCTTTTGTAGTCCCACCAAAATTCCAGTATCAAATTAACAGAGAAGGCAAATAAATTAGACCCGAAGGTGCTCATAATCTCCCTTCACCTATAGCTCTGCTTTTATTTCCATTCACATTACAGCCGTCGTGAAATAGGATGGTTTGCAACCCACGACGGCAACATCATAAAGTAGCAACAACCAAGAGCAAAACAAAGTCATAAAATAATTAAACAAAAGCCCTGTTATTTTAAACATTTGGAAGCTTCACTTGCTCCCTAAGCACTCAACGCAATCTATACAAAAGTTTGTGTCTAAATGGAAAGAGTAAAGTGAACTACCGAAAAGAGAAAAGAACAAACAAAAGGAACGGGAGAGCTGCTATAATTGTAACAACCAAACATAAATTAAAGCGTTCCTGCTGAAAATTATCCAGTTATGATGCGCTCCTTGATGCTTCAGTGGTGCAAAACCTTGTAGATCAGAGCAACAGATAGCAACAGATGCTGGTGGCAGTGATGACAGCTTAATGTGAATGTTTTTCTTGGAACTAGTGCAGCTTCAACTGTCTGATCAATCACCTCCATGTCTCTAAACTGCCTTCATTAGTTGGTTTCAACAACATAATGATATCATACTGCAAAATATCATAAACTAATGAGCGATAAGCCCCTCCAATGGAGAGTTTATCCGATATTGTACTTGAGATCATCATAACACAATTGAAAAGAGAAAAAACTGATGAAAAACTGATGTTGAACTATTTAAAAGGCCATGTAAACCATTTAGAAAATAAATAAATAAATAAAAAGTCACGTAAACCCCCAGTCCTTCTAAACAAAAATACTTGTCTAGTATGGTGTGGGAAGAAGAAAAGAATGTAAGAAAGCGAAAGAAAAAGAGCATACATATAATGAAGAAAGAGTAACTCACATTAAGAAAACGTACGATTTGCACCCACGTTGATCTCTACTCTTGGTTCATCGTACATAAAACCATCTTCTTCCGGATATTCGTTTCTCAAGCTTCCTTCCAATCTTCCAGAAGACGTGACGGTGTCAGAAATCTCGGCCTTCAGCTTCTGATGCTTCTCTTTTAAGATTGAAGAACCCAAGGCCTCTCCAAGGCTCTGCTTAATTTGTTGCTCCAAAGCTGCAATTCTATTTTTGGACACTGCATCAGGTGTCTTTCCTGCCTTTGCAACCTCCAACTTCAGTAGCTCCATCTTGTCCTTCAGATCTGATGATTTGATAACACTTTCAATTCCTTCCTTAATTTCTTCATTCAACTCTTCTATTTTGACTTTGACATCTGAGAACGAAGTCTGTTCACTGAGCTCCTCTTTTGACTTCACAACCTCAACATCCAGATTTAAGGATTTGAGAGCATTGGCCAGTTCTGACTCTATATCTTTCTTCACCTTCACAATTTTCTCCTTCAGCCCATCATCCAAATCCTGAATTTTAGCCGCTCCAGTGTTTTTAATTTCAGCCTTAAGTGAGCTGAATTTCTCCTTTATATCAGGTCGATCCATGACATTTGCAAACTTTTTATTGATTTCCTGCCTTAACGTGGCAGACTTGTTAATCTTTTCAGCGAGACTCTTGGTTTTAAATAATTCCTTCAACATGTCAAGCTTATACTTCAAGCTTTCATAATTAGGAGCAGCAGTGATGCCCTGGTTCAACTCATCCCGAAGCTTTTCAATCTTGGCATTTAGGGCTGGATGCACAAGTTGGTCCTGTGAATTTACTTTTGAAAATTCTTCACGCACCATTGCAAGCCTGTCCTTCAACCCAATGGCTTTAGCAGCCTCAGAAAATTCACGATCAACTTCTCTTTTCAGTTTTTCTATCATCTCATCCAGACCTGACTCTGGAGATGTGACAGAGAACTCTTTGGAATCCAATCTTTGCTGCATAAGTTTTTTGACCTCGTCCTCTATATTCAGATCTGAAGTCTTCCTGATAGGTTCTTCTTTCTTCTTCATGTTGACTTTCTTCTTGGGATCTACTGGAAGTCCTTCTCCAAAACCACCAATTTTTCGGAACTTAAGCATGCGATGCTTCAGAAGCTCTTGTGTGTCCATCTTCTTGAGCTCCTATAGAAAAGGAAGATATCAAATCCTGCTAAATCTGGATATCTTTAATGCTTTTTTAATCTACAGAATTCCTGTGGAAAAGGCACTCACATCCATAGATTCGTTAATTGCTTTTTTTATCTGGTTTGAGGTCCAGGATGGATCCGCATGTGCACCACCAAGTGGCTCCTGTGAAAGGTTCAAGGATTTCTTTGAGATGCCAGAGAATGGAACAAAAACTTAGAAAACCAATTATCAAATGAAAATCACTATCAAGGTTAATAAATATAATCAATGCCGGTCAACTACTGCACAGAAACAGAGAACCGAAATCACACATCTACCTCATCCGCTGATGATTTCAGTGACAGAAAAATCATTGAGAAAGGAATTTATTCTGATAAAAAAAGGAAAAAGGTTGGTTGTAAGAAGCTCTCCTTTGCCCCCATGCAAGGAGCAGAAAAGACTAGTCAAGTATGCAGGCAAATAGCCATGATTTATCCTCATTTAATTTTTGGAAAAGACTAGCCATGAAGAGGACATATGAAAGTTATTGAAAGGAAGAGAATGAAAGAGAAACAGCTGCTTAAAACATATAGAAGAGGATCATTTACAGGGATAATGCCATCTGCAATCTGCAGCCTGCACAACTCTGGAGCAGTAATCTTTAACTTCTCAGCTGCCTGCAAGGAAGAAACTGGTAAAATTATAATTGAATCAACCACTGAGACACGCCAAAGAGTGAATTTTGTACAAACCTTTGGAGAGGCTTTGGCACTCTTCCATAAGATTGCTGCACATGCTTCTGGACTGAACCATGACAAGAATATAGCCAAGACCAAAAGAACCAAGATCAGCAAACACAGATATAGCAGAGATAAACAACTTCATAAACTAAATTACAAAGGACATATATCCTTAACAGGAAGGGATTTTCTAGAGCTGCATCTGATCGGATTGCTTGCATGTTTTAAAAAAAATGACAGCAGCAAACTAGGGTTATGTTCGTTTTGAGTAAAAATGTAGGATTTTAGAGAAGTTGTGAATTTTTATGTTGAATAGTGTTTTATTGGTGTTTGTGTAAAGTGGAGAGAGAAATGATTTGATGTAATTGTTTAATAAAAAAAATATTGGAGATATGTGAAAAAGTATAGAGAGAAAATTTATGTTGAATAAAAAATTAAAAAATTGTTGGAGATTGTGTAAAATGTATTGGTGTTTGTGTTTGAATTCTGAATATGTTCGGTAGTAGATTTGTGAATATACTTAGAATCCTGAAAAAAGTGTGAAAACGAACATATCCTAGGAAACATAAAGAGAAGTTGGCAAGTGGTAACTAGTAATCTACTTTAACATAGTACTTCAGAGACTTCTGAATAACAACAAAAGCCAACAGAAATATTTGAGAGTAATGGTCAAATCCAACTCTTCAAAACCTAACCACATGCACTAAAAACGAAGGCACATATCTGACAGCATATTGGCATTAGCTTTAGGAGTTGCAATGAGTGGAAAGCCAAACTCAAATCACCTGGCAACATAGAAAACTGCATTTTCAAGCATTAGCAATTTATTAGCACAGCCAATGGCAAGGGCACCACCAGAGCCACCTTCCCCAATGACAATAGAAACAATGGGTACCTTCAAACCGAACATAGTCCTTAAATTGTGTGCAATGGCTTCACCCTGCATGTATGTAAAGCATACATCTCAGTAGCTAGTAGTAAAAGACAGTCACATAAACTTCACATTACAGTTTCCCACATACTTGGCCCAGTTCTTCCGATTTAAGGTCTGCATATGCCCCCGGAGTGTCGATGAAAGTAACTATAGGGAACCCATGGTGGTCAGCATAATACATCATGCGTAGAGCTTTCCGGTAACTGTTCATATATGAATTGTACTATTAATGTCAGATGGTGAAAACTTGACAAGCCAGGAACTTGGAGTGTAAGTTGAATCAAAGAATTCTTTTCCATTTCAAAGCTAATTAAATTTCTTGATTCTTCTAGAACACGAGTCTGATCATTTGACATACCCATGGGGAGTAGGCATCCCAAAGTTCCGCTGAATGTTCTCTTTTGTATTTCTACCCTTCTGGTGACCCATGAACATGTACCTCCTACCATCTATGGTTCCTATACCAGTAACAATAGCAGGATCATCGTACCCAGACCGATCTCCATGAAGCTCCACAAACTGTACATATGGCGTATATTCAATGACACAGCATCCATATTCTAAAAGTAAAATCTACTACACTACAAGAAATAAGTAAAATAAAAATGTTATTAAGAATATGAGTACTGGACCTTATCAGTAATGCTAAACACATGATCAAGGAAAGTTGGCCGGTTAGGATGCCGCGCAATATTAACACGCTGAATAGGAGCTAGATGTGTATACAAATCCTTCAATGCCTGGAAACAACAATGGGGAACTGTGAGACAAAATTTTGTACCGGAAACCATCAACATGTGCAGTAGAGCATCAACTTCCCAGAATATCTGGTGAGCACAATGCAAAAGAAAACTTAGTCATCATTCATTATTCTTTGTCAATAGTGCCTTCTCGTTATTGTAATTATCAATAGGTAGCTAGCAACAAAAAATTGTGTTCCCTGAATCCATTATAAGGCTTATACCTCAGAGTCCTAGGCAACAGAAGAACCAAGCTTCTCACCCTGGTTAAACGAATTTGCATGTGTAAACCAAATATGTAATAAACGGTGAGCAGTTCCATTTTCCCTTCTAAGAGACTACATTCCCGAATAAGTTAAGCCATTGGCACTTTATGAACAAACACTAGCATCTCTAACAAAGCGCAAAGTCCAGGTCAATTGTGAAGCTGAATAGTTGGGAAAGTAATATAAGCATGTTATTCGCGATCTTACTTCACAAATCACTTCCTATCACCATACTGCTTTGCATTAAAAGAGTTCAAGAAAATTTTATATAACCTTAACGAATGTAAAATTAAATACAAGTCTCATCAATATGTATTCAAACCTGCTGATATTTATTCTCCAACGAGACAATCTGATCACTGAAGTCTAGACCAGTTTCGTTTGCCATTTTCCGGACCTGTAGCGCATAAAAAAGCAACCCATTGAGCCAAACCGCGAAACATCATTGCCTCGATGAACGAACTACAAGAACAGCAAACGAGACTTACGTCAATGATTTTCCTCTCTAGATCAACTAGCGGTCTCTCAAAGTCCAATGTTACGGGCTTCGGCTTCTCTTTCAAAGGCTTGAAATGCGAGAGATGGGAAAGGACCCCACCTTTAACATTCGGATCCGCATTATCGGGCCAGGGGTACTCATGCTTCTTCACCTTCCTAAGCTTTGCGACGACCGCGAAATCCCTCCTCCCCGTGCTCAATCGCGCCCTTCCTAGGGTTCTCACAGGAAGGCCACTGACTCCGTTGCTCGAGCTCCGGAGAAGATCCGAAGCCGAAGCTCCGATGAAGGCAACTGAAGAATGAGATACGGAAGCCATTCTCCAAATCCGAAAGGTGACTACCCCGAACACTCAGCTGAAATCCCTCAATTAGATCTCCTAATTTCAAACATAGCTACAGAAATCATAAATCTTGAAAAATAGCGAAAGTTCTCAGAAATAAAGTACAGTAATGCTTTACTTGACATTAAGCAAAACGAAGTTCAAAATTTGGTTGCTCCAGAAAACCAGGAAAACAAAGAAAGGAAAACGAAAAGAAAGTGACATTTCTTTACTTGAAATTTTAGATTCTTACAAAAGCTTACAATTAACTACTCCTAATATGAGTATTCGGCATTCATTTAGTTTAGTAAGTTTTCGTAATTCCAAAAAGTACTAAAGCTACAAGAAAATTGCAGCATGCAGACACAAATAACTCATTTTCCCTGATGCCTCCTCCGCTCTCTCAGCAACCAATGAGAATAACCAAAATAGAACGAACAGAATCTCGGCACGGATTCAACATGCAAGAAGCCAAGGCTAAAAGATCGCAGCCAGAGACAAACAACCAGAGCAGAAAAAAACTTTTTACCGGGAAATTGGTGGCCAAAATTTTAGAGCCCCCAGACTCCAGAGAGAGTCCAATAGGGAGAGGAAAAAAGGGTAAGCTAGAGAGTTGAGAGGAGGGCGGCTGATTATTAAGCAATGACAAAGAGATCGAGAAACATCGTAGAGATCGTCACGAAGGAGATTGTCTTCGTTTGGGGTTTTTCTGGTGTACGTGTATGTGTCTGTGCGAGGGGGAGAGTGTGCGCGTGCGCGTGCGTGGCGATACTTCTTATGTGAAAGCTGAGAACCCTGTCACTGTGCGATATAATGAGCCAGCTTTATCCGGTTTGGCCGTTGAACGCGTTCCCAGAATCCCAATCTCGCTCGTTAGCCCTCGCGACGAGGCACGTGTGCAGTCCTTAAGATGCCTCCTATGATCTCTCAGTTTGGGCTCGACTCCCGCACGTCGCTCCAATGCTCCGTCCTGCCATCTATGATTTTGTCACCGTCTTTTCAACAAAATCTACATCGAAGTAATACCTCTCGGGGAGTTTGTTTCTCAATTAAATCTTATATTTCGTACTATTCAATTAAATCTTCTCTTTTTTCACTTTTTTATAAAATGCTATATTTTTTCACAAACTTCAATACCTAAAATTTTCAAAATCCCAAAATTTCACAAACAAACGCCCCCTCGTAACCTTGTTTCACCCGCTTTGATTTAAAATTTCCTTTTTCTTTGTACCCATTTCGATTTAAATTTTAATTGTTGGCTAGAATTAGGTGATTCCGTTTGTTCTTTCTTTTTTTCTTAGCAAAATAATTATCTAATAAGAATTTTACAGTCATATTTGCATACCAAAATTTATCTCCATTTCAAAATTTTGGATTTGCCAATGTAAATAATTCAAAATTTTGGTTAAAAAAATATTTAAATAATTTCAATATAATCTCTCTCTCATCGAAATATAGATTTCCATTACAATAAATACAAAACAGTCATTCAAATGATATTTTTCTATTTTTTTACCAATTTTCATAAAATTCTATTATTTCTATAATTTTCTCTCAAGATTCAATAAAATTCTAATCCACCTCAATTTTTATAACATTTTCAAAATTTCCAAATAATTTTGGTTTGCAAAATTTGTAATCTATTTGACTTAAAAAATAATTATCCTTCAATAATTTTAACTATATAAATGAGAATGTTTGCAAATCAATAATTTGGTAATGTTGTAAATAATAATTAGTGAAAAAGTAAAATTTTATTAGAGTTGGTGAAAAAATAAGGGAGAGAGATAATTTGAGTGTATTTTTTTTTATATTTATTGTAATAGAAAAATATGATTTAATTTGGGAGATACATTGTTTTAAAGTTGTATTATTATTATTAATTTTTTTTACCAAAATTTTACTTTGCAAACATGCCTGTTCAGTATCCTTTAATTATTGCTTATTTTGTATTTGTACTCAAACTACACACTACATTCTAAAATACCAATAAATTTACATCTTGCATTTAGGTTAAGGTCTTTCAACTAAAAATAAGTCACATGACACAATATTAATGGTCAAAACATATACTATGAGGTGAAAAATATAAACTTATTGGTATATCTCATGTTTAGTTGTTTGGGTGCAAATTACAAAATAATTAGTGGTTAAAAGAGTGCCGAATATAATTTCTCCTACAAAAATTTAATGAAAAAAAAGCTCAAGAGAATAGTAGTTAAATAGTAGTATGAATTGTGAAGAGAATTTGGACTTTTTTCTTGGACTCTATCAATGATTTTTCTATCTCAGATGAACAAATAGGCTCTCCTTGTAGAGAGGAGTTAGAAATGTGAAGGTACTAAGAGGACCTAATCAGGACTGAGATGTTGCCAACACATTAATGAATAGAGTGAAGAGTTGAGATTAAACATGTAATGGTTTTTTTAGATCTGTTAATGTTAAGGCTCATTTAATCTCAGCCCTCCATTTTATTCATTAATGTGTTTACAATATCTCAGCCCTACATTAGGTCCTATTAGGACCCTAACCTTTCTTCTCAAAGTAGCCACAAACATTTCATTATTGGGGACAAATACAGAAATAAAAATAAATTAAGCGCTTCATATTAATAAAATAACAATAATAATATGACAGCATAATAGTTTTACTATAAAGAATATAGACATTGTACGATAACGAATAAAGGAAAAATTGCATCCAATAAAGATAAATAAAGGGTAAATTGCTCCGTATGTCCCTGGGGTATAACGCTTTCCCAATTTCATCCTCAGGGTATGTTTTTCCCTACAAAAGACCCTGGGGTTTGGCCCTATTCCCCAAAGAGTCCCGCCGTCAACAAAATGGACGGAAATGCACACGTGGAAACTGACAGCTCGATTACCAACCAATCGCAGTGTGACACGTGTCAGTGAATACAAAATAAAAGATATTTTTAAAAAAATCAAAAATTAATAAAAAAAATATTTTTTATTATTTTAAAAAAAAGATAGAGGAAGGATCGGATCCGATCCTTCCCCGGTGAACCTCCACCGGCCGGTGGATATTTTGGCCGCCCAGAACTAGGCGGCCAGCGGTGTCCTCCCCCACCGGCGCGGCTGGGGGACCTCCCTCAGCCCCGGGCGCGCCCAGACCACCGCCCAGTGGAGGAGGGCTCCCTCCGCTGGCCGCCCATGCCTCCTCCACCGGGCGGTGGTCTGGGCGGCTGGGGGACCTCCCCCATCCCGCGCCCGGGGTGGGGGAGGTGGCCTCCTCCCTCCGCCGGCCGGTGGAGGTTCACCGGGGAAGGATCAGATCCGATCCTTCCTCTCTCTTTTTTTTTAATAATAGAAATTATTATTTTTTATTAAATTTTGATTTTTTTTAAAAAAATCTTTTATTTTTTATTTACTGACACGTGTCACACTGCGATTGGTTGGTAATCGAGCTGTTAGTTTCCACGTGTGCGCCGTCAGCCACGTGTGCATTTCCGTCCATTTAGTTGACAACATGACTTTTCGGGGAATAGGGCCAAACCCCAGGGTTTTGTGTAGGGAAAAACATACCCTGAGGATGAAATACCCCAGGGACGTACGGAGCAATTTACCCATAAATAAAAGACTTAAAGTGGTTTGACTAGGAGTGCGCTTTTGTTCCGTAACATAACTATCACTTTCAAATATGTATTAAAAAATTATAAAAATAGGAATTGGGTTATTGGAGGAAAATAGAGTCCATGAACCAAATAGGAAAAAAAACCAATAAGGGCAATTATCTTCCGATTTCTTTTCAAACAAATAATTCAAAGTTAGAAAGATCACATAGGGCTTATATGGTGACCGAGAAAGACAACTTTAGTTTTTGGCTAAATTTACTCTGTTGGTAATTGGGGTTTTTGCGATTTTCAGATATTAATTCTTATGGTAATTTTTTTTTTATTACGAATCTCTATGTGGTTTGAACTAATTTTCAGTTTAGTCCTTCCATTCACTTAAATGACAGAAATTGCCAACGTGACTTAGAGCTACCATGTCTCGCCGAATAAAAAAAGATACACGAAGCATGGATGCTGACTCGACTCTCCAAACTTGGAAAAGTGCGTCTTGCGTGCCAAATGAATACCTCTTTCAATTGAATAAATGGACTTAATTGGGCGTGACGTGGTAGTTATTAGCCACATCAAAACTACAGAGAACCCATAGAAAAAAACTTACCATAAGGACTAATCTAGAAATTGCGAAAACTCCAAAGACAGTAATTATAAAAACAAATGGAAATGAATTGTTCTGGACAACTCAGCTTCTCACATGAAGACATTATCCCAAATAAACACGCCTGCCGACCTTTTTTTTATAACTTTTTTATATTGTTAAATGAAGACTTAATATATTTTTTGGTAACTAAGAATTTTATATGTGGATATACATGAAATGGTATTACCTCAAGTACAAGCAAACTTTAGAGAGCTATGTAAAAATTCACTATCCACGAACTCTCATTTAATTCACTGTTTTGATCTTATAAATAATCGAACCCAAGACTATACACTCAAGGTTTTCAAAATTGAAATTATTATCAACAATTTTTTTTAAAATTAATAAATTAAATGAATAAATCGTACCCCCTTTTAGTATAATATTATTATAATTAAAATATAAAAGTTTACTGAACTTTATGTAAACAAATTTAGCCTTAATGCTCAAAACGAATAGCAATAGGTTGGATATTTCTCCATTCAGAGTGGAGGGTATTGAGTTAGCTTAGGATTCAAATTCAAGGCTCTCTCTAGATATTATTCGTCACCCACTAGTAAGGTCCTGAGTATTTGCTCGATATGTTAAAAAAAATTGTAAGATTTTTAATAGAGTTGTGAATATTTATATAAATTAAAGTTTTATAGATTTTTTTGTGTGTAAATGTTGTTGATAAATTTTAAAGATATTTAATTTTTATTGAAGTTTGAATCAAACTTATTTAAATGTTCCTGCTAAGAGTCATTTAGAATTATTTGATATATTATATTTTGAATTTTACTGAGTATGTTGAGCGACGGCTGAGATTAAAAGTTGGAGATCCGACAGCTGTGGTTAAAAATATCATTTAAAACATCCAAAACATTTTAATTGATGTGATGCGATCTGGACCTTTGAATTTTGAAACTTTTAATCTCAGTCTTCACTCAACATGCTCAGCGCAATAGTGCTTAACATCAGACTATGTCTGAATTCATGTCCAGAAAACAAACGGAACACTAATATACGTGTTTTGTACAAAATATATGCAGCGGTTATTCTCAAGCAGCTGAAATATGGAATTACTAAATTCGAGCTGGTGTCTTCTCCGGTTGCTTCAATTTCAACTCCGAGCTCTCAAACATGTCCAACGGTTTTCCTTGGAGACAACAGCTATAGATTCTTTGCTAGAATTGGACCATCTCAGTGAGTTATTTTTCTTGTCAATGCATGTGCGCACGCGCGCTTATGTGATGATATACTTCCAGAAACCCTAAACCCGAAATCTCAAAACTTGCCTCCGTCCTTTGTCATTCTTTCTGAGTGCAGTAGGGCTTCCTAGTCACACAAATTATAAAACGAAATGCTGATTTCATCAGTAATTTATTGTGGAGGTTCATTTCACTCAAGGGAATTTTTTATTTTTTATTTTTGCATAACTTTTGTGTTGCCCATCGTCACTATGTTTACACTCACGAAAGTCATGCATTCCGCGCATGATTGTGATTACTAGGGGCAGGGGATCAGCGGCGATGAGGAAAATTGAGTGCTATTCTGTCCAGAAAGTTGCAGGAGACAGGCGGTGCCTTTTTCGTGCCCTGGTAACATGCAATTTTTTTTAGGGATAAATACAAATTTGGTCATTGTGTTTTGACTGAAAATGAAATAAGTCCTTATACTTTAAAACTCATCAAATTGGTCCTTAAAGTTTAAAATGTATTAACAATTTAGTCTTTTTGAGACCATTCAAATGTGAATGATTTTAAACTTCAGGGACTAATTTTATGTGTTTTAAAGTTTAAGGACTTATTTGATTTTCGCGTAAACTACAGGGATCAAAATTGTATTTATACATTTTTTTTATATATATTTAAACTTCGTTACTTTAATTTGATGATAGTTAAGCTTTCGATATGATACAACTAAGAAATGTTCAGCCTTCCAAGACACCTACCCCAGGTTAAAAGTTACAACTTCAGGCCCAGTTTCCCAGCAAGAGAAAGAGGAATTGTGGTTTGGAATGTGGCTGGTTTAGCCTTTTGAGCTTGCAGCTGCTGCATTTTGGTCGTGATACAGCAAAGAATTTAATTATATGATTTGTAAGAGCTCATGGTTAATGCGATTAGTCGAAATAGATCCATGAAGTGTAATAGGTTCACTTGACAAGCCATAAAAGGGGCTAAACTAGTGCTTGTGAAGGCAATGCATTGAACATAGGAATTTCGTGAGTGAAGTAAAATATAAACTTAGAAAGAGAACTATCTGTGGTGAAAAAAAGGATAATGTTATCCGTTTAGTGGAGACCAAACATCCGTGCAAGATAAGGAGAGAGGTGGTAATTATAGTTACTAATGAATCATTTATCTTGTGGGATCAATGGTACATAGGGGATGCTGCACCTTGGAGAGAAAAACAGAGAAAAGGGGGGCTAAAACTGAAGAAATGTATGATGAGTAGTTAAATAGTTGATAACAAGAGAGCGTCTGTCTTCTTTTATTCTTTATTAAAATAAGAATAAGTGTTTTTGAGATAGCTTGATATCTGTTCCTCATTGATAGCAACGGATTGGAAAGGGTCTAAAAGTATCAGTTCTCTTAGAGCAGAATCAAGTCTAAGCAGCTATCTGAGTTCTGTCTGGAACAAAGCTTGTTTTTATTGGCTGTCTTCATTTTTAGTTGCAACATCATTCTGATACATCTGAAGCTTCAGTGAGCTCTATTATACTTTTTCATTGCCTCCTAAACCTAGTTCAAATTGCTAAAATCAGGTCAAGCGAATGGCATTCAACAAGGGTACATCTCTGAACCCACGGGAAGAAAGAGAAAATGCAGGTTTGCTGGATATATTCTTGCTCGTACCTCCGTGCAAATCTCAAGTATATATGACTTGAATAAAAGAGTCTTTCATGATCACATTGCTTCTCACTGTCCGTTGTGCACCATCTGAGTATATTTATGAATTAGTCTCATGACACCTTCTCATTACTCTGACCAATTTGTTCAAGCTAACTAGATTTATACTCTTTTTCATTCTTTATTGTATTCTTTTTTTTTGGTCAGAACGTTTTTGTTCTTTTTGTATGTGAGAGGAGCTTTTTTTCTTTTCTTTTGTTGTAGAGCACATAAAATTGACTCCCTTTTCTTTGTTCTTCTTTTCTTCTTTTTGGTGTAGAGTGGGTCGACAGTCTTATTTAACTCTGAGAACTGGGTAAGTTGGTGGCTCACATCATTTAAACTTCTTATTGTATTTCAAACTAGGCTAATGTTGCAATACTATGGCTTGGCCCTTCGCTGTAATGATAAATCGTGGGAGTCTTGCATGGTAATGAGCGTGATAGTTATGATGGCCAGCTAAATGAAATTGTAAACCCATTACACATGAAGTGTTCTTTCGTGTTTGGATGGATGCTATAGCTCATGTTTATTAGCAGTAAATCCTGTTTGGATATAAGCTTATTGACATTGACTGTGTGAAGACGGCCTCACATTCACAAATGTCTCTTTCTAGTTATTGCCAACGCATTGAACGGCCTGATTTCTGGGTAGGAGAGTCAGAGTTACTGGTTAGTGATCTTCTGCTTCATATTTGTCCTTTCTGTTTGTCTAAAGAGTGGTCGTTATCAGGACTTCTTACTGCTAGCTTGCGCACTAGTTTAAAGCTTATCTGATGAGGCTTTGGGGTGACGTCTGTAGGTGTTTTAAGTGCTCAAGAACATGTAATAGGGTTATATTTCAGGAACTTCTTAGGGGCAGGCTTTGGACTATAGCATATGTCTCCTTATACAAGATGGACCAGCCAAACGCTTCTGTTGTTTCTATCAGACATGATGCCACTTTTTTGCTTGTTAGATTTTTCTCTTTCTTGTTATGGTTTTTCGCCGGGAAGCTATATATGGAGATAAACCAGCTTTGGATATTCTTGAATGTCACATAACTTGTCTCTATAATTGTTGAATTCACCTTGAATATTCTTGATTTGCTGATACTAATCCGTGTGCGTGTGTGGCACTGGATAAATGAACGTATATATTTGTACACTCTGTATACCTGTGTAGACATAGCTGCTGACACATGACAATTATTTCTCTGACAGGTGCTGTCAAAGTTGTGCAGGCAGCCGATCGTTGTTTACATACCGGAGGATGAGGTATATTTTCCTCTTAATATATTTAAATAGATCGATCCTTAGCTATTTCTTAGTCGAAAAGGTAGATTGACACTTATCTATTGTTTAATATTGGAAAATGTCTCTTTTCTTTTCTTCAATGTTTGCTTTCAATTAGGTTTTAGTAATTTTGAACTTGCTTCGGTTGCTTTTTCCCCCTTCCAGTTAGATTGGTAGAAAAGTGTCATTAGAAGGATGGAGAGGATTTTCAATTATAGTGATTGCTGCTACTCGTGAATTCGATTGGGAGGTATACAATCAAAATCTAAATATACTTAGGTGGATTACAGTGGACAAGGAAATTATGTAAGGGCCTAGAATATATTTATCCATAAAATGCCATCTCATGGTCTTGAAGCAGCATTTTTATTTGGCTTCAGATACAGATAACCTTTTCGAGCTCTGGGCATCTCCAGCTTAAAATCTGGAGGTTGTAAGGAAATTTAGTTCTGAGAGTTATGCATTGATTCCATGATCATTCTATCACGCGCATAATGATTTTTGGATCTATGCAACTGCTTTCACATATTCTCTCTCATTACTTGCCTTGTAAGTAGGTGATATTTCATGTACGAGCAACGCTAACATCCCCATGCTGCAATTCATTGCAGCACACAAAGGGCGGAAGGGGCTCTGGTTTTATTCGCATTGCAGAGTATGGAGCTGAGTTTGGTAAGGTGAGTTCGTATTGGAATTTTGATTCAACTTAAGAATAAGCCTATTTTTTTTTATTCATCATTCTATTTGGTTTGCACAACCACAAAATTATTCTGACGGTTTACAAGAAGATAAAAAAATACGAGATTGTATCATGAACCTTATTATTTTGAAAAGGGGAAGGGGCTTTTTCAGCTGGTGCGCAGGAGCGCACTTCAGTTTTCCCTTTACTAGTAGGGGGTCCCGTGGTTCCTATGCCGCGTTAAGAAAAGAGAAGGCTAGGAAAGTAGTGAGGCTACCATACAGTGGGAGGAACCATTATGATCTGCTTATATGAGAGCTTATCTGAAGGGAGAAGAGAGTGATGCCGGAGAAGAGATGAGAAAACGATCTTCAATGGAATTTTATGATTGTTGTTATTTTCAATGATGTTAAGGATGCTGATTGAGTTCGAATGAATGAATGAGATGAAATCCTTCCTATTAAGAAAATGATGGATAGTAGCAGTTCTTTTTTGTACTGACCGTGTGAATCCGAGTAATGGGTTTTGGAAGTGTGGTGCGGATATGCAATTACTATTCACTAAATATCTTGATCTCCGGTTGCAAAAAATTCTCTAAATTTGTGGAAAATTTGGTAGTGATGTCTATATTCAAGTAGATTGAAGTGTTATCGGGGTTTGTAAAAAATTGGTGAATTTTTTAAAGAAATTTTATTATAAATTAATTTTTATTGGAGTTTGTAAAACTTATTTGATATATTTTTTAAATAAGAAAGTATTGAAATTTAGTAAGAAAAAATTATATGGAGAGATAAGATTTATTAATGAAATTGTTTTAAAAAAATATTTTATTTTATAGGCTTGAACAGATTTGGGCCGAAATTGACCGACTTGATCTAAACTAGTCGAAACCGATTGGGTCTGGTCGGTTCTGGGACAACCCAGTTCCGTTGTCAGCTTAAAAAATCTCAAAATCAAGGGTCTCAGCTCGGCCCACTATTTTGGAGGCCCAAGGCACCGAAACGGGTTGAATCAAGGGCACTCAAATAATTTCGTTTTTTTTCCTTCTATTATATAATTAGTGGGGTGTGAGAAGACACCACGCCCCCTTTTTTTTATTTCTTTCCCCACCCCTTTCACTATGTGCTGAAAAGCCTAGTTTTAGGCTTGAACATATTTCACCGGCGTCAAGTCTTTCTTTCTCTCTCTCAACCATTCCCCAATCTTACCGAAGTTCATCAACCGAACCAGATTGACCACCGAATTTGATTGACCCAGCCGGTTCTTTCAACCAACGGTTCGTCTGTCGGTTGGGAGGATGAGAGTTTGGTTCGTTTCTCGATTTGGAGTGAAAACTGAACTGAGGGTAGGTTTTTATCCTTAGTAATTTGTGTGAAAAAATGTTGGAGGGTGAGTTGACTTTTTTTGAGATTTTAGATGTTTAGGTTTGAAATTTTTTTACTTTTAAAATATTTTTTTTAAATGTCACATGTTATAATTCTATCTCGCGACTCTCATCCGGCATACCTATTGATGCGGATGAGATTGTCTTGTAAAAGCTAAAAGTCTGTCTTAGTATTTCTATATTGTTGCGACATAATTGGATGTGGATACATAAATCAGGCTAACATAATCGTTGGTTATGTTTGGTTTGGTTTTGAAAATGTTTTTCTGCGTCATGATTAAGAAAAAGGTGTTTTTAAGAATGATGAGGTCCATAGAAATGATGTTTGGAGGAGAAAGTTTTTGAAATTTATTCATTTGAAAAATGTGAGAGTTTAAAAGTATGTTTGGATGAAGATTTTGTGAGATAAGATTTTATGGATTTTGTATTTTTTTCACCGAAAATTGAGGTCAATGATTAGATAGAAATTTTTATTGAAGATTAAAATATTTTTTGCGTGAAAAAATATTGTTTGGATTAAAAAAAATTTAAAATAAAAAACCTTTTTAAGATTATTAACCAAACGTTCTGGCTTGTTTTTTAATAGGATTTTTTGTGTAATGATTAAGATTTTTTTTTATTTATATGTATTTGGGTGTTTCCTAGAATGATGAGATCCATAGAAAATATGTTTGGAAAGAGAAAGTTTTTGAATGAATATTTTTGTGAAATGAATTTTTATGGGTTTTTGTAAAAGTTTTTTTCACTGAGATCAATGATTAGACATAAAATTTTATTGAAAATTAAAATGTTTTCTATGTGAAAAAATATTGTTTGGATTGAAAAACATTTTTTTTAAGATCATTAACCAAATATGGCCGTAAAATTTTTTTTGTGTGAAAAAATATTGTTTGGATTGAAAAATATTTTTAAAATAAAAAACTATTTTAAGATCATTAACCAAATATGACCGTTCCAAGCATGATTTTTTCACACACAAAATATTTAATACTTCAATAAAAAATTTTGTCTAATCATTCACCTCAATTTTCATAAAAAAATGAAAACAAAAATAAAAAAAATTCACAAAACCCCATAAAAACTCCCCTTACAAAAATCTTTATTACCTTTAAACTCACATTTTTCAAAAGAATAAATTTCAAAAACTTTCTCCTTCCATGCATCATTTATGTGGACTCCATCTGCATCGTCTTAGGGTTTTAATTGCATAGCGATGATTATAATTAGTCCACAGTCTGCATATTCATTATGACCAAAAATCGTCATCGTGAAAATTGTGGTTTAGTTTTGAATACGATTTTTTGTGTAATGATTAAAAAAAATTTTTGACTTATATTTTTCTAGGTGTTTCTGAGAATGATTAGGTCCAAATAAATGATGTTTGAAAAAAGAAAGTTTTTGAAATTTATTCTCTTGAAAAATGTGAGAGTTTAAAAGTGATGAAGATTTTCCCGAGGAGAGTTTTTATGGGGTTTTGTGATTTTTTTTTAGTTTTTTTGTTATTTTTTTAAGGAAATTGAGGTGAATAATTAGATAGGAAATTTTATTGAAGTTTAAAATGTTTTTTTTTTGTGAAAAATCATGTTTGTATTGATCAATATATATATATATTTTTAAAAAAACTTTTTTAAGATCATTAACCAAATTATGTACATCGTTATGCAAATAAAACCCTTAGACCATATCGTATTCTTGTCGACAAGATATATTGGCAAAATTTTATTAGAATAAATGAGCATGAAATGTGGAGCTGAGTCAAGTTCACTTAAAGGCAAACCTATATATTGTTGGATTCCCTGGAAAGAGAAGATCTCAAGGTGTTAGATACTTTTCAAGAACCGGTTCAAAAAACCCGAACGAAAAGTCTAAAAAATTTCACTACACTTAATTAATGTGTCGATCTCTAAGGATTTCCTAAATTACCAAATCAAATTCGCAATCAATGGTTCTCGCAATGTGGTCATGTTTGGTTTAGTTTTAAAAACATTTTTTTTTGTGTAATGATAAGAACAAATTTTGAGATATATATTTTTAGGTATTTTTGAGAATGATGGGTACACATAAATGATGTTTGTAGGAGAAAGTTTTTGAAATTTATTCTCTTAAAAAATACGAAAGTTTAAAAATATGCTTTAATGAAGATTTTTGTAAGAAAATATTTTTGACGGAAATTGAGGTAAATGATTAAATAACAAATTATATTAAAGTTTTGTGTGAGAAAATCATGTTCTGATTGAAAAATATTTTTAAAATGATATTTTTAAAATTATTAACCAAATTTGTTTGAGCCCCAAATAATTCGGGCCAATTATTTGAGTTTAATATTAAAAAAATCATCACATAATTTTTTTATTATTATAATATTTATTAAAAATATTTTCTCTTCACTTTTTATAATCTCCTACCAAATATCTTTACTTTATAATATTTCATAAATTCTAATACTTGAAATTTTAACACTCTTTTTTTTCACTCTGTTTGTCCAACATCTGACGCAGCCTAAATACTTCACCCTCGAACATACGTAAACGTACCAGCCAAGAGGCCCAAGACTTTAAAATAACCATACTCCACCCTTCTCTTCCTTTCATCCATCGTCTTCTTGCCACCGACTCCTAGGCAGGTACAAGAATCAAAGCTGAGCGCGGTGCACTGCCTCAACAAGGTCCCTGATTCAAAGCTAAGCGCGGTGCACTGCCTCAACAAGGTCCTGCAGGGACCTTTGATTTCAAAATCAGATTTGGCAGCGGTGGCCTCCAATGTCGATAAGGAGCACCAGGTGATGCTTGCAGGCAGTGGCGGAAGGGAGGGGTAGCGACCCTGGGCGGCCGCTACCCCTCACACCACCAAAACAAAAAAAATTCCATTACTTTTTTTTTTAATAATAAGTTGGCCTGGGCCCGATACCCCTGAGGCTCAGGCCCAGGCACTTTTATCGTTCTCACCAGCAGCTTCAACGACAATTTTCCACTATCACTACATAATGAAAGTTTTTAAGTAAAGACTGTTACAATAATCCTCCAATTACCAAACTCCACGTCCCTTCTTCTTGATTCAGTTAACAATTATCTGAGAGATTCTACGTCTACCGAATTATTACCAAGTTGACAACACATTTTCAATCCCTGGAAAACACCTCGCAACTCAGAAGGTTCGCTGGTGCCATGCTCATTAGGCTTCTCTCTCTCTCTCGTGAACACTGCAATCGGAAATCTGTTTCAAAGAAACCCATCGATTTCTTTACGTTACGCATTTCGTTCTTCATCGGCTTTCAACCTTCATTCTCTCCGTATCTTCTCAGAACTCTCTTTTTTGCCTCCCTACTGGACCACAGGTTAGTCCTCAAACAAAGAATGGAACTATGAGTTTTCTTTTCTCTGGTGTAACGTTTCAATGCGTTTTTTTTCTAATTGTATTGTACAATACACGGTGCATGCGGCCATGCGTGTGTTTTTGTTGCTCTTTTCTATACGATACTTGGTCTTCGAGTTTGAGACACTTTGCTTTCTTGGATACTACCACTACTGACTTCGTTCGTTTCTATTTTCCTTCTCGAACTTTTTACTCTATTCTGCATTGCGCTGCAAGCATCATTTCTTGTTTGCATGATGTTGCTATAATATCTCCCTGATAATTGTCAGCAGTGTTTTGTGTATGAATAAATCGTAGTGTTCTAGTTCATTTACGACAATGAAATGATGAATGGTCATAATATCTGTTTGCGGATCGCTTAATTAATGGCAGAGCAAAGAGGTTCACTTTTAAATACGGACAGGATTATGATTTATGAGGAGACTTTCGCCGGAAACTTCTTTGAGACAAAAGAAGTGTCTGTTTCTATCTTTATGTTTTGAGTCCCTGTTTTAGATCCTGATATCTATGAAATCATACTTTGAAGAAGTGATTTTTATTTGGTGAAGATAAGAGGGTGTTTATTCTTTAAAAACTATGTTTTTTTTGGCCAAATGTGAAGAAGCAATTCTTGACCTATATTACCTTGTAGCCGATTCTTGTCATGAAATCTAACCTACGATCACTTCGGGGTGTTTCTGCTTTGTGTAAGATCCTACTTCTCAGTCTCAATGCTCAGTCTCTCAGTCCGTAATGTTTTCTGTTGCAAAACAAGTTCAAGGATTGGGGATAATGTTTGGGAACTTATATAGAAGGGTCTATATCTCATTTCAAAATGTATCTTAAATTATTAATCTTGCTTAGTAATTTCTGGTGTAAAACAGTTTCAAGGATCATAAAGGATAGTGATTGGAGAAGTTGCCTATTATGTGTGTGTAGTGTATGCCAACATGTAAATTAAACTATTCAATCAACTTCTTATTGGTTCAAGTTTTTACGGCAATTGGAGAGGTATATGGTATCAAAGAAGTGAGTATAGCTTACAAATAACTGGAAGCTAAAACTCGATAAGCTTTTATACCCATTTGTTAATTGGGATTTCTGCCCACATATAAGGAGAGTGTTACCTTGGTTCACACAAAAGCAAACGCTTCAACGAACTTAGGATTTATGCTCCTTTTATGCCCACCAAATGAGGGAGTGTTAATATGTAAACTAAATTATCAGATGTACCTTTTTACCATTAGATTGAGCTTTTGGGACAATGCAATCACCCATAAAATGATCAATATATTGATACATTCACTTTATTTTATTTAGATAATGGATAAGTTTGTCACAAGAGAACGAAGTCGTTTTGCAATATTTTCAAAAGATGCAAAATCGTAGGATGCAATTGTCACCTCTCAGTCGCAGTACATAGCACGGTACATGTATTGTAATATTTTTAATGCTTTTAGTCTTTAATTTTTGATATTGTAATTGTAAGACAATTTTTAGCATTATAAAGGGAAAAAAAATTTTGTCATTTCGTCTTTAGAATTCGACCCCCCTAAATTTTGGTCCTGGTTCCGCCACTGTTGTAGGCGGTACCTCCTCCGTCGATTTCCTCTCCGTAGAGTCCCACAATGTCTCCTTGGATGGCGATTTCAGTATACAGGTTCCATTTCTTTCTTCGTTTCTTTTTTATCCTGGCAAAAAACTCGTTCCTTAGTGTATTCCTCATTTGGTTCCTGTGAAAACCGTAAAGAACTTCATAGAGGAAGAGGAAGTTGTTGGTTTTTGTGGTAGACCAACAGAAAGGCTGTCCATTTCTTTCTTCGTTTCTTTTTTATCTTGGCAAAAAACTCGTTCATTCATGTATTCCTCCAGCGAGTCTCAGTTGAGTGTTCTCAAGCGAGTCATTTCTTTTCGGAATTCGATTTGGCGGCGGTGCATTCACGCAATGCACCTCGCACAGCTTCGACTCTTGTACCTCGTGGTACAACATCCCTAAAATTTTTATGGGTTAGTGTATCTCTGTGCTGTGCGTGTGTAATAAATGAATAATTCGGTGTTAAACATTTTGATTCTTTGTGGTCAATTTTTTTCCACCAACAATAATATCAACTTGATGTTACCTGTCTGAAAAATTCTTTAGTACAGTTTTCCTTTCTCCTTATCTTTAGTACAATTTTTTTTTTATGGATTAGTATCGATGGTTGAAAACCTAAAATTTTGGCATTCAGAGAATCATTTGTGCTTCACAAATCAATAAGTAATAAGCTAGAGATGTCAATAGGAGTGATGTGGCCATTCTGTATTAAGTACTCTGGTGGAAAAGGTGGATTATTTTCAAACTAGATGGAAACAAATTTTAAACGTGTTCATGTTTAGCTCAGGTCATGGGTGGATGATGTGCCTCGGTTGGGTTTTCTTTTTGGTATGTTTCAGTAACCAGAGGCGGAGCGAGGGGGTGGCAAGCGTGGGCGGCTGCCACCCCTTGGTTTTGTAAAAATCTTTATATATATATATATATATATATATATATCTATGCATTTTTCTTCAGGTGGGTCAGGCCCTCCTCCTATTAGGTAAAGCCCAGTCTGCCCCCCCCTTTGGATCCATCCCCTCAAGTGAGTCAGGCCCCAACGCAGGGCCTGTAGAGAAAGCTGGTCTGCTATCAGCTGCAGAGAAGTTCGGGCTCTCTCTATCGACAATAGAGAAACTGGGGCTCCTCTCCAAGGCAGAGGAACTAGGAGTCCTTTCTGCAGCTACAGACCCAGGAACACCGGGAGCTCTGTTCGGCCTGAGCTTAGCTCTGCTGCTTTTGGGCCCCACTTGTGTTTATCTTGTCCCCGAGGACTCCGGCTGGGAGATAGTATTGCAGGTTGTGGTATCTTTGCTCTCTGTGGTTGGTGGTTCTGCTGCCTTCGCCGCATCAAATTTTGTATCAAACTTGCAGAAATCAAATTGAATATTCGCTACGACTTTTTAATTCTGCCATGTTAACTTTGAAAAAAAAAATAATACTAAATCTGCCATGTTAGAAGAACATCAACTATGCTTTTGGGTCACTCTTAGGTAGCTTGAACTATTCCACGCACACAACGCATATGTCGGAGAGAGGGCAGAGAAACGCAAACAAAAAGGATACGATAATTAAACCTAGCACTCCCCAGACTTAAATAAATTCCGTCTTTATTGTACCCAAAATTTTACACCAACTTCGGCTTGAAATCTGCCGCCGATGTAAAGTTTACTCAAGCATGAAGAGTAAGATACAAACATTTAATGTTACAAAAACATCCTCCTTTATGATAGGATACACAATCACACCCAAAAACCTTTTCACGTCATGTAAGCTTTTATGAAATAGCACATGAAGGAAAAATAATAACAATCTTCTCATTAACCTTTGCGAATATAAAATAGAAAACCTGAATACCTAGAGCTTAAAATCCCTCATTATGTCAAATGTCTGGACATGATGCAGGGAAAGGGCAGTGCTTGAGGAAAGGAACATGGCAATGGGAGTTGGATAAGAAATCTCAAACTTTAGAAAATATAGGAAAAGTTAACAATAGATTGTGCTAGGAAAGACAATCAAAATAGCAAATCAAAAGATAAAAATCCCATTTTTTTTTGCTGATTGTTGCTGAAGGATATTAGAATAATGCATTTGTTTGTATTCATTCATTGTTATTTGTAAATAAGTAACATGTGAACAACTCAAATTTGCTCAATTGTTTTTTCAGGTTAATTTTGAAGCTATAATTTTGCTTGGTTGCTGGCTCATTCAGGTAATTTGTACCCTAAACCCTATTAGAAATTTACAAAATGCTCCACTAGATTGTTGGTTGATATTGGAAGGTGACCTCGTAGTGACAGTACATAGTACAATACATGTATTTCAATGTTTTTAATGTTTTTTATCTTTAATTTTTGATATTCTATCTATAAGACATTTTTTGCATTAAGTATGAAATTTTTTCGAGATGTCATTTTGCCTTAAGAATTTGCCCCCCCTTCACTTGAGTTCTGGTTCCGCCACTGTCAGTAACACCTGTTTTTGTCGATTTGATGTTCACTGACATTAATAATTGCATTTGGAACTTTTGTTTTGCTCGTCATGTTGTAGTTAGGTAGTTTTCCATGATTGGGGCCAAATATTTGGGTTTAATACTAAAAAATTCATCATATAATTTTTTATTATTATAATATTTATTAAAAATCTTCTCTCTCTTCACTTTTTCACCAACTCCCATAACATTTCTTTACTTTATAATATTTTCCAAACCCCAATACCCAAAATTTTCACACTCAAACATCCCCAATATATCTACCCCTGTAGGTGGTTAAAATATGTCTTGACTGGATATTGTTCTGCATAGGCTTAAACACCTATTATGATAGATATTTACAAGCTAATATAAATCAAGGATGTTGACTTGATTGTTATAATCTAATTTATGTATCTCCATAGTCCACACAGGTTTTAATATGCGCTTAAGTGGGTTTGTGTTGTAACATTTTTGTGTTGTTAAAATTTTAGGTATTGAGTTTAGTGAAAAAGTGAAGAGAGATGTAATTTTTTATATTTTTTGTAGTAAAAAGTTATGATTTGATGGGAGAAAGAGAGATTATATTGTAATATTTTATTGTGAGAGGGTGTAAAATTTTTTGTAGCAAACGGAGAGTAGTGGCATAGTTGGAAGTGGAATGATGACATGCCAATTTTGATCAACTCTACCTACGAAGTAAGTTGATCCTACTTGAGCTTGTGTGATGTAAGGGAAAGTCATGCTTCATTCAGGTTGTTTCCCTTATGATGTGAGGGAAAGTCAGCAGTATCCACATTTTTTTCCGAAATGAGTAATTAGAAATTCACTCTTTCAGGTGTTACAAAGGGCTTTAGAGGTGTGGGATTTGCATGTTATACCCCTTGATTCTCCAGTTGCTGAGCATGCCCAGGTTGACCCGGAGTTGGAAAATGCATTTATCTGTCACTTGCAGGATCATTGGTTCTGTATCAGGAAAGTGAATGGAGAATGGTATAACTTCGACAGTCTCTATGCAGCCCCGCGTCACATTCCCAAATTTTACTTATCATCATATATAGACTCTCTGAAAGGCTTCGGCTGGAGCATTTTCCTGGTGAGGGGAAACTTTCCAAAAGAATGTACCGTCACTTCCTCTGAAGCTTCCAATGTTTACGGGCAGTGGCTGTCACCTGAAGATGCTGAGAGGATAACAGAAAGGTCTTACAGTGAATCCTAGTCAACAGCATTCGGATAAATTCCTTGCATTTCGGGAATTAGAAAGGATTTTTGAAATGGTCGCTGAGGACTGGAAAGCCGCAATACCTGCCAACCTGGCCCTGATCGATCCTTCCCCAGCCACGGCTAGTGCTGAAGCTGCGGATCCTTCCATATAAAACGTAATTGAAAATGCTCCAGCCGAAGCCTTTCAGAGAGTCTATAAATGATGATAAGTAAAATTTGGGAATGTGACGCGGGGCTGCATAGAGACTGTCGAAGTTATACCATTCTTGATCCTGCAAGTGACAGATAAATGCATTTTCCAACTGTGGATTCTTCTCCAGCCAAGGCCAGTGCTGAAACTGTGGATTCTTCCCCAGCCACGGTTAGTACAGTAGTACTGAAACCGTCACCCCACATAATGAAAATCCCAGCAGTAACGAAAACATTCAATAAGAAGTATTCTTTCGCTTTCCATTTTGACAGTATAATCACTAGTGAATGACAGAGGTGAGAAACTTGTTTTTGTAGATCTATTTTACTGGGATTTTTAGAATATTACAATCTTATAAGAGACTTCTTGTTGGGACATCAGGGTTATGTTCGTTTCCTACATTTTTTTCAGGATTCAAATACATTCACAAAACTATCACCGAACATATTCAGAATTCAAACACAAACACCAATACATTTTACACAATCTCTAACAATTTTTTACTTTTTTATTCAATATAAATTCTCTCTCTATATTTTTTCACATAACTTCAATATTTTTTTATTGAACAATTACATCAAATCATTTCTCTCTCCACTTTACACAAACACCAATAAAATACTATTCAACATAAATATTCACAACTTCTCCAAAATCCTACATTTTTACTCAAACCGAACATCTCCGGACTTATTATTCAAATACTCTTATAAGAGACTGCTAATTCTTGAGAATCAAGAATAGAAGACAGCCAACTTTCCTACCAAGGTTTGGCTTTGATATAGTGAGACATGATAGGTAATATACTAAGGAACTGACTTTGAATGTAGAAGGTAGATCATGTATATATTTGGTGGGTCTACGAATAGCATGATACAGACGAGCCATCACAAAGATATTACAAGATTATTACTTTTGAATTATAATAAATTAATATAAGGTGCAATAAATAAAATAATGACTTGAAATAAAAAGTGCAATAAATAAATAATAATTTGAAATAAAACTGTCCATATAGGTGGTAAACATAAAGGCATAAAACCAGTCATGAAGACGATCGATAATCATGAAGAAATAAATACTTAAAATAGAGATTTTACTTACAAATGTTACTTGAATACATTGAAGTATGATCACTTGGATACATTGATATGATAAAAGGAAGGGAAGAAAGATTAACTGAATCCTCAATACATGAGTTTCTAAGGCTACTTTATATAATATCTATGTGTGTCGCAACCAGTGACAACCACATATAAATACTACGATTTAAAAGACAATCTCATCCACATCAATAGGTATGAGGTCCCGAGAAAGAATTATAAAATGTTCGTTCATTTTGAGAAAATATTTTAAAAGCAAAAAAATTTACAACTAAACGTCTAAAATTTCAAAACAATTTTTCATCAAATTTTTTTAATCCATACTTTTTTTTTTATCAAACTCCAATTTTTTTTATTACAAACTTCTATCAAATTATATCTGTCTACATTTTGTTTTCAAACTCTAATAAAAATTAATTTAAAATAAAATATCTTTAAAAAATTTCACCAACTTTTTACAAACTCCAACAAAACTCAAATATACTTAAATATACAAACCACTATCAATTTTTTTTTTATAACTGAACATCAATATATTATCTTTGTAAGGTCTCAAAAATACATTAAAGCATAGATAAATTGTGGAAGACAATGACTTTTTTAGCCTTAGGGAGCTAGCCCCTAAACTATTTAGGTAATTAGTGCCTTGTTGTCCATTTAAGGTAATTATTTTCGAATTTGATGTAACTCTTTAAAATCAACATAATAACATGGGGTAATATCATAGTTCGCCCCTAATTATGAGTCAATTTTAATCTCGGTCCCCTAACTACGAAAATGACAATTTACGTCTTCTAACTTAAAAAAACATCATTTGGTCAGACGAAAACACATGTAAAATGATCAAAATGGCCATTTAAGACAAAATTACTAAAAATATTACAAAATTCATTACAAATAAAAAAATGATATTAAAAAAAGGTATTATTTTTTAAATAAAACTATTGAAACTTTATTTCAGTAATCTATATATATTTTTAATTTTTTTTGAAAGTCTTTTGGGGGCATTTCGGTCATTTTACAATTATTTCCCTCTAACTTAAAGGATGATTTGGATGAAGGTGTATATTGATGATTTTTTAAAGTTAGAGGACATAAATCGTTATTTTCATAACTAGGGAGCAAGTTTGAAATTGACTCATAATTATGAAGCGAACAATGACATTACCATAACAACATGCAAGTGTAACAAACCACCAATTTAAGAGTCTTAACTTTTCTAAAGATCAAAATAGCTTTTGCATTAGGGGTGGGATTTTTATCCGTCGGTATCCGGAATTCTGGTACCGGCACCGGTTCTGAGCTCCGGCCACAGTATACTGGCCGGAATCGGAGCCGGAACAGGTATAAATATTTAGGAAATACCGGTACCGGTAATTCCATCGATACTGGGCGGAATGCCGGTACCGATTTTTTTATTTTTTAAAAAAATATAAAACGCACAGCTTTGGACTTGGCCAAAACGCTAGTCCAAAACGTGCGTTTTGATCAAGACCAAAGCTGTGAGTTTTGGACTAGTCTAGGGTTTTCAAAACTCACGCTCCCCCTGATACCCCTATTTCTCGTCTGAATCGCCTCTGTCCTGCCCCTCTCCTCTCAGATTTGACTCTCTCCGACCTCCGGCTCTCGTTTCTGCTTCGCTCCCAGCCCTCCGACCTCCCTTCCCCTCTCACGGCTGACAGATCTTAACTCTCAAGCGCTCTCTCTCACAGACTCATAGTCTCACTCAAATCTCTCTCTCTCAGGACGCCGGTGAAGAGGAGGCGGGCGCCCTCTAAGTGTACCACCCTACCCACTAATGGACTATGAGGGGGGTGAGCGAACGAGAACTGACCGAGAACCCGAACCACTTTACTGACTGACCCCTTCATACTTGATTCATTAGGGTTGGGGATGGATGAAACCAATCAGAAGTGCAAATCGCGCAAGCGAAGCCGAGAAACAGACCGCAACGCAACAATTAGGACTCGTGTTGGAGGAGTTTTGAGTGTGAGCTACCACTCATGCAGCGGCAAGGACCCGCAACTCTCGAAAGGGGCCACCAACCGCCCGAATCACTGTAGCAAACCCTCCCTTTACTCAATGAATAACGCTTATCCTCTTTCAATAAAAAAAAATGGGGGAAAAAAAGAAAGAGAGAAAGAGGCCTTTATTGAAGAGGTTTTGCACCTGAAATAGGACTAATTAAGATCCAGAAGAATGGGTTTGGGCTTTAAAAAAGATGAAGATGCAAAGGGTAAAGAGAAAGTCTTTTGAACAACCAACCTAACATAAGGACTCTAGCTCACCCACTTAGAGCAGATGGAGATTCTATGACTGCAGTCTCCACTCGCCTTCGAGTTTGAAGGCCGTCGGCCTCGTCCCTCTCATTCTCAGTCGAATCACTCATCAACTCTCTCTCTCTCTCTCCCTCTCTCTCTCTCACGGATCACACTCACAGACTCACTCACTCTCACTATATCACAATAACATTCACAGATTCGTTATTTCTTATTTTTTTTGTTCAATTTCATTTTTGTATCACTATTCATTATAATTTATCAGTTGTTCAATAACCATTTCTTCATTTTATTATCTGTTAATACAAAAAAAATTCTTTGCAGGTTATTACACAGGTTGTGACGTGTGGTTACTGGTTAGTGCACTGTCGTTGAGGTAAATTCACTAATTTTTCACTTTTAGTAGTTCATTAGTTAATTTAAAATTTTAGAATGTATATTAGGACCTAGGTTGTGAAACTGAGGAGGATGAGCTTGAATGATTGGAGGGTTATTACTTGTTAGTTGTTTGTAAATTGTTAGTTGTTTGTTTGCTGTAGCCTCTAGGTAATTTGTGAGTTGTAAGTTTGTTTGTAAATTAAAGTTGCGGCTCTTCGATGTATTGATGTCAGTGGTGAACAGGGAAATAAGATTGTTGCTAGAGCTTGTTGTTCTTTGTTAGCCAATGTATGAATTTAGTTTTCCTTGCATTTCTTGTGAGCATGTTAAAACCAAATTCTAATACATGAAAAATTTGGCAGAACGTTTCTGGTCTCAAATGGTCATCGTTTCTAGGGTATTAGGAGATTATCTTTCCACTGTATGTTTCCTACAATGCTTTGTTGTTACTGAAGCAATGTATATGTGTAACTTGTAAATTTATTTCTATCATTCTTCTTTCATTGATGTATGTATATGATTTATTAAATTAATGCAATTGAAACAACTATAGAATTGTAAATTTGTAATTTTGGAACATATAAATTATTACTACATCAAAAAAATAGTGTATCCAACATCCTATTAAAATTCTAAATAGGATTTTGGGTCCAACATTCATATTTAAAAACTTACTTATTAAATCAAATCCAAGTTAAAAAGCCTGACAAATGCAATAATAAAACAAACTCAAGTTAAAAAGCCCAAAAAAATACAATAATAAAATAAGCCCAAGTTTAAAGCCCTAAAAAACTAAAATTTTGGGCCCAAAACGGGTCTAAAATCGGCCCAAATGAACTGTCGGAATTCCGGCATCCGGTATCGGGATTGCCGGAATTCCGACAATTCCCAGACCGGAACTGGATGCCTATTTAATACCGGTACCCTGCCCTATTTTGCGTGTAAGGCAAACATAATGTTGACACACCTTTCCGAAGCTTATTAGTGCAAGCTACAGAACTCATTTAATGATTAAAAAAATGAATGTTCTAATTAAAAGCACGGTTTTGTGGAAGTTATGCATGACACAAGGACCCATTAGTCAAGTTCACACTAAATACCATATTTTCCCTATTTGTAACTGTTGATATTAAAGATCACCGAAGGGTGTGGTGGTAACCATATTTTTATTATGCCCAGAAGAATTAGCCCTAATTGGGGACTCTCCATCAGTCTCAATAGAGCATAGTCAATATAAATACACAATCGCTATGATAGTTGTTACATTTCTATGAAACATCTTTACAATCCTAGCAATATTACGATCTTTGTAGTCAAAATTCTGATGATTGGATCCACGCTATTGCAATGGAACTCAAAGGACTTCTTCTTCTTAAGCAGCTTGTGCTAATATTTGGTGCTCTCTGCAAAAATCAAATATCGTTGCGAGATTGATGTCCCTTCAAATGGTATTGCAAATCTTGCATTTGTTCTATATTAACCCTACTATGCAAAAGCTTGCTTAAGTAAGGAATAAATAAAACCCAAGGACAAGAAATGAATAACTTCACATAACCAAGTTTCATTCCAATGGCCGAACTTGATAGAATTAAAAACTGGCAATTTTTTTAAAGATATTTTGTTATAAATTAATTTTTATTAGAGTTTGTAAAAGAAGAAGAACATAATTAGATAGAATTTTTAAATAATAAAGTATTAGAATTTAGTACAAAAAAAATATGGAGAGAAAATTTAATGAAATTGTGTTAAAAAATTATTGCAACTTTTGTAGAAAAAATATTAGTGTGAATTGATTTTTTTTGAGATTTTAGATGTAATTTTGTTTTTACTTTTAAAATATTTTCTCAAATGTCACGTGTTATAATTATGGGGATGTTTGAGTGTAGAAATTTTGGGTATTGGGGTTTGGGAAAGATTATAAAGTAAAGATATGTTATGAAAGTTGGTGAAAAAATGAAGAGAGAGAAGATTTTTAATAAATATTATAATAATACAAAATTATGGGATAAATTTTTATTATTAAATCCAAATAATTGGCCCCAAATAATTGGAGCTCAAACAAGTAATATATCTCGCGAGTCGCGACCTGCATACCTATTGATGAGGGAGATTGTCTTTTAAAAGCTAAAAATAGTCTTAATATTTCTATTTTATTGAGATGCAATTGACAGTGGATCCATTTATAACTCAGTTTCTATGAAGAGACTTTTTTCAGGCTAGGGCTGCTCAATCCCGGTGTAAGTGTCGGTTTTGGTCAAAATCGGCACCTACACCGAGTAGACCGGTTTTAAAATAATTGACACCTACACCTTTAAGTGCAAAAATCGGCTCTTAGCGCTGACGATTTACAGTTATCCTACATTCATATTGAGCCATTTTTTTAGCATTTTACGCATTTGACCTAATGTATTTTTTTCCTTTTTTTCTTTTGGTCATTAATCACATATCAATAAAATCTAAACTAATGAAATCAAAATTCCAAAATCAATAAAAATAAAGATCATTTAAAAAGATAATATGAGAATTTAACGTCCAATAAAATTAAGTGAAAACCTCTTAAAAATTTAAACAAAACGATTTGTTTTTTTTAAAAAAAAAAGGTCAGGGCAACCGGGGAAAATTGGGGACGCTCAGGGGGCGGGTGAGCTGAGGGAAACAAACTCCAGGCCCCAGAGTAGCCTGGCTGCCTGGGCCTTGGGGACCCAGGTGAGGGATTCCAGGGTGCTTGGGGAGATACAAGACACGCGCGGGGGCCCAGAGGGAAAAATTTTTAGGGCAGACTGGGGAGGGATTCTTGGGTGCTAAGGGAAATACGGGACGCACGCGGGGGCCCGGGGGGAAAAAATTTCAAGGCAGAGTAGCAAACTGGGGAGGGATTCCTAGGGTTAAAAAAATCTCGATGTCCCGAGACCCAGTGCTGGATAACCCGAAAACCGAGAATAACACCGAAATTTTTGCAAAATCTTAAACCGACCCTAATAAAGCCAAAAATAGACAACCCAATTCCGAGGCCGGTATTTGTGCCACCGGAATTAGCAGCCCTAATCCAGGCTAAGAGAATCGTGTTAATTCTTTCTTTTTGATACCAATACGTGGCAGACAATTCTTTGCACTTGGTGACTCATATAACTTCCGAGCCAAGACTTTAAAAGAACCGATATTCCACCCTTCTCTTCCCCCATCGTCTTCTTTCCACCGAGGCACCAATACAGACGCACAGCACAGAGATACACCAATAAATAGATACATAATATATAAATTTTAGGGTTTTGAATTTGTTCACTTGCTTTTTCTTCCTTTTTCGGTCTACCAGAGAAAGATTAAAGAGAAGCATGGAGGGGGCGAGCAATGGAGGGATACTGTACCACGAGGTACAAGAGTCGAAGCTGTGCGCGGTTCATTGCGTGAACACGGTGCTGCAGGGACCTTTCTTTTCGGAATTTGATTTGGCGGCGGTGGCCTCCGATCTTGATCTCAAGGAGCGCCAGGTGATGCTCGCAGGCGGTGCCGCGTCCGGCGATTTCCTTTCCCACGAGTCCCACAATGTCTCCTTGGATGGCGATTTCAGTATCCAGGTTCCATTTCTTTCTTCGTTTCTTTTTTATCTTGGCGAAAAACTCGTTCCTTCGTGTATTCCTCATTTGGTTCCTGTGAAAACCGTAAAGACTTATCCAGTTTTAATTCGGAATTCGATTTGGCGGCGGCCTCCTTTCTTGATCGCAAGAAGCACCGTGTTCACCTAATGCACCACGCATAGCTTCGACTCTTGGTGTTAAACATTTTGATTCTTTTTCATCAATTTTTTCCACCAACAATAATATCAATTTGATGTTACCTGCCTGAAAAATTCTTTAGTACAGTTTTCCTATCTCTATCTTTTTCTTTAGAGATTAGTCTGACTTGTATTGATGGTTGAAAACCTAAAATTTTGGCATTCAGAGAAACATTTGTTGCTTCGCAAATCAACAAGTAATAAGCTAGAGATAGCAATAGGAGTGATGTGGTCCTTCTGTATTAAGTACTCTGGTGGAAAAAAAGGTGGATTATTTTAAAATTAGATGGAAACAAGTTTTAAACGTGTCCTTGTTTAGCTCAGGTCATGGGCGGCTGATGTGCCTCGATTGGGTTTTGTTTTTGGTATGTATTAGTAACACCTGTTTATGTAGGCTTGATGTTTACTGACAATAATTGCAATAATTGCATTTGGAACTTTGGTTTTGCTGGTCATGTTGTAGTTAGGTAGTTTTCCATGATATGGCATAATATATCTACCCCTGTAGGTGGTAAAAATATGTCTCGACTGGATATTGTTCTGCATAAGCATAAACACCTTTTATGATAGATATTTACTAGGTAATAGAAATCAAGGATTTTGACTTGATTATTATAATCTAATTTATCTACTTCCACACAGGTTTTAATATGCACTTAAGAGTAGTGGCATAGTTGGAAGTGGACTGATGCCATCTTTGTGATGTTCAAATATTGAACTTCTTAAGTTTGATGCAACAAGATTATGGTGTTTTCCAGACGAGCTTTTTTGAATTTTTGTTTTTTTTTTTGTATATTTGAAAATTTTAAGAACTAGACGGATTTGATTATTATTTTTGCACTGCCTTGCAGAAGGTATACGCGTTGCTTGAATCTTTTGCCTTTAATGGTAATTGTTGTCGGGACTTGAATTAGAGATATACCATTGTTGCACTGTGTATGTTCCAGTCATGAATTATGGGCCTGAAAGTATGTCCTGGATGGTTTTTCCGTTGTAACCAAAATTACGTCAAAACCTTTTTAACGTTCATTATGTAAAAATATTGGTCCCGTTAATATAAGATCAGCATGATCAGATATACATAAATAATGCAAGTTGGGCCAGGTGACTAGAATAAGGTCAGATTGGGCCAGATTGTTTGCAGTGCAAGTTGGGCCAGATTTACTAGAATAAGGTCAGCCTGAACATAAATAATGAATGAACCTCTAACCAGAAGTTGTTTCTTGCCTATTATGGCATGTGGCAGGAATTTACTTGATTTACCCAAAGTGATAAGTTTGTTCTAGCACATACATCTCAATCATTCTTAGGAGTACGGTGGACAACATTTATGGGATGCTTAAAGCCTTTAAATATGTCTGAAACTAGCTCAATCCCAAAGAGGCATGGCTTGGCTTGATCAAGTTGTAAGTCAAACCAGTTGAAGCATGTGTCGCTGCTCTTTTATCACTGAGTATTAACTACATGGGTATGGTGATCATGTTAAGGAACTCTACATGTGATACCATGCTTGGTTTAGAAGTGGGAAACATTTCATATAATGTTGTCACTGGACTATGCTCAACTCTGCACACAGTGCTTCTTTTCCATTTCTAAAGTAATTATGTCTTCATCTAATTGTCTCCTGCTATTAGTCAATCAATTGGCCCACAGCAGGATGGACCTTCCTCGAGAATTTGAAATAACCCGCCAAATAATTGCCATATTAGGTAAGATATATGGAATTCCATGAAATGCGGGGTTTCCTTGTTTTATTGTCCCACTAACTCGGGTTTTTTGTAACCGTAAAAGTTGAATTTGTGCTTGTTTTGGCATAAATCCCAATTACATCTTTTCTTATGATAAAATGAGGCAAGGACTCTGAAGGTCAAAACGTCTTCATAATTTATGCTTGTTTCCGCTGCCGTAGAAGTTGGTTTTTAATATTTTTACTACATGCCAATTTTGATTAACTCTACCTACGTACTAAGTTGATCCTACTTGAGCTTGTGTGGTGTGCATTTTATTCATTCTTGTAGTTATTGTGCAGATTTTCCATTAGTGTCTGAATCTATTGCTTTACCCACATCATCAAACCAACCTGGTTGATATCGAACTATTTTATCCTCGCCATACTTATAAAAAAAAAACTATTTTATCCTCGTCATCAAACTTGTTTTGCCTTAGGGCAAGGCATGCTTCATTAGGGTTATTGACCTCGTGCTGTAAGGGAAAGTTGAGCTGTGAGACTTTTAGCCCCTTCTGTCTTCGTTTACTATAGTCATGCTTCATTCAGGTTGTTTCCCTTATCAATATCCACATTTTTCCGAAATGAGTAATTTGAAATTCATTCTTTCAGGTGTTACAAAGGGCTTTAGAGGTGTGGGATTTGCAAGTTATACCCCTTGATTCTCCAGTTGCTGAGCATGCCCAGGTTGACCCCGAATTGGAAAATGCATTTATCTGTCACTTGCAGGATCATTGGTTCTGTATCAGGAAAGTGAATGGAGAATGGTACAACTTTGACAGTCTCCATGCAGCCCCGCATCACCTTTCCAAATTTTACCTATCAGCCTATCTAGACTCTCTAAAAGGCTTCGGCTGGAGCATTTTCCTGGTGAGGGGCAACTTTCCAAAAGAATGTCCCCTCACATCCTCTGAAGCTTCCAATGTTTACGGGCAGTGGCTGTCACCTGAAGATGCCGAGAGGATAACTAAATCTTGCAGCTCAACACAGGCTCCACCGCAGCCAGTGAATCCTAGTCAACCGCATTCAGATCAATTCCTTCCATTTGGGGAAGCAGAAATGATTTCGGAAATCGAAGATGAGGACTTGAAAGCCGCAATAGCTGCCAGCCTGATTGATTCTTTTCCTCCAACAGTCGGTGCTGAAACTGTGGATCCTTCCCCAGCCACAGCTAGTGCTGAAGCTGCAGATCCTTTCCCAGCCACCTCTAGTGGAAAAACTGTGGATCCTTCTCCGGCCAAGGCCAGTGCTGAAACTGTGGAGTCTTCTCCAGCCAAGGCCAGTGCTGAAACTGTGGATTCTTCCCTAGCCACGGCTAGTACTGAAACAGTCACCCCACAAAATGAAAATCCCTCGCCACAAAATGAACATCCCAGCAGTAAAGAAAAAATTCAATAAGAATTATTCTTTCGCTTTCCATTTTGTTGTAGAGCACAATAATCCGTGTCAGGTTAGACAGTGCAACTAAATCCTTGGCACAGAGGTCATTGAACTGTGCGATATACATCTTGATCATACTTGGCAAGTCTGAGTAGACGTAAAAAACCTTTATGAAATGGCCTCAGCTTTGCCGCTGGATGATTTGTTTACCCTCTTATGCTTTTTTTCTGGAAGCAACAGGTTTTGTGCTATTGTGATTGGGTCTATGAAGCAGTTTGATTTTTTTTTCTTCTTTCCCCGTTTTCTAGTCTCTTAATGACTGTCCTTGATGAATCTCCAGGGAGATTTACAAGGGTCATGCCGTCTTTCCTTGTTTCTTTGTAAGCTTGCTTTTTTAAAAGAAAAAAAAAACAAAAAAAAGATTCGCATTCAAAAGGAACATGGTTTGGAGGACTCATTCAAGAAAACAAAGCTCTAGATTATGTCTAATGGAAAGATAGAGCAGCAATGAAATCACTTTCAACATAACCGGCTAGCAAATTCCTATCAGCCACGATAATCCCCATATCTCTCTTCTATACCCCTCTCCAATTGCCTTTCATGGTGGCCTCGAGTTTCTTCTACTGGGCAAATGATTTCGCCATTTCATGCTGCTAATGGAGAGGGCTCATTAAGTGATGCATCATGTATGTATGGTCAAAAGTTTTGCTAAGATTGGGAGGCTATTGATATGGTTATATTGAGATGCAAAATCAGAGGTTGGTACTGAGTGCTAGCACGTTAAATTTTGTGATTAGAAGAATTTGTTCGAGAAAATGTGTGATAGGGGTATCTCCTGATTATTTAACTTAATAATCAACACGTTTTGTGAGAGGGGTTATACAAACAGAGCATCTTGGTATTTTGATAAGATCATTGAGATGTGTTTGACACCGAATTTGATTAGTTTCACGTCATTAATTCATGGGCAGCATTAAGCAAGTGTTTGAAATGTTTGGAGTTTATTTGTTTAAGATGTTTTCAAATTTTAACGATTTTGTGGATTATTGGTTTAAATGTTATTTAACTCAAAATATTTGTTAATAAATAAGCCCCAAAACCAATCGAATAGGGAAGTTGGTACACGGTTACCACTACAGTTAAAATCGGTATTCTACGTGGCTATTTTTGCTATTAACAATGGTGGTGGTGGCAATTATGGCAATAATAAGCTCAAGTTTCATTTTTGTTTTGTTCCTTTCAACAATTTCAATCAGTCAAATATATAGTATATTTTAAATGTAGAATACAGTAAAAATCTAATAATCGTCACAAGTATTGGCCCCATCGGTAAGAGGATATCGGTTGACCAGTATGACGTGTAGATAATAATTTTGATTTTTAAATCCTAGAATCACAGAAAAGCTAACGGTCACAGGTACCAAATCCACGGGTAAATGGATAGCGGTCGACCAGTAGGCTAGCAAATTCCTATAGACTTCAGAACAAGAGTTTTTAAAAGGGGTCTATAAAAAAATGAATTTCTAGGCTTTTTTTGGAGGTTGGCAAAACTATTATTTTCGAGCTACAACATTCTCTAAGCCTATTTCTTATTTTCTAAAGCTCTTTACACATATTCAACAGTTTCAAGCTTTGCCTTAGTGTGCGCTTTGGAGATAGTTTGCATTGTATCATCTATTCTACAAGAGAGTTACTGTTTGTTGTAATAATCATTTACAAAGTGGAAATTAAGGACGATCGTTTACAAAAATATTATAGGCTACAAATGAATGCAACAAAATTCACAAAACAAACATTAAAAATCTCAAAAATTCCTACACAAACACCAACATCTTTAACACAATTTTCCAACAACTTTTCAAACAAACTCCAATACTACAAAAATTCTACAAATCTTCTCTCTCCATAATTTTTCACAAAACTTCAATACTTTTTTATTAAAAAATTACATCAAATCATCTCTCTTTATACCTTTTTTATAAACTCCAATAAAAATTAAATATCTTTAAAATTTTACACCAACTTTTATACAAAAATCTATAAAAACTTCAATCTACATAAATATTCACAATACTATCAAAAAATTTACAATTTTTTTTATAAAACGAACATCCCCATAAAAGTGGAATCACTCTCGTGACTTTGGTGTTGGCATATCACTAAAGTGGTTAAAGCGTGAGAAAATGTTCTTGGGGTTTGTGAAAAAACTATTCACTTAGCTAGAAGGGTTAGTAGTGGAAAGCCTCAAAACTCAGTGAAAGAGCTTGAGTGGTGGATGTAGGATGTAGACAAGGTATCGAACCACTTGAAAAATCCAAGTGTTAGATATCTCTAATCCTGTCTCTTTACTTATTGCTTGCCTGGTTGAGATTTTGAATTTTTTAAAAAGTTTTCAAAATTCAATTCACATCTCCCTCTTGGATTGCCTTAATCTTTGAATTTCAAATTTTTTTGACACGTATAAAATACCACTTCAAAGTCTACACAATTTTTTTTTGACAAAAACTTCATTTTGAAATTTATTACAAGTTACTACCAACTTACATTTAACAAAAAAAAATAGAACGGAAACAATCTATAACTTAGTAAAACAATCATAGAGACCAAAAAACTAAATAATTTTCAGCTCAGTAAAACAAATACTATTGTCCCATTTTTCTTAGCTAGCTGCGGATTTCAAAAACGAAGTGTTCTAAACTCAGTATATAGTTTGAGAAATATACAACAGATGCTGACATGTAATTACATATATTTAGTTATGACATAGAAAGAAACATATATTTGCCATTACACAATGCTTTGAACTTAAATTTAAATGCATAACAAAATATATAACTAGATATACATAGATTAATATCATATAAAATGACAAACAATTAAAAATATTTAATTACAGATGTTATAACTAAATATATTGAATTAAGATTAAATTAAAGTGCATAACAAAATATATAACTATAGATACAAAAATGATATAGGTCAGAATAGTGTAACTTAACGTATAACTATTAATGAATATGAGTTATTTGAAACATAAACTAATAGTATAAATGACAAAATATTAAATTATTAAGTTTTATAAGTTACTTTAAACGCATGCTTATCATAAAAATTGAATGTACACCATAACATATATAAATGCATATTAAATATAACATAAGTAAATATGTTATGTAGATACCTAAATGATACTAAACTTCAGTAATAGTGTATGTCGAAACATATAAACGACAAACACAAAAAAAATTACAATACATTAACTATATATTTATAGGATATATATATATATACACTAACTTTAAATGAATTCAAATAAATCTAGCCGAATTTATATGAGTTTTGTTTGTGAGTCTAAATTGAGGCGATGCGAGTTTAATTGAGTTTAACTCGTTTAATATTCGAATTTAACTTGTTTAGTAAACGAACCGATCTCAAGCCAAACTTATACAATTTATAAATCATGTTTAAATTTGACTCGTTAATTAAAAGAACCTAACTTGAGTCGAGTTTGAAATATTGATAAATAGCTCGGTTCATTTACAGTCATGAGTTAACTAGGGCATGTTCGTTTTGAGAAAATTTGTTGAATTATAAGAATAATGTGAATATTTAGATTATGTTTGAGTTTATTGGCATGCATGTAAAAGTTGTTGAAGTTGACGATTCAAGACTCAATGTAGTGTTGTCGAACCTAGAAGGAGGGTTGAATAGGTTATGATTTTTCTTTAATTCTATAACCACTTAAAATCTGCACTCTTCACAAGCTCGATCAGTAAATTTCAAGAGTGCTAAAGTAACACAAATATAGTGCGGAAGTAATAATCCAATATGAACAACAGATTATCAAGTGACATAACACTTCTATAATTATTTCTTAACCAAGAAATCAAAATAAAGAATTAATAACAAGAACAACAAGTTAATCTACGTAAACACAATCACAACAAAGAGACCAAGATTTGGTTACGAAGGGAAACCCTTTTGAATAATTTATTCAAAAGAGAAAAACTTTCCGGGCTCATAAGCCGGTTTAAGCGAATCCACTAGAATCTTCAAACTCGATACACTGTGATCTATAAACTACCCAACACCTTGTTGCTAGTCTAACTCTACCGTTACCTTACTTGGAATACCACATTCCGATCTGCCTCCTTCAGGGAACGAGGAAGTCCTCTTCCGTTTGAAATTCTTGATTTCAAAAAGCCAAACTCTACAGCCAAGCCGATCTTATTCACACTCCTCGTGCAATCAGCTACTCTTTATAGATCTCTAGCAACCTATGGAGTTAACCTTCTCAATCAAGATTTATCTTGGTGATCAAAATCCAAACTGAGATCATGGGGAATCAACACTTTCGCAGGGTTTGCTCTTAGTTTATACAGAACATACTATATAAAGAGTTGCAAAGAATATCTCTCAAAAAGCTCTCAATAGCTAGATCTCTCAAAATTATTTCAAAGAACGTATGAAATGAATGAGAGAAAATGGTTTTTATATTCTGAAGGGTCGGAAGAAAGAGATTCACGAAGTTTCAATACTTCTTGAATCTTGGGTGCTTTTGTTAAAACCGTTATACCAGATTTTCGTCAATCTTGATCAAATTGTAGTTGAACTCTGATCAAATTTCGAGTGCTTTAAAAACATCATGGCGCCAACTCCACGTTATCAAACTGTACACAGACTTCAATGAAACTGTAACTATTATCGGGCAATCACTAATCATGTTGAACTGTTGGACTTGAGCAGGGCTTCATTAACCATGAATCTCAGGAATAAACTAAGACGCGTTATGAAGTTTTATGCCAATTTAAAAATACATTAATAGTTGTAAAAATTATATTGATGTGTAAGAAAAGGTAAAATTGAGTTGTATTGGTATGCGTGTATGAGTAATGTTAGAAGTATAAATTTAAAAAAGTTTGCTTCGAATTCTATAATTTTTAGTCAAACGAACATGCCCTAAGTTTCGCCCTCTATTTACATTGAGAAAAAGGGTTCTGTTACACTTTTGAGAAATGCCAAAAATAGCCTCCACATAACCTCTGTTTCCTCCGGAATTCCCTCCGAAGATCCTGTGACATATATACTCCAAGAGTCTAGAGAAGGATTAGGAAGACGTCCTCGTCATATGACAGGGGTATCCTCGGAAGTTCACCGCGTTGAACAGGGGGGGAAAGAAAAAGCAAACCAAGATGCGCAGTGGTTTAGCGGTCTCTCTCATGGAAGACAATGTCGTTTGATTCAACTCTGTCTCTCTCTGAGCGTGAGGCCGGTAAATATTTGAATATTGCCGAAATTAACTACCAAAAAAAGTAGTATATTCAGATATTGAATATTTGTATATTTTTTAAGAGAAACTAAGAAGGGAAGAAAAGCTAGAAAAGCAATGAGTGGCGCGACGCTTTTAGGCTGGAAACTGAGGGCACCAACCCCACCGTGCAACAGTCATCCATGAATACTATGCACACTGGGCTCAGATATATATAGTAAAGTCAGGATAAAAGGCCAAGAGGACCCATTGCTCTGCTTTTTCGTGAAGATAATCTCGGAGCTACCGGTTTTATCATCTGTTTGTTGTTCGGGTTTGTTGAGATCTCAATTGGATTCAGGTTGCTGTTTTCAGTCCCTACCAAATGGGTTCATCGGACCGATTGTTCAATAGGCAAAGAAGTGTCCACGAGATTCTTGGGGGAGGTCTTGGTATGTGAGTTTTTCTTAGGCTTTTCCTTTTGTAGACACTCTTTGATTTTTTTTTCATCCAAACCCAGTACCTGAATGTTGACTTTGAATTCATTCTTAAACTAGATATTTATTTGGGATTCTCTTTGGATGTTTAGAAAAACTTTTAGCGCACTTTAGATTTTGAATGAATGTGAGTGGATTTTGCATTGATCCCCTGTGCTACCGAGGTCCAGGAATACAGAAGTTTAAAATTAATACCAACAAAGTAAAAAAATTTCACTGGATTTAGGATTCATGGGCTTCAGGCAATTCATGTTTAGCATTTGTTGGAACAGTTGCAGATGTGATACTTTGGAAATGGAAGAATGTGACGTTGGGATTATTGATGGTAACGCTGGCTGCTTGGCTGGTATTTGAGGGATCTGGTCATACTCTGTTGTCACTCGTCTCAAGTGTTTTGCTGCTTCTGTTCGTCATTCTCTTTCTTTGGGCCAAAGCCGCAGCGATTCTCAACAGGTACTTGAAAAGCACTTGGGCTTTCAAAACTATAGTATTGATTTGATGTGTCTAAATTTCAACTTTGAAGCTTTCACAATTAAGCATCTTAAGAGATCCATTTAGGCTTGTATGATAAAGATTGAATTCTGTTTTTTTTTTCTTGAGTTCATTCTTTGATCCGTGTTTTAGTTAGTTAGTGCTTACTCTCTTTTTCAAAATGTTATAGCTTTGTTCTGTTCCTATTCTTCTGTTACTTACCCTGGTTTCCTTAGTTGATTTAAGTTGGTTAGAGAGAACATTTTGGGTCGAGTTTACTCTTCTTAGAATATGCCTATTGACCCATTTATGGTTTCTCATATCCCTGTTAAAAGATTTTGCATAATTTGACGATCTCTGCTTGGACATAAAAGATCCTTCTAATTTTGAATCCACATTTTCTTGGGTTAAATAGTTTCCAATGATGGTTAAGCTTCAGTCATCAAAGATGGTTTCCTTGAGCAATCAAATTCACATGTCATGTCTGAAACAAGGAACATATGCATTGTGTTGGAAAAAAGTGCATATGATCCATCTACATAGTGAACTGAGTCCGATTATTGGGAAATCGCAAGCTTTTTATTGGGAAATAGCATGCTTTTTATGGTATTATCTCAAAACTGAATTTATAGGGTTATCTAGCTGGTGCACTTCTGAACTATGGTTACTCTTGAAGTGGCCTTCTATAGGATTTGTTACATTATCAGTCTATAAGGCAAAGGATTTCCAACACTTGCCGCTTGACTAAAACTCCTCTGAGTTTAGTTGCATGTGTTTGCTTTTTTGGTATGTTAATATAATTTTTCAGGGTACTTGAAATGAGGAGATATCTAAGCATTTAAGGTCGATGCACTACATATTGGTATAAAATGATGACATGGTTTTCTTTCCTTGATAATCGACGATTGTCTCAGATAGAATGTATAGTTTTTGAGTTTTGTTGCCATTGTTGTTTTCTAATCTTATTCCTTGGAAGAAGTTGGGTCATAAATAATTTTGCTTCAGAAGCTACTATTACTTGAGTCAGCCTCATCGAATGTAAGAACAATTAGCGCCATTTGCTTCTTATGTTGGTTAAGTATGGAATCTCCATTCTTGTTAATTTTTTAAAACTTGCCCCTCAATTGCTCATCTTTATTCTGAGCAGACCTCCTCCACCTCTACCCGAATTGCATCTGTCAGAAGAAATGGTGAATGAAGTGGCTGATTTCGTCCGCCTGCGTGTCAACACTTTGCTGTCAGTTACCCAGGATATTGCCCTGGGTAAGGATTCAAGGTTGTTCTTCAAAGTAGCTGCATCTCTGTGGCTGATTTATTTTGTTGGTGGCATGACAGATTTACTTACCTTGGGCTACACCAGTAAGTTCTAACAATTGTTTGATTAATATAGCTTTGTCATCGAGCTATGTTTAGATATTGAACTAGAATCAAGTCATTCTTGGTTTCCTTCATTGCAGGCCTTGTCATCATTCTTACAATTCCAGCACTCTACGAAAGGTGGGAAGATCATATAGATAAATATGTCATTGTGAGCTACAGGAAACTGCAGCAATTGTATGTGAAATTAGATGAAGAGCGTGTCAGCAGAGTCCACAACTGGAGTTTCGAGAAGAAAAAGATTTGTTGATATTTTTCTTTTGCCCCTTCAAATTGTTTCTTGCTAAAAAAAATTTCCTTTCCTCTTTGGTCCGGAATTTTTATATATATTTTTTAATTTTTTTGCTAGGTCATGTGAGTGGTTAAGGGTGTGGGAGATTGCAAATTTTTTCCCCATTTTACTAAATGAAATCTTCCCTTCTCTTGCACCTTAATTTTCATGCTAGATCTTTTAAATTCTAACTAAAGATTATATCCGCGATGGTGTAGACAAAATGTTTTGTCGAAAGTGGTACAAGTAATGAAATCATATCTCGAGAAACAATATATACAGAGTCCCTTTTGACTTTGAACTTCATGTCAGCGTAGTCTGCAACGAGGGTTATATATGGTTTCTGGGCACCCTTTATGGCTGCAGAGGCACGAGTGCAAAAATGCTGGTGAGACTTGAAGAAGAAAAAGTTATTTATTCCTCATTAATACCGGTGCCTTAAATGTTAAGAACTGCAGCTGCTATCTAAACGGTTTCTCTCTATGCAAGCTGATACACTTGCACTAAAATTTCCCGCAGTTATTACATAGGATTATTCCATTCTCTTCTTTTTCCCCCCTGTTGTAAAATGAAGGCCCTGAGTGAACGGTAAGGTGATAATGACACCAGTAGAAAAGGCAAGGACAACCCCCAGATTGTTTACCAATGATAGAAGCAAGGGTAAAAGGAAATACAAAAATAAAAACAAAATAAGTCCAAAAGTAAAAGTTTGTTCTTCTTCCATGTACATTACTTTTTTTTTCTCTATTCTGATTTCAAAACAATAAACTGGAATACATCAAGGCGAGGTCATACAAAAGGTCATAATAACGAATTTCAAAAGGAATAGATGCAGCTTGAAAACAGCCACTTTATGTAAAATGTAAGAAAAACGAGTTTACTTCATATTAATAAAGGTGTTAACTCAAGCTCATACTACATTATTCTATTTCTGATTCAGAAAAATATCTAGATATATGCAAGACAATATGCCGCAAATATTTTCCAGATATCAAATCAAAATATACAAACTGAAACCGCAACTCATGGAACAAATGCCCTATCCGAACAAACAAAGGCCTTAATGTGATTGATTTAATGAGTTCAGAATAAGTTCTAAAGTGAAAAACTGGAAGATTGCTAGTCCTGTCCACTCCCAAAGCTATCACGGTTCTCATGCTGCCACCCATAGACCTGTCCATCACGGCCTGCATCCGGATAGAACTTTCTCTTAAGCTGTGATGAGTGTGGAAGGGGTGGAGGTGGAGGTGGAGGCGGGAGTGTTGGCGGCTGTGATGCTAATATACCCTTCCCATCCCTTGGATCCATTAAATTGCCACCCTGCACTTGTTCCATACCCTTATTGGCCATAGGCCCAGGATTGCGTCCATAATCACCTTGGTGAGCATTTGTGAAACCATCTACCATTCCTTGACCACCAGGCGGACGCTCAAAGGGCAAACCAACAAAGCCTGCATTCCAGGGCTGAGCATAAGGTGCTGGGAAATTTACACTGCCTGCTTGAACTGGCGGGAAACCTAGTAATGACCCCTGTTCTGCGCCTACTTCCAATGCTGAATCCTGTCTTGTCATCTCGTAGGGAGCACCATAAAATTGCTGAACTCCCTCAGTCTGGAAAGGAGGAAAACCAAAAGGGAGAGGAGGATTCAGCATTGGATTCGAATTGACTGGAACAGCAAAATTGGGTGGCTGAATGGAGTGCATAGGTGGGTACTCAGGATATGGGTTCTCAGGTAGGATTCCTTGCTGCTTGTCCATAAACTGGACAGATTCCTGTTGTGGGGCACCTTGGGGGTCCATATTTTGTTGATGGAAGCGGTTTTGAGGGCCCAGCCTGTCAAAGCCTTGGGGTCGACTACTGTCATGTTGCAGCTCTGATGGATGCATTTGTACCAGTCCAAAACTTGGGAGTTGCTTTGGCTGTATGATTGGTCTTGGAGGTGGTGGTTCTCTAGGTTGTTGTCGATGAGCTTTTTCTTCCCGATCATGAAGCTGGGAAATTGAACCAGGAGAAAAGACTGGTCTCGAGGGAGCCCAAGCAGTGGAGTCTGAAGCTGTAGGTTGTTTGGAACTCTGAGACTCTGATTCATTTCCTTCTTCTTTCTCAGCATTGGGTTGAAGAAGGTTAGCATGGCTCTCATGAATGTGAGACTCAAATTCAGACCTCTTCAGAAAAGACTTGAGACAATGAGGCGCTGCACAGATGAAGATCCCTTCCATCATTTTAATCGTCTGAATCTTCTGTATGCGTTCATCACAACTGTAACCCACAAGAGACAAGGAAGTACTTCGGCTGAGCCATCAATCGTTTTCAAAGATTACAGCACAAAAGGCTCATCATTGTTGTTGGACAAAAAATTTTCATAGGAATATTAACAGAGAAGTAAACCACCCTTCATTGGAGTCTTTTCAAATTTCTAAGAAAACATTGATTACACAGGAAAGAGAGCTTTTATCTTGTGATAGGAAGAGAAAGCAACAATTCACGTCTCGTGATTGCTAGTTTTTTTAATTGGCCAATGTACAGCAGACTAAGAATTTGAGTCAGAAATCTTACGGGCTAAACAAATGCCCACATATGATCGGTGCAAAAGGGACTTAACAACATAACTCTAACTCTCTAATGGTCCAGGGGTTGAAAACAAAGGCAGTGGAGACAGGATGAGAATTCTTCTCCCTTCTAGCCCTTCGGTTTTTTGATTGGCGGGAAACGATGATGAACACTAGGATTATGCTTCATGTGAAGAGTAACCAAATAACTTTAATTTCCATGTTTTGAATCACTTTTTACATTCAGTGCCAGCAATCGTATAAGTAATCCCCCTCCTCATTTAAAGAGGCAATTCTGTGTAAGAGATGTTAGGGATCAAGGGGGCTAATCTTTTGTTTTGTTGGCGGTGGGGAGGGGGGGGGGGTATTTGAATCCAAAGAGTTCCTTCTTTTCTTTTTCCTCATTTTTAGGATAAGCGAAACCTAAGCTTCAATTTGCGTAACAGCAACATGGTAATTTCCACAGCAATTTCTCATCCAATGTTTCGTGTTGGGGTCCTTGGGAATTCCCAAAAAAATCATAAATTGCAAGTTCAAATACCAAAATAAGACTTTAGGTCAAGAACTTCAGAATCACAGATAAGTAATCAATGGAAGAATAAAAGAAATACACCCACAAACTGGAGATGAGTCTCGAAAAAACTACACAGAAAAGGAAAAATTATTGCGGAAATGTATTCAGCAGGGTGTTAGAAGGAAAGAAAAGTTTCATAACATCAACCAAATTAAAGGGTGAATCACAATGGCGCAAGATTCTTGTTATTTAGCTAAATAATAGGAAGATCGAATGTCTCCTTACAGGTAGCAAATTGAATCACTCCTAGCACAATCGAGACAGAAGGCATGCTCACAAGGGCTCTGCAAGAGCATAAAGATGTTAGACTAACAGTAAATCCACAAGAAGATACTCAAACATGTTCAGCATTTTTTTTTTGATAAGTACTCAAACATGTTCAGCATACATGTTCAATGTGGCTAAACACAAAAAGTAACAGATATAAGCCTTCATTTTGATAGGGCCACCTTCTTACAGGACACTGGAAATCAGCACCTCACAACAGACATGGCTGAATTGAAGAATAATCTAACCTATTCACTACCTTCATAAATACCTTCCACACTTATAATGTATGGACTAAAACAAGCTGAGAAAAAAACAAAATAGCAACAATTTGAACTGGTATCAGAAACTGCCCATACTTGCCACTGCAGTAGGATAGTCGAGGAAACAATACGAACGAAAGGCTTGAACATGGAAGCAAGAAATTACCAAGGTTATATCACATCAACTGAACAGTTAATCTTTTTTTTGATAAGAACTGTACTGTTAATCAGAGTACAAATTACAACTTCCAGTCTATTGCAAGAAAAATTGAAAAGGAATATATTGCTGTTTTAGGGAATGAAAACCTGGGAACCCCACCTAATTACCAACTGTCAGCCCTTAAAGTCAAGAGACAACGGTTTCCCCTTTCAAGGTTAATTTGACAATTTTTAGTTTTGGCTAAGCAATTGCAAAATTGCACACGATAAGTACACAATAAAATGATGTTTACTGAACTGATGCAATGCATAGTACAGGTGCCTAAGAAAAAGTTAACAAAATTATATGTTCATGCGGAGAATCTAAATTCACTTCTGGGATCCTTGACAGGATAAAAGAATAAAAGTTTCTGCATGAGCTATTCCCTTGTTCTTCAATAAAAGAAAAAAGTGAAGGGGAAATTTTAAGACACATGTTGGACCAGAGACTTTGTTGTTAGAAAATGAAACATCCAAAGAGCAGAAAGTTTAAAAGCAACTAGTCATTATTAACTTCGGTTTAGTATTTACCAGGCGTCCATAGATAGCGATTGGAAAATCACAGCGAACACAGAAATGGACTCGCTCACCAAGCGGGCGACGGGACCTTCGACCAACAGTCTTGACAAGGGAAGCAGCAGTTGCTCCACCGATGCCCTTTGCTACTGGAAGATCAGCAAGGACAAGATGGTCAGGGCAAGCAACTGTCACACTTTCCACTGGCAGGGGCTTTGCCCCTCCAGCACCTTCTGGGGGTGGCCTCAGCCGGATTTGAAGCATCTTTCACCCAGCTAGTTTCACTCTCCTACACCTTAAAAAAAAACCTGCTTCAGATCTTCCAGTCCTAAAATTCAATTCTCTTCACTCAAGTTGTACAATTGATAAGCCAATTTTACTGATGATAGCCATGAAGACAAACAGACATGACATGGGCAAGAGATACAAATCGATTTGGAGTATCAAACTTTGAAAACTACCCAACGTGTATCACAAGACAGGCCGTGTTTAGCTTTCAATTTAAAAGTAAAAATAAAAAAACTCAAACGCATTATTCATAGTAATGAGTACACGTACTTTGAATTAAAAGGAAGCAACTCGTAAAAAGGAGCAAATTAAACAGCAAACGAGACAAGAACCCAATATATGACCAGAAAGAATCGAATTTTTTCCATCAAATCAGCAAATCACCGGAATTCAATGGACCTAAAACTTCTACAGCACCAAATCACTACCTAGTACAAACTCAAAATTTCCAGAACCAGCTTAACTGAATAAAAAATTACACAAGCATGAATCCAGTAAACTGAAAAGTCCACAGAAAGTGTTTAACACAAGAAATCAAACAAGGGAAGCGCATCCATCGAGTCCCTAATCATGGTTCGCACGAAATCACGGAGAATACAGTTTTACACCTTTTTATTTTTTTTGTTCCCCAGGCAAAAACTTAAGACAGTAATAATCAAGATATTCGACCAAAAACCTACATACGCTAAAGAAATGTAAACGAGCGCAGAAAAAGGCTTACGGCTTACCGACCAGGGCAGTGGCGGTCTCTGTGTTTGTCCCCTTTGCTCCCTCTCTCCTGTGTTCTACCAAAAACGCGTCACTGAACTTATTATTATTTTTTGTCCAGAACAAGATAGTTTTTAATGAAAAATTAAGGGTGAGCAAAAATTGCGGTACTCATCTAAGTTTTTAGTTTCACTTTTGATTCTGACATACACCGAAATGGAAGTTTTTTTTGACAAATTTCAAAATCGGAACCGAAATTGCTAGAATTTTCGGTTTCAGTTTATTTTTTACAAAAAATAAAATAAAATAAAAATAATGCTTAAAATAAAATATGACATATAAAATTTGATTAAATATTTGTTTTAGAATCTAGATTTTAGATTAATATTTCATATTTTTGTTAGTTTATGATGAATAAATAAAAATACCGAAATTCCTAGTTTCGGCTTAAAAAAATTAGGGTTCAAAATAAAGTATAACATATGAAATTTGCTTGAATGTTTATTTTAGAATCTATATTTGGGATTAATGTTTATATTTATTGTTAATTTATGATTAATAACATAAAAATCTTCAAAAAAATATTTTTGGCCGTTGTGTTTGGCTGGGCAAAAAAAATTTATAGTGACTTTTTTTTTGCTGAAGGAAGTGTAGATTCTGTGAGGATTGGTAAAAAGGTTGTTGAAGATTGTAAAAGGTGATGAAGGATAAACTTTTCTTGCTATAAAGGCTCAAAACTTAAGGCCCAAAAATAAGTGGAAGAATAATTAGCCTACACGATATGATGTGTGTAACCCAGCGATTGGAGGTCCATAAAGGAAACTGACATTCATGCTTTATTGGGTAAATAAATTGACTTTAGAAATTACGATTATTCTTTGTTACTGTCAAATTAGTTGGCGTTAAAAAAGAAAGGTAAAATGTGTCAGTTCAAATCATTTGGGGAGGCCAAATTTGACAATGTCGGCCTTCATTAAATGTTGGATGAGACAGATAATGTCGAAAAATAGTGATATGGTCCAGATGGACAATAAGACCAAAGCCCAAATAAAGCCCCGACCCAGACAACGAAGGGGGATAAGAAGAAAAATATACGCAATTTTCTCTCTAAAACTCTCTCACTGAACACAAGAATAGAGAAGAAAATAGATGATAAGGATTGACAATGACATCGGAGAATCCCTCCTACAGGGAGGACTCTGAGTTGTAGCGTGTTATTTTGCTTGCAAAATGAAGGAATGAAGGAGATTTTTGACCTTTCAACTCGTCCCAAGTACTGGACTTTGAGTCTAGATCCCTTGGCTTTTGGCCCAGTGGATTTTTGTGATAGGGCAGTTAAAAATGGCTTCACCAAAAAGTATTGAGTTTGCAAAAAAATTGTTGGACTTTGTAAAAAAATATTGGACTTGGTGAAAAAATAGTTGTAAAAAAATTCTTGACATCTTGAGTTTGGATGGGCAAAAAAGAAGTGTAGATTCTGTTGGAATTAGTAAAGAGGGTTGTTGAAGTTTGTAAAGAAATAGAATTTATAAAAACATATTGGAGTTGGTGAAAAAGTAGTTATGATTTTTTATATAAAAAAAATTATTGACATTCAAACATAGGCCCCAAAAAAATGTCTAAAAAGCCCATATACCGAACCATAATTTTTTTATTCTAATTCAGTTCCAGTTTCATTCTGATAAAATATCGAAATGGAACTAGAACAAAAAATAATGCCCGAACAGAATCGAAATTGGTCATTCTGGTTCCATCCGTTTCGGTACTTGTCTTTAATGAAAAATAATGATTTGATTAGGTGAGCGAGATTATTTTGTATTTTATTTTAATTAAATCAAAATTTTGGCATTCAAACACAGATGAACCGTTTTAGTCAATTTTGTCCTTCATTTATTTTTGTTTATCATATTGGTTCTTCTGTCTACTTTCGTAAGTAAAATGTTCAGTTAACTTACAACACGTCACACCCAATCAGAAAATGAAATGTGTACCAAAATTTATTAAAAAATATCAATTTTATTGCGTCATATCTGTAAAATAAAAATATGACTGAAAAAGCTTGCTCTGTAGTAACTGTTGAAACTGGAAGAGTTAGCACAAGACGAATCAATCTATCAATCAAATGGAAAATCTTTGACCTTCTTGTTTCCACCAATTTTCAGCATAACTCAAAAATTGTAGACAAACTTTTGAAATCGGGATCGTGAGACACATCACACTTAAAGCTATCCAAGGTTGAGCTAAGAATAAGAAGTTATGTTATTTTTTCACTAAACCTATTGTTTAGTTATTGCAATTGAGAGTCAATTGCAGCCACAAATATGTTAATTCGATAATGGTGCTCAATTATAACATGATCTCATTGACTATAAGACCTAGCTCGACCTGATTTGTACAAAACATTCATATCAGGAACTTCAATATCATGTTTTTCACAAAATGACTTCACATTCCCAAGAAAGACATCCCAACCATTTTCTCTCAACTCTTGAATGAACTATTTTGTAGTTTTGACCAAATGCATATCATTCAAAATGTCTTGAGTTTCTTTTTATAGTGCTTGACATAGACAATAAGATAATCTCATGATTTATTTCATCAAATGTAAAATAAATACAAGGGATAATTTCATAGTTCGCCCATTAAATGGATCCATCAATGATGATATTGTCAAGAACTTTCAAAGTTGCATTGAACAAATGGTTGGGTCTTGACATTTTGTAAATGTGTTGGACTTTAATTTGGGGGGGACCAAATAGAAATATCAAAATTTGGAGGGGCCAATTCTAAATTTTTTCAGTCTAGCCACTAAATGTATATACTAAAATTTTTGTAGGGGCCAGGGCCCCCTTCCCTTCGCCCCTGGGGGTGGCCACCCTTTTCCAGGAAAAGGGGAGTCATCCCTTGTGAATTGGGCTCTACGTCGCCGAGATGGCTCGCGCTTAGAGTGGCCACGAGTCACCTTCGCGACTCCTTGTAGGGGTGGCAACGGGCCACCTATGAGGGGTGGACGACCTTCTGGTTTGATTTTTGTTTTTTTTAAATAGTTAATTTTTTATTTTGTAATGTTTTTAGTATATTGATGTGGTGCAATAAAATTGACATGACCTTTTTGAATAAATTTTGGTACATGTGTCATTATTTAGTTGAATGTGATGTGTAAGACAATTAATTGATGGGATATTATACTAACAGAAGTATACAAAAAGACTAAATTGATAAACAAAAATAAATTAGTGACATGATTAACCAAAATGGAAATGAGATGTCCAAATTAAGGGGCGAAAAAGGACATTAACTTTTCTTCGTCTTTTTAAGCCAAAGGCCCAAAACGCCTCACTTCGAATTATGAAAAAGTTTTGGAGGAAAAAATCTGAAGAAATATTGAATAATTTTTTGTCCCCAGAGCTTTATGTTATAAGGCACATCAAACCTTACTACCCTTTATTTTCTCAATTACCCCGCAGCTAATGCCAGCAAAGGCCCGTAAGCTATCTTAGAGCGAACGTCTACATTTTCTTGTTCCTAAGCCGTATGTCGTTTCACTTCAAACCTGATGCCTCTCTCTAAACTTCGTGTCGTTTTGTCTGTTCTACACATTACACCGCGCCTCATTCAGACTGCTTGCCTTTTATTTGTGTCCTCTCGAAGCCATCTGTTCTTTTTTTTTTTTCTGTGTGAAAATGCATTTCATTCTTAATGGCCTTGATTGTTTCAATTATATTGAATAGCTTAATATGTGATTAATAATTTAGACCCCTATTTCATTCATTTCCACGCTTCGGGTTGGAGATGGGGGATTTCATATACTTGTCAAAGCCCCTTTTTTTTTTCTCTCTTGTTGTACAATTTCTTTTATGTTTGCTTAGCCAAGTTTGAGATTATAGCTGATATATGCACTTGGATCAATAGTCCATTCAACCAACTTGCAAAACTCACCGACTAAATTTTTTGGAGCTGGTCTCAGAATACGTTCAGTTGCATTTTGAACAAGTTCACATGGGTTTAGACTTGAGTTTGAGATGGATGGCAGCTTAGGAATGCTTGATCAGGAAACACAATGCAAAAAAAAAAAATATATATCGATGATCACCATTCGGCTATGGGAATGATAGAAAGCAACAAATTGTCCGGGAAAATGACTTCTCTCTGTTTTAAAGCTTTTATTAGGTTAACGGGAAAATCTTTGGAGTCATCCTCTTGCAGGATCCTCCCTCTCAATCGGAAAATGAAAATTGAGAGCTTCATTATTTTGAAAACAACTTCAACTGGCTGCAGAGCCAAACAAAGAAAACTAAAGCTTCAATTGGTTGTCGATGCATCCTCTTGCAATCCAACACTCTTATGTCTGAGCATGTTATTCTACCCTCACGACTCTAAGCTTTTCACAAACTGCTTCGCCTGTCGTGCAGGAGGAAAGTAAAATGTAACATTTCAGTATAGATGTAACATCTTGCTCCATAAGCGGGAGGCAAAAACTGGAGTACAGACAAATTGCAAGAAAAGGCCAGAAAAAGGGAGGGGCTAGTGACTGCCAGAATCAAAAGGAATATATTGCAATATGTACCTGTTCTAATGTGAGAAACATGATGACATTCCATGATCCCAGCCGTCCAAAATTTGGAATAAAGCCCTTGTAAAAAGCCGAAGGTCCCTGCATAATGCTAGATGCTGTGAGTTTGACATTTTTATGTGATGATGCCCTCTGATATAAACGAGAATCCTCATGGTAGTGAAGATTCATGAAATTAAGATACAACTAAACAAAAAATATATGACAGAACTTGTCTAAACTCCTGGCAGTGTAAAATGATCTTACTGAAAAATACAACATAACTTGACAAACTTTCTATGCAAACTTCATTTTCTTACAACAAAATGAGGGGGGGAAACAGAGATCTTTCCTTTTATTGGCCCTTTAATGAAATTAAGTCAGAGAGAACCCATAGAATATAAACCGTAAATTTATCTTTGTATTGCCTGGAAATCAATATCTCTGTGTTTCCTAAATGGGAAAGATCATGAAGAAACAAAGATCACAGCTTGACTAATGGACAGTTAGAATGTTATAAGCTATTTCACTAAAAAAAATGAAGGAAGAAATAATAAATAAAACCAGTGCAATACAGTATCTAATAGACTTGGAAGGAAAACTTACGTCATTCTTCAAAGTCTTGACGAAACAATCAAGTGTGCTTTTGTAAGCAGAAGAATCTCCCATCATTCTTGACTTGACCTACCAGAAGAAGAACCATTAAAGCAATTAAGAATAGTTTGGGTCAAAATATCAACAGAAAGGAACGACTTCCTTTGTCCAGCAAAAAGAGAAGGGGCTACAGAGAAAGATAAACCACAGTACAGAACAAGTTGACAAGCAAAACAGGCAACCGAATCGGCTATCCCCCAGGAAAACTGGGATTCAAGTCTTGAACCAAACATATTTTCGTAAGGGCAGAACCAACAAGTTTAGCAATCTCCAATATGGGTTTCAGGGGTTGTAAATCTATAATCACAGCATGTAGAATTGTTAAACCATCATACGGTTACAGTACCACAACATCAGCAGGATGGGGCATGGTGGAATCTAAAGTCGACATGCAATATCGGTATTGACAAAAACAAGGGAGTCTCATGTAACCATATATAAGCTGCAGAGTCTGATCCAGAGTTAACAAGATCATTTAACCCCCCGTCTTACCAAATAGGATTAAATATGACTTCCAACACCAGAACATACAGAATCTAAAGCTGATTGGAAGAGATCATATGCAAAAATCCATGTCACGGAAAAAGAGTTAGCAACTTTACACCAAAGACACCCCCGCAACGGGGTATATAGAAGAAAAAAATACAAATAAGAAATTAAAAATCTCTTCAAAAAGAGCACATCTGTTCAAATAGAGTACCACATCCACTGGGGAGCCAATACAGACAGCAAAGAACCCAGCCCCCAGACCGGCTAGGATATGGGTGACAACATTATCTGTGAACCCTGGAAGTTTCAATAGTGTCTGCATTGAAACAAAAAATCGTTAGCCAGGAATGCCCAAACCAAATCGCAGAATTTTTTTATCCAAAATGAAATTACCTGCTTCACTTGATCGTAGCTGGCTAGTTCAGCAGCATTTATAATAGCGTTTCGTGCTACATTGGGCCCAATGCCAGTCCAAAGGGCCCCAATTCCTTCCTAAGATTTAGGAAACAAATTAAAAAAAACGGAATAGAATTATCAACTGACAGAAGGTCACAAGTGACTTCCTTTTCCATTCTCAAAGATTAGATGCACCACCTGTCTCACAATTGTTGAATAAGCATTCATAGCTCCACTATAGCGCCTTGGCACACCAGGTGCTAATCTCCCTTCAGCTTGAAGTCTAACCTTCACAAGATCAGTTGGATTTGCTACTGCGATGCCTAGAGCACCTGTTTAACAAGACAGAGACGGGTTTAAAAACGGGGGGGGGGGGGACTCTCCCAACTGCCTTGCACAGAAGATAATCCCCTAAATATTCAACAGTACCAGTTGTAAGTCCAGCAAGTATTTTCTTGGATAAAGGAACATCTCCAACGAAGTCCTTGCCCACATACAAATTTTTAACCTGTCAAGGTCAACAAATAACAATACCAGTATCAGAAATCAGCAAATGAGCAGAACACAAAAATTTCCACCAAGCCCAATAACAAAAGATTTAAAACTCACAGGTTCGTACAGTCCAATTCTTAAACCTCCAAACAGGCATTGGCGATGTAACCCTGGTACAATGCCTTTCCATAGTGCCGGTAGACCTTCTTCCCTAGCAATGGTAGCGACAGTACCCAGCATACCCCTGTATTTTGGTAAGGCCACTCCATCTCCTGCAACAGCTTTCTTTTGGAGCTGAAGCCTAACTTTGGCAGTGTCCAAAGGAATAGTACAAATCTGCACAATCAAGTGCATGGTGCCAAATAAACGAACTTTAAAATTCAGTACGAGAGAATTCAGCAATTAGAAGGCAAATATCTCTGGTGAAGTAATGAAAGCAGCACGAATCAGCTCCTGACTGCCCATTGTTATACTGGGGGGGGATTACCGGTTACTTTATCAAAATATTACAGCATAACAAATTTGCCTCACTCCAGCATTAATTGCCAACAATACCGTGATTTGTCCTGAAAGTTTATAGGCAGGCACTTTAGTTGCTTGATTCAATAACGCACAAGTTCAAAATATAGTTGTTAAGTTCCAAAGCCTCACTTGGAAACCTCAATTATCAGACATGCCACTTAGTTAGCTACCGTCGTCCCAGACTCCCAAAGAGCTTGAGCAAAACGGAATTTTTTTTCTCTCTTAGTGAGAGATAAACTGAAGTCAAGGCCCAAACTTACCCTGATCCCAGAAAAATAAAAATCCAAACCCATTACCCATGCATATGTGCTAACATGTCAACGATCAGAGCCAATTATAGCTAACGTTCACAAATTTCTTTAGTCTTTAAAACTTTCAAGAAAAAACACTTTTTACACCCAGGAAAATAAATAAAGAAAACTTCTTACACAAGCGCGCGAAGAAGCAAAAGAAGAGAGATCGCAGGCCCACGAACCGGAAATGATTAAATCAAAAGTTAAAAAAGAATGTGATGGGGTGATTCAGAACAACGATCCAAAGTAATGCTAACTAGCACACTAGCAAAAAATTGTTCACTTTCGAGTTGAAATCCATAGAGGAATGTTTAACCAACGATTACCTCAGCGAAACAAGCGGCGAAAGCGCTGCTGGCGAAAGTTCCGGCCAAGGAGATATCGGATTTAGACTTGTTATCGGCCACCATCTTCTTAGCAACCAACACTACGTACGGGCCGATAACCAGTCCGAGAGGAACCAGTTGTATGCGGGATCAGCAAGGGCATTTTATAATTTACAGAGCTGTTTGGGGCAACGGGAATCTCGGGAAAAGAGAAGGGAACCCGCGGGGATGGTTGGCCGATAACCATCCCTCATTTTATTCTTTTGTTTCACCAACATGCGTGAAATTATTTTGTTCTCTTTTACAGTTTTAAGTTAATTATTTTTTTCCTCTCTTCACAGTTGCATTGGTCGTTATTTCAATTACGAGTCGCCGCGTACCAAAAAAAGAGGTACGGGCATATCTGTAATCTCGCATAATTAATGAGCTGGTCCTGCCATGTTGACGGACGCTAAGCCCAGCCCCAAATTGGTATTCGTGCATTAAATAAAAGATTCGATTCCACCCGTTCAGAGAACATATAAAGTTGTTTTTTTTAAGGTTAATGAACAAAATAGTATCTGAATTTTATGTTCATTATTCCTTGAGTTTTCAATTTAGTACATAAGTTCTTAGGCTATCTTTATTTATCGATTTAATTCTTCCGTCAATGCTATCTTCTTCATGCACAGTCAGCTAACGGTGGACCACGTCACCATCAATAACATCGTGACACGTGTCCGATTTAAAAAAAAAAAAACTAAGGTCCATATGTAAAAAAAAAAAATCGAACAGGGGAGAACCCCACCATTCGCCCAACGAAGGGAGCCCAGATCTGGGCTCCCCCTCACGGGAGCGGCTCCCTCTCGCAGAATCTCATGGAGGAGACGAAATTGGACGGAAGGACTAAATCGATAAATGAGGATAACCTAAGGACTTATGTGAGCAAATTGAAAACTCAAGGACTAAATCGATAATGAGCATAAAATCCAGAGATTATTTTGGTCAGTAACCCCTTTTTTTTAAGGCAAGTGACCAAATGCTTATCTGGGACCAGAATTTTTAGCCAAAGAAGCTAAACAGTGCAGAGTATCCTTTCTTGTTCTGGAGGTAATTCCATTCAACGTAATCTGTCTTTAATCCCAATTGAAGACGGATACATTAATGGCCTATTTACTTTTGCATTTGGATTATGTGTGCTGGGTAATCTGGGAAGCAAAGAGTGACTTGGTCCAGATAAAGTTGCGGCTATTGGGTAGTGTAAAGAAGGAGCAAATCAAAAGCCAAATGAGATAAAAGAATATGGCGTCCACACGGGCCACTTGAGGTGTGTGGAGGCAGTGGCAAGTGAATCAACGAGCAGGCGAATCAAGTTTCCAAACTTTCTAGTTGCGTCAATGGGTAGTGTGCAGGATGGATCCCACATCTAGTAGAGTCTGACTCATGTGCTTTGTTTGTTTTGTCTTTCCTAACCTCTGAAATATAATTAAATTTGTGTTCTCTAATGAAGAAGGTTGGTTTAGAGGTCCCAATTCACACTAATCTTTTAAATAATCGTAGGCCAGAGTCAATAGTCCCCTTGAGAACCAAAAGTTCACCCACTGGGTCAACACAAAGGCCAGTAACTTGGAAGAGACGCCAAACCACAATGGCAACACTGATTGTAATGAGAGATGTCGTGTTCTTGACAGTAATTGAGGAAGGAATCATGTGTTTCATCATATAGCTATAATTAATTGCCAGACTTTTGGAGAAAACAGAATGTCAGAAACAACGAGATTCGGTATTGAGTTTAGTGAAAAAATAAAAAGAGAGATAATTTTTTATATTTTTTGTAGTGAAAAGTTATGATTTGATGAGAGAGAGATTATATTGTAATATTTTATTGTGAGAGGGTGTAAAATTTTGTGAAATTTTTTATTGTAAACGGACCCGAAGATTCAAAGGTACCAATCAAACATTAAAAAATACGTGATTGAGATTTACATTCGTTTTAACAGATAAATCTTTTGATTGAGATGCAAATCGAAAGAACTCATAACCACATGAGTGAAATGTGTCAAAATTAAAAGAACATAATGCAAAGTGTCGAACTCTCAAACTTCATAAATGCAAAATGTAATTAATCCTAAATTTTTTCTTTTGGGATAGATTATGATTATGGAAGCTCCACTTCTTAGCTTCCAAAGGGAAAAATCTATGCAGACACGATATAGGTTTTCATCTGTGCTTCTTCTTTGATTTACTGTACATAGCCGGCCATACTAATAACAGAAATTGGGTTTCTGAACGTCAAAATTGAGAGAACCACAGCAACGGCCCCTCTGGCATACCCTAAAACCTGGAAAATTGAAGAACATTCATTCCCAAAAGCAGGAAACAAATGAATTAGAAAAATGTCCAATTTTTCTTTAATAGGCCAAATGTTTATCAATTTGAAATGTCAGTGAATAGATTAGGCCGAGACAACATGCAATATATTCAAGCCAACTCAGGACACTTGCCAGAAGGGTAATAGAAAATCTTCTAAGAAATTGGTCAAGTTCACAAGAAATGCTAGCTAGTAATTGAAATGCAAATTAAATTATTTCTAAACATTTCTTCTTTGAGCTCCACCACTGTCACAAATACTACAAAAATTAGATCTCAAAAAAATGAATAGCTCATCCAAGCTTAAACCATTTGAAACTGAATAGCTCATCAAGATTATGTTTGTTGTTTGAAAAAGGCTCTTGATGGACTTAAGCAGTCACCTAGGGCGTGGTTCACCAAATTTTCTCAAGCCTTATTGGCTCTCGGGTTTGTGGAATCATAAGTTGATTATTCTTTATTTGTGCTTCATAATGCCAACATCTGCCTATATGTTCTAGTAAATGTAGATGATATTATTGTCACTGGCAATAATGACCATGCAATTACTTTGCTAATTCAACAACTTCAAGAGAGTTCACTCTTAAAGATCTTGGGCCTCTTGCATTTTTCCTAGGTGTTGACTATATTCTTGAAGTCATAATGCCAGCATCTGCCTATATCTTGGCCTTCATCTAAATCAACTAACTATATTCTTGAAGTCATTCAACTAACTATATTCTTGAAGTCATTCATTGTGCCAGTATGGTGGGAGCAAGATCATATTCTTCTCCTGTTGTAATAGGTGCTCAGTTATCTAAGTTTGATGGAGATCCTATTGCTGATGGCACAGAATATCGACATCTAGTTGGTGCTCTACAATACTGCACCCTCACCAGGCCTTATACTGCATTCTCAGTTAATCAATTATGTCAGTTTATGCAGTCCCACTAGCTCTCATTGGAAAGCTCTTAAGCAAGTTATGTCGTACTTGAAGGGTACACTCTCTCATGGTTTACATTTCTCAACTGGTCCATTAATATTAGATGCCTATTGTGATTCATAGGCACTCTACTTCTGGTTATCGTGTTTTTCTTGGTCCATGTTTGGTCTCCTGGAGTGCTAAGAAGTAGTCTGTCGTTTCTCGGTCTATCACGGAAGCGGAATACCACTCTATGGCACATGCTATAACTGAACTTTATTGGATTTGTATGCTTCTCCGTGATTTACATGTTTATTTGCCACAACCTCCTACACTTTGGTGCGACAATTTGGGTGCTATCGCTCTTGTTTCTAATCCTATCTTCCATGCTCGGACAAAATATATTGAAGTTGATTATTATTTCATTCGAGAAAAGGTTCAAAATGGTGATATTCAACCAGCTTATATTTCTATTGCTGACCAGATTGCTGATATATTCACTAAAAGTCTTGGATCTGCTCGTTTTCTTTTATCTACGTCACAAGCTCATGGTGAACCCATCTCCTACTCGCTCGCGGGGGCTGTTAGCGATAATATTGGAGATATTCTAATTCAAAATGTTAGTGTTTTAATGAGCTATAGGTGTTAATAGGATCTAAACAGGATTTTTCACAAAATAACAAAGAGCTTTTACCTGATTGTAGTAACAGAAAATTGATAGTTTATGCAAAATTAAACTAAAACAAACAATATGTTTTCAACAAAACATCAATCAGGATTATAATTACAATTGCAGATTCGATTCCATACCTGGCACATGAATTTAGGAATCTACAAATCTTAAGCCGTTTTACAATCAAATCCAAAGTTCCAGCAATTCAGAAGAGCAACTCAGATGTGTTGCCTCCTAAGAGATTTATGTCACTCTCTCGTTATGAGATTTCTCTAATAGGTTCTGATGACCAACTCCTTGAATATAACAGTTATATTTTATAGGCTTTGGGAAACATGAAAGAGAGCATGAGACATAGGATCCTTAAGGATATCAAATTTCAGCCGTAGGATAAAACTGAAGAACTCTTCTTCTAATACAAGTAAAACTTCTACTAATTACAATCAAGTTCATCAACATATTGTAATTAACCCTTTAAATTTGAGATTATTGTAAATATGCCCCTTTACATACAATTAATTCATTCCACCAAATTATATTCTATATGAGATATTAGGACTGAATTAATTAATTTAATTATCGAAAGCACATGCTTCTAACAAAAGTTAACGTTTGTATCTTATTTTTTGTTCAAATCTTTTGTAATCTCCTATGTAATATAATACCTTTTAAATACAATCTAACCACAGCGAAGAGTTCTTACGCTGCCAAATTCAATTTCTCTATAATTCTTTTATGCCGAACTATGAGCCACACTGGATCAAATGGCCCATGGAGACGAGATTGCGACATTACTTTCTATAACCTGGATCACATTCACGGATGAGTCCAAAGCTCTTGCCTGCAAGAGGATGTTCGGTTGGGTAGTATTTTGAGAATTTTTAGGTGATGTTAACTTTATTGGTATGCGTGCGGTAGTTATTTTTAAGTGATGTTAAAAAACATGTTCGATTTATGTATTCTCAATATTCAAAAAATCCTGAAAATGTTAAAAAACCGAAGAACCCCTGAGTCAGAAAGAACAACCACAACAACTACAGTCTACAACCGAGTGACCGACTCGTAGCAGTCGGTGCTTTTTTCGACATCATTTTTAACTGCGTGGATTAATAGGATAAATGGAGATTGGAGTGGACCCAACACGTTCAGTTTGAGAGATCCAAGACCCACAAAGCTTTCTTTAGGCGTATAATGATCTTTGACTTCATCTTCTCCTTCCTTAGCTGTTAAGAAAATTAGCACTATATGTACTTCATCTTCATTTACAATCTCTGTCTAACACACAAAACTGCAGTCATGGAGGAGCCTCTGCTCTCAGGTGGACTCCTACAAATTTAGCTAAATTTTCTTCCCTTTTCTTTGTTTTGAAAAAATTCCAACTCATTATATTATTTGCCGAATATTGCTTTCTGGTATTGTTTATATGTGAAGAACAAAGAAGTGAAGCGGGAGAAAAAGAGAACGGAAAATGGAGCTCGTACCAGTACGTGGGTCGAACGGGGTCTGTGATTCCTACCGCTTCGTTGGCCGGCACTGAAGTCAGCGTCGAAGAGATTCGATCGGCCGCTTCGTTTTCCGACCGCTACCCGCCTTCACTCCATGGCGCTTTGGTTAGTTCGCCGGAGCCCGATCCTAATGGTACACATATGTTTCCCACCTTGCTCATCTTGCGTCATGACGTGGGTTTTCGGTTTTAATTTATGGGTCTGAGGTAGTTTGAGCCTTAGAAGAATGGTATCACGGATTTAGAATTTGGCTGGTGTTTTATCAATCCCTTGTTCTGTTTTCTATGTCGAATACTCGTTTAGTTTCGCAGAAATGTAGGAAAATAAGAGAAATTTAGATGTCGAATATTTGGTTTTTAAGAAAGCAAGATGCAAAAAATTCCACATTGACATGTCTTCAAATTTAATTTTGTGTTTGAAACGAGTTCTTTTTTATTTTCTTTTCTTTTTATCTATTTCTCTTTTTCACTCCAAGAAGACGAAGTCACATAAATGATGCACTATTGTCTCATGAAGCAAAGGAAACTGATACTGAGTTACAGTTCACTTTAACACCGAGTAGTTTTTGTTCTCTCCCATTAAGTCTTCGTTATTTTGACTATGAAATTATTACCTATGAGGCACTTTTTTCAGAGCAAGTTATTCCTTATCAAGGTGGATATGGAGGAGATTATGGTGGAACCACCGATGATTTCCGGAGGTATGTTTCTTATTGTAGACCTATTCTTAAAGCTGGATTTCAATGAAACTAATCTTATAGTTTAAAAGGTCATCGAGCTACAGTATCGGTCTATCAATCTTAAAAACTGATACAATGCTTCCGCAATGCTAGCATGCTATCAATCTTTACCAGCTATGTTGAGGGCTTTAGCAATCATCCAATTCTTTTGTGAGGATTTCACGATTGGAATATAAAAGTGATGTGGATTTTTGAATGCATAAACACGAAATAGAAACTATCTCTACTATTGAAGTCTCACAGTTAAGGGATTTTCCGGGGAAGTGCAATTCTAGACTAAAGCCAGAGATTTTGTTGACATATTAACAACATTCTTCTGTAAGAGTGGAAACATCATGTCAGCAAAAACTTTAGTTATCATGTATTTATTTTGAAGAAATTTGTTTGAAAAAGGAGGATTTTATCTTCCTTCTGCCATTTGTTCATGATAACTTGCACGTTGATTATCATGCATGCGAAAGCAGAGAATGTGAGCAAGTAAATTGGATCTTTTACACCACCCATGATGCCATAGTCAAAAAACACTTTGTTTCACCCACTACTGCCCAAAAGCATACTGATGCTTGTCACATGGAGATAATTTTGGAAGATTGCACGTGGAGATCTTTCATGGTTATAATTGGTGTTTTATACCAGAGATAGGTATTAGCTCATTCAGGAATCACAGTCAGCTCTGGAAATGTTCATTTAAGGCATTTTTTTCACTGAAGTTTTTTTTTTTTTGCTATTTGTATCTCTCTTTTCTTGATGAAATTTTAAGAAGTAGAAAATTGGCACATCAGAGCAAATTTTTTTTAACGCAATTATCCATATGCAGACAAATATTGGATGAAGTAGAGATACGTGAATTGCTCATAGATCATGTCGGTCATCGTTGCTGTTGGGGAAGTCGGCCAGCTCGGACATGGAAGATTCATGCGGTGGAAGACTGCAATGTTTATGTAGGAACTCTAGATACTTTTATAGAGGAAAGGGAAACAATAAGAGAAACAGAGCCATATCTTGGTGGGAATATTGATGGAAGGGATAGTGGACTTGAACTTGGAATCTGGGAATTGGACTTAAGGTCTGAGTTCCCGGTCCTGTTTATCCCTTCTAAAGAGTCACAGGAAAAAATCCCTAATTCTGAAACTATTGAAAAATGCCCAGGTAACCTTCTGAAATTACCAATTATATGGGGTTAGCAAAGTATATAAAATTTAAATGTACAAGAATATTAAATTGGCATAGTTGGATGAGACTTGCAGGATGTGCCGGACGGGGAGATAATGTCTGTCCTAAATGCAATGCAGATCAAGAACCTGGATTTTATAAGGACAATCAGATGACCCAATGCCCTACTTGTTACGGAAGAGGTTTGATTGCCCGCAGAGATGGATCAGACGCAATGTGAGTTTTTACTTGTTAATACTTCTATCTCTATGGGAATGCACTCACGGCTGGGTTCACACTCTGACACGATTATCCTGCAGTCAAACTTTAATGTCTGTGCTTTAGATATCTTCTATTGGGTACCTCACTTCTGCCTAAGTAGTACAAGACGATATAGTTTTGACAGTTGAGCTCCATGTGCATTTCATGTTAGCTTCACTTGTTGCAACTGTATAGCTATTTTCTTGCAGTGGTGTGAATTGCATGGTCCATTAACAGAGGAAAATGCTGTCTTTGCAGATGTGCCAAATGTAATGGCAATGGAAAGATTCCTTGTGCAACCTGTGCATCTCGTGGGCATATAAAATGTGAAAAATGTCATGGAAGTGGTTCTCTTCTGTCACGCAAGATTGCCATTGTTAGATGGTATGTATGCAGTTTGTGATGCATATAATACACTGCCTTTTGGACAGGATAACCAACCTGCATTGTTTAATGAATGAGGTTCAAAACTCTGTGCATTTGAGTTGATCATCTTAGCGCATATTAAGATGCAGCTCTATATTAGAACAAATTGTCTATTCTCTTTATGTTATGTCTTGGTTGACATTCTTTGATTTGAGGACCCACCTTGATGATTCCCTGTCTGCTAAGTGATTTGAATTTGATCATCAAACAATTAGGGACTCTGGTCACCTCTCAACGGCATTTTTGGCTGGCAGATAAGATTAAGTGATTTGTTCATGTTATTGAATAGGAGGAGTTGTATGCCATTGGATGTCACTTTAGATAGGTGCTTTTGGATCGAATGGTGTCTGAAAGGTAAGCCAAAGGGGCTAACATATAAGTTGCCTCTACAGGTATATTGGGGCTAAGTTGCCGGATATTTATGGGATATATAGGGGCGTTTGTTTGTGGAAATTTCGGGGAATATTCCCGAAATTTTGGGAATCTTTACTTTATTGAGATTTATTGGGGTTTGTGAAAAGTAGAGTGTATGTGTGTAAAAGTCACAGCTATGATTTTTCGTAGGCCATTTATACGTCATGAAATCATTCATTATCAAACTGTATTGGTTGATAAGGATCATTAATCATGTTTAAACATCCGTCACTGCCTGCATGGTTTTCCCAGATGGGAGATTTTGTGAAGGAAGCAATTTCTGTTGTCAATAATTTAGTGATAGACTTCATCTCTTTAGCTTAAAAAGGATACATAACCCACTGCACAGTCATTTTAATTAATGTTGTTACAGGAAGACACTTTCAACTCGAAAAGTTAGTGCAACAAGTGGAGCAGCGTCAGTTCCTGATGAGGTCTTCCACAGAGCCAAAGGTGTCCAGTTGTGTAATACTCAGGCACATCAATGCACTCCAGCCTTCTTTGCCGACTCTTTCTTCTTGAACAAGTTTTCTTCCGAAGTTATCGCGGAAAGAGCTCCTGTCCCTCCCTCTTGTAGGGTCATCTGTGAGAGGCATACCATCTCCGTGGTGCCAGTTACACGTGTCACCATGTCTCACCGTGCTAGATCCTTCAGTTTCTATATTATTGGTTATAGCAGGGAGGTCTACTTGAAGGGCTACTATCCTTCTCGATTTTGCTGGGGGCTGTGTCCTTGCTTGGAGTGGTTGAAGCTTTGATTAGGCGAAGAACTCTTATCCTCAGGAGCCTGCAGACTATAGTACTTTTTTTTTTTTTTTTTAATCAAGAGGCTTGAGGCAAAGAGCCTCAAACCAAACTATCATTAAAACAAACCAGCGTCATAACAAGAAAGAAAAAGACCCAAATAAAGCTACAAACAGACAAAAGCAACAAAAAAGAGCTACACGGCAACAGCAACCTAAGGGGGATCCGATCCCTCAAACACCCAAGGAAAACGAAGACCATGCCCACAAAAATCGGGAAAGCATCCTTCCCTAAGAGAAGAAGCAGCCCATTGGGCAAAATTGTGTGCAGCAGAATTCGCACACCTGTAGGTAAAAGAGCACGAGAAACCAGGAACAGATGCAGACTATAGTACTTGTTTCTTGATGCCTACCGATATTTCTGTTTTCTTTGTTTGCTTTGCGGGTCAATAAGTTATCGAGTTTCTGCACTTGCACCTTCTGCTACTCCATTGAGTGAGGTTTTTAATATGTTGAGCTTTGTTCATATGTTTCTTTTTGACCAAGAGTTGAACGCTGTTTAAAGAGAATGAAAGTTCAAATTATGTGTAAATTTACTCCTTATTCCATGATCCTGCCTCTTTGAATTGGACAGGAATAGTGAAAAAGATCTCTTGCTTTTCTCTTTGTTGGCCAAATTGAGGTGGCATGGTCAATGCTCCCAGAATTATTCCTGGGTCTCGACCTGTAGAGAGCAATCTACAAGAGTACGAAAAATATAGGAGGTGTTAATGTATTATGTAGCCAGAAAGTAAAGGGCCTTCTTCGTGGGCCATCGTCCATATTGATGATCACAACCGGAATCTTGTTTGGCCATTGTCCATGCTAGTGATGTACTGTCGTTTTAGGAATTCTAAACCGAATAAAGGAGTTCATATTTCACAGGCCCAAATCATGCCTGGAAACTCAGGCTAGACAAGAGTAGCATAGCAGCTCATTGGCTAAAATAATGTTTTATATTTTTGTTTTTTTTGGGGTAAAGAAGTGGCAATAATAATGATTCACGTAAGCGCTTAATCATGCAGATCCTCGGCAAAACTCTCCTTCAATTTTGCCGAGAATAACCACCACCGGATATTATCTCAAAGGACAAATTAGGCACATGTTGGTTTTCACATTTTTTTTCAGGATTCTAAGTATATTTATAAAATTATCACCGAACATATTCAGAATTCAAACACAAATACTAATATATTTTACACAATCTCCAACAATTTTTTAATTTTTTATTCAACATAAATTTTCTCTCTATACTTTTTCACATAACTCCAATATTTTTTTATTAAACAATTATATTAAATCATTTCTCTCTCCACTTTACACAAACACCAATAAAATTCTATTCAACATAAATATTCACAACTTCTCTAAAATCCTACATTTTTGCTCAAAACGAACATAACCTAAATTTTGCTATCTCTTAACAACTATTAGTTTTTCAATTTGAACTTTAAATTAGAAACTTGACGTACTACACATCGAAATATCTATAGTCATGTTACAATTTGACTGTTAAGATTGTTTTTTTTTTTTTGTAATTCTGATTGTGAATCTATCACTTCTCTCTTGTGGAGGTCGTACTCTCCTTTAATTAATAGACTCAACACTTGCAATATTTAATTGAAATTGAAATAGTGCGGTCAAACTCAAGACCTTGGTTCTGATACCATGTGAATCTACCACTCGTCCCAAAAGCTTAAGCTAATAGAAAAATAAAAAAATTTATTATTTAAATTATATTATCTAACACTGATTAGAATTCAAACATTAATATTGTATCATGTGTTTCATTTTTAGCAATTTTTACGATAATATCTTAAACTATGATACACAGTATAAATTAAAAAAATATATATATTTCGGTATAAAGTGCAATTATCACTCGATCTCAAATCAGACCAAAAAGTAAAAGATAATTAGAAAAGAAAAACTTTAAAAATCATTTTTCTTTTATGACGTTCTGCTTAAAAGTTTATTGCAGTTAAATCTTAGGAAATAGAACCGACCTCCTTGGCGGTGCCGTGGACGTTCTAACTGGTATCATTATTTGGCTTCTTTTTTTTGTCTTTTTTAACAGATGTTGACTCGTTAGCAGCAGTCAGATCAGAGGGTGTTTATCTAGACAGGCTTTGTCGGCTTAAACCTCCCTAACCCATTTTATGAAATTGAAAATTTCAGATATCCGTACACACGCCAAAAATTAAATAATTATTGGAAAATGTAAAATAACGCGTGGCGTAAGCCATTATTACATAAATAAAATAAGTCAATGAAGAAAAAAAAAATAAAAGTGTACAAAATACATGATTTCTTCACATTTAAAGAGTTGTAAAATGATTAAATTCTTGATAAATTTTAAAACTCATAGATTAATTTTATGAACTTTAAAATTTAAAATTTTACTAAATTTTAATGCAAATCATATGGGTCAACTTTATATTTACTGTCATGCAGCAGCCTTGAGCTAGCTAGCTTAATTTATTAATTAAAGATAATTGTAGCTTTGTACGCCACCGATAGATCAGGGTGACGTTCGATTTTAGGAAAAATGGTAGGATTCAAATTATGTGGTCTTTCATGTTCGACAAATTTTATTTTTTTTAAGGATATTATATTGTAGCATGGCAACTTTCCCCCTGCCTTTGTCCCCTTGAGCAGCATGGTGCGATTATTCTATTCAGATGATAGAATGATACTGTAGTTGTACAGTAGCATGACAGCAGTTTGTCGTTTATTTTTTTAAAATAAATTTTAAATATTTAAATTTTAATAAAAATTTAATAAATTCGAAATATTAAAAAAAACAACTTTAAACATCATCATTAATTTTTTTACACATCAACAACTTCTACACAAACACAAATACAACTCTAACATCACCTAAAAATTTTCAAAACACTCCAAATCCTATAAAAATGATCTTCAAACCGAACATAACTCAGGGTTCTTTAAAGATACCAGTTTTAATAATTAAAGGTAATTAATCAATCAAAATAAGGTACTCAATCATGTACAAAATAAAACAGAAAATAATTATTCCTCATTGTAACTCAGATAAATAATGATTATGAACAATTTCTTAACACGACAAATAAAATGGCTAATTATATAATGCAGTATGGACCAAGATTGGTTCCTCGAAATCATTTGTTAATTTCTTTAACAACCATTATTTTTGTCCTAATTAAAGGCTTTAACATAATGCCACTAAGAAACGTACAATAGCTAACATTATAATTAATTTACTTTCAGAATTATTAGATGAACATAATAATACCCACGTACTACAGTCCACGTTACCGTACGCCTCTCTGGTTCTATATATGACAAGAGGAAACACAATCGCTTAGAAATCATTAATGTATCATAATCTTAAGAGAGAATTTCCAACTAAGCTGCCCTGAAGCGTCCAATGCAATATCACAGTACTATTAAGTCGACCACTGATGCATTTGTGAACACAATCTGCTGGGGGGCCAATTAATTGTCGTTTTATTTAGCCTTTGCTGCACACACGGCGTTGGAACTGAGCTGTCTGTCCCACTTTCGATACGCGTGAATGTTCTCCAATTATTTCTCTGCGGACCATGGGAACAAGCCATAGAAAAGGGCTTTGGAAGGTTCAACCAACGTGCTTGCTTTTGAAGCGTCGAGGTGTAATGAACGACAGAATTGGATCTCGTTTCGTTAGTGGAGCTCCATAGATTAATTTGTCCCAACTCTATAGATTCCTATGTTTGGGAGTCGAATTTTTGTACCTTCAAATTTTTTAACTTAATAAAATAATTCTCTAAAAAATATTTATTCTAGATAAATATAAAAAATATATTTAAATTATTTATCTCTTCAATTTCTCACCATTCTACCGCTCTAAAATTTTTAGAATCAAACATAAAAAAAAGGTAAAAGACAGTACCTGCTGCTACTGCAACCCTAAAACTATGTAGTTGTTGTTTGTACGAGGAATAATGTAACTATGTGGGTCAAAGATCAAGATTATCCCTCCCTTTTCTGTCGGAAAAAAAATCGGATCTCGGGTTCATAACAAATTAAGAGATCGTTTGAAAGACTAGTCCAGCTGCTAAGGCTAGTTTTGTTAACAAAAATTTTATCCTTTCTAAATTTTAACACAATAAAAAATTATAATATAATTTATCTCTCCATTACATCATTACTTTTTACTATAATAAATATTAAAAATCATCACTCTCTTCACTTTTTTCACCAAATACAATACCATAAAATTTTAATCTCCCCAAAATTTTAACAATCAAACACAACCTAAGTATATTTTACAACTCAATTGATTCGGCGCGCACACACATGACGTACATATACATATTATAAAGCGGGAGGCATTCTTGTTTTGAGTCTTCAAAAAAAAAAGGAAAAAAAGCTCTCTTGTCATGTTACCGCGAAAGATTATTAATGGAAGCTTCATATATATATATAGGACATCCCCACAAGACCAGGGCAAGATCGAGCTTTAAAACTATAGGCAAATTGATTTTTTTTTAAAAAAATAGGAGTAAAGTCACTTTGAACCCTTAAACTATCGAACAAATTACAAATAGGGTCTCAAACTACCAATCTTAACACATTGAACTCACGAACTACCAAATTTTATCAAATCGTGTCTTGAACTACAATCTAACAGTCAAAATTGTGCCACCTGGCTCAAATCTGACGATTTTGACCGTCAGATTTTAGTTCAAGGCGCAAATTGATAAAATTTGGTAGTTTGTGGGCTCAATGTGTCAAGATTGGTAGTTTAGGGTCATATTTGTAATTTACTTGATAGAAAAGGGCCCTGGGCGGCCGCCACCCATCGCACTGTGCGTGCTCGATGCTCTCACCTCTCTCAGTCTCTCTCTATCATGATACACCATCCACACCACACACAGTAATCTGCCACTGTCCACTGTCCACATGGTTGTTGCGCGCTGCCTGCTGGTGTAAGCCTCTCTTTCCCTCTCAGTCTCTCTTATGCTCTCTGCCCCTCTCTCGCTCTCTCTCTCTTTCTCAAATCTCAACTCTCGGTCTCTGTCTCTCTCTCTCTTGACTCTCAGCTCTCTCGATCTCATTATTTTGATTTTTTACGGTTTCAATTTTTGCAGGATCCACGAGATTTTACACTTGAAAATTACTGGACTTCCGACTTCTAGTATGCCTCTCTATCCAAGATTCTCTCTCTACAATTCAGTAGAAAAATTCATTTATTTAGTATGCTAAAAATGCTTTAGGGTTTGGAATTTTGTGATTTGTGAAATGGTTGGAGAATGAGATTGAATTAGTTTGAAATTTGGATATATGTGATTTGTGAAACTTTTTATTTGAATTGGTTTGTGAAATTGTTTTTAATTTTTGAATAATGTAATTGTAATGTCAATTGAATGCAATGTAATTAGATTGTAATTTGGATTTGAATTAGGAATTTTGATATTTTGTGAAATTAGGGATTTTTTTAATAGTATCATTTTTAATTAATTTGATTGTAATATCAATTTAATGCAATGTAATTTGGATTTGAATTAGGAATTTTGAAATTTTTTGAAATTATGGATTTTTTAGTAGTATCATTTTTAATTAATTTGATTGTAATATCAATTGAATGCAATGTCATTAGATTGTAATTTGAATTTGAATTAGGGATTTTGACAAATTGTGAAATTGAGGATCTTTTAGTAGTATCATTTTTAATTAATTTGATTGTAATGTCAATTGAATGCAATGTAATTAGATTGGAATTTGGATTTGAATTAATTATAATTGAATTTATATTTTTGAGTTGTGATCCAATTGATTGATTGTCTTTGCTTTGTTTTATTTTATTTAGATAATGGATAAGTTTGCGATAAGAAAGTCACGCAGCGTGAAGTAGTCTAATACTCTTAACGTGTATTCTAATATTTTTAATATTTTTAGTCTTTAATTTTCAATATTGTAACTTTAAGACAATTTTTTGTATTACAAAGGGAAACAAATTTCTTGTCATTTCGCTGTTAAAATTCGACCTCCATAAATTTTTATCCTGAATCCACCATTTGATGTTACCTATAGTACTACTTCCCATGTATAAGGGCATGTCACTCTCCCTTGTAGGACTTAGTCCACTTAAATACAATTTTTAAGGCAATCGAATAATGCATTTTGCAGGGTTGTATACTTTTCATAATATATATATATATATATATAGTATATGTATATAAATCGCAGTTAAATATTAATATTGCTAGGACCTCTCAAATGCATATAAAAAGCACGATTTCTTTCTCTCAGCAAATCTAACCTATAAGCTTAGAGCTTAGTGAATAAATAATTATAAAAAAACACTGATTTTATTTTCTTCTTCAGACACCGAAGACAAGAATGAAGAAATGCGGAAATATCCAGACAACGTGCAACCTTGACAGCCCCCACCCTCCTTCTCGGTTCTCTCCCGCGTAAATCTTTTTACGTACGATTGGCACCGGAATTTCTGAGAAAACCACACGCGTCGCAATCCCATGAGAGCCCATGGACTCTCACCGTCAATCGCCGTTGAATCTCATCCACTGATTTCCGAAACGTGGACGGTCATCGTCTGACCCAACGGTTGGCTAGCTGAGAAAATAATCACGCGCCGAAGGCAGGTCGTAGGTCAGGAGACGTAAAATAGGACCATGTGGGATTGTGAGAGTGGCGCCACGTGTCGTTTTACATCTTGTAGAGACTTGTAAAAAGGCAGAATGTCAGTCCATGACAAAACGGACACCACGGGGTTCTGAGAGCACGAGGATCGAGGAATGTTCCAGTGTACTGACTTTAGAATTAGGGTGAATAACGGACTAGTCTGAAACGGAATTTGACATTCTGACATCCGGTCTGTAAACTAGCAGACGACTAAAATAGATTTTGTTTCCTCTTTCGACTCTTAGCGGACTTAGCTGATAGCGGAATTCCGCTAAGTCCGCTAAGACAAGAACAACCAAATATATGTATTATACGTCTCATTCAAAGAGATATGTAAATTTTCACAATCACAACATCTAATACTACAACACCTATATTGACATTCATCCTACATTAATTCCACAATATAAAGCCAAAAAGTGCATATTATTTTGCTTATTTGCCCTTGCCTAACACTTTTTCCACCTACAATGCATCTCGAAATAGATTTGCTTGAACACACACCAGTTCAAATACCAAGTGTTTCACAGAGTAAAACAGACACACATATGCTGTAAATATAAATGTATCGGTATCACAATGAGTAGATATTCAGGAGTTTGACGTGCAGTGCACAACTGTGAGGACCCGGTCTTTAAAAAGAAAAGAAAACACTATTTTTGCAAGGCTGGGATTCGAACCCAGGCGTAAAGGAGGAGAGAGGCGCTCATGACCACTGAGGCGCCTTTGTTGTTTTTGCTTATATGGTGAAGTTTTATTTTATTTAAACACGTTTTGCCCGAATTGAATTTTTAAGTAAAACGGTGTGCTTTGATCTTCTTCTTCCCCAAACTTTGGAATCTCGATTTTTATGCCCTAGCCGCCGTTTTCAACCCTTCAGTTTCTCTCTCATCAATTCTCTCTCTCTCTTCGATTTCTCATCCGTTTTAGCACCTTTTCGACTGATTTTTGTGGTCTTTCAACTTCATTGTGTAAATCTCGAAGTTTCTCAGTAAATCACGTGATTTATAGTGGTTAATGGAGGATTTCAAAAGGGCATCGGTTTTGGGACGTTATCCATTGATTCTTGGCCAAAACTCGCCTATAAAAGGGACCTCTTACTCAATGATTCTTCACACCTTTCAAAACGTGATTTTTCATCAATTTTGAGATATCTTTCTCTCTCTCTCTATTCGGCCATTGTTGGGTATTTGCATTTTCTTCGGTTCTGAGGATCATTGCAGTACGTGTTTTCTAGTGGAATTCGATTATCGAAGAAAATTGGGTAAGCGGAGCTACTATATTGTTTTCTTCAAAAATTGTGAAAACGTTTTCATAAACGATTTTGTGGAAAACATTTTATTTCAAGTTTATGTTATTCTGAAAACAAATGTGGAATTTTAAAAGACATACTGATATTGTTTATATGATTGTTCTGAATTATTTCTCAAAGATTCTGTATTCTGCTCAACATCATTTCTGATTTTGAATCTGAGTTCTGATATTATATATTATACTGTTTTCAAACCCCGAGGCGATGTTCTGTTACTGATTACTGATTACTGCTGCTGTTGGTACCAACTCATTACTGATTACTAGTGCGCCCATTCTTCGGATTAGTTTCTGTGTGGGTTTCTCCCTAGTGCACACTTAGCGTACGTGGCTAAGTCTTAGTAGGGCAAACTCCACTTTCTGTTGGCTTAATTCGGTTTGGCCGTCGGTTAAGTCGTTGCACAACCCTGCCACAGGGGTCAACGTGGCTTACTGTTGATGTCAAGGGGATTTTCTGAAAAGCTATTTTATTTTCTGAATTTCTGGTCACTGAATTAAGTATTATTTTCAAAGAAAAGAATATATGTTTTTATTCTCTGCTTACTGAGTTGTTGAACTCACTCCGTTTTATTTTTCTTATTTTCAGAGATTGCTCAGAGATTGAGCCTAGAGAGCATGTGGGCGGGATATATGAGAGCATCATTATGGATTTTAAGTTGTTCAAGTTTATGTTTTGAAACAATATCGATATATTAATGTTTTGTTTCCAATAAATGTGATAAATTTCTTTTATTTATTTATGCTGATTTTTGGGGCGTGACAACAACAATTCACATATGCAGTGCACGAATATTTTTTACATATGCAGTGCACAACAATTCACATATTCACAACACAGATGCACAACACATGCACAGATTCACAACAGCTTCACAACACAGATGCACAAATCACAACAGGTTCACAAATCACAACAAGTTCACAAAAATTCACAAAGATCTGCTAACAATTTGAAATTGAGAGAGACAGAGAGATGGCGACAGAGAGAGAGAGAGAGAGACAAAGAGATCATGCAACCGAGTGGAGACAGAGACTAGAGAGAGAGATAGAGAGACATACAGAGTAGAGCGAGAGAGAGACCTGCCCGAAGAGGTTAACCATTGCACTAGCCGCCCGCCGGAGAGACTAATGGCAGATGAACACGACGAACACACAGAGAGAGATGAGGGAGTGACTGTGAGGAGAGCTAGAGAGGGCTGAGGGCCGAGAGGGGTCGCGAAGGCCGAAGGAGATGGTGGGGGGGATTAGGGAGACGACTTAGGTTTTCTAATACCGTGGATCAAAACGGCACACGATATTATATATATTTTAAAAAAAAACAATAAAACGACGTCGTTTTATTATTGGGTTAATTAAAAAAAAAAACTCGGAACCGATTTTTTCGCTAAACAGGCGGAAAACTCCGCTTCCGGTTCCGGTTCCGAGAAAACTCCAAATTGAATACCGGTTCCTGTAAGGGGCGGACCTCAGTATCCCGGAACCGGAGATCCGCCGGCGGCCGGACCGGACTTACACCCCTATTTAGAACGAGGATGTGGGTTGGGTACGTGAATTGACGCTAAAAAGTTTTGTGCATGCAAAAAACCATATTTACCTCTTAAAACATAGATGTTTTACCAATACAATCTTATAGTCTTGGTGGCCACGCAAGTCTCCATTAGCGAAGAGAAGGACGGATTCAACTCAGATCCGCCATTAGCGATCTGTTTTTCTTTTCTTTCTTCGTTCTAAAGAATAAACAACAGTGGCTTAGAAAAAAGAAAAGAATAAATGACAGTGACAATATACTGTGATGACATTGATTTGCTTAAACTAATTATTTTTGCGTGTCTAATTCTTTAGGAGACCGATTTTCCATGGAGTGATGGTGCTTCTAATGGGACAAAATTTTCCTTTCTGTTTACTATTAAAGTAGGTAGCGTTTAATTTAAAATCTCTTCGCTAATTAACTATTAAAAATCTATTTTGCTGCATTTTTCATGGTTACGTGTGGGATTCATAAGCATAAGTTATTTGGGAAATGAAAAGGAAAAATAGTTGTGCGTCATATTGTGTGACTTGTTCAAATATATTATGCCCCCGTCTTCAATTTGAAAAAAAAAAAAGCAAGAGAAAGAAGAAAAAACACAAGATAATCTAGAGAGAGAGAGAGAAATCAAAGCATGTAAGGATAACTAGGAGGCCAAACTATCAATTTGGCTCACAACATTATTAACATGTTCCAATTTTAGACTTTTTATAGCACATTGTTAAAAGTGAACAAGATTAATTAAGGACAATCACATGTCAACAACATTCAAGTTATCTATCTTTTTGAATTGTATTATTCAAATTCTAAATTAAAGAGAATCCCAATGATACTCAAATGCCAGACCGACCGAAATTGACTATGATCGGTCCGGCCGGTAGTCGTTCCATAAAAAATAGGAACCAACCCTTCGGTTCAGTGATTGACCCATAAGGTAGATTTTCGCCCCTAAATCCCAATTCAATTTGTTCACTTAATATACGTGTTCGAGTTGATCGTGGAAAGAATCTGACGATTAAGTATTTATTTTAGAAGTTAACCCCACACACTCAAAGATCTTATGCCGTCGTATTCTTCTCGAAAGAACACACCCAATATTTCTCGCAAAATTAAATGCAGCTTTCACGGGCACAAACGTCCAAAGTAATCAGCTTAAAAACCATTTTCAACTCCGTACGTTCACAGGGAAAAAGCACTTTAGAGGCGTTGAAGGCACGGCCGACCGAACAATTTAGTGCGTTTCATAACGATGCTTCTTGATTATTGATCGCGTTAGGCAGCATCCAAGTCTAGAGAATTATAATGGGAGAAGGACCTCAGACCTCATAGACTCATAGTGCTCTTGCGTTCTTAATTAGGAATTATCACTCTAATCTGGATAACACGCATCACTATATATATAAAGATCAGAAAATGGTTAAACGAATTATAAAGGACAGGATCATCTGGTATAGGTGCCACCCCGTCCCCGGCCCGCTGCTTACAGTATAGATTCTGTGGAAATTATTGATATTCTATCTCCTGTCATTTTCGTTAGATAGGGTGTCTCTAATCTTTTCTAATTAGTCGGAATATCATGTGTATGTCATCCAAAAAGAACTGGATAATATTAATGCTAATTCCCTTTGAAACCAGCTTCACGCAACCAGACCATCTGGTGTGGGTGCCACCCCGCTGCTCATAGTACAGATTATCTGTGGAGATTATTGATATTCTATCTCCTGTCATTTTCCTTTTATAGGTCTCTAATCTTTTCCAATTAGCTAGTCGGAATATCATGTGCATGTCATACAAAGAGAACTGAATAATAATGCTAATTCCCTTTTCAAACCAGTTACTGCCATTGTCCATTGTTCTATCTTTCTGCTGCTCGTTTGCCCTACCAGAAACTGGAAAACAACAAGTAGGCTTAATTCAACTTACCCATCGGGGGTATCGGTACCGTGGCATTGGGTGCATCCCACTTGTACAGATCATAAACATAAAATTATAACCAGATTTAATTTGTACAGCAGGTTCAACGGTTTTAGGTACATTGTTCTTGCCACTACTTATATATGTTCAAGACCGTATTTTCGCCAAAAGAAGAAGAAGAAGAAGACATATATCTTCAAAGATTAATATAACAATTCAATGGCCTTGAGGAGTTTCAACTAGTGACTATTAGGGAGCTAACCCAAAAGCTCACCGGCTGAGCTATTTCATAGGGTAGAAAGAACCTCAATTTGAAGTTTCATTAATTAATGCACTGTAAACTAACTTTGGTAATATATAAATTAGGATATATATATATATAAAGGGATAATGATATTTTTGAATATTTATTAAACGAATTCAACATGTAAAGTTAAAATAATTATGATTTAAAAAAAAAATATTTCCGTCTATATTTCAAGAAAGGGTTAAATCATTGAAACTTCAGATTAGATACAAATTTCACTCTTATCGAAATTTGCGGAATGTAATTAAATAAACAAACTTAGAAGGGTAGTTACGTCATTTGAACAATGATAAAAAGCCCTTAATCCCGACACAAACCAAACATGAACGACAGAGCCCCACGGATTCTCTCCACGAGGTTTTTTTAGACTTCTAGACACAGAGAGAGAGAGAGAGCGCGAGCGAGCGAGCTATACATAAACACTTCGGAAAAACAGAAATAATTTACACCTCTATTCCCCTTCGAATACGGAACCCAGAAACTAAAAGCTAAGCCCAGACCGACGGTCCCTTCTCTCTCTCTCTCCACCCCTCGCAAACGGGAAAAACCGTTTTCATTTTCCTTTTGTCTCTTTCGAGTTTCTTTCCCATTTTCCGTTTACGAGATTGGACGTTTTTCGTTTCTCTGTTGCCACTGGTCCGGCCATGTCGTCCGGTGTCGGCCCCAGCAACTCTTGCACCGGTAGTCCACGACCAGCGGGGCCCACCGCGACGAGGCGACGCGTGGCGGACTTGGTGGACGCCGAGGGATCCTCTAACATGTCCGACTTTTCGGACCAAGAAGAAGACGACTCCTCCAACTTTTCTTCCTGTGCTTCACACGTCCACCACCATCATTATTTCCACCACCCCGTCATAAGGTTTCTGCTGCTTCGCTCCCGGGCGTTCTTCTGCGTTCCCGACACGTGGCTGCTTAGGATTGAAAAGGGGTTCCTTTGGACGGCCGTGATGACCCAGTCGCTGATATCGGGAAGGAACGTGGGCCGGAATATATTCGGGCTGTTGACGTTGATGGCGGTTATATCGGTGTTCGTGAAGGTTTCGTTCCTGAACAGTCACGTGGAGGTGACTGGGAAGGGGAAAGACAGCGGGCTCTTGATCATACAAACGTTTAAAGAGGATTGGGCAATGGCTCGGCACGCTCTCCCGGAGATCCATACCTCCATGCCGAAGCGGGTTCTCGAGAAGGTGTCCGTAAGTAAAATTAATAGGCATAAATATTGAGCGGATAAATTTTGGATATTAGGGTTTTTGAAATATGATTATATGTTAAAAATAAAGATATTTTAATATTAATTTTTAATAATTAGGGTCAATTATTTGGTATTAATATTAAATAATTTATTAATATTATAATATTTATTAAAAATCTAATTATTTGGGCTTCAAACAAGTCGATTCGGTACTTGTGGTTTAATCCAAAATCAAATGAGTATTTAAACTTTAAAAAATATAAAATTAGTTCGTGGAGTTTAATATTCATAGTGACTTTAGTCTTTTTGAGACCGTTTAAATGTGAATGATTTTAAACTTTAGGGACTAATTTTATGTATTTTAAAGTTTAAGAATTTATTTGATTTTGGAGTAAACCATGAGATCAATATTATATTTATCCCAAATTAATATCCACTCAACTTTTTCTTTTTCTTTTTTTGGGGTGGGGGCTCCAATTAAAGAGGAAACCGAAGCTTCAATATTTGGTAGTAATTTGTCAGATCAAACGCATAAAGAATTAAGTTTTTTATTTCAAAACCGCGTTCTAAATTCTGATCCTGTGAATGTTCTTCTAGCATTTCCAGTTTCAGTGTTTTTGGGTGGTAATTAAAGAAACAGTTATTCTTCAGATGGGTTTGGAACGGTCTTATTTGTCCAGTTGTTGCTTAAGATGTAGTGGCTGGGTGGCAACTAGTTTTCTAAATATTGATTTGTATTTTCGTGGGGTCGGCTATGACCAACATTTCCGTCGCCGCCTTGGCTGCTTTCATTTGGTGATTCTGTGGACCTTGTGGCCTAACTTTTTATTGAAACATGTGACTTTTTATTCAGCAATAACACGTTGTCAGAAATTTTTGGATTAAACCTTCCCTGGGCTCAATTTACAGCATTTTACAGGGGGTTTGGTGCCCTCTTTTTACCTATGCTTTCTGATTGGTTCTCATGAATTTATTTGGGGTTTCCCTTGTTTTGCAGACTCCAGAAATATGGATGAAACTAAATAGTTACAGTATTTCTCAATGCATTGCTCGACCCAAAAACCGAATAAGTATGTCTAACTGTTTGACCTCCAGAATTTGCCAAACTCGCATGTACTTTATCATTATGTTTTTTGCTTTTCGGATTTCTGATTTGTACCAATTCAAAACTTCTCTAAGGGACGGGCTCAAAAACGAATGGATATATTCTTGTTCATGCAAATGGTGGATTAAATCAAATGAGAACAGGGGTAAGAGTTACTATCAAGCTTGTCGTATTTGATTAAAAAGATCATGTTGTTCTCATTCTCCTGGTTTTTGTGCGTGTCTTTTAGCTAACTTTTTTAATTGGCATCAGATATGTGATATGGTTGCAATCGCAAAGATAATGAATGCCACTCTAGTTCTTCCATCTCTTGATCATGAGTCGTTTTGGACAGATCCGAGGTATCATTACAAGTTAACCCTCTTTTTCTCTGATAAATCGTGTTATTTTTCATGCTTTTATTAATGTTATTGACTAGATATTCTAATACCTCTGCAGTGGTTTTAAAGATATCTTTGACTGGAGGCACTTCATGGAAGTTTTAAAGGACGACATTGAGATAGTAGAGCATTTGCCCACAAAGTATGCAGAAGTGAAGCCACTTCCCAAAGCCCCTGTTTCCTGGTCTAAGGTCTGGTTATAATATGCAATTAAAAATATACACCTTTTAAATGCAGTTTTCTATTACCGGAGTTGTATCTCAGATGCTTCATCTACAGGCTAGTTACTACAGGAGGGAGATGCTTCCATTATTAAAGAAACATAAGGTGATACGGTTCACCCACTCGGATTCTCGACTGGCCAATAATGGTCTTGCTTCCTCCATCCAGAAGCTCAGGTGCAAAGCCAATTATAAGGCACTCCGTTATACGAAGGATATTGAAAATCTTGGACGAGTTTTGGTTGATAGATTAAGGAACAATAGCGAGCCATTTATCGCTCTGCATCTAAGGTATCATCATGTATGACATCTATTAGTACTTTCTAAATGCAGCTTCAAATTTGCCCAAATGACCGGATTGATGTTGACTGCAGGTATGAGAAAGACATGCTTGCTTTCACTGGCTGCAGCCACAACCTCACTGCGGAAGAGGCAGAGGAACTTAGGATAATGAGGTACAATGTCAAGCACTGGAAGGAGAAAGAGATAGATAGCAGTGAAAGGCGACTCCAAGGGGGATGCCCGATGTCGCCTAGGGAAGCAGCCCTTTTCCTTAAGGCCATGGGTTACCCTTCCACTACAACTATTTACATAGTTGCAGGAGAGATATATGGCAGCAATAGCATGGCAGCCTTCCGCTCCAAGTACCCAAATGTCTTCTCTCATTCCACTCTTGCAACAGACAAAGAGTTAAAGCCCTTAGAACCATATCAAAATCGCCTGGCTGCCTTGGATTATATTGCGGCACTTGAAAGTGATGTCTTTGTATATACATACGACGGAAATATGGCCAAGGCGGTACAGGGACATCGGCAATTTGAAGGATTTCGAAAGACTATTAACCCTGACAGGTTCGTATATGTTTATATGAAGGGTTTCTGGTTATTACATTATCCTTGTAGTCTTCTCATAGATAAAGCTTCTGCTGTTTCAGGTTCAATTTTGTCAAGCTGATAGATCAGCTGGATAAGGGAGCAATTTCTTGGGAAGCATTTTCTTCGGAGGTCAAGAATTCACATTCCAACAGACTTGGAGCACCATATATTAGAAAGGCAGGAGAAACACCAAGGCTGGAGGAGAACTTTTATGCAAATCCTTTTCCTGGTTGCGTCTGCAACAAGACGCAGGAGCAACTTACTAGACTGAAACTTGACCAGAGACATCGTAAGGCTGCAGTAGAAAGATAGGGTTTTGGCGCAAAGAGATTATGTGGCTCATACGTTGAATATACTGCATCATTTGCTCGAAGGCAGGCTGAATAGTGCTTCGTGCGACATGGAAACAGTAGCTGCCAACAGGGGCTACAAGATTTTGGAGGTTTAAAAATATTGGTCAAGTTTTGGGTACCAGCAAAGAAAAAGCCTTGCTCGCAATTCAGGGAAGTGGAGGTCGGTGTATAAATACTAAAGGGAAAGCAGGTTAGTATGTGGGAGTTATAGAATTTCTTTAATTCATTATTCTTTCGATAATCGGTCGGTCATCAACATGACTTGTCGAATGTAGCATGTAACGGGCTTGAACAATTGAAATATTCGATACAATTCACAACAGAAATGGATTTCCCCATGTTACTACCAGATAGCTTTTCAGATTTTGTGTTTTCTTCGTATGCTCGTTTATGATACAATGGAGGTTACCTGTAACTCGAGAATAATCTCCAAAATGATTCTGCTGCACGAAAAAAACTACAGAGGATTATCCTGAAGAAATAGCCATTGACAGCTCAACTCAAAAAACCGAGAGAGAGAGATGGTGATTACAAACTACAAAATCGTCAGCTTCCATTACAAGAGGTAGTGTATATCTCACAGATAGAACGCAAAAAACCAAGTGCACTACATACTCGAATACAAGATGATTCAAAATCCAACTAATGCTTCCTGCAATCATTTCCGGATCTTCTCTCTCACCTTTAAGACAGACAAAGTTCTCAAAGCTCCAGATAGCCGTCAATCAACCATTTGTCAACTGGGAATCATCATGTATCAGGATCTGCTCTACCATGTCAAAGATGCTTCATCCTGTTCTGGACTACCACATTGAAGGTACATAAACCTGTTCTTTCAAATTTTGTGTTGCACTTTCAGTAGGAAAACCTCTCACTGCACCAATGGTCCATTGCGATATGATTCCTGCCGCAATAGCAAAACGAAGCTGCCTCTCCAAAACATCTTGATTTTCAAACATATCAGGGTAAGTGGTCAACTTTCTCATAATCCCAGCAACAACGGCATCGCCTGAACCAGTCCTATCACATGTAAATGGTGTGATGACCACATCTTCTGTTCCAATCACCACACCGTCAAATGAAGGGGCGTAGTAATGAATTCGAAGAGTTCCATCGGTAATGAACAACAATCTAAGACCATCATGCCACAGAGGAGAGATTTCCTCACGGGTATAATGATAATAATCTCGCCGGTTCTTGGTTTGCTCAAAATTTTCAGCATAGTATTGGGGCTTGTAGTTTCTTTTCCTCTCATAATAATCTTCATCTAGAAGGAATTCCAGCTCCGCCCTTGAAATTTCAATGATGTTCGATTCGCTCCAGGCCTTCTTGATTATTTCCCACGTCTCATCACGGGATCTCCACAAAGGCAAGGGCAAATTCAAGTCGAAAAAAATGTGTCCTCCAAACTTTTTAGACCACGCAATTGCTCTAAAAAGGGTTGGTTGCATAGTAGGGGATGTTAAAATTTCTGAATTGAAATGAAAAATTCTAGCCTGCAACAGATAAGAAAATGGGGTACATTCAGCAAACGAGCACAACTTGCTCATTCCACTCGTCCACAATAGAAGTGGCACCAGTAGGCAGTAACCTGGATAAATAACATCTGAAGTGTAGGCATAGCATGATATTCTATCTAGCTCTATGTCGCTAACTTTCAAAAACAATTTATTGGAGTTCCACACGTGATAAAAAATATTGTACTGCGAGTTCCAAACTGATTGATAATCCATAGTTGGGTCTTAAAGCTATAAGCATAAGATTTTGGTAGATGTTATATCTAGGCCTAGATTGGAGTCGCAGGTGTAAGCTTCGCCTATTGCTCGCTAAATTGACGACCTAAGTTAATGTAACATAAATTTCTGCATAAATGCTCAGAAAATGTCTATAAGCCACTAGTAATTGTTAAACATCCCTAAACCCACCCAATTTCGCAATATTTTTTTCTTCGTTACCTCTTTGAGAACAGCAAGGTTCAACTCAGAGCTAAGAAGTGAATCCTCGGCCGCCTCTTTCACCGTCTCGGTCTTCATCCTCCCATCCTCAAACTTAATCTTGACGTACGTGCACGCCGTCTTAGCACCAGTATCGAACTTCACAGCCCGCGTCTGCACCTTCTCCATGTTCATCTTCAACACCAACTCGTCCCCAAACTTATCCTTTCCAACCTTCCCCATGAACGCGGCTCGCCCGCCTAGCCTCACATGCGATATCGCTACATTGGAAGGAGGCCCTCCTGGAGCTCTCACGAACTCTGGCGGGTCCCACTGGAGCATTTTCCATTGCGAGTAGATGTCCGGGTGCATTTGGTTGTCGGACACCCGGACTGTGGGCACAAACTCTTTCTGTGCGGCACCGAAGCAGCAGATCAGGGGTGGGTTATCGTACGGAAAATCCATCCCGTCATCATAATCGTCTAATTCTGGATCTAGCTCTGTTTTCTTCGCTTCGCTGTCTTCAACCTTGCCATTCTCGACTTGGGTTTTTCTGGAACGCTTTGTTTTCTTCGGGCTAGAAGTGACTGACGAAGAAGAAGAGGACGAAGTGGTTCCCTTCTTTCTGCCTCTCCGAGTAGGTTTCGGGGGCTCGAGAGCTCCATTGGTGTCCCCGTTAATGGAAGCTCTAGCTGCTCTCAGCTTCGTTTTAGAAGCTAATGTGAATGTGTCAAATTTGAGACGTTCCGAAGCCTTATCACCCGTCGAAATTCTGCGATTGAGAAGTGCTAGGTGATAGTCCGGAAGTAGGGGAAGCGAAAGAGAAGGTGAAAGTAGCTGAAACGACACCATATTTGACTGAATGCGAAGAGGGTTTATCCATGTTGCACCTCTTAGCATCTTCGTCTGCGGAAACTTCTACCGGGTCGTGATTTGTAGTTGGGGCCGTCGGGTCGGGCATTCGGTGGTTTAAACTAGCAGCAACAGAGCTCGTCCAACGGATCCCATCTACCAGTTGCGTCAGCGACGTATTCCAGACCGTTGGATGTAAAGAAAAGTGTCTGAGGATGACGTGGACCAATCGAAACGAGGGACCTCCAATAAACGCAAGGAAGCGATTTGCCCTGTCCCAGATCTTTCTTACATCCTTATTCTCGCAGGTCTTGTGGAAATCAACAGAAGCGGTGAAGTTCCAGCGCCTTCGCCGGGGACCGTTGTTGTCCTCTGAGTGAATATCCGTCCTCTGGTTAATTCTTGTTACTGGTGAGATTTCATTTTTAACTTTTTGCTCGGTAAATTAACTTATTTTTCTCAAATAGTATCGAGCCAAAACCACAGTACAGGACTTGTTTTGATTCGGTTTTGTTTGATTAGTTCGACTGATTAACTGAAAATTCATCATATTTGCTGTATCAAAAAGCACCAATTGTTTATTGATGAAGTTCCCCTACGTATCTGGGGTCGTTGTGTTATGCTGCTTTCTGGCTTTTATTGAGTGTTAAATTGAGGTCCGACAAGGTATAATTAGTTGGTTTCTGACGAAGTGAATCATGGAGATTGTTTGTGGAGCCCAAGTATATAATCTAGATGAATAATGAGGCTGTAATAGAATCTCATTTCAGAGATCTTAATGTATGGTTCTTACGAGCCGGTAGCAGTTAGTGTTGTTGGTATTATCCCCAACCTTTAGGGAACATGAAATTACTTTAATTCTTGCCTGAAGTATGACTTAGTGGCCATCATGTTGTATCAAAAGTGCCTCAACATATTTTGCTGTGTTTTCTTCAGTCTGGCGGAGTTCTGGGCTAAGAGCTGGAGGTTTATTCCACAGTGCTCGTCATATCTAGTTAACATGTGGTTCAGAGCATCACTGTGCTTAAATGATGTATGCCACTGGGCTTCAAGAGCTAAATTCATGGCCTTGACAGTGATAGTGTGTAATAGGTGATATTAGTTTTGTAGTGGTACGATATCGAGGCCACAATGTGTTCGTGTGTGAAATTAGTATGCCATTTGGTAGTGCATAACTCTGTTTGAAAAACTTTATCCTACGTCTTTGGGGTGAAAAAGTAAGAAGCAAACTGATTTGTGGTAGTCTAATGGTTGATAGCTGCAGATTTTGAAAAGAGAGGTATTCATTCAGGATGTATGTAAGTTTACAGAATTTTCTAGAACATATGTAAAATAATGGTTTGCTTTATATTTAGGAAGGACTAGAGTTAATGCCTTAACAGGATTTTTATCTTGCTTACTACTAGGTGACTGAGGTGGCTTTGATAAGCTAATTTGGGATGATGCTCCATATAGATTACCAACTATACCACAGGTGCCTAATCCCTACCTTTTAAAAGCACAAAGATATAGATAGAGGACTAGTAAGAGCAAGCTAGTGAGGTGGAGTAGCTCCCCTGAGTTGGTTATTGATCCACAGGTTCTTTTGCATCGGTGCAAACTATAAATCTACCTGACTGCTGTCATTGGTGAGCTTGCAATGTCGGGTGGCTAATTTGACAAGTATGTGCAACGTCCCCGTCCCCCCCCCCCCCGGGTAGCTCCATCTTGAATCTTTACCACGGGTTAGAGTCTATTGTGTCCAAATATGATGCCTTACTAATCAAATGTAACTGAACTTTAATTAGCTCGTAGGTGGCAACTTAGTTAGTCCACCTTGTGAGATTGGGTTTTTTTTCTTCCTCCATAATAGGATTAGAAATAGCCATATGTACTAGTGATCAAGTCAGATTCCAAGGTCAATTAATTTGGGTGGGCCAGTTGGAGGGTGTTGGGGAGATAAACACATGTGAGACTTCTAGTGGGTTCATAATATAACACATAGGGACATCACTCAAACTAAAATTAAGCCTATAGGTTTGGGCTTAATTATGATATATTAACCACTGTGACATCTTTGCAATGTGGGAATCAACCTTCTTACCCTCTCACACTTACATATTCTACAGAGGGCAATTCTATTTTGAATCTTTTACATATGAATGAAAAGTTCCACAGGTCATGCTGAATAGGAAAACAAAAAAAGTTTCCACCAATTCCTCGCTTGGATATTGCCTTGAAGTGTTTCTAACCAGAAACTGTTATTGAATCCTTCGCTGTGCAGAAAATGGGTTTCTGGACTTTACTTGAAGCCTTGCTGCTTTTCGCAAATTCATTGGCGATACTGAACGAGGATCGGTTTCTTTCTTCAAGGGGATGGACCTTGGCAGAACTTTCAGGAGGTGGAAGAAATTCGCTTGAAGGGCAGATCATAGGGCTCATACATGCATGCCAGTTCTTGAGACTACCCCTCTTAATTTTGAATATCATCACTATTGTGGTAAAGTTCTTCAGTGGATAAGTTGATAAGATTCATCTTGCGTGAAATATTTGTCTATGTACATTGTGAATTATTGACCACTCTAGTGGTGTTGTCTTCAAAATACTGGGATTAGATTGAGACAGTCGTTTCAAAGTCCATTCTCAATGAAGAGTTTTATTCTTTCCTTTCAATTATTTTAACGATGTCTTGTGCCAACCCTTCATGGGACTTTTGGGGGGCTAATAGGTTAATGAATTAACTATGTATAATGTTGAGGACTGCTTTATAAATTTGAGTAAAATGGAGGTTCAAAAAGGACAATCAATAGAACTGAAAACCCTATCAGATCGTCTGCTTGGTTTAGTATCGGGATCCTGCTCATGATAAACACCATACACCCAGCTTCGGAAAAATAGAATCAGCTTTCAAGAGCAGCTATAGGAGAGGAGACAGAGAGAGTAGACAACGCATTATTCAAAATCACAACAGACTTGTTTGATTTGCACATAGCCCACCTGCAATTTACATTCCAAAACCCACCGAAAGTCTAAACAGTTCCTCTCCCTCGCAAGCAGAGGCTTAGAACATCACTCAACTGGGATCAAAACCTCGTTGGTCCTGAGCGGAGGGAAAGTCCAAGGTGGGTTATACCTTGCCAACAGGAACTCCCCAGTCACCTTATACCCATCTCTTTCCAAGCTCTTCTTCAGGTTCTCCACCTTTTTTTTCACCACCTCCTCCGCTGCCTCTCCCCCAAACTTCACCACCCCGTACTTCCTCTCCCCCTCCTCTCTTAATTATCACCACCCTGCCATCCACTGGCCTCGGCGCCTCCTCTGCCTTCCGATACTTAGCCGGCAACAAAAACTGCATAGTCACCATCTTCTTTCCCTCCTCCTCTTCCCCACCAACCTTCGTCAAAACCGGAGCTGTCATAGCAATCTTCTCTGGGGTCTTCGTTATTACTGGAGCGGTCATTGCAATCTTTTCGGGCTTGGTGTTTTGTGGGTTGCCTAAGACGCCAATGTAGTTGACCAACACGGTAAAGCCGCCATCTCTGTTGCCCTTGAATTCTGATGGCTCGTACGTGATCTCAGCTACCACTGACGGTGCGTATTTCCGGATTTCATAATCGGCCGAGGACTGAATCACTTCGTACTTGGGGGTTTCGACGCTGATCTTTCCCAAAATCATACCCATCTTAAGGAACTTGCAGTTTGAGACAACGACTGAAGTTCTACAAGGTCTCTATATAAAAAAAAAAGTTTAGGGAAGAGGCAAGTGAATTTTCAAGTTGATATACTTTTGGCGTCTTGATCTTGCTTGGGAAATAAAGTTTCTTCTTCGGAAATCTTGCTCATAAACGGGTGGCCTGTGGCCAGAAGCAGGAGTGCAATTTGTGTCCACGACCTCGACTGTGGTACGGGTTTAAGAAAAATCCGGTAAAGGATCTTTGGACCTTATGTTGTTGTGTAAATGCCACAGCCCATTAAGAGAGGCCAATAATCGAGACCATCCCTAATCTTATGCCCAATTTAAATTGATTAAAATTTTAAGAGAAAGATATAATATTTGAGTCTTATAAAATTTACAGTATCGCTGATGTAAAGTCTCAAATGGTGTTTTCCCATTCTTGCATATTTTATTCTCTTTTTTAATTGGACTATCAAATTCAAGTTTTTAGTATGCCCCGTAAGTTTAAAAAATAAAAAATAAATTGAATTTCTATATTTTTAGTTATATCTCATTTATATTTATTTTTAAAAACCTATAATATTTTTTGGTAATTTTATGTTAGATGAGCATTTCAATTATTTTTTCTGTGGTTTAACAGAGCCAAACCAAATGAAGAAGAGAATTAATGCCATTTAAAACTTCTGGGTGTAATTGGACAAATTAATAATTATGAGATCCAATTTGATTTTGACCAACTTATGATCTTTTCTTAAAAATAAAAAACAAAATCATTGACATTTGAGTATGGATGTGAAAAGTGTACCATAAGGCTCTCTTTAAACACTTGTCTTCGGAAGAACTACTTCTAAATTTCGAAAAGCACAAACCTTTTCGGGCATTATTTTTGTGCAGTCGTGGATGGCTTCCATAAACCCAGAAGACCATAAGAAATAGAACAGGGCAGGAAATTGCCTATGCCTCCACGATCCAAGGCCGGAAAACGAAAATAGGTAAAAAGTTCATATAAATACTAAATTGTTATATATATATTTTGCCCGAAAAAAGAAAAATGCGAAGGACAATGAATAGAAGTGAAAAAGCCTATGATCAGATCGTGATATATACCCAGCTTCGGGAAAAAAAGAAAAATAAAAAAAAGAATCTGCTTTCAAGAGCAGCTATAGAAGAGGAGACCTACGAGAACATGGAAATCGAAGGACACAGAGAGAGAGTAGACAACGCAATTGTTATTCAAAATACACTACAGACTTATTTTATTTGAACATAACAGTCTGCAGGCTGCATGTTACCTTCCAAACAAAAATCGGTGCATCCAAATATCGGACTTGTTTGAATCTCAATTATTTAAGCTTAATAATAAAAAATTTATCACATAATTTTTTTATTATTATAATATTTATTAAAAATCTTCTCTTTCTTCGTTTTTCACCAACTCTCATAACGTATCTTTATTTTATAATATTTTCTAAAATCCAATACTCAAAATTTTCACACTCAAACATCCTCATGGACTAAACAGAGAGAAAAATATGTTCCGTGCAGTTTTTTTTGGTGGAAAGTAATTTTCATAATTTCAAGTGTTATATAGTAGTAAAATGTAGTCAAACGAAATTTAATTCGATCAACGGTAAAACACAGTTTCGCATTACCGAAAGTGACTTTCTTTTTAAAACTTCTAAATCTTCTTTCCCCGATCTAAAGTGTCTCTCCCTATCTTTCTCTCAATTGAAAAATAAATATTTTTATTTTGAAAAGAAACATTATTTAGTTATATATGTTATTTTTAATTCATTTCAAACTGATATTAAAAATCAAGTTTACTAATACTAATCATATGAGATTGCATAATAATGTATCAAATATTGAAAAGTGATTTTCATGAAACATGTTTTGAGGTTGCAATCGAAAATTAAAAAAAAACTAAATTCACTTAATTTGCTTTTATATTGTAAATTGATGAAGGCATTGTTAACGAGCCTATCACAATAATCCACTAAATCAAAAGCTCGAGGGATCTAGACTCAAAGTCCAATACTTGTGACGAGTTAAAAGGTCCAAAATCTCCTTCATTCTTCCGGCAAGCAAAATAACACTATAACTCAGAGTCCTCTTTGTAGGGGGATTTAGCCGATGTCATTGTGAGTCCTTGTCTATCTATTTTCTTTTCTCAAATCTTCTTTTCAGTGAGATAGTTTAAATAGAGAATTGCGTACCTTTTTTCTTTTTATCTTGGACTGTGGTTTCTTAGGCCTTGGCCCACGTTTCCTTTTTTAAGATGTCGGTTCCTTTTTTTTATCTCGCACCTTCTAATTGTTGTTAGGTGACCCACTTTTTTCTCCTACCTTTCTTATTGGTCATCAATGAGGTGGCTTTTATTTGCCCATTCATTGATGAAATTTTATTCTTTATAGTATTTCTTGTGTCAGATAATTGGATGATTAACCTCCTTGAGCTTTGCTTTTCATATACTACGCGATTTCTATTTAAGAGGATTGTCGGTTTATCTACAGGGTCTGACTCTTGGTTCGATAGAATCTTGTATACTTACCAAGTGAACTATGAATTTCCTGAGTTCGAAAAATCTATCCCATCATAAATAACTTTTAAGTCAAAATAAACTAGACTAAGAATCAGGTTTATTAATGACATGAGATTACAAAGATGTAACGAATATTGAAAAATACTTTTAAAAAAACATATTTTGAGTTAAGAACTAAACAATGAAAACAAAATTCACAGCTTTAGATTGTAAATAAGAAACAAAACAGCGGAAAAGAAAAAGCAGTTTCTCTTTCGCAGGCAGGCTCAGAACATCACTCAACTGGGATCATAACCTCGTTGGTCCTGAACGTAGCCAAAGACCAAGTTGGGTTATACCTTGCCAACAGGAACTCCCCAGTCACCTGATACCCATCTCTTTCCAAGCTCTTCTTCAGGTTCTCCACCTTTTTTTTCACCACCTCCTCCGCTGCCCCTCCCCCAAACTTCACCACCCCGTACTTCCTCTCCCCCTCCTCTCTTATCACCACCCTGCCATCCACTGGCCTCGGCGCCTCCTCTGCCTTCCGATACTTAGCCGGCAACAAAAACTGCATAGTCACCATCTTCTTTCCCTCCTCCTCTTCCCCACCAACCTTCGTCAAAACCGGAGCTGTCATAGCAATCTTCTCTGGGGTCTTCGTTATTACTGGAGCGGTCATTGCAATCTTTTCGGGCTTGGTGTTTTGTGGGTTGCCTAAGACGCCAATGTAGTTGACCAACACGGTAAAGCCGCCATCTCTGTTGCCCTTGAATTCTGATGGCTCGTACGTGATCTCAGCTACCACTGACGGTGGGTATTTCCGGATTTCATAATAGGCTGAGGACTGAATCATTTCGTACTTAGGGGTTTCGACGCAGATCTTTCCGAAAACCATACCCATCTTTAAGAGTTAACAGTTTGAGACAACGATTTGCTTGTACTGGAAAATTGATACCTAAAGTGTGTCTTTATAAAGTTTAGGGAAGAGGCAAGTGAACTTTCAAGTTGATATACTTTTCGAGGCAATTTGTGGACTCTATTTGTCCACGGCCTCAATTGTGGTACGGGTTTGAACTAGAAAATTCCCGTCAAACATCCTTGGATCTTATGTTGTCGTGTAAATGCCGCAGCCCATTAAGTTTGACTATGGATGATTTTGCTCGAATTATTTATATTTTAGAGTGTATATTGTTAGGTGGCTTCATTCCACCCGTACGATTAGTCAGTGACGAAAGTTTCGAATACATATCCGAGGACCTTTCTAGCACTGAAATAGATATGTTTGCAATTCAGGGAACTTTGGAAATGTTTTGAAAATTGGTATAGATTAGAGATTTATTAGATTTTCAGAGAAAATCCTGAAAAATTAAAATTTTATGGGGGTTCCTAAAAAAAATGAAGACATAAATTATTTGAGTAGATTTTGTGTGTTTATTGTAGTAAAAAGCGATGATTTGATATGGGTAGAGATATTATTATTATTTTAAAAAAGTAATTATATTTTCTTGATGAAAATTTCGAGCTAATTATTTTGTGCAAATGAGGATTTTGAAATGGAAAGATTTTTGGCACTGCAAACATACCCTTAGGTCTTATAATATTCTTTTTTTTCTTCTAGGACTTATAATATTCATTGTTGCTAATATGAGGTTTCAAATGATGTTTTCCTTTAGCATTTCATATATATATATAGATTGGTATCCTCGTTGGATCCCACCTACTCAACCATCAATTAAAGTAAATGTTGACGCTTCAATCCAAAATTCTTTTGCTATAGCAGCAGCTGTGTTTCATGACCCTTGTGGGAACTCATGTGGAACTGCGGCAAAGAAACTGGACAGAATGGATCCAGTTGAGGCAGAGGCGGAAGCAGGCTTACCTTGCTGTTTTGGAGGGTCGGAAGAGAGGTTATTCAGATATCATTATGGTAGGCGATTCATCTGTGGAGAATGATGCAATTAAATGTTTTCTTAGATGTGTGGAGTGACGGATTCATGAGATAATTGGCGAGATTCGTCACAACTCGACTGGTTTGTTAAATGGAAAGTTACTCATATATGTGGAGATGTTAACTATTTAGCGCACTAATGGTCTCATTGGGCTGTCTCTACAGTTCACTCTGGAGGCTACCCCTTTGTACTCGAGCAATTAGAAAATCTGTCTTGGATGTAGGGCTGTCCAAAAAACCGGCTAAATCGGACCGATTTTGACCAAAATCGGTTGACTTTTTTGAAATCGGGTTGACCGGACCGGTAAACCGGTGTATTCCGGTCCGGTTCCGGGTTACACTCATGAAAACCCGGGACCGGACCGGAGTATACCTCTCCAAACAGGCCCAAACCGGAAATTGGCCCAAAATGGCAAGGCCCACCCCAAAATGACATGACCCAAACTGGGGACCGGACCGGGTCCGGTCTATATGTTCTATAAAATGTCCAGATCTTGGACAGCCCTACTTGGGTGTATATTGGAATGAACCCATTGACTGTTTCAATTTACTGCTTCCAATAAAATATTCTTGGAAAGTGAAGCTAAGCTTTTTAGTTCCACTATTTAAATCTAAGGATTTTGTACATTGTGTTATGTTACTCTTCTTTAGTAATTTATTATGAAATCCATTTTTTCTGTCACAACAAATTCGTATCGACACTTCAAATTTTCATTAAAAAAAACACAAACATTGTAATATGTTCCAAATCTATGGATAAAAATTAAATTCTTACTAATAACTTTTAATTTATTTGATTAACGCCCCTAAGTTTTAAAAAGAATCAATCACCGCTCTCAGTTATATTTGACTATGAATCAGAAGTGATGTGAATTGACCGAAATATCTATTGAAGAATTCTTTTGAAAAATAAAGAATAAATTAGAATTTATGTATTTGTATTTTATATTATATTATATATTTTGAATTTTTTTAATAATTTTGTTTTAAAGAAACATTTCATAGACAAATTAGGCTATTGGGCTGCCCTTTGTATGGCTGAGAGTCTGGTGGGCCGGTGGCGGAGGAACAAATCAGGATTAACGACTGTCTAGTGTTTTAACAAAAACAAACGACTTGTAGCATAGTTTCTCTGGAGAAAATGACTTGTAGGTTCAGGTTAACTCATACTGGGTTTGGATACCGTTAGCCCACAACTAGGTTCCGTTTAACATACTTTCCAAACACGCCCTAGGGTTTAGCCCGATCAAGCCCCTATTAATTTCGAGAGTCCCCCTTTCTCTCTTGATCTTCGCTGCTCCCCTTTTCTCTCTGATAGTTTGAAGTCGGCTAGAGAATCTCTCTAGTTATTCCGATCCTCCTTTTTTCGGCCCTGGAGGCTTTTCCCCTTGGAATAACTTCGGGTCTTTAGCTAGATGGATCCTCAACCAGAACCGGTCAGCTATATCTGTGGAGACTGTGGGATGGAAAATACTTTGAAGCCAGGTGATGTGATACAATGCCGAGAATGCGGTTACCGCATCTTGTACAAGAAGCGCACCCGTCGCATTGTTCAGTACGAGGCGCGCTGAAGAAGAGAGTAAGGAGAACTTGGGGATGCAATCGCAATTTCTCTTTAGTGTTTTGTTTAGTTTATAGCTAAAGAACTAGCTTTTTTTTGTGTGCTAAAGCTATGTGGTCAATTAAAAAATGGCTGTTCTATCGGTTCTATCTGTGCAATGAATCAGCTTAATGTGCGATTTGTAAGTCTATACGATGGCTCTGATAGTTTGGTTCAATACTATTCATGAACGAGAGAAATTATAGTGTATTCTCCATTAACACGCTTTAGGCTATGTCAGAACTCAGACCCCAACTCATTTTCCTTCGAAGAAAAAAGTTTGAGAACGTCCGGGTCCTAGAATCCTTTGTGTTTTCCAGTATCTCCTCCTCTTCCAGTGCTAATCTGAAAGACTCAGAACACACCCTTTGTGTCTCTTTATATGCTTTTTCTAAACCTCTTTTGAAGTTATATCTGTCCTAGGTTGAAGGATATATTGAGTTATGTTATGCGATTTTTGTCTTTCGCTTTTAAAGGTTTTTGTTTGCGCGTATGAGTAGTAATCTATACTTGTTGGAGATTTGTTGGTTTTTCGCATAGGGTCTATGGTTTCTGAGCATCGGTGATGAGTTCATTCCTTTGTTATCCTTGCACTTTGATTGCTAGTGAAGAAACTAATGGGGACAGATCTCTGAGATGCTCTTCTGTCCAAAATCTAAAGAACAAAGAAAGAGGAACTCCTTTTATTTTTGAATTATGTATTCCTTTCTGTTTCATATCAGTTTTTATGTACTCTGCATATTATGCAACTCTTTAATGGATTAATGAAACAACTTGAAAGCGTGCTCTAAATTCTTTTGTTTCCCACAGCTAAAGTAATATTTTCGAGCTCCTTTTTGTCTAAATCATTGGTGATTAGATTGTGGCGAAGCCATGAATACTTCATTTAAGGATTGATTGCAGAGATAACTGGTCAAAAAGCTTGCATCTTTCTTCGTTATGTAATTGAAATGGAAAACATTACAATGTACTATGCGTGAAAAATTGACTAAACTAAAATGTCAAGTTAGTCTAATTTGTATTGCACTATTACTGAGGCTTCTGTGCAATTATTAATTTGCCGGTCGCCTATTCTAGATGTGCTAAAACAATTGTTGGGACCCGCTTTGCGGCTTAAACCTACAACTATATGTTTTTGCTGCCTGTAATGCCCTCACATTACTGAGATCCATGTCTTAGTTAATCACAATTTGTTCACACACTTTAATGCATAGCCTTTGGAATCTGTGTCAAATTTGTAAATTTTTTGGAACTTTCAAAAAATTTACTAATATATGTTAGTTTGCTTTATTATTTCTAAGACATGGATCTAGGGGGTGGCATTTCAGTGATTCAATGGCATTTTTTTATTGTGTCTAATCTGGCCGGGGGAAGGGTTCGGAGCATTTTACTGAGGTGTGTTCAGAACTTCTCACAAAAAAAAGGTGCTCAGAACTTGTTGACTGGTCCCCCGTTTCGGCTACTTGTTATGAAATTAAACACATGAATAGTAACATCGGGTTTTTCAGATTTGGTGTTACTGTTCTTGAATCAGCAGCGAATATAATTGCTTAATCTGTATCAATATATTTTTTCTGGGTGGAGAAACATAGCTGTATAAGAAAAATACATTCAGTAGAACTTCAATCTGGTTGCGTTTCATGACTCCGTTTCTCTTATTCTCGAGATTATTTACTCGTTTGCAACTAACTTTGGTAGGCTTGTGTGACTCCTAATCATCTGAAGAACCTTTGCTTTTAATGCAAACAATGGTTCTGTGTTGAAAGAGGGACGGATCCTTGTAAATTCGTTCCTGTCTCTCTTACATGCCATGTTTTCTTTTCTTTTTTGACAGTTTTGTTGAATTTGTCTGCTATCTTGAAAATTCATTCCTGTTTCTTAATTGGATTGATGATGTTTTCTAAAAACTGCGTTATCTATCTGTAAATTCCTAATGGAATTGAAGATAATCATAATTTGCTGAGATCCAAGAAGTTATAAAGTCATCATTTTTCATTGCTCTTTTTTTCTTACCTGCAAATTCTGTGGTTTATTTTGATGATAGAGTTGGAAAGGCTTAGTGAGTGTCAAAATGCCATAAATGCACCCTATATCAATTGGAACAGTCTATTCAAGTTTTTCTTTAGTCATAGAATAAGATTACTAACGCATCTAACCATGTATGCTAATTGAGTTGGTGGCTTTTTGCTGTTTTCTGGTGCTGTTATATTTTCATAATTAGAAGTAGACTGATCCTTGCCATTTTGTTGTTTATCTTATACCTTAAATCTTTCCTTGCTTGAGGTCCGGTAATGTTAATGTGGTTGCGGAGAGGAGAGTCTAGAATCTTGCTTTTATTCTTCTGCTGTTGCCTAATCTTCTCGAGAAACCCTTGATATCCACAGGCACCCCTCTCTCGACCTCCACCACCGACGCACACACTTGTCACAGATTTGGTACGTTCTAGGGTTGTCCTAAAGTTGGACGGAGAATTTCAAAATGAGCTTGCTGCAAAGTTTGTACTTTTTGATTAACTGCCGAGTTTGTGCTTCTACTCCAAAGGATTTGAAAGATGAAATTGCATTATTTACGAGTCTGGTTTCACATTCTGTTGTTTGTATGCACTCATTGATGGGGCATAACCTGAGCTTTTACATAGATCTCAATATCTGTACCGGTTTTATGTCTTTGAAGCACCTGTTTTCCCTGTAATATTGTACTGTTACATGTCTCCGCTTTTCGGGAATCAAGAGCTGTGATTAAGTAATGGAAAAGATGTTATTTTTAAAAGCGCATTTCTAACATGGAAGCCCATTCTAGAACCCTACGAACAACATTTTCTCATTAGTATGCAAGACAAAAGTTTGATAGTTGTTTTGGTCCGTCGTTCCTCCTATAGATGATTGATTAAATCTGACATTTCACGGCTTAAGCAGTAGGAGATTAGAATTTGGCGTTGAAATACCTGAGAGGAAGATGTACTGTAACAAGGGACTTGAGAAAATTTGTTGTAATGATTAAGAAAATTTATTAAAAGATATGTTTTTTAAGTGTTTATGAGAATGATGAGATTTATATAAATGATATTTAAAAAGGGTTTTTGAAATTTATTTTCTGCTGAAAGAAAAAAAAAAGTTCGAAAAGAAGATTTTTATGAGATCGTTTTTATAAATTTGTGTTATTATTCACAAAATTGAAGTTAATGTTTATTTAGGTAAATAAATTTATTAAAGATTGAAATATTTTTTTTAATAAAAAAATTTTGGATTGAAAAATATTTTTAAAATGAAAAAACGTCACGAACCACACTTACTTTTTTTTTTTTTGAGAAATTCACTTTTTAGTTTTTAGATTTTGGACACTTTTATATTTTAGTCATTCACTTTTAATTTTTTAGTCCTTGAGTTTTCTTTGTTTGATGAAATGGTTTTTTCGTCAGTTTGTCGTTTATATGCTTAACGGAGCTCTCTGGCACATCAGCAAGTTTGAAGCGGTTGACTGCTCACTTTTAAAAAATATACTTGATCAACCACTTCAAATTTGCTGACGTGTCAAAGAGATCCGTCAATCAACAGCAGATTGACTGAAGGATCATTTCGTCAAAAAAAGAAAACTCAAAGATTAAAAATTTAAAGTTTGAAATTGCCCAAAATTGAGGTATTAAACAGTGATTTTTTTTCAAGCGTTGGATTTGACGATTCATTGGGCTACCCAGACAACCTGAACAAAATGGACAATGCGGCCAGATCTTCTGGGTTATGTTCGTTTTGAGTAAAAATGTAGGATTTTAGAGAAGTTATGAATATTTATGTTGAATAGTGTTTTATTGGTGTTTGTGTAAAGTGAAGAGAGAAATGATTTGATGTAATTGTTTAATAAAAAAGTATTGGAGTTATGTGAAAAATATAGAGAGAAAATTTATTTTGAATAAAAAATTAAAAAATTGTTAAAGATTGTGTAAAATGTATTGCTGTTTGTGTTTGAATTCTAAATATGTTCAGTGGTAGTTCTGTGAATATACTTAAAATTCTAAAAAAAGTGTGAAAATAAACATATCCGAGATTTTGCGGTGCCATTGAACGAAAGAGGAAACTTTCAGAAAAAAAAACTATAAGAGGAAACATATATATTTTCTTTTTGACAAGAATTAAAAAAATTTAATTACAAATATAATAGAAAAGTACAGACTGATTATGCCAGCTCAATCTGTCTCTTTCCAAATATATATTAAAAGAAAAAGGCCATTAATGACAGCTTCGTTGGTGCCCGCTGTCTGTTTCCTAAATTTCAAGGAATTTCAAAAATGGTAGATGCAGTCCAGGTCAACCTGAACGTTACTTTTAGATTCACAACTCATTTTCACTAAATTCAAAACAAACCCGCTTCTCATTCAGAACACGTAAGAGGCTAAGGCGCTAAGGGTATGTTTGGGGGTGAAAGTATGGAGGTTTGAAAAATATTATAAGTCAAATAAATGTTATGAAAGTTGGTGAAAAAATGAAGAAAAAAATTTTTTAATAATTATTATAGTAATAAAAATTATGTGATAAATTTTTTAATAATAAACTTAAAATTTTGACAAGCCCTGAATTGATCCGTTGAAGTTTACGACTTTCTATAAAGAAAGCTATCCCCGTCCCCACACTTCCATCCATCCCATTTTCTCTATTTCTTTGTTCTCTCTCTCTCATTTTCCCAAGAATTAGTCTCTTGTTTCTATTTTTTTTCTAAACTTTCAGCGAAAATGCGTGAGATCCTTCACCTCCAAGCTGGTCAATGTGGAAACCAGATCGGAGCCAAGTTCTGGGAAGTGGTGTGCGCGGAGCACAGCATTGATGCAACGGGGAGATACCAGGGCGAGACTGATATTCAGCTCGAGAGGATTAATGTGTACTACAATGAGGCAAGCTGTGGGAGGTATGTGCCTCGCGCTGTCCTCGTGGATCTGGAGCCAGGTACTATGGACAGCCTCAGGACCGGACCCTACGGCCAGATTTTCAGGCCGGACAATTTCATTTTCGGCCAATCTGGCGCTGGAAACAACTGGGCGAAAGGTCATTATACCGAAGGCGCAGAGCTCGTCGATTCCGTGCTCGATGTGGTTCGTAAAGAGGCAGAGAACTGTGATTGTTTGCAAGGTTTGTTCCGTCTCTCTGTCTCTCTCTCTCACAAGCTATTTGTGCTCACCCTAGCTAGGGTTTTGGTGTTGCAGGATTTCAGGTCTGTCATTCTCTAGGAGGGGGAACTGGATCTGGAATGGGTACGCTTTTGATTTCGAAGATCAGAGAGGAATACCCAGACCGAATGATGCTCACTTTCTCCGTCTTTCCCTCCCCAAAGGTCTCTGACACAGTGGTTGAGCCTTACAACGCCACCTTGTCTGTCCACCAACTCGTTGAAAATGCCGATGAGTGCATGGTTCTTGATAACGAAGCTCTGTACGACATTTGCTTCCGCACCCTCAAGCTCACTACCCCAAGCTGTAAGATAATCGTCTTTCCCGCATGGGAGGTTTTTGTGTGTGGCCTCTTTATTTCGTTTACTGATTCTTCCTTTCGTTGGTGTAGTTGGAGATCTGAACCATTTGATTTCTGCAACCATGTCTGGGGTCACCTGCTGTTTGAGATTCCCTGGCCAGCTTAACTCGGACCTTAGAAAGCTTGCTGTAAATCTGATCCCTTTCCCAAGGCTTCACTTTTTCATGGTGGGTTTCGCCCCTTTGACATCCCGAGGTTCACAACAGTACAGAGCCCTGACTGTACCAGAACTCACCCAGCAAATGTGGGATGCGAAGAACATGATGTGCGCAGCTGACCCACGACACGGTCGGTATCTCACGGCCTCTGCTATGTTTCGGGGCAAAATGAGCACCAAGGAAGTCGATGAGCAAATGATCAATGTTCAGAACAAGAACTCATCATACTTCGTGGAATGGATTCCGCACAATGTCAAATCCACAGTATGTGATATTCCACCAACAGGGTTGAAAATGTCATCAACTTTCATTGGGAACTCCACTTCTATCCAGGAAATGTTTCGCCGTGTGAGTGAGCAATTCACGGCCATGTTCAGGAGAAAGGCCTTCCTGCACTGGTACACAGGAGAAGGTATGGACGAGATGGAGTTTACCGAGGCCGAGAGCAACATGAATGATCTGGTTTCAGAGTATCAGCAGTACCAAGATGCCACAGCCGATGAGGATGAGTACGAGGAGGAATATGAGGAAGAAGAGGCTAATGAGATCTGATCATATTAGTTATGTATGCCGATTGCCGCAACTTCCGGTTGCCAGTCTCTGGTAAAGGGCGTGGACTACTCCGGGTAGCTGTAGGCCCTTCATTACTGTCAATCTTAAAATTGTTTCTGTTTGTTTCTTGTGTGCTGGTGGAGAAGTGAACGAGGAAGAAGGTTGTGGAAGCAAGTACCTTAATGTAGTATTTGTAAAACATTTCAAGTGAGCGACCTATATTTTTATTAAATCTGCTTTTTCAGTGATTATTTGTCCTGCGTTTCAGTTAGCATACTTCCCGTCTGTTCGTCGTGTTCTCTTTAAGACGGCCCATCTGCTTTTCTCAGTTGGCATGGGATTAAATTGCAAGAACTCTGACATCTAATTGTTCATGTGTATTCCGTCCATACCATTTAATTTTGACAGATTTCTGTCAAAGTAAGGCTGTTCTTAGATTGCAGGTTGACTGCGAATCTCTCCACCGGCTCTTAGTTCAGCTTATCAGATTAGATAACCAATGTCGTCAAGGTTTTAACTTATATGGACCTTATTGCATCTGTTAGTCGGAAGCTATCAACTAATCCTGCGAAACTCTTTCTTCTCATTCGAGATAACTACAATCCTGGCTTAACCAAGCTTCAATATAGCTCAAGGACTTCTGACTTCCTTATAGGGAACTTTGCATCACTTGATGCTAACAATTAAAACATAATATCTTCTCTGTAAAAATGTATTGCCGTAGCCGAGGCTAAACTTAGCACAGTCCATTTATCAAAATCTTCATTGCAAAGACTAATTTAGACATTCGTAGCAGAAGAAAAGCCACTCGGCAGTCGATTTTGCAGTTCTTTTATGTCTTCATTGATGGAAACCACAAGTACTAGGAAATGGATGTCAGCTAGACTTTTCTTTCTCTCTTAGCCATTGAATTGTAGGAATTAGCAGAGTACATCCGGAATACATAATGGAGGTTCGTACAGGTCGTCATGGGCCCAAACATTTTTTGCAATTCGATGCACCATGAAGTTCTGCTTCCTGGAGAACTAATTTTACACGGCTAGCGCCTGTTTGTAGCCACTTAACACTCAAAGCTATGCCAAATAGGCAGAAAGATGCAAACTACTGAAAACTACTTGATATTGCAAACTACTGAAAACTACTTGATATTGCAAGCTATGTCAAATGTTTAAGATCTCCATGTAGTATTTTGCACAAATTCCAAAGGCTTGCAAACAAAACACTGCGCCTAAAGAAATGATATTGCTTCACCAGCAGGATTAATAAGCAAAAGGTTGGCCGCTGCGGCGGATGTTCGCCGCCGTGAAGCAGAGAATAGGTTTCAAGGATAAATCTAGTTGCCACTGATCACTCTAATCATTCCAGCTATAAAAATCAAGGTAAAAAAAAGTAGCTCCTAATGAAAACTGCTCAGTACAAAGGGGATATGCTAACAAAAGGGGTTAAAACCTACAATATTCATTGTATCAGTCTAAAGTTCTCTCAGTGCTCCGTAGATGGGACAATATATAACAGAAACTACATTTTGACAATTGAACACTGAATTACAACAATACAAATAGAACGCGGAGATCAAAGTACAAAAGACACTGATTTACAGCACAGCATCCAACAGAACACCTCAAACACCTACTTCTTGCCATATTCGATGGCTTTATCTACAACTACTTTGACTTTCTCGTACTCATAATCAGTGGGCTGCATAGCAAACTCCTCCGGCACCACTGGACGCCTATTGCCAAAGATTGTCCACAAATACAACACAGTGAATGCCGACAATGCTCCACAGGCAGCACCGAAAATCATAGCAGCCAGCACTCGGTAGAGACAATCACTTCTTTTCTGAACTGCCGAAGTTTTGGTGCTTTTAGCAAATGCCTTAGGATCCAATGGCTCGGAATGCATCCAATTAGGAAAATGCCTAAGTTTAAAAGTCCACGAATGCAGGAAACATGTACTGGAAGAATTTCCAGTCGACGAGCTAAAGCCCACAAAAACTTCCTCATCCTCCCACTCTTTGGACAAATCAATTGGGTATGAGAGCATCGGACTAACGGGCCTCGAACTATCGTCTTGACTCAAACTAACCTCAAATCGCCTGGAACCTGCTTCGTAATCTATCCAAGCATGGAATTTCCCACTACTTCGAGCCAAATTATAAGCTGATGCAACACTACCAACCCCAATTCCAACATGATTCTTCACCACACCATTAATAACATCCCTTATTGTGTTAAACTTAGCAGCAATAACCTTAAACTTACTTTTCCCAGTTCCTAAAGAAAGCCCAAATGAACTATTACCAAACTCGCTAACATTGAGACCACTTGGAATCATAAGGAAATCTAGACCATCACCATTGTCCGTAGACATCGAGAACGAGAAGTATGTAGAAAAAGAAACCAACTTTCTCGACATACCTTCAAAGAGTTTAATGGGGTTCTTGTACATGACTCGCCCAGCAGTGAGTTGAACCGCATACCCTCCATTAACAACCTTTGCATCCCCGTACAGAGCGATCTTGGACTCAAATTTGGAACCGTTATCGAACTGTGTGAATGAGAAGGAAGAATCAGGGTCTGCAGCTAAGGATTTGAAGAAGAAAATCAAGAGAGTTAAGGCAGTGAGGTGCCTGGAAATGGAAAATGCGGCCATGGGTGAATGGGACTTTGAGGAATCTTGGTTTTGCGTGGAGTCCTGGGTTTCTAGGGTATGCGTGGTAAACCCATTTGCATCTGAGGTGAATTTTTCTAGGGTTTGAGGCGTAGAAAGGAGAGGAAGAAAGTAAAGAATAATAGAGGGAGTTGGCTCGGAGGTTGTGAAAATTAAATGCGTTATACTCGTTTCTACAAATCTCTTGACTCGATTTCTCTGGAGTGGTTGCTGACCGAGGGAGTATGACAACGCAAATTTTGTGATTATGCACTCGTACTTTGTTGAATTCGCAAGTGTGAGCTCTACTCAGACTACTCTGAATGTATTTACATTTCTCTCGCCATTATTTTAAAGAATAAAGACCCATTATTGGTATCAAGTATCAAGACGTACTACGTAGAAATCATGCTTTTTGGTAATGGATCTTTATGATTAATTCTTGATAAAAAGACCCGTGAAACCTTAAACAAAAGGTCAAACTCATGGGATCTCCTTAAAACATGGGTTTAATGTCCCTCAACTCAAATATTAATAGTATATAATGAAAAATGACAAAAGTATAGAATATTCAACAAAGTTTTCATTATATGATTCATTGCATTCCCTATAAAAATGTATTGATTTCGACTAATGAGAGATAAAGATAAAATGTACAAGATTGCTGGCTGATTTTTGGCCACATAACTTTGAAGTCAAGTTTAACCACTCGGTTAGCTCAATTAGTAGTGGGATGTCTTCGAAAGTGTGGATTAAGAATACATTCCGGATTCAGACCAACACTTGTGCAAAAAATTTACAACTTAAATTATGTTGATCAGTCTCTCCGAAAATTATGATTTGTCATGATGTTGAACTCAATTCATGAAGATTTCGAATTAGATCCATTTAAACTCGTACATGTGAATGGATACTCGAACTTCTCTCGTCACCAATAAAATAAATTCGAAATTAAGCATTTAAGTGATAATTTGTTATTTTTCTATCTCTTAAATAAATAATAACTTTAATAATTAATTGATGTTATAGTTAAGAAAAAATGTAAATATTGGATTTAAAAAAATACTTAATGCAACTAAAGGTAGAAAAATAATGTACGGATTTAGTGCATAAATTCCTTGGTTACTTGAAAAGAAGGGGAGAAGCTAGAAGTTAGAGGAGTTTCTCCAAGGGGTTGGCTTGAGTGGTTACAGGTTGGGGCTTAGAGGTTTGCTCCCTTTGAAGTTTCAAGTTCGAATTTTCTCATGTACAAATAATTTTTTGGGGTTAATCCCCCAACGAAGCTGGACTTAACTGACATGTGTGGCTTGAGAGGGCTGCACGGCCCGAGATTTGTCGTGGCGTTGAGTTCACTTCGTGCGTATACTGAATAAAATCCGTCCGAATTCGATGCACGTAATTGAGTTCTCAAATTTTTCTTCGTTACCTTAAAAAAAATGGTCTAAACGCAAATTAACAAAACTAGTGCGGTGGTTCACCAATTTCGTTAAAGTTATGCAACAGTTACCGAAAGTGGGTTCCTTTCCTTATACTTAAAAAATAAAAGACAAGCCAAGAAAAATAAAATAAAATAAAAGACAACTTGAAATAAAGTGCGTCCTCGTGTATGCACGCGCTTTCTTCCCGTTCCCTGAAATGTCTACAAAAGGACAGCTGTACAACATTGGCCACGAGTTTTGACTCTTTCAGTCTTTTGAGAGCTGTGGCCCTCACATGACGAGTCGCACTCGCACTCGCCACTTTTGCCTTTTTTTGACCTTTTTTTTTTTTCTGCGTAACTTGAGTTGCCTTTTTTTAACTTTGAAATTCTTTTGTTTACGGAAAAATGTGTATCCAAGGGATTCCCCATGGGCGAGTGGGGGGACAAGTGTCTAAGGTTGTGTTTGTGTTGTAATATTTTTGGTATGTGAATATGTGTTGGTATTGGGTTTAGTGAAAATGTGAAGAGAGAGATAATTTTTTATATTTTTATATATTTTTTATATTTTTTTTATGGTAGAGAGAGATTATATTAGAGTATTTTATTAAGAGAGATAAAATTTTGGGGATATTATGGGCATGTTTGAGACCCCAAATATTTGGGGTCTCAACAAATCAGACAAATCAAACAAATTCCAAAATTTTTAACTTTTACACCTACACACTTCACTTTTCACAAACCCCAATAAATCTCAATAAAGTAAAGATTCCCAAAATTTTGGGAATATTCCCTAATATTTTGGCAAACAAACATCCCCTATGAATGCAAACGCAGCCTTAGAGATGCGCAGCCCCATGACCATCACCCCGGAGACGGTGCTCTGCTGCTTGCGCCTACTTTAGTGAACCCTTTTCAGTTAAAAACTATTGCGCGCATGCTTTTGTTTTCTCGGGTAAGCCAACTGGACAGCTCTCGTTTAATGCAATACAATACTCGGCTGTTCAATGCTTCTAATGCTCCGTTTAGCAAATCTTCTTCTTCGTTGGCCTATTCCTTGTTTCATTATGTTTCTCTCTCTCTCTTTTTAATCTAAATTTTGATATGTTATAATTTACTACTTGGATATGTTAATCCAATTTTTTTTTTAAAAAAAAAGATAAATATGATAATTATCAAATTTAATGTTGTTCCTATTGATGACAAGTATAATATTTTAAAGATGTTGTCTTTCTCTCTTTAAATGAGATTAACTTTATCGACTGTTTGAAAATAATCTCGATCCCTTAATTCACATAGAAATTTTTTTATCATAAAACTTCACTCCTAATAAAAGTTTTAATATTGTCAATACACTAATACATTAAATAATAGTATTCGGAAGGGCTGATGAAATTTCTTATGACTTGGTACCATTTGTGTCAGTCAAGTCATGCACTGTCTTATTTTATTTAATACAATATGTGCTATTGATAAAATTCATTAATGTATTGACAATATTACCATCAGATTGAAGCTCTAAGATCGAAAATTACCCACATATTGTGGAGGCAACTTGATGATGAGTCGGCGGGACCATTTTGGGCTTTGTTTTTCTATATGAAAAGTAATAAATTCATGCTAAGGGCTATTATTGTCTTTTAGATGGGGACAGGGAGGAAAGTCCGTGATCAATGGGTGGGGGGAGCATTTAAAATATGATGTCAATGCGACCTAGGAAGGAAAAGCAAATAGGGAGAGAAAAACGAACAAATGTTTGAATAAATGATACTTGAAATAAATCTTTTAAATACAATTTTTGTCTCTTTATCTTTTGGATCATTTACATTTTGTACTTCGAAATAATATTTTTGACATATTAGACTCATAAAGTTACACATTTTTCAATTTTGACTCCGTATCCAAATTGCCCGTCAATTTAGACGGATTTCGTCAAAAAATTTACACGTTGCGCCTCTTATTTTTTGGAGAATTTACACATTGTCCATTTATCTTTGAAGATTTTTACACATTGCACTCCACGTTTTGACGGAATCCATCTAAATTGACGGACAATTTGGGTACGGCCCAAATTAAAAAAATGTGTAAATTAAAGGGTTCAATATTTTAAAAATAATATATTAGGTGCAAAGTTTAAATGACCCAAAAAATAAAAAGACAAAGTGTATTTAACCCACTAAACATATTTGGAACGACTTAATTCCAAAATTTCCAAGGCCTTCCTGCTGCTATTTCACTACTTCAATGCAAATCACAATTCTGCTCTGAAGTGGGGCCCATGTTTTTTATTCCGGCCCAGCCCGTCTCTGGTTACATTAAATAATCATTTTAACTTCGGTCATGAACATTCTATTGTTAGATTAATCAAAGGTTTTTTTTTTGGAGCATCAAACCTGAAGTAGGACCACTACCCTTTTGAGCTGTAAAACAATCAGGCCTTTAAAGAAGAACGTGACTTGCTTTCTGAAACCCCACACCACCCTGTTAAAAAAACCCAGAAGAAATGTGTAACAAAGTGAACCCTACACCCCCACTTCAGCACATGGGAGGTGCTAAAAAATCTTGGAAAAGTTCAATTATCAAAGAGATCGAACCAAATAGATTAAACTTGATACACTTAGGCACTTTTTAATTATCTATTAAACTTGATACATTACACTTCAAACTATTAATAGATTTACATGTTGTACTATATATTATAATTTGACCATTAATATAGTACCACATGTCCAATTAGATTATTGATTTCAACAGTGAGATCTTAATTTTAGGATGTAAAGTATAACTCTATTGATTATTTAGGATGAAATGTGTCAAGTTTGATTGTTTAGAGTACAAATTACAAAACTGGTGGCAATAAGAGAGTACACTTAACACTATATATTATAACTTAACTATTAAGATTGTACTGCGTGTCCAATTATTTTATTGATTCCAAGTGTGAGATCTTGACTTAGGATTTGATTGTTTGGAATCTAATTTGTCAAGTTTGATTGTTATGGGTGCAAATTACAAAATTAGTGATAATTAGAGTGCGTAAAATATAATTTGCCGAAGACGAGAAAGAGGAGGAAGCATGTGCACACATTGCTTCCCACTATAAAAAGTTTAGCACAAGTATCTCTCTGATTGCAATCATGTGCCGTGTCCCCCCGGTCACTCTGCTTTAAACTAGCCTTTATAGATGCATAAAGAGTTAGGCCAGAGAGACAGATCGCTTATCCACTTTGTGTACTCTGGCAGCCTTTCTTTCTGTATTGCCCTCCATTTATCTTTTCAGAAGATAACAGAGGAGATGTCGCTAGCTTTGCAGGGGGGAAAGACAGTAGAATTCGTCTGGCGAATTTATTGCTTGGGGCACAAAGGAGAAGCATGTTAGGAAAACCCCCCATGGGGTCCCAAGCAGTTTGTCCAATTAAGCATGTAAAAACATTGAAGCATGAACAGCAGAGTCGATTGAATTCGTCTTGTGTAAACTTCTAATAGAAGTTAGAGAAACAGAACTAGAACAAAGGACGCGACCATCTGCAGCACCAATCTAATCAGACATGGGCCCCATGGCCACCAGTATCTAGTAGGAGGTGACATCTCATATTCCACAGTTGCTAGAGATTCTAGATGCACTCAATTCTGGGATATTAACATGTTACGGAGCATTCTCTGAAACACATTTTGGGTCTTTCTTGACTCCGAGCAACAAAACATTTTGCAGCTGCCTTACCCAAATAATTCTTGATAATTCCTTCAGCTGCAATGTCTGGCTATAGCATGAAAAGCCAAAATAGAGACGCAGCAGACATAAAATCGGCCTTCCTAGGTAGTTTTTCGTACAAGAGCTCGGGACACTGCTTTCTATTTACTGTGCAAAACTTAAATCTCTTTTTGACAAACCCTGAAAGCGTTCCCTAAATTAGCAATACAAAGGGATTCAAAGAATACTAACCTTCGCCATTCTTCTGTTAAATTCCCTTTCTCAAAAAAAAAAGAAAAGAAAAGAAAAGAAAGATCTGTGACATGCGAGTAAAACATAAGAAGGTCGAATAACAAATCATGTACACAGGAACTGATGAGGATGACAAATAAATGAATCAACTCTTACGAAATTGTAGATGACGCAAAAGTGCATGTACTTACTGATGTGCAAGACACGAGTCATATGGACAGATCCATACAATTTTTGAACGGTAAACTAATTGAGCTGAAATCTGAGATATTATTTGTGAAAAATGATGAAATCTGCTAAACCTCTAAGATGATTCTGATTTGATTGGTGATACCTTCACAGTTATTCATCACTTTTTGTTGTTTTTATCCCTCACCTAATGAAGCATGTTGGTGTCAGCAACTTGAGAACCAAGAATCTAAGCAACTCAAAGATGTTGATATAACAAAAACCCATATGTGAATGATGACTCAGTTCATATTGGGTGCCTCACATGTAGACAAGGATGTGCCACTCTCACATAGGGACAGGGCACCGGATTTGACAGACAGTAAAGTCAGAAACACTTGCAATGGAAGGAGATATATATCACAAGGTTGATAAACTTACTTTAATGATGATCACAAGAGTGAAGGCATTATTTATATCAGTTAGTCTCTGCAACAATATTACTAACATCTAGATCTACTAAGCTTTCCTTCCCAAATAGAGTGAATCCCACTGTTGCCTGCATAAAGAAAATTTTTCTACAAAAAATCATCTCTTAATTCTGAAGTAGCACAGTAGAAAATGAGAGACTATTGTTGCCGCAAGAAGTATCACATAAAGTGTCAATTGGATCCTTAAGGTTCTTTCAAATAGTATGGAGGCATATTATCTCACATTCATGTCTTTAAGTCAAACGATCAGTGAGAAAGAATAGCATACCTTTCCAGATTTCCGATTCAACTTCTTAAGGCTGCCAACAAATTCTGCAAAAGTCCCTGACACAACCCGAACGGGTGAGCCAGGGACAAGGAGCTTATAATCCTTTGCTGCAGATGACCCATTTGTTAGCGGATCAGATGCTTTCCTAGTTCTCTTTTTTGGTTTGGAATCCATAACAGATTTTGTGCCATCACTGGGACCTAAATGAGAGTCAACACTGAGCATCCCCGACTTTAGGCTTTCTTCTTGCTGGCTTTCTTCAAAAGCTCGGTCAGTTTTCTCTTGTTCCTCTTTTGCCTGCCTAAAGATCGCTTCCATGTCCACAACAGATACTGGTCTAGGTTTGTTTATCTGTCTTTTCCTGCGTGGAAATAACAGCATTTTAGTTAGACAGACTGGAAAGAGCACAATGGTGGTAGTATCCCAAGAAAGCATTCCTCTAGCATGGTTTTAATATTTGCAACCAACAAACATGAGATTGTGGCTGTTTGGGGAATCACAAAGACCAGCAAACCAGAAAACTTGATCCAAAAAATTTACATGTTCTCCCCTTTTGCTAGAGTAGAAGCCCCCATCCCATTTATATAGTGACAAAAAATCCTTTTAGGTAAAGTCAACATTCCTAACGTGGATTCAAATCTTATTATATTTCCCACGACATGAAACCTGGCCCCCTGAATGAAACCTACAGAGGATTTTACATAATTACATGGGATGGTTGGCAAATCTTCCTGGGTCTTTTGGAGTTCCCTCTTTATGCTAGAGATCAATCCGATGTGTTGTTCTTCACTTTGATGTCAGGATTCCTTTCACAGGAGTGTTCCCATTCAATACACTTCCTAAATGTGGCAATATGAATCTGGAAGCACATAATTTTTAGCGTTTGCAATTGTGGCCGGTTCCCATCCTTTATACTTCCCAAATGAGGCAATATGAATCTTGAAGCACGTAATTTTTTCATTTGAAATTGCAAACAAATTGTCGACACCATTATTTCAAGCACAACAAGAACAAAATCTATTACTCACGTGTTTCCCACTTTGGAACCGATAAAGCCTCCCACTCCATCGTACTCCAATATAGAGTCATGAATCTCTTTATTCAAAACACATCTTAGAAAAACACACCCAGGAAATAAAGCCTTTGGTTTAACCGAGAGGGAACCATTCTTCAATATTCTTTTCACGTGGACAGCTGGAGAATAGACCTGAAAATAGACAAGACAGGGTTGTAAAAGCTATTAAGTATCGATTTCAAATCATCCATGGTTCACTATCTTTCTACTGCCAAACTTCCACAGCATAGTACCAAACAAATAAAGTAACAATAGCATTTAGCGTGAAATAGTGCAAAATGCCAATAGTTGAAATGTCGAAGCCCAAGTCTGTACTTTTTTCGTAAGGTTAGTGAAGAAGAAGCTAATCAAGGAGTATTCTGTTGATCTTCCACCGTATTGAATTGGTAATAGTATTACAGAATGCTATACCAGGAGCCAAAATCTATCAAGGTCTCTACAGAAGCCTATCGAACACTACAAGTAGCATCATAACAAAATGCAGACTATGAATTATGGACGAACTCCGGCTCACTTTCCATATCCACAAACGCTATTCATTACCAATTTAGACCCTTCAATCGTTCATTCAAAAGTACATCCGATACAGTCCAATTAGGTCTAGATAAAGACACAAGGAGTGCAATATGGACTAAGAAGTCGCAAATGAGAAGAAATGCAATATAGAAACTCAGTAACTGGTACGCGGAATTCAAGGGAATGAACGTCGAGTTACCTTGAAATCAATGTCGGGGAAATTCCTAGCCAGCAAGCGAGCTAGGATTTCGGCAGTCTCCTCGGCCCTGACTCGGGCGACCCGAACGACCCACCATTGTGGACCCAACTTAGCGAGGGTATCGAGATTAAGTTCCTCGGTCCACGAGGCGTACCTCTTCTTGGGCTTCTTCATAAGCCTCTCCTCCACTTGTTCTCTCCAGTTGGTGGTGGCCTTGCTCTCTCTACTTTCGTTCCTGAGCCGCCTTCTCTCCCTGGCTGTGAGCTGTTCCGCGTTGGCAGAGATCGATGTGAGAGAGCGTTTGGTCGCAGGATGTGGAAATGCAAGGGAGGGAAATGAGAGAGAGTGCTGGCAAGGACTCCTCCATAGAAGAAGTCCTTGCTTCATCATCTTCTTCTTCAACTACTACTAGCAGAGTAGGACTTTTGGTAATTTCATTTCGGTTTGTCGAGCAGATAAGTGGAGGTTGTTGTACTCGAGCTATAGGGCATGGACCTGATGACCACTGGGCCTGGGTTACGGTCATCATTAGTAGGCTTTTTTTAGCTTTTTTGGTCATTGGCCCAATGTTTTTTGGTGCAAAATTAGTTGTAATACGTGTTTATGAATTCACATTTCAAAAATGATAAATTCACGACAAATTTTAAGGCATGTTCGTTTGGAGTAAAATTGTAGAATTCTAGTAGAATTGTGAATATTTAGATAATTTCTAGAGTGATATTGGTATGCGTGCAAAAATTGTTGAATTGTATTGATGTGTGTAAAAAATAAGAAGTTAATGTCGGGTTTGTATTGGAATGAGTGTTTTTGCGATGTTAAGATTGTAAAAGTAAAAATTATGATGCAAATCCTTAAAAAAAAAAGAACCGAACATGTAAGGTTGTTTTAGTGCAAACTTAGTGCTCCATTGGCCATTTTTTTTACTGCAAGCTTAGTTTTGTTTTGAACTTATTTTTTTTACCAAATTAATAAATATTTTGAGCAAAATAAAATCTATATAATAAACTAAAAAATCAAGAAAAATTAAAGTACATATTAAAAAATATGTATTATAAATATAATCTAATAAAATTTAAAATGCTAAACTAAATCTTTTTTTTTTTAAATACGATTTTAGCCTACCCATCAAAGCGGTGCTGGTATACTGTAACTGGAAAATTCTTCGCAGACAAGTATTTTGGGTCACCGGCATCGCCATTGTCGGGCGGATACCGATAAATCGATACAGGTGATATAGGTTACAACCAATGCAATAAAATTCACAAAATTCACATTTAAAATTTCAAAAAATCATACACAAATATTAATACATTCAACTCAAACTTCAATAACTTTTCACACAAACTCAATTACATTTAAAAAAATATAACAAATCATCATTGTCATAGGGCGGATACCGATAAATCGATGCCGGTGATATAGGTTACAACGAATGCAATAAAATTCACAAAATTAACATTTAAAATTTCAAAAAATCATACACAAATATTTTTTAAAAAATATAAAAAATCTTCAAACTTTTCAACTCAAACTTCAACAACTTTTCACACAAACTCAATTATATTTAAAAAAATATAAAAAATCTTCTCTGTCCATACTTTTTCCACCAAACTCCAATATTTTTTATTAAAATATTACATCAAATTATCTCTATCTACATTTTTTTACAAACTCTAATAAAAATTAAATATCCTTAAAACTTTTCACTCTTTTATATAAAAATTTATAACACTCTAAGCTACATAAATATTCACAATTATATAAAAAATAATAAAAGATTTACAAGTTTTTATAAAACGAACCTTTTCTACAAGTGTAAATGTCATAAATATGAGTTGTTGCTTTTAATTGTAACCTTTCACTTGTTCCAAACAGTCGATCCACATTGTTGCTTGAATAGCAATAAAATAGAGGAAAACCTATAAACATAACCTTCCCTTTTCTTTAAATCTAGCAAAATGCCTTCCTTCTATAGCAGTGGTTAGGGATTTATCAAAGTTTTCTCTATGAAATATGAATATAAATAAATAAAGACAGTCATTCGATTCCGAATGAGTAGATGACCCTGCCATGTTACCGGTGTCTCTATTTTGAAAACACCTCACATCGAGGTTCAATTAGAGTCCCCTGTAGGCTTATCCGGTTGAGATTAGTTAAGATATTCACGAGCTGGTTCGGATATTAAGGGTATGTTCGTTTTCACCATTTTTTCAGAATTCTAAGTATATTTACAATTCTACCCCCGAACATATTCAGAATTCAAACACAAAAATCAATACATTTTACACAATCTCCAACAACTTTTTAATTTTTTATTCAACATAAATTTTATCTCTCTATATTTTTTCACATATCTCCAATACTTTTTTATTAAACAATTACATCAAATCATTTCTCTCTCCACTTTACACAAACACCAATAAAACACTATTCAACATAAAAATTCACAACTTCTCTAAAATCCTACATTTTTTCTCAAAACGAACATCACCCAAGATTAAACCAAAAGGAAAAAGGTCCTAAATTGACCTTGATTGATATTTAAAATACCATATATTTCGTAATGGTATAGGGCTGATGTTTTGCTAAAAATAAAAAATCAAAATTTTAAATGAATATTTTGAATGTAAAAAAAATTTACAACCGAAATTTTTAAATATCAAAATATTCAATACAAACTCATACAACATTTCACACAAATTTTAATATATATTTTTAAAAAATCATCAAATATTCTTTCTCTATACTTTTCATCAAACTTAATTCTCAAATACTTGATAAACTTTAACTCGTTATAATTCACTCTAAATTTAATATGCTTTTCATTATGATTAGAGAAATGATTGAGGTTCTTTTCAGGTTCTTCTCAGAAAAAATCTGATGGCTCATGATTCATTTTAGAAGTAGGTCCTACACACCCAGAGATCTTGAACCGTCAGATTAATCCTCAGAAGAACCTAGGAAGAACCCCAATAATTTCTCGATTAGATTATATTCCCCAACTCACTAGCCATTATATTAAAAAGATAAATTTATTCTCATATAACGAGGCTCTTTAATTAGGTGTTTTAAGGGGATAAGCGGCTTGAGTATTGAACAAATTTTCTGTCTTTCCTCCAAGGTTTGAGTATTGCAGAAAATATGGAGCCTGTCATCTCTTTATCATCATGAATACGGGCAAATGTGGAGGACTCGTCGACAGCCTCCTTTCTTTTACATTCTTTAGGTCTTGGCTAAGCTCCACAAGGAAGCAACAACTGAAAGTCTCAAACTAACTACACAACTAACCCACATAAATGACTAAGCTTTGTAGCTGACAATAGATTATAAAAAATTAAACATCAATTTTTTGATTCAAATTGTTGCAATATCCATTCTCAGACTTTTAATACGTAGTTAGCTGTTTTTTATTTATTATAAAAAATATACTCCATAATGTTTTTGTACAGAAATTATTCGACGTAACAGCTCTAGTGAATTGGGATACAATCATAATAAGAATTATAGTTTGGAGGTGAATTGTAATAGGTTCAGCTGTGAGGGTATTTGAAATCTGATAATAGTGAGAGGATAAATATTAATTTGTCATTTTTATTAAAAAAACTCCATCATCTCTTTCTACATTTTGTTACAAAACTATGGTAAAAATTAATTTTAATAAAATATCTTTAAAAATTGTCACTAAATTTTTACAAATCCTAATAAAAACCTCAATTTATCTAAATATTTACAACATTATCAAATTTTTTTCCTTGATCTTAATTGCGTTGTAAATTTATACTGTGTGAGCTCAGATTTTTGAAAAGTTTTTTTTTTTTAAAATTTTCGGGAAATGCGAGTAAAAAACATATATATGAAGAAAAGATTTTTGCTTAAGAAATTTGTATGGGTTTGGATTTTTTTATTTATAATTTTTGTGTTGTTTTTTTTACAGAAATTGAGACTAATAATTAAATAAAAAAATTATTGAAGATATAAATATTTTTAGGTGAAAAAAACGTTTAGATTAGGAAATATTTTTGAAACTTTCAAGAAGATTAAACAAAGATAGCCTAAAGGGAGGGAGAGCCGAGAGCCCAACCTATAAACCCAAATTACCGCCAAAACTGTCTCCCCTCCCCCCCTCTCTCTCTCTAGACTCACGAATTTTCCTCCAAATATTTCAAAAGACTCGCGCGTTTTTCACTCCCTTGTCCCTCCCATTTTCCCTTCATTACTCTATCTGTCAACAGCCTCCACGTTTTCTATCCGATCTGACCCTCTAATTCGACTCCCGCGTTTTTTTTCACTCCCTTGTCCCTCCCCTTTTCCCTTCATTACTCTCTATCTGTCAACAACCTCCACGTTTTCTATCCGATCTGAACCTGTAATTCTCTCATCTCTGTTTTCGGAAGAAATGGGGAACAGATCCAAAACAAAAAAGCCAGAGAAGTTGGGAAAGGGGAAGGTGACCCCTGTTCAAGTCGCGTTCATCGTTGACCGTTATCTCTCCGACAACAACTATTCTGAAACTCGCTCCGTTTTCAGAACTGAAGCTTCTTCTCTCATCTCCAAATCTCCCATTCGAGAGGTACCCATTTTGTGCTTTTAATTTTTTCCAAATGGATTGGGGTTTCAAAAAAATCTACGAAGTGGGGTTTTTTCATTCTGATGTACTAATATGAGAATTATTGGGTTGCTTGATTTTTGCAGGCACCAAAGAGCCTGTTGAGTTTGGAGGCAATGTTGAACGAGTATATCTGTTTGAAGGAGCAGAAGGTCATGGTAGATCAAGAAAGGCTTCGATTGGAGCAAGAGAAATCTCGGGTCCAGACTCTCTTGCAGGGTATGCAGGGCGTCATGAACGCTTACAACGCCAGCGGGGGCCTGCCTTGGCCACCAAATTTTTCTGCTGACGCTACGAGATCAGCTGTTGGGCCGGTTTCAAAACCAGTCCTAACTAATAGTTCTCCCGCAGGTACAAAAAAATCCCAAAGCGCAAATGGTTTTCTACTCCTTTCTGCTGTGGAATCCTTGTGTTTGCGAATGTTAATAAAAAACGCTTAGCGTGGCTCTATTGGGTATCTAGAGCTAATGGAATTAGTTGGAATATAGATCTATGTCGAGGTTTGATTATTGACAAATGGTTGATAGAAAGTAATTCCAGAAATTCATTGAGGCATGGTTTATACGAAGTTAGTCCCACTACTTCTTTTGTAATGTTCGTTTGGTCGACTCTTGTATACTGCTATTGATTACCCATTACTGTAGGAGTTATTGATTCAGATTGCAGCAATTTCCTTAGATTGTAGAAATTCATTTAGTTTGTATACCATTCTTGTGATACCCCGAATCCCACATGGAGTGAGAGAGGAAAATGAATGGGAGATAAGTTCTATAAGGGTCAAGTCCTACATTGAAACCTTGCTAGGTGAAACTGGGCTTTATAATGATCTAAGGAGCTTCAAGAGCAAACTTGACTAGTTATTTTGAAGTCAAAGCACAGATGTGACTAGTGCTTGTCCTTTGGTTGTTACAAATGGTATCAGAGCGGTCCTAATAACCACCAATGTGGGCTTGATGGGCCTTGACGAGGACGTCAAGGATTTAAAGGGGGGAGATTGTGATACTCCGAATCCCACGTGGAGTGAGAGAGGAGATTGATTGAAATATGAGTTCTATAAAGGCCAAGTCTTACATTGTGACCTTACTAGATGAAATTGAGCCTTATAATGATTCAAGTGGCTTCAAGAGCAATCTTGACTAGTCATTTTGAAGTCAAATCATAAATGTGGCTAGTACTTGTCCTTCGATACAATTCCTATAGAATATATATCGTGATATAAAACATGAAGACAATCTATGGATAGCTCCCTGAAGGATGGCTATTATTTGATGCTTATATGTTGGTGCCCAAAATTTAGGTTTGCCTGTGCACAACACACCAACGGTCAAGCCATTGTCCATTCCTTCCAACACCATCATGAAGCCTGGAAATTTATCCTTCCCAATCACAGACCCATCTGCCAGAAAAAGAAAGGACTTTAAAGCTCTTCCTGATGCGCCTCAAGCTCCAAAGAGACCTCGTAGTAATTTACCAAGTGGAGGTAATCATATTCGAGCTTATGCTTCTTAAATATGACCATTATGCTTCTTCGTTTGGGGCATCCTTATGTTTTTGACATCTATTCTTCTTGCAGGTGCGGGCCCATTACCACGATCAGATAATGCAGTTGACTGTCAGGAAATTGGTCAGCCGTCTCGTGGAATTCACTCATCACCTGACTACTGTCTTCCTGGTGGGCCATTGGTTCAAGGATCCAGTGTTGCTAAATGTCTGTTCACCCAGCCTTTGCTCCCTATCCCAAGCAATTCATCTGGCCCTAAGACACCAGCGAGAGCAAACTCCTCTCAAAGTGATACATCCACTTCTCTTCCGGAGATATCTACCACCGCAAATTGCATTGATGGCACTAGTCATCGGGATTTTGCCCCGATTCGTTGCACTGTAATCTCGTCCAAGAGAGTCACAGTGAGTCCAAACAAACAAATGATGTACACCATGGAGAGAAGCCATTGTATTTCCTCTCCATCTCCAATCAAGACAAACTTGAAGAGGCAGAATATGAGGGAGCATGTAAAAGGGAGGTTAGATTTTGATGGTTCTAATGTGGCATCAAACACGGACAATCCAATTGTTGATGAAGTCTCCACATTTGAGTCTGATAAGGCATTGGACATTTTTGATATGGATTTGCCTAACTTAGATGCACTTGGAGATTTCTCCTTCAGTGAGATGTTAGGTGATCTAGATATTGACTGTGAAGGCATTGCGTATACTTGCAGTCCAACCTTGGGTGGCTCTGTCGATAGTATTTCTGGGTATTGTTTTATCTTTCAGTCTATCGTATTTCTCATTTAATTTTGTTCCCTTGAATCGTTTAGCCAGTGCCCATGCAACTTGTTATCTGACATTATTTTCTACATCTGGTTTGAAGATCATCATCTCCGGAGTCAGTGGACGGAAATGTGGGGGCTAGTCCAGTTATATCGGAATATTCACAAACTCTGACAAAAGTACTATCTGAGAAAGCCATGAATATGAATGGTTAGTATAGTTATCTTCTACATCACTCCAGTTGTAATGAGAGAAATACGATGTTAATATGTTGGTCAATTAATTGCTGCAGGCCCAGAGTCTGTGACTGCAGTGAAGTCCTTAACACAATGCATAAGAATTTTAAGTCCTGGTAAGTTCCTTGTTTCATTCTTCTTTTTCAATGTTTGCACTCATTTTCTTTGAAGGCCTAGAGTTGTTGACATGTTCTTTAAATTGCAGCAAAAAATTGTCAGAATCCTTTGGATCAGAATACCTGCTTTGCAAGAAACTGACTGGTTGAAGGAACGACTCTTAGGGCTAACGAAGTACCTGTATTTACTGCAAAAGATGCTTAACTACGTCAATTTCCTGACAACCAACAACAGAAGTCCTCTTTGTTTTTTGTACAGCGTTAGTATTAATTCTTTCCCTCGGATTACATGTAAGTTTCTGGTTGACATTCTATCTTTAGTTGAATGTCTGGAAACTAAAGAAGTGATGTTTTGTTGGATACAGAGACTCCCTTAGCCGGGAGTCTTGCTTCTTGTCGATGAATGTATTTTTATGGAGGTTGCTGTTAACAAATTTAAATGGAAGAATTGAATTGCGTGATAGGATTTCTTAATCAAATTGCTCTTTATTTCCCCTTTCTCTGTTGAAATGTGCAGAGATGCTTAAAGATATATTCAGTGAAATAACCAGAACACAAATAAGACATCTAGAATCAAGCCAAGTAGGTTTGTAGTTTCTCCACTTCGTCCGGGCTTTCAATGAAAATTGGTGTACGCTGGTGAATCTGCCAAATAAAAGAAAACTAAACGTTAGCTGCAGTTGGTTTATGAAGCTACTCGTGTAAATTTTGCTTGATAGCAAGACATGGCTTTTGTTCAAAGAGACTCTTCATATTTGCGGTGTCTTCTCTGTTGTAGCACACCTGATTCTCAAATTTCAGAGGTCCTGCTTAAGTTTGTTATTCAAATCAGTTGTATAGATGATATGCCGAATTTTGCAAAAAGTTATTGGCAAATGACAGGTAGAAGCTTGTGTAGATACTATTACCTCCACTGGCTTGATGTCAAATATTCTCTGGTGACCATCCGTTGCTATCCCCCCGGCTTGCTCTATTAGATAGCTCATTGGTGCGCACTCATACAAGAGCCTCAAGTTTCCTTTTTTGCTGTTTCTGTTCTTTGGGTTCCCATAGATACCACCATATAGCAACATTCTATGGATTTCCCCAACGAGGCATCCTATATAGCGGGCAGAATAGGGCTTGACACTGGGGCCTGGCTGCCTCAGGTGAGTGAGGTACTTCTTCAGTTTTTCATCCCATAGGTCATAATTTCCTTCATTGAATGAATAGATTTTTCCTGATTTTGGTATCTTTATATTTTAATGAGTTAAAACGAATTCCCCATACGAGGGGTCCAAGGAAAATGCAAACACCCCTTTCCCTATTGAGAGTGTAAAGATAACTGAGCTTGAATACAGGCAATAGCCGGAGGCCAGTAGGTTGCTACCCGGCTGGCATACATTGACGATGCATGTCTGTTTTGCTTGATCGAGCTGTGTTGTTGCAGAGTTGAATAATTAGGCAGAGAAGAATAGGAATGGAAGCATTGCAATAACAGTACTGTTTTCCCTTATTGAATGTTGGCCCAAGGCAATTGACAAGGTTTCATAGAGAACTGCAACCCCAATTGGACATTGAGACTGGAATTTTTTTACCATAAAAATCTGGTTGAGCTTGAAAATGCTGCTGTTTTCCGTTATATGGGTGTAGGGTCAAAAAATTTACCCGTCAAGTGGAATTTTTCACCACCAGGCGTGTGCGTTTTTTGGACCTCTAAGAGATGTACGAGACTACAGAGAGGGGGGGAGGGGGGGGGGGGGGGGACTACGGACAGTGATGGGGGATAACGGGGAGAGAACTTTTTAAGAGTCAGCAGGTTTCTCGGTTTTGCTTAAGGAAAGGCTATGAGAGGATTACCGTAGAGTCATCGTCAATGTCAATGAGGCATTGCCTGTCAGGCCCATATATGCCAAAGATGGATCCAGTTGTTAAGGCAGTGTCAATGTTGGCAGATCCGTCAATTGGGTCGAAGACGACAATGTAGTGCCCTGAGTACGTTTCCTCCACTGCAACGGTACATCTTCTTCCTCTGATGCTATAATCCCTGTGCGGCCACTAGACCTTAGGCAGCTGCAGAACAGCTGCAAAATTAAGCACCCATGATTTACTGCGTATTTTCATCAAACTGAAGGTGTCATTGTAAGTAATACACAGTGAAGCTAAACTTGCATTTGAATGGTTTCAAATCCTAAATCCTGTCCACCTCAATTATATGAGTTTGATAATCATTTTGAGCTTAGATCGATTGACTTAAGCTTAGGGAAGACTCGAGCACTTTTATCTGTGCCGTACACGTTCATAAGGAGAAGTGATTAAACGTCAAAGTGAAACGACCTCATTGGAGATAACGTCAAGTTTCTTCTGATCTTCGCCTTGGATATTGATGGTGCCATGGGCCCCTGTAAGATTGATAATGCTTGACCTCTAAAGCAGAGAAGCAATCTGTTTGCAAGCCAAAGAGATGCTTGACAGCACGACTGTGAGCTCCGCGCCGATGTTGCCAGCTTTTTCTTGCCTTAACAGCCATGCCGTTAGGCTCTCGATGTGGAACTCTTTCTTCTTTTGGCTTTTTATCTCTGAGGGAGTCACCGTGGATCCCAGAGCCGCTTTGCATAGGATCCTGGAAGTGCCATCGCTTGTGACTGTCTGTACCCGGTGGCAGCGGAGATAAAAAGGAGAAGGAAGAAACTTAGAAGAAGAAAGAGAGGCGGAGGTGGAGAAGAGGACTTGGGAAGCCGAAGCTACATTTGTATGAACCACTCTCTCTCTGCTTCTCCGGGTGACAGGGCCCTGCTTATCTTGTCTGTGCGACAAATGTGTGATTGTGATTAGCGATGATGGAATAAATTGGCCTGGTAGTGGATGCGCGTGATGTTATCCCAAAATAGTTACATCTGTTGAGCACAGAACGACAAATAACAAACACAAGGAGACCAAAATTTAACGTGGTTCGGCAATATGCCTACGTCCACAGAGGAGAGAAACTTTGATTTCAACAAACCAAATTTTACAACTCTCAACTCTCACGGCAGCAATTTTCTGCTTCCACTCTCTCAACTCCCTCACTGCAATTCGCACCTCTCACATTTTACTCTCATTCACGTATGATATATATATATAGGAGAGAGGAGGAGACAATGTGAACAAAATCACACTTTTGTCAAGATTTGCAGCACCGTGCAAATCTTTGGCTTGCAGCTCATTTAATGGAGATCACGCTTGCTTGGTCGGGCTCCTGCATTTATTAAACCACACGCCTGCCTCACCATTAAATGGACATGTTTGCTGCGCTGAGTTGCAGCCAACAAATGCTGACTTTGGCATGGGTATGGAACCACAGAGTCAACAATTCTCCCCCTCCATACCCACAAGAGGAGAATGTGTCCTGACATCAATCAGTTGAAGGTGTCCATCTCAGCTACGTCTCTACATAGCTCGAGCTTCTCACGAGTGACCACCTTCGTCAACATGTCTGCTGGATTCTCTTTTGTGTGGATTTTCACAAGCTTTAATAGTTGTTGCTCCATTACTTCGCGTATCCAGTGATAGTGAATGTCAATATGTTTTGTGCGGGAATGTTACATTGAATTCTTGCTCAAGTCCAGAGCACTTTGACTATCACAATGTAACTTGTATTCCTTTTGACTGATTCTCAATTCTTGGAGAAACCGCTTTAACCACAACATTTCCTTCCCGGCTTTCGCTGCAGAAATGTACTCTGCTTCTTTTGTGGATAAAGCTACACATTTCTGTAATCTGGACTGTCATGAGACAGCTCCCCCAGAAAATGTGTAAATGAATCCTGATGTAGATTTTCTACCATTAAGATCACCAGCCATATCCGAGTCTGTGTATCCTTCCAAGATTGGATCAGCTCCCCCGAAACACAAACATAGCTTCGACGTACCTTTAAGGTACCTGAGAATCCACTTAACCGCTTCCCAGTGTTCCTTTCCTGGGTTGGAAAGAAATCGGCTCACGACTCCAACAGCGTGAGCGATGTCAGGTCTCGTACACACCATTGCGTACATAAGACTGCCAACAGCTGAAGAGTAGGGGACTGCAACAATCTCTTCAACATTTTCCCTCGATGAAGGACATGAGCTCTTGCTCAATTTAAAATGACTAGCCAGCGGATTATTAACTGGCTTAGCACTTTCCATGTTGAACCGTTTGATCACCTGTTCAACATATCTCTCTTGTGACAGCCACAACTTCTTAGCTTTCCTGTCACGAACAATCTTCATGCCCAATATCTGCTGAGCTGGTCCTAAATCCTTCATGTCGAAGAACTTAGAGAGATCTGTCTTCAACTTGCTGATTATGGATGCATCTTGTCCAACTATCAGCATATCATCTACATAAAGCAGTAGAGTAACGAAATTACCATCTGGGAATCTGCGAATATACACACATTGGTCCGCTGCAGTCCTTCTGTAGTCATGGCTCACCATAAATGAGTCAAACTTCTTGTACCACTGTCGGGGAGCCTGCTTAAGACCATAGAGGCTCTTCTTCAACTTGCAGACCAAGTGTTCCTTCCCATGAACTTCAAAACCTTCTGGTTGCTCCATGTATTTCTCTTCTTTGAGATCTCCGTGAAGAAATGCTGTCTTCACATCCATTTGTTCCAGCTCCAAGTCTAGACTGGCAACCAATCCAAGTACAACTCGGATTGAGGTCATCTTCACTACCGGTGAGAATATCTCGTCAAAGTCAACTCATTTCTTCTGTTGGAAACCTTTGACGACCAAGCGAGCTTTGTACTTCACCTGCTTGCCATCGTTCTTCAGCTTGAACACCCATTTATTCTTCAGTGCTCTCTTGCCCTTCGGAAGCTTCACCAGCTCATACGTTTGATTCTTCTGCAAGGAAGTCATCTCTTCTTGCATAGCTTGAATCCATCTGACTTTATCTGTATGGGCTCTTGCTTCATGAAAACTTTCTGGCTCCCCCTCATCAGTAATAAGAATATAATATGATTCCGGATATCTCCGTGATGGAATCAGCAATTGACCTCTCGTCGATCTATTCTGTTGAGGCTCGTCAACTGGAGGAAGTTCTTTACCATCTGTTTGTTGTGATGAAGCAGCTTCTGGTGGAGTGGGAATCTGCTCCCCCTGCTCAACACCCTCTTCATCATCAACTTTCTCTTCTTCTTCTAGGGATCCTTCCTGCATTTCTTCAGTATCTGTGGTAGACTGGAATGGCGTAGGACTGATAACAGTTTCTAAAGCACTTGCACTGTTTTTAGCTGGGTTTGCTGAGCTTTTGAAGCTACCATATAACTCAGCTTCATGGAACACAACGTCCCTACTTCTGATGACATTCTTAGCTTCTGGATCCCAAAGTCTGTATCCAAATTCTTCATCTCCGTATCCAATAAAAATACACGGAGTGGACTTGACATCAAGTTTCTGCCTCTGCTCCTTGGATACGTGTGCAAATGCTTTGCACCCAAATACTCTCAGATGAGAGTATGAGATCTTATGACCAGACCACACCATCTCCGAAACTTCAAACTTCAACGGTACAGATGGTGTTCTGTTGATCAGATAACAGGCTGCACGAACTGCTTCACCCCAGAATGGCTTAGGTAACTTAGCCATACTGAGCATACATCTGGTTCGCTCTACAATGGTCCGATTCATCCTCTCGGCTACACCATTGTGTTGTGGGGTGCGTGGGACCGTCTTCTCATGTCTGATGCCATGGCCAGAGCAATATGCTCTGAACTCCCTGGAAGTGTACTCACCTCCATTGTCTGTCCGGAGGCACTTCAACTTCTTTCCAGCTTCTCTTTCCACCATAGCGTGAAAGTTTTTGAACTGCTCAAAAACTTGGTCCTTCGTTCTCAAGAAATACACTCACACTTTACGTGAAACATCATCAATAAATGTAACAAAATACCTGTTATCGCCCAAAGACTCCACCTCTAAGGGACCACATACATCAGAGTGTACCAAGCTCAACAACTCTGATCTTTTACTGGCAGATGTACTAAACGAGACTCGATGTTGCTTACCAAACAAGCAATGCTCACAAGGGTTTAACGCTGTACCTTTATTGACTGTGATAAGCTCCTTCTTTGCCAGTGTAAACAACCTTTTTTCACCCATGTGACCGAGTCTCTCGTGCCATAGATTTGGAGATGCCTCATCTTGAACTGCATTGAGGCTATCAGTGCATATCTTCACATGAGTCTTGTATAAAGTGCCGCAGATATGTCCACGGGCTACAACCATGGTGCCTTTCTTCAGCTTCCAAGCACCGTTGCCGAAGTGGTTGTCGTAGCCCAGTTGATCAAGGGCTGTCCCGGATATCAAATTTAACCGAAGGTCGGGCACATGTCGAACGTCTTTCAACACCATGGTACAACCAATATTTGTCTTTATACGAACATCGCCAATACCCGCGATCTTTGAGGAACTGGTGTTACCCATCCTCACTGTACCATAATCTCCGGCTTTATACGTGGTAAAGAAATCACTGCGAGGAGTGGCGTGATAGGAAGCTGCTGTGTCTACCACCCATTCTGCATCCTGACTCGCAACATGGAGACATTCTTCTTCACCGGTGGAGAGAAATGCACAATCTCCTGAGATGGTGACTAGTGCTTCACAGTCTGCCTTCTTTTCTAGGTTGCTGGATTGGCCTTGCTCCCGTTGTAACTTCCGGCAATTCCTTTTAATGTGGCCTTCGATGCCACAGTGGAAATATTTTATCTTACCCTTTTGATGATAACTGCCGGGATTCTGGGATCTGCCTCTGCTCTTGCTCCTGCCTCTACTTCTCCCTCTACCACCTTGTTGGTGCCTTCCTTCAGTTACGAAGGCATGTGACTGGTCCATACCAACCTCTTTTCTTCTGGCTTCCTCATTAAACAGGGCATCATTCACCATCATGGTAAGTTTGCCGTCTAGAGCCGAATTGCTGAGGGAGACCACCAACGTCTCTCAGCTGTCTGGTAGTGAACTGAGAAGCAGTAGAGCTTGTTCTTCATCTCCAAGATTCAACACTACGGTTGAAAGTTGGTTCACCAGGTTCTGAAACTCGCTGGTGTGTTCAGCAACAGAGGTACCGCTCTTCAACTTCAGGTTTACAAGGCGTCTCATTAAGAGAGCCTTATTCCGAGCGGTCTTGGCCTGGTACATGTTCTCCAGCTTTTGCCATAGAGTGTAAGCGTCTGTCTCCTGTGCAACATGATGGAATACACTATGGTCGATCCATTGTCTGATCTGACCAATAGTTTTCCTTGTTCGACTTTTTTCAATATTTTTCCGGCGTCTCGTCTGGTTTTACTCCTTTCTCTTCTATTGGATCGAACAGATCCTTGCAATTTAGAAGATCTTCCATCCGGGGTCTCCAGATGGTGTAGTTAGTCGCCGTAAGCTTGATCATTGCACTAGAACTTGAATTCTCCATGGATTCCGCCTTCAACACTAGCTCAAATGGCTTGTTTCTCTACGTTTGGAGTTGAATCTCGCAAAACGGAGCTCACCGTTGCGTCCAGAATGGTCGAAATAGCTAGGAACAGGTCCGGTTCGGCCCAAAAAGGACAAAAATTGGGCCAAAAATGGACAAAACTCGAAATATAATATTCCCTCCAGAAACAGAATATTCCGTTAATGTTAACTCGGTAACTCGGACAAAACTCGAAATTGAACCGGCCGACCCGGTCACGATCCGACCCGGTTGTACGGCCCGAACCGATCCAAGATCCGGTTTGGCGCGTGAATGGCGCGTGCCGCAAGTGGTCAGCGCGTAACCGACTGCTGGAGCGCGTGATGGCGCTTGCAGAGTCTTTCCGGCGGCTGCGGCGCGTGTAGGGGCGTGAGGTGAGTGGTCAGACGCGCGGAAACTTCTAGGGGCGCGTGTGGGCGCGTGCAGTGTCGGTTTGACCTCTGGTTTGTTCAGTTGTGCTCGTCTCTTCGAGAGGAATCTCGATACAGGTCCAAAATTGGATTTGAACTCAGATAGGACCTCGACCGATTGTACTCGCTCTGATACCACTTGTTGAGCACAGAACGACAAATAACAAACACAAGGAGACCAAAATTTAACGTGGTTCAGCAATATGCCTATGTCCACAGAGGAGAGAAACTTTGATTTCAACAAACCAAATTTTACAACTCTCAACTCTCACGACAACAATTTTCTGCTTCCACTCTCTCAACTCCCTCACTGCAATTCGCACCTCTCACATTTTACTCTCATTCACGTATGATATATATATAGGAGAGAGGAGGAGACAATGTGAACAAAATCACACTTTTGTCAAGATTTGCAGCACCGTGCAAATCTTTGGCTTGCAGCTCATTTAATGGAGATCATGCTTGCTTGGTCGGGCTCCTGCATTTATTAAACCACATGCCTGCCTCACCATTAAATGGACATGTTTGCTGCGCTGAGTTGCAACCAACAAATGCTGACTTTGGCATGGGTATGGAACCACAGAGTCAACAACATCTGACTGACGATGTTATGAATTTTGTTTTTAATTTTTTTAGAAATTAAAACTAACGAATTTCGAAAAGAAAAAGAGAAATTCACAAAGGACAACTGGACAAGAGAGACCCACCGAAGAGCCGGAACAACACAGGAAATATACAATACAGGCCAACAAAGGCTGAAATAAACAGAGATACAATTCATACAACCTAAAGTTAAAAGCCGAGCTGGAAACAAAGTCACCAAAAATGGAGCAGAGAGCCAAAAATGCCGGTTGCACTTGGGAAGGGCGCACGTATTAAAAAAAAGGGTTTGGGTAGAAATAATTGTTGATTTGCGTTTTAAAAAGTCGAATCTTACTCCGTAAATTTGATCAAATTTGTAGTGTTGTAGGACTGCGACGGGTTATAAAATATACTCTCTGGTTGTCTTTTTAAGGCTAACTCTATATTCGTGAATTTAAGAATTTTGGGTTAATAATATTTGAGATTCAAGTTTGTCCTTTTGCTTTAAGTCCAATCAATATGTTTTCAAGGCTAATGCTCTATCCGTGCAAGACTCTTTGTAGATTTCTACTTCCTTTGATCTCTCTTTCTTTATTCCAACCTAGAGTATATCTTGCACGAAAGATCATCTTTACAAACAAAATTACACTCTTCCATTACATGTCAATCAAGCTAAATACTTCTCCACTTTTTCCACTTCCTCCACGCTTCCAATATATAGCGGAACACGTTGATGGATCTGTTCAAAAAACAGAGGTGATCAAAACCACAATCCTAGTTTTTAAAATTTGACGAGGGAAACATGCAGAAGCACATAAAAGTAAAATAGGTATAATCATATACTCACCTCGAGTGGTGTTATGTCAAGTATTCTCTGATGGCCATCTGACCCTTTCCCTCCAGCTTGTTCCACTATAAAGCTCATTGGTGCACATTCATACAGAAGTCTCAGCTTCCCGTTCTTGCTCTTCTTGTCTCTAGGGTACCCATAAATTCCACCGTACAGCATCGTCCGGTGGAAGTCTCCGACCAAGCTACCAATGTACCGAGCAGAATACGGCTTCCCACTGGGACCTGGGTCTTTGAGATCATCAATGTACTTCTTCAACTTGTCATCCCAAAGCTGGTAGTTTCCTTCATTGAATGAATAGATTTTCCCTGCTTTGGGTATCTGGATATTCTCCTGAGTTAACACGAATTCCCCGTACATTGGGTCCAAGGTGAATGCAAATACGCCATTACCAATTGTGAGCACAAAGATTATGGAGCTTGAATACATGCAATAGCCAGCGGCAAGAAGGTTGCTTCCTGGTTGGCAGACGCTCACAACGCACTTCTGTTCCGCGCTGTCAAGCTGCCAAATCCCATGTTCAAATGATTGAGACCATCATATCAAAGTACTAACGATTATAATCACAACGTAAGGTTTGGGATTCAATGAGGGGGAGGTGGACTTACGGTGGGATTGTCACCAATGTCTGCGAAGCACTCATCATTTGGGCTGTATATACCAAAGATAGAGCCGGTGGACACTGCTGCGTCAATGTTGGATGAACCGTCAAGAGGGTCAAATACGACAATGTAGTTGCCGGAATAACTCTCTTCCACTGCTACGGGCACATCCTCTTCCTCTGACGCTATGATCCCCGTCCGTCCGCTTGATCTCAGGCAATTGGAGAAAACCTGTGATTGATGCAAGATAATTCAATGTTCAAGGTGAATAGTGGCTACAAAATATTCTACAACTAAAAAATGTAGAGTGCCGGCGTACATCAATCCGTTGTAGTCTAGTTGGTCAGGATACTCGGCTCTCACCTGAGAGACCCGGGTTCATGTCCCGGCAACGGAAACTGTTTTGTTTTTCTTTCGGGTCCAAAGCCATTCCTGCTTATGTTAACTAAGACTCAATGAACTACAAGTCTACAAACCTTGTTGGTAGTTGTTTTAAGTATAAGAAAATGTTTCGCGTTAATTACTTTTAAATCATGTTTGTGTGAAGTAAAACTAACAACATTGTGACATTAATGTCTCATGATTGGAGGTCTTAAAACATGGATGACGACTAGTTATAATTTCGCTGACCAGATTATATGGTCTAAATTGTTTAAACAATTTAAAAAAATTTAGAGAATATGGTCCTTACGAGATATGGAGGATCTTAGTCCTTACAGCATATGGGCTATATTATTGAAGATCGTTTTCCCTTTATACGTAGTTACTGCAAACAATGGGGCCTACAAACCTCATTTGAGACGACGTCCAGTTTTTTCTGGTCCTCCCCTTGAATGTTGACAGCACCCTGTACTCCAGTCAAGTTGGAAATACTGGCTCTCTGCACCAAAGAAGCAATCTGCTTGCACGCCATGGAAATGCTCGACAGAACGATAGTTAGCTCAGCGTCAATCACACCTGCCTGTTCTTGCTGCAACAACCAGTTCGTCAGCGTCTGAATCTCAAAGACACTCCTTTTCTTTGTCTCCGCCTCTGCTGCCCCCACAGCCATGCATCGAAACCCCGCGGCATCGTGTTTCTTGCTCTTACTGTTATTGTTGTAGGGAGATGGAACACCAGTTGTCTTGGAGTCGAAGACGCGGAGTTGGAAAGGGGAGAGATGAGAGATGGAACGAGAACTTGAGAATAGGAGATGGGATGGTGTTCTTGTCGTGGCTGCTGCTACTGAAACCATGGCTTTTCGCTTTTCTTGATTCTCTCCACCTTCTTCTTGATTTTTTCCCTCTTCGTTGAGGGGACTGCTGGGATTGTGTTGCGCAACGAGGGAGGGATTGTGAGGTTGGTAACCATTTCTGATACGTCGGGACCCACTTATCCTCGCTTCAGCGTTCCTTTCCTTTGTTTGTGATCATGAGTTCCAGAAGGACGAGGGATTACAAATAACAAGTGGAGCTGCAAGTTGGGAAGGTTGTGTTGGGTATGGGCTGAGGGTCTATATATCAAGGCCCAATAGAATTTTCTTCACAATCCCAATGCCCTTTGTGATAACATGATCAGATATATGACATCCTTAATTTTTTAGAAAAAAAAATATGGATTAATTTAAGTTATAAAAATATATTCTTGACCGAAATTAAAGAGATAACTTTGTGATGTTTTGTAGTACTAGGTTAAATATGTTTTCCCATTCAGATAAGGAATAATTAATTAATGTTTTATGGCGTACCCAATACGGAATCCTTATTTATATAGATCCATGTCTCAATATCAAACTTATTAGGAGGTCCAAAAGTAATATTGATATCCGTTCATCCAAATAAACAACCTATTAAACACAAACAAGTTCTAATGATCAAGCTGAATATCAATAAGACCTAAAGAAGGAAAAAAAAAATACTTTTAGCTCTCCGACTATTGGAATTATGATACTTGGTACTCTATTATTGATTTCTTAATATTTCACTTTTTAACTATCATCTGTTTACACTTTTCACCCTCCACCATTAATTTGGATTTGTTTTTAAGGAATAACGAATTGAACATGTGAACCAAACTTACTAACAATTATAGATATGTTTTTAGAAAAGTATATAATTCGGTGAGCACTCTCAATCGGGCTAGAATCATATTATTCTTACAATCCAAAATATTTTTGAAAATACAAAGCTAGCTTGCACGCACTCCCTTAATTATGAGAAAATCAATGTATATACCAAACATCACACTTAAATTTATTTGAATTTGTCGGGGGAAATATCGATATCAAACCCGTTACTTACGGCGGATGACCGAGTACTGTTTGTTGTGTGACAATATAACAAGAGTAGATATTTCATGAGTTGTTCTCCATTCAAAATCAATGGAATTTGTCAATTTTTTCTTTTTTATTGTGGAATATTAGGTGCGAAAGTCTTCCTATTTGATCGATAATAAAATTAGGATGAAGTCATTCATCTCACGCAGACGCGATGGCCATATTCGGTCAATATAAGTGATTTTTCTAGAATTTATACGAGGGTTTTAATTTGCTAATGAAAAACACAAAAGAAGAAGAAGAAGGGTTTTGATTTCATGCGACTAGGGACTAAGTTGACGTTTGTTTACCCAATATTTCGAAGTATGAAAATTTCGAGTATTTCAAATACACTCCAAAATTTTCAACATATATATATATATACACACTCCAAACTTTTATGAACCTCAATAAATTTTAAAATTTAAAAAATTTTCAAAATTTTAAAAATATTTCTAAAAAAATTAGCAAACAAACGCGCGTTAAGTGGTTTTTTTTTTTTTTTTTGCGTGGGAGAGACTAAGGTTGTGTTTGTGTTGTAATATTTTTGGTATGAGAATATGTGTTGGTATTGGGTTTAGTGAAAAGGTGAAGAGAGAGGTAATTTTTTATATTTTTTGATAGGAGAGAGAGATTATATTGGATTATTTTATTAGGAGTGAGATAATATTTTGGTGATGTTTATGTTGGCAAACGCAACCTAAGTCTACGGAAGGACTGTATGGAAGTTTCCATGACTTTCTTCCTCTGAAGCATGCCGACGTCTCTCTCCAACCACCACATGACCTTGACTTTTATGTTAGGCTACCTACCTAGCGATGTGAACTAGGAAACTATCCCCTCGTACGTAGTTTGAAGGTCTCCAAGAATATTAAATTTATTCCTTTTATACAAGTTGACAATATGCTCTTAGTCTCCTGTTAATTGGCTTCAAGCCGGCCTGCTTAATTTCTTCTTTTCTTGGGTAGAAAAATTCAGGTCAAATCTAGGGTTTTTATTACAAAGAAATGCGGCCTCATCACTCATGCATATTGGTAGTTAATTAGCTCCAAGCTGTGGGATATATATATAGAGATTCCCAGTTTTTGCGTTAAATGCATGTATTAGTATATTTAAGAATCTATGTCGGCTATTTGTAACGATATTTTTAGATAAGTAAAGCAATTCTGTTTTTGGTAAAGAAAATATTTCCCTTTATAGTACGTACGCTGTAAATCCAGATAATCTGACAAAAAAAAGACTTTGGTACGTCCGTGCCACTTCAAAAAAGATGTCAAATTTTATGGAACAATTAGTTGGATTGGAAGGTTTTAATGATACAAACCAAATAAGGTACGTACGTACTTAATGTTTCGGTAATCTTTATTAGACTGCCAAATTTTTCTTTACCCTTCAATGAAAGGGAAATGGACAAATAACTCTTTTAATGATATGCTTAGAAAAAAAAACTCTTTTAATGATTTGGAGGATATATATCTGAACAACCCTTTTGGAAACTACTGTTCTTCGTGTCTCCTTTGCGTATCCGGAACTTTACGGAAAAAAAAAAGCTTTCTTTGAAAAACCTTTTACAAACTTTTCATGCTAATAAATGAGTTCCTTTATTTATTTTTGAAAAAAAACACATTTTTCATTTAAGAACTATTGTAAGTTTTGTACTTTGCACTCAAAACTATCAGTTTTTCCACATTGCACCCTCTAACTACTAATTTTAGACTAAAATTACGATAATTTCCTTAACCCATTTTGCATATAATTGAGGATATTGTTGTAAATTCATTAATTTTTTGAAAGTATTATTGTATGGAGGGTGCAAACTATTTAATATTAATAGTTGGAGGGTGTAATGTGTCATTGTGAGTAATTTAGAGTGTAAAATGTCTAATATTAGTAGTTGAATGATGCAATGTGTCAAAAATGATAATTTATGGATAAAAAATGTCTTTTTTTCATCATCAATGCTAATAAAGAAGACTTACGTGGAGCTATTGTGAACTATGTCATGGCCAATTTTGTGGACTGCACATTTCATATCTGGCCTGTTATGAATTTTTTCAGAGCTCGGAATGAATCTACTTCAGAATATCCACATGATCCGGTCCCATCTCAATTTTTCTCTGGGTCCATTGTGTCATTCAATCATCAATTAGCACCTCTGCTGTTCCTTCATACCCACGTAGAAAGTAAAACCATCGTTCTCCTGGTTTTGGGCCGCCCAACCCCACCCATCAAAGTTTCCTGCATGCCCCCCCCCCCCCCCCCTCCTTTTGTTTTTTGGTTGTTTTTTTTGCGAGTTCTAGCAAAATAGAGAAGTTTTGCCCCCAAATAGGATAGCTCAACAGTTGAATGGATGAACTTCTACTCTTAGATAAAGAGTATCCGTGAGTAGATAAGAGTAGCTCGAATTCTACCTACTGCTTGCGAGGTGGGTTAAGTGTTGAGGATTTATTGTTGTGCACCTAGTCCAGTTAATGTGTTTTCCAAGATTTATCGATCGGTGCGCAAAAACCGGTTGTGCAAAGTGGAGGAATAGGATTTAAGGGAATTATACAAGCCTTTTTCCAAAGCATAGGCCAGGCTTTCTAGGACGTAGATGGTGCATTTAATGAATTTTCAATGCATAGAAGGTCATAGTATCCAATTTGCTTACGCTTTTCTGGCGTTTGAGAATTCATATGGGAAATAAATAGAAAGGAAAACATGTAGAGATGAAAAATTGGACTCGAGTTGAAACGATAAGCAACTCGCATGGTGTAGTTTGGGAGTTGGAAACCCCACTTGCGCAAAAATCTCCATGAGGACCTTGACGACATCCCATCGGCCCTTTATTCAGGATCTTGGATAAAATATGACAAAACTATATTGAATTCCAGGTCCACCCCTAGGATTCGGCGTCCCAATTCCTCCGTACAAACCTGGTTCTAATGTTCTCAAAGAGTTTTCTTAACTTAAAGAATATATAGCAAGCTTTCATATTAGTTAAAAATTAATTATGTATAAAGACACTAATAAAGATAATACAAAGTAGATATAAATAAGAAAGAGTTTGAAAATACAAGAGGAGAAAACACTGATCTTTTCTATTTTTAAAATATACTCATATTCTATATTTTTAAAATAAATATATTTAAAGTTATAATTTTAAGAAAAATTCTATATTTTTGAAAATTTAAGTTGAATTTCGAATTTTTTTAGTCCTACTATATGTGTTTTAAAATCTGTCCAAACTAAAATGATAGATTAATGCAATAGCCTTTTCAGATGTACGGGGCTCTTGACAAATGGCCAAAACGTCGAGGCATGCAATACTAGCCTAATGGACAAATAACAATGGCTTCATACGAGGCGTCAACAATAAAGGACGAATCAGACAACAAGAAGTACCTCTCATTCTTACTTCCAGTGAAAGGGAAATGAATAAGAAAGTTTAACGGTATACAAATGTGAAAACAAATAAGAAAAGGGGCAAAAAGTTGAAGAATAGTGAATATTGGGAAGTGAGAAAGAGGAAGCCATCAAAGGAAGGTACGCATGGGTTTCACCAAGAATGGGTTAAGAGCCCAAGTGATTCCTAAATGGAATTTATTAGTTGCTGCGAAGAGGTGAATATTAATTAACCTTAAATTACCTGCCAAACGCGTCCCCAAATAGAAACGCGTTGTCGTTGCGTTGATTTTGTCGGAGATCACAACAGGCTGCATAAACAACAATATGGAGCCGCCATATAGGGCAAATAGAATACCGCTTTGGTTGCGTTGTCCGTACTTTTCACCTATATATATCTAGCCTCCTCCATTCACTCCTTCTCACAAGAAAGAAACCAATTTGACATTTGGTTTGTCAGTTCTCAAAGTCTCAACAATCTCCCTCGATCAGAGCACAGAGCAATTCAAACACGGTTCAAACAATGGCTTTTTCGTCCAAATTGCCTTTGGTTCTGATCTTCCTCTCTTCTCTCTTCCTCCATGCAGCAATAGGTACGTACGATCATTTCAACTCCCTTTTCCCGGACTCGTGATGTATGTAATTTGGAGGTTATAATGTTGTACGTTTTTGGGTATCGATAAATTTCTGTCCGTTTTTTCGTGTTCAGCTGAGCTTGTATGTGAGGATTTGCCAAAGAGCATTTGCGCGTTTTCAATAGCGTCATCGGGTAAAAGGTGTTTGCTGGATACGTCCGTGGCTGGTGATGGCAGCGTGGAATACCAGTGCAGGACATCAGAAGTGGTTGTCGAGGGGATGTCCGAATACATAGAGACCGACCAGTGCGTTCGAGCGTGCGGAGTTTATAGGAAAACGGTTGGAATTTCGTCTGATGCTCTTCTTGACCCACAATTCACTGCCAAACTTTGCGCGCCGCCTTGTTACCAGGAGTGCCCAAACATTGTTGACCTTTATTCCAATTTGGCTGCTGGCGAGGGTAAGAATATTTCGAAACTTCTCATTTAGTGGAATTGAATTTTCGAAGCCTAGTAGGCAATCCTTTAAATAACCCCTAATTTATTCTCCTTTACCCTCTATAATTTCTTACTCAACATAACATACCTAAATACAACAGGACATCATTTCTCCAAGGCTTACCATTTGATCCAATTAGAGTACCCTTAGGCTTACCATTTGATATATATTAATTAATAGTTGATAATTGGAAGGCTTTGCCTACAAAAATAAAAATAAAACGAAAATGGGAATTAAGGCTCATATATACACCTCGGAGTACTCTGAAATTGTTTGATTGTTGTTTAGGTTGCCACCATAGTAGATTCTTACTTCAAATCATGAGTAAAAGATGGGAATAAAGTGACAAAACAATGTCACGAATATCCCTACTTTTCTTGCACCTCAATCTGTTCTTGATAGTCTTTCGCTTTCTCGTTCTACATACGAAAGCTTCATGATACCAGCTCACTTTAGTAATTTATTGTATTTATCAAATTAAATGCATTTACGTATATTTATCATCTGTTTTGTTATACGCAGGAGTATATTTGCCGGATCTCTGTGAGAGACAACTCACCAATCCTCACCGTGTCATGAGCGAGCTTATGAGCTCTGGTACTGTTGCCCCTGGTCCCGTTTCTGGTGGTCCATCATCAGCACCCGTCAGCTCCATCTCCACCTCTCCAGCTCCGGCTCCCCTGTAATCGCGTTATGCATGTTTCCCTTCGATGTCAGTGTGATCATTGAATGAAGAATAATTAGTACATTAGAGAGACAGAGAGATTGAGGGTTCATTCTTTAGGGTTGAGTCTTTGAGAATAATTATCCTTTTTAATAGAACATAACATACATCTCCGTCATTTTTTGTTTGTTTGTTTTTTTAACATGTTGAAGATACTTCACCTTCTCTACCTTGCACAATTTGAATTAATAAAAGGTCAATCCATTTGGGAAATTCTTTCTACCATTAATCTTTTCCTTATCTATGTTAGTACGATTGCTCGTGTAACGGTAAGGTAATGACGTTATAATTCAAAGTTTGTCATTCCGACACTAAATAAAAAAGACGTAGAAACCATCATTCAAAGTGATAAAGAAAAGGGGACAAAATAAGAAAAGAAATACCTTTGAGCAATTCTCAATACATATTTGGGTTCGTCGATTGGTGGTATAGCCATCTCGAAAATTTTAAGGTGACGTTTGTTTGTCAAAATTTCGGAAAATATTCTTAAAATTTTGAAAATCTTTTGTGCGACTTTCGAAGGACTACCCAACTTATTAAATATTGGTATTGTACATGTCTGCATGCATGTGCATTTAAAGACACTTAAATCTACTCAAACATCCAAAAAGGTATTATATATGATCATTTATATACAAAAATTTCATCAACCACATTTGCGTTTTGAGTTCAAAAAGGCTAATCATTATTGATTTTTGAAATTCCTAGAAATCACTATAATTTTCAATTCTAGCCTTAAGTCATAAACTTGCAAAATAAACAGCATAGAGATCTGTTGATAATGTATGTTTTTCTGTACTAAATATCTTGGTTTTGGTATTTCCCTTCTGTGCTCAACAAATATCGATATCAAACCGGCCCGTATAACTTGGGGCGGCGGATGACCGACTGTCTGTTGTGTGACAATAACAAGAGTATTGCGACCTCTTACCAACATGCCCAAAGCCCCAATCATAGTGGCTTCGGGAATTCAAGCCTGTGAGCTAATTTGATTTCAATGATTATTTTGTGATGCGTGCCTTCACATCGCGATGGAACAAGTTCTTTTCCCTTTAACCAATGCAATTTGTCAAATATTTGTTCTTTTGTGTTGTGGAATATTACTATTCGAAAGTCCTATTTCTTTTTTTTTTTAAGCAAATTGAAGTAACAGGACCAAACCTGCCCGATGGGGGATTCCAACCCCGGATATTTCCCTCCCCAGAGGGAGGAGGTGTCATCTGAGATAAAGCTCACTAGCGAAAATCCTCCTAATTGATTAATCATAAAATTAGGACGTAGCCAATCATCTCACGCGGCTGACATGATCGCCATATTTGGTCAATATAAATATTTTTTTTCTAGAATATATATACGACAGTTTTAGTTTGCTGTAGCCAATCATCTCACGCGGACATGATGGCCATATTCCATCAATATAAGTATTTTTTTTCTAGAATTCATACTAGGGTTTTAATTTGCTAATGAAACGAAAAAAAGACTAGCTAGCTAGGGCGGGGTTTAATTTTTTATTCATGTAACTCGTACGTAATTGGGTCTTTTTTTGCGTGGGAGAGACTCCAAGTATATAGAGAACGACTGTATGGAAGTTTCCACTTTCTTTCTCTGAAGCGTGTCGTCTCTCAGCTCCCAAATCCTCCATGTCGACCTTGACTTTTATGTTAAACTGCCTGCCTAGAAATGTGCACTTAGCTTGGAAACTAACCTAGCTCGTAGTTCGAGGGTCTCCAAAGAATTAAAATTTATTCCTTTCATACAAGTTGACCCAATAATCTCTTTAATCTCCTGTTTGGCTTCAAGCCAGACTTTTCTTCTTTGATTGGGGTAGAAAAAACCAGGTCAAATCTAGGGTTTTTATTACAAAGGAATGCGGCCGCGCGCATTCATATATATTGGTAGTTCTTTAGCTCCAAGCTGTGGGATCTACAGAGATTGCCAGTTTTTGCATAAATGTATTATTATATTTAAGAAGCTACGTGGGCTGTGTAATGGTATTTTTAGATAACTACAGAAATTCTGTTTTTGGTAAATAAAATATTTTCTTTTGAAAAAATTCAATTTATTCCGTGCGCTGTAAATCCAGCTAATCTACCAAAAAAGAAACGCCTTTGGCCCACGGCCTTTTGTCACTTCAAAAAAGATTTCAAATTTTATGGAACAATTAGTGTGATTGGAAAGGCTTTAATGATACAAATGTGAAAACAAATAAGAAAAAGGGGCAAAAATTGAAGAATCATGAATATTGGAAAGTGGTGAGAAATAGGAAGTCATCAAAGAAAGGATCAAGCATGGGCAGCTCTAAGGTAATTGTGGCCGGGAAAACCTCAAAATGAGGTCTTTTATAATAATTTATAAAATAATATATTTTAAAAATTAAAATATTAATAAAACTTAGTTAAAAACTTATTCTTTTAGCATAATTTTGAGATGCAAAATTACTTATTAAAGTTTTATATTCTCGATTTTTAATATATCATCATCTTTGTGCTCAGTTGAGCTTGTATGCGAGGATTTGCCAAGTAGCTTTTGCGCGTTTTCAATAGCGTCCTCAGGTAAAAGGTGTTTGCTGGGGACGTCCGTGGCCGGTGATGGAAGCGTGGAGTACCAATGCAGGAAATCAGAAGTGGTTGTCGAGGGGATGACCGAATACCTAGAGACGGGAGACCGACCAGTGTGTTCGAGCGTGCGGAGTTGATAGGGAAACGGTTGGAATTTCGTCTGATGCCCTTTTTGAGCCACAATTAACTGCGAAGCTTTGCTCGCCACCTTGTTACCAGGAGTGCCCAAACATTGTTGACCTTTACTTCAATTTGGCTGCCGGCGAGGGTAAGATTAATATTTCCAAACGTCTCAATATTTATTCATGTTAGAGAACCCTCTTGCAATAACCCCTTTATTCTCCTTTACGGCCTCTATAATTTCTTCCTCAACACGTACAACATGCCTTAAATGCATATTAAAACAACGTCAGGACAACATTTCTCCAAGGATTGATGACATGTTTGTTGAGATCTTGTGGAAACCTTGGAAAATAGCTAGCCATATATATTGATACCATGAGAAGATGTATAATAATTCATGTTTAATTTCGAGTTAAGAAGTACATAATCCCAACCATCAATTGGTCGTGATCCATTGAGTACCCTTAGGCTTACCATTTGACATATATTAATGAATATAGTTGATATATCCATGTGACGTTCTTTTTTTACCCCCTCCATTTATTGATTTTAAAAAATAAGAATATAATTTTGTTTTTCATTTGAGTTGCTGACACGATATGCTTATTGAATTGTCAAAAAACATTTCCGTATATTTATCATTTGTTTTGTCACACGCAGGAGTATATTTGCCGTATATCTGTGAGAGACAACTCAGCGATCCTCACCGTGTCATGCTCGAGTTTATGGGCTTTAGTAATGTTGCTCCTAGTCCCGTTTCTGTCGGTCCATCACCAGCACCATAGTTACCTCCACCTCCACCTCTCCAGCCACCGTTCCTCTAGTTTTTGCCTGTTTTTCTTTTCTTTACCTGTTTTGTTTTTAATGTTTTTGTACCTGTCGAAGATACTTCACCATCCGTGCATCGCACAATTTGATTTTTTTTAAAGATTAAATCAATCCATCTGGAAAACCTTTCTCATAAGGTAATTAATTTAACCATTGATGTTCCTTTAGTTTTGTTACGGGCACAGATTACATGTGCAATAGTAAGTCAACGACTGATCATTTAGTAGCGCTATTATTCATAGTCTTTCATAATTCTGACACCTAAGCTATTAGCTTTGGGGCACATAATTTGGATTGTTGAACTATATATAACAACTGATGATCTTAAAAGTATAAAATTGGAAACTTTAATATTTAATATAAAAAAGTAAAAATATATAGGGACTGGGCGACTAGCATCTGATTTATACATCAATACTAACATCAGTAGGTTTCTCTCGATCTCCTTCTCATGATCATCACTAATAGGGGCTGAGATAACTCGATTTCTTCTCTATTTTACATGAATGCTTCAAAACTTTCAAAGGCCTACCGAACTTATTAAATATCGGTATTGCATCGATCCTTGTGCATTTCAAAGACACTTAATCACTCAAATATTCAAAATAGGTATTATATATTATCATTTATATATATAGAAAAATATCACTAGCCACATTTAAAAGACTAATCATTAATATTGATTTTTGAAACTCCTTACAATCACTATACTTCTTGATTCTACATAATAACACCCTAATGTGGGACTTAATTAGCTACTATAAGCCTCAAGTCTCATTCCTAGCTAATTCTTCTCCGGCAAATGATCATTTTTCGATGAATTCTTCTGGATAAGTTTGTAAAAGGGACGCTCTCGCGAGACCTTTTCTGACATCGGGTTATTTAATATATTTTTGGAATCACGTTAGAAATTTGTAATTATTGCTTCTTCTTTTTTCTTCTTCTTCATGTCTCCTAGCTACCTGTATTTAATTTAGCTGGAAGCCGCGCTACTTTAATTATATCCAAATTGTTCTTTGTTCTAAGCTGCATATGTTTGATGAAGCAAATTTTCTATTAGAGTCGACCTCGACCCTATCTCATCCGTTCTGCTGCCATGCAGACATTGTGATCGACTCGGAAGGCATATTTTAGACATATCCATTCGTTTTTATTACATTTAACGGCCGGGGGACAGTTCCTCCCTAGTACTGTGTTTTCGTTAGCAGCCAAAGGGATTTAAAACCTTCCTTTAAGTCATAAACCTGCAAATAAATAGCATAGGGATCTGTTGATAATAATGTATGTTTTCCTGCACTTAATTTGAGCAAAACATCGCGTCTGAGGTGGAAAAATAAGAACCTTGGGCTTCTCATTATTGATTATATATAGGTAGGATAGGGAAACAAACGGTCACAGTGAATAATTCAAGGGAATAAAAATCAAGCCTACATTGTTTAATTTTCCGCGTTCTCTTAAGTCGAAAAAAAAGGGAAAAGGACTCGGATTATTTCTCCTAAAGAGGACGAAGTTTACGAGATCAACTGATCAATGACTACCTTCATTAATTTCCGAGTTGTTGCCAATAAGTGAAAGTAGAAACTCAATTTTTGAGTAGAGAATGAGATTAGTATATGAGATCCAGTCAACGAAGGCAACAACAATGACAGCAGGATGAATTTTTTTAACATTGGGGGAGATCAATTGGCGGTGGAGGCAGCACAGAATCGGGAGTGGGTCCATTCTCAACTTCGAACGCCATGGCCAAGCCCCACGGTAAGTGAGCCTCGAGATGGCAATGCGCAAACCAGATACCTGCGTGGTTTAGTGTAAGAAAACATTGACAATGCGACACTGATCAATACCAGCTTGATTTAGACGGTTAAAGTTATAAAAGGAAACCTTTGATCTATAACACTAATGCACAAGCATTTAGTTTATATCTAAGGTGGTCGATAGATCGCCTGGGTGGTTTGGATGAGAACTTACATGATCCGGGCAGGTCTCTGGTGGGACACCCGGCCCCCCAGATCAGTATATGAGAACTATCGGAAGTGTTAGAAAAAGACGAAGGATAAAACCATGAATTATAGATCCTTCAAGCATATCAATAAAATATGTATAATACGCACAATTATAGTACGAAAACATACCTGGATTATTTGCTGTGAATCTGATTACAGCCCAACCTCCAACAGGCACAGCAATAGTATTACGGATTTGTGGATTGACGAGATTGAATGACTTGGGGTCGTTTATGGGGTCGTAATTTTTAAAACCTTGGGCCAACACATGGAAGTTGAAACCGTGAATGTGGATAGGATGGTTCTCCACAGCTATGAAGGCTGTGTTCTGTAGGACGATCTCCACCGTTGAATTGAACTTCAATTTCTTAACTTTAGTTGATTTTCGGGCAAATAACAGTGATAAATTGAAGCTGATGAGAGGATTAGTATAGTCAAACTTCACGGAAGGATTGTCGGGAAAATCAGACGTGTAGATCCCACTCTTATTATTATAGAAAGCTTGCAAAATTGACGACGAAGTTGGAAGTTGAAATGACTCCTGGTTCATGCTCGCAGACATTCGTTGCCCAAATATACCCGTGCATTTACCAATTTTCTGGCAGGGTGCAAGGTTTAATCCAAAGGTCACAAACATGTGCTCATCCACGTCCATCGGCACGGGAACCCACTGGCGCCAGCTTGTAAGGCTTGTAAGATTGCTGTAGAACTTGTGGGCTGTCGGTGTGTCATGGAGATCCGGTAGTATCGGCATTTGGACATTAGTTGATGTCGCCCCCAAATATTGGATCACGCCTCTCGTAGTTGTGGCATCGACTGGTAGTGGTATGCCCTGAACGCTAACATATGGTCTGGCGGCCATGTAATAAGATCCCAAAGGCTGGTCTGTTTTGAGAAGAACATCGGTGGTTTGACCAGGCGCGACGACAACCACGTTTGTGACATAAGGATTGGTGTATGAGGCGTCGACGGCGACCACTGTCATGGTATGATTGGCGATTACGAAGAACAACTGGTTATTGAGTGCAGCATTGATTATGCGCAACATATACGTCTTCCCTTGAACCACCGCTAGCTTATATGTGCCTGATAAAATGCAAAAAGAGTATACATATATCATTCCATTTTTAGCTTGATCTAGTCAATTTGTGGGAAAACTTCACACGACATGTCGTTGAGAAAATGATCTTGAATTGCGGTGGATGAATTACGTACTCGAGGTTTGAGAGCATGGGTAGAGATCACCAGGCATTCCATTGATTGTGTAAGCATCGGAAATGTTGGACACGCCTCCGGTGGCTAAGGCCTCGTTCTCAACATCCACGACATTAGCGTTCCACCACTCTCCTGCAATTACATGCATTTTATTAATGATTAGTTACTAATCAAGTTCCGAATAGGACCTAGCTAATTAATGTACCATATTATACGTTAAAAAAAGAGCACCAATAAAAGTCTTTTTCTAATCATTTAAATAGAATTTTTAATAATTTGTTACATATTAAAATTCCACTAGCTCAAATGCAAAGAATCTAATTAGGAGTCAAACCTAATAAAATTGTGACATCTTGGTGAGGATATGGAAACGGATAAGAAGAACCAAGTCTTGGATAGATGATGAGTGCCCCATATACTGTTGCACGAAGCGTCGATGCGTGAGCATGCCACCAGAGAGTCCCCTCCTGTCCGGTGATGTTAAATCTGTAGGAATAACTGGATCCGGGACGAATGGGACATTGGGTTACATAGACAGGCCCGTCTGCCCACCCGCTTAATAGCTGAAACACTCCATGCCTGCACAAACATCAATTCCCTGATCAATCGATGATACGTGAATTAGGAATGAAGAGCTTGTTACTTTATTCGTAAAAAGTATGCTTTTTCGATGAGATTTTTCATCGAGTTATAATTTAGCATATTTATTATATATATTATCATAGTGCTGGACGTTGTATATATCTTCGAAAAAAAAGTACAGATTTGAATTCGTATTGTTCTGAGAAACTGAAATATAAAAGGCGGCCTCTTTGACCAAAATCCAGAATAAGTAGTGCATATATTGTACTTAAAAGAGATTTACCAGTGAATAGAAATATTGTAGGGAGAACTATTGAATACGTGGACAATCAGGTTATCGCCTTCTCGAACGTGTATTTCTGGGCCAGGCAGTCCTCCATTCACTGCAGTTACCACTTGCGTATGGCACAGCAGCTGTAGAGATAGGTTTTGCACCTGTAAGGAGAACAATAAACAGAGAATATATGTTTATAGAATAAATTGCACGATTTGAAATCCACATATATATGCCTTCTACATGGCCATATCTCAGATGCAAGCAGCAAGCATATATATGAGGTAGTTGCCAATCCCCAGTAACTAAGTAGCTAGGTTGATTGGTGAAGCAATTCGAAACTGAGAGGGGAAGAGGTGCCCCATTTGCCTATTGTCTCAAAAAGGTCTAGAGGATTGTACACTCCATGGATCATTGCGAATCATTGATTGTCTTCAATGCAAGCTTGCCCGGTAACTCTGGCAAGATCACATGCCCATACATGCGATATGCCTTCTACATGGCCATATCTCAGATGCAAGCAGCAAGCATATATATGAGGTAGTTGCCAATCCCCAGTAACTAAGTAGCTAGGTTGATTGGTGAAGCAATTCGAAACTGAGAGGGGAAGAGGTGCCCCATTTGCCTATTGTCTCAAAAAGGTCTAGAGGATTGTACACTCCATGGATCATTGCGAATCATTGATTGTCTTCAATGCAAGCTTGCCCGGTAACTCTGGCAAGATCACATGCCCATACATGCGCGCGTGCTCGTTTCTAATTCAGCTCTCTGCATGATTAAACTCACCACAATTCTAACAGAACATGACTTGGACCTTTTTAGCAACTGGCCCCTCAAAGCAAACTATATTCAAGCTAAGCTAGAGTACTGCTAGAAAAAAATACTTGTCAGAGGAGTCAGAGGAGAAAAAACAAGATCCAACCGATCATAAGCTAGCTACTTACTTGGAAAGTATGTTCGACTACAGCCGCTGAGGTTGTTGAAGAAGCTAGAAGAGCTAAAGCGCATGCTAGCAAAAGCTGAAAGCGTGTCATCATTCTGAGAGCGAGTCTACGTACTAATTAGGGATGAAGAGGGAAGGTCCTGTGTTTTTTGATATAGACATAAAGCATGGAGCTGATCTGATCGATCTCAACGCGCGTCCACAAATAATAATGCGCTTCTGAATGGGCAATTAGTAGCTGGAACCCTTGTTAAGTATTCGTCCAACTGAATTATGAAGCTTATCTAGCTAGCTAGCAGATTATCTTGTTGTTGAAGCAAATTAATTAGGGGCTTCTGGCTTGTGGTCAAATATTTCGATCTACGTCCTCTCCATTAATAGTGTATGGCGAGTTCGCTGACAGATTAAAGTAGGAATATTTATAGTAAGAGCCTCTAGTCAATTAATCAGTTTATAGATTATAGTACTGGGAATTAGATCCGGTCCATATATGATTTATATACCCTTCGCTTCCTGTTTCAGATCGAGCAGACACGAGGATCGTCATAAAGAAAGACGATTCCAGATCTCATAGAATTGAATATATTTTTTCTTGTTCTTCTTTTGTGCTGGGATATTCTAATTAAATTTGCTTACTATACATGGAATTCGGCAAACTATTCGAAGCACGTAACCAGTTAACGTTACTCCACCGAGATTCAACGCCATGAGCAAAATGACAGCTGCATCCATGCATTGAAAATAGAGCATGATAATTATATAAAATAGAACGATACGTACTACAGGAATTCTCTTCATAATTCAAGGCAGCATGCATATGCCCATTATTGGAGATTGAAAGTTAAGGGTTGCTCAGTTGGTTTTGTGCAAATAATATTTGGTTCCATGATTGGCCTGTTTATTGGGAAGATTGCTAATTTTGTCCAAATAATATATATATATATATATGAAATCCGTCCAAACCATTTGAGCACAGTGATCATGGCACTTATATATAATAATATCCATTCAGGCCAGTACGTAATGTGGGATATAATATCTGACTATCCAATCCATTGGTGCTTGATAAAGTCAACCCAAACAAATATCATTCGATTTCTTCTAAGCATGCATTTGTGGCGAGCATAAAAAAATAAATACATGAAACTGATCATCTCTAGTTGCATTTCTTCGGAAATGATAATAATATTTAAAGACCACCGTTATATACGGAAGTCAGCATATATATATATATATATATATATATATATATATATATATGCAGCAGTTGTTGTGATTTCAATACTTATCGTAGGTTTTTAATGACGGTCAATGTACTTATAATAATGACCGCCAAAATTAAAGTGCATCGAAAGAGGGAAAAGTTGTACTTTACACTACTCAAAACAACTATATCATTTGCAATGTGGTCCCAAACCAATAAATTTTCAATTTGCATTCTATAATAAAATATAATTGTAAATATGTGGTGTAAAATGTGAAAAAAATAGTAATGAAACCTGCATGGCAGGACTCTACAGAGTGGACCCGCGTAACGTACAGGCAAATTCCGAAAAGGGCCATTGTAAAATTCATTGCCCTCACAATCGACCCTCTACTTAAGTTGGCTATGGTTTGATTTAAGTATGAAAATTAACTCGGAAATACCATTACAAAAAAAACGACCTTTAGCGGCGGTCGGAAATTGCGGCTAAAGGTTAAAAACCGCTGATAAGGATACATTCGCTATATGATCGTCGCAGTAGCCTATATAGCGACAGTTTTCGTAACCGCTGGTGAAGACCTTGAGTCTATAACAACTAAAGATCGATAATTCGGATGATATTTTTTTGTAGCATTTTAAAAAAAACGTTGCTAAAGGTCTATAGCGGCGTTTTACAAACGCCGCTATAGACAACTGAAAAACGTTGTTGTAGACTTCGGAGTCTATAACGACGTTTTGTTAATATCTTCACCAGCGTTTGTTAAACACTGCTGAAGGTCTGCTATGTTTGAAAAGGCAACGTTTTCAAACGCCAGTAGATTTTATGAAATGCTGCATTAATTTTTTATATTTCTATTTTTTCATAGCTTTTTTCACATATTTTATTATGTGTTAATTATGATAATTTTTATGTTTACATTTCTATTATGATAATTGCTTCTTAATTCTCACAAAAGAATTTGGTTAAAGTAGGTACCCAAAGAGCAAAAAAAAAATGACAACTGATTGCATTAGCCATTCAACACATGTTTTGATCCAACATCTGTTGAATGGCCAAGAGTCAGTTACTAGTAGTGTAATAAAATTAATTAAGGTTTGGCCAAGAGTCAATTACTACTCACAAAGCCCAATCCTCTAAATCTGCTGAAGGTCATCTTCCATGTATTTCCTAACAAAAGAATCGCCACAATAGTGTCGCAAAAATAAAATTACTCGGCATCTGCAGGTTTGGTGGTCGGCAGGAGAGAAAAGGCCAAATGGGGAAAAAAGATCGTATTGAACTATTCGCAGACCAACCAAAATCCAACAAAGCAAGAAAGAAACCCAAAATACTATAAAATGAAGACACGGAAGCGACATTTCAGACCTTTACTGAGAGAGGAGAAGAGAGAGCTTGAGCGCAGCTGGCAAAGAGCAAGGATTGAGAATTGGAAAAAATAAGGGGTTTTTGTCCTAAAAAGGTGGCGGGAAGCCAAACGAGACTTTAGTGTAAACGAAATTTTCTCCCTCACTTGTTTATTATTTTTTCATACTTCAATAATCTCATGTCGTTGGATATAAAATTTATTTTCTAATTATATTTTAATTACTACTTTGCTTGTAATTATAATACACTGTATATTCTAGTACTTAATTAGTCAAAGTAACTTGTACCTAAAATAACTTAGTAATAATAGTAATTTGTAACAGTATTTAAAAATCTAAGTACTTAGTATTAAATACATAACATATTATTTTACACTCTTTTTATAACTAGTATAATAATCTTAATTAAAATATGTTGGTAGTAATAATATATAATACTTATAATTTAAAAGTATAATGCTTTCTATATAACATTGTATGGTTTTTTATATGTGTTTATTATATACATATATGATATGTGCTAATTAACCTAAATACTTTATATGTATGTACCTATATACTTAATGACTAAATCATAACCTTTAAAACCATATATTAAATTATGTACTTTAATTGCATAAGCTAATCTCACAATACCTTTTTGTTTGAAATTAAATAATATGTCCTAATTAAATAGTATTATATTACTAATTATTCAAAATATATATGCTCATTATAAGTATGATAATAGATGTTTTCTAAACTACTTAGATTTAGTCAATATATATATGCAATTGACATAACAACCATAGGTATAATTTACAATATATCATATAACAACTTCAATTTTCATAACACTCCCTCTAATTCCATATTTTATTAAGTATGTCATTTAAAATAAAAATTTTCAAATACATGATAAAATAAAATTATATATTAAAATGAGTGAAATAATATATAAAATAATTATTAACATTAAATAACTTATAATTAATAAATAATTTGTTTGCATTTATACCTATAGCAGCGTTTGTGTAAAAAAAGACTGCTAAAGGTGTAATCTTTAGCGGCCGTCACTGTGACCGTCGCTATAGGTGCCAAAATTATATCAGCGTTTTTGTTACAAAACGCAGCTAAAAAGTTACTTTTAGCGGCGCGTTTTTGAAAAACTGACTGCCGCTAAATACCTAATTTTTAGCGGCGTTTTTTTTAAAACGCTGCTATAGTGGGTCTTTAACATTTGACCGACGCTAAAAAGACTGCCGCTAAAGACTAGTTTTTGTAGTGTACTTGTGTGCCTGATTGATAGAATCTCGAGATAGCTCTTACCATTGAGGCAACTCGATGGGTCAAAATGTCAAATTTGATAATTAAAAATTGCATATTATAAACATTGTGGAATTTAATTGGAAGCCAGCCTGTCGATGGCTTAATGGGTCGAAGTTGAACTCTTGGAGGAGGCTCCTCTGAATTTGGTTGGTAAAAAATTTGGGCTATATATTAATATAATAACGATTCAGATAATATTTTTTATGTTTGGTCATTTGTAGTACTGATTGTTCAACCACAACAAGCCTAATTAAGATTAAATAAAGTTGAAAAGAATCAATCCACGATAATATTGAGAAGAAGCAATATCGATCATCTTTTCACTCCAAGAACTTAAATTAAGATTAAATAATGCTGAAAAGAATCAATCCACAGTCGCTACGTTTATCACAACTCCAATCAACTAAATCAAAAGGGCTGAGGCCAAATTACAAAAAATGAATATAGGAACAAAAAAATAGTGTTACATCCAGCTGAAACCCATGTGGCAGCGAAGAGATCCAGCTTCTAGCATTGTGGTAAATCTGCGGGCGGTGGAGGTAGAGTAGATGAGGGAGTTGGCCCATTCTCAACCTCGAAAGCCATCGCCAGTCCCCACGGCAAGTGCACGTCCAGGTGGCAATGTGCCAGCCATATACCTGTAGGTATAGTATTCAGAATTATCAGCCAAGTCCATATGTTTATGTTGTCACAATTAACAAAAACAGCCACCGGCATTTTCAAAACCACGTTGAAATGTCACTTCGGAAAAAGCAGGTCCCCACGTCCCTGAACTTGTACATGAGTTCTTATATATTCAACTCTGATCATTTCAATTCAAATTATGAAGAGCTAATTAAGAATATTTAATACAAACCTGGATTATTTGCTCGAAATCGAATGACAGCCCATCCTCCAACTGGAACACCAATGGTGTTACGGACTTGCGGGTTATCGAGATTGAACTTCTTTGGGTCATTAATGGCGTCATAGTTCCCAAACCCTTGAGCCAGCACGTAGAAATTGAATCCATGGATGTGTATGGGGTGGTTCTCAATCCCTACGAACGCTGTGTTCTGCAAAACGATCTCCACCGTCGAGTTGTACTTCAACTTCTTAACTTTGGTTGATTTTGGTGCGAATATCAGAGATTGGTCCAAGCTGATGTTAGGGTTGGTGTAGTCAAACTTCAGCCTAGGCTCGCTAGGGAAATCGGTGGTGTAGACTCCGCTCACATCAGAAAAGAATGCTTGCAGCATAGACAATTGGCTATTACTTGGGATCACAAACGACACGTTGTTCATGCTCGCAGAGAGTCGCTGCCCAAGGGGACCTCCACATGGAGCGTTCCCTCCACACGGTGCCAGATTGATCCCGACGGTCACAAACATATGCTCATCTACTTGGCGTGGCACGGGCACCCAATTAGGCCCTCCTGCAAGGCCAGTAAGGTTTGTGTAGAACTTGTGAGCTGTCGGTGTGTCGTTGTAAGCCGGTAGGACGGGCATTAAGGGAGCAGCTGAAGTCGAGCCCTCGTAGATGATTATCCCCCTAGTGATTGTGTTATCGAACTGGACACCCTGAGCACTTGCGTACGGACTTGCGGCCATGTAGTAAGACCCAACAGGCTGGTTCGCAAAGAGAAGGACATCAGTGGTCTGGCCTGGGGCAACTACAACTACATCGGTGACATATGGTCTGGTGTAAGAGGCATCTATGGCGACGACAGTCATCTTGTGTTTGGCTATCTTGAAGAAGAGCTGGTTATTGAGTGCAGCATTGATAATACGTAGCATGTAGGTCATTCCTTGGACCACCTTAAGCTTGAACGTTTCTATTTAAAGTAGCAGAATCAATAAACCATGAACGGTAGATCAGACGATCCCTAAGACATTAAAAACTGAAAATGATCGAATACAACAATTATCGTGGGACGCATCGAACTTGATACTTACGATTTTGAGAGCATTGATAAAGATCGCCGGGCATTCCATTGATGGTATAAGCATTGGATTCTGCAGGAGCAGCACCTGTAGCGAACCCCTGGTTCTCAACATCAACGACATTAGCGTTCCACCACTCTCCTGCAAGCATAGAAGTTTGACTACTCTTTTGAGTGCTTATAACAAGTGATCCAACATAATTACTTTACCATTCATTAAGAGATTTCAATGTCACCACTTATATCTGAGATTGGGAGCTGCCAAAGAATGATTTCATGAATACCTAATAGGATGGGAACTTCCTTGTGGGGTTTAGCGAATGGGTATGATCGGCCCGCTTTGGGGTGGATGATGAGTGCACCATAGACTGTTGCACGGAGCCACGAAGAGTGAGCATGCCACCAAAGGGTCCCCTCCTGTCCAGTGATCTTAAATTTGTATGTGTAGCTATTTCCCGGAAGTATAGGACATTGAGTGATATACTCAGGCCCGTCAGCCCAACCGCTCAGCAATTGAAATATACCATGCCTGGAAGCACAATTTTCATCAATAATATAATGCACACAAAAAAAGGTTAATCAAGATGGTGATAATAATTAACACAAGTACATATATGGTGATATTATAAAAAATTGATCATTCATTCAATTATTATATAAGGTAAATTTTGCTTTAAACGAGGTTGGAGAATACCTTTATGGAGTAGATCTTTCATTCCCAAGATATAATATATACACAATTATTAACTTATCTGATGATTAAAGAAACAAAGAGTTTTTCTCTTTTTTTTTCTGTTTTCTTTTTTCCGGCCGGTAAAAGAAACTGAGAGCTTCGTTTGAAGAACAGTCTGAAGTAATTGACCAAGTACAGTAAAGTATCAGCCGGCATAATGGAAGATTTGGGATTTGGGCAATTTTTTTTTTATCGTGTTCTATTGTCAAAGTCAAACCAATTCTAGAGGCGAAATGTGCATTTGCAATGTCTTATAGCTGCTTTTTAGAGATTTACCAGTGAATAGTTATGTTATAGGGTGACTTATTGAATATGTGGATGACAAGGATATCACCCTCTCGAGCACGTATTGTAGGGCCAGGCAGGCTTTCATTCACGGCAGTTATAACTTGATCATTACACAGACGCCGGACGGTGAGGTTTTGCACCTGAAATAAAGAGAATAGGAAATTTTATGATATATGGAATTCGAATTAGTAAAGTTTCATATATTCAATAACTCCCTGAATAGAAACAGTACCAAGCAGAAGCGACATTTCCAATAGAAAGAAACGCTAGCTGGAGAAGTTAAAAGCAACCTAGCTACTTAGAAAAAAAAAAGAAGCAACCTAGCTACTCTTTTAGAGGTAAGAATCTGACTACTAGATGTAACTTTGTCGGGTTCGAGGACTCAAACTCTAGACTATGTCGTGACAATGTGTGCCTAGCTAACTCAAAATGGGTGGTGGAGGGGACAAGTATATTTGAGGGGGGGGGGGGGGGGTGTAAATCTGTGTTTTAAAGTTGCTATTTTCTTCATGGCTTCCAATCCTCAGCCTGCATGCTCTCTGTTTGGCTGTTGTGTCAATGTAGGAGGGTAATGCCGGGGGCCTTCATTTGCCGAGATTTTAGAACGCAGGAGTTCACCATTGCACTCAGCAACTTAGTCCTACTACCTCATAAATCTATGCAATGAAGGAAACTAAAAAAACCAATAAGAAACGGGAGCAAAGCTAATATTTACATGGAATGAGTGTTCCACTATTGCAGCGGATGCCATTGACGACGCTAGAAGAGTGAAAGCACATGCTAGGATGAACGAGAAACGTGCCATGTTGTAGAGAGAAAGGATATCAAGGGATAAAGAGCCAAAAAGAAGAGGAGTTTCTATTTATAGCAGATAAACTTTTGGTTCTTCTTAGGGCTTTCAGTGAAAGTGTTTATGGGTTTTGTAATATCTCAAAGCAAGGGTTTGGGTTCTATATATAATGACTAGGCCTTAGAACTTTCCACGATTGCGTGGAAATTTAGCTAGCGAGAATCCACCTTGGTTTTGATAGGCTCCCGAATTAGTGACATTTCATTGCCATATCGGAAACTTCGTTATATATCCAGCAAACTGGCCTAATTAGTTGGCCATCTAATTTACATCCGTAAAGAAACCTATACAAAAGTCAGAATCCTGGGTGTTTAAGCAAGCGGCTCATTTGAATAGATAGTCCTGACAATGACCTGATCAAACCCTTTTGGTGCTTAATGTCTAATTTTGCTCCTCATGATAAAAACTGCGGTGTAATTTTTACCTTTTCACCATTTAAAGATCAGTACGTAGTTGAATTCGCGTCCCCTGGGAATTTGGTTACTGGTATATATTTTGTAAAAGTATCAAAGGTATTACATAGTTTATTGCAGAACCGTGTCTATCTTCATCATGACTGTTTCGAATTTGGATTGGTTCAAATGGCCTTTAGTGTGATTCATAGAACATGTTTGACGAAATAGATTATAAACATTAATGGCGATCGTGCCGCGCGTGTTGAGCACAGAACGAAAACACCAACACACACAGAGATTAATATTTAATGTGGTTCGGCAATTTACCTACGTCCACATAGGAGAAAACTTTAATTTCAACAAATCAAGTGTTTACAACTCTCAACTCAACCTCACTGCAGCAACTCTCTCACACTTTATGTTTCACTCTCGTGTTTTCCCTTCTTACCCACTTGTTCTCTCATTCACTTTATTAATTTATAAAGGAAGGAGGAGAATGTGAAAACAATATCCCGTTTGTCAAGATTTGCAGCTCATGCAAATGTTGTTGAGCTGCTGCAGTTAATGAATTCCATTCATCACTTCAGCATTAAATTGAGTTGTTGTTGAGCATGATTTGCAGCCAACAAATCCCGACTTTGGGGTATGGAACATACGAGCCTACAACGCGAGCTTCTTTTGAAGCTAAAATGGGTAACCAAGTTCAATATTTAAAGTCCATATTAATCCATTGTTAATTAGCACCAAATTCCAAAGTCACTAATTAATGGTTAACAATAGAGTACTTAGACTCAAGCTGGGTATAATCGATCGTTTAATTAGTATCCAAACTTTACCTCCACGTTGCAAGTCATGTCTTCATACTCAGAGATACAATTCTCCATTTGAATATTGAGTCAACCTCAAATATGTACGAAGGAGTGGAGCTGGCAGTATCTCTGATCACAATGCCCCCAATCACAAAAGGAATTCTGCCAGCTTTAATCAATATTTAAACAATAGAATAATTAATTAGGATAAACAAAAATTGTGTGTATACATATATAAGGCGCACTTCTAGAACATTAGATGTTTGACAAATTATATATATGTATATGTAAGTTGTCAAACATCTAATGTTCTAGAAGTGCGCCTTATATAATTGCGTCGTGATCAAGTTCGTTATCTTTGTCCAATATTCAACTCGATCCAACAAATCTATCTTGTGTTTTTTGAATTCCCGTGGAGGCGTGGATCTTCGTCTATAAAGTATTTCCTGTTGTTCCTGATCTGAGAATAAACGTTTTGGAGTTTTCCTGGTCGTTGTGCATTAGGTAGCCGTTGACTGAAATCTTTTCCGCGTCATCGATGATCACTTGCTTTCGCGATCGCGATTAAGACGAGTTGAAATCTATTCTTTGGTGATAAAATCATCAATTTAAGACAAGCTGTTAAGGGTTATATCCGGCCGGCCACAATCCTATAGGCTCTACTGCACATTACATATAAAAACCAAACTTGTAATGTCAATGAATTCATGGAACTTTGGCCTAACGGATATAACCCAGTACTATGTCAGGATTAGAAAAACATTGGATTTTTCCCAGAATTTTATAGTTTTCCTTCACACACACACAATATATATATATATGTAGAATTTGTATTTTCCATGCATAGATACGGTATCAACCTCTTGAGTGATTGAAGATTAATGAAGTTCAAATCGTTGAAACGATTGCAGTACTACAGTTGATTTAATATACATATGCATGCAGATTATTGATCCCCTATGGATTTCATATCCAAGAAAATATTTCTTTATATATATATATATATATAAATATCTGTCCGTCTTCTTTTTTTGTGTTGTTTTTTGGAAGTGTTAGCATAGTCAAATTATAAGGTCACTTCCGTGCTGTTTCTGAAAACAAGGGGCTTCAGCTAGACACGGTACGTACGTAGCCTTAGGAAAACAGCTGCCTCAGATAATTCCAACAGCTTTTAAAAGTAGGTCATAGACTTCGTATAAACTGTGAGCATCCGTACTAAGATTTTGTGTTTGAAAGTATGCAGCACACGAATTAGAAATTTCGTTCGGATTTGGTGAACCACTCCCGTATCCTCCAAATTTAGATATTTAGTCCTAAGGAACGACAGATCTTGGCAATATTGTTTTAAGGAAAATAATCTTATTCATTAAGGAAATCTTATCCATTAAAGATGGATCTTGGAAAAGCCTCGGTCGTCTTGGCAATATCGCGACAGGCTGCCAACACAGTTGATCAAGAGAAAGATTTAAGTCTACGTGGTTCCTGTTTTTGTCACTTTCGACTTTATGTAATTAACTTTGCGTAGGTAACATGGTTCGGTGGAATATTGCCCGTTGATTGTGAAGAAACGTACAAGACGGGGTTAATAGAGGGACTGCTACTTTGAAAATCCATATATACACGCCAAAGATAGACTCGAAAAAATCAAGTCGCCATAGATGTGGGGAATCAGTCTTAAGGGATCATTTTTCCACAAGAGAACCACTACCTATTGGTTTTAATCATATGCTAATTAAATTAATTCACCGACAAACAAAAGGCCCTTTGTGTGTGAAACCATGAATATTGTCATGTGTTCCCTAAGATATGACTCAGTTTTACATCATGGGCGACTCATTTTCTTAATGATAACCATTAATCAAAAGTTTCTACCGTGTTTCTCTTTCTCTCATTAGACTTGAAAAGGGGTACCAAAACAGAAAGAACAGTGAAATTGCCTTTGGAGATGGTAGTCCATTAAAACTTGCTTCTTGCTACATTAATTAGATGGTTAAATTTAAAGAAAGATTAAACCCAACAAACATTGAATGTTGTAGGGCTCACAGTGTCTTTTAATTAATACAGGAAACAAAATTATATAGTCTACAAGATATGTTTATCTTTCTTTAAATTGGACCATTCAATTTGGACAACAAATTATAGCGGATATCGAAAGTTATTAAGATTATAGGAGTGCAGGGAATAGAAACTACACTTTAAGGTGAATATTTTCCATATTAACGCAGTAAAAGAAACTGTTAACATCTAAGACGATTATCTCAATTTGTGGCATATCTCAAAATCCACATGATGCTCATGTTGAACTTACAGATTAAGATTTACTACCAAAACCGAAAAAATTCAAGAACCCTACACCATAAACATTCTCGAGGAACCAACTCCAGTATAGGTTTAGGTATGTGCAGGGAAATTAATTTGCTCATTACATCTGGGCCTAGATTGGTATATTCAAAAGGTTGTTTGGGCTGTAAACTTTGCAGCCCAAGTTTAGAGAGTGTACAAGGCTTCGCATCTTAGGTTTTTTCTAATGAGATTCATGGCTGGAGCTAATGGCCATTTTTTTGGGCCTGAACTATTGATATTTAATTAGGCAGAAATAGCCTCAAGATGGCTCGGAAGTAGAAAGGGCCTTAAAAGGGGCCCAGAAACAGTAACAGAACGGTGACCTCTGGATGGTTTTCCCGCCACTCCAGAAGGTACAGCTTCACGCGCGCTGCCTATACTGTACAGTCAATTTAGTAAAGAAAGCGTCTTGAGTCTTGACAACTAAACCGGTTGTCATTTAGGGAAAAAAAAAAACACGGTTGTCCCTGACACAGTGACACCTCTTTGGCTCTTTCTTAAAGGATCCGAGGGCACCGTCGTCATTTTATACCAGACATGCTCCGATTGGAAGATCAAGAATTACACTAGTAGCCTCGTCGTTGGTGTCAAATCTTTTTGTTTTTTCATGTTACCTATATTATAAAAAATAAAACACAATAAAATTGTACATTTCACTGTTAACATAGGTTGTGCTATTATAACACATTAATAAATTTCATGGATACGTTCAAATTATACTATATCAATGATCATTAATATATTATTTAATACAATCTGGCATATTGATAAAATTTATTAATGTATTAATAATAATCATTATAGGACTTGTCATGATTGAAATTTTAATATCGAAACATTTCTGCATTAGAGAATCCTAAAAATTATAGTAATAAAATATCTTATCAGTTCGAACCAGACTTTAGTGATAGTTTATAAACATATAAGGCAAATTCATTGTAAATCTTGATGAAATATAGCTAGAGACTAATATATAGATTTGTCTAAAATTAAAGATACTTGAAATTCATTTACCTTTATTTCAATTTTCCAATCGCAACCAAATTTTAATTTCATTTTTATCTCATCAAATAAAGATTGGATTCCAAAATCTATGTGCAAGGTAATCTCATCAATTTTATGAGAGGATGATCTTTGTGGTGTATATTTTAGTATTTTACATTGTTCCCAACGAAATTAACAACTTCAAATATGAGTATATAAGGGGGCAAGTGAATAATTGGGTGCAGGATTTAAGAGTGTTCATTTGCATCGGCCGCAACCTACCTGGTAAGGACGGTTATTTTGCCTTAGTGGTGCAGTGACGATGTTAAATATGTAATTATGTCAATTGCGATGCACGTCAAATCATCACATACACTACCGTTAACCACTCCGAGTTAAGACTTGACATGATTATTGATTATGTGACATACTTTTATTGTAATATGTTAGTTGATTTATGTCACATTGTTGGACATTTTTATTAAACTTTAGTCTTTATGTTTGAATAAGATATTATTTTAAACTTATGGACAACTTATTATATATGTTATGAGTATTAATGATTATGATATTATATTTGAATACGATATTTATTCATTTGATATGATTAATGATTATGATATTATCTTAGAAATTTAAACATGTTAAAATATTTGAATGAGTATATGAACATCAAATAGTCTTAATGATCCAAAAAATTCAAGAAAAACAGCTCAAATATTGAAAAAAAGGGAAAAAATCTATTTTTTTATCCAACGATTACACGATTTATTACACGATTACACAATTTAAAAAAAACTTAAGCAGTTATCGCCTAACCGTTACAGTAAATATACTTACCAACAAAAGCCATTATTGTGCTTAGATAATACAGCAAGGATATCACATATTTGATTTTATCAGTTGCGGTGACTACCGTCAACTACCCCTTAGCCCTTAGGGATGCGTTCTTCATTTGGGAAATAAAATTACTTTAAAGTAAAAACAGAGAACAGGGAAATCCCGAAACACCTGCCCTATAATATTTAGCTGTCTTTTCTTGAAACACACTAGCAGTTAATTCCGGTAGGTAGTAGTACTGCGGAGCATACGCACTGTATACAGAGAGAGACAGAGAAAGAGGGAGAAGATGGAAGTGGAGGACACAACAGTCGTCGACGGTGCCGAAGCCGTGGAGGGAGGCGGAGAAGGTGGGAGTGGCGACGAGGTGGTCGTTGTGGCCGGAGACAGAGGCGGAAGCAGCGGCCGACGGGGTAGAGATAGGGTTAAAGGACCTTGGTCCCCCGAGGAGGACGCAATACTCAGTCGGCTAGTGAGCAAGTTTGGGGCGAGGAATTGGAGCCTGATCGCCCGAGGAATCGCCGGGCGATCCGGCAAGTCTTGTCGGCTAAGGTGGTGTAATCAGCTCGACCCGGCGGTGAAGCGCAAGCCTTTTACTGGTATATTCCTCGGTTCTTGATGTAAACCTCTCCTTTATTGTCTTATCTTCTTCACTTTCAGTTTCTTGCTTTGATTAAATTTTGAAATGTGCTTGTTTTTTGTCGCTAATATGAAATGTGCTTGTTTTGAGAGTTAGACACCGGTTCTTTCACTTCCTCTGCAGAATTTGGGCTATGCCTAGCTTAAAAGCAATCTATTTAGGCAACCAAATGGGTGTTTGAGGCTTATCTTGAACCCGACAGTACGGAAAATTTCACTACAAGAACGAGGTTTCTTTTAGAGAAGATTAATTGGGTGGTAATTGCAATTTTGAAATTACAGGGGAAAGCACACATCCATCTAGAGGTACAGTGAAAAGGAATAAGAAATATAACAATTAATATACATGAGAAAAGATTCTTTCTTTGGCATAACATTATCCTGCTTTGATTAGTACATAGCGGATCAGAATTTTGATGTCGGAAAAATATACATCTATGACAATATATAAGTGGCTGGACAGTAGTCTGCATCTTCAGAAATATATGCTATGGTGATTCTTCGGGAGGTTTTGGGAGTATGTCATGATAGTGCACCTTTATGAGTCTTGCTTTCAAACTTTTGTTAACTGTTGTAGGAGCCAAGGCAGACTTAGCCACATGTTGAATCAGTCCCCCGTCTTCCTGCTCAAAGTTGTTGAATAGTTGGCATGATGTGTGCTGCGTTCTGTATTTGATAATGTGTTCTTATCACCCTACTTATATTGAGTGCATTTTTCAATTTCTTATGATTCAATTTGTGGCTATAATTTCAATCTAAAAATGACTATAGTGGATTCTCCGTGTAGATACCATATTTGACATGTTTGCTGTTGGAAACCTTATGATAACCACAGAGGTTGACCCAAAGTTTGCAATATGCGTGGAAATTTGGTAATATAGTAACTACTTCCTGTTCGGATTAAAAGCCAGTTAAGAGAAGGTGATGGAGAGGTCACATTTTCATGTTTATATTCATGTGTGAGCTGTAAATGGCAATGAAACCCAATGACATTTTTACCTGCCGTCTTGTATAGACAGGCTTGCAACTTATGATGTAATTACTTGCCTAGTTTGTTACGTCATGAGTATATGTATACATGCAACACTATCAGTATGTAGTTAAATAAATGTTGGATTTACATCTATATTGTTCTTTAGAGAAAAAAAAGGTTGACAAAACTAAAGTTGTTTCAGATGAGGAGGATCGGATCATTGTTGCAGCACATGCAATTCATGGTAACAAATGGGCAGCAATCGCAAGGCTTTTACCAGGTAGAACAGACAATGCAATTAAGAATCACTGGAATTCAACCCTAAGGCGCCGTTGCATGGAGCCTGACAAGATAAAGATAGAATGTGGAAGTATGATTGAGGATGTTAGTTTAGGCAAAACGAAGGCATCATCTGAAGAAACGCCATCTTGTGGGGATGTCAATTCATTCAAATCCTTTGAAGGAAAAGATATCAGCTCAGTAGAGAATACGGATGACCAGAATGAACTGAAGGCACCCATAGAGGGTCATTTTACTCATGAAGCCAAAGACCAGCCTACTCTTTTCCAACCCGTTGCACGTGTTAGTGCTTTTAATGTGTATAACTCTTCAGATAGCCTGGATCCTGCATCATCTTTCTCAAGGACAGTAGTTCCAATGCAAGGACCTCTGATTCAGGCATTAAAGCCAGATGCTGATTTTTTCAAATTGTTCGAAGGAGTTTACAATGAGCGGTTGGTGCCTCATAATTGTGGATATGGCTGCTGTGACACTCGAAGTGACAGTAATCCTCAAAGTTCTTTGTTGGGACCAGAATTTGTTGAATTTGCGGAGTCTGCATCCTTTCCAAGTTTTGAATTGGCTGCAATAGCCACAGATATAAGTAACCTTGCTTGGCTTAAAAGTGGGTTGGATCATAGCAGTGTCAGAGCAATGGGTAATGCAGCTGGAAAAACAATGACTCATGGATCTCAGGTGCCAATGGGGCATGTCGAAGAGAGTAGAATGAATAACTCCTTTTGTTTTGATGATGCAAATAACAGGTTAATGGACATAAAGAAGAATGTTCTGTCAACCTAGACTGGTAATAAATCATATTCTTACAATTTGCAAGGTTACAGACGGGAGTCGCTTGAAGAAAATGTGTTGCGTTCGTGATCAGCCATTTAACTTTCCTGCCAGAAGGCTCAGAAGAAGAGAGAGAAAGGTGGGTGTCCCACCAGAAGGCTAGTGTAAGCACCTTTCTAATCCATGGATTATAGAAAAGAGAAGAAATAAATAAGAGGTATTCCAGCTTAGCTTGGGTCGAGATCTAATGCAAGTATGGTTCTTCCAAGTAGCTGATGTGCGGATTGTAGTTAGCTTCTCAGGCTGCTACAGGAGGCAAACTTCATCCTGTCCACTGGACGAAACTTTTCTTTATGGATTCCTGAGTCGATGCAATGGGAGATGAGGGTGTCATAAGTTCTACCTATAAATGAGGCTGTTATTTCAATACACTAGATAATTGGATCGTGAAGGTATTGGAATCTTTCAGTGCATTACTAGGGTGCTGCAGTATGTAATTAACTATAGAGAACTTGCAGCAACTTTTTTCATACAAGGCCAACTAAAAATCTATCTCTGCACATCAACTTTTGGTCTATTGGAGTTTCTTTTAGCATTTACATCTGGACAATATCATCCTTTGATTGGCGCATTCTATGGCCTTTATTTGCCTATTTCGAGCCATTTTTAACAGACTATCTTTATGACTGATAAGCATCGAGAGCAGCAGCCTTAGTCTGCTTCTTACATGACTCAAGAATAGGATTATATGGCAAGGAACTAGCATCTTACATCAATCTCTAATACTCCAGGTCTGGAGGTTATTGAAGAATAGGATTATATGGCAAGTATATTTTTATTATTTAAATTCTATTCTCTAACACTCCTCCCTCACATGTGGACTAGATTTTCCCTTAATTGATAAGCTCAACACGTATAATAGTAATTGAAATTTGGATAAAATGTGAAATCAGGTCTTGAAGTTAGGACTTTGAAATTATCGTAAATACTTAAGCTGATAGGAAGTAGTATATTTTATTATTTGAATTATATTATATAACAATCTCAAGGTTTGTCAGGATTCTCAGAGTATTTAAAAGTGGTCAAGGGTTCAGAGTATTTAAAAGTGGTCAAGAACTTTTAGAGTTAAATAGATACTTATTAAACTCACATTTAGTTGATTCTCATCCCCTCCTTTGCACAATCACTTAGCAAAAGAGTGGAGAACCTTTGGAAATGCTGCATTTTGTTCTTATTGTTCTGGGTATTAGCTAGAGTCGGAGCGTGTTGTTTTATAGGCAATTTGGCTTTGCCATTGGACCGGGGTAAGCTCTTAAGATGTGAAGGCGGCCATGTCAAGCCTGATTCTACCTTGCAGGCTGTGTTTGTCGAAGTCCTATATTCGAAGAAATTTAATGAAAGTTTAGTGTTGGGTGAACAAACACAACTAGGCCCCTGACCACTTCATAGAAAATGTAATGAAAGTTTCAACTGAATCCATGAACTGGCCTTTTCATTTCCTCCCTCAACCCTATGTTCTCAGCTACTAATTCCAACCAACGTCTACTCCCGGGAGGGCGCGATGGCTCAAAACCCCTCGCTTGCTCACCCTTTGAAATCTCAACATCAGTGTCCTCATCACACGACTCCACCACAATCTTCTCTGGTACCCCCATCTGCGACACTGGGGTCTCCAAGACTCTATAACCCAAGAGGGTGCCTTGCGTTGCATCTGCCGCAACACACCCCCGCATCCACAACTAGATGGTTTTCAGATGCTAGTTGAGCAACCTCACCAACGTCGATTCGAGGTTTGAGACCTGTCTCCAAGGAAATAAGGGTTTAGAAGAGGAGCCTAGGAGGAAAGGGTCGGGAGAGAGAAGAGTGTTGACAAGTCTCACCAGACATTTTGTTGGCAAACTACTCCTCCTTCAAAGAAAAATCGAAAAGGAGAGAGGGAGGAAGTGTTGGGGAAACCCAGATGGAAAATTCAGCTTACTAGCTTCCCCGTTAAACCCGCCACACCTCAACGTGTACTGACGAGTCAAGAAGACCAACTCCTCTTCGAATTCTAGAGGAGAAAGTGCGTTGGTTCCATATTTGAGGTGTGAAAGCTAATCAAAACGGTTTATTATTATTTCTTATTGTTCTCAGCTTGTATTCTGGTGCTAGTGGGAATAGACAAAAGCAGAAGGGATTAATATGGATTCCAACTGACCAACTGGAGAAGATAAAAAGAAGAAAAAGAGAAAATTTAGATAAGATTGCCAGGAAATAGCCAAACATTTCCTACGTTTGCTTTTGACTTATTTTACGTGTACCAAGTTCTTTGTTAGAATTCCTAAAATGAATGCTAATCTTATAACAACACAAAATAATCCTCAAGTCACAAGGAGCAGTCAACGTCACTTTCATCCTTATCTTCCCCCGAAGATATACCGAAACAATGTGATTGCCTTCAATCCAAAAATACTGTAGATTGTCTGGGAGGTGTACATGTAAAAGTTAAAAATGTTGAAGTGTGTTTGTTTTGGTAAAAATTTACATGTTCTGAATTGTTGGGAAAACAAACATGACCTAAAGAGAATGAAAAAATTAATATAAAAAGATAAAAATGAGTAAAACAATAAAAAAGAGAATTTTTTTTGATAATGATGATAAAATTTTAAAAAGATTAAAATTAATTTAATTTAGACACTACCAACCCTTAATATCACAAGCAAATTCTGAGAAGAATCCACAGAACTCGAGGATTCTCGAAATCTTTTGGGCAAGGATTTCGGTTTCTTGACCCAATTATTGGATTGGTAGATGCAACTTTGAAGTAATTTCTGAATACTGATTTAATCACACAAAAGAGAATGGGGAATAAAAAAAGTTAAGAGGAGCTTCTTTCTTTACTATAAATAAAATTATTAAACAAAAAAAAATGGAGGCCATTGTCGGTAAGTGAGATTTGGAATTTTCTTCTTTTACTCTTGCGACCTCATTTTGCTTTTTCCCTTATTTTATGATCCTACCTTTTGTCTTCTTCACGCAAAGGAAGAAGAACACACGCAACAACAGGTGTGAATCACATGCAATTCGGTCATGCAATTAGGAGAGGAGAGATAGTGAGAGAGAATGTGGGTCCCACGATGAGACCTATATACTGTCTATTATCTTCTTCACGCAAAAAAAAAAGAATACACACAACAACGTATATAGATCACTTGCAATTCGATGGACCCACGTTCTCTCTCACTTTCTCTCTTAATTGTTCTTCATGCAATATTTTAAGGACATGTTCGTTTACAGAAAATTCTCACATAAAAAATTTTACAACGCAAAAAATTCTCACAAAATTTCTTAACCGAACATCCCCTAAATATTGCAGAAGAGCCTGATTCACATTAACATTGAGATGGTGGTCCACCACAAGTCAACCGAGAAATTTCTCGTCTACAGAAAACTTGATGTATTTGTCACTATCCTATGCCCCCATCTGATACCTACCATTTTAAAAAGTTAATTTTTTATAGTTAAAACGCCGCGTTTGCCTATTTTTCTTGGAATTTTTTATTTTTATATTTTTTCTTGTAATCCTACGTACAAATTATGGTCATGGTTCTCGACGGCTCGGGTCTCTTCCTTTCCAAAATCCTGATTTTTTATTTTCTAAGCGCAAAAATCGTGATTGCTGAATCGCAGGCACTGAAAAATATAGAGGCTTGTTTAGCTCTTAGCTTATTAGTTTAAAGTATCAGTTTACTGACAGCAGCAGTTATAATTAAGGAGCACATGTCAGTGTACTTTAAGGGAGGCAAATCGGGACGTGTTTGCCCTTCATCTTTAACCGGATTCGACGTTGATATAGCTTTGTCGTTTTACAGAGACCAAGCAGTCTTTTCGTCAAAAAGTACACGGATAAAGTCCTCTAGTCTACAGAAAAGTGAAAACTGAGAAAAATATGGTAACTGTTTTTGAAAATGTTTTTTTTTTAAATCTTAAAACTCTCAGAGCTTGAGAGTTTTTTTTAAAATCATAAATGATATTGAAAATTTTGGATACTGAAATTTAAGAAATATTATAGAGTAAAGATATGTTATGAGAATTGGTACAAAATGAAGAGAGAAGATTTTTTATAAATATTATAATTATAATAAATTATGTGATAAATTTTTTATTATTAAACGCGGACCCAACTTATTGGACTCAAACATATTCTCAATCTCCAATCAAATACAAAAAAAAAACAAACATAATCAATTCAAACTCTAATACAATTTATTAAAAAAAATCAACAATTCTTTATGAGTGAAATCTGCTGCAAGCTCTCAGAGCACCCACTGCACGTTTCTGTTCCTTGTTTGCAGTGCATCAGTCCAAGACTTCTCCAAAAGGAGAAGTCTCTCTCTAAGAGACCATTCTTTACCACCTTAGAAGTCCCTAATCCTCCTCTGTTCTTTCTCTATCTTTCTATGCATTGTTTTCAGTCTTAGCCTGAAATTCTGTAGAGCTCTTTATTGAATTCATGATTCCGTGCAGTTTGTCTTTGCGACAAAGGATAAATGGAGTTAAAAATGGGTCACCTAATCCAATACCCTCTTCTTTAAATGTCTCAGATTTTGTCTCATAAACAAACTGGTGCAGACCCCAAAGCTCCGAGCTTTTTGAGCCATTTGACGCTTCGTTTGTTTTGTTTCCGCGAGCGTAGCCGCTTCCGCTTCTACTTGTCGTCGGAATGTCAAACGTAGAAATGTCCCACCACATCGATTTGGAGCAAGGGGGTCACCGCCGCTCCGTCACCGGAAGTGACGTCAGCACCGACTGTAGCTTCTGCTTCACGGACGCCGACGAGGGCTCGTGCTATTCCCAGTTCTATTCCGCGAATGGCGGGTCCTACGACGAATACCGCTTCGCTTGTGTGTACGATGCTGAGATTGGTAACGGCTCCAATTCTCGGAGAAACTCCGTGTCGTCGGCCTCGGAATGTTCGGTGGAGCTGGAGACTGAGCCTGGTGTTCCCGAAATCAAGGTGCATTTAGCTAAAGCCGAGAGAGATTGCAGGATTTGTCATCTGGGTTTGGAGAGTAATAGCCATGAATCTGGGATTCCTATAGAGTTGGGTTGTTCCTGTAAGAATGAATTGGGTGCAGCCCACAAGAACTGTGCTGAGGCCTGGTTCAAGATTAAGGGAAATAAGTGAGTAATATTCTTGCTTTTCTTCGACTTTTGTTATTGATGACATGATTTTCTGTTAATCACCCCCCCCCCCCCCAAAAAAAACATAGAAGACGTGATTTTGGGTTAAATATGGATTTCTTTTTGTTTGTGTGTGTTGGGTTGGGGAGGGGGGGAGGGGGGGTTAGGGAAGTTTGTATCCGATAGCTAATATACGTACATGACGTGTCCTAGTTTCATTCATCTGATTGAAAATTATGATCGTATTTGCCTGGTCTTAATTGTTTACAGAGCCCCTTTCTTGAGTGAGATTTCTTCTTCTTGAACGAAGGATATTCATAATTACCCACCATAAGAGAAAATGAATAATAATTGTACAAATCATCTTGAGAAATTTGGTTTTGTATATTTTAAATAAATTCTTAGATGTAAAGTCTAATTGATGAGGGAGTAGCTTAGAGCATGTGGCCACAAGAAGTTTGCTCCCAAAAGTTAAAGAAGAAACCATCTTTTTTTAAGAGGATGACGGAATTGGTGAGAAAGTAAAGCACTCAAAGTTGGGGTAATATGACCAACTACACCGACGATTCCCTAATTTTCACTCCTTTTTCAAAGTTTAGGAATCTCCCTAGAGCTTCCTTCTGGCCCTTCAATCTTTATGAAAGTGGTGATTTGACCACCTGTTGATGAATTGGTTTGTCGTGCTGGAAGATTATTGTTTGCTGGTGTAGCACTTTTATGTTTGATAAAAGGTTACGTGCAGTTTCAAATTATCATTTTCTTCCATTGTAGCTGTTGACAATTCTATAATAGTTAGTTCGAGTGTCTTAGGATGCTGAAATTTATATTTATTCACAACTTTGAGTATCCTAGGATAAATAATTTTTTCCACGCAGGACTTGAAATTGGTTTAGATTCTTAAAAGCTTTTGTGCATTGCTATCACCATGTGTATTGTGTCATAGGTTTCTGTAGTGCTGTGACTGCTGTCACTTGCTGACAAGACCACTGTTGATACTGTTACTCAAACTATGGTAGAATCTCATTGCCAACAGCCAATATTAACACATTTCATTGATTAGAACTGTAGAATGGCTAACCCTTTCAGTAATAATTCTGTTTCAGTGAGATGGCATTGAATTTATGCATCTCAACTTTTGTTTATCATGATCCAATAATCCAACTCTAATTTTTGCTTACAGGTATGTTTTAATCTAAGACCATAGAGAATTAAACTGAACTAACCTGCCTTTCTTGGCCTTCAAGTGGTTGCTTCTTGTAGTTGCAAATAACATATTAGATCATTTTTTTAAAGGGTTTCCGGACAACTGCACTGTGCATCTAATCGCTTAAAACATTACACTCGAGCTTTTATGCCCATATGTGATTGGCTTGTGACATAGTTTGAGATATTTGTTTCATCCCTTTCTTTTTACCAACCTCTATGTAAACCAACAGGAAAAGAAAGTCCTTTGTTTGTTCAATTCTGATTTTAGGAACTAGAACTATTACAAGCATTTCTTGTTTGTAGGTTACACACTGCCTTCTTCCTTTTTATTTGCCGTTACTTCATTATAGCCTTTCTGGATATTGCTTTGCAACCTATAGGAGAAGCTGTCCATCATTATTCTCAGCAATAAGATGAATAATGTCGATCCTTATTCCCCTGGTTACTCTAGTGTAAAACCCCATTCCCGGATAGGGTTAGGAATGTCACCACAACTACATAAGAAAAATAAAATAATAGAATCTCAAAATCAGAAAATATTGCAGAATTTAAAACTTAAAACAATCTCAACTTCATGGTAGTTTAAAATAACTTTGAAAATAAAACTTAGGAGTTTTATCACCCCAAAGCTACACTTTGGTGCACCAATGCACTTATTCGAAGGTCCTCTAGGTTTATCACCTCATCTAATTCCCATAGCATGTAGACTCACTTCCTCCAAATCTAGACATTTAAAATATAAAACAAAAAAATGAGTTGAATACTCTGTAAGCAAATACATCATACAGTAAATAAATTTGCAAAACAATTTTCAGTTCAAAAACTAGTTTAAAAACCTTGCACACGCATAATTAAAATCATTTTTCTTTCCAGTTTACCACATTGAGATATCATTTTGAGTATGATTCAATTTAAGTACTTGCTACATTTCTTTCCCTTTACTTTGTGTATGTTTTCATGATCTCATCTTATAGTTTCGTTGTTTGTCTATCATATATTATTTCAGTTTGCTTGGTTTTGTTCTAGGACCTGTGAGATATGTCATGCTGTTGCACGAAATGTCTTTGGATCGGATGATGTTGAGTCAACAGAGCAGTCAAATGACAGCAACAATGCCACAGCAGCAGCTACTGTGGCACCGGTGCATGTAGGAGAGACACAAAGCTTCTGGCATGGCCACCGATTCCTTAATTTCTTGCTTGCATGCATGGTATTTGCATTTGTCTTATCATGGCTCTTTCATTTTAATGTGTGATCATAATAAAATTTCAGTAAAAGAATCACTGGGGAGAGAGTTTAGAAATACTGAAAGAAACCTGTTCTGAAAACGGGCCTGCTAAAGTTGTTGCTGTGATGATGTTAAGGGGAGAATTTCAATCTTCAAGCCTCCCAACGTTTATAGGATAAACATACAACTCAATCTGCTTCTCCATACTTGTAAAGAGTTCGTTCTTCCCATGTTTGCACAATCCTCGGACATTACATCAAATTTATCAGGATTTTGTTTTCCAAGTTCTAAAATTATTGTATGTGGTTTTTCTGGAACGGTGCTAGCAGGTTATATGTAATTGTATTTCTATAATTCCGGTACTTAATTCTCGCGTGGTGCTAACTTGCAACGTTCAATGTACCTCTTTTTGTTCTTTAATTAGAAATGCATAGAATCTTTGCGCAGAGACAGACGTACACCCCGAGAGAGCTGGGAAGCGGTCTTGTGCCGATGAAGTGCTGGATTCCTCTTAACAAGAAAAAAAAATCCAAAATGCGTCGTATGTCATTCAACCAAAAGCACGTCAGTTCTGGGTTTGCAACAGTAAAAAAAAAAGTTTTAAGTTATCAGGGAGCTATCTTTCTGGCCTAAACTTGTTTAGGGTAGATCCCTTAGAGTGGTGGATACAGAACCGATCTCAGTCCTTTGCGTGATAAGTCTGAAACTTGTTGCATTAGGAGCATCAATTCTAAATTCATATGATTCAAGCTTGGTATGTTGAGCTCATGGAAAGCAACCTCTTAACCAGTAGGACGCTAGCCAGCATCCTCAACAGTTTTGAGTCATACAAACCAGAGGAATGAATGATGAAGTAGCCTAGGTAGAGAACCATCCTGCGCAACGCGACACACTATTGCACAATCTCTTCCAGAAAGCGCCGTCTACAGAGAGCAGCTCAACTACTCTCCCTCCCTGTCCTCCCACGGGGGTCTGTCCTTGGCAGCAAACACATGTCATGGAGTTGGCATGAGCAACCCCGATCCTCATGTTTCCTTATTCTCTATCCGGACAGTCCTTAAACAGGAAGAAGATTCCAATCTTGGAATTTAGGCAACAGACCCAGCCATTACCGAAAGCCCCTTAATCGGCCAGAGTCCCTCATTACAAGCGAAGTATCTCGAAAAGGACACTACTCGGAGTCCAGCCTGTTATTTGTTTTAAGTTCAAAAAATCCTACCGCATTCCTTAATAGTTACTGGAGTCTGGACGAACCTAAAGAACGTTCAGAATCCACGGGAGAAATTAAGATCCAACTCGGACTCGTACGTTAAATTACCCTTCGTATGCCGTGTGACTCAAAATGGCAAGCTCACTTGGTGCTGAAAATTGACAACTACAAAGCCGTTTTTTTTTTCTACATAACATAGGATTTAGCGAACGAGGGAGGCCTTCAGTCCCTTGAGTTTCATCACAACGAACAAAATCAACTGGCAGATCCTCCGCTTTGAACATTCCTGCGAGATTGTTTTGAAGACCCCACCTGGCCACCTGGTGAGCTAAACTATTCCCTTCCCGAGGAGTCCACCGAAAATGCTACTGAGGATGAAGCTGCAAAAGAGCTCTCATCGTTCTGATCTCTGCTTCAACAACCCAGTCCGGCTCTATATCCCCATCCACCACCTGATTAATAAGGAACTGCGCATCTCCTTCAAAAATAACACCCGTATCCCCGAACTCCTCCGCCATGACACACACAGGCCAGCTTTACACAGGCTTAAAAAGCCTGCATGTATGGGAGCTGTTAAAATGACAATATGTATAAGGTCGTTTAGTGGGGCCGAGAATGGCACCTCGCTTTAGACAAATGGGCAACACGAATAGTCATTTCCAGTACAGGAAAAGCAGGTGGAGTATACGCATCCCCCAAACGATAGAGGTCTCCCCAGTAAGATCATTGGCAGGGAGCGGGGACAGGGGAACATAGAGATTAGAGATGTGATTTGTGCTGCAAATAAACTTTGCACAGACAAGACGCATGCCAGTATTACCGATAAACAGAAACATAATAATTCAACCAACACTGATTCTTCCAAGAATCCTTCAATGCAGAAATAAGCTTAAAATGCCGAAAGATAGCAAATGAAGAATAGATACAGAAGACTAAGCACAACTATATAGCAAAAAAAAACCCACTAAAATAAAATTCTTTTACAAAAAATCTATACACGATTAATTTTTGTTCCTTTTGGCTTCCAAGTTTGTACCATCTTTGAGTGTCTCTTGCGCATCATTATCCATTCCAAGCTTGAAGAGGCAAGTTGCTTGAAGATACAAAGCAGTAGGCCACTCAGGAGATACCACCTGAGCTTGCATAGCATCCCCCAGTCCTTCCTGCGGCATCTCACTCATCAAATAAGACAAACAGCGCCTAGCATACACGGTTGGTGACACCATGGTACCGCCATCTATGAACTACAGAAAACAGTGAATATCTTAAAAACTTTTGCACGAAACAGCAAAACTTGTAGAATCCCAAAGCCATGCCCAGCTCAAATGCTATCTGCCAGATAACTCCTATGGTACAATGTACATCACCATGTTACTGCCACTATCACTCATCAATGTATGGTATGCAACTGTTCCCTGTCTGTGCTTTTCGCAAAGTAATACATTTTAACAAAAAAAATATTATTGAATCATGCACGAATGAGACCAATTTATTCTTGCAAACTTCTACTCAGTCTAGCTTCCACGGAAACAGGACAACAAAAAGCACATCTTCTTTGCTGTACTATTTTTTATTATGAGATTTTACAACTTGAACTGACCATTTACCCAAAAAAAAAATACTAGTTGATGGTATGGCAGATGCGTTATATACCCTCAATTCACTAGCCCAAAATGATTTCTAGAGGTCGGAGGACTTACTTTTGTATAGCGATCAATGGCAGTCGCAAAGTCCTTAGCTCGAAAAGCTGTATCTCCATGCTTCTTACAATTCAACGTGTCTTGCATTTGACTGGTCCACATTTGAAAAGAAAGCTGCAGCTTGAAAAGCACTCAAGCAGAATCAATGCTTAAGTCTTGCATTTGTGATTATGTAAATTTTTTTTATTTGTTGCTTGGGGACTTGGGGAGCAGGGAGAGAGGAGGCGGGGGGGGGGGGGGGTTTGGAAGGGAAGTGCAGTTCCATTTGAATAGAAAATTCTACTGATACTGTTCCAGTTACAGGAGTTGTTATTCAGATATTTTAACATTTAAACAAAAACATTGAGCGTTGGAGAGGCAGTGGCAAACCTCATTTGCAATCCCCTCATCATCCTTGTATCCCAGCTTCTCCAATATTTCATGTATGGCAGTAAGATCCATTCTCAAGCAGGCATCACCAAAAGGTGTCAATGCCAATTGCTGCTTGGTGGATGCAGTTTCATGGGGGATCCCCATCAAAACATATGATGGAACCTGCTAGAATAGTACTACATGAGAAATTAGTTTTCCCAGGACAGTTTTAACAACCATATTCTTCTCTCTTCATGGAATGTGAGGCAAATAGAAACCACGAACGAGTAAAGTCTTTGCTATACTTCTGCTTTTTCGATTGGTGCTTTTCTCTGGTATACTTTTTAGGTACATGGCTAATCTACCTTTAGTATTTTTAAATAAACAGTTTATTTTTCATAAAACGGGGCAAGGGTAAAACCACGATCAAGAACATAGTAATACTGTAATTATCTAGGACATTAGACCACATTGACGATAGTAAGTATAATGGAAGAATGTCAGCTCAAGATATGAGACATACAAAGTTGCAAAGAAAGAAGGCCAGCCTCAAGACAATGAACCACCTTACTTGAGTAATAACATTGTAAGTATGCCGGACTTAAATCAATCAAGAAAAATCTAGAAGATAATATACATGTAAAGAAGTTTATCGAACATGGTGTATACCTCTGTTTCTTTCTGAAGTGACATAAGAGCAGAGACAAGGGACTTCGCATTTGGCCTCTCACGAGCTTCATACTGCAAACAACGGGAAGCTAACCGCACCAACTCAGTTCCATCATCATTAGAGAAATGACCCTCCAGAGCAGAATCCATAAGCATTAGAAAATTCTTGCCACGGATCAGGTCAAGTGCCTGCGAGCAAACACAGATTGTGCCAACCTCAAATTTTGAAACTTCAATCAATTTTAATCCCTACCACAATCATCAACTTGTCCACTTAAATCAAATTACTTTCAAACTCTAGTTATGCCATTGCATGCTGAGTGAAAGCTCTCTACGAAGCAAGCAAGAAAATAATTGAGGATTGATGTATATGCCATTGATGAGAACCTACATGACTAGGTGGAATATGTTTGCCGCTCAGAAGATCCAGCAGCATGGTCCCAAAGCTGTAAACTACACTTTCTGGAGTCACTCTACCTGCAAACGGAGAGAATAATATGGCAGAGATGTAAGTATACGTACAATGATTTCTTACACTTGTTCCACACCATATTATGCAGGAACTCCTGGATTAGCTTTTCCTTTTGTATGTTGGCAACTCTTTTGCATGCCACCATCATAATGAATAAGAATTTAGTTGTGTGGTAACAGTAACAATTATTGAAGCTTCCTGTTTGACAGTTTAGATTGAGGAGAGAGAGGGAGAGAAGTTAACCCTTTAATGATATTGCATGCTATCTATTCAAGTACCAAATTGTATATTAAAAAAATATCATCTTCTATTCAATATAGTCCAGAAAAACAGAATAAAGAAATTGAAATTTAAAAAAAAAAGGCGAGAATTAGTAAATCAACCATATTGCAGTCACCAGAACTATGGCTAATGGCTCCTAGTTCCTTCACAGTATATCAGATGTGTTCCTACTGTGAAACAGACCATTCTTTGCAAAGTATACATACCAGTCCTTAAGTACTCTGGAGGGGTGAAAGCCAAGTTCGTACTGTAACTCTTGCCGTCTCTGCTATTCTTCATAAGGCCAAAGCAAGAAAGCCTTGGATTGCCATCCTGTTCATTAAACGACCCAAAATTAGAAAACCCAACAATAACATGGGTTGAAAATCCTAGTATCGAAAACCACTAACCCGATCAAACAAGACCCTGTACGCATTGAGATCATGATACAATGCCCGTCCTTTGCCGCTGCAATATTCCAGCGCTTGTGACAAATATAGCGCCACCCTCAACCTCATTGCCCATCTCATGGGCTGGGCCTCCCCTAGACCAATTCAAACACAAGATCCGTAACCCAAAGCAGAAAGGACCGCTTTAAGCACTAAGCTACCGTAAATTAGCCAAACAGTGCCTTTACTTTTATAGCTATCAAGGCCAAGGAACAGGATCCTCTGTACTCTTAAATTCGCAACTATTGTTTTCTTGTTGAAGTAGAATACGGCTAAGATTTCAAGTTCGAATTGGCTGATCAATGCTAAAACATTCAATTTATGAAGTTGTACAAAAGACACTTTTACTAATTACTATTTTTTTGCTGAAACCGGATTGATTACTTTAGCTTCATACTAAACACTCACAGTGAAAGAGATGCTTCGCCAGCGTTTCATTGGGCATGAACTCCGCTACAAGCAACCGCTCCTCCCCTTCGCAGCAACATCCGATCAGATTCGCCAATCGCTCACTCCTCAGAGTCCCCACCGATCTCGCTTCCTCCTGAGCCACATTCATTGCCCTCAATTCAACTATATTACAGAAGACAGTTTTGATTTCGTTGAAAAAATATAACCAAGACTTGGAGCGAGCTAACGAACGAGGAATTGACGAGAATCCGGCCAGGCCAACTTGTTGAAACGCTTAACGGCGATCCAACTGTCGTTATCGAGCTGTCCTTTGTAAACAACGTTGGGAGCTTTAACACCATGCTCCGAGACAATGCTATCGGAGGAGAACCCGCACGTGGCAGCCTTGAGTTGCTCGAGACTGAACTCGCTGAAAGTCGGCGAGGAATTTCGCTCACTTTTTCCCCCATTTTCTGCAACAAGAACGGAGCTACCTGAGTTTCATCTTTGGAGCAGAAAAATAGCTTCTTTTTTTAAAGTTTTTCGTAAGTCAGAGGAAAGAATGTTTCTATCATACCAAGATCAGAGGACTCGAGAACGGAGGGTTTAAGGTGGGACTGGAACCAGCAGAGAGAAAACTTGGAACAACGAGCTCCCATCAGGGGAAAGATCGAACGGTGAAGAACGAAATGGGTGTGAGGTATCAGATAGAGTTCATTGGTCCGAAACGTACGGGTCAAAGCTTCGTCGAAGGAGCTCCAATACTGACAGGGAGAGAGGACGGTGATTCAGGAATTCCCCGTTCAGCTTTCTCTCTCTCTCTCTCTCTATAAATCTCTACCAGCAACAGCGGTAATAATGGGGATTTCAAGTTTGATTCTTTCGAAAAAAAGTCTATCCCCTTTAGCAGCTGCGTTTGAGTCTCTCACGTTTCATGTGTGTGCGTCGTAAAGGAACTTTTCCACTACTTTCTGCTATTCCTTTCTGAATTCTCATCATTCCCCTCTCTGGCAAACAGTATTTATACCAATTATACGGAATTTTCTAAATTTTAACATATTCTCCTTCTTTGGAATGTTGGAAAGAACTGTGTTCTTGAGAGAAAGAAGATGAGACACGTGGCAATTCTGACAGATTGTAGCCCAAGGTATTTCCTGCGTATCAACGGCTACCCAGGTTAATTTATAGGAAAACCCGAAAATTAAAATTTAAAAAAAAACGAAAAATTTGTGGATTAGTGGTGGGGCAGGAGGATTAGTGGGTTGGTATCAAGGGTCGCTATCCTTTTGGGGTCAAAACAATTGAGTTAGGAGATGATGATGCAGAGAGCAATTGGTTCAGGTGCCGTTGGATTAATACTCTTAACTTTTCTTTATTCCATGTCACACTACCCTCTCCTTCTTATCATAGATCTTTGGACATGTTCGATTTTTTTTTGCATCATACTTATTTTTTACAATTCAAACATCACAAACGTATTTTAATACAACATTTTATTACATTTTTTACAAATAACAATCAATTTTAACAACTTATACACGCATTCCAATACAACTTTAACATCACTTAAAAATTTTCAAAACATTCAACATCCTACAATTTATCTTAAAACGAACATTCCCTTTGTTTTTTCGGGATTAGTATTTTACTAATAAAGACTGTTTTTTTTAGCACGGCTCTGCTGCAGATTTGTTGTGGTTTGTGACGGAGGGGTGTGGGTCTCGTCCGGGACCCACACGCGGCTCTCACAAACCGCAACAAGGTTTGCTGCAGTTCGGGTGACCCATCCTTTTTTTTTAGGCTAAGATCTTTGACGACGACTTTCCTTTTTCCACTATATTCTATTTACTTGGAAAATCAATCTTCTTTGCTAAAATTGGATCAAGTCGCTGAGAAAAGGTTCACCTGATTTGAAGGATTATGCCACAAGAACTGGGTTAATTTGGATTGACCAAGTTGTATTGTTCATATCAGCGTCCTTCTAGTTATTTAAAGAATCCTTAAAATGACGATTTTATCATTATAAATGGTTTGGATAGTGAAATTATGGTGAGGGCAAAATCGTGATTTCATAGGTTAAAAAAATAAGGGTTAAATGCATCACATACTCCTGTGGTATTCGCGAATTGAAAATATACCCCTGAGGTAAACAAAGTCATTTTAATACTCCTGAGGTAAACATCAAGGTCACAATATGTCCCTTCGTTAATGTGTCGTTTGAAACACCAACGGTAAATGCTGACGTGACAAAAATAAACACGTCAGCACCAATCATATGATGACACGTCATCGCTCAGGGACATATTTGCAATTTGCAAATACCAAAGGGGCATGTGATGCATTTTAGCTTTTTAAAAAAAAATTAAAAATAATTTTTTTAAATAGACACGTCAGCACCAATAAGATGATGACATGTCATCATATTTAATTTTAAAAAAGAAATTATTATTTTAAAAAAAAGACTTAGCCCAATTTTCCTTCAACATATCTCATGTGTTCGTTTATATCTTCTTTTTTTATACATAATTAAAAAAAAACTTGCGTAGTTCAACTTAGCCACTGTATTCGATTATGTGTGTGTTTTTTTGAACTACGCATGTTTTTTTTAAATTTATGAAAAAAGGAAAAAAAAAAAGATACAAACGAACAAATGAGCTAAGTTGAAGGGAAATGAGGCTAAGTCGTTTTGTGTTCGTTTTTTTAAAAAAAATTAAATTTCAAATATAAAATATAAAGCATACAGAAACGAATACAGTGGCTAAGTTGAACTACAAATGTTTTTTTTTTTAAATTATATATAAAAAAAGACAGAAACAAACACATGAGATATGTTGAAGGAAAATGAGCCTAAGTCTTTTTTAAAAAAATAATAATTTCTTTTTAAAATTAAATATGATGATGTGTCATCATATTATTGGTGCTGACGTGTCTATTTTTTAAAAAAAAATTAATTTTAATTTTTTTTTAAAAAAAAAACTAAAATGCATCACATGCCCCTATGGTATTCGCAAATTGCAAATATGCCCCTGAGCGATGACGTGTCATCATCTGATTGGTGATGACGTGTCTATTTTTGTCACGTCAGGTTTCAAACGACACATTAACGGAAGGGCATATTGTGACCTTGATGTTTACCTAAGGGGTATGAAAATGACTTTGTTTAACTCAGGGGTATATTTGCAATTCTCGAATACCACAGGATTATGGGATGGATTTAACCCAAAAAATAATGTGAACTTTTAGATGTTCCCCCTCTCTCTTAAGCCTCTTGCAAAGGAGCGAGAAGGGCACCGGCTCTGAAAGTTCTGAGATATCAAAAGAAAATTTACCGTGGCTCAGGGAGTTTTTCTTAAGAGCAATCTCCTCAAACCTTTCTTCTAAAATCGAATTTTGGGCTCCTAATCCAACTTTTATAGCTTTCGTCTCCGTAGTAGTACTTCGGAAGCTGGCAATATCCTAATACCAGTTGTCGAAAATCATGCATGCTACGTGATAAAGAAGTCATGCATATCTACTTTGGCCTTACAACGCCGTGGACTACCCACTTGGGAAGGCCTCTTTCATGGCGAACCTTTAACCCATTGAGGGAAGTCTTTCCTTGGATGGTGGTGCATGCATTGGCTTCATAAATCATAACGCCTGCAAGTTAAGTGAAGGACTTTCTCGTAATCAATAGAATTCAAACCTACACCTACCATTGGATACGGTTCGTTCAATCAGTAAAAATCTAGCTAGCGAACAGGACTTGTTGCAAATTCATTATGAATGAAAACAAAAGGCTTTTACTTATGCACATTGCAAACAATCTTGCAGACATGACGGTCACCGACATCATTGAGAGCATTTCTATTCCATCATTGTCCTCGTTGAGATTCATCCTCTTGTGTTCCCCCATATTTTGAGAGAGAGAGAGAAAAAAAAAAACCTTAAATCCATTGCCAAAATATTGAAGTGTGAGGTAGCAGGAAAGAACACGCCCTGAACAAACTTCTTGAGATCTCGGAGTCAAAGAAACCTGTACAAGTTCATGTTCCTGTCGAGCTTAGTCCCTCATGGGTATGGCTTTTTGGAAAATTTGGGACCAGAACAGAGCACGAGCATTGCTCGAAAGATGCATAAATCTGACACGCCGTCGAGGACAACTAAAAATTGTAAGAAAAGTATTGAAGTAAATTTAGGCATTCTATATGTATGACAGGTGGTGTAGTATTATGAGTACCACCCATATGGGGTTCAAGAGGACCCCCAGTACAGGGGAAAAGACAGAGCATGTGAAAGAGAGGAAAGTGGTGGTTTACCTGGACATGCCTCAAATGATTATCTTGCATCACTCACTTATCGGACACAACAATGCTCTCCTCCCCCCCCCCCCCCCCCACATCTTGCTCCTCTTTATTGACCAACTTTTAGTCTTTTCCAGCTTAAATTGCGCGACGATAGCTTTTGAGGCCATGGCCGTATGTGGGGGGGCATCAGAAACTTTTAGCCTCGCATAAGGTGGCCGAAAATGGGACCTCATCAATGCTGTCGAGTGTCAACAAGAACGCGCATCATAGGAGGGGGGAGAGCCCCAGATGAACAAAGCAGATCTAGCTGTGATACAACCCATTTCCTTGAAATTTGAACAAACATCAACAGTAAAGAATTGATCAAAGATAGAACATATCCTCGTTCACTAATATCCTGTCCAATAATACTGTAAACTACCTTATCTCACTTGTCTGGGGTTCTTGTACCCGACGGGAACTGTCTTTTTCCGCTAGTGGAATTTCTTTTGATAAATTCGTCAGGCATTCTATTCCGATTCAGAATACGATGGTGTAAACTACCCGTGTGGTACTGAGAAACAAATTGTCAAATACCTCTCTCGCAAAGACAACGTTTATGATCTTATGATCTAAACTTGTCCAATTCGTAGCAAACCGCGAAAGGATTCTGATTTTTAGGGCCCAAATGTCTTTCGTGTACGATGATGGCATATTATTCAAACGCCTGCCAGACGGAAGCCAAATCAAGATTCAAAATGTCATATTCTTTTCTTCTTTTTTTGCTGAAAACAAAATGTCATATTCAATCTCAAACTTGTACATCATGGAACATTGGAACGTGGTCTCCATTGCCGGAACACCCGAGGACTTTATAGACTACGTCAATGAAGTGGTTGAGGTATGGTCTTCGTCAATACGGTGAAAAGAATAGGCATGTGAGGCAAGATGATCTGCTGTCTAGATTTTAAATGGAAACTGGAGCTATTCGCCCATCGAAAAAGGAGTCGCTGCATATGTACAAATCAAACCCCGAACATGATGGGGCCGTGGGGGCACGGGGAGACCAGATAGGAAGCATAAACGTGCATCACCAGTACATGTCAGAGCCATCTAAAAAACACAAACTGTCATGTGCACCCTCCTCGTGTCACTGAACCACCACCTACAATTTTGCAAGAATCGCATTTCTTTTGGGTTTTCAACCCGCATGGAACCACGGCTCCTCCCATGACCAAAAACCACCCTCCAATCCAGCTAAATCGGTCAACCTTTTTTGCGCAGCTATATATAAATACACTTGCCATTGTAACAGAGTGGTGCCCATCTTTTCTAAACGGAAAGACTTGAGGGTCCAACCTCTTGGCAAGGCGATCAACCAAATAATTTAACAATAATGGAGACAAGGATGTCTTTCCCATCACAGACTACAAAGTCGATCCAAAGGAAAACACCCATTGGGACCGATAATTCACTAGGAGAAAAAAGAGGAGAACAATTCATGGTAGAATTGTAAACTGACTAATAGGAACAAGGAAAATAGAAAGGTACAAGCCGATGCCGACATTAAATTATGTTAACCAGGGCAAAAAGGAGCATAAAGCAGAAGCCAAATTCCATTTCCACAGGAATGGATATTAGATTTTACCAGTAACATGAGAATAACAGCCCACCATACAACCAACTAAACTCTTTTAAGGAGCGTGACAATCTAAACAGCTGTTCTTGTAGTAGCTCCTATTGTTCGGTAGGACCAGCATGCACCATCTATACAATATTCATTGCAGTGTCAAGATGTCCTGTGTTTCCATCATCCGAAATCTTGCCATTGACTTGAGTTCTCTGCCTCTGGGAACAACACAATGCTCATTTAGGTCACAGCTTAAAGCCAAATGTTGCAATCCCAAGAACAATAAAACTAACAAGAGTCTTATACCCGATCTGCAGGGTCTCCTGAGTTCCCATTCAAGAGCTTGTGATTTTCTTCTTTGCTCCTGCTATCCTTGTCTTTCATGGTCAAGGGTATCCATTGAGAACGATCAGGCATTTCTGGATTAACAATACAAGTTAATGCAGTAGCTCAAATATTCAGAACCAAATAATATGGCAATAACTGAGTCAAACATGCTAACCTGGCAATTTCTTGTCTAGAAAGAACACCAGCAAATTAACAGTATACCTGCAGAGGAACCATTTAGCGGACTAGTTATGAATTGTATGGAAATTTTATATTCAGAAGCTATAAGAGTTTCAAAGGAGCGAACTTAGATCATACCATGCAACAACAACATCAACCGTGTAATGCTTGCGAGATGCTACGATCAAGAAACTCTGGATCACGGCAAGCAACCAAGAAAACATTTTTATCCACCTGCAACAACACATCATAACGCTCTAAGATCAGTCATAACCATCTAGTAAGAATAGTGTTCGATCAGTTAGCATGGTGGAGTCAAATTGAAAACAAGTCTGACCAGAACTTATAACAGCAGTCAATCTCTACCAACAGACAATCAGCTAGCTCGCAAGTCAACCTAGGTTCAGAAATTTTCTAATCCATGCTTACCTTAGCGTGCCATATTTCTGGTATGTGAGCACAAAGACTAGAGTGAAAATCATGTGTGATGAAAAGATCAAATCACCACAACCCAACACTATGCCCCGAGGAACTGCATATACAATAAACCAAATAAGCACAAGTATGAACAATGAAATAAGCCAAAACACTTCAGTACCACAAGAGTTACTCACAATTAATCAACAAGACTTCAAAGACACTATCAGGAGGAGGCAGCCTCGCAAGTTTTGAACCCTTCACAACACAGCAGGGGATTATGTAATACTAGCAGGAAAATGATTATACAAACCTATAACATTAACCATCCACCAACAGTGGGTAGATAACAAAGTCATAAATTCATGCCAAAGACTTTCTACCTCTCGACAATGGTAGTTTGGACCAGGCAGCTGGGTAGAATAAAATGTGATGATCCGAAGAATTTGGGAAGCCTGCAGCAAGTAGATAAATAGAAACCAACTATAAGAAAACTTTTCACGTCACTTCCACAAACAATGACATCTTCCCAACAGCTTCAATATACCCCAAAATTTGACCATCACCACCCCTCCCACCACCGCAACTAATCATCAGGGGGGGGGGGGATAGAAAAAACAAAGGGAAACAGCAAATAATAAATTAAGGTCAAGTTCATCCCACTTCCTGTTGAATTATCAGTTAGCTTATCAAGCATAAAAATTTTAACATTGACAGATTCATGCTTCAATTTTGTTAAAATGCAACTATATCAACTATTAAAAAGTTACTAAAGCTAGTTCGATGGGAAAAAATTAATAATTGTTCCTCATTGAACTAATAACAGAATAGGGGAGGGTTATTGATCAATCAAAAGGATCAATAAGTTAATGGTATGGTCTCCAAAATCAGGACCTATCAGAACCTCTCTTACCAAACAGCTGCATTAGGGTGATAGGAGGCAGCCCACTAAAATTCACACCAATAACAGATTGCATAACATGGAAATTATGAACAAGTAATTCATATATATTTTCAAATGGTTCAGGCATCTCAATTATGCAAGTTTAGAATTTACATTAATCGTGGCCTCAATGCTATTTCATAGGTGAAACTTGAACATAGGATATGAGGAGTGGAAGCAACTGAACCCAAATTCTGATATAAGTGCTTTCAAAGAATATGGCATGGATTAAACTCTGTAGTCTTCTTCCAAAAATTTAACAGCAAACTCAAGAGTCGGTGAAACGATCATAGATGTAAAAATTTCTCAGCATTTTCCCTTATTGTCATGTAACTACGAATTCTAAGAATTCCATCAATGCTTACTCTCCAAAGTTATTATCTCTCATATGTTTATTCATGATTCTGTACCAGTTCAAGCCAAAAGGGACTCAATGCATGGGTAACACCAAAAGAAGTAAGCAATCTGCTTAGGAAAAAAAAAGCAATTTAATTGCCACTTACAACTAAAAAAGCTAGAACTCTGCACCACACTAGAACCGTGTAGATCCTTTTTGTCTTCAGGACGAATGGATGGAAAGTCCACTGCAACAGAAGATGGACATTATTAGGAGAAAGCAAATAAGCTTTTCTCTGTAAAACTGATAATGCAAAATCGAAACTCAGAAAGGAATAGGCACGACAAATGGATAGCACAAACAGGAAATGAATTAACCAGTCCAGTTATAAGCAGCCCAGAGCAAGTGAATCAATTGCTTATAAGCATTTGATCAGAATTGCTAAAGAAGGTTAATAACATCAAATGTTCTAATCTATTCAAATCTCCTGCTCCTCGAACAGGAAAACATGATGGTGAAAAATGCGACCATCAAAATAAATAGAAGCTAAATAGAAAACAGAAAAGCAGAGGCAGAACCTCACCAAGAAAAAAGAGAGGAAAATGAAGGTGAACAGAGTTTCACTGATGTAAGCTCTGTCTAGCCCAAGCTCCTATATTCACATATAAATGAAATATAAGAAAACAATTCCACAGAAGACTCAGCAGTATATTACAAAATGAACAAAAACAAAAGCAAAAAGAATACACAGATACAAACCGGAAGAAAAAAGAACCCAACATCCTGAAGTAGTGGCCCAGGCCGATGTAAATAATGGACACCTCGGGCTGCCAGACCATGTATATACTGTAGAAAGAAGCATATACGTTAGCCCATTAAATATACATAAGTAAAGAAGACAGCAGATAACCAAAATACAGAATCATGAGAAAGAATAGACCAAAAGGGCAAATTTAAAATTTGTACATAGAATGACATTCATAACCGCAATGTGATATCATGATGAGGGTGAAAAGAGGAGGACTTAGGTTTCTCGAACCCTCAACTTAGCTATTACAAAGGAAACATGGTAACAAAACCACCGTAATCAAGTATTTCTTACAAAGACTCCATGTAAAGTAAAAGGCAACATGAACATACTTACACGGGATCTTATGGGTCTGGATGGATCATAAATCAAGTGAGCTCAACTAAGCACAGCCAAAAGAATAAAACATTTGAAAAAAATTATCAAAGCCAAGACCACCTAGGTGACCAGACGGGTACTTTCTCTTGCACTAAAAGCGTAGATCATTTCTTTAAAGTTACGCCAAACGTAGCAAACCATGAGAATAACCTTTCACCGGTTCATACACTTCCCTTTCAGAGAAGAAGGGGGGGGGGGGGGGGTGATCCTCGCAACACTGAAAGACCAAAAAAAAAAACACAACTGCAACCTTAAACTCCAGTCCACTCCCAAAAACCAACGAAGCAAGCATTTGAAGAAAAATGTCACCCATTCTCCAAAATGGTTGAAAAGATAGAAATAGATTTCTGCTAGACTAAAAGTCTGATTACCCATCTATCAATTAAAATAGCGAACCTGAAAAATGAGACCGGCTAGAAGGTATTTCCAATTCTCTGCAAGAAGGTTGATCTCTGTCGTTGTCTCTGCGCACACTCTTTTCCATAGCTTCACATCCACGAACGTAAACGAACTATCAATAAAAATCACGAAACTGCATAATTTTCCGAACATTATTAGGGAATAAGAGAGGATAACCAACCTTGGAAGCCTCGCGGCCAACGAAAATTGTCATCTTTTTTGCGAGTAACAACCACATCCATATTACTTCAAAACGACCCCAATGAGGTCAACATCATTCATCACCGAGAAAACCTCAACACAGTCTCGTCAAATCCAGCAACGTTAACTTATCGAGAAAAATCAAAATCTACGAGAATCGACGTCCAAAACGCAGCGATTCGGTGCTATTCAAACGGATCGCAGCGCGATTCTGGAGATTGGGATCCGATTAGGGAAAAATAAGAAGATCGAGAAGCTCATAGATTTAGAGGTAAGGGCGAATGGGGGTTTCCGACTTCAAAGTGGTGTGGGATAGTGCAACAACACGTTCGTTCGGTTGAAATAAATCGCAAAAAGGGCCTCTGATTCTCGCTTTGTCCGTCTGCTATGCACGCGAGTTGAACACGGAGAGACAGTTAAGAAGGCGAAAAAGAGGGTCCTTTATAACGACGAAGAAGAAGAAAAAAAATTCGAAGATCGCTCAACGCCAGCCCTCCTCTATGTGCTATTGCTATCAGAGAGAAAGACTGAGAGAGGACCCCAGAAAAAAAATCTTTTAAAAATGGAAATGAAATATTTTCTATTTATTTAATTAGAACTGAGAAGAAGAGGAACAAGCAGATATTCTCTCTTTCTCGGAATTTCTTATCTATTTTAAACTCGTGGGATAAATTATCGGAGAAGGAAATATTTTATTACAGCTATTTTTTTTTACTCTCCAAGAGAGGGGAAATATTTTATTTACAGTTTGTTGTGTGATGGGGAGAGGCTTATGGGCTAGGGCCGAATAAAATCAGATCGCGGATCAAATTAGACCGCAAAATCGGATCGGATTTGTAGTCCTGTCCAGTTCTTTTTTTTTAAAATGCGGTCTAGTTCGGTCCGGTCCGATCTATGTCTTTTGAAAAATCAGAATCAGACCGCATTTATTAATATAAAAATATATATTTTTTAATACAAATTATAAACTTAAAAAATTAATTTTAATCTAAACTAAAATTCTACATTTTTATATGTCTTTTCTTTTAAAATTAACCTAAAATTTTTATTAAAAAAATTAAAAAAAAAATATCTCATTTAGACAGACCGAACCGGACTACTTTATAAGTAGTCTGATTCTCTATTTTAATAGGACAGAAAATTCCATTTGCAACCTTACTTGGGCCTCGGTCTGCTTTCTGCGGTTACATTTATTTTTTTAATTTAATTTCAATTCTTTCATGAGATCGAGGTTTGTGTAAAAGCGGAATTAATATATGAGGAAAATGTAAACAGCTAGTCAATTGACGATACTGTCCTCAATTTTTGCTAAAAATGACGAGAGAGCGTCCGGTGTTCAAATTTGAAAAGTCTTTCCTCCTTTGCTTTAAATTGTTTTTAAAAAAAAAGGGTCTGTCTTCCTTTTCTTAATTATTATTCAATTTTATTTTTATTTGTATAATACAGATAAATCTCTAACTTCCACGATTACACATGCACGAGACAGATCGCCTGTCCACGTGGACCCCATTGTTATTTCCACGCGAACACCACCGTTTTGATTGATGGGGATCTTTCTTAATACAGTATTTATCACCTCCTATTCAATCACAATTTACGTTGATGAAAACCTTAAACACCATGTTGGTTGGGGAGGAATAGTCGTTGGTAGTTGATGGAATCGTTCCAGGACAAGGGGAAGACTGAAGACAGCATAGGTACAGACTCACATTAACGTTATGACAAAGCCGAGTACAACTTTGTCAATCTTTTGATACGACAAAGCTGCTGCAAAAGTAGGCCATATGAACGTTGATGAAAACTTAAACACCATGTTGGTTGGGGAGGAATAGTCGTTGGTAGTTGATGGAATCGTTCCAGGACAAGGGGAAGACAGCAGGGGTACAGACTCACATTAACGTTATGACAAAGCCGAGTACAACTTTGTCAATCTTTTGATACGACAAAGCTGCTGCAAAAGTAGGCCATATGAAATAAGGACAGGCATCCTTTACAATTTGGGTGACCGAATTGCAGAGCAATTTTTAAGAGAAGTAGAGAGAGTGGTGTGGGTTCCGTCCAGGACCCATTTTATTCTCTCTGCCTCTCTCCTATTACCCCTGCAATTCGGTCACCTATCCCCGTCCATGAAATACACTTATCGATAACTTCCTTGAAGAATTTTGGGGGGAAGAAAAAAGTTTGGATCGCTATTAGGCAGCTGGTGTGAGAAGTAAAACAACGGCTTTCTTACCTCATCAAAATATGGTTAGGAACTATGCCACATGTAAGTTGCATGAACATTCCTTAACAAAGGCTTTTAGGCTAGGTTAGTTTATCACTTTTTTTAGGATTTGTATTTTTTTACAATCTAAATATCACAAAACATACATATTTTAATACGATATTTTATTAAAAAAAATTTAAAAAAAATAATATATTTTAACAACTTCTGCACACATGTCAATACAACTTTAACATCACCTAAATATTCACAATTTTATCATAATCTTACAAATTTTTTCTAAACGAACATTAAATCTTCTGTAACATATATTTCAGATATGGTTGCTATTCAAGTTCTAACATCTACATTATTTAATCCAAAAGGTTAATTATATTTTAGATAAATGTGATTGAGCACAATTTTAATTTGACTATGGAGGCTTTGATTTTTCAATATTTTCATTGACTTTTGAGATCTCGTATATTATGAATTTTAAACTATTATTTTTATCACAGTGCATTCGTAAACTATTTATTCTAAACAGTCCACACTATCTATTAAAATATTATATCAATTTGAACGAAAATAGATTTTTTCAACACGACAATTATAACCCATAACATTGTTGGCAATGACAAATTTTCTATGGGTAAAATCATAATTTCATGTCAAATTTTTATTTTATATTTAACTTGAAGAAAAATTTTAATCGACAGTATAAAAAAGTGTTGGAAATCAGTAATTAGGAATCAATGCACTTACAACCTTCTGATTAACACACAAACCTTCGGATTGATGTTTCTAAACGTTATGTATACGTCAACTTTAATGTGAATGGATGTTTCAAAGAGTCATTTTATTGGAACGGTGTTGTTTTTTTCTAGGTCATTTATTAGAATGCTTGAAAGATTAAAAGTTACGTTTCATTTATTTATAGCAACAGTTTTTTGGGTGCCGAAAGAGGTAGGAGATAATGTAAAATTTTTGGCAGTACTTGAATTCTATCCGTAGGTCGTTGGTAGAAGACGAGTCTTCTTCCGTAAAAGTTCACAAAGTAAAGCTCCAATCCATGATCCCCCTTTGTCTTTAGTGGGGAGTGCACTTCTCTGGTTCTCTAATCCACTCAAGATTAAGGACCAACCCAATGAAATCAATTAAAAAATTATGGGCTTAGAAAAAAAAAACTTATGGATTTCAGCTTGAAAACAAAAAGAATAAAAAGTGTAGAATTCATGCTCGCTCTAAGCTAGCTATCAGCTTTTCTGTTTGGCTTCTGAAATGGATGACGGATCTAATTACTTTGAACAAATTAGATAAAAAGATATCACGACCTCATCTTTTCTGTTTTTATTTGCCAAAATGATTTCTTCCCACCAAGTTTGCTCATCCAACCATCTTTATGAAGGCAACAAGGAAAAGTTCCGCAACTTTATCTCGATCAAAAGAGTAAATTAATTTCCAATAAATTAAGAGATAATGTTAAGTTTAGAGGAAATATTCTCGACCACCAAAAGTGGGGTATACTCTTGGTTGGGTATGCGATTTTATTGTGTGGGCACTAGGGCTGTCCATGTTCGGTTTCAGTCCGATTCGGTCCGGTCCGGCCGGCCAAATCGGCTATTTTGTAGAGTATATAGATCGGACCAGTCATATGACCGGTTCGGTCCGGTCCGGTCACCGGTTTCGCCGGTCCGATCTGGACCAGTTTGGGCCACGCTATTTTGGGGCAATTTCCGGTTTTGGCCAGTTTGGAGAGGTATACTCCGTAGGGTGAACACAACCGGACCGCGGACCGGACCGGATTTGCGGTCCGGTCCGGTCCTAATTCTTAAAATTCGGTCCAGTTTGGGCCATGCTATTTTGGGCCAATTTTCGGTTTGGGCCGGTTTGGAGAGGTATATTCCGTAGGGGTGAACACAACCGGACAGCGGACCGGACCAGATTTGTGGTCCGGTTTGGGCCATGCTATTTTAGGCCAATTTCCGGTTTGGGTCGGTTTGGAGAGGTATACTCCGTAGGGGTGAACACAACCGGACCGCGGAACGGACCGAATTTGCCGTCCGGTCCGGTCCTAATTCTTAAAATTCGGTCCGGTCCGGACTGGTTATCCGGTCAGGTCCGGTCTTCTTTTTTAATAAATGCGGTCCGGACCGGATCACATTTATTAATAAAATAAAAAATATTTTTTTTTTATAATTTTTAATACAAATTATAAACTTAAAACGTTTAGTTTTAATCTAAACTAAAACTTAACATTTTTATATGCACTTCCCCCATTGAAATTAACCTAAAAAAAATAAAAAAAAATTAAAACCGATCCGGACCGGATTTAGTAAAACCGGACCGGACCGGACCACTTATAAGTGGTCCGGTCCAGTCCTTTAATATACTAGGATCGGAATGCGGTCCGGACCGCATTCCGATTTTTCAGCCTTAATATTTTGGTCCGGTCCCGAGTTTTCATGAGGGTAACCCGGAACTGGACCGAAATACACCGGTTTACCGGTCCGGTCAACCCGGTTTAAAAAAATCCACCGGTTTGGCCAAAACTGGTCCAGTTCGACTGGTATTTTGGACAGCCCTAGTGGGCACCAAGATATTACGCATGAAGTAGCAAATCCAAGAGTTCTTATTTTATCTAATTTCTCCCCCAATATTTATAAATGTACATACAATTTTTAAAGCATCGTAATACTAGCAGGTATTTTCCCAATGAAGATTGAGTTGCTGAAAATAGAAAAAAAAATGTTATGAAATTGAAATCCGATGAGTCTCGAGAATATTGGAAAGCATTAACATTGCACGAATATCTTTTCTCTATTTTATAGTTCAACAAGAGAATTATAGGATAATAGATTCCAGTGGCGGATCCAGGATCAATTTTTATGGGGGTCGAACTTTACATGCAAAATGACAAAAAAAAAATTTTCTTCATAATGCAAACAATTTTGCCAATATCCGACAGAGGACCCACTGCACTCATGTTTGAATGAGAGGATATAATACCACTATATCTTAGTTTCCAGCTACAATATACTGATTTCACTAGTAAATAGCTGGAGGAAAACATATCATTGACCATGATGATGAAAATAGAAAGCCAGAAAGGTGGAATGGCTTTTGGAGGAAACATCACCAATGGATACAAAAGATCATCATTTTGATACCACCAGTAAACACCAAAGACATGGATTGAGAACTTCCCTCTCCCACACTGCCACATTCAATTCTAGAATCTCCTTCCCGACTCAAGACTCAGCAATATTCTTCCTAAAAAGTTTCATTCCTAAAGTTATGTTCACAGGCACAATGCTGCAAATAGAATCAGTGGCGGATCCAGGATCAATTTTTATGGGGGTCGAACTTTACATGCAAAATGACAAAAAAAAAATTTTCTTCATAATGCAAACAATTTTGCCAATATCTGACAGAGGACCCACTGCACTCATGTTTGAATGAGAGGATATAATACCACTATATCTTAGTTTCCAGCTACAATATACTGATTTCACTAGTAAATAGCTGGAGGAAAACATATCATTGACCATGATGATGAAAATAGCAAGCCAGAAAGGTGGAATGGCTTTTGGAGGAAACATCACCAATGGATACAAAAGATCATCATTTTGATACCACCAGTAAACACCAAAGACATGGATTGGGAACTTCCCTCTCCCACACTGCCACATTCAATTCTAGAATCTCCTTCCCGACTCAAGACTCAGCAATATTCTTCCTAAAAAGTTTCCTTCCTAAAGTTATGTTCACAGGCACAATGCTGCAAATAGAATCAGCACCATAATTACAAGCAAGTCAACCTCAGCAGTGTCTCCTACTTGTTATGCCTCTGGATTCTCTTTCTTGATCTGGAACAGTACCCCACGCAAAAAATCACCAAGATTCCTCTAACATCAAACCAAACAACTACAGTTGAAATCAAACCAAACCACAGACTGAAATTAAACGTAACACTATTTCCTTTTCTAAATCCGACAGTCCGACTACGTTCAAATATTACCAAATGAACCTAAACTACAGCGACACACGCTCACAGGAGCGTACCTTGGAGACGACTTTAAACGTGTCGAGCAAAAGCTCCAGGGTCTCTCTCGCTGACGCGGCCTCCGCCCTCTGCTTCAACCCGTTCCTGAGGGCCACGAGCGAGCGATCCACGGAGCCCTTGCACTGCTCGATCTTCTCTCGGAGCTCAACCAGCGGGGCCCGCATTCTAACCACCGCGGCATCGACATCGACGAGCTTGGTGCTGAGGTTAACGAAGTCGGCGTAGTCGCGGTTGATCAGGTCGACGAGCTCGTGGTTGAGGGAGGCGAGATGGGAATTGAGTTCAGATCGGAGCGTATCGAATGGGACGAAGGTCCGAAGCTCCGAGATGTAGGATTCAGAGTCGAATTCGGGGGAGAGAAAGAGGGCGGGCTTGAACCAGAGTGGGTGGGCCTCGAGCGGGTCAGAGAACATGTCCGTGGCGGATCTCGGCGGTGACGCTGCCGGGATCAGATCCGCCATTTCGAGTTCCAAGTTTTCTCCTGCGTTTGGATGCTGCTAAAATGCGTCTTCCTCTTCCTTTTCTTCTTGGCGTTTTTTGTACGGGCTGGGTCAATGAGCATCTCGGCCATGGTTGGAGAGAGAGAGGGAGAAGCGGGGGTTGGAGTTTGGGTTGGGTATGGGGGTCGGGCTCGCAAAGGCACAGGCCTTGCAGGCTTTTACACCATGGTTGGCCTGGGCCTATGGGGATCGGGCTCCCATAGGCCCAGACCAATATATTAAAAAAATATAAAAAATAAAAAATTTTACATCTATGTTTTTTTTTGGCCGATCCAATGGGGGGGCCGCCCAGGGCCGCACCCCCCTGGATCCGCCTCTGATAGATTCTCTTAGTGAAAAAGTGAGATTTAGATGTATTGTAGTTTCAATTTTTTGGAGTGATTTTGTTCGTTGTTTGTTTGGACTTTAAATTTTAAGATTCATAAAAAAATTTCTATCGCCTTTGCCTTTGCCTATAGATGTACCTCACTTTGAGTTAATCACGTTAAATTCTAGTATCTTTTATATATTTTATTTTCTTTTGTGAGTTACCGTGATCATGTGATGAAATGCACGATTGAACCTCTAGTTAAACCAAAAATCATGTTCAACGTTATTAGGCTGACATCACCTCACTTGCATAATTCAAGAAGAAGAGGATGAGGCTGACATCTAAATCTTCTTTAATTTTTCCATGGATTGAACGTATCCATTCTCCCCCTCTATTGCATTTCGAGTTAAAAAACATGGATAGTGATGTGACTTATGTCAATCAGGCTTAAAGATATTAAACAAATCATCTCATCTGGATAGAAGGGAAGGAGGGCAAAAGTCTACTAATTTTTTAGATTAGGCACAAGTACTACGTGACGAGGGGCGTAGCAATCTGGACCAGTATTATTGGAATCAACGGTCAAAGGTTCCCATAGCCGACGGGACGGACCTTCCTTCTTTCACCATTTATAGCAGCCTCTCTATTATAACACAAACTAAAAAGTCAAAAAATACAAAAATACTCTTCAACAGTCTCTTTAATTCACCATTTTTTAACAAAAAATTTGAAAAAGTGAATAGTGGCTCTTTATTTTTAGAGAGCCACTATACATCTCACTATCTTAAAATACTAATATGTATTTTCTTTTTTTTTAAAAAAAATTATTATTCATTTCATCATCTTAAAATTTTAAAAAATTCAATCGTTAGTAAAATAAAAAATGTAAAAAATTAATCTTTTTAAAATAAGATAAATATTTAAAAATATGACTGTTACGATAAAATGAATATTCAAAAATATAAATATTAAAGAAATAATAAAAAAATCTTTAAAAAATAATATTTAAATAGAATAGTAAAAATAGATGTTTAAAATAGAGAAGCTGCTGATAATGTTTTTTAAAAATTGATAGTTAAAATAGAAAATTGTATTTTTTTAATTAAAATAGAGAGCCAAATTTAAAGAGACAGTTAAGAATGCTACGAGTGTGGGCTTTCACGAGACGTCGAGAGGTCGGTTGACCATGGGGTACACAGTTTGTTACAGTTTGGCAGCACAATAATAGAGCGGCCGGGCCCGAGGCGGCTTCTTCTACGCGATTACGACTTGTCGTCCCTTACAAAGCAATTCATAACATACCGTAAATCAAAATCTTTACTTTACTCATAAATAAAGAAGAGCAAAAACAAAATATTTGGATCAAAGTTTTATGACTCATTCCTCTGCACGCTTGGATTAATCATGCCCTCCGTTATCAAGAGTGATTGAGATCTTAATTTTCTTGATAGAGGAGGCAAACCACTCCCATAAGAAAATTAGCTTAAACAAATCTGATCTTATTAATATTCTTTCAATATTTTAAGAAAACAATTTAAATTCTTACAATTATTGTTATTGTTGGTTCAGATCCATCGTATCAACATTTGTTTGTCCAAGAGATGGTAACGACATCAGTCCAAGAACAAACGGCTAATGTCCGAATCAAACATCTTTAGGTGGCGTTTGTTGTCCGAATAATTGGCATCCGAATAATTGTGATTAATATTAATAAATTAATAAATAATATTTCTTTCTTCATTAAATAATTTATTATTATTATATTGTTTATTTAAATTTTTTTATCTTTTCACTTTTTCATCAACTATCATAAAATATTTTTACTTTTTCACAAAATTCAATACCCAACATTTCCACAAACAAACACTACATTAATGGCACCCTGACCGGTCAATTCTACTTCTAAAAAGACATTTATTTGTATAATATTTTGCAACATACTAAATTAAACACACTTCAAAATTTTTATTATTTATACACATATTCTAAGACTTTCAAAAATTCTAATAAATCTTAATATTTAAAAGATTCTTAAAATTGTACGAACCTCGAATTTTCAGCAAATAAACGCCACATAAAATAGACACCGAGGTAGGGAAAATATGGCGTCCGATTACAAAAGGGTCCCCCAACTGACTGGCTGTAGAGATTCCCTGCTCTTCTTCCGCGTGCTGCTTGACGAATTCAAATTTGGGGGTATTATTTGGTCCTCGGTGAGTTCTCCCGCAGCTTGCAATGCATCTTTCAATGGGAACACGTCGGCTTTGAGAAATTTAAACAATTTGTTGTTCATCATGTCTTTGAAGAAGGGGGAGTACGGAAGTACCTCAACAATTATTGTACCTTTTTTTTTTCCTTCTAAATCAATAAATTATTGTACCAATTGGATAGAAGGTTGACAAATTGGGTTGTGTCCAAATTATAATGGAATTCCGACCCTCAATTTCTCTTCGTGTTCGTCCAAATTATCAAAAATTATAATGGGGACAAGATCCCAACGAGTATTAAAAAGAATATGGTTTTGGACATCTGTTTGTTGTGATTAGGAGCTTGAGACGTCGAACACCGATGGCCGGAGACCCTGGCCAAATAAAACCCGCGTCAAGCCGTCAATGATATGGAAACTGGAAAGGCAATGGCAACTCCACCAGATTTGACCGAGTAAGAGAGTGACTTTCAAAGGAACTATCCATATTGAACTCTTCTGAGAACATGTTTATTTTGGAGAATATTACAAAAATTTTAGAAATCTCTTAAATATTGAAGTTTATTTGGGTTTGTAAAAAGTTTAAAGTGTATGCCTAAAAGTTAAAATTTTGAAGTATATTTATTTTGTTGAAAATTTTAGACCCTCAAAATTTTGGGCAAACAAAAACACGTAAGAAACGAGGTAATGTGCATGAATTTGAAACGTTTACGACCCAACTCAAACATCTTTTGGGGGTGGAGCCACGGATTTGATATGCCAGCATAGGAAGACAGGTTTTTTTGAGGTGGGTGCGTTGTGACAAGGTCAATGGAAATGGCGGACATCGTGATATTATTCCTGTTCCAAAAGGTGCTCTCTAATCCTAGAATGTTAAAAAAAAAAAACCAGAGAAGGCATAAACACAACAGAAGCTTAGGATGTTTTGGAGTTGCTAATTGCTGGAGTAGGGAAATTGTACCCGGGGGTCCTTGTTTAGAGACATTCACCTCTCCTTCCAGAAGAAAACGACATGTTTTTTGAGTATTTGACCAGCAAGTCCATTTACGGTCCATTCAAAGTCCAGGGTGATGTTCGTTTTGAGAAAAAATGTAGGATTTTAGAGAAGTTGTGAATTTTTATGTTGAATAGTGTTTTATTGGTGTTTGTGTAAAGTGGAGAGAGAAATGATTTGATGTAATTGTTTAATAAAAAAGTATTGGAGTTATATGAAAAAGTATAGAGAGAGAAAATTTATGTTGAATAAAAAATTAAAAAGTTGTTGGAGATTGTGTAAAATGTATTGGTTTTTGTGTTTGAATTCTGAATATGTTCGGTGGTAGAATTGTGAATATACTTAGAATCCTGAAAAATAGTGAAAACGAACATACCTACAGATGAAGAGCCTCGAAATTTACTGCAATTTTGGTTGTCCCAATCCAGTGGATCATTTTGAAGTTTTTGAAAACAACTGCTTAATAGAATCACTCAAATCCCCATACATTGGGATTCAAAGTCCCTACTCGAGTCTATTCCACCGAACCAGATAGGTGATGTATCGGACTTATTCCCTATAAATCGTCATATTAAGTTAATGGTTTGGATTTATTTTTATTTTTATATGTCACTTAAGATGAAGATCTAAGAGGAAATTAGCAATTTTTCTATTGAAAATTCAAAGCATTAGTAAAAAATTTAACGAGTATTCTACAAAGTTGTCCCCAAAACTGCAGTGCATCATTAGCTTCAATTGGGCTCTAATATTTGATCCATTCATCCAGCCTGGCCCATTTTTGCTCAGCCGATATTCCTTCTTCCTCAAAGAGTCAAATGGCCTTCGCTCCCTTTCCGATACCCAGATAGAGTTTTCGCTCGTGATCCCTCAGAGGATAATTGCAGTCATCTGTATCAGAAAGCTTCAAATTTTGGGGATGTCAAAACCCTAAACCCAGTTCCTCTACATAACTCGTGGCTTATTTCTAATTAACCTCCTTAACCATGGCGCTTTACGGCTCTAGCTTCTGCTACAGTGTGAGTTATTCTTCTCCCCACTAATCTATTACCTCGCTTGAAAATTCATTTTTTTCCCTCTTTAACTTTCGGTTAGGGTACATTTGGCGTTACCGTAGATGCTGATCATCAGTAATAAACTCTGAAGCATATATTCTGTGATCGTTTATAGTTAGACTCTTGTTCTATAAGAACCCGAATTTTCAGTTTCTGTCAAGCTGTAGCTTTTGAACATCTTATCGTTACCTGGATTTTGGGAACAATTTTTTTTTTGATAAGTAGATTTTGGGAACAATGAAATGGGAGAAAGGGTGGAATAAGCTTAAACTTGAAGAAGTGCTTAAGAAATAAGCCATTTCCGAAGACTTGTTTAAGTACCTCATTGTGGCTTAACTAAACAACTTGGTAGTAGTACTGGCAATTGAATGGTCGTTGACATTATTCTGCGTCCTGGTATTATGCTGCAAATCTATGTTCATCTGGGTTGATGTTAGAATTGGGTAGTTAAACTTGCATAAGACAATGCGTAAGGCAATCGAGTCCAAAGCTTCTCTCTCTCTCAATTGAAACTGTTGACAGTCCCTTTAGGGGTTGGTTCACTTGTAATTTTATGCATCTACCCTCTCCTTTGCTTCTTCAGGGAAATGTTTCTACTATCAGGGAAGTTTGCAGCTTGCCATGCTCATTTGTCAATAGTTTGGCAACACTTCCTCATCTTTGGACGACTTCCCTGAAGCAACATGATTTAGTTTTAAATAAAACCTTTGGGCGACAGGGTAGGATCCACGATTTCCCTCGTCATTGTTGCATCAGTTCGCGAACTGGAAGATCCAGTAAGTCCAATGCTCTGCCCTTCTATTTATTATCGCAAATGTCCTTGTTACGTTGCAATCACACTTAATCATTATTTTGAGGTGATCAGGGCATTTTTTTCTCCTTGTAAATGGGATTCCAATTTCTTTTGTTAGGCCCAAATTTTGAGCACTTCTAATTCTCTGTGTGCTTAGTATAGATTTCTTTCAACAAGCCTCCAGTTTGCTCTCACGGCGACCATGTCGAGTAAAAAGCGGGGACTCACAGGATCCCTTAGGTGGTGAAAGCCTTATAATGGATCAGCAAACCTTAGAGCAGGACCTACAGATTGCCATTGCTGACGAAAACTATGTTGAAGCAGCAAAAATTAGGGATAGCCTTAAAAATCTCCACGAGGATAGCAAGACTTCAGTATTGCTAGTGAATGCTCGATTTTATGACTCTTTCAAGACTGGGGATTTAGCTATTATGCAAACCCTTTGGGCTAAACATGATGAGGTCTGCATTGTACACCCAGGTGCCAGTGGGATATCCGGTTACGATGATGTTATGGAAAGCTGGGAGTTCGTATGGGCGGACTATGAATTCCCGCTAGAGATTCAGCTGAAAGATGTTAGGGTCCATGTTAAAGGAGACGTAGGATATCTTACATGTAGAGAATTTGTTAAGACGGAAGGTAGCAAATGGGGGGTACAGTTTGCAACAAATGTATTTGAGAGGATTGATGGTCAATGGTTTATCTGTATTCACCATGCTTCACCTATTGATTTGTGAAACCTATCTCAATTTATATTTGACGATTTAAAAGAATGATTTTGTCTTTCATTTCATTTCACAACTATGGGCTAAATTTTGTAAAGCAATGCTGCTCTCTGCCTTCACATTTTTCTCTTACAGCCTTAGATTGGCTTCAATTAGTTTATAGGGCCTTTCGCCCTGCCAAAAAAACAGAGATTAGCAATTTGATATTCTTATTCTCAACGTTGCGCAGAAAAGACCCATTTTACAGGTGGTTTTATGTTTACGGGGTGCAAATTCTCACCTCAATGTATTAAAAGGCGAAAGAAAAAAAACGCAAAAAAGCATTAATACAAAACTGAGCACCCATAGAAAAGTATGACATTGCCTTTAGTATTCGCTGCAGATTTCAAGACTGAGTTCTACCTCTTCCTGCAAGACAGGATTTTTGGAGTTCTCTTTTAATTTGTCCTTGCATGTTGGAGGACATTATCTTTTGTACAAGAGCGAGGTTGGTGCAGTAGTAAAAACAGTACAAATTACAGACATCTGCTTTTTAGGAGTTCACTCAGTACCTCTTTAGCTCTTCCAAGACAATTGACAGCTAGACAACGGCTTCCTTGCATGAATTAGACCCTCCCAACCGGGGATGGAGGTGGACTTGGAGTATATTTTGATGGTGCTCTTTTCTGGATCCTGCCATTTCCGTTCAAAATGAGTTCCTCGAAAACTTTTGCTTCAGACATGTTTCTTGTCTCCGAGAGATCCACTGTTCTCTTACAGCTTAACACAGCTACACAAATGAAGAATGATTGTAACGAAGAGAGTGACGAATTGAACTCAATTGAGTAGACTCCATCCTTCAATTGTGTCAAGCTGAAGAAGGGCCTGCTCTGCTGAGGTTCTCCCTGAGCACAAGTACAATATTTAGATATGAATTGGTAATATATGTAATCTGAACAACTGGGGATAACAGAGCTGAAATACAAAAGCAGTACCTGGACAAAAAGCTCAATATCGTCTGGCATAAGGCACTCTTTTGATGTCCCATGAATCTTACTGCTTCGGTTCTTGTTAGAAAGAACACGCAGCTTACAGCCAACATCCCAACCTCCACAGTCACATGATCCCCCAGATTTCCATCGATCAATCAATGGTGAAGGCTTTCCTTTTTTTGGAGGGCCATGAACACCTCCCGGAAGAATAACAGTAATACTATTTGAGTTTTCATTTTCTTTGAAGTTGCAAGAGAATCTGTCTTCTGGCAAACATTTTATACACAGCTTCTGCGTCAAATCTTTACCAACCTCCACTCCGTCTTGGCTCAAGTTCTCACGAGGGATCTTGATGACAATAGCTGCAAGCTCCCTGTTTGGTGTGGATTTCAGCGGTTCCTGATCTGCCTGCCTGAGATCAAAACCTAACAACACACATTCTCTAGACACATACTGGCAGTGGGAATTCTGTCCACTCGAATCAGAAAAGCAAGAGCTGGAAACCTTCATTTGACCAGCGACATTATAGACATAGCCACAGCTATCTCTTTTACTTCCTTGACTTATCCAGCCACCACTTTTCTTTTTAATTTCATTTACGAAGTAAAACGTGTAATTTCGGCCTGAATCATCCTTCCCTGATGATGCTAAATTTTTCATGGTGGCTGCAAGAACGTCTTTGTCATTCTCGACCACAAACTTGAACAGCGGGATCCCATTCTTTACTGTAAGTTGCAAAAGGGCTTGGATAGTTGTTACGCTATGCTTCTCATTTTGAAGTGAGCGACTGACACTTGTTGCCCTAGAGCTGAGGGTATCCAAACTTTCTTTCAATGACTGACCTGCTCCACCAGAATGCTGTGAATTTGCTGCCTTATACTTCAGTATTGGATCAAGTAACCTTCTTAAAGGGCTGGATTTAGCTCTGCAATGACCATCTGATTTCTCTCGGTTGGAATTATCCAAACAAGCAGAAGATTCAGATCTCACCGGACCAGACTTGACACTAACATGCGAGGAGCTCAACTGTGGTACAGATGAACTCTCCTTGAAACTGAAACTTCTTCCCAGCCGACCCAAGCTGAAACTAAACCGGTGGTTGGGTTTTGTAGCTGCCAGCACAGCAGTTTCGGATGGTTTTGCAGTGTGAAAAACATCTAAATTAGTAAGCTTGAGGTCTAAGTCTCTCCTTTCTGCGTATATACCTCTAGGTAGAGTATCGGATACCTTATTTAAGCCTTGGGATGTGTAAGATGCAACAGATGACGGCTCATTATATGGACCATTGATCAGGCTATGTGGCATCATCTCAGACATGGATTTGGTCACAACTCTAGGAGGCCGTCGGCATGAATGTGGAATTTCAGAACAGAGTCCTGCAAAATGAACCTCCTTACCAGGAAATCTATCTGAAAAACTACTCTGCTGTTCCTCAAACGACTTCTCCTTTGAGTTTTTGGGTTGTGAAAATTGGAATACTTCTGAGAATTCATTTTGGGGTAACTCTTTTGGTTGTAGGAGAACAATGTCGTCATGCTCACCAGGGCAACCTCGATTAGGGAGATCAATATCGAATTTTGGAGATTCCTCTGCCCTCTTCCTATTTTCACCGCTGTGAGGACTCAGCTTCTCCTTTGAATCGAGTGAGACTCTAGAGCTTCTCCAATCCATATGAGTAGCTCTGATATCTGAGATTATTTTTTGATCTGTATCTTTTAACTTGATATCTGATTCTCTTAACTCCTTTATGCTCTTCATAGCTTCACCATTCCAAGCACTCAGATTGTTCTTCTGACTGAGTGAGACCCCGTTAGTTCTTGACTTCACAGAAAATTTCCCCATTTCTGAAGTACTCTTATGATCTAAATCTTCTCTCTTTCCTTCATCAGATGTTATATCTGAGCTATTTCTGCCAAAAGACTTATAAGTCCATGGTACTTTTTTCTGCCCATCCATGTTGCCTTTGGGAGCAGCCTCGAAATCTTGGAATCGTATGGCATTCTTGGCAGACGGCTTGGCACCTTGAGGCTGGCCATCTTTATGAGATAAGTTGAGACTAGAACGAGGCAAAGAGTCAGAAAATGCCTTGCTGTGGACTGGACCAGAAAAGGTAGATGAGTCATTAGTTGCTTTCAATTGTAGATCGCAGCTACTGCATAATGCATTATTGCTTCCTCTTGCTGGGATTCTCTTCTGCTTGTTCTTCCATATCTCTAGCCGTGTCCAATCTAGAACCCCAAAATTCAAAGCTTTCTCTTGGTGGTTTTCTCCCCTCTCTGTACGCTGGAGATAACCTGGTAAATTTGACATGTGCTTGACAAGCTCATCTTCTTTGCCTGTATTTGCCTTGACAAATGCCCTGTGACGACTTCCTGAAGATTTCACATGGACCGAGTTTTTATCATCTCCATCTAGTCTTCGTTCACGACGCAGATCACTGAAGGGTAAACCAACAGGATTCTTCACTTTTAACTTCTCTTTATTATTTGGAGGATTTGCTTGTGCTGATAGAGCTCTCTGCTTCACTATCTTGCAGTCGTATTCCTGTTTTGAATTCGTTTTCAGCTTTGAACCGCTTCCCATTTCTTCAGCAGGTCTTAAGAATTCATTATTTGGAGATACTCTGGACGGCATAGAATCAAATTTTATCCAGCTTCAGCGGCACATTGCCCAGGGTTCAAAAGAGAATCTTGCTCACTCTTGCACCCTTACCTCATGTAAAGGTCGCAAAGGAGAGTCGACCTATGACGCTGAGCATAAAAATCAGTTAGATGTCAAATCAAAACTTAGAGAGAGTGAGACAGAAGTAGTTGGAAAACAGTAACTGTCAAAGGGCCAAGGCATTTCATCAGGCTTTTAAAATAAGAAATCCAACAGCCAGAAAAATTATCATAAGTTTAAGGCGATATGATATTATCATAAGATAACAAAAAAAACAGAGAAATTATATTATAATTAGCGGAAACCATAAAGAGGAAACTATTTCTGAGTCATACTTGATTGAATTCTTCAAAATCTGAAGCCACTGTACGAGAAACCAGAGAAAAACATGAAATTTACTGCACTTGAATTAGGTAGCCTTCTAATTTTGAGCATTCATGACAGCTCAGAATATCATCAGCAGTCAATCAGATGATTGCTAAATTTTTTGGGTTTCTGCATTATAAAAATATGTATGGAGAGAGAACTTAACAACACCCCTAAGTGATACTTGAAACAATACTGGACTCATCCTAGCATATGAAAACGACTGGTATCCATGTGTTTCTAGCCTGCCTCTCGAACTGAGTTTCAAGTAAAGCCTCTGTTTCTTTTGAGCGAAACTAAGAATTGAAATAACCCTCTGTTTCTTATCCAATTTTCCACAGTGAGATATAGAAAGTTGTTTCGTTCATCACAAGAAGTTAATCTTCCTGCAGGCTGGCTGCAGCAAAGCTCCCAACCCTTGGAATATCACTTTGACAGCTAAAAAGAAATAACAAAAAAATTTGTTAAATAATGAGCAAATACCGTCTGTTTCTCTCAAGTCTCAAGACAGATTAAATTCATATATCTATTTCTCCGATTCTCCTCAGGGACTCGCATTTCCATATATTCTCCAAGATTTTAAAACGAACTCATGCAGGTAAAGAAAGAGGCAAATCAAGAAACTCACAGATCCAAACATAGCATTTATCTCCACTTCCGATGAATATGAACTCAAGCTACGACCTTTTTATGTACATAAATGAAGAAGATCTGTTTCGTTGCTGATAAAGCTGAGGAAAGAATTCAAGATTCCATTATCCTCTGTTTTTTTTCTCAGCAACCAAATGATCACAAAGGAAACCGAAACGTGCGAGCCAAAAGATCGCGTAAAAGTTCCTCGAAGTCAAGACTAGAACGGCATACCTCAAGAATGGGGGGAGGAAAATGCAGGTACACAAAAGTGACACGTTCTCAGAACTCGCCGATCCTGATAAAGATCCGAAACGTAATGACTCAATGCTGGCACTGTAACACAGAATTCTCGAACGGACGTAGAGTATAGGCAAAGAAAAGAATTACCGCAACAGAAACCAATGGACGCGTGAAAGAATAGCTCTTATTTGTATTCGTTCCGTACGTTCGCGTTTTCTTCCACCGAAATCCGGAATAGAAACAGGTAACGTTTTTTCAGAGCTCTTTGAGACTGTTGAAATCTCACTCTTAGTGGAGAGAGAGAGGAATGGCGCCGCTCGCATGAGCCTCTTTTTTCTAGACGGGTAAAAGCGAGGGAGTAGGTCGCTATTGGGGGACCCACAAACGACTTCTTCTTTTCTTCGATAAGAATAGTACGAATCCCGAAGCTGATGTGGGACCGACGATTGTGCATGGCCGTAGCTGACGTGGATCGTCTGATTCGGATGTGCCGTGGATGTAGCATCATGTAGGTGATTGGGATATTAAAGCCAATTCCTTTCTAATATAATATTTTGTCCTTTTTTCTGGAATTATAAGAGATTTTTATTTTCTTGCAAAAAAAAAAGTAAGATATTTTTATTTCTAATTTTTTGGCTATCCATCTCATTTACACTTATTTTCCTAGATATTTATTTAGTTTTTTAATATTTTTTATTATTTTATTATGATAATTTGATCTAAAGATATTTTATTTTATTTTAGCCTGAATTTTATGGTATAGACTTTAGTTTCCTTGCCTTAGTTGGGAATACGAAAATAATGATTAATTGTAAGACTACTTAACTTTATAAGTTTTATTTTTTTAAAAAAATATATATTTTTTGCACAGGTGAGTGGTATGGCTCAATGTCACTTATCGGGTTCGAACTACCAAATACTAAGTTTGTATGACCTATTTATCACACATATTAATTATATGATCTATTAAGAATACACACATTAACGGTTTTTGATAATTCGATGGTTTAATATGAAAAACTCCGTACTTCGGGCGTCCAAAATAGCATCGAGTCTATATTTGCGGGCGCAAAGTGATTTTTTTTAACTTCTAAATTTAAACAAAAACTCCTACATGGTATATCTATATTTTATCATGTTGCTAAATGTCTTTTCTAAGTTTAGGCACTACTTAAAGCTCAAGCTCACTGAGTTTTATCTTGTTCCCCTCAATGCTAAAGTATTATAGTTAGCACGCCTAAGTTCTTTGCTTTCCATCTCCTTTAAGAAAATCTCCGAGGTTGGTACATAGCCATGGCCTACTTTAAGAAAACATACACGCTTAATTACCCCACAAATGTAGGCAAATTCTTCGACTATTTAATTGATACTTTAGTGGGAATCTTCATTTTCTCTCTCTTTTGCTTTCCTTTCGCGAAATTTTGTCGCATTCCAAATCTTCCCCCTTGTTCACAGGGCCATATCCCTCAGCTTTTGTAGATTGCTTTGTGGGCGCGCGATCTAAGTAGTAAAAAAATTGCTTCACCCACAACTAAAAATAAAAGGAAAAACAAAAGCGACCGACTGATATAAAATCTAGAATATTGGGAAAAGCTAATTGTAACTCCTCCTAGGTGAACCGTCCTTAATGTCCATCCATCTCGTGACATTATGATGATGTCTTTTTTCATTGGCTTCCTTCATTAAAAGAAACTGTTCTAGCTAGATTTGCACGTGATTTGCAGGTGATAATTTCGAACTAGATCCTCGAGGCCATTGTTGTTAGGTCCCTATGATTTGCACATGATGTCCCTTGAGGCCATTGGCCACACCTGACTCGTGAATAGCCCAAGCCTGTGGGCTTTCGTTACCTCTCAACCTCAATTGCGTCGGGTCTTTTATTGTTTTCAGGCCCAGTCCAACAGATGACCCTTACTCAAGTCCTATCGATCGGTAGACAGTGTCGTTCGGTACAGTGTGAAAGTGCACGTTTTACAATTTGGTGAATGATATATTGACCACGCACAGATCATAAGGCTAGTCAGTGTGTGTTTATCCTCGTACCAAAAAAGGAAAATGATGGCAAAAGAGACAGAGTACATAATGGCTCGTTAACGAATGGCCCGGGTACAGATTATTGGTGTAGCTGCTGACGAATGGCTAGGCCTCTTCTCGTAAGATGCCCAATCTGCAGCAATAATTGAATGCAAGGAAGATGTTTTGGAAATACTGTTTGTTTAAGTTCTTCCTCCACCAATCCTTCATAAAATATATGCTGCGAAATTAATTAGATTTGTAGGCTCTACCACCCCCATATGAATGATGTCCACTGTGGGGACAAAGCCGACCGCTGTGATGGATAAACAACCTAATATACTGATCTTGCCGTTCCCTGCACAAGGACACATCAAACCTATGCTGAGCTTAGCAGCGCTCCTATGCCAAGCTGGCCTTCACGTTACCTTCCTCAACACCGACCACAACCACCATCGCCTCACCCACCGAGAAGCGCTGTCTTCTCGCTTTCCAACCCTCCACTTTGAGTCCATCAGTGATGGCCTGCACGCCCATCACCCTTTCACGTTCCAACACGGTGGGGATCAGATAATTTCCGCGATCAAGTCCGTGACAAAGCCGCTCTTCCGCGAGATGCTGGCTGACTTTGGCAGAAAGTCAGAGCTTCCCATCACTTGCGTGATAGCTGATGGAATTATGTCTTTCGCAATTGATGTTGCGAAAGAATTGGGGATTTGCGGGATCACATTTCGGATCTTCAGTGCTTGCTGCTTGTGGGCTTATTTCTGTCTTCCGAAGCTAATTGAGGAAAGCCCGCAGCTTCCAGTTGGGGGTGGAGATCGGTTATTATGCGAAGCCTTGTGGTGTTAAGCGGTGTGGAGCACCGGTGATGATCTCTCCGGCCAGGATCCGAAGGTGTAAAAGTTGCCACCTAATAAATGAGGTGAGAACCTGGTTTTACTTGTGGTTTAGCTGAGGACCGAATTTTGAATTTACGACCGGGCCGGTTTACACGCACGATTTAGGGATCCCATTTTTCCCCTTTCGATTTCATTTTTACCGCTCTCTCCTGTGTCTCTCGAGCTGTGTCTCTCTCTCTCTCGCATGCACGGGAAGCTCTTCAGGTATCTCTCCTGCTTTCACCTGCTTTCGATTCAGTTGATTGTTGTTTCTTGCCTTTTAGTTCCTTATATTGGTTTGGTTGGTACTGTGAAGAGGAGAATCGGAGCAGTTTCAAATGGTTTTGGTTTTGACACCTTACCTTACAATCTAGTTACTGGACATTCCTCTGTTCCGAAAACTCCCAAACAAGGGAAAATCCACTTCCCCCATTTCGTTTTTTCCGAATCCCATCTTTTGCTGCGCTCGCTGCCTTGGCTTTTGTTTTTCAGACAACGCCAAAAGAGCAAGCTGCTCCAATCAAATGGTAAATGGGGGCTACACACTCACTGTGTGATTCCAAAATTTCACTCAAAATTTTTAACATAATAAATTTTGAATTTTTTTCTGTCACAAAATTCTCAAAATATTTTCAAATATGCTGGACTCACTTTTTCAATTTTTCCGATAATATTAAAATAGTATGTTTGATTGGATGCTGTTATTACGTACCAGCTTGGTAGTCTTCTATTTATGACCATGTACAGTGGCTTGTTGCTGAGGCAAAAAGGTTAGCACAAACAGGTCTTGCAAAAAGATATTGGGATATTTCTTTTACCTGTATAGGTTAGAGAGATGCAATTTCACAACAAAGTTGGTAGGCTGTTCTCACTTAGAACATAGCTTTGATGATTTTGTGATTTTATTGCAAATGCCATTGTTAGTACTTTTGGCTATCTTGGGCAACTTGGCTGTATAGACTGTTTGGCTAACTTGTGCTGGATTTGATGAGATATAGTCAATGATTAGCCCCCTTGTTATGCTGTTTAGTTTTAAACTTAGTCTGCTGCTTGTTTGTCATAACTGACTAAGATAACTTTGTTTCTGCATTTTTAATATTTTTTTAGGTTGATTTCTTCTTTTAGTGGAGATTCAATATTGTGGCTTCTGCTGTTAACAGTTGATAAGTGAAGAGTCATAAAAGATTTAAAAATAATAAGTGAAGAGTCTGTCTTGCAAAGTTCTTGTTGTTTCAGCCAGGAATATAGCAGATGCTATTTTGGCTGTAAGAATTGTGTTTGTTTTAGCCAGAGATGATGTTTGCTTACAAGTTTTTGTTGGGTGAATTGCAGGAATCAGATTTTAAGTCTTTGGAGCAAAGATGTTAGCCGTATTTTAAATCTCAGGAAATCACAACTGGCATACCTTTTATAACAATTTTACCTGCGATGGCTTTGTTTTGTGTAAATGCTTTTCAAGGCTGGATTTGTAATCCAATTGTAATTTTTGTGTAGTTTGCTCTAACAATGGAACCTCATTGTTGAACTGAAACTTACTGAACTGTTTACCAGTTATAGAAGAAGGTTTTCCCTTAGCTTAAATATGTTGTCATATATTTTGTGTCGAACACAGATTTCCGACCTTCAAAGAGATAAGTGCCTTTGGATATGTTAGGCATTCTATTCAACAGGATGGGAACCCTGTTGACTGAATGCTATAGGTGCCACAGATAGAAGAAGGTTTTCCCTTAGCTTAAATATGTTAGGCATTCTGAATGCTATAGGTGCCACAGGTTGGGAACCCTTCGACTTATTAATGCATTTTTGTTAGACAAAGACATCATCCTTTTACGTATTTTTAAGTTTTGTCAAGCTGATGATGGAGGCCAGGATGGTTTCCAGACCTTGTATTTTTAGACAATCCATGCAAATAACATTGGATCAATTTTAATTTTTTTTTAATCTCTACCATGGTAATCGTGTCCCCATACAAGTGAACGAGAGTCCTTCACTTCTAAATCATAGTGCTCAATGGTTTCTGAATATAATGTAATTCATCTATCTCCGCAATATAACTAAGAATCAAGGGAAACATTACACCAATGAATAAGCATTTGCAATGGATTACATTTCAGAGGAAAGAATAAGCAGTTGCATATTACAGAACTGATATCACAGGAGTTAGTGCTACAAATTTGGAAAGAATTAATTGTTCCTTAGCAAATTCTTCTTATAAGGTGTCAAATTCTGCTGCCATGTTCTTTATCGGAAACTCAAAAGCTGCAGCATCCTTAGAAGATGGCCACTCTCTAGCTCTGCTGCTTTCCACCATTGCCATAAGGCTCTCAGTTGGCATCCTGCGTTTCCTTTTTGGCTTTGCAATCACAACACTTTTTTGCACTAGGGTTGAGCCAACTGCATTTTAAGCAAATTGATTTTAAAGAAACGTTATCACTGAAGAGGAAGTAAAAGCTGAATTTTTTAATTCTCATAGCAAGTTTATGAACACTGGGTATAATGAAACTGACTCAGTGCCATATGGTTTGATAAATTGAATCCTGTGGCCTGTGTAGTATCTTCCACCGCATATTTCAAGTTGCTCCATGGAAGAATCCTTCTTTCTTTGTTAGTTTAGATCTCTTTTTTCTCCAATTCACTCATTTTTATGCTAGTGGTTTGCAATGAGATACAATTGAAGAGCTGGTGTCCAAGGATTGAAAAATGAGGCAAAAACATATGGGAATTTGTGTAAAGATTTTGATGATTCCCCTTTTTCTCCGCAATGTGGTTCCTTGCTTATGAGAAAACATATGGTTGGTGAGTTGCTCTGTATCATTGACCAGTAGGCAGTGTTGAACCGGCAGGTGGTGCCGGTAGTGTTAGATGTGCAACCCTTAGGGTGCCTCCAAGCTCAACCGGAACAAGAGGAATGAGAGAGTGCAAGACATCTGTTATTAGTGGCCGGTAGCTTGGTTCGGGTTGCACGCAGAGCACAGCAACAGCAGCTACCTACACAACCATATCATTATATCGTGCAATCAGTTCAAAACTTGGGACTTAATTGAATTCCAAATTTAATTCGTGGTTGGTCTGTCAGCTAAACAGAAAAAGAAACAAAACAAAACGACACGACACGATCTGTAAAACCAAAAAAAAACAATTGTTATCCTGATGAAATTCAGGACAGACTGATCCGGAGGCAGACAAGTGGTACTGCATGTGCATGTGCTTACAATAACTTAATCAAAGGACACGATGATTTTGAATGCATATCAAACTCAGCACCATCATTGTACTCTATGGGGTCCAAGAAAATGATGGCAGTATGTTTAGTTGGTGTAAGAGAAGTTATATCCTTATAGATATATCAACCAGAAGACATAAGAATAAGAAGAGGTGCAATTAGTATAAATTTTAGTTGGCATACCATCTAAAAGATACTCTGGTGCAACATAACCCAAAGTGCCTGAAAGCTTGATGTTGTTCTTATTTTGGGCCCCATTTGTCACCGCAAGACCAAAATCTGAAAGCTGATTCCAGAGGATATGAGAGTGAGAGAGAGAGAGAGAGAGCTTCAGTGAATCAAATGGGAAAGAATAAAAATATATATAGTGGCAATATATTAAAAAAATTTCAGTAATTTTATAAAGGAAATCATAGAGTTCAATTATACATCTTACCTTGGCACTGAAGTTGGAATCCAAGAGAATATTAGATGATTTCAGATCTCTATGGATCACTGGAGGGTGGCAGTCCTCGTGGAGATATTCTAATCCACTGGTCAACAGTTACCAATATATTAACATGGAAGCGCCAAACAACAGTGAAACGATTTTAAAATGAGACTAAAAGAGCTCACCTTGCTGTATAAAGAGCAATTTTCATCCGCATATGCCAAGTTAATGTCGAACCATGAGAAGGTCATGTACACCCATTTGAAAACAGGAACAATGAAATTATGGATATCAGCTTCTTTTTTTTCACATCACATTTTTCAGTAAAGTGCGGAACAAGAACAATTAGGTGTACCGTGCAATTGAGTTTCCAGTGATCCATTTTGCATCAACTCATAAATAACAAAACTTGTCTCGCCATGAATGCTGCAAACCAGAAGGGAAATTATATTTGGATGTTGAATTTTGCTTAACAAACCAACCTCGTTCTGCAAATCCAAATGATAATTCAATAACAGAACGATAAGGTCGTAATGCCAAATTCCAAGAAGCACAAATTCATTGAACATTAGAAACAAAATATTACCTTGAATTCTCTCTCAGCGTCCTGACTTTCGCAGTTTAGTTTCTTCACAGCAACATACAGATTATCATCCAATTGAGCCTTGAAAACACATCCAAATCCACCCTCGCCCAAGATATTACTTGCCCGAAAATTGTCCGTTCCTTTTTCAAGTTGCTTATACTCGATTACCGGCAGAGATCCTTTCTTACCAACCATTTTTACGGAGTTGAATTTAGTCAAAAATGGAGATAAAGCAACTCCCTTCTCAGCATCTTCGAATTTGAAACCAACCAGAACAAAACAAAGAATCTCAGACCACCATATGGAAAATTGACGAAAACTCAGAAATGGCTAAAATGAAAAAATAATTGGGTTTTGTCGCAAAAGGAGGTACCCGAGCTCTGAGCATTTCTTCTACTGGATGGGGGGGAACGGAATGGGGGGATTCGAATTCGAATCCCCAATCCCGATAGCTATAAACCTAAACCTTACGTTTGGGTTGAACCGGTTTCTATAAAACCGGATGAATAAGGGACCCGGTTTGAAAGCATGTCCTCATTTATTTGCTAGCAGCTTCTTGGCCGTCGGGTGACATCCGGTTTTATCCTCACCGCTGCTTCACTTCGCTTCACAGGAGATGCTGGCTGACTTTGGCAGAAAGTCAGAGCTTCCCATCACTTGCGTGATAGCTGATGGAATTATGTCTTTCGCAATTGATGTTGCGAAAGAATTGGGGATTTGCGGGATCACATTTCGGATCTTCAGTGCTTGCTGCTTGTGGGCTTATTTCTGTCTTCCGAAGCTAATTGAGGAAGGCCCGCAGCTTCCAGTTGGGGGTGAGTGTGTGCAACTCTGATCATAGATATAGATACTGTCTTCAGTTGACAGTTATATATGACTTATTTTCACCTTCAACTCGCTCGGTCTCACACACACTATGCATCTGTACTGTCACTAGTCAACAAAGAAACATTTTCCTCTGAACTTATTTATCAAATGAAGTAACTCATCAGATTATGTTTCCAAATTCTGTAGAGAACCACATACATTCAGAAAATTAAGGAAATCATCGTATTTTTTGTTAATTTATGTTTTCCTTTCTCAATTCCACGGGGAAGATCCCGCAGAAGATGCCACAAAAACCAGAACATTGTATCATTTCATGTTTAAAGCGTTAAAAGACAGCAATTGGCTCTTTTCCTGTCTGTTTGGCTTTGCCAGTCTTGACAGAATATTCTCTCTTTTTGGCAACAAAATAACAAATCAAGCCCTTACATATACACAAACATTGGTCTGTTCGATTCTATTTAAATTTGTTTGCAAGACTTACTTATGAAACCCTCCACAATGATTGCGCCTCTCATCTACATCAACCTTTTCTTTTCGCAGTTAATAATTATTTCTATACTTTCAGAACCTCTTTCATCCTTATTTCTGTGCATTACCCTTTTTCTGTTGGGCATATTTCGGTGGTTTTCTTTGGCAAAATGAGAATAATGCACTAATAATAATTTGGGGTGGTGATCTTTTCCACCATGGAAAGCAGCCTTCGATCGGTGTTATGCCTGTCATAAATTGTCTTGGCAAAGCTAATGCATTAATGCCTAACACGTAATCCCCAAGCACCACATGCATGATGCACGCGTTCCTTTGGCAGTATTCACTCTGAAAACTCTCGCTATCAACAATGTCTTTTGACGAAATTGCAGGGGATGATGATATGGACCAAATGTTACCGGCGTGCCAAGTATGGACGGAGTTTTACGGCTCCGAGATCCACCCAGCATTTGCAGGCGACAACCCGACGATCCCCTCTTTCAGTTCTTCATTGAGGAGACCAAGGCAATGACTCAAGCTTCGGCGCTTATACTCAACACTTTCGACGACCTCGAAGCTCCGATTCTTTCTCACATCGCCCCTCTCTTCCCCAAAGTCTACGCGATTGGACCTCTCAATGCTCATTTGAGATCACGTTTGGGAGATGACTTCTCGTTGTCCTTGTCGTCCTCTAGTAGTTTATGGGAAGCGGACCGTAGTTGCATCAAGTGGCTTGATTCACAACCATTAAGATCCGTTCTATACGTTAGCTTCGGGAGCTTGGTGATGCTGACGCGCGGTCAAATTCTGGAGTTCTGGCACGGTCTCGTCGACAGTGGCAAGCCTTTCTATGGGTGATACCGATACGGCGAGGTGCGGGAGCAGCGCAAGAGATGCTTGAAGTTGAGGAGCTTCACAACTTGTAGAAACTTATTGAAGATGTAAGAAAAATATGACCCTTTCGCTACCTAGGCCATAGGTTTTATGCTTTGTTGGTTGCTTTGATTATTTTTCTAGTTAGTATAAAATTTGCTGAGAAGAAAAAAAATAAGAAATTGATTTTAATTCATGATATTTGAAGATTAGCTAATTGTTATCTTGCAAAAGTTGATTCATGTGAAAAACTTTCCAAATCCTTTTGTAAAACACCATTGCTAATTTAATTCAAAATTTTTTGGAAGAAACTTGACCCCAAATTTGTTTCTAAATGAAAAAAAAAAAGGCTTGAAGTACACAGTTTACACTCAGAGTTAAGAGTTGAAAACACACTGGATTCTTGAAGAAAGTTTTAAGAAACAAAAATTAGGCTTAGTTACCACTATAATCTTTATGGTATTTACAATTAATAAATCAGTTCTTGTGGTACAATTTTGAATGTGTCAGTCCAAGTGATTCATTTTCAAACATAGTGATCTTCTCATCCATCAAATATTAGCACACTAATTAACGGAGTTTGGGACAAGCTATTCGACTCTGGCAATTATGAACATCCCGACCTCGACTCCATATTGTCAGTCTTCCATTATTCAGCTATTTTTTACTAGAGGAAAGAACTAAAAATATGCTTTAAGGACCGACCTATTTAAAATTGTACCTCATAGATTAATTTATTAAAAATCAATACCACAAAGACTCTAATGGTAATTAAGCCAATAAATTAGGCATAAAACTACACTGCAGCATTCCCGAACTTTTGCTGATGGTTTGTTCGGAAATAGCTATAAGGAGATGCACCATTAACGAAAGAGACGAGAGGAGAAATTATGATCAAAACGAGAAAATGAAATATATTCTAAGCTGAATTTTTTTGGATATAATTAGATTTTTTTCGGTGTTGTACGTGTTGATTTGTACTGCAAATGTTTGCAAATAATTTTATTAACATATGCATTTAATATTTTTTATTAAAGAATAAGACTCTCTATGTTAGTTCTCTATAATATTTTAAATAAAATAGCAAATAGACCCTGGCCCCGGTTGGACCAATGCAAGACATTGATTTTTTTTATTATGTATTCTACAAAACGTAATTTGTAATTGATCAAGACAATGGTTGATATGCTATTAATTATATACAGTTTTGAAATTGTGAATATTAGGACTATGTTATAAAATTGTGATTAGAACCTTAATTTGTGACTTGTGAAATTATATTGATGAATTTTGTTTTGTTTTGTTTAGATAATAGATCAGTTTTTTATTAAAAAAAATCCACGAGATTGTCTAATACTCCTAATGTGACTGCTACTTCTGAGACAACTACTAGTTTGAAAATACATCGTGTTTTATTTAGTCTCGATGATATTGTTGTTGACCCAGGATTATATAAACTCATTGAAGAATATGATATTGGGATTAGGGATTAAGTTTATAGGGAGTATTTGATAAAATGTCATTGTCTATAATCCATGTTGTAGAAGAAGAATTAACAAATGAAAGGCATAAAGAACTACCTATCATAAGAGAGAGATTTGTGTGAAAAGAATTGTCACTGCACATGAGATGGAGAATCAGGTTGTACAAGAGCAAAGATTTTGTTGTATTGAGCCGGAGTGAAATGAAGAGATGAGAGATCAGAAGTTGCAGATAGGACAAAATCACTGTCAGATGCAACTTGATTTGCTGAATAGGCAGGAGAATGAAAGGGAGATCCAGAGTCCTTTTAATTTTGTAAATTAACTACTGACCGATAGTTGTTCTTGAGAGATGGTAGAAATAGCCTTTTGGAGTTGAAACACCCATGGGCCATTGCCTTGAGAGAGTTTGTCCTTAAGATCAGACCAGATATCTTGTGCGGATTCAATATAGATGATGCTCGAAGCTCTTTGGAGATAGAATTGAGGATCCACGAAATCACCATATCGTTGCACCTTGTCCAAACTGCAAAATTAGGATTGGATGTGCTAGGTTTTAGCAATAGCTCTAGTGACGAATCCAACTTTGTTCTTTGGATTCAACGTCATGAGCATAGAATGGAACCAGGTAGGATAATTCTCTCCATATAAAGGTTGCTAGACAAGCACAATGCCAGGATTATCTCCGGTACTGAGAAAATAGGGATTTGATTCAGTCATAGCAGAGTGAGAAGAAACAAAGGTTCGAGTAGGAGGGGGTGGATAAGCGGAAGTCATGTATCAATATTGCTTCGACTGTTAATATCGAGAACCATGTTAAACTGCGAATGAGTTGAGAGAAAACAAAATATAAGAGAATATTTCGTTAATTCTGTTTATATAGCCATAGTTGAAATACAACAAAATAACAAATCTGTTATAACAATCTAACTAATCTTAAAGCAGTTAACTTCGACTGTTAATATTGGACGATCCAATTTGATTGGATTCTTTGGGTTTGGGCTTTAGTTGGAAACCCATAGACATTGGATCAACTTAAACTTCAGGGGGACCAAACCCACCACTCCTTTCACCTTGATCGGATTGATGCTTCTCACCCTTTTCACTCTTTTACTAACTTTGTGTGTGGATGTGAATGAACTTCCAGTTACTTAGCAAAACAAAAAAAGAACTTACAGAATCTGTCCCAGCTACAATAGCTCAACGGTTGGTTAGAAGAATGAAATTTTTACTTCTAGACGAACCATATCTAGTGAGAGACAGGAATTCGAACCCGATTGCCTATAAGGAAGTGTGTGACTTAGATAGTCGGATTGTTTGGTCGATTCAAGCGTTCGAGATTTATCATTAAGCTCTCATCCCAGTTGTTGTTGTTTTTTTATAAATAAATAAAAAAACCTAGGTCGGTCCAAAGAATGGGTGTCATTGCTCCAAAAATCTGACGAAGTTTAAAACCCCATTAGCTTGCTCTAACAGTTCTAGACGTCTAGACAAATGCAATCCTATTCTAAACAATATCCGTCTTTTTTCTTTTTTTGTGGGCCTTTGAATCGGATCGGGTCTGTAGATAGAGAAGCGTCCTGCCCACCTTCAAGTGGCCAGTTAGGTAGGAAACGGTTATGCATATATTCCTTGTGCCCCATCACTCCCCATGCATGGGCAGACATATATTCCAGTTCTATTAAACTCTCTCTATTATAATCCTCCTAATTTATCTCCTTAATTTCCTCGAGGCGATAATCTTCATCTAACCAGTCTCTGCAAAGCCTCATTCCTCTCAGATGTGATAAAGAATCTGATTAGTACTTCCAATGTCTTGCACTACCACCACGGAAACACGAAGAAATTATATAAATGCCGAACGCAGTTTGGACTTCCAACTAATTCCCAGTGAAAGAGTGAACTTCTTTGGAAATTCCGTTCCCTCTTCGTGGGCTCTTAAAAGTTAAATCCTCTTTGCTTCCCTTTTCGAGCCAACGTGCCACAGCTGGTTTCATTTGTGCGATCATGGAAACATCGTCGCAGCACGGTTTCAGAGCTTTCAATATCACCGGCCGTGCAAACATGTGCCGTAGAATGATGATGCACATGACTTTCTTCTGGGGCCATAACACCGAGGTGCTGTTCTCGGGTTGGCTCGAAACGAGCTCCACCATGACGCTCTGGCCTTGGGGAACGGGATTGCCTCCGAAGGGCATTCCCTCCGAAGGCCGAATGGACGGCTAAAACTTAAAGTTTCAGCCATCCAGCGGTCGGGAGGGGAGGGGTGTGGGTCCCGGGCGGGACCCACACCTGCCCGATCAGTTCTTGTCGGCAAATCCCTTGCATTGGTTGGCCCGAGCAGAGCTGCTCAGCCGTCCATTCGGCCTTCGGAGGGAAGCTGCCTTCGGAGGGAATCCGTCCTTGTTGAAGAGTGTAGAAGGAAGAAAATAACGCAACAAAGAATTCTATCTCTACATTTCTTAAAACTTTCGTATACGTACAGTGGTTTATATAACCAACTATGCAGGCGTAACAACCATAGAATATTTCTGGTTGTGCCACGGTATGAGAAACGTACAGCATCATTTCTAACAGAATATCATTCTAGAAGGCCTAACAGAATATCATTCTAGAAGGCGTGACTCATCACAGGACACGTTGCTGTTGACGTTTGAGAGAGAAGCTGGTGCTGTGTGAGGCGTATGAGACTGATTGTTAACATTCCCCCGCGAGCCAAGCGGTAAAGAAATAACAGTGAGGCTCGTACGAAGAGAAGAAAACCGGGAGACAGATAGAGGTTTAGTAAGAATGTCAGCCAACTGTTCTTTGCTTGAAATGAAAGAGACCACCAGAGAACGAGAGGCAACACGGTCTCGGACAAAATGGAAGTCCACGTCCACATGTTTGGTGCTGGAGTGAAGCACCGGATTTGCCGAGAGATAGGTTGCTCCTAAATTGTCACACCACAAAACAGGAGGAGCAGTAAGAGGAACACCTAAATCTCTGAGAAGAGATTGAATCCAGAGAAGTTCACAAGTGGCATTGGCAACAACTTTGTATCCAGCCTTAGTGCTGGAACGAGCAATTGTTGGCTGTTTTCGGGAGCTCCAGGAAATGAGGTGAGAGCCATAATAGACACACAGACCACCAGTGGATCGCCGATCATCAGGGCAGCCAGCCCAGTCGGCATCAGAGTAAGCTGCTAAGATAGAAGTGGAAGTGCGAGAAAAAAATAATCCAAAATGAAGAGTAGAACGTAAATATCTTAGAATACGCTTGACTGCCTGCCAATGAGGGACCCGTGGAGAGTGCATATACTGGCAAACCCTATTCACAGCATATGCAAGATCTGGTCTTGTAAAGGAGAGATATTGAAGACTGCCAACAACACTCCTGTACATAGTAGGATCTTCAAAGGCAGCCCCAGAATGAGCTGAAAGAGTCCCAGTGGTTGCCATAGGAGTTTGAATAGGCTTAGAAAGATGCATGTTCGTCTTTGTCAATAAGTCTTCAATATATTTTCTCTGAGAAAGGAGAAGACCAGATGGAAGATGGAAGATGGTGTACCTCTACTCCAAGAAAGTAGTGAAGTTGACCGAGATCTTTGACAGGGAATGAAGCACCAAGTGTAGATATTAGAGATTTAATTGCTGCAGGGTCAGAGCCAGTGATGACAATGTCATCTACATAGACCAAGAAATAAATGGTAAAAGACGAGCTGATATATGTAAAGAGAGAGGAGTCGGCCTTGGAGGGAGTAAAGCCAAGTGCAAGTAACTTGGCACTAAGCTTAGAGAACCAAGCTCTGGGCGCCTGCTTGAGCCCATACAGAGCTTTATTGAGCTTACACACAAAATGAGGATGATCAGGATGAACAAAGCCAGGAGGTTGTTGCATAAAGACCTCCTCAGATAAATCACCATTGAGAAATGCATTCTGAATATCCAACTGATGAAGAGGCCAGCCAGATTTGACAGCAAGTGATAAAACTAACCGAATGGTAGAGGGTCGCACAACTGGGCTGAAGGTTTCATTGTAGTCCAAACCGTGTTGCTGGTGAAAACCTTTGGCAACAAGGCGCGCCTTGTGGCGCTCAACAGATCCATCCGCAAGATGTTTGGTGCGAAACACCCATTTACAGCCAAGTACATTTTGTTGGGAGGAGGGAGGAACAAGCTGCCAGGTGCGAGTTTGAAGAAGTGCATCAAACTCTGATTGCATCGCCTGTCGCCAAGCAGTGTATTTCATAGCTTCTGTCACCGAAGTAGGGGCAATAGGTGGCTGAAGCAAAGTCGTAGCATTTGACCGAGGTGGAGGCCAGAAGACAGTACCATCAGTGAGCTCCTTAGGCTTGCGACAACGCACAGGGTAGCGTGGAGATGTAGTGGAGCAGGGTTGTGTAATAGCTGGGTCTGCATGGGTAATATCTGGGGTGGCATGGGGAAGGACCGGGGCAGCATGGGAATCATGGGAAGAGAGAGAGGATGTTGCACGAGGTGATGTACGTGCACGTGAAATGGGAGAGAGCTGTGGGTTAATTTCGGGCAAAGGAGAGAGGGTATTTGAGTGGTCCAGCGGTAAAGGAGAGGTTCTGTCGGGTGAGGGGACCATGGGGGCAGTCGGTGCAGGAGGTAAGGACAAGGACAAGGGAAGAGAAGTCACGTTTGGGTCAGAACGTGGGGGACCAGCCTGCACGGGTTGCTGAAAAGGAAAAACAGATTCGTCAAAAATAACATTGCGTGCAATGTAGACCCGAGCAGAGGGAGCATGATAACAGACATAGCCTTTATGATCAGTACTGTATCCAAGGAACACGCAGAGTTTGGATCGAAGATCAAGTTTGTGTGTGTTATAAGGACGAAGATGGGGGTAGCAGGCAGACCCAAAAACACGTAAAAAGGAGTAATCAGGCTGAGTACGAAATAATTTGTTAAAGGGAGACACATTTTGGATGACTGGACTGGGTAAACGATTAATTAAATAAACTGCAGTAAGAAAAGCATCAGCCCAGAAAACCTGAGGCAGAGACGCTTGAGCTAAAAGAGCAAGACCAGATTCCACAATGTGGCGATGCTTACGTTCGACTGTACCGTTTTGTTGATGAGTATGGGGACAACTGCGACGATGAATAATGCCTTGAGAAGTTAAAAAAGAATTTAACGAACGAAATTCACCACCCCAATCAGATTGAACGGTCACAATTTTTTGATTAAAAAAACGTTCTACAGTACGTTGGAAGGAAACAAACTACTGAAACACATCAGACTTACACTGAATAGGAAAAATCCAGGTATAAGGACTAAAAGCATCAACAATGGAAAAATAAAAATGAGACCCAGTTCGTGAAAGCACAGGAGCAGGACCCCAAACATCCATAAAGAGAAGTTGTAGTGGCCGGATGCTAGTAGAGAAGGAACGTGGAAATGGCAAGGAGTGGGACTTGGCCTGACAACATGCTGAGCAGAGAGAGAATCCCGATGAATCTTTTTGTGTTGGAAACTGAAAATGACGAACTATTTGACTGACAAGCTTTAAGGAAGGATGGCCCAACCGTTGATGCCAGTGCAAAAGGGAAGCACGTTCACCAACATGAACAGATGGAGAAGATTTTGTGGAGCAGGAAGGAGAAGACGCGGCAGATGGTCGGGAAGAGGGAAGAACATAGAGCCCATTTTTAGTAGGGCCTTGGAGAAGAACCTTCCCGGTGCGAAGATCCTTGACAGAGAAAAAAACAGAGTGAAATTCAAAAAACACAGCGTTATCTTCACAAAATTGACGAACAGAAATCAAATTTTTTGTAAGAGCAGGAACATGTAAAAGATTGCTAAGAATAAGATTCCCATGAGCCGTAGGAAGAGTAGAAGCACCAGTGTTTTGGATTGGCAAAGAGGATCCATCACCAACCCGGACCTGATCAGAACCCATATACTCAGAGGGTTGTAAGGTGAGAGTGGAAAAATCATGGGTCATGTGATTTGTTGCAGCCGAGTCAGGGTACCATGAGTAGTCAACACCACTAGCTGGAAAGTTGGTGTAGTGCGCCTGATGAGAGGAAGTAAATGAGGCAGGTGGTGGGGCCTGATAGTTTTGGTCAAAACGGTGATAACACTGCATAGCAGTGTGGCCAGCTTTAAAACATAGTTGACAGTGAGGTCTGTCTTCCCCAAAATATTGAGAGGAGCCACCTCGTCCTCCTCTACCACCTCGACCTCGTCCACCACGTGAAGAACCTCGGTGCCGACCAGAACGACCACCACGAAAGGGAGGGCCAGCAGACTTAGTCGAAGCATTTGCTGAGATATCGGTGGTTGATGAAGAAGTGGTTTGTTGATGATTAAGCCGAGACTCATGAGTGAGCAGATGGCTGAAGAGCTCCTCGGAAGATGGAGGATCGAACCTTGTAGTAACCGAAGTGACCAATGAATCGTATTCGGTGCCAAGTCCAGCAAGCAAATAAGAGTTAAACTCAGTTGTAGTGAGAGGTCGACCAGCAGCTCCCATAGTATCGGAAAGAAGCTTTGTCTTCCGAAAATAGTCTTGGATAGAGTCGGATCCTTTCTTTAGTGTGGCCAGCTGAAACAGCAGATGACCCAACCGAGCTTGAGTTTTGGATGCAAAAAGATTATCCAGAGCTAGCCAAACCGACTGAGAGGTAGATAACCCAATGACTTGAGCTATGAGATTTTCAGATAAAGAGGAGATAAGAGCACTTAAGATCAATTGATCTTGTTGTGCCCAGTGGTCATATGCTGGATTTCTGGTGAGAGACGAAGGTAAGAACATGGGAGGTGGTGGAAAACTCCCATCGACGAAACCAAAGAGATTCTGTCCACGCAGGTAGGGCACCATTTGTGCTTTCCATAGGAGAAAATTGTCATGGTTGAGTTTTACGGTGACTAGGTGCGGAAGAGATGTGATAGGATTAATGTTGGAGGAGTTAATAGATGGAGGAGTGGAAGAAGCATTGACAACTTCTTCTTCGGCCATTTTTGACGATTAGTCAGAGTGGCTCTGATACCATGTTGAAGAGTGTAGAAGGAAGAAAATAATGCAACAAAGAATTCTATCTCTACATTTCTTAAAACTTTCGTATACGTACAGTGGTTTATATAACCAACTATGCAGGCGTAACAACCAGAGAATATTTCTGGTTGTGCCGCGGTATGAGAAACGTACAGCATCATTTCTAACAGAATATCATTCTAGAAGGCCTAACAGAATATCATTCTAGAAGGCGTGACTCATCACAGGACACGTTGCTGTTGACGTTTGAGAGAGAGGCTGGTGCTGTGTGAGGCGTATGAGACTGATTGTTAACAGTCCTCCTGGCCTTGGTCATCGTATTTGCTCTCGCCGCGCTCGCCGAGTGGCTCTCCCACTGCGAACTTAGAAATCCAGGGGCGAACGACGTCGTGGCGGGTGTGATGCAGACGACAATGTATTCGCTGCGCTCCGGGCTAGATTACATGGTTATGCTGGTGGTGATGTCGTTCAACGGTGGTGTTTTCCTCGCCGCTGTTGGTGGACGCGCGGTGGGGTTCTTGCATTATGTTAGTCGGACTTTTAGGAAGCCCGGTGGGTCTGGTCCGGGTTTCGAGGTTTGGTCGGATCTTCCTCCCATGAAATGCTGAATTGATAGACTGCACAATGCATTGATGCTTAGACAAAGCTGGATTATTGCAGCCGAAAATAAAATTTGCGACTTGTTTCTTTTTATATCTTCCTTTGAGCACTGTCTGTCAATTTTGTTGCTCTACTTTTACAACTTAATCGAGTTTTTATAAACGATTTTACCTGGAAGCAGTTTCTACTAAGTTTAGACCTATGTTTCTATGAAAGTTTCCACAAAGCAATTCAAATCAGAGTTGTGGGTCAATAAATTATAAATTCTCAAATGTTAGTTGCGATCAGAACAAAGGAAATAGCTAAGGATGAAGCAAAGAGGCATGGGGCGCCCGATCATGGCCGCCTCCCCAAAAGCCTGGGGGGTTCATTAATGGCAATCTAACCAAAAAATAATTTAGTCATTTTCTAGCTTTAGTGAATCTGAAATCGTATGTCAAATCATATACGTGAGAGAGACTGAAAAAGGATTACGTACATGATGAAGGAAAATCATTCAACATCAGATTTTATAACGTCGTTCAGACTCTTGCTCAAGTGATTTTCCATGGCCATGAAAAGCCAAAGAGCCATTTCAGAATGGAAGATGTACGTAGAGCCAAACCCCTTGGAGACCCTGATAGTCATTTTCACTTTTCTCGAAGCTTTCTATTCTTTCTTTCTCAACTTCGACGCACCCGATAACTTTTCAGAAGAAAATAGAGGCAGTCTTGCAGTAAACAAATGATGAAGAAGCGAACAAATCCGATCCTTAGGAGATATATAATTTGAAGAATTAAAGCTGGCAAAAATGGTCTTTTCTGTCAGATCACCCCGTCATCATCTCTACAGTCATTGGTTCCACCTCCTCTATATACTTGAAGTTGATCGATAAGAACTCAACAAGAAAACCGCAGATTGCCTACAGATAAACAATCCTGACTTTTCTCTCAACTCCACCAACTCCCCCATCAGATATGGCGTCTCCTCAAGATGATCACGGTGGTCACATGAACATGACTCATTCCGAATTCATGTCGATTAATGCTAGCATGAACGAAAACCAAATGATTATGCACATGACCTTATACTGGGGCAAAGATGCCATCGTTCTGTTGTCCGGGTGGCCAAACCAAAACCTTGGCATGTACGTGCTGGCTCTTTTCTGTGTCTTTGTGCTAGCCCTCTCTATCGAGGTCTTGTCCTCCTTGTCGACTGTGAAGCCAGGCAAGAATTCCATTCTGGGCGGGCTGACTCAGGCCAGCATCTATGCTCTTCGCATGGGATTCGCTTACTTAGTCATGCTCGCTGTCATGTCCTTCAACCTGGGGATCTTCATAGCCGCCGTAGCCGGCCATGCCGTTGGCTTCTTTCTCATCAAGACTCGTGCTCTTGCATTGACCAAATCTACTGATCAGACCACGTCCTCCACCGGCGTCGCCAGGGAAGTTTGATCTTATTTCAGTTTCTCTGCGGTATGTCTAAAACGTTACGTCCCTCCCGTTCTCTTTATACAACTTATTTCCTAATTCTGTTTAGAATCATTCTTTACGTGATTATTCTGACTGAAAACCTAATTTAGACCCAAAAATACTGAAAATACCTAGAGTGGGTTGAATAGGTATTTTTAAAACAAAAAACATATTCTCTGAAATAACAACCCAAATATAATTCTTTCAATATTCAAGTCCTAATTAACAATCAGATATGAATATACGAACAGTAAAACAATAAAACATGAATCCGTAAAACAAGTTATTCTGAACTAACTGTAAGAAACTTTGAACTCACTACAGAAACGAAAATTACAGATTAAATACTTAAACATATTAATAATCAATTCATCAACTCACCAAATACCAAGTTCTTATCAGCAACTTACCAAACAGCAAATCTTGACCGTCCTTTGTACAAAAGCCTCAAATCAAAATAATTCGAACTCTCAATAAAAAAGAACAAGATTTGTTAGAAATATAACAAGTTAAACTAATGAAGAACAACAAATATAATCACACAATCGTAACACCGAGAATGGTTACGAAGAGAAAATTTCCTAAGGAACATCCTTAAGGAGAAAAACTCTTTGGGCCCATAAGTCGTTCGAATCCATTAGTCTTCAATTGATTACAAGGTGATCTATTGTAGCGACTAACCTAGCCTATCAAAAACACTTTGAATCAAACCCGATTTACCGTAAACCGAATTGCAAATGGACGTAGAACCTCTAAGTCCAAACGGAAACCTTGATCTCGAACACCTCTTGATCTTCACGCACAAAACTTATGCAATCAATGGTCATGGCTGAAACCTTCAACCATCAATATTCAGAACCTCTGATCCTTCAACCTCTCAGGTGGATTTTGGGAATCGGTGATCATTTTGATAATCTCGTAAAGCTTCTCACATTCAACAATCGTGGTCTTCACAAAGATAATCAAACAAACAGCAAGAATAGAGACAAAGAAGCCATTCGATTTCTTGGAGCTTCTCTCTCTTGAATATGCAAATCTTGGGAGGAGTTGATGCGTCTCACCTTTCTATTGAAAACAGCTTCTGTTATATCTATTTCACGTAGAAAAGCAAAACCTCTTTCTATTTTGATTCTTTATTCACGCGTAAAGCACAAAACCACATTCCGCTCATTTTCTCACATATTCTAGAAACTATGAAAAAGACAAAAGAACCCCTAAAAAGTGAGTCACGTGAGCTTGCCAAAAACCGACGTTACATTGACCATTTTCCCCAGCAGTCTCCAGGGACGGGATCCCATCTCTCCCTTCCCTCTCTCTCTCTTCCCTTTTCGTCCCTCCTTTGATGTTCTTTCTATTGTCCCCTACAGTACCGCAGTTTTCGACTCTTTCGTTTTGACTTTATTCATGGCTAGATCTAGTAGGTTTAGAGGATTTTTAGTGTCCATGAGCGTGGGGATCTCACGTGCACGCCCTTATTATGCTCTGTTTGAGTTGTTCATTGTGGTTTTCTACTGCCATGTGTTCTGGCCTACAGTCTATGAGGTTATTTTATTGTGTGCTTTGTTTTTTCATTGTTGTTTCTAATAATTTCATTTCTCTGGGCTTTTGTGGGAAGAATCTCGCGACATCCTTACTATCGAGGAGTTTACCTGCAGACATAAACCTGTTGGTTGCTGATTCCTTTTTGCAGTGATCGATCGACAGTTTTTGGCTTTTCGTGTTTTCCTCCCTTGTGATTGTGCTATTATGGATAAGTTTTTGGAGACTTCGGTTATCGCTACCTCCACTGGCGGAGTTTGATTTGGGTCTTTAGACCTGTCAAATCTATGGGCCTTTTGGCCCATCTGTATGAGGCATTTATCGTCATATGGATTCAGGCCTTTGAGGCCGTTGGATGTATGACCCTTCAGGTCTTTAATATTGATGTTATGGACTTTATACCCATGTTCATTGTATCGGGCCTTAGAAGCTTATTTGTACTCAACACTGTTGTAATGTTTCTAGTGAAATAAATTTTCACATTTACCTAGAAAAATAAAAATTTCCTAATTCTGTTTTGATAGGTCAGTGGAGGAAAAGAAGGTAACCTTAACATGCAGGGCTAGTAGGCACCAGTCCTCCCGAGTCTACTAAGTTTTAAGTCGAAAAGATGCAAGGAAAAAGGACTGAGAAGCTTTAAGGGTTAAGAATAGAAAGAACTCTACATATTGAAAAAAAAAATTTAAGAGCTAGCCAGTAGTCTGTTGTCCTAAACCTAACCGCAATGTAGATTCTCTACCTATGTTTGGTACGTGAGTCTATGAAAACAACCTCTAGGGCCACATTAAAAAAATTATAAAATAATCAATCTTCATCAAATTATAGTATCCTTCAATTCTTATCTATTTTCACTTTTTTATAAACTTTCCTAAACTATCTTCACTTTTTCACCGATTCCTAGAATCCAAAATTTTAAAAATCAAACACCACACAACAATTAAACTAGCTCACAAGTGTCAAACTGTACATATTGTAAAGACAATCTTATAGCCAAAACTATGCCTCAAAAGTCCTGTAAATGTGAGACGGTCATTTTCTCGTCCCTTGCATCTGCTCTTCTGCGGGTAAAGCCGGCACCATTAGGTCGAATCAAAACGCACCTAGTTCTTTTTTTGTTCTGTTTGGCAGTGTTAGCGAGGGTTCAGCTGCCTCGCTAGTCGTCTATAGGTTTCTAGTGTTCTTTTTTAATTTAAAAAGCGTTCGACAACCTAGCCTTGACTCCAGGTTACAGAGTCAACCTCAGCGTGCCCATAGCAACTGATTCGTTGAGTATACCTGGTTAAATAAACTTTGATGCTTCAATGCTTACAGCCGTGAACAAAATCGAATGAACGTTAGAACAGAACTTCAGAGGATTTTTCAGGTGTTTGGAACCCAAGAAACCTGATACCTGTGAGAGAGATGGGAAATCTCTGGCCCGACTCAAAAAGTCTAACTAGATCTTGCGCACTCTCTACTAACTCTTATTTTAATACATGAATCTCAAAGGTGCAGAAACAGGTAATCGTCCCCTTCGGTATTTTTTTCAGAAAAAAAAATAACCCTTTTGTTGAAAGTGAGAGTCCCACATTGCTTAGCAATGTGGTGAGTAGGAAAATATTGACTTATAAATATAAGCTCTTTGTAACCTTTTATAAATGAGATGTAAATAAATCCAATTGAGTTTTTCCATTGGGTGTCTCATTTATCTAAAGTAAAATTTTTTTATTTCTAACACCTTTGGTATTTTACTATTTTATATTTCTCGGCTTATATTTGTTTCCTACACTTGATTATCTCGTGTAATTTCTCCGGCTGCCAACCAAAGTAAAGCACAATGCAGCCAATGGCTAGAAACAACTTGGCCTGAAGCGGGAGAACCAGTAACTGTTGCGAGACAGCTTGGCGTGAAGCGAGAGAACAAGTAAATTGTCTAGCCCCAGGATGTTATAAAATGTTGCATCTTTGCGGCTCAAGACCTGAAAATATTCTTCTGCTAGTAGGCCAGAAGCGGGAGAACCAACCCAGTTGACGTGCATCAGCTGCAGCTTCTTGTGATACTTCTGAATTATCCCCATCTGAATCCTCCACACTGATGTCGTTCTGCTTTTCACCTGTATTAGGATCTTCTTCTCTATCTCCAGCATCAGCAATTTCCCCTGGCTTCTTGTCAAATAGTCCTTTAAATTGTTTCCGAGCCTCCCTCTCAACTTCCTGCATATCAAGTCATTGACCAACAATATGGTAAAAGGAATTTGAACTCCAGGTAACATAATATATGGAAATTTTCAGGGTGTTCTCCCCACCTGCTCCTTCTGCTGCAATTTTAGAAGAGCAGCCGTTGCATCAGCTTCAGATGACTTGTCGACTTTTATCATCTAATAACAATCCACAATAAAGTTTTCAAATGCATAAAGAACGTACTGCTCAACCGCTGAGACGTCTGAACATAAACATTACCATTTGAAAATCACCCCTTGCTTCCTCAAAGTCTCCAGCTGCCATGTAGGCCATTCCACGTCGGTACAGAGCCTTCGCATGTGCAGGGTTTGAATCTAAAACCTACATAATTCCATGATGAATAGATATAAACAAAACTCAAACAAATTCGCCTTGTTTGCCAAAATGTGTTTTATTTGCTGAATCTGACAAGACATACCTTGTTGCACATCTCAATGGACTTGCCGCATTCTCCAAGTTTCAGGTGACATGCAGCCACGTTCAGATTTAACAGATTCTTGAAACATTCAAAAGAGAAGATTAATCCCAACTACGAGCTTATTCAGTCATCCAACTTCAGTATTGGAATGCTGAAATAGAAAAACATGAAATTATGCAAGAATTAAAGTACAGAGAAAACACTTACTCTAGTATTTCCAAACTCTTTTCCTTCGTCATCATCTTGTGGATTGACATGATTAAATTCCCGAAGCAACTGTAGAGCAACAAATAGGTCATTACATATCAAAGAAGAATATCCAGTCCTTGATTCTTTTCTTCTTCTTTTTTTTTTTCTTTTAATCATTACAATTCTTCTCATTACTCAAGGAGGTTCAAAGACCTCAGGTACATGCTCTAAGGGGCGTCTCAGACCCTCCGTAGAGGCAACGAGCCGACAAGCTTTGAGGCCTAATGGCCTTACAAATCTAAACAGACATAGCACTGAAATGATTACAAGCCCTAATGAGCAAAAAGCGGTAAACATAAGCCCAGTCGGGCGGATGGCTGACAAACAAGCCTTCATACCAAACATCAGTTACGATTACTCAAGACCCTAGTGCGTAAATATCTCCTGGCGGTTGAATCCAACACAGCTGACTGAAAGAATCACCTCTTCTACAACAGATAAGTCAAGTTATCTCCACCTATTTAAAATTATCAAAAATTACAATAACTGAAGTGATAAATCCCAAAACATTTGTTAGGATCACATGCAAGTTTCCTTTTGAGAGAGAATGCCTACAAAAATCATGCATCACAATGGTCACCCCATCTGAAATACTCGATTAGAAAAGGGTAGACAAAATTACCTTGTCATATTTTGCTTTAGCAAGTTCAAATTTTCCTTCTTTGAAGAGCCTGTTACCCTGAAATGAATCATAGCATCATAGATCTAACAACAAAAAAGATGCTCTCCATAAAAAGGAAAAATGCGGATAGACTTCTTGCCACATTTATGCAACCATTTCACACAAGAAAATTCGATATGACGTGTTAAAAACATCATATAGCTGCTAGATGGGCCAGATGCACATACTGTGTGCCTGATCTTCTCTGCTTCATGCATTATACTTTTGAAGTTCAAACCTGTCCAATCCTGCAATGTCGATCATTCAGATACCAAAAGTATATTTCCGCCATCCAAAACACTAACTAACCATTCTCACATTCAGCGGGTTCCAATATCCATGTAAACTCCGAGCTAATGGTCAACACTAGCACATCCACAAACATGTTGTAAGAGAGGCTATGATTTTCAAGCTCGGTTTCACACACATCAGGCAGCATTTGGATCTACTATATGGAAAAAATAAAAACTAAAACGGGAAAAAGATTAGTATATCACCTTTGGCGTCTCAAAACCAAGAAGTTCAATTTCCCATTCAACATAAGCACCTTTAGGAACATTAGCTGGCCTGATCATATTAGGGGAACAAATTCAGTCTCATCTTATAATCTGAAGAAAGAAGAAAATTAAGACATGATGTATTAATAATAAAAACAAGGCTTAATTGATCCATCAATTCCCATAGTTGAACCTTTTTGCAATTTGGTGTCTCAGTTTTAATTCTTTCCCTGTGAGTCCATAGAATTAACTACTGGTCTCAAAAAAGTCCTTCCATCTAATCTCAGTGTTGTAACTGACAGAATATGCCTATGTATCCAACGAAAAACACCACCAATTATCAGTCGACATTTAGATTCTCCTAGCCTAAGTCAATCGATAGTGACATTTTTCATTAGCGGAATATGCCCATGTTATGACCTTTTTGGGATAAGTAGCTAACTTTAGATATTCGCAGAGGAATAATTAAAACTGAGGACCAAATTGAGATTGAGTTAAAACCACAAAGATCAACAGATTAATTAAGTCTTCCTACTACAATCTCTGGAGTATAACTTTGAACATGCCCGTCCCTGTTGTCCATTTTTCAGAAATATGAGTTTTTTGTCCACCAAAAATTAGCCGACTAACGGAAGACTGATATGTGTTTGGGTCGGGAAGTTCATTTTCGGGGTCGAAGAGCCTATCCTAAATCTCATTCCCTTTAGTGAGCTAACTTTTTGATAGACATAAGAACCTATATGTCTAAAAAATGGACCAGCCCCTTCAAAGTTGTATCCCAAGGACTGATTAGTTAAATGTGAATATCACAGGAAATGAATCAATAATTAAGCCTAAGCCAAAAAACAATTACTACAACTGCTAGAAAACTCAATATATGTTGTTGTGGCAGAACAAGCTAGCGATCAGAGAGGCAAAGCTAGATTTTTCAATGTAACCTTGGAAACTTGTCATATGCATAATCAGGTGGACAAGTGACAAGAGCTAACTCGCCAGGCAGCATCAAACGAACAGACATCTCAAATCCCTCAGGTACCTAGCATACAAAGTTATATTAGTGATCTGGTGAATTGCATTATAAAAGCAACACAATTTGAAAATCAGTGTGCCGGGCATTGGTAGTTGGGAAATCGAGACGATAATATGGTCTCCAATGCTAAAAGATTCACAACTAAAGGAAAAAAAAAGTTCAGACATAGCATGAACTCTCTCTAACACTCACAAGCCCTTCTCCAGAACTGAACTCCAAAGGCTGCCCATCGTTATCAGCTCTTGTATCATAGAAGATCCTCTTCGGTTCATTAAGAAGCATGCCCTTGTAATGGACTCGTAGGAGACTGTCATGAAGAGGGCAATCCATCGGAAACTCACCTAATTGCTCCAAACAATTGCGGAAAGCGTCAATGATTGGGTCATATTAAAAATAAATAGAAGAGCCGTGTATTAGATCAATGAAGAGTACAAGTTCAAAACAAAACAAGAAACAAGCGGTTAGGGGGAACTGTGGAAGAAGGTGAGAAAACAGTAGTTGGAACCTAAAATATGCGAAGGTAGTGAAGATCATATAGCATTTGTTGGTTTAAGTTAACCAACTACTGCCATTTCCATTTGGGGAAAAGTAAATTTCTGAAACCCAACCTTTCCCATCACGAATCCGGCGCTTTATCAGGCGTCCATCTCCAAGCATGTCCCGCACCTGCCAATACGTAGGTAGAAAGTAAACTCACTTTTTCCTGTACGAATTTAGCTGGATGCTTATCTGATATCTTGGAATGAACATAACAATACCAGATCAAACTACAAAGCATGTGACAACGAAAACAACAAAATAATTACTACATAATTAATGTCTAAATTTAAGACTTCAGATAGAAAGAAGAACCTAAGGTTTCACATAAATGGGAAATTTTAATAAACCTATATCACCCCAATAACGTTCTTCAACAAATTGTGATTCAAGAATAAGGGCAAAAATCATTCCTGCTGAAACATGTAATTCAGCACTGGATAACAATTAATCATCGCCAAGAGACCACACTATTAATAGATTGCAAATTAAAAACTCAAAACTCATCTTGTTATGTGCATAGAGCTGGTATACGGACAGATGAACAAACGGTTTTGCAAAGAGGAAGAACTTCAGACCTGAATGAAGTGGACAAGCTCCACCTCAAAATAAACTTCGTCAAACCCTTCAATCACAGGGATCAAAGAAGATGGAGTTAAGTATTGGCTGGTGACATATATTACCGCCTTCTCTGCCCGTGCCATGGTTCCTATTCCCATCTCAAGACCTTTAGGTACCTAATTTACAGGAGCAAGGTAAAGAGCATCAAGAGCATATGTTAGCAAATAGGAAAACACTTAATACTATCTATAGCCAGGGACGGAGATCCCTGGCCCCCCAAAAAATCATTAGGAAAATTCTTTTTCCTTTCAGCAAAAATATATATATATATATATATATATATATATATATATAATGATTTTTTTTTTGGCCCTCCCAAAATTTATTTTTGTGTTAACTGGCCTGCCCTAAGGTTCAATCTTGGCTTTGTCACTGTCTATAGCTATATTCACTGGAAACAACTTTTCTCTAATCAGCTAACAAGAAACCGCAGTTTTCGGAGTTAATAGCTACAAATTAGCAAGTATGATGAATTAAAATTTAGGGCCAAAAGATAAAACCCGATATATAACTCCAAATGTCCACATTAATACATCAAGAAAACCAAGCACAGCAAAAAGTTTGGTGAAAGTAAATGAGAGCAAATTTGGTACAGACCTCTGATTTTCCAAAAGTAAAGAAATATGGTTCTCCCTCCATATGTGAGAGAATCAAATTCCCATTACCAGCCTTCGCAGAAATCCTGCAAATAATCAAACTCAACTAGGAACTTTAAGCATTCCAATTTTCTGTATAATATAAACACAGGAGAAGAAAGGAAAATAAATAAAGGAACGAGAGGAGTTCCTACCAGACTTTTACTTCATAAGGTTCTCTTGGTGATTCCCAACCCTGCCCTTCATTTATTACCTGTTTCACACAGGACTCTAAGTCTATAGACATCACATGCTTACCCAATTCGATAGAGAGAGAGAGAGAGAGAGAGAGAGAGAGCCATCTATTTTTATGTGTTGTTTTAAATTGTTCTTTTTTTTCAAAAGCAGAAAAAATTGTTATTATCATAATATGCAGCATACTTAAAAACCAACTAGAAAACATTGGATTTAATTGAAAAGTTTTAACAGTTGCTCAATCCTACAATTTAAAAGGTCGTTCTGAATTTTAATTATCCATGATACAAATATAAGATACGAGAGAATGTCATTGAGCTTCTCCTTTCAGCTCAATATAAGAACAATAAACCCAATGCAACAATTTAGGACAAGAGTTTCACTGTTACAGAACTTCTGCAGGAAAACCAACCCCAAAAGTCAAAAGATTACAGCCATTTTGAATAGAGTCTCAACCATTTTATGCGGACAATAATAATTAAAGAGATCAATACTCCTACAACTTCCAATCTTTTATATTGTCTGAAAGTATCTCAAATTTTTTTTAATACAGTACCCTAAAACAGATAACACGTTCCTGGAAAAATGCTAATAATGCAACAAGGATAGAGCTGCCAATACCTTCTTTACAACTCCCAGATCATCACTAACAACCTGAAAAAACAGCACATTAAGGGAGATAAAATTAGATCGAGCCAGGTGCAATTATTGACTTCTTGTTTAGATTTAAAAGAATCATAACTAGATCAAACATTTGACAAGGAACACCAATGTTGGAGTTCAGAGATGGAGGCTTATATATTTGAAAGGTCTGGAACAACAATCACTAACCAACTGACAATCATGATCATGAAAAAGTTCCAATGAACAAAACTCAAGGATAGCCCATAAAGTAACAAAAATCACTGTATGCGGGGAATAAAGTCAAAGGGCTGGAATTAACAGGCCTACCCTGGCTTTGAAGAAATCTGTCATCTCAATCTCGAAATGAAGCTCATTATCCTTTGGGAAGTCAGTGGATGCTGAAACTGGACAATCATCCTCCCCATAGCGCAATTGAGATTTCATCTTGAACTGAAATAACATATTATCTTGTAGTGAGAAAAATATACCATCAAAACTAAAGCATCAATGAATTTATTTTTCTCTTTTCTAGTTGTTTGTTTTGCAATTCAAGATGCCCACTCTAGAAAGTCCCTATCCAGGAAGCAAAACAATTATCATGGGATATGAACTGAAAGTAAACTAGCAGGATTAGAAAACAGATGCCAAGTGTTTGTCCTTGAATATGCATAGCACACATCAAGTTTCTCTGTCTCCATTTTTTGCCATATATTTTGCCTAGAGTTCAAGAAACTACAAAAAAACATTACCATTGCCACTTCACCCTTCTCCATTGTCGGAATACCTTCCAGCAATCCCAATATCATCTTGCTCTTTCCCAAAACATGTCTTATTGGGGTACCTTTTCCTGTCAGGTATAATACACATTTATTCAAGTCGGTGACTAGAGCAAACAGTCTTTTGAATGTTGAAATCAAATAAGAAATCTACATATTGTTTGGGAGGTTGTGTGATAATTCTCTTACAAAACAACAGCACGGTGATTACATCTATATAAAAAATAATAACTCAATAAATAACTTCACTACATTTGAAACTACAAATGTCATTTTACAATGCTGTTGATACATAGAGCCTTAAAGTATTGAACAAAGAAGTCACGTGACTGTGCAACCCATGATTGACATTGTGATCACAACATTGTAGGAACAAACAGCAGCCTAACGAAATGAAAGAAAGAGACTTGGACATAAAGGCGTCGCAAATGAGACAATTAATATGGAGACATAGGAAATAAAACAGAAGCGTCTTTTCCAATCACCCAAGGATGTGCTTAGAGGCATATGATCACTCACCTCCATATTCTGATCTAGTAGACTCGACAACAACTCCATCCAAAGTTCGAATTGTGCAATGATAGATGACCTGCAAAATACAAAACACAGCTTCTCAGATGTCACATTTCAGCTCCCCACTTCTCAAATGATCCATTTTCCCCTATATGGCCATCAAGTCAATTCAGTATATAAGATGGTAAGTCAACTGCAAAAATTTCACTGATGGTTGTAGAATTACGTTTTTTTATAAGCAAGCAAATATTATTAGAAAAATGTGAAACCAGTACAAAAGACTGTACCGAAATCACTTAAAGCATAGAAGAGAAAAAGTGGTTGTAGAATTACAGATTGGCACGACGCATATACCTAATTGAGCGTATTGATACTTAACTTGATTCATTCCTTCATGTTATACCAGTTACGAAATTCAACACATAAAAGCACACAATCAAGCAAACCAAATCATAACAAGACGATAGAGTAACCTGATCGCCATCTGAAGGCTTCGAATCACCCCCACCAGGCCTCATCAGAGCTTTCATCAAACTCCCAGGTACAATTTTCTTTTTCCTTTCATCACAAAATGAACCACGAAAAGGAGTTTCGACTCAGATCTCTCTCAAAAGTACTATATATGAGAAAGTAGGATTCGAAAAGCAAAAAAAAAAAAAAGTACCTCTTCTCATCATCAGTTGGTGGCTTCTCCTTTTTTGGCGCAAATTCCTGTTCCTTATCTTCGTCTACAGCCATAGGCAATGAACGTGGGCGTAAAATCGACGTACAGTGTAGTATTATTCGGACCCTAAATGTTAATTACAAGAGGTACACAATGAATTGAGCTCAAAGAAAAATATGACTAACCTTAACAATGAGCAACATATACATACACATTAATCAGAAACGGCACAAATCCCTAATTTTTCACTTCCTTACGAATCTCAGGAACAGTGATTACAGAATCTAATTTCCCTAACTTTATTAGGCGTAATTCGCCTGGCTGGTTCTATGAATGAACTTTTCTTCAGTGTCCTCAACTTTCTCGGTGACCAGACAGAAGTGTGAATTTACAGCCAAATCACTCAATTCAGATAATAATTAAAATGACAAGTACCCGAAATCCGGACGTTGAAGACGAATCGGGAGCGATTGACCCAAAAGCCTTTTTGACTTTTGAAGTCCACTGTCCAGTAGCGTTTGTGTGTATAGAAGGGAAGGCCAGTCTTTAACAGTTAACTTTCTCGGTAAGTCATAGGGGGTATAGATAAGTCTTTTTTCTTCTTTTTTGTTTTCTTGGCGGGGGTTAGATGAGCCAGTGGTCAGTGGAGCACTCTATTGTTTCGGACTTTCGGCGGTGTCACGACTGTTGAGGACCGGCTAACGACTTGTCTGCAAAAACAGAATTTTGCCAACAAATATAACTAAAATTCTGTTGGCTAACGACTTGTTAAAATTCTGTTTACAAATATAATTTTAAGATATTTATCCCGAGTAATGAATCTTCCCTGTCTGATACTTTCATGGGAATTAGGATTGTAGGAAATTTACGAGACTACCTCTCAAGTAAATTCAATTGATATCCTGAAATTGAATATCCTAACATTTAATTTTTGAAATAGTCCAAAATTAAATAAAATTACACAGTAGCGTCGGTTTGTTTCTTAAGGAGTCTTGTAGGGGGGACCGTTCACCACCGTCGATGTTGGCCAAAGGTTCTTGGCCGTACGATGACTCATAGGATTAGGTTGTGCATTTATCACTTTCAGTCATTTTGCACCATTATGTATTACTGCCCTGAGCCGGTTTTGTACGGAGCTAAAGTAAGTACTAGACACCTGCGCTTAGGGTGGGCACGAAAATTTCGGATTCGGAAATAACCTATTCGAATCCGAATCCGAAATTTTTGAATACCGAATTTAATCTCCGAATCCGATTCGACATGCACTAAAATCCGGCCCAATCGATCAAATCGAATTCAGAGTTATGTCAAGCCTGATTCAAAATATGGCTTCTTCGAAGTTCTTCCTCAGGACGTCCAAATAACTCACTTTTGAGGGGATACTTTCTGTGTCGATTAAAGGCCAAACAAAAAAAGCTCATGAAAATCAACAACTTCGATATCGACAACAAGTTACAACTTACTTTTCAAAGTCAACTTATACGCACAAATAGCCAAATGTTATACACGTCGTGTATGCACGCACAAGTAAAGAAATTTGTTTTGAAAAGTCAACTTACAACGAGCTCTACAAAGCCTGTTATCAGAGCCAGTCTGCCTTCCACAACCCGCAACCATTTTCGCCCTTCAATTTGCGAACTTGCAAAGGATTTCAAGCTCTGTATGGGGCACGAAAACCAGCAACAGGTGAGGGGGAGGGGGGAGACTGGCGAGTGGCGGCAGCTGAGGGGAGGGGGAGACTGGCGGCGGCAAAGACCTTAGGGTTAGGTTTTTTCGAAGAGGACTGGGAAGAGTGAATCACGAATGAGAAAGAGGGAGGGCAAAAATGCGAAGAACGGAAGGGATGGGTTAAACGCGCGTCTAACTAACATATGAAATCGAGTCGGGTCGGATTTAATAGGATTTATATCCGGATCCGAATTCACCTGACCCGATCGGATCGAACTGGATTGGAGAGACGGATCGGGTAATTTTTGAATACCCCTACCTGCGCTGCTTGAATAGAAGACGGAACACCCGTGGGGTGGGGTTTTTTATTGAGTTCGCGGACCACATCCAAATGTAAAAGGCGCAAGGGAAGGGGAAAAATGTTCTTTCTTTGACGCACCATTATAGTGTAAAATTTGGACCTACTTAAATCACCCAATACCTTTACAGAGGAAGAGATAGCCCGTTACATATTTACTAAATTGAAATTTTCAATTGTCATCTTACTTCCAAATGGGGAGAAACTTACAAATTATTGAAATCAGTGGGCATCCATCTAAAAATCCCAAAACAGGGCTACTATGGTCATAAAATCCAACTAAATAATTTAGGAGCCGACCATTAAAGTCCAACTCCCCTCATGAGTTGTATTTGAAATTTGTTTATTCCAATTATAATTTTATTTTTGTAATGCTTCGTTTATTTCTCTCTTTCAGTTTATTATATCATCAAGATTATCAATGAACGTTATCAAATGTTACAATACTCTCTCATTATATTCGTCTCTCTTCGAATTAAACTATATAATTTAAATGCGTAATTAAGAGAGTAACAGATATATCATGTCAACAATAATAATTAAAAATAAAATAAAGGAGTTGGTTTAAGGGTTTTATCTTATAAAATACATTATTGTAGCCGACCTTGACACTCATCTGTTTTCATGTGTTGATTAATACAACAAGTGGTCCGTTTGGAACACTCTAGTACGCTTATAATTGCTTTCTTTAAACGACAACTAATCATCTGCAGAAATTTAAGATACTACTCACACACTTGACACCACATATTTGAATGCAATTAAAAGAAACTAGTGGTGAGAATTTAATTTAATTAAATACATCCTTCCGCATGCATAGTTGCTTAACACTCAAGTTATATGAGGCTCATACGTAATATTAACACCAATTAAATTGAAATTAAAGGTGCGTTTATGGGAAGGTCCACACTACGTATCTGTCAACATTAACGTATCCGTCGGACCGTCACAAGGCCTCAGCTCGCATATTACTCCGAAATATGGGTAGGTTGGTTGAGCAACCGTTGAAGAGGAACATCTATAGACAACTAGAACAGAGGGAGAAGCCGATCACAGTTTCTGGACCCCACGAAAACGAGGCTTCCTGATGTTTCACAGGCATATGCAAAGGTACAGACTATCTAGTCATTGAAGTGGCACCGAGGAAAACTTGTTGAGCGATACAAATAAATGGACAAGGGGGAGTTTGATTTAGGTCAAATGTGTGCATAGTTTACGTTTCGCAACTTTAGTGGCATTCCGAGTCTGTCAATCCTCTCATCATTGCCCTGATTTCTTAGTCCTAAATATCACCTCTTAACCTTTTTTTAAGTAAAAAAAAACTCTTAAAATGGACTTCATAAAGTCAAGTTTAAGTATATCACCACTTAAACTTAAGAATTTCACATGATTACGTAGACTATTAATTCGAACCGTAGTTAGAGTAAATCTTAATTCCTAGACATAGTCGGTACACTACTAAACCATCACTTTAATGACAATATCTGCTCGGACCTTGCTGATGAGTACTTGGAGATAGGATGTCTAGAATCTCAGGCGTCAATTGCTGAAGTTGGCAAGGCGTCAATTCGCAAATATTTTGTTGGGCCAATACGTCCCACATAACATCTTTTAGTACATAAAAAATCTGAGGATAGAGTTTTGGCCGTCGGTCAGCAAGTGATTAGGTGTTGCTTAGAAGAAGAAAAAAAGTGATTGATTACGTGTTCACTTTTATGGATGTAATTCGAATCCTCGACTGAAGCATCGGGCGGAAGGTTTACAAGGGAGTGTAATCTTCTGATAAGGAGATAATACGACTGGCCGGCACGAGAGGAAAGGAATGAAAATAAAGACGTGGCGGAAAGAGTCACGACGACTCACGAATTTAGGTAGCTGGCATTTAGGTATGGGCAAGTCAACAACATACACATATGACACGACCCCGGAAAACATGTAGCGCACGTCCTACACCCCACTAAAGGCCACATCAAACGACGTGCACAGCGCATTCAATGCGCGTGAAATTCCCAAAGTCTTTAGTGCGCGCCATGTGGTTGAAGGTACAAAGCTGCTCGGCCACAGCCTAGGGTTGAGCCAGCCTTTGCCGGCAAACGATGCGTGTTGGTCAAATACAACCCAAAAGTTCATAAAAGAAAAAGCACAACACCACACTGGCCGTACGCTGTTGCGAGTCGAGGCCAGAGTGAAAGCAATGTCTCAGACTCACCGAAAGACAAGAATCCAGACGAAATTCAGAGAAGAGATCCGCAATAAATAAAGCGAGACAAGCAAAAGATCACCCTAGGAGAAGTCGTGCTCGTGCTCGTGCTCGTGCTCGTGCTCGTGCCTTACGCGTAAAAAGCAGCAAACGTGTAGGCCCAGTGGTTTAACAACTCACTGCGGGCCATCACAGGGTTCTCTGCTACGCAAAGCCTCGGTCTCATTCACTAGTCAAATTCACTTCTCTTCATTTTTTTTTTTTTTCTGAAACACTTCTCTTCCTCTCACTAGGCTACTATTATCAGTATTAAAAATTTAGAAGTTAAAACAGCCAAAAGAGAGATTCATTTTTCCAAGGAACTTGAACCTCCAGCGGCCCGACATCGCTGGGGGAAAAAAGGAAGTACTTTAGTAACAACTCCTTCCAGAGTATGGAGAGGAGTCATCAACTCTGAATTTTAAATAGTTTAATAAATATTTCATGTAGATTAGTACACTTAACAATAATAATAAGGCTTAATATAAGTGCGTGCCCATGAGATATAACGTTTTCTCATAATACTCCTAAGGTAATTTTTGTTATCCCGCTACTCCTGAGGTATATCCTTTTTCTCAATTTTATCCCTCCGCCAACATTCCTGTCAATTTTTTGATGGAAATTGATGATGTGGATCAAGTGACCATGTCACGTCCAATCAAAAGGCAACATATGTGAGAAACAGCTAACCGGATGAAATTAATTTAACATCTTCATGTCCACGTCACCCTCTCCATATCAGTTTACCAAAATGCCCTTAATCCAATTTACGGAATACTGCAATAGATCCAACGGCGTCACTCTGCGAAGTCTGAAGGTCACACCTGCAGCTCCGGGTGCTCTTCAAGGGGCCACTCCGCTCGCGGACCTCGTCCATCAGCTCAAAGCTCCTCTCCAACGTACTCTTCCATTCCACAGCTTCTCCTACGCCTTCCACCCACACCTTGAGAATCTCATGCAACCGATTCCTACACCTGGCAGCAATCCAAAACGGCATCCTCCATGTCTCTTCTCCTTCCACAAACAGAGTTCAACAGACACTCACCCTTAATTGGTATGGGTGCTCCAAGAAGAACAACTCTTTCTACAAGTTCAGCTGTCAGTATTGAGCAGACAACTTTGGTGAAGACAAGTTCAGCTGTCAGTATTGAGCAGACAACTTTGGTGAAGACAGACCTGAAAGATTCATCAGCTTTACAACCTTCTTTTCCTCTCTAATGGTGTTGGCTCTGGACAAGACGTGCGGCAGGTAAGAGTCGAACACCTTGTCTTTGAAATTCTTGTCGAACGTTAACTCGAAACAGCGCACGTCGTTGGATTATTGGTTCTTGGGTTTGATGCAGACAAAACGCCTATTTAATGGGTTTTGCTCACGCGGAGGCGCTCAGTGGAGGGGCTGGTCTTGGTCAGGAGGTAATCCTCGACGGAGAAGAGGTAGGAGCGGAACTGGTGAGGCACGAGCTCGTTAGCGATGGACCGGACCAGTATCATGTTTGTTTATGGCATTTCAGTAATTTGACATGAGAGTGACGTGAATATATAAGTGAAAAAAGAACTTTATTCATTCAGCTATTAAGGACACATGTTACAGTTTAATTAGATTTGACGTGATCAATTGGTGCACATAATCCATTTCCGTCCAAAAATAGACTGAATGTTGACGGAGGAACAAAACTGAAAAAAAGAATATAACTCATGAATAGTGGGACAATAAAAATTACGTAAGAGTATTTCTGAAAAAACGTTATAGCCAGGGGCACCCGCATATATATTAAGCCTAATAATAAACCAGAACACACCTCGAATCCCGCAGGCTTAGTCATGCTGCTCAATTTTGCCTAGGAAGAAAAAACAGAAGACACCTCGAACCACGCACAGCTCGTTCCTCGATAAAATCTAGTGGTCAAAACGAGATGAAGAAACTAGAAGAGTTGCAGCCAAGTAAAGAGTCCCATGTATCAGAAGAATTCCGAGAAAATCCAGCTCAGAGAAAATTCATTTACTGCACAAGGACCACACTGCAGAAACTGTGAAGTAAATGTCATTATTATTACTTGACAGAGGTGGAGAGAATTGAGACGGCAAGAAGTAAAATCTATCATTATTATTACTCGTCGGTAAAATGTGGGTGGACAGGTAGGAAATCAAATTTCAGGAATACGCTGCTACAGTACAGATTGCATAACAGGGAAGGGTTGTAATTCACAAAAACAAAACATGATCCAACCCTTACTAACCCTGAGATTTTCCAAGACATCCCAAAAGCTTATTTCCTCAAAACAAAAAAACATAGAAAACACCCATCCACCACTTCCTCATTCACTGAGCCCCAACTAAAAAGAACAAAACCTGTAGCAGCATTCACTTTCCTTAAAGTACGACCTTTATGCATGCTTAGAAAAAAAAAAGTACGACCTTTATTATCGTCTAAACCTAAAACCCAAAAAACCTTTCCTTTCTTCTTCACCACCATTTCCTTTCTTCTTCTTCATCTTCTTGTTTGACACTGTATCTTAATAAGACTATCCCCTATATCAAAACTAAAAGCTTCCAATTTCTTTCCTTTCCTAAAACTCCCAAGAAAAATAACGACACTAGTAAAGGACCAACGATGCAGATCGAAGGGTCAATACGTCCACTCCTGGGGTAACCGGATCTCATGGTTCATTTCTGGCTGCTGCCGGAGGTTTCGCTTCTGATGAGCATAGGCATTATTATTACTCATAAGCCTTAGAGCAGCATCTGCAAGGATTAAATGAAACACAACAAAACAAAATTAAAATTACCAAGAACCTAATCCTCCGTAATAGAAGAGAAAACAGCTTCGTAGGGGACTAACTATATAAATACCTCCATCTGCAGTGAGAGTAGCACTAAACCGAGGCTGAACCTGGGGCTGCGAACCCATCATATCTTCCAAGCTCAAGTTCAGTGCCTGCACCACTCTTGCTGGGACTAGAACGGTCGAACAAGCTGTAGGAAACAATAGTTACAACCATGACCAGATCTGACGAAATATACAACGGCAAATTGAGAGACTCGAAAATTTCATATCCACCGAAACGCAAAGTAAAGATTTCTAGAGTTCTTGACAGAAAACGACAATAACGACTATCACACTTCACTGTAAGAGACTAAGCGAACGAACCGACCTGGCTTCCTGCGGGCATCAGATGGACCATCAACATGGCGTGGCAAAAACACGCCAGTGCCAGTGGATTCCCTTTTACCGCCAGGAGTTCCTATAAACACCGCTCTCATGCCAGACCCACCATTCTGATGTTGATTCTGTTGCTGATTCTGAGGGTGTCGCAGAGGCGGCCATGCAGATGCTGACAAACACAGAGGACGAGCGTTTCCAACTCCAGCGCACTCGCTATTTCTCCCCCTGTTCTGGACTATGCGTGCTTGGCGTGGCTGGAATCGTCCAGCTGCCTTACCCTGTGCCACTGCTCCCCAAGCCACTGAACCCTGCTGCTTCATATGTTGCTGTCTCAGCTGCCTTAACTGTTGAAATAACGCGAACCACATCAATAATCGACAAAGAATTAACGAAAAAGCCGGGCGAAGAGCCAAGAAAGCAGTATTAAGAGATCTTACTTGAGCCACTTGCATTTGCAGCTGCTGGTGAGAGAGCGACTGGTGAGGGAAATATCCAATATCAGCGTTGGTGTATCCCTTCACGGGAACAGTGGCCGGAGAAGGCTTCCGTAGGGGACCTAGAAGACCTCTGCCGTGGGTAAGCCCGTATGCCTCTTCGTTCATCCTCATCCTAGCCACTTCCCCTGCAGCAGCGTAAAGAAGATCCCAAGTTGCCGGCGGAGACGAGATCTGGGAGAGACCATTTGGGCTTCCATGGCTCGAGCCCTGTCTGCATCCACATCCGGTCCCAACCTCGCAAAGCGTCGACTGTGGCGAACCGGACACAACCCAAGCCTGCTTAATGCCCCCAATAAAAGCCCCAAATTATAAAAGACCACTAAAACAGAGAAACGGAACGGGTACACGAAACGAAACGATTAGAAAAACAAATAGGGAAGAACTCTATCATACCTTGGAGTCCTCCGAAGGAAAAGCAGAGCCTGACTTCATAGAATCGTCCACAAGAGTTGAGCGAGCCATTTGGCGAGTCAAACCAGCGAGGTAGTCCTCCTCGTCACTCTCCGTCTCACTCGAACCCACGACGGACTCAACCGGAGAACTGAGATCCGAGGAAGTCCCAAAAGAGCCAAACCCGTAGGGGAACTCGAAGGGAAACAAAGCCCTTGTCACCTCGTTGTCCGTTCCGAAACCATTGTCCTCAATCTTGCTGGTACCATTCTTGTCCATGACTAAGTCGTCATCGTTGAGAAACTCAGGTGGTAGCCAAAACTCAGCGTCCTTCAAACTCACGGCCATTCTAAAAAAAACCTACAGAAATCAAAACGCTATTACAAACGCGCAGCGCAGAGATATCAGACTCGGGATTTTTATGACCCAAGTGATGGAAGGAGGTTTGCTGCTTGGTTAAGATTTAATAATCACAACCCCAGTTGAGGGTTTGCTGGATGTGCAGTCTCGGGGTCCCAGCCAAATCAGAAAGCAGAGAGAGAGAGAGAGAGAAAAAAAAGGAACTACGGCTTTATGAAAGCCTCAAGGCCCTTTTGACACAGTCCGACTAGTGTGATTTCGCTCCTTCGCTTAATTGCTGTTCTTTATTACGAAAGAGAGGGTGTGCTTTTTTTAGAAGGAGGCGGAGAGATAATTGTTCGGTTTTAAGGGAGAGAAAAAGCCTCGGAAATTGCCCAGATTGTACGCGCCAAATACAGATGCATGAACACGCTCCGACTTCTCGGAGTGGGGAAGTTGAAGCCAGCCGAGATATGAGAAAAAAAAACCGCAGTGGGTCCCATCTGACAGCAAGGTTGCTTGGCCTGAATGTGACCCTCCGGAGTACGGACGGAGTCCCGAAAACTTCTTTTCACCTTTTGCGGTTGCCGGTGGGCAATGCATGACCACGCTGGGCGTGGGTTCTGCTTAAAAATCTGGAGCCTCTCTCTCTCTCCAAGACCTGGGGGCCAGTGGGTCAGTGACCACTCCCACTCATCCCTCGTTTGCTTAGCGGTTGAGGCAAAGTGTTGCAAAGTAACAGACATTTGTCCTTCTTCGCTGTCCACTTGGCAACTCAGGGCCTCTCCTCCTTTGCATTATGGCTATTTCTCTACGCTGCCCTCTAGGTTTCCCCCTCTTGACTTATTTGCCCCTCGCATCCGACGCATTGACAAGAATCGAATCGCATCGTAATACTGTTCCTTACCAGGTGACAAATTTGCCCTAGTCCAAATTTTCCTTACCAGGTGACAAATTTGCCCTAGTCCAAATTTGTCTCCGAATTATTTTCATTGACGTGTTCAGATAAGAGTAAAAATTTATAAAGAAGTTGTGAATATTTATGTTAAATAGTAGTTTATTGGTGTTTGTATAAAGTTGAGAAATAGATAATTTGATGTAATTATTTAATAAAAAAATATTAGAATTATGTGAAAAAGTATAGAGAGAAAATTTATGTTGAATAAAAAAGTAAAAAGTTGTTGGAGATTGTGTAAAATATATTGGTGTTTGTGTTTGAATTCTGAATATGTTCGGTGGTAGTTTTGTGAATGTATTTGAATCCTAAAAAATTGTAGGAAACGAACATAACCCTGAATCTTGTGCGCCAAAAAATTCGTGGTAAGAAAAATCTTCCAGCCATGCACCACCATCTCTTTATATCTTACCAAAAATTCTATCTACTTGCTAAAAAACACATTTACTATCAGATAATTCTATTTGCCTTTTTTGTTAGCTACTTAAAGATTTTTTTTTCTTGACCGTATAATTATTAATAATTCTTTTACCTAATTTACTTTATCTAAAAAAAATATAAAGCAGAAAAAATTGAAAAAGTCCTCTCATGAAAATTTCTTTTCTAGACATAATTTTGTAGAAATTCACAAATTTCAAACACATTTTCACAATTTTAACGAAATTTTCATATATTTCAACACTTTTTTTTTACAAATTCCATTAACTTTTCACAACTTCACTTTTTAATAAACTCAAATAAAATCTAAATTACTTCGAAGATAACAAATTTCAACAAACAAAAAAGTCTATGGTCATTAACTTCACAAATATCTTTTTGTTTGAGTCTCATCACACTAGCAAACAAACTAGTGAGTGGCGGAACCATAAATGAATTTGAAGGAGGGCAAACTCCTAAGAAAAAATGACAAAAAAAATACTACGTAAGGCAAAAAAAATTTTAGAGTTCAAATATAAAAAATATATTATATTAAAAAACACTTACCATACTTTTCTTTTCTTATTCTTGGCAAGATCTCTCTCGGCCCGCAACAAATTCAATATAAATCAGAAATGATTCAAGTTTCAACAACAAACTAATTATTCTAAGAATAGTAGATTAATAATTAAAAAGATGAACGTTTAATTTTGAACTAACAGTTTAATAATTCAATATATAATTTACAATTTCACACATAATTTTACGAGTCTATGACCTAATCGGCTAAATTGCTAATTTAATCACTAATCAGCAATCACAATCTGTGAGTAGAGAGAGAAACGGAGAGAAGCTAAACTAAAGTGTGCCTAGCAGCTGAGAGAGAGAGCCGGAGAGAGAAATAATTTTTTTAGTTATATAACAAAAATTAAAAAAATAAACGTTTTACATTGACCACCGGTTGGCCTATTGCATCCGCCAATGGAACTGGCCACAATTTCCTTACCCACTTTTAGCCATATTTCTGCTTTAATTTCAAAAATACTAATCAATGTTACTCTTTAGAATTCATTGAAATCATTGTAATTCTCAATTCTATGGAGTAAAAATCAAATAGAGACTTGACTTTATACCATAATTTAATTTCCTATTACTTCTCATATCCCACTCCATCTAAGACTCGGTGATACAGTCTGTCTATTGAAGTAATTAATCAACTATCTTTATCAAGATCCTTTACTAACAGGATCAAAGAAAAGTGGGACTCGTGCTAATCTATTAATAATGCTTTTTGATTGTTTTGTTTTTGTTCTTTTTATGGATTGTTTTTTCCACCCCTTATTCCATTTATATAGTAAATAAATTTGTCATTTCTATTTACGAAAAAATAAAATACATATTTAATTGATTCTTATAAATAAATAAAAAAGTTGATTGTTATAAAGATTTTTTTTAAATCAATACTGTCAGTCTTATTCAACATAAAATACGACCAAACGCAACACCCCTAGAACCGAATGAGTCAAGTGAGGTCAGTTCCAGCATACAACCAAGAAAACATATGAAGAAGCTCAAAATGACAGGGATTCCTTCCTGAGAGAATCTCAGTGGCAGCCCAACGAGCTAATTGATGGACAACATTATTTGCTTCCCTACGAATGTGGCTCACTTTCCATGTTTGGAAGTTATGCAGAATATCATCCATTTTCTGCACTAGCTGATGGATCTTCCAGTCTGTTAGTTTTGGGAAGTTATGGATAGCAGATACAACTGTCTTCGAATCTCCTTCTAAGGCGATATTCGTAAAGCCCAATTTGTGAGCAAGCTGTATTCCCAACATCATTGCCTCTGCCTCCCCAACTAGAGATTCCTCTGCAGTGATTCGTGATATCTCAACCCCCTTTAAATAGCCTTGGTGATCCCGTTTAAGTGCTGCAACCACAACAAACTGTTCTCTAATGGCCACATCTACATTGACTTTAACAGTCCCTATAGGTGGTCTCTTCCAACAAATATAACTTACAGGATCCAAAATACTCCTCCAGGCCAACCAGTGCTCCTTACTCACTCGTCCCACCTTAACTGCTAACTCATAGGGGTCACACCTCTTACCATAATGCACACTGGCATTCCTGGAACACTACAGTAAGTCTGCTGCATTCATAGCAAATAACTGAAACCGATGCTGATCCTCCATTGGAATTGCAAGATGCTGGTGCGGATGAAACAGACGAATCACTCATTCCCCTACCGATTCAGTTTTCAGCTGTGCTATATTCAATTGCCACGGGAACTCACTCCAGATGGCTCTAGTATAAGGGCACATATAAACAAGATGATTAAGTGTCTCATTCTCCATTCCACACAAAGGACATAGCAAATCCTCAGCCTTATAAAGATTTTACCACATCCAGTGCCTTATTTTGTTTTATTGACTCTATTTTTTGCCCTTTTGAAATTGTGTAGATCCTACAATATTTGACCAAATTTCTTTTCGTCGCCTAAAAATTTGTGAAATCCCACCCTCCCTTTGGCTTGTCTGAAAATTTTGTAAATATATATATATATGTTTACCCCCTCCCCTTTTGTTTTTTGTAATCAAACGGTGCACACTGGTCCCTTAAAACTCAGGACTTTTCCTTTAACGGCTCTCAAATTACACGTTAAGAAATTTTTTTTTATCTCATAAAGACAATTTGAAATAAAAGTCTAGTTGTGGCAAAGATATAATAACTATCTAGCTTCGGCAGTTGCAGCTTTGCCCGCTCAGTTGCTCCACAACTCCGACCGCGGTCCACCGCACTAGGTACGTATAACGGTCACTTCTCTTTGTTATTTTCACTTTCTCTCCTCTGTTATCTTCTCACTTTTCTTATCTCTCTCGTTCACTGTTTCTCAGCTATCCGCCAGCCGCTTCTCTCTCTTTCACAAATGAACAATTATATGAAATTGCGATTTGAGAGTTGGAGGTTTTGTGAAATTAGGGATTTGAGATTAAGAATTGTCGAATAGGGATGTGGAAATTGGGGATGAATTTATGTATTTCCTTTTAGAGATAAAGATTGGGGATGAATGTATGGATTTATGTACTTTGAAATTGGAAATGGATTTTATGTACGAGAGATGAGATTTACAGCTAGCTTGATTTATGTACTATGCAGTATGTGCTTTGGTCTATTGAGGTTGTGAGACTGAGATTTATGTACTGTGCTTTAGTCTTTTTTATAAAAATTCAAAATTTATTTTTAAAACACACTAATGAAACTTGAAATTTGTTAATAATAATAATATAGATGAAAATTTTTCAACGTATAAAATTATAAAATGAATTCACTAATAATGTATAAAATGGATTCAGTAATGGCCTCATACTTACCATAGCTTCAATTGCTGCCAAAATTGTTGTCACATTTATTCGTGGGTCTTATGATCCCCTCCTGCAAGACTATGACGAGCAATACTTCGATTGACTGTCTTAATTTTGCCCATGAAGCTTCTTTTTTGAACTTTGTAATTTTGGTGAAGTTTATATGCGCCGTCTGAAGAAGAAAAGGCCAAAAGGGTAATTAAATTGGAGCACCCTATGTACTAATATACTGCATTCAATCAGGTCATCCCTTTGTTAATATCTATATTTTAGTTTTTATTTGTTTTTGTTATTTTTTTGCCATTATTGAATTTAACCCCAATTTTTGCTTAGCATTTCTGGCTCTTTTACATCACTAATGGCCATGGATATTAACCTCAATATTTGGTTGACTTGTTTTGATGATCATGTATTAGAGAAGAAATTGTGTTTAAGGGCATGTTCGTTTAGGAAGAATCAAATGACGGATTTTTTGAATCCTCAGGATTCTACAACCAAACATAATTTTTCACACCACATAAATATAACTACAACACGCGTACCAATAAAGTTAACATCACATAAAAATTCTCAAAACACAAAAAATCCTCAGAATACACCTTAACCGAACACACTCTAATTCTACATATTACTCTAGCTCCATAAATCAAATTGAATTAGATTTCCACGATGTCAAAGAAAATGTATTTTCCAACTGACGGATTATCTTCACATTTATTTTATTTTATTTAAATAATGGATAAATTTGTGATGAAAAAGCCAAGCAATGTGGAGTAGTATAATACTCCTAACGTGGCTACGAAGCCATTTTCCAACATTTTCAAAAGATACAAAATTGTATGATACAATTGACACCTTTCAGTTGCAGTACATAGTACGGTATGTGTATTATAATATTTTTAATACTTATAGTTCTTAATTTTCGATATTGTAACTCTAAAATAAATTTTTATATTAAAAAATAAATTTATTATTATTATTTTGTCTTTAAAATTTGAATCCCTTTAATTTTAATTTACGCCTATACTAGTCGGCGTCTATATGTCGTGGACCTAAGTCACCGAACATCCCGTCCTTAAAACAAAATATTTTAATCTTTACTAAGGTTGTATTTGTATATTAAAATTTTAAGGTATTGAATTTGATGAAAAAATGATGATAAAAATTATTTTTAATATTTTTTATAATAAAAAGAAATGATATTATAGGAAGAGAGATTATATAATAATTATTTATTTATATTAAAATTTTAATTAATAAACGCAGTCTAAATTTTTGCGTCCTGTCTTTTAACATCATTAAAATTACATGCAGTAAGAACTTAAAAAAAATCGTATAAATAGCAATTTTTTTAAAAATAAAATCAATTAAGAAAATAAAAGCGCAAAAGAAAAATAGCGGACGTGGTAGGGCCATGCTTACCTGCGGAAAGGGACATCAGTCACAGCACCGTGACTTCGCGATCGAAAAGGACTCCCGGATATCCGAATATAGGCGCTACCGAAATACTCTGTACTCGCCTATCTCGTCGTCAGTACCACTTCATTCGCCTATAAGATCTTGTCGTGTGCGTTAATCGCTTGCATACTGGGTAACATTCGGAAGTGGGTCGGCATGCTTAGGCACTATTTTTTCTAGGATCGAAGCAGAAAATGAACCCCAAAACAAAAAAAACAAAATCCCTGTTTCCTTGAGTGAAAGCGCGAATCAATTCGAGGTTTCGTGCAAATTTTGAACTTTTCCCGCCGAAAGAGAGAATGATTAGAACGTAATTTTCACACTCGTTGACTATAATCTTAGGGTAGGTTTCTTTTTGGTGAAATATTTAGAATTCGAAGGTGTTGTTTGAGTCCTAATAATTTCGGTCTAAAAATTTAAGTTTAATAATAAAAAATTCATCACATAATTTATTATTATTATAATATTTATTAAAAAAATTTCTCTCTTCAGTTTTTCATCAACTCCCGTAACATATCTTTACTTTATAATATTTTCCAAATCTCAATATCCAAAATTTCCACCCTCAAACATCCCTCGTATTTTGAAAAATTTTAGGAGATGTTTGAGTTTTATTGGCATGCGTGTAGAATGTGTTTACTTGTATTTATGTGTGTAAAAAAGATAATAATGAGTTGTATTAGAATGCGTGTTGTTGTGATGTTGAGATTGTAATGTTAAAAAGTATGATGCAAATTCTAGCAAAATGTTGAAAATGAAGATGCCCTCAACAGTGAAAGACAGATACAGAATTTAGCCGGGCCCATCCCGAATATCCTGTAGACCCTACCTTACTGGATTACACTTTGGAAAAAACCGACCACGATCGCGCCCGAATTGCAGCTGAATTGCAGGCGATTGGGATCCGAATAAAACATATCAAATTTTCTCCGAAGGAGCTTCCTACTGCCGTACGCATAACACACGAAGGGCATGTTATGGAGACATTCATTGCAATTGGGCGGCGCATGCAAATTGCAATCCTTTTCTGAAGACTTTCAACTTCGAAGCTACATTAGAGGGTGGCGTTTCCTATTGGGCGGTGCATGCGAATGGTGGCTTGCATGTTATATTTGAAATATGTCAAAAATGGATGGGAACTTAAACCCATTTACACCAACCCCTCCCCTTCCCAATTAATTAGACTATGGTCTTCATTTTTCTCACTTATGGTATTTAAAGACGCGTCGGCTTCTTCTTGTCAGCAATTAGTGGCTAACATGTCTATTTCATCATGGATGTGTTCTATAGAAAAACCCTGTTTTTTTTTTAATACCAAATTCTGTAGATTCGAAGTCTTATTGCTGCAATAAGTCTCTGGACATTCATTTTTCTTTTAGGGTTGACAGGTAGGGCCTTAAGAAAAGAGCACTTTTGTGATATCGAGGTCATTATATAACACGAAAATCAATTTTTTCAAGGAGTTTCTCGAGCTTCTTGTTGTCTCTTCCAACATAAACATATGATATAATAATAAATAATAATACTAAATAAATAAACAAAGATTACAAATTAATGGAGTTATTTGTCTAGGGTTTCGGCAACTAATCCATGTGAAATTTGAAACTTGTATTAATTAAAATGATGGTTGACCCTTGACCAATGTACAACTTCATCACACGAACACTTTTAATTTTTTATTCTTTTTTTGGCCAGATCATAGCTTATGTATTTATTTACTTTTTTGGGTCTTGGGCCAGATTAGTAGTAAACGTAGGTCTCTTAATCCAACCTAGTGGGGTACAGTTGCTTCAGTAAACTTGGTAAACCAGCGGACAAGGTGGACCAATCAATGTCTTGTGACGCTGACGCCGAGCGGCACACACGATCCCTCCTCCTACAATGTAATTCCGTAATTATTTACAAAACCCAAAAAGTAATAGTAATTTGGAGAAGAACCCCGAATATCTGCCATGACTTGTCAGATATCGTTGACGTGACAGAAGGCTAATTTTGACGTACACGTGTCGTCGGATTTATAATTGCAGCCTTGAGTGGTGGCAAAGTCAGTGCTCAGTGGCGTCCAGATGGGCAGTGGGTCTTGGGAGAGATTGTGAAGGTTGTGTGTTAGCCCTAATCATGTGGCTTTCTTTGGAGTGAACGTTAAGCTTGTTAGCATTATACCATCTTCCCTGCTTTATATCTCTCTGCTTTTTTTGTCTTCCCTTTCCTCTTTTCCTTTTAACTTTCTGTGGAAAAGTTGGAAACCTTCTGTGCCCGGAATCCTTCTGCGTACTGCTGCCCAGACATTTCTTCCTCGTAGAATTCCTTTCTGAAGGACCCCGTGGGAAAGATATTGAAGTGATTTGGATGAAACCCCATAATGATTTGTGCGATCTTATCTCTAAACGTTCTCTCATGCTACTTTTGCTTAGTCCAAGTTCTTACCATATAAAGGGAGTTATATAGGTCCCGCCCCTTCACATGCAAGGCAAGGCATGACATGCTGCTAAAATCCGTTGCATAATTAAATGCCACAAAATAATCTGGTTGGTGACAATTTACGCATATCCTACATATTAAAACAAATTTCGTGCTAGATACTAGTCAAAAACTGAGCAACGAAAATGTCAAATATAAAATTATATTTTTGGGTTTAACTACTGTCTCAACTCTCCACTGTGAGGATCTCTAAGTTAACAAAGAGCATCATGCCCATAACCTTTTTGATCAAATGCTTGAGAATGAGTGACAGGTTGGTTTTTATATATAAGTCTGGCCACATCCAAATCTAAACAAAGTTCAGAAAAAGTGGATCAAAGAAGATTTTATGCGAGACAAATGTAATTATAAGTTCAAAATCTTCAGAATAAAGGGCTAATTGGGCGTCCAAAAGAATGGCGCACTTGAGTCAAACCTTGTAGTATTATTGGCATATAGATGGTAGATAAGGGGTTGTCTAAGATTAAAAAAAAAAAAACAGTACAAGTGAGTGAACACGAACATCCTCTGGCTAAATGAACTAGAGTGCATTTTGAATGTATTTTCTTGGTCTCAAATTCTATTTTCTTATTTTTGTTTTTCAATTTCCAAAATTTGTGAGCGATCTCCCTCTCCCATCCTAAACTACGTGCCATAGCCATATAGCATACTTGTTAGAAAATTTCCTTAAGGTGACCTAATTGACATATGTAAATAATCTTTTAAAGTTTTAAAGATTATGGTGTTAGTTAAAATAAGATTATGGAATCTGTAGCAGATTCAAATTTAGAACTAATTGGATAAAGATTGCAATTTGATTTCTGATTTAAATTGGAATTCAAATTGTAACCAATTAGATAAAGTTTGCTATTTGATTTTGAATTTGAATTTGCTATTTGAATTACCTTGATGGAAGGAACAAATTCAAATCTACAACAGATTGAGGGTCCCTGACCTAGCCTATAAATAAGAGGCCTGTGTATACCATCTAATGCATTCTCTGTAAGGCATAGGCATAGGTTGGAAGAGCCTCACTAAAATACTTCATATTCATAAAGTTACTCTGCAGAGATTCTGTTCGAGTTCTGAGCAAGATGGCTGGAGGTAAAGATCCTGCTTTATTATTCCGCTGCATTCACAATCAAATTGATTGATTGTGATTTTACTCTCACATGTGGTATCGGAGCCATCCTTCAAGCTTCTTGTTCAGTGAAGCGATCTACTGATTAAATTCAGATTTTCGCTTGAATCAAGAGCTAAAGGTTCTCTGTATCAGTGTTTTAAAAGAAATTTTTTCTTTCTTTGACCGGATCTCTATTATGTTCGGTATAAGTTTTTTTTTTTGTATTTTTTGGTGACAATGCAATTTTGCTAATGCCTGAAACCTTACACGGTGTGCTTTCAGTTACTGTTATATTGCATAACTTTGTTTATGAATTGGAAAAGGCACTACGTTGTTGTTGGTGCAAACAAAAGCATATTTAAAAAAAAAAAAAAAACCGTATGATTTGGGTTTTGATTTTGCAAAATGTTCATAAAACATCTTCATGAAAACCAAGTTTTTTGATTCATTGGAATGGTAAAATACTGTGTTTTGGTTCTTGAACAAAGAAGATGAAGAGTCACCAGAGGAGGTGACCCTCCCTGCGGCAGCAGGTGGCCGGAGAGGAGCCTCCTCTCCCAGCCACGGGTTAGAAACCCGTGGCCTTCAAAGGCTGCCGGCGATGAGAGGCTCTCGGCCTTCTCGTCGCCGGCGAAGGCTGGTGCAGGCGGCGGCGTCCATTGGGACGCCAGGCAGTGCAGCGGCGTCCCCTAGGACGCCAGGCCGCTGCATGAGTTGCGGCGGCAGTTGCCGCCGCAAGTCTGCTACAAACACAGACCTTCGGGTCTGTGTTTAAGATGACCGGGTCATTGACCCGGTAACCCGGGTAGGGTTACCTACCCGGATAAGTCAGGAGGCCAGCCCAAGGGCCTTGAGGCCCAAAATGCTTCTGACCAGATGGGCTGGACTGACCATTGGGTCAGCCCAAGGCCCTTGAAGCCCAAAGCCCTGACCCGAATGGATCGGGTCAGGCGACCCGCGTGGGCGGGTTGCGGTATGGACCGCCGGTCCGGTCGGACCGGACCGGACCGGCAGATTATATTATTATTATTTTTAAATTTTTAATTTTAATTTTAATTTTTTTAAAAAAAAAAAAAAAAAACTTTTATGCTTTTATGCTTGCATTAATTTCTAGAATTATTTGTATGTTCAATGTTTCATTGATTAAATTCTAGAAATATTAGTTTATGCTTGCATTAATTTCTAGAATTATTATGATGTTCAATGTTTAATTGATTAAATTCTAGAAATGTCAATTTACTTTTATGCTTGCATTAATTTCTAGAATTATTATGATGTTCAATGTTTAATTGATTAAATTCTAGAAATGTCAATTTACTTTTATGCTTGCATTAATTTCTAGAATTATTATGATGTTCAATGTTTAATTGATTCCATTCTAGAAATATTAAATTTATGCTTGATTTATTATGTGAAAAATCTAATTATATAGATAGGTTGATCATGCATAAAATGTATGATGCCTAGACCAAGCATGATTAAATGAACCTACTAAGGTTAAGTGGGAATATGGGGTATGATCGAAAAATACAGGTCAGGGACAGTTCTGGCTAAGGCAAGTCTTGGTATTTAAAGGTCCTCAGACCTACCTCACTTACCTGGGAGCTCCCCTGCTTGTGTTTTAGAAAATACTATTGTCTCACTTTAAAGATTGGTTCATTTTTTTATTCTTGGATTAAGATTAGGCATCTATAAAGTTGACGGATATTGATGAAGTCGTAATTATCATAATGATTTTCGGAGAGCCACAGCATCCCAATTTTATATTGATGATTACATCAAGATTAATATATATGAACTTCATAAAGAGAAATTAATATCCGTGTGGTAACTAAATTATAAAATTGATTACTTTCCCCGCAGGGAAATTTTTAATTTTGTGACTTAGTTAGATTAAAATAATAAATTTTGTATTAACAATAAAATTTTCTTAGGCCCACAGGTACGGAGAATTTTATTCTTAATATTTAAAATTGTTAGATTTAATAATAAAGAGTAAATTTCATGCATATGCAACCTTTGCCCACAGGTAGGTCGAAATTTACTATTAAATTGACATTGGTTGATTTAAATATGGTTACTTCATAGCAATTCAGTAGTTTTATGTTTCTTTGGTTATATTGCAGTTATTCCTTCTTCCCTAATTGATAGTTCGTTGCGTGTTCCAATGCTAAGTGGTGATAATTTTGCTGACTGGAAGCAAAGTTTGCTTTTCACTCTGGGGTGTATGGAATTAGATGAAGCGCTCCGTGTAGTGGAACCCACTATCACGGAATCAAGTACGCCACAGGAGATTTATTCTTATGAACGATGGGAGCGATCAAATCGTCTCAGTTTGATGTTCATTAAATCTCACATCATCAAGAGCATTAGGGGTTCTATCCCTGAAAGCATTAAAGCTAAGGATTTTTTAAAGTCCGTTGAAGAACAATTTGTTACTTCTGAAAAGGCATTAGCCAGCACCCTGATGAGAAAGCTGTCAAGCAAATCAATAAAGAGTTCAACTAGTGTGCGTGAGCACATAATGGAGATGAGAGACATTGCATCTCAATTAAAAACTCTGGAAGTTGAAATTTCTGACTCATTCTTGGTTCATCTAATTTTGAACTCTCTACCAAATGAGTATGGTCCCTTTAAAATATCATACAACACACATAAGGAAAAATGGTCTGTGAATGATTTACTGACTATGTGTGTTCAAGAGGAAGAGAGGCTGAAACTCGAGAAACCTGAGAAACCTGAGAGTTCTCACTTTGTTTCTCGTGCTAAGGGGAAGACCAAGAAAGGCAAGGTTGTCCACAACTTCAAGAAGGAGAACAAGGTGCCAATTAAGATTAATGGCACTAAGGATACTTGTTTCTTCTGTAAGAAGAAAGGACACATGAAGAAGGATTGCCAAAAGTACCTAAAGTGGCTCGAGAAGAAAGGTATATTTCTCTCTCTTGTTTGTCATGAATCTTTAGTTGTTGAAGCTCCTTGCAATACTTGGTGGATTGATTCTGGTTCTACAATCCACATTGTGAATACATTGCAGGGTTTTCTCACAACAAGGAAGCCGAAAAGAAGTGAACAACGAGTTTACTCTGGAAATAAATTGTTCTCAAGTGTGGAAGCGGTTGGGACTTACAGAATAATTTTGAAGACTGGATTTATTTTAGATCTTGAAGATGTATTTTTTATTCCAAACTTTTCAAGGAATTTAATTTCAATTTCAAAACTTGATGTATTGGGTTATGGTTTTTATTTTATAAATTCAGTTTTCAGTTTATTTCGAAATAATCAAGTTATTGGTGGTGGAATAAAAATTGATGGTCTTTACAAAATTGAATTAGATCCCAACTTTGAGAATAATTGTTTGTCAATACATACTATTGGCATAAAGAGAAGGCTTATAAATGAGAATTCCGGTTTGTTATGGCATAGGAGATTGGGACATATCTCCATTGAGCGAATCAAAAGGTTGGCAAATGACGGAGTCTTACAAACTCTTGATTTTACTGACCTTGACACTTGTATAGACTGCATAAAGGGAAAGCAGACTAACAAGTCCACTAAAGGTGCCAGAAGGAGTTCAATGATTCTAGAGATCATACACACTGATCTCTGTGGACCTTTTCCTACTCCATGTTTCAATGGTCAGAGATATTTTATCTCATTCATTGATGACCATTCACGTTTCATGTATCTCTACCTTATTGATGAAAAGTCTGAGGCGTTGAATGCCTTTAAGACTTATAAGGCAGAAGTAGAGAATCAAAAGGAAACGAAAATCAAGATCGTAAGATCTGATAGAGGTGGAGAATATTATGGAAGGTACACAGAAAAAGGACAAATGAGTGGTCCATTTGCGAAATTTCTTGAAGAGGAAGGCATTGTTGCTCAATACACAATGCCTGGTACACCACAACAAAATGGTGTAGCAGAAAGAAGGAATCGCACACTTATGGACATGGTAAGGAGTATGCTTAGTAATTCTAGTCTCCCTCAGTATCTATGGAGTGAAGCTTTAAAAACTGCTGTGTATATCTTAAATAGGGTTCCATCCAAGGCTGTCCCAAAGACACCTTTTGAGTTATGGAATGGGTGGAAACCTAGTTTAAATCACTTACACATATGGGGTTGTCCTGCTGAAGTGAGGATTTATGATCCGAATATAAAGAAATTAGATCCAAAGACAACCAGCGGATTTTTTATCGGCTATCCAGTAAACTCTAAAGGATTTAGATTTTATTGTCCTACACATAATACTAGGATTGTTGAATCAGGAAATGCTAAGTTTTTAGAGGATATTGAACCTAGTGCAAATTCCCAAAAGGTTGAATTTAAAGAAGCACAAGAGTTGTCTGAATCTTCTCCTTCTGGAGAAAGAATGTTTGTGTTTAGGAAAGATCAAATTGATTATCCTGAACCACAACCAGTTCAAGAAGAGCCAACTCATACAGAACAGGTTCAGACTGAGTCTACCCAACCTCTGCAAGATGTTGAGGAAGTAGAATTAAGACGGTCCTCTAGAATAAGGAAATCAACAATCCCTAGTGATTATGTTGTATACCTTCAAGAGTCTGACTTTGATGTTGGACCTAAAAGGGATCCAAATACGTTTTCACAGGCCATGAATGGAGATAACTCCATGTTGTGGTTTAATGCCATGAAGGAAGAGATGAAATCTATGGCAAAGAATCAAGTCTGGGATCTTGTTGACTTACCAAAGGGAGCTGTAGCCATAGGCTGCAAATGGGTTTACAAAACCAAAAGGGAAGCTTCCGGTAAAGTTGAACGATATAAAGCCAGACTTGTAGCCAAGGGTTTCACTCAAAAAGAAGGCATAGATTATCATGAAACCTTCTCTCCAGTATCAAAGAAGGATTCGTTTAGGATAATCATGGCATTAGTAGCTCATTTTGACTTAGAGCTACAACAGATGGACGTGAAAACAACCATTCTAAATGGGGATCTTGAGGAGGAGGTGTATATGAGACAACCTGAGGGGTTTGATGATAACAGTCAGAAGGCATGTAAATTAAAGAAATCTATATATGGACTAAAACAAGCCTCCCGTCAATGGTATATTAAATTTCACAAGGTTATTACTTCATTTGGATTTTTGGAGAAACTTGTGGATCAATGTATATACCTTAAGGTCAGTGGGAGTAAAGTAATCTTTCTAGTCCTTTATGTAGACGACATTTTACTTGCAACAAATGATTTGGGTTTGCTATATGAAACTAAAAAATTTCTGTCTAAACACTTTGAAATGAAGGATTTGGGTGAAGCCTCTTATGTCATTGGCATAGAGATTCATAGAGATAGAAAACAGAAAATATTACAACTGTCTCAGAAGGCCTACATTGAAAAAGTTTTAGAGAGATATGATATGAGCAAATGTGCTCCTAGTGTAGCACCCATCATTAAAGGGGATAAATTCTGTTTGGATCAATGTCCCAAAAGTGAATTGGAACAAGAACAAATGAAAGGTTTACCATATGCATCTGCAATCGGCAGTTTGATGTATGCTCAGGTCTGTACTAGGCCTGATATTGCATTAGCAGTTGGTATACTGGGAAGATACGTGCTATGAAGTCACTACACAGGCATTATGGTTAAGTGGTCTCAAAATTATTGAGTCTGTTGAGAGACCAATTAAGATCTTATGTGACAATTCTGCGACAGTATTCTTTTCAAAGAATCATAAAAGTGGAAGCAGGAGTAAGCACATAGATATCAAGTATCTTAGTGTGAGAGAAAACATCAAGAGACATGTTGTTTCTATAGAGCATATAAGTACTAAGTTGATGCTTGCTGATCCCATGACTAAAGGTTTACCGGTAAAACAGTTTAAAGGTCATGTGGACCATATGGGGCTTGCAAATTCATTTTGTACTTAGTTTCTCTCAAATTTTGAATTACAGACATGAAGTTATTGTAATAAAGATTTATTGCGCAAATTCTTTATTATTTATTGTTATCTATGGAGATAAATAAAATAGGACCTGAATGACTTATAGGAAGTTCATTCATAAAGTTTTGATTCCCATAAAGTACTCATATAATGAGTATTGTGCTGGTAATACATGGAAGGGACGACCGATTATGTTACGGTTTTACCGCTATGATTCGTGTGTAGCATTCATTATGTGGGTGGGAGGATTCCATAAACAGTTGGCCATACTAAAGAACTCCAGACACCATTAAGACATATGTCGTCAAGGTCAAGTGGGAGAATGTTAGAAAATTTCCTTAAGGTGACCTAATTGACATATGTAAATAATCTTTTAAAGTTTTAAAGATTATGGTGTTAGTTAAAATAAGATTATGGAATCTGTAGCAGATTCAAATTTAGAACTAATTGGATAAAGATTGCAATTTGATTTCTGATTTAAATTGGAATTCAAATTGTAACCAATTAGATAAAGTTTGCTATTTGATTTTGAATTTGAATTTGCTATTTGAATTACCTTGATGGAAGGAACAAATTCAAATCTACAACAGATTGAGGGTCCCTGACCTAGCCTATAAATAAGAGGCCTGTGTATACCATCTAATGCATTCTCTGTAAGGCATAGGCATAGGTTGGAAGAGCCTCACTAAAATACTTCATATTCATAAAGTTACTCTGCAGAGATTCTGTTCGAGTTCTGAGCAAGATGGCTGGAGGTAAAGATCCTGCTTTATTATTCCGCTGCATTCACAATCAAATTGATTGATTGTGATTTTACTCTCACAATACTACCTTCCTGCATATGAATGCTTGGATGGAATCTGCATGCAGATGAGACGCACATGGGAATATTCCCCATCAGCCAAGTGAAAAAGGGTCACTTAAATTTCTTTTGGCAGCATTCTTGAGAGGTTAGCATTAGTCAGAAACACTGCTCGGCGTCTGTAGAGGCCGGCTGCCGGCATGTAACATTGCACATATGACACTGTTATTTAATATGATCATCATAAGCGGAGGCAGGAAGCTGATTAATGAGGGGAAAAAAATGGTAAAAAAATAATTTAGTTGAAAAAAAAAAAAATTTAGGTGTAAAATTTTGTTGTTTTAGGGAGCGAACCGGGGCAGTGCTGCCTCCGCCGGTGATGATCATTAGCCCTACATATATATAAGTACTTCATGTTCTGCTAAGCTGCACAGCTGCAAATTCCTTTGTCCAAATAATTATAGAAAGTAATGGATACAACAAGGCACATATAAAAGAAATAGCCCCGTGATAGTCTCCCAAATGATAGTAATGGGGGGGGGGGGGGCAGTCTTCTATCATTAGAGTGTGGTGGTGAATTATAAGGTACGGCTTAAAGACAACTAATTTGGTCACAACATAGATGATGGTATATTCTTGTGCAGACTGTGTCGAGTGTAACGTGGTGGCGCGTGCATAAAACCAGCCTCATAAGAGCTATCCCAAGTGATCCACTCATCATATATATTAAATATGAATTAAACAATGGTGATTAGAGGGAAGAGAAGGACTAAGGCGGAATGGGTGTGAGAATATCGAGGAACATGTCCCCTTGATTAGCGGTGAAGTATGGGTTTTGTGTCTTAAGATTGTCGTTTGCCTTTCGGTGTGTGTCTCGCGCTGTCCATGGAAAGAGTTCCGGAGATTCTTTATAGAAAAGTTTGACCATCTGTCTCCCCCTTCTCATCTCTGGCAGCTACCACAGTACCACTTCGACTAAAATCCAAACCCCTCCCCTACAGCTTCCACAGTTCCACTTCTGCTATTCTCTCTCTTTAGTGGAAGCCAGACTAAACCTTAGCTTACTTTGCCTAGGAAAAATGAAATTAATTAAATAAAATATAAAGTTAAAGCCAATCGTCATCTCAATATGTCAGAAATAGTAAAAGTCATCTTTATATCCCTGGGTCACATCCGGATAACAGTGTACTAAGCACCTCGTACATTTTCTTTTTACCTAATTCCCTGGGAAAATCGACAACCTCTGCTTTGTTTTTTTCTTTCTCCTGTTGCATGGGTGGCAAAACCTGAATTCATTGGAAGCTGGTTGGCTACGAAGGCTAAACGAGGGTCGAGGAGGTTTTGTAATTTGTAGGCTTTCCCTCGAGATTATCGTGGATCCACAGTGGTGATTCCGATCCCACCTAATACGTTAGAGAAGTATCGGAGGTCAAGAGAATAGGTCATAAAATCTTGTCCCATCTAAATATATATAACTTGTGGTTTCCAAGAGAGTTGTGCTACTGTTAACTCGTTGAAAGTTTGAAACCCTAGACATTTTCTTTTGAAAATTCACTGCAGCGGAGAGGTTGATATTATCCTGCAACTCGGCAAGTGACCTCCTCGTATTAAGCTATTGGGAGTTGAATTAATGTTTTCGCGATAATGCTCATTGAACAGGTAACTTGTCTTGATTAGTATGGAACCAATTGCCAAGCATAAACATGGGGCGGCTGATTAGACATATATTACAACTTTTAGAATTAGATATTCTATATTTTTATCTTAGATTTTATTATAAAATTTTTGCTGTCTGAAATTTTATTTAAATAATATAAAATTTAGTTATTAAGTATATTTCTCATTAAAATATAAAATACAATTTAAACAAAAAAATACATAATATCTAAATACTTATCTTTTTACAGATATGGATCTTCAGCTGGTTTTTCAGTGTTATGCTTAATTTTAAGAGAATTTGGTAAAAAAATCTTTGGGTTTATATCTCTTTGGCAAATAAGTCCTTCACTTTCAAATTTCAAAATTTTAGTCCTTGGGTTTTCGATGTTTGACGAAATGGTCATTCCGTCAGTTTGCCGTCTATATAGTTAACAGAGCTCTCTGACACATCAACAAATTTGTAACGGTCGATCGCTTCATGTAGAGGTCGACCACTTCATATAGCGATCGATCGCTCACTTTTTACACATATATCCGGTCGACCGCTACAAATACGTTAAGTATATGAACGACAGATTGACGGAAAGACCATTTCGTTAAACATAAAAAATTTAAGGACTAAAATTTTAAAATTTGAAAGCGAATTACTAATTCCCTAATTTTAAATATGACTCGGAATCTTCACATGTATCACTGTCAATTCCCTCTATGTGACACAGCATTTAGCCAAAAAGACCACTGATGTGATTCCTGGATTGATTATTTTGTCCTGCAGCCACTTGTACAGATCAGCATCGTCGGTTTGTATCATTCGGCTTCAATCGCATTCACTCTTTCATTGTCTAATGAGGATTTCTAAGAGATCATGTCCAATAGCTAGCGAAGAGATGGACCAAGAGATGGTCATACGGCAAATACAGTTTTCATCCGTGAATGATAGAGCACATTATACTATTTAATTATTAATTATATATATTTTACTTTCTAAAATTAAATCAAAATGATCATAATGTGTACCATCCACTTTGCATATGTGTAGAGTATTATTGTGAATTCATTTCGGAGTATTGTGGTTTCAAGTGTACAATTTAACGGAAAAGTTTGAGTTTAAATATAAAATATCTAATATTGATAATTAAAAAATATAATTTATCAAATCATCTATAATTTTTTTAGGAGAAAATATATTTTTCACCCACAAACTACTATAAGTTTTACACTTTGCATCCTAAACTACCAATTTTGATATATTGCACCCCCTAACTACCAATTTTTGACACTTTGCACCCTATGTCAAATTTGTAGATTAAAATGACGATAATACCCTTGACCCATTTTGCATATATTAAAGGTATTGTTGTCAATTCATTAATTTATTAAGGATATTATTGTCAAATGAAGGGTGCAAAGCGTTTAATATTAGTAGTTTGAGGGTGTAATGTGTCAAAGTTAGTAATTTATGATGTAAAGTGTCTAACATTGGTAGTTTGAGGGTGCAATGTCTTAAAGATGGTAGTTTGGGGTGCAATGTGTCACTACCCTGGTAGTTTGTGGGTGAAAATTGTAATTTCCCTTATGTTTTTTTTTATTAGCAAACATCTTGCAGAACATCAATTGAAATTGGCTTTGCGAGGGATCTAGGTAACGCTCCACATAACATAATCCTTTAACAATCTGCAAATTGTGCTGATCTCCCCCACAATATCCCAATCAGGCTCACCAACTTCATCCATCACCTAGTTAACCAGGTTCAAACAATCCCCTTCAAAAATAATCTCGTTCTATATAAATTCTGCAGCCGCTTGACACGCCATCCGAGCTGCTCGAGCTTCGCCTTTAGTGGGATTCCTCCCGTTCGTTATGCTGGTAACAACCTTGAGAATATTGCCTTTACTGTCACGACATATGACTGCCATGAAAAGCTTTCCTTCCGCAACAGCTGCATCATAATTGATTTTAAGCTTTCCTAAGTTAGGGGGCTTCCAACTAGCTTCTGAATCGCACCTTTGGATAGACCACGCATATGATGTTCCTCATACCGTCGCTGCATCTGGGAAATCAACAGATTGGGATCTGGAAGTGCCTTCCCATGCGTCACCTGATTTCAGGCATACCAAATTACAACCAACTGAATAGCAACAGCCAGCATAAAGTCTCTCCATTTGTCTTGAATCCGGGGTGGAAGATTCTTGCGATTGAGAATGAACCGCATCCAATTTGAAATAGGACGATTAGCAAATAAAGCAGTTATAATAGGCCACAAACCATTCCTTCAAATAAACTTACTGCCAGGGCAGTCAAGGAACATGTGTACAATTAATTCATCTTCTAATCCACACATAGGACAGAGCCAGGTTCCAGAATTAGATGTCACTCCCGAATGGATTTTCCCCCGAACCGGTACAGCCTCCACCGTGACCTTCCAAAGCATCAGTTTGAGACGATGCTGAATTTTCAGTCTCCAGAGGTTTTGGATATGAAGGGGGTGTCAACCCCTGGATGTGAAGGCAACGTAATGCTGAGAATAGCTTCCGCCAAAGAGGGTTCAAAAATATCTCGAATCAGAGTCGTTCCACCCAAGAGAGTTATCTCGTATTAAATCAATCACATGATTTGTCCTTCTATCCTCCAAAGATCCAGACCTGTCTCGGAGCATAAAGGGACGAACCTGTGGTGAGCCGATAATACAGGCCTAGTTCATCCCGGGATCCATACCTTGGTCATCTTGGGGATCTGCTCTTAGCCCTCCCGGAGTCTGTATTTGGGTCTCAAAACTCCCGAGCAGTGCTCAGGTCTTAAAATTCCCGGGCATGCTGGGTTCAGCACACCCAAGAGTGTTGCTCACGGTCAGGCCGAGAGTTTTACCCAGAGGCCCCGGGAACTTACCACACGGCTACCCTAGACATTAACTACTAAGTAATTACAGCTTTGCCCCTGATCACTCCAATTACCCAATCAGCCCTGACACCCTATCCAACTGGATACCCTCATGAACGTATATAAAACACAAAGAAAAAAAATATGTAGTCTAAACGCATATATTATAACTTATATCCTATACATAAAAACTATATTAAATAAGTGAATTCAAACATGAGAGAGAGAGGTGTTACAAGGGATCACTTTGTGGGCTATTATAAGACCCACCAAGATGGAATCCGACACGTCTTCTGCCGTATCCTCTGATTAAGAGCATTGGCCTGGGCTAGAGGTCCACCCTAAGGCAGCGGTACGTTTCACAAGGTGTGCTCCATTTCTTGTCCTAAGTTTTCCATCAAAATCAGGCTGAAATGCAATAACCAAAACAACGCGAAGGAAAGGAATCGTAAGGGATGCTGGAGTGTGCCCAGGGATAAATAGGTGAAGAAGCAGATCCACATAAGGGAGACATTGAGGGGACTTGGCGGGCGGCGCTGTCCAAGCCGGCGGAAACATGGCAGTTGGGCGTCGTCTGACACGACGACTGTAAGGTTGCCTCGACATACAACTAAGGCTGAAAAACTTTCTGACTTAGGACCCTAGGAAGGGTACGCAGATCACTTTTTGCTCATAAGTTTTCTTTTGGGTTCCCTTATATATGTAGACTTCTCGTCAAATCATCTATAATTAATAAGTGAAAAATATATTTATCCCACACGTTGTGTGAGTCTAAATTATTCCAAGCAGTCATCACATACTGAAAATTATCCGAGCCCAACATAATCCTAACCTAGGAATTTGAGTGCCAAAATAAAATAGCCCAAAAAGTAAAGTCGAGATTCCAAATGTTATGATTATTTAACAGACCTTTTTTCCTTTACTGAAAAACATTTCTGTGTCTTCAGGGTTGCCATGGACAAGCCGAACATCCAGCCCACAGGAGTGGGCCTCTCAGTAAACAGAGGTCCAGATGACTAGTCGAATATTGTAAGTACTCGAGCTCAGATTTAGGCCCAAACTGTGTTGGCTAGTTCTGGCCCGTTTAGCTTAGACCTGAAAACAGTCCAAGGCTCCAAGCCATAACTGTATTTGAAGGATCAGATCAAGCTTCGCCCTCACGGTCATCTTTTGGCGGGTCTAAGCTTCCAAACTCGTGAGTCTCTCAGTGCAGATGGTACCAAACCCACCTCCGGAGTGCAAACACGATTGAATTAATATTTGGTACCCAAGACCGAATTGTCAGAATAATAAATTGACATCCTTGTACAGATATGTGTTATGCAAGTACTTGTCAAATAAGGTTGGTGGAATCCAAGAGTTTTTTTCTTCTTTTGTTTTTTATTTGCTTTTCTAAGCTATCGCACTCGAGAATCACAATTGGAATGGTGAATTATCAGTGGTAGAAATTTTAATCAGGAGGCTTGAAATCTTAGGTGCTAAAATTTGGACAATTAATATTCGCATGCGAAAACGTGAAAATATCATCGAGGTGACAACGACTAGTAACTTCTGAAGAAGTTCGTGCTTATCCTGCTCCATTTTGCTGTCTTTTGACAACCCAAATTACGGAAACCGTCCAAAAGCCTTTAGACGAAATCCAGGCACAATAATGCCACAAACCAACAAGAACAGGAATTCCAGAATAATGATTGTCGGTAACCTGGACCTACCATCAAGTGGACCCCGCGTGCAAACGTGGATGGCCCTGATTCAAGTAATCCAACCAAGAGTACACCTGACAAAATCTGGCACATCATGCATATCTTGTTGTCTGCGTGAGTCGTGTTTATTTGTTAAAATATTGGGTAATAAAAATATTAGGATGTTAAAATTTGTAAAAATAAAGTGAGAAATAATTTAAATAAAATTTTTATATTTATTTATAATAAAAGTGATGATTTAATTAGAAGATAATTTTATAATATTATTTTATTAAGGTCAAATATTGAGAATCCGATATATATATATATATATGCCTATATGACCTTTATTAACCTATAACGGCGTCATAAATGCCTTCCTTCTATTGGTTTTTCTAGGTAAATTTTAGAAACAGAACTAAATCATGCGAAATAGGGGATTCGAACCCGGATCTAATCCTCCCGAAGTAAGAGGTGATGACTGAGCTAAAGTTCACCGGCAGAAACGCCTTCCTTCAAAACCTTTTTTCTCCGCTGGGAATAACTTCCAACTTTTTTGACGGACACTCGCCAGACCAAACAAAAGCCAGAGGTTGAAGAAGAAGCTAGAGACAGAGAAAATGGCAAAGGATAGGAAAATAGGTGTGGCCATGGACTTCTCAAAGAGCAGCAAGAACGCTCTGAAATGGGCCATAGATAATTTGGTCGACAAGGGTGACACCCTTTTCATCATCCACATCAACCCCAACTCCCTTGATGAGTCTCGTCACCAGCTTTGGGCCAAATCTGGCTCTCGTAAGGATCTTGTCCAACCCTTTTTTCTTCGTTGTTTTAGACAAATACTAATGATCACTGTCATAGTCTGATCTGGTTTTATCTCGGTTTCGTAGCTCTTATTCCTCTGACTGAATTCAGAGAGCCCGAGATCATGAAACAGTACCTTGTTGAGACGGATATGGAAGTTCTTGATACGATTGACACTGCTGCTAGACAGAAAGAGGTTTTTATTTTTATTTTTAAAGATCCTTCGATTATCTTCACGTTCCCTCTTTTAATTTTACCTTGTTGGAGTCCAACAAATTCAAATATTTTTGTTGGCAATAAGGTCTTTCTGGTTTAAATCGATTTCTTACTGTGTTTGGGGCACAAAATGTGTTTCTAGGTGAACATCGTTACAAAACTCTACTGGGGAGATGCGAGAGAGAAGCTTGTAGCAGCTGTTGAAGATCTGAAGCTGGACTCTCTGGTAATGGGAAGCAGGGGGCTTGGTACCATCCAAAGGTAGAACATCTGATTTTCTATTAACAAAAATATCAGATACTTTGGGTTTTCCTTGGTTGTCTTAATTATAGCCTTCGATTATCTTCTCTCGGCGTCCGTCTTACATGGGTGCTTGTTGCTGTGCCTTGACCCTTATGGAAAACAGGATTCTGCTGGGGAGTGTGAGCAACTATGTGATAGCGCATGCTCCTTGCCCTGTGACTATCGTCAAGGAATATTCAAGCGTTTGACAGCCCAGAGTTATCAATTTGGATTTCGAGTTTTGAGTTATCATCAATGGCAGTGCTTCATTTTTTGTGTTTTCTCATGAACTCAAAAGAGATGGACATGTTCTCGTCTCATAAACAATTATGTTTGGGATATTTATTTGGCCCCTTAAATTAGAGAAAGTAAAACAGACCCCTTTTACAGAATTAAATCCTGAGAGGTCCTTTTCTCATACTATGTCAAGACCTCGTCACCTCCTCAAAATTTTGCTATGGCATCCGTACTCTGGTTCTAAAATCTGGGGGACGGCTTTTATCAATTGTCCTACTCAAAACCCGAAGAACTCGGGGGGTGATAAAGAGCATAAGTCATCCCAAGCTAGGATGCCACATGAAATTGTCCTTTGTGGAAACTTTGGTTTTAATCCAAACGCCACCGTCAAATCTCATCCCAAGAAGAAAAAAAGATAACAAATCATATTTTTATTTATTAAGAAAATAAATACATTAATAACTAGAAGGCCATGACTTCTAAATTGTTGCAACATTTCTCCGTTATATTTATCAGTCTTTATATTTCTCTGCCTTATTTTCTAAAATGGGAAAAATAAAATTTTTTAGTCACAAATTATCATAAGTATTGCATTTTGAATTCACAAATTACTATTGCCCTTTCCGATAATTTTTTAAATTATTATTTTTAATAAAATGACGACTATACTCTTAAATGTAACTTCATATTCAAGTGATTTTAATTTTTTAATGACATAATCATCATTTCCGTTGAAAAGAGTAAATTTTTATCTAATTTGACTGAAAAATTGATAAAATGTTAAATGTGTTAGAGATAAATAATTTGTAAGTGTAATATCTCAAATATAGTAATTTAGAGTGTAAAGTAAAAATATGAAAGTTCTAAGAAAAAAAACAAGGATTTTTCACTTATAATTCAAAGGAAGGAAAGTCTAGAAACTGGATTTGGTTGGTTTGTTGGTTCTGACCAACCACAGTTTTGATAAGTAAAGGGTAACGTATAGAATGCCTTGTCTTCATGAGAGATTTAACCAACAAGAGTCTTCTCTTCTCAAATACAACCCCATTCACAAAAGGATTCCGGTATTTGTCCACAATGGAAAGCCTATAGCAGAGTCCCAGGTCATCCTGGAATACATTGATGAGACCTGGCAAGGGTATCCTATATTACCCAAGGATCCTCATGAGAGGGCCGTCGCACGTTCTGGGCCAAGTTCATTGACGATAAGGTAATTTCTTTTCCTTTGTTTCCTTAGAATCTGGTGCTTGTTCTGCAAATCCATTTTTGTGGACACATACTATATAGTTAATCAACAAAGTGAATTTGAGAAAAATCTCAGCTTAAATTCGAATTTGAGTCTTCTTTTTTTCCTTTCTACAGTGCTTGGATGCAACATTTAGAGCTTTGTTGGGGTGCTGATCAGAAAGAGCGTGAGAAGGCAGTGGAAGAAGTCAATGAACAACTACGATTTCTAGAGGATGAGCTCAAGGAGAAGAGGTTTTTCGGAGGAGAGGAAATCGGATTTGTAGACATTGTAGGTAATCTCATAGCTTTTTGGCTTGGAGTTTTTGAAGAAGCTTCAGGGGCAAAGCTAATGCCAATATTGGAGTTCCCTGTCTTGTGTTTTAGAATGTTGTACCTTTGCTGTGTTAATGTGTAGCAGCTTTGGAAATATATTCGCTCCAAATACGTGAAAGAAGTAAATAGAAATGCTAGAACCGATTCCTGTTTTCAAATTCCAGTAATGTGAATGCCAACAAGTTTTTCCGTTTGAATGCTGAAATTCGTCTGGAGTTTTGATGTGGATTTTCAAAAGCTTTCCCCAAACTTGAGCTGCTTACGCTGAGCCCAGCATAAATGGAAATAATAGGCCTTCCTCATTTAACAGCCTTGATGGGTATGAAATGGGCTTACGGGGAGAGCCTGCTTTTTGTATGGTAGGCCGAAAGTAAGCTTAAAACATGATATCGAAGGCTTGACGGTATGAAAAACAGAAGGAAGTTGCTCCATTTTTGGGCCCACTTTCAACCGGCTGGAAGTTTAGAACCACCCCAAAGGGGAAAATGATTCCCTCCTAATAGAGAATTACCTAATGGGTCCTAACAGACCATTGAATGTATGACAACACATTAATGAGTCCATCCAATGGTCTATATTACATATACAATTTTTTTTTTCATTTTTGTATTTTTGTATATTTTAATATAGACCATTTGATGAATTTATTAATGTATTATCATTCATCCAATGACCTGTTAGGACCGATTAGGTAATCTCCCTAAGAGAATCCAAGTCCCCCTAAGGAACTTCAGTAGAGTTGCCGGTCCACAGGAAGATTGAGATGCTGAGCAGGCGTGAGAATGATTTGGATCCAAGCAGAAATATCTTGAGGAGGGAAAAAATGAATAGATAAAGAGCATGGGGCTTCTCTCCAAGCTATCTGGGCAACAGGGTAATAAAAAAAAGAGATGCACAAGAGACTCATCCATTTGATGGCAAAAACCACATATATTATCATCCAAAGATCGATGAAGGGCTTGCTCAATATTAGATTTGCAGGGAAGACAATTCAACAATCTTTTATAGAAGAAGCTTGAGATGGTCTGGCATTGGGGCACGCCAAAGACGCTTCCAATCAACACCAGTCGACGAGGACAAGCTTTGATTCCCTGGGCCTGCAATGATCGAATAAATTGAATTCAATGAAAACTTCCCATTGCTAGTGGCAAACCAAAAGAGAGTTTTAAGCTAATTAGCCAGCGAGGGGTGAGAGTTGAGAATAACATCGGCATCCTCATTACAAAAAAGAGATCTGATCAAAGTGGAATTCCAAGCCTTGAAAATCGGGAGCACAAGCGAATTAATCATCAACTCCTCATCCAAGGAGGTAGAAGGCATCCTTGGCTTTGGGGCATGGGGAGAAGGAAAAGGCAACCAAGGGTCAGACCAAACTCTAACAGCAGACCCAGATCCAAGATGATAACATACGACCTCTTTTAAGAGCCTTGCCACACGAGTAATTCCACGCCAAAACCACGAATCCCTGGGTTGACCATGAGGCTCCCAAATAAATCTAGACTTCAGATATTTTGCACGAATAGCTTGCACTTATAACTTATCTGAAGAGGATTGTATTTGCTATCCAAGTTTCACAAGAAGGGCTCGATTGAGATCCTCCATGAGTTTAAGACCCAAACCTCATTCATGCTTAGGTTTACATAAAGACGCCCAAGATTTGAGACAAAGATGATGAGAATTATCATCAGAAAATCCCCACCAGAAGCGCATTATCATAGAGTCAATTTTGGAACAAATAGCTTTCGGGATAAGGTATTTAGACATGGTGTATGTAGGAAGCGCAGAAGCAACCGAGTGAATCAACACCAATCGACCAGCTTGGGAGAGAGTATTCATTTGCCAACTCTCAAGTCTCAATTTGACCTTCTCACAAAGGTGTTTAAATTGGTGTTGCTTGTTGCGAGAAATCTGCACAGGGAGGCCCAAATGTTTTTCCACATGAGCTTTATGGGCAAGCTGAAGAATAGAACATATGTCTGAACTTAAATCCCTGCCCACATTCCTACTAAAGGAGACCAAAGACTTTCTCATATTGAGGCGCTGTCCGGACCAGCTACCATATTTGTGCAAGCATTCGAGGAGCACACGTGCTTCCTCCATAGACGCCTTAGTGAAAATGAGTAAGTCATCTGCAAAAAGAAGATGAGAAATAGGTGGCACTCCACGCCCAATTTTAATCCCATGAATTCGACCAATAGATTCTTCCCGAAGAAGTATTCGCGAAAAAAATTCAGATCCAATAATGAAAAGCAATGGATAAAGGGGGCTCCCTGCCTAAGCCCACGAGATGGTTTAAAAAACCTAAAAGGCGACCCATTCAATAACAGAGAATAAGAAACATTAGAAATGCATTGGTGAATCTAATTAATGAAAGGGCTCCGAAATCCAAAGCATTTGAGGGCTTGAGTGATGAGGCCCCATTCCATGCGGTCATAGGATTTTTCAATGTCTGCTCTCACAACCATATAATGACGACCATTGCGTTTGCTACGCAACATGGGAAAACCTCATGAGTAAGAACATAATTTTCTTGAATAACTCTCCCTTGCACAAAAGCCGATTGGTAAGGGGGAATAATATGTGGAAAAATAGGACTCAATCGGCGTGCTAAGATTTTGGCAATTAATTTATAGGTTACATTGCATAAGCTAATGGGCTATCTCACTAGGACCATCAATTTCAGGAATGAGCACAATATGAAAATGATTTACCTCAGAGGACAGGAAACCGCTAGTGAAAAAAGATTTAACCATCGCACGTACCTCCGGTCCCACAATGGTCCAATAATATTTGAAGAAGAGGCCCATCATACCATCTGGACCTACGCTTTTGTGAGATCCAATATCCCGAATAGCCGCCAAAATTTCCTCATCCGTGGGAATGGAGCAAATGTCATCATTTTCCTCATCTGAAATCTGAGGCACAATCAAATGATCAAGATCATCAGGTATACACGGATTAGAAGAAGAAATAAGATATGAAAATGTTGAATAATGTGGCTGCCTATTGCCTCACAGGAAGAAATCCAAGATCCTGTGCCATCTTTAATAATTCTATAGCATTTCTTCGCTAACGAATGATAGCCGACAAATGAAAATGCTTAGTGTTGAGATCATGGGTAGTGAGCCACACTTTACGAGATTTAAGCCTCCAGAATTCCTCCTCCCTATGAAGCTCCTCAGCCAAGGCAATTTTGCAATTCCGTTCTAGAGAACTAGTCTCCAAGGAATCGTTTTGAAGAACACAAATCCGGTCCTGTAAAGCTTTGATTCGCACTTGCAAAGGTCCAAGATGACTTTTATTCCAAGCTTTTAATGCATTTTGACCTCTTTGATCTTCTTGCAAACGCGAAAGGCTGGGGACCCGTGAATGGGGGTCATCCAACTTTATTGAATGATCTGCTCACAAGAAGGATCACTTATCCACATAGCTTCAAAACGAAAGGGTTTGGGGTAAGAGAAAGCGTCCACATCAGTTTCTAAAAGAATAGGGGAGTGGTCCGAAGGTGATCGGATCAAGTGAGTAATCCGACTCCTAGGAAATAGAGATTGTCACTCGGTATTAGCCACAACTCTATCCAAGCATTCACAAATATTTGCCAAACCATCTCTATTGTTGGAACATGTAAATTTTTGCCCCTAAAAACCCAAATCAATCATAAAAGTGTTAAAATGATTAGTGGAAGAGGAAGCAAAGAGGCCTCCTCTTTTCTCATCACTAGTTAAGATACAATTAAAGTCACCGAGCCAAAGCCACGGTCCAGAAAAAGCTCGAGTAGGATCCAATAGAGAATTCCAAAAGAGCTGTTCGAGGTGCCATTCAGTGGGGAATTCTCACTATCAAGTTCTGATCATATAGGCTTTTCAAGAAAATAACTACAAACTCAAAGTACAAGATCATAGCAATAGCGCTCCGTTCAATGTCCCTACGATCAGCAATAAGTTTCCCCTGCAACATAGGTGCATAAATAACCAGGTGCTGCAAAAATTGATACAAGTGCAACGGGACTTATAACGGCCACGACCACGTCCGACTTATAATTGGATTAGAGAGATTTACAAAAATAAAATCACCAAATGACTTCAAGGAACCAATTGGTGTTGATTCCCTTATAAATTTAGACAAAATGTAAGGAAGGGAGTATTTTTGCAAGAGTTTAGCCTTAATCAAGGAAGTGATTTGTTAATTTTAGAAACTTATGCCGTCTTTAAATCTCATAAAAATCGAAGACTTAATTTTTTAATTTCCCATATAGCAATTTATCCAACTAGAGAAAAAGAGGGACAAAAAGGTCAAAAGTTGTGAACAGAAAACAAATATAAAGTTGTTATTAACCTCTGAGGGGAAGTATTGTTATGATATTTAGGTTGTGTTTGGCATATAAATATATGGTCATTCTAAATATTTGGTTTATTAAAATAATATTTCTCTATATTAAATCATCTATTTTTATTAAAATAAATATAAAAATTCCCTCAAATTATCTTTTTTTTTCATCAACTTCTATACACCAAAATTTGAATTAAATCGCTGTTACACAAACAAGCAATATTTATTTGAAAAAAATTGCATTTTTTTATAATATTATTTTTTATGTTTTAATAATTTTGTAAATATTTTTGATAATTTTTGTCATTTCGATCATTTTTGTATGTTTTTCGTATAAATCTATTTTGATAATTAGAGGTTACACTAACTTTTGTTCATAATTAAAAGACCAACTATGAAATTACTCCAAAACGAAAACACATATTGCAAGATGGTGAAGCTAGTAGTACATGGCCTCAAAACTAACGCCAAGTCTCCAACCCTATGACTACCGATCAACAGGAAATAACAAACGGACATAACAACCAGATTTTCCACGAAGTGGTGGATTATTGTGAACTAGATCCTCACAACCTGTAAATTCATCTATTTGGAAGCGTTATTGTTCCCAAATCGATTTCGGAAGAAGGCAACTAGTTTCTCTCTTGGAGGGAGACTTTCTTTGATAACGCTGTTTCTCGCGAATTCGTCAGTCCAGTTGCTAAATGTTTGAAATTTCTCTCGTGGAAACAACTCTGCCCCCAAAGCTTCTTCATAAATTCTCAGCCAAAAGCCTAACAAGCCAGCAACAATGTCTACCATTCCAATACTCTCCCCTTCAAAAAACCGCTTTTCTCCGAGCTCCTTTTCGAGCAGCTTTAGATGATCAGATACTTCTTCAACAGCCTTCTCACGCTCTTCCTCTTTAGCCTTAATTGCCTTAACTATCCCAGGCAAACACTGGAAAAGAAAATGAGAAAACGAGCAAATGTTTACTAAAATACTACCAACAGGAGAAACAAGATCGTGCCTTCTTTTCAAGGCTAAGGGCCTACGGCACATTAAGTTAAGTCCCTCTCCGAGACGAGCACTGTAATTCAAACAAGCTAAGAGAAGAAGATACCTGTTCGTCTATGAATTTGGTCCAAAATCGTGCATGGGCTCTGTCACCAGGATCTTTGGGAAGTAGAGGATATCCTTGCCAGGTCTCGTCGATGTATTCAAGAATAACAACAGACTCTGCGACTGGCTTTCCATTGTGTACGAGGACGGGAACCTTCTTGTGAACGGGATTGTATTTGAGAAGCGAGTCGCTCTTATTCGCTAAATCTTCATTGAAATATTTGTAGTCGACACCTTTCAGTTTTAGAGCCACATCTATTCTGCGGCTAAGAGGGCTTCCCCACGCACCAAACAACAGAACTTCTTCGCCCATGCTGTGAGTTTTTTTAGATGCTTGGCTCTTCTGGGTTTGATGCAATTTTATAGAACCGCGATCTCGTAGGTTACTTGGCCAATAAACCTCTCTGCCTGTTACCCAATGACTGGTAAATGGGGAAGTTTGGGGTAGATCACTTCCATCATACTTGGGGAAGAAGCCACGGGCGGCGTCAGCTGACTATCATTTTTTTAATCCTAGGCGATTATCCTTAATTAAAAAATAAATATATTTGCATCATTGCTTACCTCAGCATGTTAACAGAATAGTAAAAAAAAGAAAATAAAATTCACGTTTAGGTTTCACACATTGCATAGTAAACTATATATATGTTTACACATTACACGCTCGAACTATCAATTTTATAAAAAAATTGATCAAGAGCATCATTGTTATTTTGGTTTAATTTGATAGAAAAATTTGACTAAATATATAAAATTGGCAGTTAAAAAATGTAATGTGTCAAAGTGAGTAATTTATAATGCAATGTGTCTAGCACTTTGTAATTGATAAGTGATAGGCCATAAGTGTCAAGCCCAAATCAGACTTGATCACCCTTAGCCCGATCTATCGCTGGCTACACGGCCCAATTGACTAGTCCCTACCAAAGATTTCTTGAAGGCGTAGACTCCTAGTCGAACACTTGATAAGAGTCCTTGTGATTGGAAGTTCCAACAGTCACAGTAGGACTCCAAGACTTAACCCTTTGGGTGGTAGACTTTTAATAAAAATTAATCCCTCAATCTTCCCGCTTAGCTATCTAAGAGACTCCAGGATTCCAGGTAAGATAAAGATCTTAGAGACTTTAGGGCTTCAGGTAAGATAAGAAGTCCTGAAGCACATACCTTTAGACTCCCTTTGTGACTAGCAATTTCTCCTATAAGAGATAGGTACTCCATTATACATTCTCATGCTTAATTCCATTCTCTAAGCACAAAACATCTTCTTGAGATCTAATTTGGCCGTTGGAGACTTGATCCGAGGCCACCCCTCCTTCGGTGATTTTTGCAGGAATTGTCGATTCCTGTTCTGTGTTGATTATTGACATCATCAGTTGGTGCCATTTGTGGGGACTTCTCGAAAAAAGTCTCCTCCATTCATTACTCGCTTACAGCGAAAATATTCTCTCCATCTTTCTCTCTGATGACTTCCTCCACTGAAGTACCGAACGGTACATAGACATCTCCAATAGTGGATTTAGAGCCTGTCCCCACCTGTGAATCAATGCTGGCCAGTTTAGTGAAGAACATAGAACAACTCGCCACCAAGATTAACGCGACCCCACACCCTTTGTCGCCTCCACTGTGCTAAGGCACCATCGAGTACACTGCTCTGGATAAAGCCCCAGCAATAGTCTAACTCTCAAAGTGCTAATGCACCCAGAGTACTTTGCTCTGGATAAAGTCCCAGCAGTGGTCTAACTCTCCCAGTGCTAAGGCACCCCGAGTACCCTGCTCTGGACAAAGTCCCAGTGCTAAGGCACCCTGAGTACCCTGCTTTGGATAAAGTTCCAAAAGGAGTCTAACTCTCCCAGTGCTTAGGCACCCCGAGTACCCTGCTCTGGATAAAGTCCTAGTAGTGGTCTAACTCTCAAAGTGCTAAGGCACGCCGAGTACCCTACTCTAGATAAAGTCCCAGTAGTGGTCTAACTCTCCCAGTGTTAAGGCACCCTGAGTACCTTGCTCTAGATAAAGTTTTAGCAGTGATCTAACTCTCCCAGTGCTAAGGCATCATTGAGTATTCTGCCACGAACAAAGTTCGAGCAGCGGTTTAACTCTTTGACGTGCTAAGACACCATTGAATATCATTACTACGAACAAAGTCCGAGCAGTTGGTCTAACTCTCCGAAGTGCGGTAACATGTGCGACACACTAGTTGAGACGATCTTGTCACCCTTTTTATTCAAATATTTGGGCTTGGGCCAGTACGAGTTCCTACGTAGAAGTGTCGAGGCCAATTCTTATTTTGGCCAAGCCTGACAGCAAACCACCCTTTTGCCTGCTCTATGGATGTCGAAGAGGGGAGACTACTGATAGGCCATAAAATGTTAGACTCAAATCAGACCTGATCACCCTTAACCTGATATATCGCTGGACACTCGACTCAATCAATTATCCCCTAGCAAAGACTCCTCAAAGGCTTAGACTCTTAGTTGAACACTCGATAAGAGTCTTTGTGATCGGAAGTTCCAACACTCGCAGTAGGACTCCAAGACTTAACCCTTTGGGTGGTAGACTCCTAATAGGAATTAATCCCTCAATCTTCCCGCCTAGCTATCCAAGAGACTTCAGGAGTCTATGTTAGATAAGGATCTTAGAGACTTCAGGACTCTAGGTAAGATAAGGAGTCCTGAAGCTCATACCTTTAGACTCCTTTTGGAACTCTAGCACCCCCTCCTATAAAAGACAAGTACTCCATTATATATTCTCATGCTTGATTCCATTCTCTAAGCACAAAACATCTTCTTGAGATCTAACTTGGACGTCGGAGACTTGATCCGAGGTCACCCCTCCCTCGGTGATTTTTGCAGAATTGATCGACTTTAGTTCTGTGGTGATTTTTGATATCATCAATAGGTATAAAGTGTATTTATCTAAAAAAAATTATTTCAGTAAATTGATTAGTTAAAATTATCGAGTAATTAAATAGGTAAATAACAAGCTGCCGATGAAAACATTTTCATCGACTGTGCTGTCAGAGACCTTTAAATTCACCTATTTTACAAACCAATTATTCAAGGAAGCTGAGCTGCTGAGCGGAAATCTAACTCCATTCTCGTCCATGAATTTGCTCTAAAGACGTTGAATGGGGCTCCCTGGTAGGCTTTCGTGCAAGAGGGGATTTTGGTTTATGTTGTCAAGGCCTCTATAGGCTTTCCATCGATTTTTTGAAGGGAAGTTTAGACGGTCAACGACTCTACATTAAGGAATGGAGTCAGTGCTTGGTTGGTGACTTTCCACTGCTTAACAGGGCGAAATGGCCCAATGATTCCTTTACTGTTGGTTCATTGAAAATCTTCGTTCTACTTACCCCCCAAAAAAAAAATCTTCGTTCAGAAGCGAGTCGCTCTTATTCGCTAAATCTTCATTGAAATATTTGTAGTCGACACCCCCAGTTTTAGAGCCACATCTATTCCGCGGCTAAGAGGGCTTCCCCACGCACCAAACAACAGAACTTCTTCGGCCATGCTGTGAGTTTTTTTAGATGCTTGGCACTTCTGGGTTTGATGCCATTTTATAGAACCGCCATCTCGCAGGTTACTTGGCCAATAAACCTCTCTGCCTGTTACCCAATGACTGGTAAATGGGGAAGTTAGTGGTAGACTTCCATCAGACTTGTGGAAGAAGCCACATCTATTTTACAAACCAATTATTCAAGGAAGCTGACCGGAAATAACTTCATTCTAGTCCATGAACTTGCTCTTAAGACGTTGGACGGGCTCTCTCGTTGGCTTTCGAGCAAGAGGGAATTTTTCCGTTAATGTTTTCAAGGCCGCTATAGGCTTTCCATCGATTTTTGGAAGGATGAGTTTACACGGTCAACGAGACATTAAGGAATGGAGTCGGTGCTTGGTTGGAGACTTTACACTGCTTAACGGGGAGAAAAGGCCCAATGACTCCTTTACTGTCGGTTCATTGAAAATCTTAGCTCTACTTACCCAAAAAAACAAAAAAAAATCTTCGTTATTTCTTTTCCAATTCTATCTTCTACATGGAACTACGAACTCATTCCTCTTCACCAACTGGCAGGCGGAATCGTCAATGAACTGAGCTGTAAAATAATGTGACTGACCCCTTCCCATGTAGGAGTAAACCTGTCCCAATGCTATAGAGCAATGGACTATACTAACAACAAGTTCTTATATAGGCTTTTTAAGAAAACAAGTATGAAAAACTTAAAAAACAAGATCATAGCAATACCACTCCTTTCATGATCCAACGATCCGCAATAAGTTTCCCCTACAACATAGGTGCTTACACAACCAGGTGCTGTAAAAAATGATAGACATGCAATGGGACTTAACGGCCACGACCACGTCCGCGCCCACGTCCACGACCTCGGCCCCGTCCCACTGGCTTCCCTGAAAGTAAGTATTGCATTAGAGAGACTACAAGAATAAAATCACCAAATGCCAACAAGGAACCCCCAAAGAACCATCAACATGAATGCCAAAATGGAATTGAAGTAAAAAATGGTTGCAACTTGCAATACCAGCAGTTGGCTTCTTAGGCTTGACCCTTGGTGTCTCTTCGACCAGCAAAGTCTCAAGATTCAAGCTGTCAGGAAGGATATAGTATCGGATATTGTTACCCCTCACACTAAGATGATCCAGAGTCACTGGATTTTTCCCCTTCAAGGTAAGTTTCACCGTTTTCAAGTGCGTATTCATACTGATATCCACACCTGCATCAAACAACAAAGTCCACCGGTCAAACAGCGATAGCTTCTACCTTCGCATGTGTGCTCTCCAATTGAAAAATAAGTCACCATAATAAGGAAAATGCAACACCGTCAAACAAGTTACACCACAATTTTTTGAACTCTAAATACGATAAAACAATTGACCTCTGACTAGCTCAAAAAGTTCAGAACTAAAGGAAAACCAAGATAATTGACAAGTGCCAAAAAAATATGAACATCTTTTTAAAGATCAAGATATAGGAAGCCTCCTGTGTTCAAAACAAATTCACTCTAGAGCAATAACATATTAATGCTACAAAAGCCGTAACAGTGTAATGAATTGAGAAGCTTAGTAATGAAGATGCTCAAATCGGAAGCTTCCATGTAAGCTATCTTACGGATATAAGAATTTGGAGGGTTCTTCTGCTTAATAAAGATGAAAATTCAGGCTAAAAGGCTAATTCACAAAATAAACGTCTAATTATATCCAAAAATAGAGCACAGAAGGACATGCATTCGATGAAGCCTGTAAAAAGCTGGCAATTTTATGTTTCGTGTACATGTAAGGTCAACATCAAAAAGTATTTGTTGGTTGAAGAAACTCCAAAAACCGGTCCCTTGGCCTCACCATATCTCTAACTTAAAAATGCCAAGATCCAATACATTATATGGATTGAGCCAATGAGACACAATACCCTGTGAGATATATACATACATGTCAATATACAAAATACGTGGATTCTGGTATAGTCCGCAAGATAAGCATCGTAAGAGATCCCCTCAAAAGTGCTGAAAACTTCGAAGAAGGCAAGAACTAGTAGATGACAAAAACTTGGACAGAACCTGGTTAAGCTGTACTTGATCCCATAGAAAATAGCCTACAGCTGCTACAACAAAAGCATGATGACACAATCTTATGATGGCAATAAGCCTCAAAGAGTGGGTTATTTATCATCTAAGCAACTCTTCCCATAACCACTTTGGCACGCACTTGTCTGGGCCACTCAAAGACTTGCACACCAAATACAACCCTCCAAGTCCAGCTATTGTCTACATCTACATGTCTGCATATTCGTTTCTTACCTCAGCTACCCATTGTTTAATTCAAATTGAAGTTTATAGCGGGAAAATAAAACCTCCCCAACTACTCTTCCATTTACTTAAACTAATCTCACGTCCCGTCAAGTTCTAAAAGAAAATGTGTTGCCCTTAGGTAGGAACTAAGTGACTAGCGAAAACGTAAAATTTGTTAGCAAGTATAGTTTGGTTGAACACAAAAACATTCGTTTTCAGTATGGCATTTTATATTTCTAGATGGTCCACCGTGTCAAGAATGGGCGTCCATACAAATTCCTCAATAGAGAATAGGAAAGACCAACATTGCTGCTGAAAACCAATTGATTGAGAGCAACCAAGCAGCGCTTCCACCTCCTCACCTGATCACATTATTCCAATTTCCCCACCAATTTTTTTAGGCTACTTATTGCTAACAGAGTTTGAAAGTATGTCTCATTTTCTTCCAAACTCCAAAACAGTGTTTCATTGAGTCCTTAGTCATATTGTGAGATGGCTCTAGCTCTATTGATATAAGTTCTTGATTACAAATACAAAATGATTTTGAGATTTACTGAAAGAACGCCCTTGCCAAAATCTAAGGTAAGATAAATCTTCCAGGGGAAACCTCTGCCAAAAGCCAAGTTCCTCTCTCTATCTCTCTCTCTCTCCCCCCTGGCTCTCTCAATGAGGATACTGCAATAACATAATTCCAGCCAAAAGAAAAATGACAAAATCAAAACTAGCACCTTCATTGTTTCCCATGTCAAAACTGGCACCCAAGAATTTCCAGTGACATTGCACAGCAACTTCACTTAGCAGTTAAAGCAAATCTTTCCCAAAACCGAAGGTCCGCAACTTTTGATTGCATTTGAAACAGGAAAATAAAAAGATTAGTAAAATTAAATTTTAGGTTCGACCCACTTAAAGAAAGTTACTGCAATCTATTTCTCCGAAACTTTTTCTCTGTTTAGTATTTCCAGAAATTCCAACAGGATTAAATCAATAAGATACCACGGAAGCGCAATCACGTCTAAGTTTTTGTGAGTAAAATCAAGCAAATACCAAGATGCTGAGTAAAAATGACAAATAATGAAGGTCCAAGATTAACAGAGCGAGCAACTAATTTTTTCCCTATAAGGAATAGAACAGAATGTGAGTAAAAACCTAGGCTTTAACATAAACCCTAACAATGTAAGAACTTGTAATAGCAAAAGAGAGAGAGAACCTGTGATAGTGCCGTGAACAACTGTGCCATTTTTGAGCTCGATAGACACGGTCTCGTTGTTCAGCTTCATCAAAAACCTGTTTATTGTCAGACAAAACTCTTATGATGTATATTACAAAAAATTCTTAACAAAAAAGAGTCGCAACGCTGTTAACACTGACAAGAAATTAAAGACAAACATAAAGATAATGCGGGTGAACCTGACGAGCTTCATTGTGGACGAGGACGACGAAGCCTGGAGTCCGAAGAAAAACCGAAGCTGGGGAGGGGGGAACCTCTGTCTGTTAATACTTAAGAGCAAGGGGTTTAACTTTAGGGATCGGGCTGGAGCTGCTGACCCAAGGTCCCAAGGTCTTTCCTGTGCTTGTTGAAACGACGGCGTAGCTAGAATTGGGGAAAGTTTACTTTTTTTTTTTTTTTAGGGAAATTGTAATTTTAGTTCTGAAATTTTTATCACTTTGATTTTTTAATCATTGAATAATTTTTTTTTTCAGATTTTGGTCCTTTTATTTTATTATTTTGACAAAATGATCATTCCATCGGGGTTCCGTCTCTTCCCTGTCGGAAGGGCCACATCAGCAGCCAAGTCAGCGTAGACTCTAAACAACAACGTTATATCGTTTTGCTATTTTATCCCAAAATGATGTCGTTTTTATTTTAGTGCGCACTCTTTAGGATAAGTTCCATGCGCACCGTACACTCACCTTCATCTTCGAAATCATCAGCTCCTCCTTTTTCCTTTGTTACTCTTTCCCTTTCGAGAAAATCCTAAATCCCTTGCTTCAATAGTCGAAAAAAGTGTTGCAAAGTCGTTGCAGATGTTCAGAAATGGGTCATCCAGAAATCAAACGGGAGAGAAGGTAAGTATCACAATATTCAAATGCGTTCTTCTTGAATTTTTTTATAGTCTCTAGATTAGAAAGAGGTTGCGACTTCGAGAAAGCAAAAAAAATTGTTTGAAGATACACGAACGGAAACCCAACAACTTGATATCGACGAATTTATTTGACAATTTCCCTTTATTTTAAAAGCCTATGTGAACTTCTTCTAGAATCGTTAAGAAGTTATGACTAACTTCAGCACAACAACTTGTTTTTTTTTTTTTCTAAGCTGTATAAGAAGTTATGACTAGATATCAATGATAATCGAATATGAATATAACGTAGGAGAATAGAGCATTGATTTGATTCTTTCCTTCTTTATATTATAATGCTTAAATTTATTGGACAATAGAACATGGTTAATTGTTCATTCGTTGTAAATTGTTTACTCCTAATTTTTCCTTATATTTCTCAAACATTGTATCAGCGCGGTTTCATCATCTTATATTGTCTCGGGGGAGGTAGATCATATAATACGATGTGATTGCGGTTTGAGAGCACCGTGAATCTGAGGTGAATGTGCTGAAGCAATCTGCAACAACCTTGAAATGTCTGCTGGGAGTGTCGTGGGGTGTCATTTTCATCATGGGAGTAGTTTTGCTAAGGTCCAGCAACTGATGTGTTTGGCCGGATGCTTTATGTAATTATCATGTTGTTGTATCTATTTGGTATCTGTCTTGTGTTAGACATGTTGAGTAGCAGCAATGTTTTGTGTAAGAGCGTGTAATTGACATTCAGACCATGTAATTGGCTAACACATTGTGACTGCTCTCTTACTAAGATCTTATAATGGGCTTTCAGATCAATTGTAAAATGCTTGATCCAATGACTATTATGTAATTCATTTCTCATTTGTATATTTTTTTTTCTTTAAAATGGTTGATGTATTATGTAATATGTTTCTTTTTCAAACGAAAACAGGAGTATGTTTTACCAAAACAGATGGCCACTTACAACACCAAGTTTGGTGCTGTTTTGACAGGACAAAGTAGTGTTGTTTTTAGGCACCAAAGCAGGTGCTATTTTTAGGCACCAAAGCAGGTGCTTGTTTTCTTACAAACAGGTGCTTTTTACAGCACCAAGTTTGCTGCTGTAAAAACAGCACCATAAGAGGTGTTATGGTGCTGTAAAAACAACACTAAATAGAAGTTGACAGCACAAAAATAGAAGTTTGACAGCACCTTTACAACACCAAATTTGGACCTAGGCTATTTACAACAAAGTTTCAGCTAACATGTTTCTGCTATATCAAGCCATTTACAACATGTTTCAAAAGATGTTTCAAGCCATTCACAAAATGTTTCTGCTATATCAAGCCATTCACAAAAAGATGTTACAACATTTACATTTCATTTTCTATTTACAACATTCTAATCCATGATGACAGTCAAAAAAGGCTTCAAACTTCTCAAAAAGTAGCTGTTAATCCACTCAGTCTTGCTGCGACACTCCAGCACCAACATCTGGTGGCACCACCGGGACTGACTCCTGCGTACCCTGAAACAGTAAAGTAAAAGAGCATCAGTTTGGTGCCTTTCATATAGACTTTAAGAAGGTGTTAGAATATGTTACCACCTCATCCACCATTCCAACACCGGTATCATTGTTTCTACCTCCAACTCTTCCTGCTCCTCTTCCTCTTCTTCTCCCCTTTCCTCTCCAACTGACTCTGCCTCTATTCCCACTCCCTGATGCTGAATCAGCAGTGTCCTGCAAACATAAGTGATAAGCAATCGAACTAATGGCAAGATAGCTTATATGTGATAGAAAAAAACCAATTACAAAATTATGTAACTTACACCCATAGTATCATTAGATGTGTTTTTCTTTGTCTTTTTCTTCCAAACTTTTTTGTTTGGATTTTCGGGTTGAGGGCATGTACATGCGTTGTGTCCTTCCGTCCCACAATTACCACATATTACAACGTAACCACGACGACTAAGCTTGTAGGCAACAACTGGCTCATCTGGTTCCCTCCTTCTAGCTTTCCTTGGCCTCCCCGGTTGAACCCTCACAAACGGTGGCAATATGACCTCAGAGGCAATTTTTGGCCATTCCTCAGGTCCGGGCATAACTTCTACGCCCATTTCATATGTCTTGGCGTAACTAGCCAAGCGGTAGTAATCCGCAACGTATGCTTCAGGACGATGTTTGCGGAGGTATATGGCAGAGCAAGCGTGAATGCATGGAATCCCACATAGCTGCCATTTCCCACAACTGCATGTCATGGCGGCCAGATCCACAATTCGGTGATATCCATATGGATTGTCGACTTCAAATTGAAGTCCATTTTGCCATTGGCACACACATATCCGTGAATCGCTCTTGATCTTCTCCAAGAGCTTGAAAATCTTTGGACATAGAGCATTTGGTGTTTGTTGGAGTGTTGCATCAACCCCCAAAAACTTCTTGTGAAACCTTTGCACCAGTTGCCGATGGATCATCTTCAACATTGTACTCACCGGCTTATCACGCGCATCTTTGATCCACACATTGAAGGATTCAGCCAGGTTGTTCAAAAGCATGTCGCTTTTGCAACCTAGACCGAATGCGTGTCTCGACCATAAAGCTGGGTTGATCTCTCCAATGTACTTATGCATGTCCGGGTTCACTGTCTCAATAGACTTCATAACCTCTTCAAATTGGGTCTGGTTCGTTGCGATTGCAACAGCCCATAATGCATCCTTGCACGCCTTCCCCTTAAAGCCATTTGACTTCAAGTTGGCATGGATGTGGCGAAGACAACAACGATGAGCCATATCGGGGTACTCATTTTCAAATGTGAGTCCTAAGCCCTACAAGAAACAGCCCACAATATCAGCTTTTTCATTAATAAAGACTGAATATAAACCAAACAAGTTAGCATGTAATGCATTCACAATACATTCTGAGTAAAATATGGACTAAAAACTACATAATTGCAGATTGGTGCACAAGCTAAACCTTCTGTCTATCGCTCATAAAGGTCCATCCATTCTCGTCAGCTCCGCCAATGTCATCCAACAGCATATGCAAGAACCAACTCCATGAATCTCGTGTCTCTGCCTCAACTACTGCATATGCTATCGGGAACATATCATTGTTCCCATCTTGGCCAATAGCACAAAGGAGCTGCCCCCCGAATTACCCTTTCAAATGGCATCCGTCTACACATATAATCGGTCTACAATACTTCAAACTCGCCTTACACGACGCGAGGCAGACATAAAGCCTTCTGAAATGATCCTCACTTTTCAGAAGATGGACAGTAGTTCCCGGTTGCCACCTCTCCAATGCTCGACCATATCGCCCAACAAATTTAAATTGCTTAGCTTGATTACCATGTACCATCACACGCGCTAAATTTTTAGCTCTATAGCAGCGGCGTATGGACACCTCGATATTGAAGTCTCAGTGTATCTAAGCCTTCATTGCTTGAACAGACCAATTAGGTTGATCTCTGAACATTGACAGATACTGAAGTGCTAAAAACTCCACATTGCACTTTCGGTTTTCATATTGGGCTCCACAATTGTGCTCGGGAATCCAAGATTTGATCTGAATCCCTTCAGAGTTCCTCATCTTTGAGGCAAACAAGTAGATTTCGCAATCATCCTCCACACATCGTACTTGCACTCTGATCTTATCATTTTTTAAGTAAATGTAATCAAATTGTTTATGGATTGAATACCTTCGTAGGGCCTTGCGAACATGTTTCGTAGTAGGAAAAATCAGTCCATTATCAAGTGTGACTTCCCCAGGCTCTTCCATGTTCTGAGTAAACTCAGGATAATTCCTAAGTCGTGGGCCATCGTCACTGTCGGATCCACCACGACTTCGTAAATCTTCAGCTTCATACTCTGACTCAACACCACCATCTTCCCCGCCTCCCGCGGTACTTGTAAAGGCTCCAAGCCAATCCACATTCACAGCAGTGTCACCATTGGCATCCTCTTCATTTCTAACATCTTCATATGCGTCAGGTTCATCGTCATGCAACTCAAGAAAGTCACTCAAATCCGTACCCTAATCGGATCCCTCTTCTCTTTCCCCTTCAACATCATTATCATCCTCACCAGCTCTTCCTCCAAGATCCTCACCAAGCCCGTCACCAACCGCTTCACCATCAAGCCCCTCACCTAGCCCTTCACCATGAAATCCTTCACCAAGCCCCTCCACATGAACTTCATGATCACCACCTTCACTTATATACTCTCCAACAAAATCAGTCTTATCAATTTCATGTTCTACATAAATATTCAGAACCTTTCTCTTCTCAGCGCGGGATCTATTAATAATCTCAATAACATCACTGTCACGCCTAAAGGTCCTGACCCCAACCCAATCTTTATCATCAAACGTGTACCACATATTACCTGTCTGATTATAGCCAAGACCTTTAACTGCATGACCAATTTCTCCAATTGATATGTAATCGATATTCATTTGGCCAACCTCTTCTATCTTCCCTCCTGAATATATTTCCCTTCCAAGTCCAAAGAATACCCCACCATGATAGATGACAATCTTAAGCACTTCTGCATAACACATGAAACTGCATGAAATGCATGCTTTAATGCATAAAATAAAGTTCTACGTACAATGCAATCTTCAAAAACATTATTATATGAAATGTATCAAAATGGTCCTTAGGTTTTCATGCTTTTATTGTTTGGTTGTTCGACAAAATATAAAGAAAAAGTAGGCAATGCTTGATGCGTATGTGCTGACCCAGACAAAATGGGACCATTTCATTCATTCCTTAAGAAAAGGAAGCCAATTTCCAAAATGGGACCACTGATTTAATCAATGGGCATGTGTGTTCACACTCCACATTGTTTGACTACAACCCCCATTCACAGACCTAAGGACCTTATTATACATACATACGAAGATAAGACAAAACCCTAATATTCCACTTACTAAAACAAGGTACAACGTACAAAAGGGGAACAAAACCTCACAGTTAAGTCACTAAAAGACACAACACTACCCAACAACAATTATTCTATGTGACAAAAGGACAAACCCATTTCATATGCACCCACACGCACAAATCTCAACATCTACTTTTAAGGGTTCACAAACCCAAAACTTTAAACAGAGGTAGAAATCATCTCCCATAGTTTAATGGTATAGTAATAAGTAGTGAATAAGTACTGAAAGAAGTAATAGCTAAAAGACAGGTCCCCTACCTCCTGACATTGTCCCCTTTCCTACACAGATCTTAAACGCACTCCAGAACCAAACTCACTTCACCTCTTCGACCAAAAAGAGCAATTACTGGACTAGATGATGGAGGATTCGAATGGACAATGCTTTCAACAACCCCTGCGTGAATGATGGAGGATTTCGAGAGCACCTAGGGCAATAGATTATAGTCAACACGTCGGAGTAAATGCATATCGATTTTCATGCAACTCCTTCTGTAAGAATAACATAAATGACTCCGGACATCGGGGTAAGTCATCTCCGATACTTTAGTCAGTCTTTATATCTTATACGAATGTTACTATTCAATTGCTCTAGAATCACATACCTTTATCTTCTGCGACCTTGCTTTTTATAGTGTTTTCTGTACATTCTCACGTTTACTCTTTGACGAGTATATTTCTCTTTTGTTGGGAATCTAATCCCTGTAACATTGTGTCCCGTGATATGCTCATCATACGTCTTCTTCATAGGTACTTACTTTAATCACGGGAGCCTCGGGATCATGGAGTTTTTACACTTTACAAGTTATTTGATAACTGCCTATGACATGTGTCGTGGTTCCTTCTTTTGGGTTTAATACGACATGACCCTAATTGTTGCTTGTTGGGTTGTAATAGAAGTGTGATCATATCTATTCAGCTCAAATAAGTTTGGGTTGGATCTGATTCAACATTGATATCTTCAGATGGAATGCCCTTTAATTATAGAGAGTGATTGCTTCTCCGAAGGTGCCTTTGGGCCTCAAAAGTCCTTTTTGTGATAAGGGTCAATATGATGATCAAATATGAATGCTTTCTCTCTAAAGTAAACAATTATTCAACTAGAGATTCACGCTTGTAGTAGTTGGTTTTCTTTTTTTCTAATTTCTGTTGTCTTATAAGTCGTCCTTAATTTAATTAGGTCATTCGACCTTCACCAAGTGGCAGGCGACGTCACATACATGTAATATCTTGAATGTGAACATAGGATCCATACGCCCATGACGTGTTAGTTATGGCTGTCCACCGACATTGGATCAAATTCGGCCAGAACCGGACCGGTTTTGGACAAACCAGACCGAGACCGGTATACTCCGGTCCGGTTCCGGGTTACCCATGTGGAAAACCGGAATTGGACCGGAGTATACCACTCCAAATCGGTAACCGACCTAAAATGGCATGGTCCAAACCCAAAACCGGCCCAAAATGGCATGACCCAAATCGGACCGGTGAAATCGAAGACCGGACCGGACCGGTCTGTTAGAATGACTGATCCGGTATACACACTTCATAAAATGGCCAGTTTGGCCGGCCGGACCAAACCAATGGACAACCCTAGTGTTAGCTGAGCGAACCGATGAATATGACAGCCAGCCCTCTGCAGGCGTGAAAGAATAAATTAATAATCCTATAGAAGGGACTGAAACAAAACGCAAACTAGTGTTGGGGTTGTCCATCTAAACGCATTTGTCGGTGGTGATGTATTTAGCTGCTTCCTTGTCATACAGTGTAATAAAGATAATAAAGATGACGCTTCATCACAGTCATTAGGCCATCCAGCTCAGCGAAAGTGAAGAATATTGTAACTGATTTATATAACATATTAACTAAAGTTAGTTTTGATTGTTAGTGGAAAGAATCTGTATTTTTATACTTATAAGAGTATTCTTTATATTGTAAGTATTTATATTCTTCAATAAACAACTAAGTAACTATTCAGAATTCTCTCTATTTTTTCAGTGTTTGCTAAACTCTGTTTATCTTATCTTGTGATCACTGTTATCACAAAGGCAATGTATGATTCTGTTTATATTTTTTGTAGTGAAAATTTATGATTTGATGGGAGAGAGAGAGATTATATTATAGTATTTTATTGTGAGAGGGTGAAAAATTTTGTAAAATTTTTCATGCAAACGCACCCCAAATTTGGTTGGTTCTGTCAGTTTCGGGTTCAACTTGTACAACCTTACTTTAAACTACCATATTTGATACAATACAATCTCCAATTATAAATATTAATTACTAATTTATACTTGAGTGAATAACCATCTAACCTATGCGGTGGTACTGTATGTTGATTGTTGACTATCGAACCGACATTATCAGTCATCGAGAATTGCCTGTCAAACTTGACTAATTAGTGACGATAATTCGAACCGACCCTACCATGGTCCTTTTTTTTTTTTTTTTTCTCACGATCTTCGAATTTCCGAAGTTCATATTTTCTTATAAGATGAGTAGTCGCTGCTACAGTCTAGACTTAGCTGCAGTGGTGGAGACAAGGGACAGACGGGGGCCACAGTCCCTCCAAAAGTTTTAGAAAAATTCGTTTTCGAGGCTAAAAAAACCTATCTCACCCCCTATTCGCAATTCCCCTTCTTCTTTTCCCCCACAATCTTCAACTATTTGGTATTTTCTTATGCAAGGATTAGCCGCTCTTATAGTCTATGGAGTTGGCTGGTCAATTGGATTGATGCTTTTAGTGTCGGATTTGGATCCGGCCACCTAATATTCTTAAATTTTGGTTTGATCTGGACGTGATTTGTCCCAAAATCCTCCAACCAGTACTGTTTACCGAGAAAACGAAGCTAACATTAATAGGTCCCAAACACTTTTACATATGGGTTTTGACTACCAAAATTTTGGAAGTTTAAATATTTTAGCTTACGAGAATTTGTGAAAAATTAAAGAAAGTTATGATTTAAGTACATTTTTATATTTATTTTGATAAAAAAAGATTTGACAAAAAAATAAAATGATTTTATAATTATTCTATTCAGCTAAATATTTAACAGCCAAACACCAAACACTCGGGAGTCCTGGACAATTCTAAATATTCAAAGCAGTGATTTATTTATTAATGTATGTAGACGGGCATAAACTAGACCCCAAGCAGAGTCATGGGACCATGACGGACAAAATCCGATGAACTTACAAACACACGAGGGAAAAGAAAACATAAGAAAAGATGACAACGCTGGATTATTATGGCAGTTGATTTTCAGCAACAGTGAGTGGCCCGTATAGGTTCATCTATTTGGAAGTGCCAGCTCCAAAACGGTTTCCAAAATAGGCAATCAGTTTGTCTCTGGGAGGTAGGGTGTCCTTGATAACGCTGTGGCTCACAAACTCATTAGCCCATTTGCAAAGTCTGGGAAATTTCTCTCTTGGCATTACCTCTGCCCCTGAAGCTTCTTCAAGAACTCCAAACCAAAAGGCTATGGCATTACCTACAATGTCTACGAATCCGATTTCCTCTCCTCCAAAAAATCTCTTCTCATTTAGCTCATCCTCTAAAAACGGTAGTTGTTCATTGACTTCTTTCACCGCCTTTTCACGCTCTTTCTGATCAGTATCCCAACAAGCTCTAAATGCTGCATGCAGACACTGTAGAAGGGAAAAATAGAAGACTAAAATTCGAATTTAAGCTGAAAATTTTCTCAATGTATCTATTAACTGTATATATAGCATGTGTCCACAAAAAATGGACGGAGATAGTTATATAATTTGAAATGGGCAGACCCATTCTAGATTTAGATTTTGTCATGGATTTGTAGGACAAGCATCAGATTCCAAGGAAACAAAGGAAAAAGAAACTACCTTCTCGTCAATCAACTTGGCCCAGAAACGTGCGACGGCCCTCTCATGAGGATCTTTGGGTAATATAGAATAGCCCTGCCAGGTCTCATCAATGTATTCAAGGATGACCTGAGACTCTGCGATAGACTTTCCATTGTGTACGAACACGGGAATCTTCTTGTGAACGGGATTATATTGGAGAAGGGCAGGACTCTTGTTGGCTAGATCTTCCTCAACATACTTGTACTGCACTCCTTTCAGTTTCAAAGCTAACTCTATTCTGCGACTAAAAGGGCTCGCCCATACGCCAAACAACAGTACTTCTTCGGCCATTACTGCACTGTGTGATGTGGTACTTTAAAGAGGTTGTGTTGTGATTTTTCAGATGCTTGGCTCTTCTGGGTTTGATGCCCTTTTATAGAGCTGCGATCTCAGAGGTTTCTTGGTCGAGAAGCCTCGATCCCTGTTGATTGTTATTTTAGCGTTAACCTCGTCAATAAATTGGAAATGGGGGGTGGGCGGCGGCTGCACTATAGACTTGGAGAGGAAAAACTCGTCAAGTCCTTCAAATGTTACTTATCTTTTATAATGGAAAAACTCTTTCTTGCATACTCGCTTACCTCAGCACGCAACATACTGCATAACACACTGCTGCTTATCGTATATAGAGGACAAAATCAGAATGCTCTACGGTGCGGACCAAGACATTTTATGCTTTAGACCGGTCAACCTTTTGAAATATAAGTGGGAACGCCCGGAACGGGGTGAAAACTAGAAAAGACTCCTGACATTTTCTTACCAAGAAAAAGACTACTGGCATTTTCTTTTTCTCGCTTTCTTTCATTTTTCCTTGGTCCCACTGCTGGGCCAGTCTGTGAGTATACATGGGCTAGGGATGAACAAAATCGATTTGTGGACCGAGTTTGTGGTCGAAGTGGTTCAAATTCGGTTCGGTTCGGACCGGACTTAGAAAATCGGTTATATCTGGTCCGGTCCGGTTCAGTTCGGTTGGAAACCAGATTTTTTAATATAATTAATAAATATTTTATTTTATTATATTATTTTTTATACAAACATAACATTTTTTTTACACTTTTTTTTTTAATTTTGACTTATGGTACTTAAATTTTGTTAAGACATTTGCAATTATTTTTTTAATCTTAAGATGTGAGCTAAAAATGAAAAAATAATAAAAAAAATCTTAAGAAAAAAAAGAGAAACCGGTCTGGACCAATTAAGTGGTCCAACCGGATCGGACTGCTAATAAGGGTCCGGTACTTAATTTTAAGTACGAATCCAAAAATTGGGCCAGATTTCCTATTGTTCACCCATATATTGAGCTGTCAAATCTTTTGATAGAGAGTTTAGTAACCAAGATAAGACCATGTTATTGCATCTAATCCACACTGCATACATGAAATTCAAAGTATCAGGTTTTACTATGGCGCTGTTGACGAAACAAAGCTTATTTTTCGCACTCAAGGCCATAGTCACAACACAACTCCATATTTGATAATTGTCACTAGTAAATTGTTGTGAAACCAGCGTCGTTCCTGGATAATCTCCATTGTGGAGAAAAAATAGATTGGATGGATCATCTATTACTCTAAGATTAGAACTACTTGGGGGAGGGAATGAATTCCCTCCGAAGGCTACCGAATGCATTGTTCAGATTAAAAGTAAGTAAATCAACGACCATTATAAGCATATCTCATTTAATGAAATAGTGAGCCACTTAGCCATTTAACCTTTATTATAGCCGTTGATTTGCTTACTTTTAATCTAAACCATGCTTAATCCGCTCCCCTTGTAGGAGCCATGAATTATTGGTTTTAATGATGGTCCAGCTTTGAACAATTGTCAGAAAAGTTAGATAGGCAAAGCCCACACGATGGAAGAGAGATGGTCCAATTTGGACAACCAGAGCTGCGAATGTAACACACTTGGCTGATGCGGGCTTTGGGGTGGGCTTGTGAATTGTGTACCGAGTGGGCTGAGCCGTGGCCCATGGCCCTCTAGAATTCTAACGAATTCTGTTAGCTTGTTTTTGGAGATTCCATTTCTGTTTTGACTTATTAGAAATGGCTGTGTGCACCCCTGCGTGGGTATCAAACAACTCAATTGAAGTTTTATAGTTTTTTCTCTCTTGATTTCTTAGGAGACTAGCCATCTCGAATTTGTCCATTGTATTTTCTTTACAAATTCTTGGAATACAAGCAGATGTGTTACAATTGGAATCAGAGGAACAATCCTGCCATGGATTTGCTCGCACAGTGCCATAAGATAGCCGACTTACTGAAGGATCTACAAAAAGGCAACTAATGGATGCAAGAAAAATTTGATATCTGTTTGGAATTAGTTGAGGCAGAGCTTGAAGATTTGAAGACGGAAGAATGCAATGAAGAAAAAGAAAATATAGATAGGAAAGCACTAACTGAAGATGCAAGCGTAGTAACAGCAGAAGAAAGTAAAAAGGAGTCACAGCTTGAAAGAAGAAACAAAAAAGGAGGAAATCGACAGAAGAATGACCCTGGAAGCCAATCTCGACTTTTCGGTGAAAATCCAAATGCTTCCAGATAATTCTCCTTTCTCATTATCTACTAGTGTATCCCCATCACTCGTCTTTCACATAGTACTCTTCTACGGTGACAACCAAAATTGCAGCCAAAGTTCCACTAATTTTACTGAAATAGTTATATTCAATGTTTTCTCTCCAAACAAGGTTATCTCCAAAGAATTTTACAAACTCCTAGCCATTCTGAATTTTCTAAACTTGATGGGGCAATTTTTTGTCGATCACCGAAAACGAAAGCGATTGCGTCAAATCTAATTCCGAGAATCTAACTATTGGCCGAGTCTAGAGATACCTGGAATTTTGCATGCCTTCGTTGATGATGATTTTGTGGAAGTCCAGGTTCATAGTATGACCGATGATGATGGAATAATAGTAGGACTTGCTTTACCTCATTTTTACTTCTACAGTAGAGGAGTCAAAGAGTTTTTAAAGAGAATAAGGCAACACATTTTTCTTGTAAGGTCTGCAGAAGATGCAAATGCATTTTTGGTGAACGACTTTCAAAATCCTCTCCTGAGAACGTTGTCTTCTTTGGAGCTGCCTAGGGTTGTTTCTGCTGCAATTGAGCCATCTATGTCCATGCCAGTTGGTGAGTCCCCTTCAAATGATAGCCAAGAGAGAACTGATGTTGGGATCCGAAGTGCAAGTTTTAGTATGTTATAATACAATATGAAGCAAAGGCACACGGCTCAGGATCCTGCTCGAGACTTTGTTTGTTGCTTGGAGTATTTTGAGGACCTTACGTTGGGCTTGTAGAATTTCTTGCCATGATACACTTGGGAAAGAAATTGTTGGTTATTTGATTGAATTCAAGGCCCATGAAGTTGGATATTATGCTCTATGGTTGAACATTTATTCCTTGGTTGGGAACTGGGAGAAGATATGGAATGTGCAGAAATTTTTGCAGGAGAAAAGAGTAATACATGAGTTTGTTGTGGATAATGTTCATTTCATTGGAAGTCTGAGTTTTGTTAGATGTTGGATGAGATCAATGACAGCTATACTAGCTTGTTTTGTTGCTGAAATTTCCTTAGAACGCGTCTGCCACAGTTTTAAGCATTGAAGAAATTTGGAGCATACTTAAAGCCCTCAACCTTGCGGACAAGGTTGTTTAAGGGAAAGGGAATGTAACACACCTGGCTGATGCAGGCTTTAGGGTGGGCTTGTGAATTGTGTACCGAGTGGGCTGAGCCGTGGCCCATGGTTCCTAGAATTCTAACGAGTTCTGTTAGCTTGTTTTCGGAGATTCCATTTATGTTTTGACTTATTAGAAATGGCTGTGTGCACCCCTGCGTGGGTATCAAACAACTCAATTGAAGTTTTATAGTTTTTTCTCTCTTGATTTCTTAGGAGACTAACCATCTCGAATTTGGCCATTGTATTTTCTTTATAAATTCTTGGAATACAAGAAGATGTGTTACAATAATGTTATGAACCATTTGAGGAGTATGAGATCCGTCCCACATTGGTAGTATGAGATGCCAATGTGAGGTTTATATGCCTTGGGCTCCCTTCCCTCTTGAGCTAGCTTTTGGGGGTGAGTTTTCCTAAGACATGTAACAAATGGTATCAGAGCCTACACTATGCTTCCGAGTTGCAATCGTGCGGCGCGGGGGGTGACGTCGGTATTGCAGTGTTAGCCCGGGACTAGGAAAAACCTTGTGCACAGCCAGCCCGCGTGGGCGCCGGGACTGTGGAGCGTGGTGGAATGTTATGAACCATTTGAGGAGTATGAGATCCGTCCCGCATTGATAGTATGAGATGTCAATGTGGGGTTTATATGCCTTGGGATCCCTTCCCTCTTGAGCTAGCTTTTGGGGTGAGTTCTCCTAAGGCATGTAACAGCGAACCCTAGGAGAGGGCCTATGACTCCCTCGCTTCCAAATACCTTATAAAATTCGATGTCAAGATATATCCTGCATAACTGCCTAAATCAATTGCCACTTAATTTGGATTTTTTTATTTAAAGACCATTAAAAGTGCAATCCAACATAAGCAAGAAATTTCTGAGGGAAAAAACAATGACTTGCTTCTAATTCTTCTCGAGGTTCCTATAGTAATGAATTTCAGAGTCAAGAAACTTCTAGACAATCCAATTTTCCAGAATAAAGAACAAAAAAACTAATTGACCATGAAGGCCCTAACTTATTATGCAGAAGATTATCGACAGCTGTGGGTGGCACGTATAATTTCATCTATTTGGAAGTAGTAATTCCAAAGCGAAGTAGTAAAAAGGTAGTCAACTTGTCTCTAGCAGGTAGACTTTCCTTGATAACACTGTTGCCCACAAACTCATTAGCCCAGTTGCAAAGTCTGGGGAATCTCTCTCGTGTCAAAAACACTACTCCTGAAGCCTCTTCAAAAACTCCAAGCCAAAAGCATATGACATTATAAGAAACAATGTCTACAAATCCAATATGCTCTCCTCCAGAAAGCCTCTTCTCATCGAGCCATTCTCCAGCAACTGAAGTAGTTCTTTTGCGTCTTCCATTGCCTTCTCACGTTCTTTCTTATCACTCCAACAATCGTTCTTTAATGTGAGCAAGTACTGAAAAAGGAAAAAACACAAAAGTCAGATTTTGAGGTGTGTTTCTTCAACGATGAACAATCTTTTGCCTAAAGGATGGTGCGAGGAGTTAGATAAAATTCTCAAGGATTCACTCAAAAATTTAGAAATTTTATTCCTAAAGGCTGGAATGCCGATCTATTTTCCTAAAAAGCAAGGAGGGTTAAGTTTGAGGAAGATGCATGAGACGAATAGGGCTCTGGTTACTAAGCTGGTGTGAAGGTGGCGACAAATCCGGAGAATCTTTGAGTTTGGTTGGTGAGACTTAAGTATAGGGTTGTGGGAACTTTGACTATCCCATTGAACCATGGGAATTCTTCCTTTGCTTGGAAAGGGATTCTTAATGTCTGGCCTAAGCTAGTCGAGGGTATTTGTATTTTGCCAAAGAATGGTGAGGAAGTCCTGCTTAGAAGCATGTCGTGGCTACCGCATGGGCACTGTTTTTATCCTGAATGGAGGGAAGGGAGAGATGAGATGGCTACTGCCCAAGTGGTCAGTGATTTGGTGGATGCTGATTGCGGGCAGTGGGACAGAGGCTTGATTACTGATCAGGGAGCTGTTTTCAAAGGCTACTTGTGATGCTATTCTTTCGTTGCCTCCCCAAAGGGAGGATTTGCAAGCCTGCTGGATTTGGGTGGGGGAGCCATCTGATGTTTTCTCTGTTAAATACTGTCAGCTAGGAGAGTAGATTATCCGAGTCCCTTCAACTATGACTTTAAATTCTAGCACGTGGGACCGGCTATGGAAAAGTAAAATGTAAGAAAGACTGAAGTTGACTATATGGAAGGTTGCAGCTAATGCAATGAGGACTAGAGGTCCGCTGGGGAGACTGCTTCAGCTGGAGGATGATGAATGTTTTCAGTGCCCTTTTTGCAGCCAGGCTCTAGGACAATCTACACCTATTTTTTCAATGTAGTGTGGCTTGTATTGTATGGAGAGACTCGGCGTGGCCTTTACCGATGGACTCCATGCCTTCGTGAAGTGTCGCGGAGATGGTGAAATTTTTTTCTAACTGCAGATACAGAGCTGAATCTGGACAATAAGCGGGCGAGGGCTTTTGTCTTAAATGCTGCCATCGTTCGGGACGTTATTTGGCATACTATTTTTTTTTTCTTGGTATTTGGCATACTAGAAATGATGTGGTTCATAATGTGGTAAGGCTGTTCAATTCCAGTGTCGGTGCCGGTTATAACCAAAACCGACACTTACACTAGATATGCCGGTTTTCAAATATTGGCCACCGCCATCTACACCGTTAAGGGCAATAACCGGCTCTTGACGGTGGCGATTTCTAGTTAACTTGCATTTATATTGGACCATTTTTTTAGCATTTTACTTATTTGACCCAATATATATTTTTTCATTTTTCTTTTCGTCTACTGATCACATATCAATAAAATCTAAAATAATGAAATTCAAAATAAACAAAATTAGAGAACCTTGGTTATTGGTATTCTCCTGATCTTCCTTTTTCAATTTTACTTCAAGAGAGAAGAAAGTGGCAACCATTGGTATACGAGTATCTCAATGGATAACATATCACGGCTTAGCACTAATGTCACCAAAGATGATCTAACCCCTTTTCCATTTAATAGTCCCATGTGGGATACGAGATTGCTAGGAGAATTTCAACCATCCATGGGATGTGTAAAACCAGACGTAGCTCATCTCAGTTATTGCCAGCTGATTGATATCACTCATGCATTTCGGGTCAAGGAGTTTTCCGAGTTCTTGAGGCTTGAAATTGATCATAGAAACGTAAAAAGAAAATAAGAAAGTAAGGAAAACGCAATTGTCACACCCCGTGCTGGTACATACCCCCTAGGCTCTCCTATAGTAATGGAATGCACACAGACGGGGATTACGACACGAACTATTCTTCTTAAGGCCTAATAAGTGGGGTCGAGAAAGCTTAGCGGAAATGTTTAAGTTAAAATTTACATATATTAATGAGGGAAGATAATAGTTTTATGATGTAACAAAAACGACATTTTAAACGTTTTGATTTGAATAGGGAAAATAAAATGAATAGAGATAAAATGTAAATTAAAGAACAGGAAGTGAAGCAGAAAAAATACATATAAAATTTTTCCACTATATCACTGTACAAAAATCCTTCATTAGGATACAAAAATATTACAAAAGTGGGAGAAAATATATACTAAGGCGAAATCTGTCAACACTAAGACGGAAGCTGTCTAAAACATTTCGTTTGATACATAACTGAAACCCAGCTACTTAAAACTAACTCTAAAAAAGTAATCTAACACACCTAAACCTCGTCTAGTCTACCCTTGACTTAGAATCAAAAGTGAGTTCAATGATCTCAATGTCCCCTGTACCCTCTATTGGTGGTGCCGGTGGAGAAGGGTCAACTAGTAGGAGAGTCGGGTCAATCTCAACTACCCCATAGTCCTCTACCAAAGGAACTGGGGATACATGATGAGCCTTTAGATACCATTTGGGATCGCATCCCAAATAAATCTCATAGGAATCAGTAATAAAAATCCAGATAGTCATCTTTAAAATATACGGGTCTATGTCCAGAATCTGCTCACTCGCGAAAGTCAACATCTGGCAATTCCGGGGACCACGGTAGAACATACAAAATTTAAACAAATAAAAGGGGCGAGTCCTACTGACTCATTTCGGGGGAAAATAAGGGAACATGTTAGGAACAATTATAATAGCATGACAATCATAAGAATTAAGCATTTATACCATAAACAGTTTAACACATGCATATGTTTCCCGATCATTTTACTATCTTTCTTTCTTTCCGTTCGTTCTTTCCTGTCACTGTCACATGGTTCACAGTATGCGTTAAGTATGCATGTCTCATGTCAACGCCCATACATATCATTCATGATATGCAACAACTTAACCACACTTGAATATCAAGGTCATCAGAGGTATCTTTAGTCTCCTCTGTTTCACCCCGCAGAGACTGGGTTGTGCGTCCCCTCCCCTTCTATGGAACTGTCCCGTGCTCCGGCAACAGGATTCTATCAAGCGTATATTGTTTCACGCCAGAGATACCAACCACTCCTTTCAGTGGTGGCTTGCACTATCCCACTGTTGTGATCGGTACCGTCACCTTTTCATCGGACTACCTCTGAGAATGAGTTTTATTTCTGTTATTTCGTTATTAGATTACTCATCCCCATAACATGATCCATGACATGAAAATGCAACATGTCTCATATGCTTCAATATACTTCAACAAGTCATACATGTTCATCAATAAACTTACACATACCATCCATACATATTCATTAATAAAATGCATAAGGAAATTAAAAAATTCACCCTAAAATGTGTATTGAAGGCCTTTTACCATTCCCCAAAGTTGTGCAATATTCCGAGCTCGTTTTGGGTTAATGGGCCTAAAATCCATTTAGGCCACTAAACGGACTTTGTGTTTTGAGCTCATATTTCCACTCGGTTTGGACTCAAATTTGGGCTTCCCCAATTATTTTTCATGTCCTACACATCCATAAAAATTATTTTCCAGTTCGGGCCTTTTTACATTAGCGCTTAGTGTGAAACGCCGAAACTGCCCATCCAGGGGAATTTTCGACCTTTCCAGACCTCAGCTAACCCTGTAATTTTTACTTGGGCCTAATATTATCATATAATACAAGTACACAAATTTTCAGGCCAAAAATCCAAGGATTTCATGGGGTTGTTTTGAACAATGTTGAAACTGCCCTTAGAGACATCTAGGTTCATTTTAGACTTTTATCGACCTCAGATAGCCCTAAAATTTTTACTGAGATCTGCTGTGACTATATAATACAAGTACAAAAATTTCCAGGCAAAATATCTAAGTATTTCATGGGGTTGTTTTGAGAAATGTTGAAACTGCCCTTAGAGACATACAAGGGCATTTTAGAGCTTTCACGACCTCTTATAGCCCTGAAATTTTTACTGGGACCTAATGTGACCATAAAATACATGTACACAAATTTTCAGGGCAAAATACAAGGATTTCTTGGGGACGATTTGGGCAGTGCACTATTTTTACTAACAAGGCTGACCTATTTCATATGCTCTTTGTGTGATATGATCTATCTCTCTATACTCATAAATCATTTATAATCTTAACATGCTTTAGATAGAACACCATAAGTGCAACATGCTGAAATAGACAGGTCCAACAACTTATACGACTTGGTTGGTTGTCTAAAATATTCTCCCAACACAACACACATTATGCAAACTACCCCTTACACATGTGACTTTCCCGAAACCCCCAGGTCAATAAGTATCTATCACCCTTACCTTAGCCGAGTGGTCTAGATTTTTCTAGGATAATGACTGGATGATGATAATAACCCTGAACCAAAGAACACTTAGTGAGGGCAAGAAGAGATAATCGTAATTAAGGAAGAAAAGAGTAGACTGAGATTACCTCGGACTCTACCCCATTTTTCCTATCTTTCGTACTTTGGTCAGCTGATATTCTCCCATCCTTTCGCTTTTAGATAGGTTGGTGAAAATGCTTATGATATAAATACGAGGTAGGTTCATCTAAGACAACTAAGGCAATGAACAAATGGGTGCAACTCCCCTGGCCAGTTTATATGGTCTACTATAGGTTAGACAATCATTTGAAATCTCTTAAGAACCAATCATAAAAAGCTACTAAGATCACCTATATCTCACGTATCTCTCATAAGGATTAAGCTAAATAGACGAGCCAATCACCATATACCACTTAGACCAGCTAAATATGGATAAGAATGCATTGAATGCTCTTTATATGGTTAAAACACGTGGAATTAACACATATAATATAAAATGATATTTTAAACATAAAACTATATCACATAAGTAAAATAAGAGAGGGGTGTTACAGTAATGTTTAGTTAAAAAATATGGAAATTGGCAATTTAGTCACTGGATTTATAGTACGCTGACAATTTAGTCACTACGTTTCATTTTTTGACAATATGGTCACTGAGAATATATAGTTGTGACGATCTGGTCTTTCTGTCAAATCTCCGTTAATTTTTAACGGAATATAATGCGGTCGACCGCTATATGAAGAGGTCGACCGCTTCATGTTACCTTTGCCGCAACGGTAAACAAACCGGTTAAAAATTTAACGAAGGCCTGACGGAAAGACCAGATCGTCACAACTATATATTTTCAATGACCATATTGTCAAAAAATGAAACCTAGTGACTAAGTGGTATAAACCTAGTGACCAAATTGTCAATTTCCAAAAAAAAACTACGCGAAAGTTGAGAAATTGAGAGGGGAAGGGTAAAAAGAAACTACGCCGTTAAGTTAAAAAAACATGCAAAACAAAACTCTGTCACAGACGGCGTAGTTTCTCTTTAGAAAAACTACGTGGTTTACATTATTAAAAAAAACTAAATAAAAACCATATTTTGCCGGTACAAGGGAACGTCAGAACTGGTAGAACCTTCGGGTTTCTTCAATAATATGCACCGGCACCGGCACCAGTTAAGCCGGATACCGGGAACCAAGTGTCGGTACCGGTGGAACCAAATTTTTCCAGTTCGGCAAAACATCCCTATAATGCGGTTGCTGTGGACACGCGGGTTGGATTGGAGTGGAAATGGAGACTTTGGTGTAGTGGCAATCTCCTCCCTAAAGGTTGGATCAAGATTAATTCGGACGTTGTGATTCGTCCAAATGGGTCGTACATAACAGTCTCGGTTCGAGATTCTTCCAGTTCCCTCTGTATGGTTTACATTAAACGCTTAGGTGTTGTGGACCCCTTGGTTGGTGAGGCTTTGGCGTTGGTTAAGCCACTTTGATTGCCCGAAGGTTTTCGTGGGGAAAGGTTTTGTTCGATTGTGATTCCTTGGTCTTGTTCAAGGAGGTTCTTTCTGAAGACCTTTCTCTGATTTGGTCGATTTCAGCTTAAGTGTCTCAACTCAGGAGTGGCTTGGAGGCTTTTTGAAATTCGAAGATTGCTTGGGTGCCTCGAAGATGCAATTTGATGGCCCACAACCTTGTTAGGTGGGCGACTTCTTTCCGTAGGATTGGTGTTTATTTTATTTCTAATATTCCTGAGCATATCCAGATTTGTGAGATGCTTCTTTTATTTAGTTTTTCGGAATGAGATGAGGTATTTCTTAGCAAAAAAAAAAGAACAAAAGATCAGTAGTTTGAGATGTGGCTGACCCATCTAGACATTGCATGCGATGTATCAAGGAATTCTGGGTTAAGCTTAATCATAGAACTTCAAGAGAACATTGTCAAAGGTCAATACGGCTCGTGCAAACAAATTGGTTGCTTCAAATGCTTCTCCAGCATTTAGGAAAGATAATTACCTTCTCGTTGATGAACTTGGCCCAGAAACGCGCCATGGCTCTCTCACGGGGATCTTTGGGCAGTAGCGGGTAGCCTTGCTAGGTCTAATCAATATATTCAAGAATGACAAGAGATTCGTCTATTGTGGACAAGCACAAGAATTTCCTTGTGCATCGGATTGTATTTGAGAAGAGAATGACTCTTATTGGCTAAATCTTTTTCGAAATATTTGTACTGGACTCCTTTTAATTTCAGAGCCATCTAGAAGGGTTTCTCACCTGACAAACAAGAATTTTTAATCCAGCTTGGATTGTCATTTGACACGTGGAACCTAATATTTTTTAATCAGAGGAGTCAAGTCAGCATACGTATCTGCCTGTTTGTTTTTTAGGCATGACAAGGACACGTTCGTTTTGAGAAAATTTTAAGAATTATAAGAATAATATGAATATTTAGGTGATATTTGAGCTTTATTGTCATGCGTGTAAAAGTTGTTGAGTTGTAAAAGTTGTTGAGTTAATATTTTTTAATCAGAGGAGTCAAGTCAGCATACGTATCTGCCTGTTTGTTTTTTAGGCATGACAAGGACACGTTCGTTTTGAGAAAATTTTAAGAATTATAAGAATAGTATGAATATTTAGGTGATATTTGAGCTTTATTGTCATGCGTGTAAAAGTTGTTGAGTTGTATTGATGTGTGTAAAAAGTAATGTTGAGTTATATTGATATGCGTGTATAAGTAATGTTAAGAGTATAAATTTAGAAAATTGGATTCAAATTCTAAAATTTTTAGCCAAACAAACATACCTTAATTGTCGCAAGACAAATTGACAATTTTCCTAATCCAAACAATCAAAATGATTAAATTAAAAATTGGTTCAAATCACATAATATCCTTAAAAGAAAAAAATATTAAATTTAGAATATTCTTAAATATCCTTAAAAGTTGTTGAGTTGTATTGATGTGTATAAAAATGAATGTTGAGTTGTATTGGTATGTGTGTAGAAGTAATGTTAAGAGTATAAATTTAGAAAATTGGATTCAAATTCTGAAATTTTTAGCCAAACGAACATACCTTAATTGTCGCAAGACAAATTGACAATTTTCCTAATCCAAACAATCAAAATGATTAAATTAAAAATTGGTTCAAATCACATAATATCCTTAAAAAAAAAATTGACTAGGGGCATGTTCTTGTTGTAAAAAACTGTAGGATTCTAGTAGAATATTGAATATTTATGTAAAATAGTGTTTTATAGGTGTTTGTGTAACGGATAGAGAGAGATGATTTGATGTAATTGTTTAATAAAAAAATATTGAAATTAGGTGAAAAGGTATAGAGAGAGAAAATTTGTGTTAAATAAAAAAGTAAAAAGTTGTTGGAGATTGTGTTAAATGTATTTGTGTTTGTGTTTGAATTCTTAAGATGTTCGGTGATAGTTTTGTGAATGAATTTGAATCCTAGAAAAAACATAAAAACGAACATTACCTAGAATAAGAGAAACCTCCGAGACTCTCCTGGCAAATTAATTAAACCTATTTTTTAGGTGATTAATAAATTGGACAGCGGGACTGTGGGGGTGGTTACATGATATGCTTGGGAAAGAAACCACAGACTGGGTCCATCAAGTGCTGATCCTGGATGGTGTCCGTGTTGGAAAAATATGTAGGATTTTAAAAAGGTTGTGGATATTTATGTTAAATAGTATTTTATAGGTGTTTGTGTAAAGTAGAGAGAGAAATGATTTGATGTAATTGTTTAATTAAAAAATAATTGAGTTATGTGAAAAAGTACAGAGAGAGAAAATTTGTGTTAAATAAAATAGTAAAAAATTGTTGGATATTGTGTTAAATGTATTGATGTTTTTATTTAAATTTTTAAGATATTCGATGATAATTTTGTGAATGAATTTAAATCTTAGAAAAAATTTGAAAACGAATGTGCCCCACCATTGAGAAAAACGACGTCTGAAGTTTCTTACGTCCGCTTACGTCAGTACCTAAATCATTAGGCTAAATAGAATATTGCAGAGAATATGTTTAAAAAGGTACTGCAAACTAAAAGAGAAAATGGGAAAATAAACAAGATCATTAAAGAAGGAATTACATCCTCGAGACGTTGCAAATAGTGTAGGAATAGATACGCGAGTGCAAATTATTTCAAATATTTTTAGATAGCACACAAAAAAAAGACATTTGTAGGTGTAGTGTGGCTACTTGGCTAACTTGACCTTGTGCAACTGATATTTGAGTGTTAAAATTTTGACACGTTTGATTAAATAAATTATAAAATAATCTCTTCGTATAAAATTATTTAATTTATTATAATATTTATTCAAATATTCTCTCTTAACTTTTTTTTTTCGTTCCTTTAACTCAAAATTTTAACCATTCTAAATTTTTAACAATTAAACACTCATTTTTTTTCTATTATATTAGATGGAAAATTGACCGCGAGCATGATACTTAAGTTGACGGAAGGAACAAAATGACTAACAATAGTAGACAGAGGATGTCAAACCGATTAATTTAAGGTACAATATTTCAAATTTTACATTGAAAAATATGTTTCTATCATTATAAAGTATTAACATATATTTATTCCACTTATTGAATCGACCGTAGCTAGAGAGGTGCAGATCCAGCTGAGTGTGACGCTTTCTAGCTAAGTAAGGAGAGTTCATTCCATACACAATCACGACGATATGTTGCCTTTCAAATAACGTCTGGACCAATTTATATTGCGAGAAAAAAGATGGATGAAACACAAAGTTAGGCAAAATATGGGCATTGCTAAAGATAGTGTCATATAACCTATGCGGTGGTGTTGATTTCTGACTATAACCGACATTACCAGTCATCAACAATCGCCTGTCAAACTTGACTAATTGGTCACGAAAATATGGGCCTATCCCAAGTTGATATTTTCTTATACAATATTGAGTAGTCGATCGCTGCTATAGTCTATAGACTAATTAGCTGCAGTGACGGAGACAAGGGGCAGACAGCGGCCAGTAGGGCTGTTCAGTGCCACCGGAAAATTCCGGTGGCACCGGCACCGGGGTACCGGTGCTCCGGCACCCCGGTGTAGGTGCCGGTGCAGCAATTTGGGGGAAACCCGGGGGTATTCCCGGTTCCCGGGTTCCCCGGCACCGGGAACCCGGGGGACCGGGAACCGGGGTTTCCACCTTTTTTCAGGTCGCACCCACACCAAATCCCCTCCAGGCCCTCCCCTCTATACCCCCGGTCACCTTATCACTTCCCGGCCTGAACACATCCCTCACGAATTTCAACGAAGCAAACAGCGAAGGTCTTTAACACACCCCGTAGCGAGATAGCAAACTCGAAGTTCCAATGATGGCGAGTCCTTCCCTCCTACGGTCTGCGACGTCGTCATTTCACAGCCACTCCCCACTCGTTTCGGCCCAACCAGAGGCGGAGGGAGGGGGGGGCGAAGGGTATCGGCCGATACCCTTCAGCCCCCCCAAAATTTTTTTTTACATGGTGTTTTTTTTAAAAAAAAATTTATTTAATAAGTTGGCCTGGGCCGACACCCATCAGGCTCAGGCCCAGGCCAACTTCAAACATCTTCTACATAAAATCCTGGGCCCGATCCCCTTGGCCCAGGCCTTTTAATTTTTTTTTAAACAGCAGAGGGTGAAACGATGTCGTTTCACCCTCTGCTAAAAAAAAAAAACCAAACAAACTCAGGCGTTCCGCTCCCCCCCTTCCTCCTCTCCCCCTACTTTCTCTTTTCTGCATCTCAACTCTGAAGACCCCGACATTTCCTTTCTCACCAGCCACCGCACACTCAACAGTCACCGTCGCACACAACAGCCACCGCCGCAACAGCCCAGTGGCCAGAGGTACCTCCATTTACGTGAGGCTCACTGCCGACTTGATTTGGAAAAGCCATCAAGGAGCGAGAGCTAGACCTTCGAGGTATTTCCTTCTCTATCTGTGTTTCACTCTTCGAAGTTCGAAAGGTTTTTTTTACTGACATGCACATGCAAATAGTCCCTCGAAACGGTCGTTCTTGAGAAACAAGTGACTTGTAGTTTGTAAGCAGTTCTCACATTATTTCCTCTTCGGGGTGCTAGGTAACAAAATCGCGGTGATAGAGAACTTGGGTGCTACTGAGGTGAGCAATTCCAATTCGCCTCTCTCAATCTGAAGTCGTCGGAAAATTTTGACTTGTATAATGCGGTTGTCTGAAGTAATTGGTTTGTCCTTTAGTAAAGAGGTTTTTTTCAGTAAACTATTCAGTTTATGGCTTTGATAGTTACTTTGTTATCTCGGTGTTGATTTTTCTTTATGCTTGAGATTTGATGACATTTTTTAAACCTGAATAAATGATAGAGGTTTCCATGTTATAAGCTTCCTGAGTTCACGGGTTCTCAAGGTCGGACATTAGCTCTATGAAGCTACTTCAAGCAAATGAATGTGCCCATATTCAACTTGGTTTTTCTTGAAGTATGACTACAATGAGGCTAATCATAATTTTTTTTCATGTTGGGTTTTGGCAGGACCAATTCAACACCATTGATTTGTCTGACAATGAGATTGTTAAGCTGGAAAACTTTCCACATCTTAGTCGTTTGGGCACTCTGCTCATAAATAACAACAGAATTACTTGCATCAATCCAAACATTGGAGGTAAGATTCAATAGAACTTCTGTCATTTTCAGAAATCATAGTCTTTAATCAAGCTTGTTGTTTGTATTGCAGAGTTCTTACCAAAGTTGCACTCATTAGTTCTTACCAACAACAGGCTTGTCAACTTCTAGCATACAAATTCTCACATTAGAAAAATGCATTCGCGTGTCATAGTTTGAACCGATTTATTCTAGTATAAAAATTTACATGAACAGATTCCGTTAACGTTTTGAAAATTACCAAGGACATCCTGGTGTCTTCTGTAGTTGCTAAACTTGATCACAAGATAGAAAGTAAATATTGCTTATTCTGCTCAACACCTGTCACTTCTAAAAGAAGAAGGCCAATAGAAAAACCTCTCTTCCTGTGTCTTTAGAAATTCCCCCAGAAGGTAATAACAGATCCAAATGCGAAGGAAACAAAGTAGCAAGGTCATCTCCAACTGTTTAATCAGTGATCATAGCCCCTTACTCATCGTGTAGATACCAAGAACTTTGTTATTCCTTTCAACTCTCTTTCTCTCCCTCTCTCTGTCTATCTCTCTCACTCGGCATGCTCTGGGGTGTCTTTTATGTTCTCATTTTCCAATGTTTCTTGAAAGAATAGTTCTACCTACTTCAGACAAGGGTTTTTGACACTACCCATTGAACTAATGGAAAATGGTCCATCATGGAAACTGTAAAGGATTTACCTTGGTGCTCCAACTAACATTTCGCTTTTGATTTTTTGGTGAACTTAAACCTGTCTGCATTTGGCCATTGATGTTCCTTTTCAAGAGAACTTGAAGACTTCTAACTATCGTCTTTGTTACAAGTTCTGAAGACTTCTGTTATTGTTAATGGTGTTAGCCTGTGGCAGGTGCATCTAACTGTTCTATAGTACATTAGATGCGTCTATAATGTCCCATTTTCATGAGCTGTTTTGTTGTAGATAAAACAGACATCTTAAAGGAAAGTCATTTACTTGTACTTCTATTTTTGCAGGCACCGTGACTACTCCATCAAATTTCTCCTTCAATGACTGTCCAAAGACACTTCCAAAATCAACCACCAGAGGCTGCACCTCACATGCTCCTCACAGTTAACCACTGTTCTCCAATCAGATCACCATGTATCATCAAGTATGGAGAATTTTTAGCTAATAGAGTTCTTGTCATTTTTACCTTTCAACAACTTACGCTGATTATTTAGTCTTTAATTTTTGATATTATAACTCTGAAGATAATTTTTTACATTACGAAGGAAAACAAAATTCTTGTCATTTTACCTTTAAAGTCCGACCCCCTTGGATTTTGATCCTGGATCCGCCACTGGGCCCAACTGTCCTTACGAACTCCTCACGGAAGCCATAAAGTTGCGCTTGGCTCGGTAAAGGCCGCGACTGGTACTGTGCTGGTGGAGAAGGCCGAGTCTGAGAAGGTCAATCGGCTCAAGGCCACTTACCTCGACAAGATCATTCCGAAGCTCAAGGAAGAGTTTTCGTACAAGAACATCCTCGAGGTAAGTATATTTTTTCTCTTTTATTCAACTAATGCATCAATGGGGCTGCGATATTTGTGGTTTAATTGTTGTGCTTTTATAATTTTGTATTGCTTGTTGGATGAGCTCTGTTTGTTGGGTTGAAAGTGGTTCGAGGGTCTATGTTTGGTTACTGAGAAAATGTGGGAGATGTTAAGAACTTGAACTTGTGAATAAGCGTCCATTTATAGAAACTCTAAAAAGTGGAACAAAAAATTCAGCTATTAAGTTTGGTGTATACTGTTTGGAGTAGTTGAGCTGATGTTGTTATTTTTCTGGCATCAGAATAGAAAATTAGTGCATAGAATTGATTTTCCTTTGCGTTGTTTTCCATTAATTGTTTTCTTGGCTGCGGAATCAAAACATTCTCTATCCAAGAAAATGGGGGCTAAATACTTTAGCTGAATTGACTTAAGCTTGCAGTACTTTTTATTCTTTGTCAGCGCATATGGGGTTGTTAATATTTTGGCGTGGAGTAGATGGTGACACTTTTCACTTCAATTTTGCAACATAGGTTCCGAAGATTGAGAAGATCGTGGTTAATTGTGGTATCGGGGATGCTCAGCAGAATGCTAAGGGTTTGGAAGCGGCAATGAATGACCTGGCACTCATTACAGGGCAGAGACCTGTAAAGACAAGAGCAAGACTGGCCATTGCCACCTTCAAGATTAGGGAGGGCCAACCACTTGGGATTGCTGTCACACTCAGAGGAAACGTAAGCATGTCTTTGTTCCTTCAATTGTGGTTCTCAAATTTTTTTCTTCAGGTAAGGAGAGATGATTGGTTGTAATGCTCACTATGCAGTTTATGATGTCTTTTAAGTTAAATTCTCAATGTAAATGTTCATACGGACAACCGCTGGTGCTTGAAAATATGGATAACTTAAGAAGAATGCATTACTTAATGTGCTATATCCTCTGCAATGAATATCCATGTTGCTCCTCTCCTTCTCCACAGTGTTTGAAGATTTTGCTGTTTAAGAGTATATTGGAAGCTATGTGGGTTGTTAATGTGAATGAATCTCAACCCAGAGTGGGTAATTTCTAACAATATTTGCTTTCAGCAGAAGTTTTTTCAAAAATGAAGTTGGTGAAGGTTTTGACCACCCTAATGAAGGAACCTTTTGAGCTCACAACACTGGAAGGTATGTTATGTTCCTCGAGAGCTATTTTTTGGTTATAAGAATTACCCTTTTACCCATGATCAACATTTTCTGGTAGGAAATCCTGTTAAACTAATATCAATGCAATATATAATGCACGGTTGTCATAAGGAATTGGTTTTGCACATGTCAAGTCATACAAAAATATAGCAGGATCTGAAAATTGTATGTTTCTGGTTTACACTCGGTTGAACAGACTTTCTCATATGTTTCTGAGTCCTTTGCATTTGAGCATAAGATCTCTTTATCTCTCCACAGAAGTCAAGAAGGATTTCACAATTTTCAGGTTGAGCTCGATTTTGAGCATTATAACCTTTTGCATTGCTTCCTGATTCTGGCTATGTTGACTATTTTGGCACCAACTATTCTTTCATGTCCACTGACCACTATTTTATAATAATGATGGTGGTGAATAGGAAGCCTTAAATCACTGCTGATTGGAGTTGCACATTGAGCTGGGGGTATTAGGTTTTCATTTCAATGCCCAGATGGGACATAGTTCAAGCAGTCAGAATGTGGTTCTGGGTTTTTATTTCCAGTGATAAATGCAATAATTACGTAATATAGTTTAGATTTTATTGATACGTGTGTAAAATGCTAAAAAAATAGTCTAATATAAATGTAGGATAACCGGAACCGCCACCGCTAAGGGCCGGTTTTTGCCCTTAAAGGTGTAGGTGTAGGTGTCATTTTTTTAAAAATCGGCATATCCGGTGTAGGTGCCGGTTTTGGCCAAAACCGGCACCTACACCGGGGTTGAACAGCCCTAGCGGCCAGTCTCCTCTCCAAAATTTTCAGAAAAATCCATTTCCAAAACTAAAAATACTATCTCACTCTATAGAGTTGGCTGGTCAATTGGAATGACGGTTTTAGTTTCGGATTTGGGTCCATCTAAAATCTAAATTTTCGTTTGATCTGGACCTGATTTGGCCCGAAAATCCTCCAACCCAGTACTGTTTACCGAGAAACCGAAGTAACATTCATAGATCCCAAACACTTCTACACAACCAGCAGGCTTTGAAAATCCTTACCGGCCTTCTTGCCGCTGCCAAGTATATGATCGTGCATTAATGCCACTGATATTTTAAAGAAACACAAGCTAAGCTGGTCCACGAGGAGTAAATATTGATAGCAGTGATTTATTAATGTAGATGGGCAAAAACCAGACCCCAAGCAGTCATGGCACCATGACGGACAAAATCAAACGAACTTACAAACACAAGGGAAAAGAAAACATAAGAAAAGATAACAACGCTGGATTATTATGGCAGTAGATTTTCAGCAACAGTGTGTGGCCCGTGTGGGTTCATCTATTTGGAAGTGCCAGCTCCAAAGCGGTTTCGTAAATAGGCAATCAGTTTGTCTCTGGGAGGTAGGCTTTCCTTGATTACACTGTGGCTCACGAACTCATTAGCCCATTTGCAAAGTTTGGGAAATTTCTCTCTTGGCATGACCTCTGCCCCTGAAGCTTCTTCAAGAACTCCAAACCAAAAGGCTATGGCATTACCTACAATGTCTACGAATCCGATTTCCTCTCCTCCAAAAAATCTCTTCTCATTTAGCTCATCCTCTAAAAACTGTAGTTGTTCATTGACTTCTTTCACCGCCTTTTCACGCTCTTTCTGATCAGTATCCCAACAAGCTCTAAATGCTGCATGCAGACACTGTAGAAGGGAAAAATAGAAGACTAAAATTCGAATTTAAGTTGAATTTTTTTTCAAATTCACTTCATCGATTAACTATATATAATATAGTATGCGTCCACAGAAATGGACGAAAATAGATAGATAATTTGAAATGGGCAGACCCACTCTAGATTTCAATTTTGTGATGGATTTGCAGGACAATCGCCATATTCTAAAGAAACAAAGGAAACGAAACTACCTTCTCGTCAAGAAACCAAGAAACGTGCGACCGCCCTCTCATGAGGATCTTTGGTTAATATATGAATAGCCCTGCCAGGTCTCATCAATGTATTCAAGTATGACCTGAGATTCTGCGATAGACTTTTCATTGTGTACGAACACGGGAATCTTCTTGTGAACGAGATTATGGGTGTGTTTGTGTTAGAAAAATTTTTGGGTTGTTAAAATTTTTGATATTGGGTTTAGTGAAAAAGTGAAGAGAGAGGTAATTTTTTATATTTTTTGTAGTGAAAAGTTATGATTTGATGAAAGAGAGAGAATATATTGTAATATTTTAATTTGAGAGGCTGAAAAATTTTGTAAAATTTTTGGGTGCAAACACAACCATAATGGAGAAGGTCAGGACTCTTATTGGCTAGGTCTTCCTCAACATCATTGTACTGAACTCCTTTCAGTTTCAAAGCTAGCTCTATTCGGCGACTAAAAGGGCTCCCCCACGTGCCAGACAACAATACTTCTTCGGCCATTACTATACTCTGTGATGTGGTTCTTTAAACAGGTTGTACTGTGATTTTTCAGATGCTTGGCTCTTCTGCCTCTGAGTTTGTTGCCCTTTTATGGGGATGTTTGAGGGTGAAAATTTTGAGTATTGAGGTTTGTGAAATATTATAAAGTAAAGATATGTTATGGGAGTTGGTGAAAAAGTAAAGAGAGAGAAGATTTTTAATAAGTATTATAATAATAAAAAATTATGTGATGAATTTTTTATAATTAAACCCAGTCCAAATATTTGGCCAGCAAACATACCTTAATATATCTGTGATCTAGAGGTTTATTTTTTTTTATTTTTTTATTTTTTTAGGCATAAGTAGCATATGTATTAATAATAGGATCAAGGAGGTTTTAACACTTCAGGAGGCTCTAAAAGGCGAACCAGACACTCCGAAGAGCCGGCGGGCCAACGAGCAAACGGACCGTAAGGCCCTACAAAGTCCCCGAAGGGACGGATAAGCCACGAATGGCAGAAAAGCCTCAAAAGGCAGCAAATACATACTAATATGCCTAAAAACATGAAATAAACAAAACTAAAAACATCACAAGCCGTAAACACAGCGGCAAACCTAAAACACAGAAATAAAACACAACCAGCCCTAAACAAATGGGCAGCCCCAAAAAGGATTATTTTGGTTCGGACAGTGACCGGCGGCGGCGGCGGTGGCGGAGGAGACGGCGGCGCGTGGTGGCGGGAAGACGAAATCCACGGCCCAGGATAGAGGGAACAAGCCACAGAGGCCAGATCCGGGGAGAAAAACAGGGGCGGAGCATCGGAGGGAGCCTCACGCGCGGTCCCAAGCGCCGGCGCATCGGAGGAGCGGCGCTGCAACGGGCTCGACTTGCTGATTGCACCCAGCAGGTGCGTGTGAGCAGAAAGCCGCTGAAAAACGCCGTCCGCCGCTTGGAAGCTACCTTCCAAAAAAACCAAAAACCAAACGAAATGACCACCAACACCGGCCAAACCAACCAGAGGGGAAGAGAAGGGAGGGGGAAGGAGGAGGAGAAAAGGAAAAAGGAGGAGGGGGGTTGAGGGAGCCGGAGCTCCCCCCTCCTCCGTAAGGGTACTGACGGTGAGAGAGAGTTTGGGGGGGGGGGGGGGGGGGGGTAGAGGTTGGTCGAGAAGCCTTGTTGCCTGTTGATTGTCGTCTTTTATTATAGCGTCATCCTCGTCAATTCTTTTTTGCGTACGTGCTGTACTGCAAAAAGAAACTGTTGCCTGTCGTTTACAAAGGACAAAATCTGAATGCACTACGCTGTGAACCATAAATTTATGCTTGGACTGGTCAACCTTTTGAACTGTTGCCTGTCGTTTACAAAGGACAAAATCTGAATGCTCTACGCTTTGAACCAATAAATTTATGCTTGGACTGGTCAACCTTTTGAACTATAAGTGGGAACGGGGTGAAACTCTACTGAAGTTCCTTAGGGGCGGTTCTAAACTTCTAGCCTGTTGAAAGTGGGTCTAAAAATGGAGCAACTCCTTCTGTTTTTCATACCGTCAAGCCTTCGATATCATGGTGTAAGCTTACTTTCGGCCTACCATACAAAAAGCAGGCTCTCCCTGTAAGCCCATTTCATACCCATCAAGGCTGTTAAATGAGGAAGGCCTATTATTTCCATTTATGCTGGGCTCAGCATTAGCTACTCAAATTTGGGGAAAGCTTTTGAAAATCCACATCAAAACTCAGCATTCAAACGGAAAAACTTGTTGGCATTCACATTACTGGAATTTGAAAACAGGAATCCGTTCTAGCATTTCTCATTTACTTCTTTCACGTATTTGGAGCGAATATATTTCCAAAGCTGCTACACATTAACACAGCATAGGTACAACATTCTAAAACACAAGACAGGGAACTCCAATATTGAAGCTCCTAGCTCTTTTCACTAACTTGTTGGCAAGAAAAATGTCTTTCCTTTTAAGGCCCAGCATTCAAAAATCGGAAGGGAGCGTGGTTGAGGGAGGGGCGTGGCGTGTATCATCAACTTTACGAGAGAAATCAATCAGAAAACTTAAAAGCTAAAGCAGTATACGGTAGCTTTAATGACTGGAACACAAACAGCATGAGAATTGAGTACCCTTTCCCTCTACGGTTTTTCAAATTAGCTGTCAACATCAACCAACCAAGTTGGTAGCCGTTGGGGGCGAGCCTTTCTTTGTATTTTCACTTAGAACAACCGGCATCATGATCACATTGGAACTAAGCCTTGCAAGTGAATATAAAGAAGATAAAGGAGAGCAGCCAAGTAGAGAGCCTATCATTGTGAATCTCAACTGCAACTATTTTCTCAGAAACGTGTGTCATTCTCCTTATGGTTCTTAATTATTTGCCCAGATCTTTAATTTTGGGGTCTCGTCTTCCTTAAAATAATTCCTAATCAGAATTACTCACTAGTGCCTTTCTACAAGTAGCCTGCACATATTGGTCACCGTACTGAATAATTAGTGACAAAAGTAACTGCAACCTAAGCATAAAACTATGAGCCATGAGGCTGAATCAACGCAGGGAGGGGAGAGAAAAGGATTAAGGAGGGCTTTTCTGGAGAAAAGTTTAGAATATCCTTGGAGCCGCATATGGAACAATATGCATCCTATACTGGGGGCTATAGGAAAAGAACATGGGAGGAACCTGCACGACTTTCTTTGCGTCTCCACATAGCACCTCAAAACCCTAAAATGTTATCCCACGACACTTCTCACGGAATAAAAGAATATTGTACACTTACCCAAAAACAAGAAAAGACGTCTTTTTTTGGGTAATGGAAAGAAAACTGATTACTTACCCAAGAAAAAAAACAAAAAAAAAAACAAAAAAGAGCGATCATCCCAAGTCAATGAAGTCATGCACCCCTTTCGCTATATAAGAAGCAGACCAACTTTACTAAAGCGCCATGCGTCGATCGGATTCGGATTACCTCTTAAGTAATTACTTTATGTGTCCTAATAAGCCATTAGATAGATGACAATACATAAATAAATCTATCCAACCGTTTATATTAAAATGCCTATAAAAATTAAAAATTAAAAATGATGGATGAATTCATTAATGTGTTGTCATCCATTTTAATATATCATTAGATAGATTCATTAATGTGTTGTCATACCTGTTAGCACCCATTAAATAATTCTCTCTTAGGTGGGAATCCTTTCCCTCAATCACTCAATTTACAAACTGGCCTGAGATTCAGATTCCCTTGTTCTTCCCTGAACTGAAAAACAGCATCCTTTTTATGTTATCCTTAGTAATTATCAAACTGTAGTCGCTCAGAACCAACCAAATCCAGCTTCTCGCCTTTCCTTCCTCTGTCATTTGGGTTCTTGCTTTTGACTCTTTTCGGTTTCTATGAAATAGTATTACCCTGAACAACAGCATAAAGATAAATAGCGTTTAAACCTATAAAACAAGCAATAAGAAAGTGGGATTCCGTTTCGTGACAAGATTTGCTTCCACCCTTCACGGAGATCTCTGATTCATGCTTGCTTTCCTTTACGCAAACAAAGAATAAATATATAAGAGAGAAATTCAATTCAGAGTCCACATCTTTTCGCTTTGTCATTACATAATGTCATAAAAAGAAAATCCAAATAACGTAATGAAACATGCACACAAAAAAAAGGCAAAAATTTGAAGGAAAACAGCGTGTAATCCCGTGAAACATGCACATGAAAAAGTCACATTCTGGTTCGCAACAAAGATTTGCTTACACCCTTTCACAGAATCTCGCATTCATGTTTGGTTTCCTGAGCAAATTATGAGTTGAATAAAAAGAGTAGCAGTTCCATACAGAAGCGTCCAAAAATTTCCAATTTTCCATGCTTTCGTTTTACATCAACATAGAGATTGACTTCCAAGTTACACAAACACAAGCGAAGTGGAGCGGAAGCATAATTAAGTGCAAGGACACAAATAACCTAAGTAGATGCTATCAAGGGTGGTTTGTATATCCCAAGATAAGGATAGTCTAGTCCTCGACAACTTTATCAAGAGATGTTAGGAGGTTACGAACATCATTAAGGTTCAAATTGAAGGCATCATTGACGGATCCGTCGTTTACACGACTCCCGTGACCTTTGTTTATTATATTTTTCAAACAATATTAGAGTTGTTAAAACAGTTATCATTTTATAGGCATTGTTTAAGAAAACCAATGTATGCGAGATAGAGAGAGAAGAGTCTCCGGCAGTTTCTTGTCTGCTTTAAAATATGGGGAAAATGGTGGAGTTTAGAGAGGATTCTTAGACATAATTGGATGAAAGGGTAGGCTCTTCATGTCCCTTTCACATCATGTGCTTGAGGAAAGTTCAGTAATCATGACTTGGTTCACCCTTCACATATAAGTAGAAACTAATACAAACCTCCTCCACAAATAAACTATCCTCAAATCTCTGTATTTCACATTGTATTCCTTCGCTGTCAGACATGGTTGAAACACTATGGATAGAGCTTTCAACCACCAACAAGAAAGAGACGGAACTCAACACCAACATCAGCAGCTCAAGCTCTGTCTGCCATTGGTGAGGCTCAGAAGCCTTGACAACCCGAATCCTTTTGGTGTTTTAAGGTTTTGGATATCGAAGTCTCTTCGAAATTTCAATTACCGAGTCAGTTTCTCAAAAGGGTTTTGCTTGAGGGGGATTCGGTATAATGGTACAGTGGTGAACAACTCTGCTTTTTGTGCTTCGCCTAGTTGTGTAGAAGGGAAAGCTGTAATGGAGGTTTTGGTTGAAAAGAATGAAGACATTGAAGACGTAAATGAACGCTGCAAGAAAAATGGGGGTCAGATTGAAACATTTGCGCATTTGATTGAAGAAGAACGCCGGGAGAGCAGTTCGAGCTCTGATTTTTTTATATCTGAGACGACAGGGCATGAGGAGCAGAGTCAGAGTAGCTCTGAGACATATTCGCCACCTTCATTAGGTTGGCCTGTTCAGAAAGCTGAGACGCTCGATTGTACCAGTATTAATCATAATGTAGAAGAGAAACCCCGCTTGGATGACAAAAAATTGAAGAAACAAAGTTCAACAATATCAGGTTTTAACTCTCTCTCTCTCTCTCTCTCTCTCTCTCTCTCTCTCTCTCGCTGGGACACATATTCAGTCACACAGACAATTGCAAATATGTTGAAAATTCTTGGTTCCACTAATCTGATTTTGGTTATTGGGATTATAGAGATTGAGATGATGAAGGAAAGGCTTTCAAAATTACTGCTTGGAGAAGATATGTCAGGTTGTGGAAATGGGGTTTGCACGGCATTGGCTATTTCGAACGCCATTACCAATCTTTGTGGTATGTCATCTTTCTTATTGTTTTCTACTTCTTGCTACATTGATTGATTCGCATTGCATTTTAATGGGAAGTGGATGCTGGTTTGAGTAGTACTGCATCACTGTATTTCCTTCCGATAATTGTTGTTCATTTACCGCTCAATTTTATAGCCACTGTATTTGGGCAACTATGGAGGTTGGAACCTCTACCTGCTGAGAAGAAAGCGATGTGGCGACGGGAGATGAATTGCCTTCTTTGCGTCAGTGATTACATTGTCGAGTTGATACCTACTTGGCAGACATTTCCAGATGGAAGCAAACTCGAGGTACAATCCAATTCCAATGATCGAGTTTTAAAGCAATAGGACGTTGCTGGACCTGCCATCATAGTGCGAAACAGAATCATCTCTAGGCACTGATTTTAGATGCATATACAATTCAGGCTTCTGCTCGATGGGCAAATCTGAATTTCCCATAGAAACATAATTGCTCCATCGCTTTTCTGCAAAATGTCATGTACAGTGAACATTTATATTTCTTGTACTCAGTTGACTAAGATATATGGCAGCCAAACACCAAGAGGCTGGTTAAAAGTTTGAAATTGCAGAATTCTGGGAATTTTACTGAATGAATTCCATACCATTACTCATGATTTTGCTCCATTGTTTCTCCTTTTCTAGTTGCATTGCTAATAGTGGGTGTATTGCTTCAAATGTGGTATTAGTAACAATGGTGAATTAGATGTCCCTGGGATGTTTAAACGAACTTGTAACCTGTTCCTTACTAAGAGTAAATTAATCCTACTGGTTAAATATGTAGTGCAGAAGAAAGCAGGATGATTTGACTTATTTCCACTCTTTTCCCTCATTCAAATTCAGGTCATGACTTGCAGACCCCGCTCAGATCTTTATGTTAATCTTCCAGCCCTTCGTAAATTGGATAACATGCTTCTTGTAAGGTTCTCCTGCACTTTTTACTTCGCAAAATGCCTCCAGTTTCAAGACTTCAGTCTGAATTTGATTCAATGTTGCAGGAAATATTAGATAGTTTTGTCAATACAGAGTTCTGGTATGTTGACCAAGGGATTCTTGCTCCAGATGCTGATGGGTCATCCTCTTTTCGAAGAGCACTTCAGCGCCAGGAGGAGAAATGGTGGTTACCTGTGCCCCGAGTGCCTCCTGGAGGCCTCCACGAAAATTCAAGAAAGAACTTGCAGCATAAGCGTGATTGCACGAATCAAATCTTAAAAGCTGCCATGGCTATAAACAGTATTACTTTGGCTGATATGGAAGTCCCTGAATCCTATTTGGAAGATCTTCCAAAGGTACAAAAATCTTCGATATTGTAGTTTTATGATGTTTATATATAGAAAAATGGTTGTTGAACGGTTGCTTTAACTTGGTCAGAATGGAAGGGCCAGCTTGGGCGATCTCATTTATCGGTATATTTCATCAGATCAGTTTTCTCCTGAATGTCTACTTGATTGCCTTGATTTATCTTCTGAACATCAAGCTATAGAAATTTCCAACCGCGTGGAGGCCTCAATCTTTGTGTTTCGAAAAAGAACCAACTCAAAGGTTGCCAATAACACAGCCAGATCCAATTCGAAGTCATCATGGGAAATGGTTAAGGAGCTAATGGTTGATGCAGAAAAGAGAGAGTTGATTGCAGAAAGAGCAGAAAGCCTATTGCTTTGCTTGAAGAAGCGGTTCCCCGGTCTACCACAGACAACCCTAGATATGAGCAAAATCCAACACAACAAGGTCCATATTTTTTTCTCCATTTACAAGTTTATGTTACCATTATTGCTTTCTAATTTCAATCCGACACTCAACTGATAAGATTCATCTGTTATCTAGGATGTCGGAAAATCAATTCTTGAGAGCTATTCGCGAGTGTTGGAGAGCCTGGCCTTCAATATTGTAGCACGTATAGATGATCTACTATATGTGGATGACTTGACTAAGCATTCAGATCCATTCTCGACGCTCTCTAAAGTGGGTGTGATTGCTTCCAAGAGTGTTCCAATATCATTTTCAGTGCCTGTCTCAAGCACTCCCTATAAAACAGCTTTCACCACACCAAGCTTTTCACCATCACAGCGAGTTAGCCCTGCAAAGGGAGAAAGATCGCCCTTCATCACTAGCAGTAAGATTCCTCACCGTGGGATAGGCGTGAAAAAGGTCCTAACAGATTATCTTAGTATTGACTCGAATACAAGGGACTGTGACAGTTCTATTGAGAGGTCAGATACAAGATCAAATAAAATACGAGAAGCGCCAGTATCTCAAACTGGGATAGACTCTGCTGGCTGTTCAAAAGAAGATGTAACCCCACAGTAAAGACACAAATGTGGAAAAATGGACCTCGAGTTTAGACTTTTTGAAAACCTCTTCTGTATTTGTATTGTCGATCAGCTCCTTCATGTATGGTTTCCATAGAAAACAGGGCATGTATGTGATTGGGAGCGTTTATAATGCTCTTTAGTACTTGTAACGAGATGCCTGTAATGATGAGTTTGAACTTTTCTTGTTTCTCATGGGAATTATCAGTTCTACAGTTCTGATTCTGTTTCTAACTGAGCAAGGTCGAACCATGTATGTAAACTATAACAAATGCATTACTATGACTGAGCAAGGTCAAATGCATTACTATATTATATAGTTTACATACATGGTTCTGACTGAGCAAGGTCGAACCAGGTATGTATAGTATAGTATTTGTATATTAAGATTGAATATTTTTTATACTATATCTCTTGTTGTTATATTATATATTTGAATATATAATATATGTAAATAATGTATTGTGACTTACAATGATATATAAGTGTGCATATTAATATTGAAAGAAATACTATCAAGTTCTAGTAATTATGTATAACTATAAAGTTATGGTAAAGAGTATAAAGTAACATGCCATATAATTAATGCCAAGTACTAAGATTTTCTAAATACTAAGAGGATGTTCGTTTTGGTAAAATTTAAGTGTGGTGTGAATATTTAGGTGATGTTGAATTTTTATTGGTGTTTGTGTAGAAGTTGTTGAGTTGTATTTATGTTTGTGAAAATAGTAACGATGATTTTTTTTATCGTTGTATGTAGATTACCTTTATTGGGATGAATGAAGAAGATAAAATATAAAATAATATTTATTTATAATAGTTATTATAATTCCGAATTTTCTTTTTATTTTCTATTTTTTTATTGTGATACAAATATATGAAAGGTATTGAATATGTTTTTTCTTAAAGACAAATGAGTGCAGTTTATAATTTATTATAATTCCTAATTTTTCTTTTTGTTTTTTTATTGTGATATTATCTGAAAGGTATTGAATAGAAAAAAAGGGTAAAATCATAGTTAACCCCATAAGTGTGAGCAAAAATCAAAGTTAGCCCGGTAACTTTCAAACCCACAATTTAAGACCCTTAACTTTTGAAACACATCAATTCATGCCCCCATCCAAATTAAACGTTAAATCAGACGGAAAAGCAGGCAAAATGACCAAAACACCCCTCTAAGATAAAATTACTATAAGTATTTAAGAAATTCATTAAAAATAAAAAATGATATTTTTTTAAAGTAATATTCTAGGGGACTCATTTTGCAATGTTCCGATCGTATTCTCGCTGGATGAGTTGGCGAGATTCTTGGGGTACAAGCGGGATTTGGCAGCATTCCCAAACTTGCCAATGAGGGAGGAGGGCCGACCTACTAAGGCCGAGGTATTTCAGAGCCTATATGGTACACGGACAGTTGCGTCCTTTCTGGCGGATCATGCACCTGATTCTATGCCCCGCCATCGACTTGTGGAAGCGCACTACGAAGCTGTCTTATAGACGGGCGAAATTCTTGTACTTGGTAGTTGTTCGGGGGTTACCTATTGATATGGCATCCTACATATATATGTTCGTTCGTGCGGAGGCCATGAAGACGGATGCTCAACTTCATTGCCGCACGAGATTCTACTGACCCAGTTCCTACACTCCCTGCTGGTACCCGAGGGTGATGACGAGCGGGTCGTGCATATAGAGGAGCACATTAGTCCAATTCATGATGTTCTAAAAATCACGGATGATGACGATGATGACCTTAATCAAATCCGTGACGTTCCAAACGGTGTCGTGCAATGTAAGATACTGTTTGGACTTACTATTATAGTCCAGATGTTTGTGTTATGACCAGACACTGTTGTTTGAGGATTACTAAAACGGAGACCAAAGATAGCGTTCAGACTGTTTGCAGTGGTTCAGACGGTTCGAAAATTTTAGGCAGCAACAATTCCCTCGAAAACTAATATACGTAAGCGTCGAAACTTCATTTTACTCATCCGAATGGTATTCAATCGTTTCAAAGTTGTAGAATCCCAAACAGGGGAGAAAAAAAGGGAAACACTTAGAAAACGAGAGATTTGAGGAATAGGAGAAGATGAGAGCTGATTTTGAGCGTCCAACCACATTGAATCGGGTGTGGAAGAGTAACTCATTTAGAATTTGATATTGAATTGCATTTGAGGTTAGTGGGTTCCAAATTGAATTGTTTTAGGACGAAAAACATAGATTTTAGGATATAAAAGCATGTGTTTTTTGAAGTTTTTGGGTATAAAATGATAGCAATTGCGTTTATGCTTGGTTGTGATGTGTTTAAATTGAAGTATTTGTGATTTGAGGTGATTTTGGGAAGAATTTGTAGTGAAAATAGAGTATGTGCGTCGAAGAACTGTCTTGTTCGACAATCGCAGTCCGGATGGATTAAGTCCTTCCTGACTCATGTTTTTGGTTCGAACGCTTATGGATTGTGCAAATGGTTTAGATTACGTCCAAACGGTTTTTAGCTGTTATGTTCTTGCATTCATTTAGTAGCATTACCCCCCGTTTAAGAATTACATGGAGTTTAGATAATGAACTCGGTTTAATTCTTGAATTATCCACGTTATGAATAGTTTCAGTCTACAATATACGTAATGTGCGTAACGTGCATAATTCTATATGCTATTGTGACTATTGTGTTTAGAAATTTCGATGAAAATCTCATTTTGTCGTTCGGATACACATTCAGCATTGGGGTTATACACTTGTCTTAATTGGTGGGTGTTTATGCTCAATATTGTAGGTGTGTATCTGAAGACTGAGGAGAAATGCTGTCGAAATTTCTAGGGCATTGGTTACGTTCTATATTTCTTTTCATGTACAGAAAAATCTAGAATTTGATAACATTAGTCTTGCGTTGCTGTATAAAAAGACACATACTAATAAGGATGACAAGTGGACATCTGAAGATGCGTGGAAAAATTATGTAAGTTGTAACATTAGATTTAATGATACATTCGTATACGTTTATGTTTCATACATGCTAATTTTATCTTCTTTTTTAATTTTGTAGGAAAAAATGGAGGCATTACAATTGCAACACGAGTCAGAGGGAAAGTCATACATCGAAGTGAAGATTTTAGCTTAGGTGTTGGGGACGAAAGCGGGTTACATGTGAGGTTTAGGCCGTTTAGTATGGTTTGTTGGATCATCTTCATTAGCAGCATCCGTTGATTTGTCCCGAAAATGGGAGGAGGCCAAATTATAGATTGAGGAGATGAGGGCTAGACAGATGGAATATGAAACGCTTTTAGTCAAGCGGTCAGATATGAAGCAGACGATGCGAGAGTATCTATAGATGATAGAAGAGCAGCAACGAAAGAAAGACGAAGAGCTGATGCAGATGATGACGGAGAAACAACGGAAAAAAGACGAAGAGCATCAGAAGATGATGCAGAAACAACAAATGAACCTAGTGGAACAACAAGAACGGAGGATGCAACTAATGGCGGAGCAGATGCGTGAGCAGCTGATGGAGCAGATCAAACAGTTGAAATCTTGTACGACACCCAAACGAAAATTTGGGTTGATTTATGTATTTTCACTAATTTGTCAGAATTTATTGATTATGCATTTTATTTACTTTTAATGACGATTACATATTTTTAGACATTTTATTATACTACAAGTATTGAATATATTTTTATTTATATTATTTGTACATTATTTTTGAAAATTTTAATTAAATTAATTCAAATATGTGGAAAACGGTTTGAACGCTAACAAAAGTCGTTAGAACGTTGTAACATGCACACACTTACAAAAAAAGTCCGATCCCTTACTCTGTCCGAACGATATTTGTAGCATACACACAGTTTTTATTAGGAAACCGTTCGCATGGTAATAAAACACGTTCCAACGTGTTCTGTGGAAATTGCGTCCAAACTTCGTTTGTAAAAGTTTGAACGGTTTTTGAAGCTGACAAAAAATATTTTGTCATAATGAAACAACGGTGCAGACGTCTTCACAAATGCGTCCGAACATATTTACATTATCGTTCGAACGTTATTATACAACGGTGCGGACGTTTATTCCATAACAAAATGTATTTCGTCACATTGGACTAACTGTTCGCATGAGTTATGCGAACGTTCTATACGTTCGCATAGCTCATACGAACGGATGAACTGTACTGGGCATGACGTTTTTCAATTTCGTTAGTATGACACAAAATCTTTCGGACGGTTTTATAAATCGTCACCTAAAACATTGGCTGACGGGCTTTAGATGACAACTCGGTTTTGTCACCTAAAACCTTAGCCGGAGAAATTAGTACTTTGGGTGACTTTTTTTTTTGTCACCCAAAGTATTTTTTCTTGTAGTGGCTTGTTCCTGCAATCACATCAAAATAATCTGCAATTCTTGCATCTTCACCATCCAGCTTCTGCAGTATCATATATTTAACAGAGAAACATCTAACAGTGAGTAGTCAAATATAATAAGAAATATGCGTCTTCAACATCCACATGTGCCACGCGCGAAAAAGAATGCAACGAGCCACGTAAATGGGTGCAGAATATGCTTTACATAGTTAAACGTTGAAGCTCAAATATATATATTCAACCTGAAGCTCAGATTCTAAAAAACTGAGGATGGTTCCTGGGATAACTCCTCTTATTCCACGGCCATCAATACTGAGAATGGTGATCAATTTTTCGTGGGTGGGAGCAGTGGCGGAACCAGGACTCAAGTGGAGGGGGGGCAAACTCTTAAGGCGAAATGACATCTCAAAAAAATTTCCTACCTAATGCAAAATGTGTCTTAGAATTAAAATATTAAAAATTAAGGACTATAAGCATTAAAAATATTGAAATACATGTACCGTACTATTTACTGAGACTACGAGGTGGCAATTAGATCCTACGGTTCTGCATATTCTGAAAATGTTGCAAAATAGTTTCGTTCTCAATAGTTTCAAAGATTTCCCTCTTGAAGTAACTTAGCATGATCAAATGCTGAGAACGAGTTTCTTGGATCAAGACATGTTATGCAAAAAAAATTTGAGCAAATTGCAATATAATCTGAAATATAAAAAAATTAAATAAATCAACAACAATGTCAGCGTGGTCACTGGTCCAAACAATATAATCGGATTGAATGGTCTAGTATTTTAGAACAAAATTTTATCAAATTTAAAGATAAAAAAATCTAAGATAAGAGGCAAGAACATCTTCAAAAATGCTTAGGGACTTATAAGATCTAATTCGAATAAGTTTGACGTTGCAATAGCGTATGAAGAATTCAAGAGACCAAAAGCGACATTTGAGTCTGTGTGCTCCTCATATTGAGTATGTGCCTCTCGGAAGGCTTTGATACATTCCCAACTCTGCTGTGCGCTGATGGATGCTCTATGATTGACCGCAGAATGGTAAGTTATCCTCCCTGATTTATGATAAAGAGCCAACATACAAACAAAAACACATACACGCGCACAAAGAGAGCAAAAGGGGGCAGGCCTGGCTGGGGACAAACACTTATATATATAAATATATATATATATATTACAGATCTAAGGGGTGGCAAGCGCCCCCCCTTGCCACCCCTTCGGTCCGCCACTGGGTGGGAGGCTGTAATTTTCTGTTTGCTCCTTCCATAGAGAATTAAGGTATTGGTTTGAATACGGAGAGAGAGCGAGAATGAGAGACAGAATAGAGAAATGGAGGTGATTTTAAAGCCTTTGAAATTATAAGGTTTTCAATCTTGATATTATGATCTACCAAAAACTTGAGTATTTATTGACTCAATCTTCTTCGTTTCAAGCTCCAGTACTCATGCATGCATGTCAAGGATCCTCTTGAAAAATTCCTTTACATAAACATGCTTCAAAGTTGACCAACAGCTTTTACTTTCTTGCGTAAACTTATTCAGCTTGGACTCCGCGCCAATTAGTATGCCAGAAATGAATTGAAAAATTAAAAAAGTTCAGGCATCGGCTGCATGCCATGGCACAAAGAAGGGCCCTCTAAATTTGCAAGAGTACGTGATGTGAGAATTGTAGGTGAGACTTGAAGAATTTTAGGTAAGACTGATTAGGTGACATGAAACCATGTACAAAGGCCAATATTGTGGGACTAGTTCGGCATAACTGATGGTGCTCATGAGTTTGCTACCCTAAATTAATGCTATGAAATGGCTAACATATGAACCCTATTCAAAAGCAATTGGCTCTACCCATGGCAAAGGTTAAATTAAGATACTTCGCCCACATAAAGAATTAGAAGAGATCAAATCATACCCTAAACGAGTAGGAATTTTGTTTTCATGAAAGGCAGCACTCAAGAAATTATCAAATCTAGAGATTCCAGTTTAAATGTAGATATTCGAATTTAAATGTAGGAATATTTTTCTAACTTTGAATTGTATCTATAAATAGAGACTTTCAACTTGTAATATGTATTCATTCATAATACAAAACATAGACATAGAGGACTTTGAGTGGATATAAGTTTTCTAAATCGAATCACTTAAAAATCTTTCTTCTTCATTCTAACATTTTACTTCTTCTTTTACCAAATGTAAGTATGGAGAAGAAATCATGAACTCAACAAAGGTAACAGATTAATCAAACTTGACTAGTCCTTGAGTACATAATGTTGATCTAATTAACAAAAAAAAAAAGCAAAAATTTCCTAGTTACTCTCTCAGGCCTTACACGGTACGTACATATTTATCATTTTACATGTACATGATTCATTCCTAATAAGTTTTTTAATTTGCTGTCCAATTACGGCAACAAAAAAAAAAGGTTAGGTAGTGTGAAGTCCTAAAGTTTTCCAAAAATAACCCTGATCTCTGGCCAGGTCCTTAATTAGAACAATTGATCAGGAACTGCGTTCTTATAAGTTTTCAATTGCAAACATTAGGGAAATTGCAATATTCATAACAGTAGTCCTGATCAGCAACGTTACACGCACGTACGTGATGTTGGATGTTTCTTTAAGGTAATTAGTATGTTGTTGGATTTACACAGAAATGGTTGAATTTAATTCTGTACTAATTATTTTTCTTAATCCTAGCTAAACGTCCCAACTACAATATGAACTTCTGGTATGAACACGGTATCTTTTCGTCGGACGGCCTGATCATTTTAGTAAGCACGATGGTGAAGAGTTATGGATAAGCTTCTGACTCGCCACCATCATCATACAGGGTGAGTTCACGAAGAAAAATCAAAATATGTTCGTTTCTTTATGTTTGATTTTCTGTCAAGCCTCGATTTATTTTGCCTATATATTAATTTGGCAAATAGCCATTAAATGGCAGCCACGACATTTGCTTGCAAACAAAGACCGAGTCTACTGCACGTGTAGTTTTGAATGAGACAAATGATTACTTTTTTTTTTCCTTGGCAAATTGGAGTAGTCTACTGCGGGGTTGGGGGGATTCACCCCCAGATATATCCCTCCCCAAAGGGATCAGGGGGTGCCATCTGAGCTAAAGCTCACTGGCAGAAAAATGATTACTCCAAGTGAAGTAGTTTACCGTTTTCCGTTTTGAAGCTCCAGCCATGCATGTCAAGGCGATCACGCTAGCTCTTGCAAAATTCCTTTTCGATAAACATGCTTCAAATTAGTTGACCAACAGCAGCTTGTTGTTTCTTGCGTATACTTATTCAGGTTGGACCACCAACGGTACTAGTCATATACCAGAAATGAATTGAAAAAATAAAAAAAGGTTCATGCATCGGTTGCCTTGGCACAAAGAATGTCCCCCTTAATTTGCAGGAGACATTATGTACGTGAGAATTGTAGGTGAGACTTGAAGAATTTTGGGTAAGACTGATTAGGTGAAACCACAAAGGCCAATGTGGGACTAGTTCGGCATAACTGAAGCAATTGGCTCCACCGATGGCAAAGACGAAATTAAGGTACTGCGTACACATAAAGAATTAATGGAAGAGATCAAATTATCATACTAAAACGCATAAGAATTTTGTTTTAGCAAAAGGCTGCGTTTCAAGAAATCAATGATCAATAATGTTGAATATCAATTGATAAAGATGATCTTTTACTAATAGCTAAGTATGTACTAGAAATCGTGAACTCGATATAGGTAACAGCAATAAACCTTGACTCCTAAAAGAAACTTTGTTCCACAATGCTAAGGAGGATGATTCGAGAATGGGTTATAAGACTTCGCCCACCACCTCTTCAACTAGAGCTATGCATGCCCTTTTGTAGATGGTGTGTGAATTAGCCAAAAAAGACCCTCTATGATGGGTGGATCTCTTTCTGATTCTCCCAAATTAATCAAGAATAAAAAAGAAAAAGAAAATCAACCTTGCACTACTCCCTGTGTAAATGTTCTAAACAAAAAAATAAAGACAAAAATCACCTACTTATAGTACTCTTTCAGACTTTATGCATTGCATCCTAAATGAATCTGAATAAACATGTTTACATATATATATTTATCATTTTACATTATTCATTATTCATTCCTAATAGTTTTACTGTATATATAGAAGAGAGAAGCTGACACATTTTGGTTGTTAGATATATATATAATATCTTGTCTACCAACTTACGTATGTAACATCCCTGATCTCGGCCAGATCTTCAGAACAATTGAGGAAAATTCAACTTAAACCATCTTTCCCCATCCCCTCCGCCTGACCCAAAATTAAAATCTACCTAGGCGTAGAAATTTTGTATCCAACGGTAGCCTTTGATTCCAAATCACATGGTTATAAGCTGATCAATTCTAATAGTTCCGTAACATTTTGCAAAGCCCGATTATAACTCATTCTGAAATGCCTTGGGGACGCACATAGCTGTCAGAAAAGGTTGAATTTCCGCACTTATTTTTCTTAACCCTAGCTAAACCTAGCTCCAAATTACATGAACAGTCATGAAAAAATTGTATTGTTTGGTTGTTTATTGCTACTTTCTCTTATTCTGTGGGTAAGTATTCCCCGGTTTTAATGCTTCTATTTGCGTCATTGTACTTGTACTGATCTATAAGTTGGAGATGCGGCCGGAGATCACCTCTCGATCTCTTTGGCTACCTACACTCAACGTCCTATATTTGAAAAAATTGCAAAGAAGCTCGAAACATGATAAACGTGCATGGAAAGCGAATAGTGATTCATTTGTAAGCATAAACAAATATTCGAATCCAAATATGCTTTAATCCGTATAAAGAAATTGCACAGCGGAAAATTTTATAGATCTAACCTCCTGTTATTGATGCTCAAGCGTTGATGTAGATCTGAAATTGAATCTCAATTTTCCCTGTAACTCAGAGAGAAAATTGTCAGAGTAATAGCAAGAGAATCTTCTGGCCTATAGCCTAACCTTAGGGTTTGCCGTACTTTAGATGGAGTAAACAGACCAAATATATAGGCTAGGCTAGGGACCCCTTGATCGGTAATAAAAACCCTAGTTTAATCATTCCATCAAGGATTAATTACAATTGTACCACAAATAATTCTTTATTTATAATTTGACCCAGCACCTAAATTAAAACCCTTATATATCCTATGTGTCATGCGGACCATATATTCTAACATCATTCTTTCCAACTCGTTAAACTATGCCAAAAACGAAAAGAAAAAAAAAAGAGTTCCAATATTGTAATATATATAGTAGCTAGCGATACTCTTTGTTTTCTTTTATTTTCCTTTTATATTTTGTTTAATTTATTTTGATTTCTATAATATTCTTTTATTCAGGTAAAGTAAAATTGTAAAGCCACATGAGCCGCTGACGTGTCAAATTAGTGTCAAATAAGAAAATAATTAAGTATAATTGGTGTCAAATTTCGAAAGTACATATATTTTACTTATGTAACAAGTACATACTTAGTGCTTATATAAATATGCATCTCCCCAGTAACCCACACCCATGAATTAACAGAGCAGGAAGAGACTTCTTTATTAAATCTACCACTCCCTGGCATAACCAAACAACGTTTTTCGCGACCGCTGTTACAAGACAACGAAGTTTTTAACAGCGGTCATTTTACCTGCGGTCGCGAAAAACGCTGTTGAAAGTCACCTATAGCGGCGCTTTTGTTGACCGCCATTAAAAAGACCACTGTTAAAAATCAAAAGAGTTGTGGCAGCGATTTTTTAACGGCGGTCAGCGAAAGCGCTACTATAGATTAAAAGATTAACAAATATCAATCACAAAGTAAAAATTAATCACAGGTCAAGACAAGAGATTTGATGACGAAGTGGACACTACAACAAAAACAAGGTTTTAACAACGGTTTTTTTAACGGGGGTCGTGAAAAGCGTCACTATAGGGTTTTAACAGCGGTTTTTTAACGGCAGTCAGCAAAAGCGCCGCTATAGATGTTTTCTAAACTATACAATAATGATTACATTGGTATTGAATTAACCAAGTAATTTTTTTAGGTTGTGCTTATGTATATATAGAAGGCTTATTCACTCTTTCCATTTTCTCGCGATTTTTTTACGTCTTTCTTTGATAGAAAGAAGCAACTTCGATAAAGTCAATTAACATGGATTAACAACTATTGGATTATGTTAATGACATACAAGTGTTTATTTCACTTTATGTTCAATTCGTTAAAAGACAACGAAGTTTTTAACAGCGATTTTTTAACGGCGATCATTAATAAAAGCGTCACTATAAGTGACTTTCAGCGGCGTTTTTCACGACCGCTGTTACAAGACAAAAAAGTTTTTAGCAACGGTCATTTTAACGGCGGTCGCGAAAAACGCGGCTGAAAATCACCTATAGCGGCGCTTTTGTTGATCGCCGTTAAAAAGATCGTTGTTAAAAACTTTGTTGTCTTGTAACAGCGGTCGTGAAAAACGCCGCTGAAAGTCACTTATAGCGGCGTTTTTCCTGACTGTAGTTTAAAAGACCGCTGTTAAAAATTTCGTTGCCTTTTAACAACAGTCTTTTAACGGCGGTCATTAATAAAAGCGCCGCTATAGGTGACTTTCAGCGGCGTTTTTCACGACCGCCGTTAAAAAGATGATTGTTAAAAACTTCGTTGTCTTGTAACAACGGTCATTTTAACAGCGGTCATGAAAAACGCCGTTGAAAGTCGCTTATAGCGGCGTTTTTATTAATGACCGCCGTTAAGAAATCGCTGTTAAAAACTTCATTGTCTTTTAACGATGAAGTTTTTAACGAATTGAACATAAAGTGAAATAAATACTTGTATATCACTAACATAATCCAATAGTTGTTAATCCATGTTAATCGACTTTATCTAGGTTGGTTCTTTCTATCAAAGTAAGACGTAAGAAAAATCGCGAGAAAATGGAATGAGTGAATAAACCTTCTATATATACATAAGCACAACCTAAAAAAATTACTTGGTTAATTCAATACCAATGTAATCATTATTGTATAGTTTAGAAAACATATATTATCATACTTATAATGAGCATATATATTTTGAATAATTAGTAATATAATACTATTTAACTAAGATATATTCTTTAATTTCAAACAATATATATTGTGAGATTAACTTATGCAATTAAAATACATAACTTAATATATGATCTTAGAGGATATAAGTGTACCCACATGTATTGTTACTCAATTTATTATATAGTAAAACAACGCCGCTATAGGTCTGATTTCTAGCAGCGTTTGACCATAAACGATGTTAGAAATTAGGTATCTACAACGGAGGTCACTGTGACTGCCGCTGTAGATTACACCTTTAGCTGCGTTTTTTTTAATTAGTAGCTTTTGTTGACGGTATAATTGCAAAAAATATAAATATATATTTATTAATTATAAGTTATTTAATGTTAATAATTATTTTATATATTATTTTATTCCTTTTAATATATAAATTTATTTTGTCATGTATTTGAAAAAATTTATTTTAAGGGACCTACTTAATAAAATGTGAAATTAGAAAGAGTATTGTGAAAATTGAAGTTTGTATATGATATATTTCAAATTATAATACATGGTTGTTATGGTAATTGCATATTTATTGACTAAATCTAAGTAGTTTAGAAAACATCTACTATCATACTTATAATGAGCATATATATTTTGAATAATTAGTAATATAATACTATTTAATTATGACATATTATTTAATTTCAAACAAAAATATATTGTGAGATTAGTTTATACAATTAAAGTACATAATTTAATATATGGTCTTAGAGACTATGATTTAGTCATTAGGTAGGTACATGCATATAAAGTACTTAGTTTAATTAACACATATAATGTATATGATAAACACGTACAACAAATCATGTAATGTTATATAGAAGACATTATACTTTTAAATTATAAGTATTACATATTATTACTACCAACCTATTTTAATTAAGATTATTATATTAGTTATAAAAATAGTGTAAAATAATATGCCATTTATTTAATACTAAGTATAAATGTTTTAAATACTATATCATTTATTGTTATGTGATATATATGAGTATATATGTATATATAGTATAATGTACGTAGTCACAATACATTATAAATATTTTAAAATTTGACATCATATTTTGTCCCAGATAGAGATTTCACGACTTTTGTAACATGAGGAAACAATGGACAACTGCAATTAAAGAGTACGAGATAACGTTAATGACTACATGTTAACATGTAGAATTGGTACCTAACAATCATACAGGATGGTTTATATAGATTTCCTTCCGACCTCGCGGGATTCAAGTGAGACAAATTTTACCTATTTTGTGGAAATATTCTAGGGCAGTTGTTTAGGTAGAATTCCTTGATATCCTTGGCGGCAAACAAGGGTCGGTTCTTTTCATTTGGGCTGGCCAGCATAGCAGTCACAAGACCACCCGTGCTTGTTCCAGCAATCACATCAAAATAATCTGCGATTCTTGCATCTTCACCATCCAGCTTCTGCAGTATCATATATATGACCCAGAAACATCCAAAAGTGAGCACTCAAATATATTAAGAAATATGCGTATCTTTGCATATAGATATGCGTTTTGCATCAACATGAGTCACATGAGAAAAAGAATGCAACGAGCCACATGGGTGCAGAATATGCTTTACATAGTAAAATGAAGCTCAATTATATTTATTCAACCTGAAGCTCAGAGAGAGATGGAGGAGACTTTTTGGCCTTTGATATTATGAAGTTTTCCAATCTTGATATGAATCTACCAAAAACCCGAGTATTTATAGACTCAATCATCTTCGTCTCATGCTCCAGTCATGCATGTCAAGGTTCATGCTCTTGAAAATTTCCTTTACATAAATATGTTTCAAAGTTGACCAACAGCTTGTACTTTCTTGCGTATACTAATTATTCAGCTTGGACCACCGACCGCATTCATATACCAGCAATGAAATTAAAAAAATTAAAAAAGTTCAGGCATCGATTGGCTGCCTTGGCACAAAGAATGGCCCCCTTAATTTGCAAGAGTAGTACAGAATGTGAGAATTGTAGGTGAGACTCGAAGAATTTTAGGTAAGACTGATTAGGTGAAACCACAAAGGGAAAGGACTAGTTCGGCATAACTGATGGTGCTCATGAGTTTGCTGCCCTAAGTTAATGCCATGAACCCATTCAAAAGCAATTGGCTCCACCCATGGCAAAGATGAAATTATAATATTGCGTGCACATAAAGAATTGGAAGAGATCAAATCATACTGAAACGTGTAAGAATTTTGTTTTCGCAAAAAACGGCGTTCAAGAAATCAACAATGTTGAATGTCAAATTATAATCAGAAGATGATAACTTGCAAAAATGATATTTTATCCAAAGCTAAGCATTTACAAGAAATATTGAACACAACAAAGGTAACAGCAATCAACCTTGACTCCTTGAGTACATGTTCTAAACAAAAAATAAATAAATAATGACAAAAATCACCTGGGTACTCTCTCAGGCCTTGTGCATTTCATCCTAAAAGAATCTGAATAAGCATCTATTCTTATTTATAATTTTACGCACGATTCATTCATAATAGGTTTTAATATTATGTACAGAAGAGAGAAACTCACCTCACCTCACCTCCCCTCCCCTCCCCTCCCTCCCCCCTTTCCCCACATACACACACACAGAAAAGTTAGGTGTGAAGTCCTAAAGTTTTCAGAAATATCCCTGATCTCCAGGCCGTCCTTAAAACAATTGAGGAATTGCCTTCTTTAAAGTTGTCAATTGAAAACATTAGGGAATTGCAATATTCATGCACTGTAGTCCTTCTTTTTTTCTAGATCACGGTCCAAAATAGACCCGAAATACAGCGACCAGGCCGAAAACCAACCGGCGGGATCCTTAACATGATCGGATAAAATCACTACATGCTCCATGCGCAGCAGAGGGAGCGGTGGCCGGACTCGATAGAAAAAACTACCGGGACCTATACTAGCCAGTACAGACAGCACCACAACCTGGTACAACAAGCCCTAACAAGGGCATAAAAGATCTACATCGGATCGGAGAGGCCCCTAAAGAGCCGGCAACAACAGAAAACGTAAACAACAACCATGGCCATGCAAGGCCAACCCAAACAACAACAAGACAGCAAGAAACAAAACCAAAACCGGAAGCAACAAAAACATCCAGGCGAGCAGAGAGATCAACAGCCTGGCCGGCGCTGGGCCTCACGTGCGGCGCGTGAGGCTCCATGTGCCGCCTCAAGGCTGCCGGACCAGAGCGGCTAAGGACGCCTGGAGGAGAGGAAGACATTGGGCAAGGCTGTGTCCACCGGAGATGAGCAGGACCACCGGGATCTGACCTTCAACGGCAAAAGTTATAGTGTGAGTGAGTTTATTGTATGAGTGTGTGAGTGAACGAGTGAGATTAGAAGTTGAGAAATCTAATGACTGAAAAAATGTCACGTCATTTAATGAACCCGACCCGCGAAACCGACCCGATTTCATTAAGTGACGTGACATTTTTTCAGTCATTAGATTTCTCAACTTATAATCTCACCCTTCCACTCACTCACACTATAACCGGCGCCGTCTATATACTGTCATGCGCGAGCAAGCTAAATCAGGGACACAATTAAACTGCAAGTATACATGCTTTTATCTACATGCATGGCTAGTGGCTACACACTCGTCTGCATGATTCAAGCGCATTAGTAACAATATAATATACGAAGCGTGCGAATTCAACTATCGGGTAATCTATTATGTATTTTATCATTCAAATCCTCGTGCCCAATCTCCCACTCCATGTCATTCGATATATTTTGATCTTTTGCTAAGTAAGGGAATTTTGAAATGAATTAAAGTATATTAGAGAAGGGCGAGATTTCTTTCTACGCTAAATTACTTCGTCGGTATTTGGAGTTTTCACTATTCTCGGATTAGTTTTTATGGCAAGTTTTTTTCTAAGAGCTTCTTGTGGTTTTGATCAATTCCCAATTTAGTATCTCCATTCACTTGGATGAAGAAAATTGCGGACGTGGCTAACAGTTACAACATCACACCCAATGAAAACAGACACGCGGCGCATGGACGCTGACTCGATTCTCCCAACTTGAAAAAGTAGGCTCCACGTGCTAAATTGATATCGTCGTCTAAGTGAACAAAGAGACTAAACTTATCAATTTGGCATGCGGGACCCATTTTTTCAAATTGCGGGAGTTAAGTTAGCATCCATGTGTCACGTGTCTATTTTTCATTAAGCGTGATGTGGTAGTTGTTAGCCACATTCGCAATTTCTTTCATCCAAATAAATGGAGAGACTAAACTGAAAATTAGTCCAAACCACAAGAAGCTTGTAGGAAAACACTTATTATAGAGACTAATCTTGGAATCGCAAAAAATTCAAGGACAGAGAGAGTAATTTAGCTTTATTTCTAATATTGTGTAAGCATAAAAATTAATACAGTAAACTAGATAAACCCTTTTATATCCTCTTCATAAATCTAAAATCTATCATTATTGCACTTCTAGTATACATGTAAAATATAACTATAACTACACGTAATGATCCAAAATTTAAAAACAGGAAGATCGAGGCAGCATCTGCTAGATATTCAAGATTTCCAACAGCAAACTAAATGCATATATGGGCCAATCGCAGCACATCTATTGAATCTTGAGGCGCATGATACAAATAAAACTAACCAGCCCAATATCCTGCATATTAACAGGACTGAAGACGGAGCCCATCTCCTACAGCCCAATTTGGGTCACACTAAGAAGACACGTCTGTCTTTACTGAAGGAACTGTCGACCCCCAAAACATATACAACATATCATCTAGTTTGGGTCAGACACACAGGGCGGAGTAGGCCTTTGATATATTCTACCAAAACTGAAATTAAGAAGAAAAGTGCCTCGTTTGAATAAGAAAGAAATCTCAATCTCAGTATCCCATTGCATACTTTCTGGAGGCAAACAGATAATATCTTCAATAAGGTACTTTCTACAGAATAATTTAATAAGGATTATATCTAGTCCTTTTAACTTAAGTCAAGTCTTAGTATGGTGGTAAGTATTCCCGCCTGTCACCGGGTGACCCGGGTTTGATCCCCGGCGACGGTGACAGTATTTTCCATATCTCATACTCACCGCCATTTTGTCTCTATCAACTGAAGCGATCATTATTATAATATTATTTGAACAGAGCGCTTCAAATAAATGAGTCGTTGTAGTATAGTGGTACGTATTCCCGCCGGGTTCGATCCCCGGCAACGGCGACAGTATTTTTCATATTTGGGGTCTCAACAAATCGGACAAATCAAACAAACTCCAAATTTTTTAACTTACCTACACACTTTACTTTTCAAAAATCCCAATAAATCTCAATAAAGTAAAGATTCCCAAAATTTTAGGAATATTCTCCAATATTTTGGCAAACAAACATCCCCTCATACTCACCGCCTTTTTGTCTCTATCAACTGAAGCGATCAATATAATAATATTATTTGAATAGAGCACTTCAAATAAATGAGTCGTTGTAGTATAGTGCTGAGTATTACCGCCTGTCATGCGGGTGACCGGGGTTCGATCCCCGGCAACGGCGACACTGTTTTGCAGATCTTGCATGCTCACCGCCATTTTTTTGTCGTAGCTGGACTTTGAGCCTTCCCCGGTAATCCACTATCGCTAGTGTGGTTGTATCTGGAAGGATTGCATAGAGGGGATCGCACTGGTATCGGATTGTCGTAGCTGGACTTTGAGCCTTCCCCGGTAATCCACTATCGCTAGTGTGGTTGTATCTGGAAGGATTGCATAGAGGGGATCGCACTGGTATCGGAGACACCAGAGTAAGAAGTAGATAATGCACAGACCAGTTTTATTTCAAGGAAAGTGGTGTAATATGTATGACTAAGTCCAGGTTCCATTAGCACTAAGTGGGGTATGTTTGAGAAGCAAGTTTTAGCCCAAATTGCAGTATAAAAACTTGTCTGAGCGGAGAGGATTGCTGCATTGGGAGATAGCATAGTATTTGTGCTTCGTGAGATACAAGAAATGGAGGTTCCAAGAATCCAAATAAGTTCACATGCTTTCTGGTATTGCTTGTGATTGTCATGAGCTTGCCTGGACTTGAAGGGGATGATGGGGGCAACCGCATGTGGAAAATCTACTCCAGACAATAAGACTTTGAAGCTTGCTCCATGCGCAACGTCGGAGCGAGATGACCGATGAGAATTGAGAAAGCAGCTGTTTCTGACTGTTGCTGCCACAGGCTGACGAGAATAGGCCAAAATTCAAGGTGTCTATGTGCTGTCATAGTGTCATGGTTTTCTGAAACTGCCAAAAACGCAAAAAATCAAGCCTGGATGCTGCTATCAGCATTCCCAAGCGCTGCAACATTGCTAATCGTCCAATGGGAAACAAATGTGGGCTGAGTTTCTGATCTCATTGTTATTACGCCAATCACAAAGCTGTGTTCTTTCCAACATTTTTCTCCTGATTCATCCCGTCGCTTACTAAAATCATTCTTGCTAATCTTGCAGCTTATACAGTGCCTTGATGGAACAAAAGGTATTGAAGGCCACTGACTGGGCCATAAGGTACTGAAAAAGCTGGAAGCTACTGGAGTTGTCAAGACTGTACGGGCCGGGAAGACTGTACGGGCCGGGATGTTTGAGTCGTCAATTATTTGGAGTTAATATTAAAAAATTCATCACATAATTTTTTATTATTATAATATTTATTAAAAATCTTCTCTCTTCACTTTTTCACAAACTTCTATAAAATATCTTTACTTTATAATATTTTACAAACCTCAATACCCAAAATTTCCACGCGTAAACATTCCCAATATTTAGGCAATGAAAGGGTAGCAACTTGAATGCCTCCATAGATGATACATGCACTTTCAGTGTGAGAGCTGGTATCAGATTGATGCCAAACAAACAAGTTGCTAGAAAGAAACGTGAAAGGACCGGACCTCTCTTTACAAAGATGAGGTTCGGAAAGAGAAATAACGAAGCAGTGAGGGCCACTTGAGACGAGCATTCAACATAACATCACAACCACTTTTCGCTTTGTTAAAATGTGGCTGCAGAAGAATCTGTCTGCGAACCACAATCTCGTTTAACTACCCGAGCTCAACGACTGCTCAAACCTCTTATGGATAAGGACGGCTTTAATTTGGTGGGTCACGGATTGAATATGGAATAACCTCGAATCAAAAGCTCGCACTCAGATAAGAAAGAAAAAGGACAGTTCAGAGACAAACTGCTTAACAGATGGCAACATGGTTGTATGCGCTGGGGCCACACCTTTGAAGGGTTATCAAACAGCAGTTGTGCATAGAACCTCATGAACTAAAAAGGTTGACTGTTTAAGGCATATAGGACTCCTTGTTTGACCTCTTTACAGGGACATTACGTCCAAGAAGGATAGTATCAAAACATCACCATCAAAGAAATCCCAAAAAGTAGTGCACCAAAGGGCAAAAAAGTGGGGGATAATTTCAGCAAACAGAGAGATTTCGCCTGAAGAACTCAGGAATTATGGTCACAACCGATACTAAAAACTTCAACCTATAAAGATGAAGTAATTTATTACAGTGCAAAAAATTCTGATAGGAATATCCAAACCAGATATCCCTTACATTAGAATCAACAAGTTCAGAAATTTTTACAGTCCAGTAAGGGATACAAAACAGAGGTTACATCTAACTGTAGCTTCATATAACGAGCCTGTTGTTTAGCTATAGGAAGCAACGACCAGCAGTCTCTACGATCTGACTATAATCATTTCCCCCTTCTTATAAACAAAGGTAGATTTAAGCAGAGCTTGCTACCCTATAATATTCCTATACACCTGCAAAAGATTTGGCCACAGGAAACAATTCAAACAAATCACTTTAGGATTAGTAGAAAACAAGTAGTCTAGTACAGACAAAAACAGTAGCATTCTTGTCTTTGAACCCAACATTAAACAACAAATCTGGTGAAAACATTTGGTAAATGCAGTATGCTCGAATAGCTCCCTGATCATATATTGCAGTGGGTATATGTGTGTTGTGGTGGGGCGATGAACAAATTTAATATCCCAAGTGGGCATGTGATAATTCAATGACAAAAGGAAAAGATCCAAGAACCCTTTTTTCTTGAAAAAAAAGATCCAACAAACCACTAAGCCTATATGTCCTTGCAAACTGCCTTAATTTTTAATAACTTTTCCCTCTTCTCCACTTGACAACAATCCCATGGATTCAACTTTATCGTTCCAAACCGCCTTATTTTCTAAACGAACCAAAGGACCGATGTTATCAGAAGTCCAAATCTAATTTCTTGTTTGAGAGAAAAGTTGTGCCAAATTCTTTGAAGTATTAGTACCAAAAAAACAATCAGCAAACCAGAGCACTTTGAAGAAATCCTGAACTGAACATCACAGGGTCCCAAAACGATTTAAAAAATAAACAAAGTCTTGTATTTATGATCTGATATATGTGGAAGTAAAAGTACCAAAATTTCGAACGAAAATGGAGAAGACGTGCACCTCAGCCATACTTTAGATAAAAACCACGTGTCTGGAAAAAAATTATTCTAAGAAAAACCTACCTTGGCGAGTTTATGCCTAGGCGAGTGAGCTCTTAATAATAGAGAGACCCTGCAGATAGAGAATTCAGAGACAAAACCATTGTCAGTAGAGTCTAAAACTAAAACATATCTATAAGGCCAACCGTAATGGCATCCATGATGTCATACCTTGCCACCAGTTTCCTCTTGAGGCACTCCCCGAATCATCCTCTCCCACATCTTTCTTATACTGAGAATTCATGAAGGTTAGAATATTTCAGTACTTAACGTGGTCAAAGTATTATTTAATGATAATTGCAGTCTCCTATGCGGCCTAAGTATTATTTAGTGTGGCACAGAACAAGCTGTGCAAAGAGAAATTGAGATAAAAGTATAGAAAATTTTTCCCCCGCCAAATCTCAGCTGACATTAATTTCTATCTGGGATTCTGCCTCAGTACCCAGTGGACCAAACTCTTGCACCAAATAAAAGAACCCAAAGACAATTCTGATGAATAAGATCTGTGTTTTGGAGTACTATCTGATGTTAAGGGGTGTAAACGTGTTAGACGTATATCCTTTATTATAATTGCTTCAGGCATGCGGATAGGTCTTCAAAGAATCAGAGTGTCATATATACAAAAACTGGATACTCACCACTGAGCTCTGAGTACTCTGGGGATGAGAATAAATATCTTGGCCACCGTAGTAGATTGATGAACTGAGATGACATGGTTGTACTCTTTGTTCCTGATAAATCGAACTCATGTCTCGATTTGGAAAAATCTGGCTTTCGCCTGCACTGCTTTTAGAGGTATCATCTGCACAGGTAGAAATTTTTTGAAGATTCCCCGTCTTAGCCTATTAATGAAATATGTGCCACTACAAAAATGAATGACAAATCAGGAGCTTGCAAGAAGAGATTTTTTGGCCATTTTAGAATGTTTCTGTGTGTATAAAGCAGAGAAAACCACTAGGTTTGAGGTATACATTCACGCGTAAAAAGAATAAATAAGCATCTTCTAAATGAAACAAACTTGAACCCCATGACGGACGACTATAGATTTAACTGAGAAGCGTGGGCGAAAATACCCGTTCAGAATTCTCTGAAAAAAAGAACCAAACAGACAAAGAGAAAAAGAAAAAAAGAAAAACCCAAAACTTGACATATGGAAGTACTGGGAGTTATATACGAAAGTAATATCGACACAACTTTATATTGACCTGCTACAGGTTTTGCCTTCCATGATTCTTTCTTCCAATCTTTCTTTCTCCCATTTACCTCAGAGTGCAGAGACTCCCTGCTTACCACCTGTATCAAGATACCAACGACACAAATCTTAGAGCGTTTTTTAATTTCTTTATCGATGACTTACGTTAATCAATTGAGCAAAGATACAGTTACCCAATTTACAGGAGAAAAAATCGAAATAATATACAGAACAGAAAATTTTATATAACACAATAAATTTCTTGCCGCAACTCTGCTTATCTTTCGACAAAATACAGCCTTTTATCATTCCTACCTCGTATCGATACCTCTAAAATGCAGAAAACTAATGAACATAAGCAGAATCAGAGTGTTCAACAATCTTGGAAAATACATCACAGATTTGTTAGACCTTGAGAAGAAAATTGACATAAAGAAACAGTTGAACAGAGGTGGGTAATACCTTCGACGAAGGCGAAAATATAGACCCGAAGATCCCCGTAGAGGAGGACGATTCCTTGGAACCAAAAAGCTCAGAGGTCAAGGAAGAAGACGACGACGAAGCTTGCTTCCTCCCTTCCATTCTCTCCCTCTCTAAAAGACTAAAACCCCTCTCTCTCAGCCCCTGAAGAAGGTGTTGATGTATGAATGTATATTTTACGTACTCTCTACAATTCAATTCAACAACCACCGTCAGAGAAAACCGCAAAGGAAAAGAAACGGTGAAGTATTTTTACAGGAACCAAACAGAAAAAGAAGGGAAGAAACGAAATGGAAACAAACAGAGCAACAAAAGAATGAGAGAGACACGTGAAAGATCGTGTAAAACCAAACCGTCCATCGCACCCATTTATAAGCCAAAAAAGTCGGCTCTCGTGGTAAAAAAAATTATAAATGAAAAATAAAAGGAACCTTTATTCCAATTTTTATTCTGATTACATCTCTGATTTTCAATATCGCCAACCCCTCTCGCTCTCTCTCTCTCTTAAATCTCGTTTTCCTGTTTCTCCTCGTCCTTCAACCTGTCGAACTGGAGTTACAGATTTATGCCACGTGGAAGGATCGTACATCCATGTGGGTCTTATACACATGTCCCAATGTTTTACTGCCACGAGTACCCTAGTGGATAATAACAACCCTAACCTTTGCCCTTAGAAATAGTGGGTCCGTTGCTTTGAAACCCATTTCTGACTTCAGTTCTGAGCTTCTTTTGGCTCTTTTTGGGATACAAGCTCCTCGGTTTAGAGAGAGAGAGAGGACCTGACCTTGTGACCTTATCTTTTTATCCTGTCGGACCAAACACTGTGGGTCTTCTTCACCACCTCTTCCTTTAAACTTTAGAGGCTCACTTGTTGTACATAGAAGTCGTAAAGGACTTGTATGTTATCCTATCCAACTCCTCGAAAAGTTTGTTGTTTTTCCATATCAAATGATGAAGCTTGTGCAATTATATGCGTTCAGATATTTCATATATAGTTATTGGCGATTTGTTCGCTTATGTATGTTTGAAATATTATTCACTATTTGTCAAAGAAATATTACATCCTTCCGAGAATGTTTAGAATATCGATTTCAAGATTCTCGGATGGATTTCTGCAGGGAGGAAAAACCTCCTAATAATGAATCATCCTATTGATAATCAATATTATATTTATAAGAGTAAAATAAGACTCTAAATCTATGAAATTTCTAGCCTGATATTTGATATGATATATAGGACTTTAAATCAAACTAATGCTATAATCATAAAAGTAACTAATAACAGCTCAGAGATTATTCTTTGGGCCCATAGATGTGATCCTTAGTGGTTGATCATGATGATCAGCTTGTTGTTTGCACGTTCAAATTGAATGGAGGATAACATAAGGGCCATTATGGTTGAATTATTGCGGAGATGTCACAGGAGATGAGGAACATATTGGAGAGGAATAAAATGTTTGAGGACTGATCAGGACATTGAGTTAAATGATATATATTTAAGTTGTGGAGTCAGTCCAGTGTTCAAGATTTGTGGTTGCACTCTCAGTCCACTCAGTGTATTTCTGAACTAAAAGTCGTTGGATACAACTGATTCTCGCATTACTAAAAATAAAAAAGATTATTGAGCATTGTAATATTATACTAAAATTTTCAATCTTGATAAATTGTACATTAAAGAGATAAAAATTTTGAGTAAACAAATACTACCTAGATTAGATGGTAAAAGTAGGACAAAGAGAGACACATGTAGCATTTAATACTGTTCATGTGAAATTTCAATATGAACCCTCTGCAACATTGTATATATATTTCTTTTCGAATTTTACTATCCAAGGTAAAAAAATTAAAAAAAGATATTGACGGAAAGTTAAGGGTATATCGTCATTTAATAATTAAAACAATAGGCTACATTAAAAAAACAATCTTAATGGTGATCATATCTTAGTGTTGGTGAACAGGGCATTGCAAGAGAGATGATAATTCTAAAATATAAGATGTAATCCAACCAAGGACAAAAATATCTGTAGTATTAAAACCTAATGCAATTTATATATGTATGAGATTGGTCGTCTGAATTACACAAATTCCAAGTTTATAACATATGTTATGAGAAAAGCATGCACGATCATGACTAAATAGAGAAATGAATTATAAATAGAAACGGAAATTTCATATTACGGCGTAATCTATCTCCAGTGAAAAAAATCTTTAGACGTCGTTGCTAGCTGCTCAATTATTGTTCAACTTATGACACATGACACACATCTTTTTTGCCATATAATACTCGATAAGGTTTTACAGAACAAGAAGAGGTTCGTACGTCTTATCTCCGATGAGGGTTCGAGAATAGAGATTTTCCATTACTACCAACTTAGAAAAGCTTGAACGAGACATGTGCAAATGGACTGAATCAAGGTGGGGGTGGAGAAAAACAGGTGAAGTAAAACAATATTGATCTGCATTTCCACGACTTTGCGATTGAAATGAACAAAAAGTTAAAAATCTGAAACAATTATTGGGTTGTTTGACGCCTTAATCGAGTCAAGAATGCATCATGCATGCCCGACTCTCATGCTCTACGGCGACCAGAAGGGGGAGAATTCATAGAACAACCATTTGGGGACGAAGGGAAGATCCAACTTAGGATAATGATATGCATTGATGATCAATAGCGCCCCACAAGACATAATTGCAGACAGCGAGCACAAAACGGCAAAACAATTAGGGGTCCACAAGAGTCGTAATTGGTGCATGCCACTGAGGGTCGCCGCGTGGTGTGCATGTGTCAGTTTCTAGTCACATGGATTTTCGCATTCCCGGAAACTCCACTGCATAATAATGACTCTTCAACCATTATATAACTGCACTCCACGAATAGAAAGATATGCATGGTACCGAGAGGCCGTGTTCTTTAGTTGTAACAATAATACGTGGGTCTAGCACCTTGTTTGCTTCACCGAAACAAGGGGCATTTGTTATAGTATTTATATGGTTATTTATCTTTCCTCCTAATTGGGTAGAGGTGATAATTTTTTATCAAAATGAATCTTTATAAGTCAAGACTCAAGACGAAACACTTTCAAGACTTTGTTGGGTAGAACTAAGCTTAAATAATAGCGATTTCAAAGAGTTTTAAAAGCAAACTTAACTAATTATTTTGAAATCAAAGTACAGGGGTACTGCAATTTGTATAAATTAAGAATCGATGAAGGTTAATGATCCTATAATCCTCAATTTAAAATGAATGTCGTCCACAGTTTTTCTTCTATATATAGATCACATGTTACTATTATTACTGATGGAAGCCAAATCAGCCTAACTTTAGAAGGTATGCAGACCTACCCTCTCTCTACGATAATTAATACAATAATTGATACGGCATGCAGTGACCCATGTCGGTATATTGAAATAGTACCTACTCAGATTAAATGAATCTCACAAGCACACACGCAACAGTAAGACACCTAAATACGTACGTTTGAAGGCTCCTATGAACAGAAAGATAAAACCTTAGATTTCTCGTATCTCAAACTGATCTGTTCTATTCATGAATTGTCAAATTCCCTCTTTCCCGGCCGACCTTGTATACAAATAATCTCTCTTTTGTCGTTGGTGGCGTTCTCAAGTAATCTCTATTTTCAAAAGAGGAAAGACTGGGCTCGCTTATGTGGCTTAAACAAACTGCATGTTTGACCGTTTGAAGGCAAAAAGTTCAAACAAGTTTCATCTCAGCAAGTTACGGCACCTTTAAAGACGATCGGTTCTACTCGATACCTGCTATCATTTTTTTTCTCCGATCTCTTATCTGTCTCTTCTTCTTCTTCTTCTTTCGCCATTTGACCGAGTCCGACGCACATTATAAAATCCAAAACCAATATTGCTTGGTTCTCTAGATAAAAGTACTCGCCTATATATATAATTGCTGATATTTAGGCGCTTATCGTTTATCATTTCTATCTCTTATATTGTTAGCCAAATTTAAGAAATATTTAATTTTTTTAATAGGGATGTCCATTTAATGCAGTCTTTTAAATAAAAGGGTTAATGTCCTTTTTAGTCCCTAGGTTTTGGGGCGGTACTCTTTTTAGTCCCTAGGTTTTATTTTTGTTCAAAACAGTCCCTAGGTTATTGACGTTTGTCTTTTTAGTCCTTCCGTCCAATTCCGTCACTCCCGAGCCCAGTCAGCTAACGGTGTGACACGTCACCCAATAGAATATTGCCACGTGTACCCACTTTTTAAAAAATAATAAAAATGTCCACATGGACAAAACTAAAAAAAAAAAAAAAAAACACGGGAGAGGCACCCCCGTGGCCACCACCGAACGGGGAGCCCAGATTTGGGCTCCCCATCGACGGGGGTGGCCGGGGGCACTCACCCCGTCCCACCACCGTCGACGGGGAGCCCAGATCTGGGCTCCCGCTCGCCGGTGGCCAAACGGGGAGCCCAGATCTGGGCTCCCCGTCGCCGGGGTGAGTGCCCCCGGCCACCCCCGTCGACGGGGAGCCCAAATCTGGGCTCCCCGTTCGGTGGTGGCCACGGGAGTGCCTCTCCCGTGTTTTTTTTTTTTTTTTTAGTTTTGTCCATGTGGACATTTTTATTATTTTTTAAAAAGTGGGTACACGTGGCAATATTCTATTGGGTGTGACGTGTCACACCGTTAGCTGACTGGGCTCGGGAGTGACGGAATTGGACGGAAGGACTAAAAAGACAAACGTCAATAACCTAGGGACTGTTTTGAACAAAAATAAAACCTAGGGACTAAAAAGAGTACCGCCCCAAAACCTAGGGACTAAAAAGGACATTAACCCTAAATAGAATGAGAATACCCAATTGAATTTATTATGTTTGTCATTTATAAAATTAAAAAGTTATATGAGAGCTATTTATAAGCTTTTATTTTCCAACATCCCACATTGCTAAGCAATGTGGGACTACACCACATTTCAACAAGATACATATGGACTTTCAAATAAAAGTTAATTAATATAGTTATATAATTTTAAAATGGTACTTAATTATCCGCTTTTTAAATGGAACAATATTTTAAAACATCCAAAACCAACCAAAGTATATATGAAAAATAAAAGATAGGAATTAAGTTAGACTTGCCTCATTTCACTTATTTGTTTTATTTTTTATTTTTCAAAAAACCAGCAGACTCCGATCCTTTTCCGCCATATATGGTTGGATGCAAATCAAGGGATCAGGATGAGTGACTTCTTAAGTTATTGTAGTGCTTGGAATTGCCCAAAAATAAAGTTATTGCAATTATTGTACCTTGCAGAGAGACGTGATTAATCACATATGAAGACTTAAAAGGCATGCAATGAATGCTTACGGTTGAAAAGATAAAATGTTTGATGGGAAGAGTTTGACGCATGCATGTCTCTCAAGCACACCGTCATGAGAGGCTTATCAACAAAAAAGAAAACGGCAGCTTGGAAAAAAAAAGATCTAGTCCTAAACGTCGTTTATGTGAATCACAAAACGATGAAAACATTAACATCAGCGCTCGAGAATCCTCCCCCACGAATTTGGAAGCAACCTGAAGCCTATATGTCAACCTGTACGGCTGAACCGTGAAGCCCTCGGGATAATTGGCAAAGAAGACAAAACTGTTCAAGCGGTATCGCTGTTTTAAATTAAGGCGAACTCGACGCGTCGATAGAAACTTTGGATGACGCCACTAACCAGAAAAGTTAACCCGATAAGGACTGAATTAAGTAGCCGCAACAGATGCTGCTGTTGCATGGCCCTTTCTTTCGGTAGCGTTACATAAGATATTCACTGCCGTTACAAAATGACGCTTCTTGTAACTTGCGCCACTGATTCCACAGTTTGTATTTGTGGCAGGAAAGTTAGCAGTGATCGAAATCAAACTGGGCAAGCTGACTGATCTTATTCGTAACCGCACTTAGTATTTGCGACGTGACAAAATCCATGTCACAGCTGTTTCAGAATATCTCAATTCTGGATATTTAAATTGGGCCAGTACTGTGTGGCCTCTTTTTCAAAGCTGGGCTGGGTGACACGCATTATGCAGCACAGAGATACTAATTCGGCCCTCGGCAAGGGCCAAAACTGGTCTGTTTTCACCCTATCATTTTATAATGTTTTCCCTTAAACTATTATATGATGTATTTTTTATTTGATTAATTGATTCTCTGACACTATTACTTTTCTATAATTTATTTCTTAAGTTAAGATTTAACGTTAAGATGGATAAAAAGTAAGGCATGATGTACAATATCAATAGTTAGATCTTTTATAAAGGTACGCCATCACCCATAATGAAAGTTTGGAGGTAAATTACAAATGACACGGTAATTTGATGGAAGAATAATTTTTTCAAAGTAAAAAAAAAAGATTGAAAAATAAAATATTATGGAGTAATAAATGTATTGACATCAAATGAGAAAAATAAAATATTGGGAAAAAAACCATATATTGCATTTAAAACTGTTTGGGTCGACAACCGAACAAGACCCCTCACAAAATCGACCGAGCCCAATCCGTTTTGGTCTGCGATTGGTATTGGCCCATTAGTGTACAGACCTAATAAAATGAAGCAGTGATTTGGAGTGGTAAAAATGATATCTTTTTTCCCTGCCAATAAAGGCCTTAGCTTTTAGGAAGGCGCCTAACCTCTTTATGCCGCCTGTGCCTAAATGGTAGTGTGTTCTAATCTCATATGGGTTATGTTGGTTTTGAAAGTTTTTGTAAAATTTGGAGAATTTTGTGAATTTTTAGGTGATGTTAAAATTGTATTGTTGTTTGTGTAAAAGTTGTTGAGATGTAAAAAAAATAATAATGATGTTTAAAGTTGTTTGTTTTATATTTTAAATTTATTTAATTTTTATTAAAATAGAATATTTAAAAGATATTTTAATAAAAATAAAATAAAAAATTACTAAAGACAAAATAAGAGTGAAAGGCGCAGGAGACATGCAGGAGGACATGGGCACAGGGTCTACAGGGGGAGGGGGATTCGAATCCTCCCTTCGCTTTGAGTTTTTGCCGAACATAGTAAAGTGAGGATTCGAATCTTTTTTTTTGGTAAACCGAACATGCTAGCATTTCGTAACGAATATACAAAAAGAGAGAAAATCTACATCCACACTGCCTTTTTTTTTGGGTAAGTTAACATCCACCCTGCTTCATTAAGCTAAAAGAGGGACTGTTTTGTGGAATGCGTCGCTTATAAAGGGTCAGGGATATGCTAAAAATAATTTAAAAATTGCAGCTTAAACTTCAACGAGCAGTTTGGTATGCTAACACCAACTGATTGGATTTTTTTTTGAACACCAACTGATTGGATTTACTCTGCGGAAAGTGTAACAAAACTCCAGAAACTGAATGAACAACAGGATCAACCCGCTTTAACACTACGATATATCAAAACTATGTACAGCAAACCAGAAAAACAAAATCTAGAGAGGCTAGTTTAGTTTCCAGGGAAGGCATTGGGTCTTTTTGCAAGACTCCGTCCATGGACTACTGCATTCACTTTCATCTCCGTCACAACACTTGCAAACAACTCCGAGCGTTGACAAAATCTTGGAATATCCTGTAATTACATCCAGAAGAAGCTACCAAATATAAGCTAAAATCACTGCATATGTATCACTGACAATTGGGTAAAACAGTCGTGTAATTCTTACTTTGTGAAGGGATCGAGGGAAGTGGTCTTGCTTCTGCACCTCTTGGTTTCTGGGAAGTAGAAACGATCATTGTAAGCAACAGCAAAAGCAGCAGCTGCTTAGGCAGACCCATAAATCTTTTGGAGGCAACACGTACGAGTATAACTCAGAGGTTTAGGCCGTTTAGTTTATATAATACTACAGAGACAGACTCGCCACGACTTTTCTTCGAAGCATCTGAAGCCCTGTTGTTTTTATATTACTAGACTGACGCTGATGGATTTATTGAATCAGAAAAACTGACATATCATTGATAGAAATCTAGAAGTGTGGCTTCTTTTCTGCATTATCTGGAAGCATATATATCTCTAGAAGACTATGAGCAGGTGCGTAGTCCGGGGCACACGTTTCCAACTCTCCTACGTCTCCATTGGGGGCGGTATTCTCGTGGAAGCTTCCTCCCTATGTCCAAAGTCTTCCAAGTCAAGTTGGTGGGGGTGGCGGGGCCTGCTCACCGCCTTTGTACGAACAAACTGACAAGTGTGTCACACGAGACTTTTTGGCTTCATATGGCTTCCATTTGGTCTCCTTTTAAATGAGTACAGTTTCACACTGGAGCACCATCAAGATGATTGGCTTGTTCTAAAGGAAATTTCCTTTTACCCACCCAAAGCCACATATTTTTCATTATTCTTAATTATTAGGTCAATGTATGCCTAACAATCTTCTTTTCATGACTTGGCTCAGTGGCTCTGGCTGTCCGATTTTCAAAAAGAGCATTAAGTGTTTCATTGAAATCAAGCACTCCAAACGTCCCCCTACTTTTTTACCCTGATGCTATGTAGTGGGTGAAACGTGAAGAAGAATAAAACTGGAGAAGGGAAATAGCTAGCTATAGGCATCTCGTCGAGCAGAAAGTTTGCATTTGATAATAAGAAAACACATCGATTTAATTAGTGCATCCAAAGGCTGGTCCATGCTCTTGGTATATATGTATATATTAATATATATATATATATATATATATATATATATATATAGCTATAGGTACGTTGTGGGAAATGGGTCTTTGTTTAGTACCAAATAGTCACGTCACGATCATTAATCAAACATATTTTTGCCCGACAATATAATTTGTACATACATGAAGTCGTGTCTAAGGTTCATAGAAAATTGGCCGAACCGCCCACTGTATAGATTATTAATTATCCTCTCTATGCGCAAGAGGCATTAGTTTAGCTGCACGAGATCAGCATGTTCTTGTCTAAGTAATTAACTTCCTCATGAGTACATAAGGACTGGTCAACGCTTTAAGTCTCCAAGGTCAAAATACATTAAACCATTCAAAGTTCAAACAAGTGTATACAATATACATGCATATACAATTTGCAAGAGCTAGCTCTGCTCGTCGAATGAAGTTCAGATAATTACATTTTGACATTTACCAATAACTCTTAAGTGGTCGCTTATAGGGGATTATTTATTTATTTATTTATTATTATTTATAATCCATTGCAATTCTTTTTTTTTTTTGTAATCAACAATAGTAAAATCATACGTATTGTGGAGTTTAGTTGTTTTTTTTGTAATTTGAATTTAGAGTTTATTTGGTTGTGTTTATTTTGTTTTGAATTTTTTTTTATTTAGATGTAATTTTAATGTAGTTTTTTTTTTTGTTTTGGAGTTGGACGGCAGTGCATTGGGTCTTCAATTGGGGTTGGACGACTGTGTTTTATTTTGGCATTTTAGTCTTCAAATTGAAGATTTGGTCTTTAATAATTCAATTGACAATTGGGCCTTTCACTCTTCAATTGGACGATTGTTTTATTTTGACATTTGGGTGATGAGTGTTTAATTTGGAATTGGACGGCATATTACATTTGAGTCTTTAAAAAAGAACTTAAAAATGTAACAACTTGAAACTAAGTTTTTTACTAAATAAAAACTGTATATTTTAATTTTGGACGGCATAATGTAAAACTGTATTTTTGGGCCAACTTATCCAAACCAAATATAGACTTTTTAGGCCCAAATAAAGAACTGGAATTTCCGATTTCCAAATTCCGGTTCAAATTCATGTTTCATTCCGGTTTATTTAGAAATGGAACCGGAATAAAAAAAAAAAAATACAGTTTCAGCGGTCGATACCGAAACCGGAATAGGCATTCCAGTTCTATGTCCACTCTTAAAAGTGGCGGCAGCATGTAATGAGGATAAAAGCGGGGGCAATGCCTTGGATAGGCGAGGAACAGGTGAGGAAGTGACAGAGACTATTGTCTAGGAAATTTTTTACAATTTTTTTTTTCTAATGGTCTAAAATTTCACCCTTTTCACGCTTTTAACAAATTGCAAGACGTTCTCTCCCAATTTCCGAGTAATTTTGTGCGGATATTGAATTTTGTTTTCCTTTGAAGTTTGAGTTGCACCACATATATGAAAGTGCCATGAGTACACATAATAAAATGGAAGTTTTCCTGGATTTGTAGTTAGAGCCACGAGAGAATTTGTATTAAAACTCAATTAATTAAATAATTAATTAAAATTTCCACCCTTCTATTTGGGTGTATATTATGTTAGCCTCAGTAGCGAGTAACGCAAGGACCAAATTACAAAATACTATATCATGGTTTAGTTCGATATTCCAAGCCATTATTTCTGACGTTCCCAGTCCATAAACTTGAAAGCATATATTAGTCTTTCAGCCCAACGACAAACAAAAACAAAACAAAACAACAGGGAGAACTAACGCATATGGCTTGAAAACAAATGATGCAGCCATTTCATGTTTCATCAGGGCCAAAATCCCACAAGTTCTTTGAAGGGATAAAAAGACCGAGTTTATTGAACGGGGGTTCTATCCGGCCTAAATGAAATCTGAACCGCTCCCAAAAGGATGCAGGTCAGGATGTGGCCCACTGGGGGGTCTCCTCGGGCCTCTGCAAGTAACGCAAAGGAAAAAAAAAATGTCAGATTCTTTAGTGTACCTATTAAAAGTTCCAATCGCTGCTGCATTGCCCTGATTCGTACACACCAGAACACAAAACAGTTCTTCCAACACGATCAAGTTAGAACTTGAGAAGGAAACCTTGAACCCACCAACTTTGTACTTAACCGTATACAACCATATAAAGCCCAATGCAAAGTACGGGAAAGTTCATTTTATTGTTTCCAAATCATACCAGAGTCACTCTCAGATAGTAAAGGCCCATTTAACCCAGTTCAACAAGTGGGCCTAAGAGAACATTCATAGAAAGAAGCCATAAGTGGGTAAGGGGGGAGGTGTTAGGAAAATCTTCAGTTTGATCCCAACCCTGGAATCAGCTTCATCATATCATTAAGCAGTGCTCGGGTCCACAATAACCTACGGGCCTGTGTTCTCAAATGCACACTAAAGCAGTACACTCGGCTCACCCTGGATTATATAAACACCCTGATTTAATTGCATAGCTAGAAGGGAACATGTTTAGACCCTCTATTTCCTAAAATACAAGTTTGTAGTTGGGGCAACTGGGAGTCATCATTACGTTGTATGTTTTTTGATTGGGTAAAAAGTCTACAACCCCACTTCCCAAAATGAGCAAAGAAAAAAAAACCAACTAAAAAAAGAAAAAGGAAAAATCACTGATAGAAAATAACCCCCAACCTATCTTTCTCCCACCCACCACTTGTTAGGATGATCCGAGTCTATGGTATTAGATTCACACTATTTACAACCAAACGCAAAACAAATATTCTAACCACCAACCACAGTACGATCCAACAGGATCACTCTTTCTGATCTCACTGATGAAAGGAAGAATCTTAAAGTTTTTCTAAACAGCCTGTAGGACTTACTAGTGACAGAGGTACTAATAAAAGCAATGCATACACGCAAGGAACTCAAGCTTCAGTATTTTTTATTGACGTCAGAATAGAGAATTTAAATTTTTGACGTACCCCAGAAACTGATTCGGCTCAAAACCGGGAACACCAGGTGGGCCATATGGATCAAAACGAGCACCTGGAGGAACACCCCTGTTTAGAAGAACCCATTAAAATCATTAACCAAGCAGCATTACCAGAACAGAGAAAGAGAGAGAGAGAGAGAGAATCTGAATAACTCACAGTTCTCCTCCAGGAAAACCAGTATCTCCCCTAATGTCGCCAAACCAGCGAGGATCATTAGGTCCTGCTTACACATGATAATATAGTTTTAGTTATCGAAGAAACACAACAAACTAAGCTAACAAAAGACCTGCGGAAGAAGAGAGAAGAGGGGAAAAGAGGGGGGGTGAACCCCTTTTCTGACGAACCTAAAAGCATGCTCCCACCATCACCCCTGAAGAACAAGTGACATGCATATAAGTATGGGAATTTGCAAACTGCAACAACTGCAAAGGATCACTGACCAAAATAAAGATTTGTGAAAGCAAACTACCTGGTTGGGTACATTCCAGCACCAGGCCCAGGGTAAAGATCGTCTCTGCCAATAGAAGGATATGCCATTCTACAAAGCATGCCAAGACACACTTATTGAGTCTCATACTTTGACGAGTTACCAATAAGATACAAAAATCCTTTCTCAATGAAGGTCTATCAAACAACAATGATCAAGCAAATTGCTTAGGCTACAAAACAGCATTACAACCTGATACAGTCTAGCAACATAGCATGCATCATGACAAGACTCTACAAGAAATAATAACATGCATAAAGTGACTCCTTGCCCCCTCTGGCATTATAGCTTATCATATAAGGAATGCCTTCATAAGCTCTTAGCTAGATTAATGTCGAATAAAGTTAGCTGACAAGGTTTGTCTAGCAATAGCAAGCACTATTCTGGTTCCTTTCAACTGCTAAATATTATGGCGGAATTATCCTCAAAACAGCAGGGGAAAAAAATCGAATTTTCATGCTGTGAAAAAGAATATGCGGTATATCCTGTACTGAAACCGCAGAAAGTGAACAGTGAAGGTGAGAAACAAAGTACAAGCCATTACAAGCAGAAAATTTCTAGGCAGCTACGAGGGGTAAAAAAACTGGAAAGACATGATTGCTCTCAAGAGCTTGACAAACTAAACATCGCTCTAAGCCATGCTCTGCCTATCAAAGCCAACAAGCTATGCTGCCAATATGCCTTGAGCTATTTACAATTAAAGAATCCAAAGGATGGACCATAAACAGAGAGTCCAGGCCAGAGACTCAGAGATAACAGGACTTTTATACTGTTTTCACCTCAGGCTATCTCAACATGGCCTATTTGCAAAAAAATACTGCTATGCACATGTACAATGACTAAAAACAGATTTTCTGCGCTAAGTGGATGCAATTCTGTAACATCCTTGAGTACATTACGAAATTATGTGAGTTTGACCCTTGAGTACATCACTACCAGTAAATGCAAACACAGTGGGGGCAGAGAGAGAGACCCTGGTAGGTGAGTTTGAGGGCTTGCACGTCTACCAATCAGAACATCAGTGTCTACATTATGTCTTGATGTTTCACTGGTCTCTGAGCTGCAAAGAAAAGAGCAAAGGAATCAAAAGAAGTTAATGGATGAGTGGTCATGATGCAAAATTTATCTGTTTGAGAGTTCACAGTCCAAGTCAAAGGCGAATTCCTGAACAACTTATTTCTCACCACTTGTATAAATATTGGAGACACGGCCTTTGACATGTTGTTTGACATTAATATGAAGATAAGAGGAAAAGAGTAATCTTGAGTCTTGAATTTTTTTTTTTCCTACGTTTCTCATATAGGAAATAAAATAAAGCTTTCAAAAATTTAACATCAAAAGGAAGAAAGAAGAGAACAGGAAAACGACAGACTTTGTTTTCCTTTGTTTTAATTTTTTTTGGGGGGGGGGGGAGAGAAAACATACAAATCCAACTACTGAATCCATAGACAATAAACAAAAGCCTAGAGAAATCAGCTGATTCATGTATCTGCATTCCCATGACATATAGACTTGGCAGTTTAATTTAAGATACACATTTCTTTCTTTCCATAGTTGAATTCTGCAACTACTGAGGAACAGTAAGAAACAGCAGCATAACCCCCCAAAAACCCAACAAAAAAAAGGGCCCAGTTCTCAAATTTCCAGCTTATTTTGTTTTACAGAATGGAATAAACAAGTTCTTGAATACGCGAGAACAAAACAGATATAAAAACATTCAGCAATTAAACAGCGTGCCAAATTAGATGGGCTCCAGTCTCACATGCAATAAACTATGCCATAAGAACCCAAAATTTATATTCACCAATTATCCCTGGGCATACGAGCAATACAACAAACAGGTCACTCTCATTACCTTGAACCGCTAATTGAAAAACCGGGTTGGGGAGACGCGTCCAATTTAGACAGAACTTCAGTATCCAGTCTCTTCACCAGCTCCTCCAGTTTCTTGAATTGAGCAGAATAATTGATCCCCCCATTTTCTTCAACATAGTCCCCAACACTGCAATAAAGTCCCCCAAAAACCATAATCGGAATTGAGCAGAGCAATTCTGAGAAAACCCAAAAATGCCCAATCTAACATGGCAGAGAAACTAAAAGGAACTCCCTACTTAATTTCTAGATGGACCGGCTCGGAAGCCCCCTCAGCAAGAGCGTCGACTAGTAATTTATCATTCATAGCAAGGCACTTGACCAGCACCTTCTTCCCCTTCTCAGGGTTCGTATATACGAAAGCGTACTCTTCGTCTTGCTCGTTCCACTGGTCCGTGCCTACCTCATCTACACGCCAAAACGATTTGTCATTTTTACCCGTAGTTTACACAGAATTCACAGATAGAGCAAGAGAGAGAGAGCGCAAAGGCAACACCTGTAGAGGCAGAGGAGAGGGCATTTTCAGAGAAGGCGGGGGGACCAGTGGCCGTGAGAACGTAGCCCGCGGCGAGGAAGGAGGCGTGGACGGCAAAGGCTAGCTTGTCGTGGTTGTTGCGGAAGGACGGTCTTGCCGCCCTGATCACCGCCATCACCGACTTTTCGCTCACCATCGTTGCTTTCGGATCGACCTTGATAACTCGAAAATAGATGAGTTAATACTACTTATTGTTCTCCACCAGAACGTACAGGGAAAGTAGGAGAAAGTCGGGCTTGGCGGTTCTAAGGCAGCTTTATAACCGACACTGACCGAACCGATTCGGCATGTATCAGTGTAGTTACTGTGTAACACTACCTTAAAAACGGAAAAAGATATTGAAAATTAAAATTATGTATAAAGGTTATTTGGAAAGGGAAATATATAAATATCACACTGGGTTTTAACGCCGTTTGTAAAAACTCATCGGGTTTTAAAAAGTTTCAAATTGCTCACTAGGTTTATTATTTTTATATAAAAACTCACTGAACTCAATGTTGTTAGCCCCGTTTAACGGGAAATCTATCACGTCTAATCACAATATGACACGTGTCACTAAATAAATAAAAAATTAAGATTATAAAAAAAACAAAAGGATCGGGCCCCGATCCTTTCACGACAGAGGGGGAATCCCCCCTCCACACTTGGTGCCTCCGGGGGAGGAGGGTCTCCCCCCCTCCACCTCAGGGCGGCAAGAGGGAGAGCGCCTCCGGGGGAGGTCCACCCACGCCGATCTTGACGTTTTTTTAAAATTATTAATGTTTTTTTTATAATTTTAAATTTATTTTTTATTTATTTAGTGACACATGTTATATTGTGATTGGACGTGATGAATTTTTTGACGAGGCTAACGTCATTGAGTTCAGTGAGTTTTTATACAAAAATGATAAACCTAGTGAGCAATTTGAAACTTTTTAAAACTCGGTGAGTTTTCACAAAAGACGTTAAAACTCAGTGTGGTATTTGTATATTTCCCATTTGGAAATAGGTATTGTTTGAGCTCCAATAATTTGGGCCCAAAAATTTAGGTTTAATAATAAAAAATTCATCAAATAATTTTTTTTTATTATAATATTTATTAAAAATCTTCTATCTCTTCACTTTTACATCAACTTTCATAACATATCTTTACTTTATAATATTTCTCAAACCCCAATACTCAAAATTTACACCCTCAAACATTGAATATTTCTTTTGGGTTCCTTATAGAGTTTAACTCCAAGCTTAGTCTGGATGGTTAAGAACGGTGTTAGGAATGTGCTCTACTGAGGATCCAGATTTGAATTTCCTTCAAGTATTAATAATTTTTGAAATTACTCTAGTAGTAAAATTAGACTTACCTAACACTTGTAATTTGAAAACTAAACTGCCTAAAATCTTATAACTCTTAACTTATCTTTTCTTTTGTTGTACAAACACTTGATTAAAATGGTTGGAGATATATCTATCCAAATTTGGTAGTAATTATATATTATTTAGGTGATATTTAGTTGTCCATTTTCCGGACTTTTGTTGGGTTTATACTGGGACTGACCCCCTTAATTTTTCTTTAGTTGGCTTTTTCAATAAAGATAATGATAGTATTAATGAAAAAAAAGTAATATTTAGTTATTATTTAAATATTTAATTTAATAAAATAATTATAAAATAATCTCTATCTCAACTATCAAATCTTCTATTTTTATCACGAAAAAGAGCGCTGATCAATACATATTATACATGCTTAAAATCTATTTCCTGCATAGGTCTGTACCGCTTTAATATATACCGTATCCAAAAATTGGTTGCATTGATCACCACTTTATCATAGCGTTTTTCTTTGTGTTATGTTTCCCTTTTCTCTCCTAATTGCTTGCTTTTCTTTATTTGGTAAATTGACACGTCAATAGGCACCCATTTTCCCTTACCTTAGCCCCTGGAGATGACTACTCAGTGTCCATATTCGAGCTGTCGGTGATTAAAAGGTTCTCCGAGGTGCGTTTCCTTTCGCGACATAAGTGAGTCTCTTTTGCTTTTCTTCGGATTCCCTATACTGTTAACTTATAGGAAAGTAAGGAAACTGTATGGCTACTTTATTTTGTGGCAAAATCGTCGTCTTTTATATCTTGAATTTGTGGGGTTAATTTCTTGTATGCGAAGGAAGGTTAATTTCTTGTTGGGTTAATAAAGCTCAAATCCTATTTTGGTTTCAACTTATAATCCTAAGGATAAATTCTTTAAGTTATATGAATTAAAAGAAGAGAAAGCAAAAAAAAAAAGTAGTTTTTCTCTTTCACGCCAAGGGTTTCATCAAAAGTTAGATTTCACTTCATCCGTGGTCCGATCAAGCTGAAATTTGGAGGAGACGTTCATTACACAAATGATTATAATCTGAACAGTGAATATCAGATTTCAAGGACGGGAACAGTGGTTCATACACGTGAACATTAACCGAGAATTGGTTGGTATTTTATCTACATTCTTTTTTCATTGTATTTGTCAATATTGATATAATCTTGAAGATCTGAGTTGTAACCTTTAGTTGTGACTAAAGAAGACTTTGTGTACCCATTATTTGGTTTATAGTGCAGATTTGACTGTACTAGCTCCCGTGGTTTTTTTCTTCCTCAAACCGGGGAAGTTTTTCATGTAAAAATTGTTTGTATCTTTCTGACTTTGTGTGATTGATTATCTTGATATTATTTATCGGTATGTATGATTGTTGAGATTGTGCTCTGTTTGCTTTCATTGAAAGAATTATTCCTTTGTCGTTATCTCTCCTAACAGAATTTTCGTCCTACGTTTACCACATCATTGGATACGCATATATAATATAAAAAATTGCTGACCATGTCGCTAGAGAGAGCCAGAAAATAAATGAACTTTCGTTCTCTTTCTATTTTCTCCTTTAAATGTATGCTTCACGAGAAAGAAAACGCTCCAATAAGAAGCTAAACTCATGTTTCGCAATATAAATCACACACTCTACAAGATTTTCACTGTCACTTCTTTACCTCTAAGAGAAAGACCTTCGGGATTGGAAAGAGTGACCTCCATGAAGTGAGGGTGTTTGAGCTGACCATTCCTGGACATGTAATAAACGACATGGACCGATCTTTTCTCGGTCTTGACCTTAGGCTCAGTCCACACCTTGGTTCTCTCTGGGCTGCTCTCTCTATTCCTCCACTTCTTTGGAATTCGCAGTTTTGTCGCTCTTCCTCTGGCAGCCACCTCCATTTCTTTTTCCTTAAGTGTATCTATCTCTCTCTCACTCTCTCTCTCATTGCATGAACAAAACCAAAACAGTATTTGAGTGTTGAACAAGACGTCAGACAAAACTGATTGGTTACTGAGAAAGAAAGGTAGGAAAATGCGAGGGACGTACCGCAGCGAGAAGATTGGGGGGGCAAAGAGGAGTGTTTTGGAGACTTGGAGTTTTATATGGATGAAGAGAGAGGGATCAATGGTGTGAACACGGGGTGTGAAGAGGGAGAGAGATTCAAAACGGGGATGCGGCAGAGATTCAGAGAGATAGAAGAAGAAGAAGAATAAGGCGGGCACCAAGAGAAAGGTCAACTCGTGGGGTGTAAAATGAGTTAAACTGTGTGTTTTGGCTGCTGAGGTGGATAATAGAAGATGAGCTGGACAGAATATGGACTGAAGCACCAGATCGTCACAAGGAGAAGCACTCAGTGACCAAAAAGTAAAAAAAAAATCCTAGTGACTATTTTGTCATTAGGGTCAAAACCTAGTGACCAAATTGTCAACTTCCCTTTTTTTCTAAGCAAAAGATTCATTGAATCCAAACAAATACAAGATAACCCACATCACGGATGGTGATGAGGATTATCACAGTTCAAAATGTCCTATGGAATACAATTAGAATGAATATTGCCAGCAAGATTCTCTTGGGCAGCTCATCTAACTAATTTATGAGCAAAAGTATTCGCACTACAACGCACATGAACAAACTTACAATTGGCATGATGCTCTAAGAGTAGCTTAATATCCACAATGATAGGAACAATGGACCAATCAGGCTGAAAGATAGGAGAACTTAACGCATTGCACACCTACAAATTATCATCCTCAAAGATAATAAGAGTGTAACCTAAACAAGAAGCCTCCTGGACTGCAAATAAAGCAACTCTGGTCTCTCCCTCAAGTGGAGTATCAGGAGGGTTTCTCTTTGTCCAAGCAAAGAGTACTCGACCATCCATATTCCTACACACCGTAGCAACCATAGTAAAAGAAGTCTGAATGGCAGCATTAAAATTTATCTTCCAAACATTACCAGGACCAACCTTTTACAATTGTATGAGCCACTTCAAGCCAAGCCTCGTAGTGTTCCTGAAACAACCTCTTAATTCGTTGGATTAGAGAAGAAACATCCTCCTTACCATGATGAATTAATTGGTTTTTGAGTGAACGATATCACGTCAAACAGAATGGCAGCCAGTGGCAGAACCAGAACTCAAGTGAAGGGGGGGCAAATTCTTAAGGCAAAATGACATCTCGAAAAAATTTCATACTTAATGCAAAAAATGTCTTATAGATAGAATATCAAAAATTAAAGATAAAAAACATTAAAAACATTGAAATACATGTATTGTACTATGTACTGTCACTACGAGGTCACCTTCCAATATCAACCAACAATCTAGTGGAGCATTTTGTAAATTTCTAATAGGGTTTAGGATACAAATTACCTGAATGAGCCAGCAATCAAGCAAATTTATAGCTTCAAAATTAACCTGAAAAAACAATTGAGCAAATTTGAGTTGTTCACCTGTTACTTATTTACAAATAACAATGAATGAATACAAACAAATGCATTATTCTAATATCCTTCAGCAACAATCAGCAAAAATAAATGGGATTTTTATCTTTTGATTTGCTATTTTGATTGTCTTTCCTAGCACAATCTATTGTTAACTTTTCCTATATTTTATAAAGTTTGAGATTTCTTATCCAACCCATTGCCCTGTTCCTTTCCTCAAGCACTGCCCTTTCCCTGCATCATGTCCAGACATTTGACATAATGAGGGATTTTAAGCTCTAGGTATTCAGGTTTTCTATTTTATATTCGCAAAGGTTAATGAGAAGATTGTTATTATTTTTCCTTCATGTGCTATTTCATAAAAGCTTACATGACATGAAAAGGTTTTTGGGTGTGATTGTGTATCCTATCATAAAGGAGGATGTTTTTGTAACATTAAATGTCTGTATCTTACTCTTCATGCTTGAGTAAACTTTACATCGGCGGCAGATTTCAAGCCGAAGGTGTAAAATTTTGGGTACAATAAAGACGGAATTTATTTAAGTCTGGGGAGTGCTAGGTTTAATTATCGTATCCTTTTTGTTTGCGTTTCTCTGCCCTCTCTCCGACATATGCGTTGTGTGCGTGGAATAGTTCAAGCTACCTAAGAGTGACCCAAAAGCATAGTTAAGCTCAGGCCGAACAGAGCTCCTGGTGTTCCTGGGTCTGTAGCTGCAGAAAGGACTCCTAGTTCCTCTGCCTTGGAAAGGAGCCCCAGTTTCTCTATTGTCGATAGAGAGAGCCCAAACTTCTCTGCCGCTGATAGCAGACCAGCTTTCTCTACAGGCCCTGGGTTGGGGCTTGACTCACTTGAGGGGTTGGATCCAAAGGGGGGCAGACTGGGCTGTACCTAATAGTAGGAGGGCTTGACCCACCTGAAGAAAAATGCATATATATATATATATATATAAAGATTTTTACAAAACCAAAGGGTGGCAGCCGCCCACGCTTGCCACCCCCTCGCTCCGCCTCTGATGGCAGCAAAGCGTGTGAAGTGAACAGAGTGACCAGTTGGAAGAGAATGGGAGTCTTTCGAGTCTAATATGGCAACAATCCAATCCAGAATACTTTTGTCCCTGTAAATTCTGGGTTTGAAAAATTCAAGGAGATTCTTTCCACGCAAAAGTGGCCAGCGAGCAATAGAAAAATAAATGCTTTAAGGACTCCTCATCCAGATGACAAATCGAGCACAACAAATTATCCAAGCTCAGTTCCAAAGTTCGATTAAGATTAGCTCTACACGGCAAAACATTCCAAGCTATTTTCCATATAAGGAGTTTAAGCCGATCCTGAAAATTTAATCCTCATAGCTTTCGCCATAAGTCCTGAGAGAGAATAGACTTTCTTGGAGTAGAGCTAGACAATAAATTGTAGGCAGATTTAAGAGAAAACTTACCTTTTGGATCGGGTAACCAAAGAAGTCGATATGGGCTAGAATTATTAGGGAGATACAAATTCAAGATAGCTGCTACATCCTCAGGCCTGAACAATTCTCTAATCTTCAATTCATCCCAGAATCTGGTATTAGGAATAATAAGCTCCTCAACTCGAGCATCCTCGTGAATAAAAACAGTATCATCTCGGGGAAGAGGCTTAAAAGATTCCAATTGAGGTACCCATGGATCCTTCAAGATACGCACTCTACAACCACTAGAAATTTGGAAACAACAATCACTCTGCAACACTTGAAGCATCTTCCCAATTCCTTTCCACAACTAATATGATGATTTGGAAGGACCATTGTCCCATGCAAAAGCAATACTAAAATATTTAAAAATGAGAGCACCATTCACAGAGTTCATGTCTTAAACCAAGACCTCCTTCAGATTTCAAGAGACAACAAGAACTCCAAGACTTAGGAACTCAATTATGCCTATTTGACTCCTTAAAACCCCACCAGAGCCGCTTGAATATCGAATCAATCTTAAAGCATAAAGTTGTAGGTAACATAAAATGGGACATGGTGTAGGCCGGCAAGGCGAGAGCAACTGTTATAATCAAAACAGTACGACCAGATTGTGACAAGGTCTTAGATTTCCAGCCTTCAATTCTTTTACCAATCTTCTCCACCAATTCAGGAAAAACGCGCTTTTTGTTTTTGCCAATGTATATAGGTAAGCCCAAATGCCTCCCTGGGTTATCTGAGTGCCTTAAGCATAAAATGGAACAAATCTCTTGTTTCAACAAAGGGCTAGTATTTTTACTAAAACTGATTGTGGACTTCTAAGCATTCAGATGCTGACCCAACCAAGTCGCATACTTACGAAGACAATTCATAATGGCACCTGCTTCATGTACATTTTCACGGGTGAAAATCAACAAATCATCTGTAAATAAAAGATGCGTAATTGGAGGAGCATCCCTAACAATAGAGATACCATGAATTACTCGATTAGACTCAGCCCTCAATAACAGCCTTGTACGAACCTCTGACCCTATAATAAAAAAGAAGGGTGCTAACGGATAGCCTTGGCACAATTCACTTGTAGGCTTAATCAAACCATACGACATACCATTCAATATAATTGAACAAGAGGCCATACGTAAAAATTGTTCTACCCATCCAACAAACTTTGCGTGAAAACCAAAACACCGAAGAGCGATCAAAATTAGCTTCCACTGCTTACAATCATAAGCTTTTTCAATATCTGCTCTAATAGCCATCAGTTTTCTTCCTTGTCTTCTATTTTTTAGCACGTGAAAAATTTCATGGGCTACAATAGAGTTATCTTGGATATTCCTGCACGGAACAAAAGAAAATTGAAATGGAGAGACTAACTTATCAATTACCGATCGCATTCGGTCCGCCAGCAACTTAGAAATGAGTTTGAAACCCACATTGCAGAGACTTATAGGTATGTATTGAGAGATTGAGAGAGGGAGTCTCATTTAGGAATTAAAACCATATGGCATTCATTTAATTCACGAAGAAGAAATCCAGAATAAAAGAATCTCTGGACCATGTTAATTACATCAGACCCCACCTTAGCCTAAAATTTCTTAAAGAAAACTGTTGTCATTCCATATGGGGTCGGGGCCTTGTATGAGCCCATAGAACTGATTGTGGCCTCAATCTCCCCAGCTTGAGGAATTATGCAAAGGAACTCATTCTCTTCCTCAGATAAAATACGAGAGATCAAGCCTTCCCAATCTTCAGGAATTTGGGGGTTTGTGGATCGATACAAGTCTTGAAAATATCTAGAAATATAATCTCCTATTTCTTCCCCAGAGGAAAGCCAAACACCGTCCACCGTTTTCAGAAATTCAACAGCATTCTGTCGACGTCGGATAATGGTAGAAGTATGAAAATACTTGGTGCTTAAATCTTTTGTAGTCAACCAAGTAACCCTTGATTTCGACCTCCACAATTCTTCCTCTCGTAATTCTTCATTAAGCGCCAAAATAAGACTTTTCTCAAGCTAGCAATACTCATTGGTCGCCTCTTGATTTTGCACCCATTCCAAATTTTTTCTCAACTGAGCAATGTTTTCTTGGATACATCCAAAATTATGTTTATTCCAAGCACACCGGTCTTTCTTAGTATTCTTAATACATTGACAAAGTCAAAAAGTATTGCTTAATATAAACAACTTTCGAAGGCCTGCCTCTACTCCATTCTTCTCCAAAAGCAAGGGAGCATGATCAGAACTAGCTCGCACGAGATGAGTAATTTTTTCCCTCGGAAAAAGGGTACGCCAATCAGAATTAACCAATCCCCTGTCTAGCCTTTCCTTGATATTAGCCAGCCCACTTCGATTATTAGACCATGTAAAAGGGGAACCACGAAAGCCAAGGTCAATTAAGACATGTACATCAATAAAATTCTGCATCGGGTTAGAGGAAGAGGAAGAAGCAAAAGATTGGCCTCCTCTTTTTTCCTAACTAGCTAAGAGACAATTGAAATCTCCTAAACATATCCAGGGACCACCAAAAGAATTAGCAGTAGCATGAAGTCCCTGCCAAAACGCTTCCTTCAAGTGCCAAAGAGTAGGGTCATAAACACAAGTAATCATCCAAGCATAATTAGGAGGATAAGAGTAGAAAATCAAAGAAATAAATTCTTATTAATAAAATCAGTTCAACATTAACACCAGCTTTCCAAGCAAAAACCAAATCTCCACGATGGCCATCCGGGGGAGAATCCACAAAATGAAGAAAAAAACGAGCTCTTTGAAGAGGGGATTGAACGTTGACAATTTTGGTTTCTGAGAGGCAAATAAACTCCAGATCGAACTTTCTCACCAACGATCAGAGCTCTCAAACTGCCGCAACCCGGCCTATACCACGACAGTTCCAATACAATTCTCTCATGGCCCCATCCAGGGTGGTTGAGGGCTACCACCTCACCCATTTTGGATACAGGGAACTGTGATCCTCATCAGACTCAAGATCTACTTCATGAACTAGCACTAGCTTCCTTGGGGACAACCGATTTCTAATAGCAATTCTGAATTGACGTGCTTTCAATGCCGCAAGGGTGAAATGCTCTTCAAGTTCAACCTGATCATCTTCTACAGAGAAGCTTTGAAATAAAAACCGATAAGAATAAGAATGGTCAAGCTGTCCAAAATGCTTACTGACAAAAGTATCCTTCCACAGGTTCCAAAGCTTTCCTCTTACCTCCAAGACCCACAACAGTGATAGGTTCTTGAGCCCAAACATCAAATTAGCATCTTGTTTCTGTGAGGAAGGAAATGGACCTGTAAAGGCCTCCAAAGAAGCGTTATCGAGAGCAGGCCCCTTCCCTTTGCCCATGCTGGAAGGAGGTGCTAACATCAAGTCGAGCTGCTTATGGGCAGGCCCATCAAGTCCCAAGTGATACAAAGATTCCTGAAGGGTTAGAGTAGACTATGGCCCACAACCAGAAGACTTCCCAAATAATCCTTTAGCCTTCTTTGGAAATAGGTTTCTTCTTGAAATTACCTTTTTCCAAGTGGGCCACCAAAGGTGGGCTCGAGAATGTCATTTCCAAGCCACCAAAACCAGAGGGAACAATACTCTACGCCTCCACAGGAATAGATGACACCTGAGACCCTTTTTTGTATTCTATGGCTAGTGGCATTAAATTCTTTCGGCTATCACTAACAGGATTGGATTGAAGCATGCTAGCCCTTAGATCAGCTTTTGAACCAGCCTGTTCCCCATGCCTAGTAGAACTCAAAGAGTTCCCATGCACGAAAACATATGAACCCAAATCCACCCTATCATCCAAATCACTGGACTGTACATGAATGATCTGGTCATAAGCCAACGAGAAGTGCTGATTTTCATTTGAATGAGGCAAACTAATCCTCTGCAAGCTCTCATGAGAATTTGGTGGACAAAAACCTCCCGAGGATGACTCCACTAAAGGCCTATTGGAAGGTTGAACCGCCCTGACACTATGAGGCCTTTTGAGATTAATGGACTCGGTCCTCATTTTGTAATCAAAAGGGGGAGGTGTCCATTTTTGAATTCGCTTCTCTACAAAAATGTTGAGTATGACCAACTCGACCGCATATATAGCAACAATCAGCAAGTTTTTCATACTTAAAATGAACTCATGCTGTAGAAAGACCTCAACGAGGAATCAGAAAACCAGCCATCAGAGGTTTCGAGAGATCTAACTCAACTCGAAGACGGAGAAAAATACGTTTGGAAACATCTTGGTACTCATTAGAATCAAGTTCGAGAAGTTTACCCAGCTTCATCCCAATGAACTTCGCATTCACTTCCCTCATTCCATTTCGCGGCATATCATGAACTTGAACCCAGAACTGTGCTATATTGAAATCCACTTCTTGTAACATCATTTCAGCTTCCCACTTATTGAAAACCATAAGCTGGCCATAGAGCATGGGTTAAAACAAAAGATCGGTCTTCTTCACTCTGGAAATGGAACAAAAAAGTATTGGGTTCCAATTCCTCTACCAAGAATTCCTTAACACCGGTCCAGGCCACCTTTAACGTAGCTTGAACCACTGAAACCGCAATAGAACGGCTAGAAATGACTTAAGCAACCGACGACAGGAGGAGACGCTTCTCTTCTTCCACAGAGATAGGTTCCAAGACCGCATGGAAATCCTCCCAGCTTAATTCTTGAATATGTTTGGCCAGACCATCGATATCCCCAGACGAGCTGGCCATAGGATAAAGAAAAGGAAAATACAACACCAGAGGATGAAGAGGGATAGGAAATAAAGGGAAAGGAAAGAGCGAAAGAAGTGAAGGAAGGAGAGGGACAAATTATGGAGGAGTAGAAAGAGAGTCAATGAAGATGAGAGAAAAGAACACGATGAAAGAACAAGGGAGAGAAAAAGAAAGAAAAATAGGATAGGGAAGGACAAGTAATGAACCCTAAAGGCCAAGAGAAAAGGCTAAGGTTAAGAACAGGGAGGAACCCTAAAGGACTTCAGAAAGGAAGTACGGAGAGAACCAAAGAACGTTTGTAGTTGAGGCATCGGCTCACTTGTTTCATCTTTGGCATGGCAAAGAGACAAGGAAGAACTTCAGAAGTCAAATGGGCTGAATTTCATACTCACTCTACTTTGTTAGTCTAAAAGGTAGACATGAGAATCCACCATTTCCCTCTCTGCAATGTACTTTGTTAGAAAAACCCATGACACATGGAGCATCACAAGGGTATTTAAATTTGAAGCAAAATTTTGAATTATAGTTGAATTGGATACTAGTTTCAATTTTTTTTTGGGCATAAATAGCATATGGATATATTGAAGGATCAAGGAGGTTTAAAAACCTCAGAAAGCTCAAAAGGGCGTACCTGACACTCCGGAAGGGACGAAAAATCCACAAAGGCCAGACAAGCCACAGAGGCCAGCAAACATAAGCTAATATGCCTAAACATAGGAAAAAAAACAAAAAAACTAACACAAACCTTAAACATAGAGGCTATCAGAAAACACATAAATAAAACGAAACCAGCCCTAAACAGTGGGGCAGGCCCAAACGGCAACTTAAACTCCGGCGGCGGTGCGTGGGGGACGGAAGATGGGAGCCGGATTGGAAAAGGAAGCGCATGGGCCACACATTCCACGCCGGAGTAGAAGAGCTCGATTCGGGGGGCGGAGGAGCAGCCACGCCCGGCAAAGGGAATCGGCGCGTCAGATCCATGCGCAGCGCGTGGTGCGCGTGGATCACGACGCGCCGCCTGTCGACGACCGGAGAATAAGGCCGACGTAGCGCCCTTTGTGCGGAGTCCAACCAGCCGGCGCGTGCATGCCCAAAAGCGAAGGAGACCACTGAAAACCGCTTGAGAACCACCTATAGAAAAAAATCAAAAAACAACCCAAACTACCACCACCTGACCGGACCAAAGAGCCGGAGATGGGAAAAGGAAGAGGGAGAGGGGAAAAGGGAAAGGAAAAAGGAGGAGGGGGAGGAAGGAGTCGGAGCTCCGCCTCCTCCGTAAGGATGGTTGTTGTCGGGGGTAGGCACGCAGCAGAGAGTGTTTTGATATGTTGCTCCTGTTTTTCGAGATTGCTTTAACCTTATCCTAGTTTCAAATTTGAATTCAAACTTAACTGATTTCTCTCATTGGTGAGATTCCTACGTACTTTTATTTAAAAATAGGCTTAAATGCACCTCATGCCCCTTGGGTATGCGAAAATAGCAAATATGCCCCTGAGGTACACAAAGTCTTTTACATACCCCTGAGGTAAACATTCAGGAGCAAATATGCCCTTCCGTTATGTGTCGTTTGAAACACTAACGGTAAATGCTAACGTGTCAAAATTCGACACGTCAACACCAATCACAACTCGACACCTGGCATTTTCGGAAAAAAAAAAAAAACCAGGGGGAGAACCCTCAAGCGGCTAAGGGAGCCCAGTTCTGGGCTCCCTTCGCCGCCGCGAGGGGTGGCCGCTAGCCACCCCGCGGCTCGCGCCGCGCGGGGGTGGCCGGCAGGGTGCCACCCCGGCGACGGGGGAGCCCAAATCTGGGGTCGCGGGGGTCCCTCGCGGCGCGCGGCCGCCTCACGCGCGCCGTTCGCGCGAGCGGCCGTCGCGCGACCGGATCCCCCGTCGCCTACCGGCCACCCCTCGCGGCGGCGAATAGCCGCTCGGGGGTTCTCCCCTTGGGTTTTTTTTTTCGAAAATGTCAGGTGTCGAGTTGTGATTGGTGCTGACGTGTCGAATTTTGACACGTCAGCATTTACCGTTAGTGTTTCAAAGTGCACATAACGGAAGGACATATTTGCTCCTGAATGTTTACCTCAAGGGTATGAAAAAGACTTTGTTTACCTCAGGGGCATATTTGCTATTTTCGCATACCCCAGGGGCATGGGGTGCATTTAAGCCTAAGAAATAAACGTAGAGAGATTATTCATTCGACATATTCTAAGCAGTCTCACATAGAAGAACTGTATCTCAAGGCATTAAGACTTCAATCTTTTAGCCTTGGATCTGAAAGGTGGAATTCACAAGGAGATTCTGGTAGCCTTCTAAACGACTTGAGAGCAGTGTTCGTGATTCGTGGATCGTAGATTGTGGGCTGTAAGACGAGCAACTAATATTCTTGCAAATCGAAGCTTTTGCAAAAAGTATTTCGGATACTTGCTCCCTTTGGTAAAATCTAACATACTTAAAATTTGCTAGAAACCCAAAAGGTAAAAATGAGACAAGAGCGAGGCCTGCACCAAATTTATGCATAAGACTCCGATTAAAAAGCCCAAAATTCCGGTTTAATCTCCGTCAGTTAAAACTGCGATTCATATTCTATTCATTCGATTTCTTTAGTGTTAATCAAAAGGGTATCTTGTAGCAGGACACATCTGTATAGGCTACATTATAACCGGTAATTTTAAGGGACAGTCTCTGCTTTATGTCTTCCAGTAACTCTTATGTAACAGAAAACTGCCACTGAAAAAGTAGTGGCAAGGCCTCCAAGGATTACACCACCTCCGGCAATTGACTTGTCAATAGAGTGATGATGCTTTCTCAAGAGAATTCCCTTCCCTCTGTTACTCCCTTTTTCTTCATCGTTCGGCTCAATTGGAGCTATTTCAATCAAAGAACTGGTTTCTTTTCTAGAGAACATCTTCTCTGGCGCTTCTGTTGGGCTGAGATCAGGTGCACTGTATGACTCTTTCACTTCAGGCTGGTGTTTCCCAAGTTTTCTAATCGCGGGCGCTTCTGCTCTGTACAAAGTTCCACCGGTGTTGATTGGACTAGGAGCTGATGGGTTTGAGGATGGTGCCACATTAGGCTGGATCGTGGACTGAGCGTTTTCACCGGCCATGGCCAGAGCAACAAAGACACCTGCTAATATTAAGCAAAGGAGAAGAAATTGAGCCATCTTCAGTGTTTGGGGGTATTGGAAATGCTTTTGTTATTTGGGGTTATGATGTTGGACAGAAGAGTTGGATATGGGTGTTGTATATATAGCGAGGTCTGCATTCAAAGTAGATCCCACTCGTGTGGGTCTGATGGAAGTTTCCTTTCGTTTGGTTCCAGAAATAATTTATTCCAGCTTTGTAATCTGGTTTAATGTCGCTGTCTGCAGCATAGGGGAAATTGGAGCAGAGTACGTGTAGGCATTAGTATATCAGAAAATACATCTAAGATTTCAATTTAGGGAACAAGATCACTCGTATGTTTATTTGTCAACTTGTCCTTAAATTCTTCAAAAATTTAAAAAATCTAAAAGAAAAAATAAATGGCTCTGGATCCCATAAATCTGTGAAGGTATAGAAGGTGATCAGAAGTTGGGACGGGGGTGTTGGGGGCTCCTCTGAAAGTTGCTAATTTCTGTTTCCGCAGCATGTGAAGGCAAATTCTACACTCAACAGAGAACCCATTTGAGGAAATGGAGCAATAGAATTTGATCACTTGATCCATTTCGATATATACATATTGATATATAACTCACAATTCAAATCCTCAATTAGCGGAAGGGAGATGTTCTAAATAATTTGGTTAGCAGTCAAGAATTAAACTCAATTATCAAGGTGTCATAGCTCTTGGAGAACTAACTTAGAGAGAGAGAGAGGATTGAGGCAGACATAAAAACATGGTTCACCTTCCAGCATCAAAAATCTATTTCTCACACAAGTCTCCCCTATTGTCGACAATAAAGCAAAATCATAACTTGGTGTTTAAGTGTTAAAACTTCAAGAATATACATCATTGGATTTTGTCTGTAAACATTAACAGCAAATCCAACATTGGATTATGCTTGCTTAGTGCGTGTATTTTGAATAGCTATAGCTACATGAATAGGAAAAAAAAAGAACAAAAAGAACAGCTATAGCTACATGCCAAAACAAACCTCACCATGTTCGATTAAACAAACTTGAGCGTGCATATTAAGCCAGGCTTATATGGTGATGGAGTTAATGACCACCAACGGGGTATATGGGAATCTAAATCGTACATTATGGGAGTGTTTGGTAATTAGAAACATGGTGCAGAGCTCATAATTGTGAAGCTAACGAAGCCAATTTATATACTTAGTCCGTGCAATTTAAGAAAGACGGATCTCCTTGAGATGCCTGCAGTTCAGGAGACAACGTTTGTATTGACACCTAAGGCCTGAAGAGACCGTGGCACAGGAGCATTTGATTAAGTCCAATACTGTCCCCGGCACTCTGGCACTGTATGCATGGGGCTGTTGGTTCATTTTTAAACAGTAATTCCTTGCTGGAGATACTGTGCCAGCTCACCCGACGGTGATAGTCAAACCCAGTGCAGCAATAGGTTGGCGATTTGCACGTGCAGCACCTCGGCAGTGACAGCCCGGACTCCAAGCCGAGTAAGGCATAGCCTTGCTCCATGATAATAATGTTTTGTCGAGTTCAGTTGGATGTCTGTTCTGGGCTTAACGCCAGTCTTGGTTCCTATTAACATTGAAAACTCATTATCTTTGGACCTGCCGAGCGGGCCAATTAGTCAAATTCACACGAGTCAAACCACTAAAGCCTCCTGAGAACCGAGCTTCTAAAATCTCAAATCCACCTAACTCAGTGATTTTACAGATCTTTCAGATCAGGAGCTTCTCAATGGCATCCTGCATGCCTCAACATAGATTGATGATAAGGCTACCATATCCCCGTATGCAGTACTTACCCTTTTGAACTTTAAGTGAGTTTTGGTTCATGAAGACTAATAGCTCTTTGTTTTTATTGGTTTATGAAAACTAATAGCTCAATCAATTAGGAAAATGAAATACCTTATCTTCGGCGCGAATTGGAAGGTGAAGAAGGATTTCAAGGGGCTCAGCATCTGCGGCCATTACAATAAACTCTGATATCCCCCTGTTCAGAGTCTTGATAGCTGAATTAAAGCCCATAAAAACATATTAATCATAAGACCCAATAATAAAAAAAGAAACGAGAATAAAATGCACTTGAAATGCAAAAAAACGCAACTTTGAGAATCAATATGAAAGTATGAACCTTCATTAGCACCCTTTTTAAGTTGTTTGTAATTAGCAGCTTATTAATGAGGTCCAGTATTGTTATGCTTAGCAGAGAATAGGCAAGTGGATATGCTTTCGGGTTCACAGCTTCGGCAGTCTTTGCCAAAAAATAAAAGAAAATTAATTTGTCGCAGAATAATAGACAAGTTAATCACGAACCATGAAAGAGCCGAGAAGAAAAAAGAACAACAAAATGCAAACTTTGAACCTCAAAATCTTAATATGAAGAGGTAAAAGCATTTACCAGATCGGTTTTTCTGGAAGAAAGGGGAATATAAACGGGCGGTGTTCTGACGTTCGACCAGGTTCAAGAAAGTGAAATATATGCGCCAGCAGGGAATCGAACCCGGGTCTGAACTGTGGCAGGGTAATATTCTACCACTAGTCCACTGGTGCTGCGCTACTTTATATTGCTACGTTGTTTTATAAAACGAAATAACAGCAAAAATGAAAGAATTTTCGAAGCGGATTACGAATGTTAAATGCTACCCTTTTGCTTCCCCCCCCCCTTCCAAATGCTACCCTTTTATCTACTTCACTCTGTATATTTTTTTATGGTAGAAATTATAAATAATGTCGTTTTATCTAAAGTCGGTTTGACAGTTTATGGTAGAAATTATAAAATTAAAAATAATTAGATATATTTTCTCCTAACAAATAAGGTATGAGTAAAGCCAAACTAATATACACCAAGTGGCTGAAGTTCCCCTCCCATCTTGTGAAGGGACATGTCATAAGCAGGAACGTGCAGCCAGGGACGAAGCCAGGATTTTTCCTTAGGGGAGCCAACTATAGTTTTTGCTTGAAATTAAAAAAAATCCTAAAAGCGTAGGCAATAAATAAAATATTCAAATTTTCATTATAATCAAAATAAGCAATCAGTCAACAAGTAAAAGTCTAAATTTCATCAATTATGCTAATTGAACCCGACGTTCCTTTAACGAGTAAAAGTCGTCAATTAATACATCAGTACTAAAACCTTCTGTAACTTCTTTCTCAAGATAATCTGCAAGAAAGTCATCTTCCATCTTATTTCGAAGTCTTGTCTTGACAATTTTCATCGTTGAATAAGCTCGTTCAGTAGTTACAGTTGAAACTGGAAGAGTTAAAACTAGTTGAATCAATCTTTCGACCAAATAATAAACTTCTAACTTCCCAGTTTTTACCAATGCTTGACACAAATCAGAAATAGTAGACATGTTTTGTAACTTTGGATGATGATGCACATCATACTCGAAGTTTTGCAACTGAAATCTCAAAAGAGTTCTTTCCAACTCATTAAAATCTCCAGGGTAAAATTTCTCTACAAGACTGCATATCTTGTAAATATCGAATGACTGATAATTATTTCTAGGATCCAAAGAAGCACTAAAAGTAAGAAGTTTCATTGTCTTCTCATTAAACCTGTTACTTAACTCTTGCAATTGAGAATCTATAGTAGCAGTGCATATATCTATTCGATAATGATGCTCCACTGTAACTTGTTCTTGTTGATGGCGCTTACTACGACTTGCAGTAAAACGAGCATTCATATCTGGAATTTCAATAACATGTTGTTTACAAAACAATGACACATTCTCAAGTAATGCATCCCAACCGCTATCTCTCAGTTTCTGAAAGTACTTTTGTGTTTGATACAAGATTCATAGCATTCAAAATGTCTTGAGATTTTTGTTGCAAAGATTGACAAAGAATATCAGTAATCCTCATAATTTCCTTAATCAAGTGCAGGATGAATGCAAACTCAAAGGATGTTAATGCATCATAAGCCGCAGAAGCATCTCCACGTTGAGCATGGTTTGTAAGACCGAACAAGCTGGACCAAATAATCTTATTACACTACAAACTGAGTGAAAATGAGACCTCCATCGACTATCTCCAGCTCGTTGTAGTGTTCCAATTTGATTAAGTCATGTATCAGTTTCAAGTTCATCCATAGCAATCAAATTTGTAATTTCAATTGCTTGAGCTGCCTGTAACCCATCATTACGTTTGCAAGAAGCCCCAAAACTATTAACAATAAAGCTTAACTTCGAGAAAAATTGATGAAAAATAATAACTTCTCTTGATGCTGCAATCAAAGCTAGTTGGAGCCTATGGGCTAAGAAGTGTACATAATATGCGTAAGGACAATCTTGAAGAAATAAAGTTTGTAAACCATTTCACTCACCTCGCATATTAATCGCGTCATCATATCCTTGGCCTCAAATATTCTGAATGTTGAGGTTGTGATAAGATAGAAAACTAGATATCTCCTTCTTGAGAGTTAAGGCAATAATATCTTTTACATGCACGATGTCCATAAAGCGCTCCCTTATAAATCCTTCATTGTCAATAAATCTTAAAACAATAGTCATTTGCTGTCGTTTGGACTTGTCTCGAGCTTCATCAACAAGGATACAAAACTTTGCGTCTCTAATTTCATCACGAATTGCATTTCGTACATTTCTTGCAAAAATATGCAAAATCTCTTTCTGAATTGTTGATGATATATACTTAGCATTCTGTGGAGCATTTTTCAAAACAACTTCACCAACATCTTCATTATTCGAGGTTTTATCATCTTAATAAAATTATCTTGATTTTTGGAGATCGTACTTTCATCGCGTCCTCTAAAAGCACATGGCTGAAATGTTAGCCATCGAATAGAATCTATGGAGGCCTTAAGCCGAAGTCGATTGTTCAAGATTTGTTGTGTAGTTTTTCGATGCATAACTTTATCAATATGATTCGATTGGTTCATCAAGTTTTTACATGCTTTGACAGAAACATTATGCGGTGAAGAAAAATATCTTCCCACATGAGCAAAAAAAGCACAATCTTTTTCACTATTAACCTTCTTCCAATTTCGAAAACCTTCTACCATAAATACACTTGAACTAGGACGTCCAAGAGATTTATTATTGAAAAGATAGCATGAAAGACAATAGGCAGCATCTTTTGTTGGAGAATACTTCAACCAATCAGGGAATAACTTGAACCATTCTGATTGAAAACTATGAGGATGATCAGTCTTTCCAGAAAATGGATATTTTTCCATAAGATATTGATATGGATCGGCTTTGATGTATACCCTCCTTATTTCATCACCTTGTTTGATGGGATAATCTCATATTTGAGAGCGTAAACCAGGGTCACGTTCTAAAGTAGATAAATCAATTTCTTCATATCGAGCTCTAGGTGTATCACTTTCTTCAAGTTGAGCTCTAGATGTAATATTTTCTTCAGGTTCAACTTCAACTCTAGGTACTTTAGGAGAACGTTGATCATTTTTCTACTTCTTCAGCTTGTGAAGTATCAAGGCACAAAGCAATTTTAATATCTAGCCAAATTATCATAGGCAAAAATCACAACAGACAAATTTTTTCTTTGTTTATCACATATAAACACAGAGCACTAATACTTTAATTAAAAAAATAATAATTAAATGTAATAACTTTGAGAATTCTAACCTTAAAGAGGAATCTGCGATTTTGTGTATATGGGGCAAAATAGTAAGAGAGAGAGAGACTGAGAAAAAATTTGGAGGCAGCCAGAGAAACAGAGGAGTTGAAACAATATAAAAGAAGAATAATAGAAAAGAAGGGAAGAGAAAAAAAATGAAAAACAAGAACCGAATGTTGAATTTCAACGCTTTTTTCTACGCAATTAACCTTCCTTTCTCAATTGCTGAATTTCAACGCTTTTTGATTTAGCAAGATGCGTTATTCCATAAAAATAATAAAGGTTGTCGCAATGTCTGGTTACGTTTCTTGCCTTCCTTTCTTGGTTAATTTCAACTCTTTTTGATTTAGCAAGATGTGTTATTCCAAAAAAATAGGATCAACTGCTCTATTCTTTCTCATGCATGTTTTTAACTTCCTCTCACCTTTTTTTCCATAAATGTTGTGGGGCCATTATAAAGACTATTTTTTTGAAATTAACCTATATAGTAGTAAAAAAGTTAAAAAATTTGGTAGGCCATGGCCCCCGCTAGCCCCTTGTAGCTTCGTCTCTGCTTGCAGCTAAATGAAACATATCATATTTGGATTGATTATAGCCAGTCTGAGGGGAATTTTCTTCTTCTTTTGTTTTTTTGTTTTTGAATGAGGGAATTTGCTCATCTGAATCTTGATAGTTTTAAACTAACCAGTAGTTTAACCCAATGTTTTTTTTAGCAAATAAGGGAAATCTGTATTTCATCAAGGGGATTAAAATACATTAGGGACTCTAATGGGCATAGCCTGACCCTCATCAGAGGCGACATCCCGACGAGCATAGCTTTTCGACATTAAAAGGTACATACACCCTGACCAAACAGTACAGAAAAATAAATACATAAACTAAAAGTAATGTATAAGATCGAGAACAAGAGACAAAGCAGGCCGGAGGAATGACAAAAGTAGCGGCGCGTGGGGTACACAATGTTGAAAGTATGCGTAACAAGCCAGTCAAAGCCTTAGAAGTAGGCTCCTCGGGGGGAAAAAGTAATGGTGGGCACCAGAACGAACAGAACCGGAATTGGCCATTCCGGTTCCGGTGGGTACCAGAACCAGGATTTTGGTTCCTTATTTGGACCTAAAGGCCTAGATTTGGTTTATGCCCATTGGCCTAAAAATTCAATTTTTAAGTTGTGTTTTGTGTGAGAGACAAAATTGCACCCAAAAGGCCTAAAATAACACTGGTATGATCATCAATTTGAAGACTCAATTGCTAAAATAAAATGGTGCAGTGCACTGGCGTCCAACTCCAAATTCTAAAAGTTCAAAACACTGTCATCCAAAACAAAATAAACACTGTCAAATAACTCTAAATTAAAATTACAACTAAACAACTACATTCCAAAACAAAAATAAACACTACCAAAATAAACTCTAAATTCAAATTAAAAAAAAACAACTAAATTACTAAACAAATAATTAACCATACAAATAATTAAACAACTAAACATTCAACATTCCGAGCTTCTCCATCTCTACAAAAGACAAACATAAAACAAAACATTTATAAGAGAAATATTAAGACAATCAAATAATCAATTAACAAAATAAAATATTTATGAGATAAATACTAAGACAAACAACCAAATAAAAAGTCTAACTATCCAAGCTTTCAAAATATTTATTATTATTTTTTAAAAAATCAGAACAAAAAATTCCGATGGAAAGAAATAACTGAACCGGTATCAAAACGTCGGAACCGGTATCGGAATTGGATGTTCAGGTTTAAACGATAACAAATGCTCACCCTTAGAAAAAAAAATTGAAGAAAACAAAAAGTGCAGAAGCAGGCCCAACCCATTAGCCAAAATAACCCAACAACATTATGGGTCCGTCCCAAATGCGGATAATGTTCTTTGTTTACGGTCGCAAACCATACGTTCCGCTCTTTGATTTCGCTCCAACTCGAAAGCCAGCTTTGTTCATAGGTTCCTCCAAAACCCCAACGGAGAAAATCACAATGTCAATCCTGCAAACTTCTCTCTCAATCCAAACCCTCCCGCAACACCTCTCATTCTCAAAGGCTTTGACCGGTCCAACCCTCCTTTTCCTCCGCCCAAAGCTCTCTCGCCCTTCGCTCCAAACGCAACCCATCACTCCCAAGAAGACGACGACGATTCGGATGGGCGGTGGCCCCAGGACCTTTCCGGGCGGCGTGTCCAAGTGGCAGTGGAAGCGAATGCAGGCCAATAAAGCCAAACAGCTCCTCAAGGCCCGCCTCCTCCGTGAGCGCCAGATTTACGAGATGCGCAAGCGGGCTGAGCTCAAGGCTGCCGTCTCCGAGCTCGAGAGGCCCTGGGAGGTCGTCGAGAGGGCCCCCAACTTGTTTTCCGTCGGCGCCGACGAGCAATTGAAGGTCTTGGCGGACAGGTTTCAGAAACCCGGCGGGTTCGATATGTGGACGGAGAGGGACGGCCCCCAGTTGTTCGAGACTATTGATGAGTTACCCTCAGCCAGGTTTTTCCCTAAAGGGGTCGTCCACAGTATTAAACCCTATCGAAGAAATGCTGCGTTGGATGAACTGAACGGTGTCGAGGAGAGTTTGGGATCGGATTCCAAAAATGGTGGTGCAGTGAGAGAACAAAGAAATGGGCGTCGGAGTGATAAGAGAAGTTCTGGGAGGAAATTACGAGATGGCTCTGGCATTCAATTGGAGGGTGAGGAGTTGGATATCTCGCAAAGGGAAGCTTCTTATCGAAAAGATAATGGGGAAGTACCCAGGGTGAATGGGCGAAGTGGGACGAGAAATAATGGCAAATTGAGAAACAACGGGAACAGAGGGAGTTTAGGGAAATCGGTTTCGAATGGTTCGAGTGGATTGAATTCAGGACAAGTGGATTTTGATAGGAAACATAGAGGAAAGGGTCCTACCATGCGTGGCTTTAACTTGAAAGATAAACAGTCTGATGTTTTTGATATGAATTTTCAAGAAGATGGAAGTTATGGGTTGGAAGCAAAGAATGGCCGCCAAAGGCATAACTAAAAAGTGAGTTTTTAATTCAGCCGCTACAATTGGTGAATCGAAGAATTGGGTCTCTGCTGGATATGACTGTGAGATTGTTCGGTAATATGCGCGTAGTGTGATTATCAGGTTGATGATCAGGCAAAGAGCTGCCCTGTCCACAAAGTATGTGTGTATATTTATGTTACTTCTGGCAACTTTGTAAATTTTAGGAGTTAGTCATTGTACCTTCCCATTGTTGAATGAAAATTTAGCTCCTGTGAGAGAATGTGCTACACTCTTTCCAGAAATTGATGTCAGTCAATCGATCAACGTTTGGTGATAGTGTGATAAATACTCAGGAAGTACCTCCAAAAATCAGTGCCTGCTTACTGCTAATGATTTGCTGAAAAAGAAACAGAACATTAAATGGATAAGAAAAAAAATACGAAGAAAACTTTGCATTGCCTTTTTTTTTTGTAACGTGACAACCTTAGTTTAGTTAATGGGCTGAACTAGTAGTCATGGTAGTTACAATGGGCTGTAACTGTGTGGACTATAACTGTTTAGTTGGAGAAACCCAAGTAATTAAGAAGTTAGTTGTTAGTCTGTGTAATAAAAAAGGCTTGAGTGAAGGATTATAAATCATCAAAGAAAATAGACTGAAGTTCATTCATGTAAACTGGCTGTCTCGAATAAGCCACTTTTACAATTCTTTCTAAACACTTTTCTAATAGGTTTTTTTACATTTTTTGGGGTGTATTTGTTGTTCCTGTGATGAAGGCATGGGTATGGGATGCAAACTTGGTTTGCTGTGAACTGGGAGAATCTGACCTGGTCTAACATGGGTGACATTGATTGACGTTTCACACAAAGAACATTCTGAATTGGAGTGGAAAATGATTAAATGAGAGCGGGGGAACATTGGTTTGGATCTTGATTATACCTTGATCAGTCTAATCTTCAACATAGATGCGATGATACTCTTGCGAACGTCTTTTAGTAAAAGTTAGTATCTATTTATAGAGAAAACACAGAGCATTATAAAAGAAAGGATAGTCTCACATTTGAACTTGAATTATGATATCTTGATAACGATAATATCATATGAAATCTTATAAACTGATTATGATATTTTTTCAAACACCTTTTTTGTGCAGTTTGTAGATGTATTGAATCAATTAGCATTGCTGTCAGTGATGTAGTTCTGTACTGTTGAGGCTCAATTACAATGGTGATCAGGTTGTAACTTGGAACGTTCCAGAAAGGAAAGTTGCTCTCTTTTTCTCTGCGCCAAAAGACGCAAATCGACTACTACAACACTCTTACCAATCGGTATACATGCGTTGTGTGCACAATCAGCTATACCGATATACATACTCCGTCCAACCACTGTACCACAGGTCCGCATGTATGCAGTGCGTAGGAGCGAGTACCTCTATGATTCTTGGAGTTACAGGGAATTGTCTGTTTCAGGACTATGGCTTTGTCGTACATGCTACATTCTCTGCAACGATTCCATCCTAGTTGATGCGTGCTATCCAAGGCGCAATACTTATCTTAGGTGACTCGTCTTTCTTTGACCTATTTGCTATGTCACACAAGCTCCTCTGACTATCTGATATCCAATTCTATGAAACAATGATCTTGGCCATCGCAATCATGTGTAAAGCACTATGAGAACTTTACTCCACCCCTATTTGTCAACGTTGTCGATCTTAAAATTGCTGTACGCTTCTGATATTTACACTTTTAAGTCGAGCGTAAGTGGTTTAGTCAATAGTGGGTACTGCACTCATCTCCTTGAACACCCTGAATTCATCCGAGTGGTTTTTGTTGTGTTTATTTATTATGCATTTACACTTGCTGTCACCCAAAATCCCACTCACCCGGGTGAGTTTTATAGGGTTAGGCTTACCACACTTGCCTTTGGTTTGTAGATAAGAAAAAAAAAAAATCCAACTTTTCTACTGTGAGTAGTGATTGCATACGTTCTTTTTTTAGTACTTTCCATTCACTTGGAAAGCTTGGTGTTTTCTTTGTCATTTTCTGCAAATTAGATTGATATGTCCAAAAATGCATGGCCAAGTTGTTGATTGTCAAAGACCTGCAGGCCACCTTTCTTGTTCTGGCATTATGCAAAACACTATTGGGGTAAAACAAAACGAGGCCACGCATTTTGGCCCTAGTTGCCGGGATGCAGTACTCTGTTTTTTTTTTAAGGTCAATAGCATTTAACAGTTGAATCTAGAAAGGTTCTCTGTCCAGAGAAATGTTGTCGAAACCCGATTGGCGATTGGTTTAGCTCTGATGCGGACCATGATACTTGGTCGCTAATGCTATCACCAGTGCTGCCGCCGCCGCCTTGACTGTTAGAGGTGGGATTACATCGATATTCTGGGAATCATTATGGGTAATAGCGATGGGATGGCGTTATACAGACAGTAATTCTTTTTCATTTGACTGATTTACACTTTAAATCTGTGGCAAAAACAAAGTTTCAGAGCATGTTGAGGAGTTCCAGCTGTGAAGAAAAATAGGATATGCTGCCATTATCGTTGAATTACTTGGTAATAATTCAAGTATGCAGCTTTTCATATGGCCCAATCATGTTTCTTTTGGAATAGCTGAATTTCGAAGAACCTGTGAGTAGGACAGGAACTCCAAAGACTTCTGAATTCTTATAGGAAACCTTTGAGATTTTTTAGATTTGGAAGGTTTACTGTGTAGTTTTTCCTTCATATAATCTAATCAAAAGGAAAAAAAAAAAAAAAAAGATTCTGTGTTCTACTGGAATCCCACTGTAAAGGAATTGAAAAGATGTTTCAATATCATTGGCAAATTTGTGATGGGTGAGGCGGCAAGCCTTATCGGATAAAAGGTGATCTGTGAGTGACATTAGATGTGTCCAAAATAAACATCCCCTAGACCAATTGCACTAAAGCTGTGTCCAAAATAGGTGGAACTTTTAGGAGATTTTTTATGGCTCTTGCTTAAGCATTTCTTTTTAATTGCATGAACCGTTATTCGCCTTAAAAAGAGAGAGAAATAGAATACCCAACTGGGTGCATGAATCTAAGCAGCAGCTGCGTCTATCATGGGGAAAGATCCTTCTCTGCTTTCGTTTTTTGACTTTTGATAAGGTAGGATAATGCTAAATCTTTTTAGACCACTTTCTTAATTGTCTTGGTTCAGTTTACAGATCCTTCCCTAGTAATAAGAGTGAATCCCTGGCTGCTTCCTTAAAAATAAAAGGTTTAATTATTATTTCAGTCCATGTAGTAATGACTTTTAACAAATTTGGGATATAATTAGGTCAATCCATATTGAAAATTAATTGATTAAGAAAATATATAAATAAATTTAGGGTTAAAATATCTAATTTCAGGTTCGGATAGCTTAGCCCAGATCTCATCCCCGTTAGTCCACTAACTTATGTCTAAAAATGGACTATACCCAAAAAATTGAGCCATAAGAAAAAGTTAGATCACTACTACAGAAATGTTTGAGATCCCAACATTTTCATCCTCCAAAATTTCCACCCCAATAAAATAATTCTCTAAAATTCTCTCTCTCCATCAAAACATCAATAAATATAAACAATTCATTCAGATCATTTTTCTCTTCACATTTTCGCCAACTTCAACATCTCAAAATTTTGACCGCTCCAACATTTTTACAATCAAACACCACCATAATTTCTAATCTATTTCAGCTTTTCTTAGGTTGAAAACCAGAAAAGATGGATATGACCCGTATCCAGCCTCCTTTTTCGAATCCTATCTTGCCCCCATTTAACTTGTTGGAAATACTCGTCCCAATATTTCATAAGGACTTTTTCAATACAGAGATTATTTTGAGCATAAAGTTTTAAGGAAAGGATAATTCACCATATAAGCAAATTCTTATATAGGAGATTACAATCATCCATAATTTATTAAATATGAGCATACCAATATATCAAAGATTATAGTAATCAATAACACCTTTTAATTAATAATAGAGAAATTACACTTATCACCTTCGAACTACCGTACAGTTTTTACTTTGCACCATAAAGTATCACATTTGTCACATTTCACCCTCAAACTACCATGCCCCAACAGTTTGCACCCTCCGTCCATAATTTCTGTCAATTTAGACAGAAAATCAATCACGTGCGTCTCACGTGACTTTTTCCTACCTGATCTTTCCATTTTGCCCTTTGTCCAAAGGCTGCAAAGTGAAAAAGACATGGTAATTTAAGGGATAAGTGCAATTACCCAAAAAACTCGAGTTAATTAATTTTTTCTCATTCACAAGCTCTTATTATTATTATTATTATTATTATTATTATTATTATTAAGGAAAGGGTTCAGTTAATAAAAAAATTAAGATATGTAAAAATAAAATCAAATTTAATATTATTAATTTTTTTAGTATTTTTCAGAAACTAAAAATATATATTTCAAACCAAGAAGTTAGAATTTGTCAAATGATAAAACCAAGTTACTTCTGAAAAATAAATACTTACTTTTTAAGTAAGATTTTATGAAGCTAGAAAAAAAATAAAAAATTTCAATCATTATTAATTATTACAATTTAAAATTACAATATTTGAATCTCTAGAGCGAGTAAGGACAAATAATTACACCAAAAACAATATATTATTTTGATAAAATTCATGAAAGATGGATATAGTCCATATCTTAACCCAAGAAAATCAGAACATATTTTTTTTACTCTCACATTGTCAAAGAGAATAAATTTCAAAAACTTTCTCTTTCCAACTATTATTTCTGTGGGTCCCACCATTATCACAAAAACCTAATAATAACCATGATTTTTTTTGGCAACACAAGTTCTTTTCGAGGTGTTTAAATGGAATTCTTTAATATGCTAACAAATTTGACTACTTTCAGAATCCTATTCCATAAATTTATAATTTTTAATACAAAATATATTAATTATTTTCTCAAGTCTTTTTAGGGTAATTAAACTTATCACCCTCAAACTACCATATCTTTTTCACTTTGCACCCTTTGGACGGAGGGCAAAATAAGATGATTAGGTGTAAAAAAGTCATGTGAGATTCACATTATTAGTTTTCCGTCTAAATTGACAGAAATTATAGACGGATGTTGCAAACTGTTAGGGCATTGTAATTTGAGGGTGAGATGTGACAAAATTGCTATTTTTGGGGTGCAACATAAAAAAGACATGGTATTTTAAGGGTAATAAATGTAATTACTCCTTAATAATGCTTTTTTAGTTTTACATATTAGTAAGATCTTGTAGAACTTAGCTCAAATTCGTTACAAAACAGGCCTTTTGTGAACCCTCATCGTGAGTATGAAAAAAAACCAATATTGGTAATAATAATTCGGAATATAAATTCATTCACTTAACTGATCCATCTAGGGGCGGAACTACACAAGGACAATGGGGGCAGCTACCCCCCATTGCCTGGAAATTCTTAATTTTTTTTCCAAGTGTAAAGCCCAACCCAGCCCACCCCCCAGGCCCCAACTACGCGCCCCCACCCAACAACCCCGACTCATTATTATTTTTAAAAAAATTCTTAGATGGTGAAACGACGCGTTTCATCCTCGTTTCATTCCTCTCACCCCCTCAATTTCCCCTTTCTCCCCAACGCCCACCCTCTCAGCTCTCTCACTCAGCTCGACTACTCCGGTGCTCCCCACCTCCCGACACCAGCCTTCAGCGGCCAGTGACAGCCTCCCGCTCTCACTCTACTACCTCTCTCTCTAGTCTCTGGCCTGCCTCTCACGACTCCCCCTCTCTCTACCTCTCCTCCTCCAAGGCTCCAAGTTTGCCTCTCTCTCTCTCTCTGACTCTCCTCTCTATCTCCACCCTCAAGGTATACGAACACCAATCACCATAAAACAGTTAGGTTATTGTGAATTTGATTATTTTTCAATTTATTGAGATTATGAATTTGATTAGGTTATTGTGAATTTAATTATGTTTATAGTAAACAGATTATGAATTTGATTATTTTTCTATTAAAAAGATTATGAATTTGATTAGTAATTTATTAATTTGATTATGTTTATATTAAATGGATTATGAATTTGATTAGGAAGATGTGAATTTGATTATTTTGTATTAAATAGATTATGGATTTGATTAGGATGAATTATTGATGATATTGTGATGAATAATTATTGATGAATTTGTGAATCTTTGATTAGGGTTTGATTAGGATTATTAAATGTTTGTGAATTTGTGATGAATAATGTGATGAATTTGATATTGTGATGAATAATTGTGATTAGGACTAGGTTGTGAAACTGTGATTAGGTTATGAAATTAGATTGATAAATTTTGTTTTGTTTTGTTTTGTTTAAATAATAGATAAGTTTTTTTTATAAATAAGTCAACTAGCATAGGGTCGTCTAGTATTCCTAACATGGCTGCTATTTCTGAAATGAATACTAGTTCGGAAAAACCTCGTATTGAATTTAGTAAGAATGATATTGTTGCAGACCCAGAGTTACGTAAACTCATTGAAGAATATGATGTTGGGATTAGAAATTGAGTTCTTATAGAGTATTTGATCAAATTTCTTTGTCAACCATTTGACCATGATTTTCTCATGAAGCAATATAAGAATACAATGAGAGTTTTTAAGGAGTTATGGTTTAAAAGTAATGAGTGGTTAGAATATAGTATATCAAAGGACGAGACGTATTGATTATGGTGTTATTTATTTAGGCGAGCTAGAGGAGGAAAACCCGGGGGAGATGTGTTTACATCTATGGGATTTAACAATTGGAAAAAGGTAGTAGAGGTTTTTCGTGAGCATGTTAATAGTGCTCACAAAGATGCTTGAGGACAATGTGAAACATTCAAAAATCAACGACAAAATGTGTCGCACGTGTTATCCTCACATGGGTCTTATGTAGAGAAAGCTTATCGCATTCGTTTGACAACGATTTTAGATTGCATTCGTCATCTGTTGGTATAAGGATTAACTTTTCGTGGTCATGATGAGTCTGATAGTTCATTAAGGAATGAAAATTTTCTTGAGCTCTTGGAATGGTATAGCTTACTTAAGAAAAAGATTCATCACACACTTGGTCATAATGCTCCTGAAAACAACCAAATGACTTCTCCTAAAACTTAGAAGGAATTAGTCAGAGCATATGCAGCGGAGATCACACTTGCCATCATTAAAGATATTGGAGACGGTTTTATTTCACTTATGATTTATGAGTCTCGATATAATTCAGTGAAGGAGAAAATGACAGTGGTTTTGAGATAAGTGAACAAACATGGACAAGTGATAGAAAGGTTTATTGGTATGGAACATGTTATCGATACTTGCTCCAAAAATTTGAAAAATGCTATAGACAAATTGTTTGCAAGGAACGAATTATCAATATCCAAGTTGAGAGGTCAAGGGTATGATGAGGCATCAAACATGCGAGGCGAGTTCAATGGGTTGAAATCTCTCATTTTTATAGAGAATCCTTTTGCTACCTATATTCATTGTTTTGCTCACCAATTCAATTGGTTATTGTGGCTACTGCAAAGAATAACATCCAAGTTTGTGATTTTTTCTCCTACACTATGATGATTGTGAATATAGTCGGAGCTTCTTGTAGAAGAAAAGATTCTCTTCATCAAAGTCAACATGATAAGATAATGTTGCTATTGGATAAGGAAGACATTTGTAGTGGAAGGGGCAAAAATCAAGAAACCAGTATCGCACGACCAGGTGATTCTCGTTGGGATTCATATCATATTACAATAATACGTCTCTTCAGTATGTGGTCAACATTGTTGGATGTGCTTGAAAACATAGCAAAGGATGACACTTGCATAGAACAAGGATCCACGGTTCTGGGTATACTGGATAAGATTCAAAACTTCGACTATGTATTCACTTTGTATTTGTTGAGAAATATAATGAGAATTACAAATGAATTATCACAGGTAATCACAAACACTACTAATTTTTATTCAAAAGTATTTAGTATGCATTTGTTGAGAAATATAATGAGAATTACAAATGAATTGTCACAAGCCTTACAACGAAATGATCAAGACACTGTTAATGGGATGAATTTGGTTGTAATTGTGAAGCGTCGGTTGCAGGATTTGAGGGAGAAGGAATGTGATGATTTTTTGGAAGAAGTGAAAACCTTTTGTGTGAATCATTTTATCATTGTGCCCAATATGGAAGACATTATTCTAACTCGTGGTTAGGCTTGGAATGGAGGGCAAACAATTACTTATTTGCATCGTTTTAGTGTGTAAGTTTTTTGCCATGTTATTGATTTGATCGCTTAGGAGATGAGTAATCGTTTCTCAGAAGCAAGTATGGAGTTACTTCTTTATATAGCATGTCTTGATCCAAGAAGCTCATTCTCAGCGTTTGATCATGCGAAGTTACTTCGTCTTACTGAGCTTTATCTAAAAAATTTATCAGGAATTGATAGTGTTATACTTAAAGATCAACTCTGAAATTACATTTATGATGTGAGAAGTCATGATGTTTTTTCTTAACTTCAAGATATTGGAGGTCTTGCTATGAAGATGGTTCAGACAAGAAAGCATACTCTATATCCGTTGGTTTATTAGTTGATTGAGTTGACATTGGTCTTACCAATTGCGACTGCAACCGTTTAGAGAGTGTTCTCTACAATGAAATTAATTAAAACTGACTTGTGTAATAAGATGGGAGACGAATGGATGAATGATAGTTTGGTGATATACATCGAAAGGGAAATTTTTGAAACTATTGAGAACGAAGTTATTTTACAATATTTTCAGAATATGCAATCTCATAGCATCCAATTGTCACCTCTCAGTATCAGTAAATAGTATGGTACGTGCATTTTAATATTTTTAGTGTTTTTAATCCTTAATTTTTGATATTTTAACTTTAAGAAATTTTTTTGCATTACGTAGTAAATTTTTTTTTTTGTCATTTTTCTATAGGAGTTTTGACCATCTTTGACTGCATTTCTGGTTCCGCCACTGAATCCATCCATTTAATATCAACTGTTAAAAATTTAACTATAAAGAAGGAAGAATACTATGGTCATAATAGAAAATTAATGAAAAGTTGGTGAAGAGAAGAGCTATAGAAGGGCTAAAGGAAGAAATGGCTGGAATATGTCAAGAAAAATGAAGTTTTGGGATTAAAAAGTACTGAAAGTCTTATTCTTTATTTGTATCCAAAGGAAATTTTAAAAAATTTAAAGTCGATTTTGAGACTTCTTTTTTTGTTCAGTTAATTAAATATTAAGTAAAATAAAAAGTTAGAAACTTACCATTTTAGAGCCTTATGCAACCGCACCATGCTCAAAGACACCAGTACCGGTCGGCAAACAATGAGTTGAGCGTGATATAAAGTAATAACACGTGGGTATTATTAGAAACAAATTATGGAAGATCCTCTTACTCCTACGTTGTGAAAAGAATAGATGGCTCTTTGATTTGACGGGTTTCCCTAAAGTGCCAGAGACGAGAAAAAGAAACCCTGCAGCCAGAAAGACGTCCACTTTGATAATTCAATCAAAATTATTTTGACACACACGTGTAGAAAAGACTTCCAGACACGTTAAAAATAGGGTTAATGACTTTTTTAGTCCTTATGTTTTGACAATTTTACTTTTTTGTCCTTGAGTTTTCTCATTTATCACACGTAGTCCTCGGGTTTCATGGTTTTGTCAAAATGGTCCTTCCGTCCTCTTCCGTCAACGAATTGCCCAGTCAACTAACAGCATACACGTCATCACCAATCAAAACGTGACACGTGTAACTTTTTTTTTCTTTTTTTTTTAAAAAAAAAAGTGCCACGTCATTTCGCTAAAAAATTACAAAATAAAAAAAATAAGATTTTTTTACGTAAAAAAAAAAAAGAGGCACCCCCCTCACGGGGGGAGCCTAGCGGGGTGGCTCCCGGCCTCCCCTGGACAACCACCCCGCACGGGGGAGCCCAGATCTTCATCAAGTGCATGCGCCATTGGAGTACCACAAAGTCGAAAAAAAAAAATGAAGAAATTGCACGAATTTGCTGTTATTCAATTCGCATCTCAAAGGCTAGCTTTAAGCTTTCAACCTAAGCATGCCAGAACTATTTTTCCCACTACAATTTGCACGAATCCAACACCTTAAAAGCTGTCATCGAGACAAATTTCCTTTCGCAAAAGATGTGAATGCATATTATGCAGTGCATGTCTTGGCCGTGATAGCAGCTTGATAGCTACAGTCACTACGTGTGTCAAAATACTGATATTGGAAAGAATATTTTTCTTTCTCATTCATTTACTACAAGATGGCTGTAGCTTTTATACAACGTTAGAATACGTAACAATAACAGATTCTATTTCCCAAGGAGAAGGCAACACGTATATACAAAGTTGTTATGTGGAACGTTCGAGAGTATCTATCGTGGCAGATGATGTGTCCTTCGGTAGAGAGGTATGAGGTGGTTTTCCTGTTTTGAGAGCCTGGGTATTGTGTGCTTCGACAACGTGGGACAGGTCGTATCAGTCAAAAGAGAAGGAATCCCATCAACCCCAAGCAGTATTCTGTAAAACTCTCAGGAACAGGGCACATCAGAAGGAATGTGATCCATGTGCTACAATATCCTTGTTTCTATTTCTTTGTTTCTTTCTTCGAGATATCATTCATCGATCGGACGTCGCGCTAACATATTCCTTTGAACTACGACTAGTCTATTCCTCCAATTCTTTCAAACATGGAAGTTGGCAAGATATATATAAAAGCTGAATCCGATGAGCTAGATCTTTATAATCATAGCCATCAAAGACTAAAATCTTACCCGAGAAACCAAACTAAAAGTTTCAGAACGAATCTCAAGGAGGAAGTGGACCGTGACCTGACCTGCATGGATTTCAATGACAATTTGAAGGTGTGGGGGGCCTAATTGGCTGGCATGTTCTATCTCACATCTGTTGAAAATCGCTTTCCAGTGAGAGAAGAAACAAATGCACAAACACATGGTGCGTTGAAGACGGGTCGTTTAAAATGTCATAAAACCTATAATACTTTGCTTTACTTGAATAATACTGGTCAAAAAGTCACACCAAATTAAGCCATAGGTGGTGCCAAAACTGTTGGTAAAAAAAAGACACCAAATACTGACCGCATTTGAATCGTTTTTTTTTTGTTTTGTTAATTATGATGTGCTGTAGAGTGCTCTGCCCACCAATGAAAAGTTTGTGCACACCAGTTAACGATATCCACTAAAACCTCACGTTAATTATATATGAGCGTGCGATTGACAAGAGCCATAATTTTAAATCGCTCGTGGGTTAGATTGATTAAGGAGTTGAATATATAAAATTCTTAACGTCCACAAATTGATGATCCTCATTATATCGATAAGAAGATGGAGAAGGAAATTTGCCCTAGCTAGAGTGAATAATGCTGCCTCCTTCCACTTTTGCCTATATTTAAAATATCACAGACTCGATATAGTGCTCAATTCATTGGTTTCAACCAGTTAATCAAAACCCGTTTCCCCGGAAAAGACCTGGTCGGCTGTACAAAATTATATTTATGATCTGTACTATCTCTAGATCAATAAGTACTCCAAGACTTGCAGAACTTCCGGCACTCGTCAATTTGGCTATGCTCACAAACAAAATGAGAAGTCCTTACAGGGCCAGGAGGGCTGTACAACAATTGGTATCATTTATTAATTCATTAACTTCAATGTTAAGAACTTGAATTAAGACATAAGTTAAAATCGCTTGCGAAAGTGAAGTTTGACCTTAGGCGTAGTAAATGCAGTGCCGAGTATAGACTTCCTAAGCAGTTGCCTAAGACCTCCAAATTTTAAATTTTCTTTAGTAGGTTCTATTACAATTCGATCGGTTTAATTTTACTTCCAAAAAAAATTTAGCATAAAAAGCTATATAAATCATTTATTTGTATATAGTTTTACTAAATTTATTATTCAAAAAAGAGATATATTAATTAAATTGTCTTGCTTAAACTAAGCATTAACCCTTTAATTTATATTTAAAAGGACTTAACTGATAACGTACTTGCCAAATTCTGTGAGAAACTATTTGCCTTTTTCTTAAATAAAAATACCAAAAAAAATCCTCTCATTCTTTCTATTTTTATCCCTAATATTTCTAGGTGTTTCACAACTTTTTTGTTTTTAGTCCTTTCATGATCGAGATCACTTGTCACTGAGGCCTCATGAGGTGCTATTATTCAAAATCACTTAGTTTAATTTTATTTAAGTTGTATTTGTTGTATTTTGTCCAGTATTTTTATTTTAAGTTTGTGCTTGTGTTTATTTTAGCTTTCAAATTATTTTTGTTTAAAATAATTTTGAGATATCCATTATGTAAAACTGAGTACTTGGGATAAGTATTTGGGATAAGTATTTTCAATTAAAATTGATATACTAACAACTCTTGATAGGTAATTTTGGATCTCAAAAAGTTAGAAAAATAAGTTTTAACCACAATTTATTAATATTTTATTTTATAAATTATTACAAAAGGCCACATTTTGGATTTTTGCCTAAGGCCCGATTAGCTTAGAGCCACCCCTGAGTGAATATGACTGTGACTGACTGGTGGTCTTGTTGGTGTTGTACTGGTGATGGGCTCGTCCAGTGAACAGTAGTTATAGTTCAAACTGGACATTCTGCAACGAGATGTGTTCCTATGATCAAACTCAGGGAGGATTGCTACGCAACCCCCTCCCCTTTTAAACCATAAAAAAGGAAGTCGTTACAACAGTCTATTCGTTTCTCCAGTATATTGGAAAGATAGCATTCCCACTGTGATGGATACAGTGGATGAACCAGGACCGAATTTGAAGGGGGGCCAACTCCTAAGAGAAAATGACAAAAAAAAATTAACTACGTAATGCACAAAAATGTCTTAGAGTTAAAATATTCAAAATTAAAGATTAAAAGCATTAAAAATGTATTATATTGAAATAAAAAGTACCGTATTATTTGTTTAGACTGATAGATGGCAATTGGATCCTACGGTTCTGCATATTCTGAAAACGTTACAATATGACTTCATTATCAATAGCTTCAAAAACTTTCTTCTCAATATATACCATCATACTATCATTCATCTTTCATTCTATTACGCAAGTCAGTCTTGATAATCTTCATTGGAGAGAACACTCTCTCAACAGTTGCAGTCGCAACTGGTAACACTAATGCAAACTCAATAAGGAGATAAACGGATGGAAATAGAATGTGCTTCCTTCTCTCAATCATCGTCACAGCAAAACCTCCAATATCTTGAATCTCAGAAACAACATCATTATTTCTCATATCATAAATGTATGTGTGAAGTTGATCTCTAAGAATCATATGATCAGCTGCTAAGAAATCTTTTGGATAAAGCTCAGCAAGACGAAATCAACAAAGAAGTTCCTTGGATCAAGACATGTTATGCAAAGAAGTAGCATGATTAAATGCTGAAAATGAGTTCCATGGATCGAGACATGTTATGCAAAGAAGTAGCTCCGTACTTATTTCTGGAAAACGATTATCCATCTCCTGAGCGACCAAATCAACATTTTGACAAAAGATTTCCACACGAAAATTATGCAAATAAGTAACTGTATGTCCTCCATGCCGAGCCCAACCGCAAGTTTGAATAACGTCTTCCATATTTTGCACATCGATAGAATTATTCAGATAAAAGGTTTTAACTTCTTCCAAAAAAGCATCACATTCTATCTCCCTCAGATTCTGCAACCGACACATCACAACTCCAACCAAAGTCATAGCATTAACAATATCATCCTTATATAACTCATGGCTGCAAAATTAAGATTTTTATCTCCACTGAAAACAAAATCTAGATACCAAAATAGCAACAGCAAAATCTACCATTGACCACTATATATTCAAAATTTAGATTTTCATCCCTACTGGAAACAGACCGAAATTTAGATTTTTATCCCCACTAAAAACAAAATCTACCCTTGACCACTATATTCAAACATGATATTCATCTATGGCAAGAAAAATCAAAATAGCAATAGCAACAACCAGTGGCAACAACGACAACAAACCAAGGGACCTCAAATTTATACAAACACCATATTTTTATTTCTTCAAACCCCAAAAATTAAAGCCACAAATGAAACAACGAAAAATATAGCCACTAGAAAAATAAGAATAACAAAAGCCCGATAAAAGAGAATGAAAGCAAAAGGAAAAAAAAAAAGTATTAGAAGCAAAGCTCGGAAATTGAAGAAGAGCTCCAACGTGTTACCTGAAGGATGTAGTGGATCAGTGGCTGGAGAAAAGATCGATTTCAGTATTACCCTGTCAATATCACATAAACAAATTACAATATCAATAACCTCCTATCAATTTCTCGCATAAAACAAATTAGAAAACTACTCCCATCAATTACTACTGTCAATTGAATTCTCTCTTAACATTGGGCTTTTAAATAAATAATCAAGTTTTAAAGACTAAAATAAATAATCAAGGTCTAAATTATGTGCAATTTTTAAGTTAGAAATTTTTTGCAATTCGTATTAAGGAAAACAACTTGAAAAAAAATAGCTTGAAAAGGGGAAATGGGGAACGACGCTTCAAAGAATCAGAGCATGAGATTTTTGGCAGCATATGCTGCATTTCAGTGATGATTCTTTTGATAGCCATTCAATGACCTAAGACCTAAGTCCTAAATTCTAATCGGCAGAATTTGAAATAGACAAAAAATTGAAAATGAATGTAAGTTGTATCTGGCAGCTGGCGCCAATGGAGCTCTGGAGACTGGAGCGGCAGAGAGGGAAAGAGATTCGGCGGTGGACAGTGGACTGTGGATGTCTGGAGAGGCTGAGAGGGAGAAGGAGAACTGTAACTGTGAGAGAGACTAGAGAGAGAGGTGGGAGGAGGAGCAGAGCAGAGCAAAACGCGTAATGAGGAGAAAAATTCAAAACAAGGTGACACCCTGTGTTTTTATAAAAAAAAAATTAAAAAAAAAGGTTGCAGAATGGGCTTGGAGATGGGTGAATCATGAATGGGCTTTGGGCTTGACAAATAGTCTTGGGCTGCTGCAGATAGGTGGCTGGACAGTGATCAGTGGGTAAGGCTTGTAGTGAGATTTAAAGGGAACCGTTTGGTTAGAGTATATATATAAAAAAACAAATTCAAGTGAACCATGGCCCCGGTTCCCCGCCCCCAACATCCGCCACTGGATGGATACTTACGTAGTGCTTGGTAAAGATAAAGTGTAGCAAGATAAGGGACAAAGCAATGAATGTCCTCACTTCGAAACAGATATTATTATTATTATTATTATTTATTTGGGGTAATAATCACGTGGTTAATTCTAACCAGATTAATTGGAGAACTCGTTTAATTAATAGTGGGAGAAAATGGCCCATTAACTGATTGTAATGATATCACCTTTTGCTACCCTTTTCTCGGCATTACCTTTGGATAGCTTAAATTAATATATTTCGTAATCAGCTGTAGATTCATACTTTTTTGAAGAAAATCCATGCTGATCAGGATAATAAATAATAATAAAAAAGCTGTCCCCAATTGCATTATGCCCTAAACAGGACAAGAACTTGTTGGAAATTACTCAGAATTAGGACTAAGGAAATCCCACAAACATAAAGAAACGCTTTACCTCTCCTTTTTTTTCCCTTCAATATTCTAACCAAAAGCTAAAATGGGATGAGCTTTCCCCTGCTTTATACTTATCTCGTTTTCATAGGTAGAATACACACGAACCTTGTTGTGAAACTGGGAGAGCTAGCTGCATGCCATTAGAAGTGAAATTGGTTGGTGGTGTCATTGATTTTAGAACAGCAGTCCGCGCGCGGCCTCTTGACATCTTCAGACGATCAAATCGCTTCAGAGTGATATATCGATCCCCAAGAGATTGACGATATCCCTCTTTTGCCCAAAGTCAAATTCCACTCTCTCTTCCCCTTACAATTTCAACTTCCACTTATCCCAAATCTTCTTATTTCCCACTGCAGGTTATCATTTGTAAGGGGAAAAAAAGGATAATGTATATCTCCCTAAAGGCATGGTACGTAGTGGTCTCAAAAAGAGGCAGCGGCAGCCAATTAATGGCTCAGAACAAAATAAACGGTTGACTTTAGCTTTGGAGTTCATATACGTCAGCTAGCTAGGCTTGTTACATTTCCATACTATCCTTACGTAAGCAGATTCAACTATACCAGATAAACTTAATTTACAAAAAATAATTTAAAAAAAAAAACCATCTGGATGAGAATGTATGAAGGTATATATTGAAAATGATAGTGACCTTTAATTAATTGCATCCCTTAGGGACAGTGGGGATGATGCCATGTATAACGGGGCTGGGTCTGCTGTAGTTTGGCTGATCGAACTACAGTAAACCCTGGGAGGGGGGGCGTAAGTCCCGCCCAGGACCCATGCCCCCTTCACAAACTACAACGACCGAATTGCAGCAAATCCGAGCCCATGTATAACTTACGTACGTAGTAGTATTAGGAGGAAGCCCACAATGATGACCCACTTCAATATGCACCTAAATCGCCAGATACTTCACACGTGTTAAAGTATGGAATGATATTTCATATTTATACAACGTGTACGTATGTTATACTTCGATTTGACTCGATTATATACAATTATTTACTAGAATTACATGGTGTATTAAATAGTGTAAGCTAGATATATATGTTGTATGTTTCTCTTTTTGAATTGCATGAAATAATTGAGACAAAGAATTATAGAGGATCAATAATCTTACTTCGACTCACAACAAGAAACCTGACAGTATAAAAAGTCGTCCATAAATACATATATGCGTTTGTTTGTGGAAATTTTGGGGAATATTCCCGAAATTTTAGGAATCTTTACTTTATTGAGATTTATTGGGGTTTGTGAAAAGTAGTTTGTATGTGTGTAAAAGTTAAAAATTTTGGAGTGTGTTTGTTTTGTTGGAAATTTCGAACCCCAAAATTTTGGGGAAACAAACACCCCCCAAAGTTACGAATTTTGGGCGTCCAAGCATTGTCATTATTTATGTTAGACGACGTCGATAAATAGTTTAAGAAACCAAGCTTTATTGAAAATTAGTAATTTTGGTTACCAAGCATGTCATAGTTAATGATTTTGGGCAATCAAATCTTGTCGTACTTAATAATTTTAACGACCAAACACTGTTATAGTTTATAATTGTGGTCATTTAATAATTTTGGGCAATTAAATCTTGTCAGTAATTAATAATTTTGGCCGATCAAGCCTTGTCGTAATAGTTGTGATCATATTAACGTTGTTAAGACGGAGTTGAGCAGAACATAATTTAAAAAAAAAACGAAATTGATCAGGTGAGAAGAACCGAAAATAAGACTGAAATAGTTCAAATGTTGAGAATTTTCATGTAAATTAGCATAATTTTCATAGGCAAAACAGTATTTAAATAAACGTATTTTAATTTTAGAATGTAATAAGCAACTTGGTTGGCCTATGAAGGTTCTGGAGACTTGATAATTTTGGAAGAGGCTTCTGGATTGGTGTCTTGAGGATATGAAAGGTCTGGAGTGTGTTACAGAGTATTTTGAAGTATTTCTATTGGTATGGTAGCCTGTGGTGCGCCTGAAGGAATTTTAATAGAATTTATTTTAAAGATTTGGAATCTCGCCCAAACCTCCTCTATCATTCATTTTACCTTCTTACCCCTACCTAAGCAACATATTAATCTATTCCTAAGCCTCAACCATTAATTACGCATTATTGAATATACTTACCTCTCTAGAAATCCTCTCCATACCATTTTATACTCTGTTTTTCTCTCTCTATGCCAAATAAATTATGTTCTTATATCTGAGTATGAGATATTCATTTTTTCCCTCTGGTGGAAGATTGTTGAAGTAGGAGACTGCTGGAAATGTGTTATTCTTTCCAACTTGATTTTTAAGAAGATCAAATCACCAAGATTCAAGGTTCTTAAGGGTTTCTTAAGAAAGGTTGTTGCTGAAATTTTCAGGAGTGGGAGAGCTGACAAGTTCGTTGGCATGTACGTAAGAACTGACCGGAGTTTATGGTCAAATAGTTGTGTGCTGGGCACCGGCCCAAGAAGTAAGGCTGCACAACTAGAAATCACGTCCGGCGTTTGAACCAAAATCTGGTCGGACTGAATTTTCGGTTGTGCCTAAATTGAAGGATTGTACTGAACCACTTATAAGTGGTTCGATCCAAAACGGTCTGGTTAGACCACTTATAGTGGTCCAGACATATATTTTTTTTCATTTTTAACTCTCATCTTAAGATAAAAAAAATTAGTAGCAAATGTCTCAAAAAATTAAGCACCATAAGTCAAAATACAAATGTCTCAAACATGCATAGTTTTAGGGTAAAAGTTTAAGTTTGTATTAAAAAAATATATTTATTATTTATATTAATAAATCCGGTCCAGGCCGTTCCCAAAAGGCCTAGACCGGATATAACCAATTTTTCAAATCTGATCCAAACCGGACCGGATTTGTACCACTAAGACCACAAAGTTGGTCTGATCCGATCTGCAGTCCGATTTTGTTCAGCCCTACCAAGAAGGTTTTTTGGGTGACTTTATTGAAGATTGGAGGATCTGAAAAGTGAAGGGTTTTACTTAGGATCACTGTCTTGTAAAGTTCAAAAGTTTTTAGTGGACGATTGGTGTAGCCTTCACACACTCGGAGTATTTTTATCTCTTGAAGGAAGTCATCCTCAATAGATTTTCACTTCGTAACCAAAATCTCTTATTGTTATCATTTAGATTGCTGAAAATTTGCTAATATAGTAGTTGTTGTAAAATTGTTTTAGCTTTAATATTTTACAGAATTTCATATTATTATTTGATTGAATATTATTGTGATAATTTGCTGTGAACAGAAAAATGATTGATTTTTTTTTTAAATACCTATTCACCCCTCTAGGTATAGTATTGGGTCTAAAGCTTATTTTCAAATGTTGAAGATGGAAAATAGAGTACCAATCTCATCATTTGTTGTTAGTTTGGCTATCTGCTCGAGCACCATTAAAGCTCATGATATCAAATAAACCATTTCTCCTACTCCTGTGATGGAAGAAGCTACTCTTTCGTGGTTCGCTACCTTGTGCACCTAAAACTACATCTATTTTGTCTGCCTCTTTCGTTGCCAAAAACACCATTGAAATAAAAATATATACCAACCACAATATTTTAAAATTCTTTACAGACGATAAAATTATAATGTCCTTAAATAATTTGTAATATCCACTATGTTGGCCAATAGTAAGCCAAATCTGCACACTAAGACTGATTGATAAAACTTATTTAAGATGAGAGTTGTCGTCACTACATATTAAAGTTCAAATCACAATATCTCGCCTCTAAATCTTTTACCAACCACAAAACTATAACTTCTCTAAATAATTTTTAATGTATACTGTATTGGTCAATAGTATGCCATATCTCAGACTAAGACTAAGACTATAGTTATCAAAACAGATAAGAGTTGTCCACCACAGCATCTCGTCCTTAAAATTTATCAATCATAACAAAGTAATAACTTTCCCTAAAGCTTTTTTAATGGCGACTATTTTCAATTTCATCGATAATGCTCTAAATTTCAACGACTATGGCACGTGGTTGACAAAACTTATTTGGAAAGTAGTCGTAGTCGTAGTCGTAGTCGTAGTCGTAGTCAGATTAAATATATATGGTCGTTATATATTTGCGTTGAGCACACGTAACCACAGTTATCGAGGAGATCAAATTGGTAATTATTTTAGGGATAAATGCAAAATTGGTCCATGTGCTATACGCAAAAATCGATTTAGTCTCTATGATATGAAAAACATCAATTTAGTCTCTGTGATTTCAGAAATTGATAAAATCAGTCTCTGATTAAGGACCAATAACAAACGAAAATAGAATCATAGGGACTAAATCGATGTTTTTCATATCACAGGGACTAAAACGATTTTTGCGTATACTACAAGGACTGATTTTGCATTTATCTCATTATTTTATTAGCCTTAGGACCCCACGTACCAATGAAAACATAGTGGTTGTAAATTGTATCTTTGCGTAAGGGTAAAAAAAAATTCTGACCAAAATTTTGGCACATATTAAAATTGGAGCCGAAATGTATTTGTTAATTGAAAATTTCGGCAAAATTATCAGAATTTTTTATTTCTTTTTTTAATTATTTTTTAAAAAATATAGCTCAAAACTTTGTAATTTTTCTTAAGATTTTAGATGAAAGTTTATTTTATTTTAGATAGGGTTTAAAACATTGTAATTTTAAAATATGGCTCACAACTTTTTTTGATACCCATAATTTTTGAATGTTGTAATTTTATTTTAGATGAATGTTTATTTTAGATTTTGGACGAATATTTATTTTACATTTTATTTATTGTTAATTTATAATATATAACAAAAAAATATACAAAATTCCGACCCAAAATGCTTAATGGGTTTATTAGGGCCCAAAAACATCTAACCAAAAAACCCACATAATGAAACCGGAATTTCTAGAACCAATTGCAGAAATTATGGTTATGTTCTGATTCCGTTCCGGTATAATACTGGAATGAAACTAAAACTAAATATTTGATTCCGGTGAATACCGATCATTCCAATTTCATCCGTTCCGGTACTAACATTTATCTTTGTGTAAACACTTTTTTTCCATTAGAAGGGTTTGTTGAGGTAAAATCTACCCATAGATTCTAAATTTCTTGTAGTGATATTTTATAAGAAAATATTTTGTGCGCCTTTAGGCGTGTGGCGCCTCACCCGCCGCGCGTGGATCTCACGTGCTCGCCTTGGGCTTCTCGTTCGGCCTAGTTCCGACAGATTGTGCCACCGTGTGCCTCTTGGATGGTTCATGTTTCCTTTGTCGTATTCGTCGCCGCTGTTTGGCTACCTTCCGACGGCGCGTGGTGTTCACGCGCCGGTGCCGCTCCTTTGATGCCGGTGTTGTGGCCTTTCTGATTGTTCATGGTGGAGCGGGCTCCGTCTCCTTTGTTGGTTGTTTTGCTGTTTTGTTGGTTTTCTGTTTTGGTTGGTTGTTTTGTTTGTGTTTGGTTGTTTTTGTGTTTCTGGCTCCTACGTGGGTTGTCCTGATCCTTTGTGGATCTTTGCTGCCTTTGTTTGGGCTTTCTGTACCGGACTGTGGTGTTTTCTTTATTGGATAGTTTAGGTTCTGGTGGGTGCGTCTGCCTAGGCCAGCCACCGCTCTCACTGCTTGCATGAAGCATATAGTGGCTTTCTCCGATCCTTTTGGATCCTGTCGGTGTATGTTTTCGCCTGGTCTTGTATTTCGGTTCCTCTTTTGGGACTTGATCAAGAAAAAAAAAAATTCTCTCTGCAGTGATATATATACCCATGGTTTACCAAGAAACAAAAGAAAATATAAATACCCGATGGTACAACAAAGCAATAATTTCCTTCTTAATTAAGCCCCCACCGAAAGGATTAATTCATATATATGTCTGATTTTCTCATTTATACTTGGATGCGGGGGCCCATCACTGTCGGTTACCTTTTGTCTTTGTTTTATCGGAAAGATACTCAAATTGGCAAGGTTGATATTCATATTCCCTTCATCTGAGGCCAACAATGACGTTCTAAGTGGAAGGAATGAAAGCTTTTTTACTTTGCATTCCTAGCAATATAATTATTACTGTGAAAAAATTTATGCCATGTCTAGGCTGAAACGTTTCTCTCGAGTCGGACCCCCTCCTCGGAGAATGTTAACAGAAACTCAATCTGTGGGCGTAAAAAGCTTACCCCCCCTATATAAGAGGCCCATAGCAGAGCTCCTCACCACCGATTATGTTCTCTGCAAAATACATACCCCTTCCTGTCATAATAGCCTCTCTCTCTCTCTCTGTGAGTGTGTTATTGCTTGCTCATAAGAAAGTGATAGTGTTCTAAACCAGGGGATGGAGCAGAGCCAGGGAGCACAACCAAGAGAGGTTGAGGAGGAGAAATGGGTTTATGATTCTTCTATGGATCATAAACGAAGAGTTCCTCTGCGAGCTTCGACTGGTATTTGGAAAGCCTCCAGGTTTATCATTGGTAAGCAAAGAAGAATTCCTAATATGACATATATCTTTTACTCTCAAGTGATCTAGAAGTACTTGAGCTCTGTTTGCCAGGAATGTGAAGGAAAAAACTATGTCCAAAAGAGTCAATCTGTGTCCTTTTCTTTAATCTCACTGGCAAGCAGAGCATTACTTTACTAGCACCTCTACCAATTATGCTTTATATACATCTTTATACACTTTTGCTTTCTAGGCCAACTAATTCCCCATTTCTGTTCCTCAGTGAACATATTAGTGAGTTCAATCCATTGCCATAATAACATGTAACCTTGCACTTTTTCTCTGTATGTTTTTCTTGGTTGGCTGCAATGGTTGATCAGAAACTAGTATAATACGTTCACTACGCATGAGAGCTCCTTCCTGTTTTGTTTTCCCAGAGAACCTGCAACTATTGCATGTAGGCGTAATCACTACGCCGAGTAGCCATTTTTCTAATATCAAAAATCAAAATCAGATTTCATTATTTGCCATGTGGGCCTGAGAACCGCTTTCTTATTGGAAAAGTGGCCACAAATAAGTGCTTAATATACTCCACAGAAAATATAGCATTGGGGGTTAGGAAAAAGGTATTCCCCCACTAAAGGTTCTCCCAATATTCAAATTCATTCAGGGTAAGTTGCAAACACTATTCAAACGTACAGTCAATGCAATCAAGACAACATAAGCAATTTGTTATATGCAATATACTCTGTTCATGTCATGGAGTTATCATAGCATGCATCATATCCACTAACCATATTGCAAGGAATCCTACGAGGTTTCTTGTACGAGGTCTGCTAATTTACGATGACACTTGTATAGTAAGTGATATGTCGGGGATCACAAAATTTGGAGGCTGATCAGTGTCTACCATTCAAGGTGGAGGCCCTCTGCAGTTCTCTGAGTATGACCGATCCTCTAACACTAACCTATCCAATTCTACAGGAGCGATGCTGCTGAGGCTACCTAGTAGAGGACTAATTTTGATTTCTGCTTATGCTTGACGAAAAAGTACAGCAAAAGCACTTTCGGTTTCAAAGTTTTCTAAAAACTTCTTGGTCCATTTGTATTCTTTTTCCTCGGGGGTTACTAAAGGCCGAAGAAGATGAATTGGCGTGTACCATGACGTCCAACTTGTATCTTCTTTGTAGTATAGGTCAGTCTACCCATAAGATCGAGTTCGTGCCCGAATGCCCGATGTCAAAGCCCCTTAGGCTGGGTGTAGCAGTCTAGCAGATGCCCCCAACTAGCATCTATTAGTTAAGGGAACGGTTGAGCTCAGCTGCTCAGGCGAAAATTTTCAGGAACTTGTTGAACCCAGAATTCATATTCCAGCCTGAGTCAGTTTAAGCTGGGGATATGGTTGGGGACCCCTGTTTTATAGTTTGAGGCAAAGTAGCAAACCTCATCATCATGTGCATGTGTATCTGGAAAAAAGTTCGATAAATCCTTCCTAGCCCACATTCTTCACCCCTTTGTGGTAAAAAAAAAATGGTTACACACAAGATGGTAGTCGGAACACCGGCCCTACCACTTGTTCAATAAGGACTGTGGATCCTGGAGCCAGTAGAACTGTACAAGGGTAGAACTGAGGTCCAGTCAAATTATTCTAGCTTCATGGACATAAATAGTGGTGCTTTTAATCGGTCAAAATCTTAGTGGACGACAAATTTTGGCACTTAGGGAATATAGGCGTGCGACTTGTAATGTCAGAGTATGGTTATAAATTGGCATCTCATAGTCGTGTGTAAGATTTTTGTTTTCCCTTTGTGTGTGTGTGTGTGTGTGTGTGTGTGTGTGTGTTTTAAGCTAGTGCATAAGCTTGAAGCTTCTAATAACCATGTGATCAAGGGGATCACAAGAGAGCTCCTTAGCTAAACTTGGTGAATGTTTGTGACCATTGGACAGCAATCGAATTCAGTGAGAGGTTGAGTTATTATGGAATTGCAACCAGCTTAATCATTTACCTCAGCAAAGTACTGCATCAAGATCTTGAAACAGCAGCCAAGAACGTGAACCACTGGTCCGGTGTTACAACTTTGATGCCACTGTTAGGAGGGTTCATAGCCGATGCTTACCTAGGCCGATTCTCAACAGTGCTTGTCTCAACCCTCGTCTACCTCATGGTAATTTCATTTAGAAAATCCCCAGCCGCTATTGTTGTGCCGTTAACTTAATTAAGATCTTCCACTGAGAAAATTTGTGCTTGATATATTTGACAAACAGGGTTTGACTCTCTTGTCGTTGTCCTGGTTCGCACCAGGCTTGAAGGTTTGTGAGACAAAAACATGCACGGAACCTAGGAAAGTTCACGAGGTGGCCTTTTTCCTTGCCATTTACTTGATCTCTGTAGCCACTGGTGGGCATAAACCTTCTTTGGAGAGTTTTGGAGCTGACCAATTTGATGATGATCACACTGAAGAAAGAAAACAGAAGATGACCTATTTCAACTGGTGGAACTTTGCCCTTTGTGCTGGGGTGCTACTTGGTGTGACAGTGATTGTTTATGTGCAAGACCATGTGAACTGGGGCGCTTCTTATATTATTCTCACAGGAGTCATGGCAACATCGCTGGCTATTTTTATTATCGGAAGGCCATTTTACCGTTTTAGGGAAGCAAAAGGGAGCCCCTTGACGCCATTGTTGCAAGTTCTTGTCGCAGCCATTAGAAAGAGAAATCTTCCTTACCCTTCCAGTCCTGCTCAACTATATGAAATTCCCAAGACGGAGAAAACTGAAGGGAGGCTTCTATGCCACACAAAGAAACTCAAGTACGCATGCGAACCCCTCGTTCCAGTTTTAATAGGATACCTATCCTTATCAAATGGAATGAACAAAAGATAACATCGACATATTAGTAAGACGACTGATTTTCTGTTTTTGCATTTCAGATTTCTCGACAAAGCAGCCATTCTTGAAGACGATGATAATCCGGCTGAGGAGCGAAGTCCCTGGAGACTCGCATCTGTGAGCAGGGTGGAGGAGTTAAAGCTTATTCTGAACATGATTCCCATATGGCTTTCTACTTTGCCATTTGGAATTTGTGTAGCACAAGGCACCACATTCTTCATCAAACAAAGTGTTACTCTTGACCGACAGATCGTAAATGGTTTTCAAATTCCCCCGGCCTCAGTTTATGGCATTGCCGCCATAGGAATGATAATCTCCGTTACCTTTTATGAGAAAATCTTCGTCCCCACATTAAGAAAGGCAACAGGAAATGAGCGAGGTATCAATATCCTACAGAGGATCGGTATTGGAATGCTATTCACAGTTGCTGTAATGGTAGTTGCAGCCCTTGTTGAAAAGAAAAGACTGGGTGTAGTGGAGAATGACCCGAAAAAGAGCTCACTGTCGATGAGTGTTTTCTGGTTGGCTCCACAATTTCTCATTCTCGGTATTGGAGATGGATTTGCTCTCGTGGGCTTGCAGGAGTACTTTTATGAACAAGTTCCAGATTCGATGAGAAGCTTAGGCATTGCATTTTACCTTAGTGTGATAGGAGCTTCAAACTTCGTTAGTAGTTGGCTGATCACAATTGTTGCCCGCATAACCGAGAAGGGTGGACACGGTTGGTTTGGTAAAGATTTGAACAGTAGCCGCCTGGACAAATTCTTCTGGCTGTTAGCGGGAATATCGGCGGTGAACATGCTCTTTTATGTGTTCTTGGCTCGAAGGTACTCTTACAAAAATGTGCAGAAGGTGGCTGTGGCAGGTTGCAATGAAGGTGGCCGTGATGGTATGGTGTAGCCTATAAGTGACATCGCCATATAGTAGTCCTATTGATACTTTAGTACAATATGTCTAAATAACTAGATGATCAAAGGGTGAATTTCAGTTATATATAATAGGCAATGAAATTCTGGTTCATGTTTTAAGTAAGCAATGTATATGTCTTCCAGTTGATAGCTTAATGTTGAAGCATCACTTGCATATCCTTGATCCTCGGTTCACTATCTGTGTTAAGTAGTGTTTGTTGCAGAAAAAGGTATTTCACTAATCTAATGCTACCCCATTGCACTCCATGGTTTGCAAAATCCACCATCCAAACGAGCTTTTACCTGACTTACACTTTCTGTGAGACATTCGGGGCCTCTTTCGAATGCCCACAAACTTTGTGGTGAGACTTGCAAGCATTCAACGAATTTATTGAGGTACGTCCAAAGTGAGGTGGGATCCCATGAGGAACCTTTAGGATTTTTAAGGGACAATATTTTGATGCTTTCGCTTTTGAGATCTTGATTAGTGTCTATCCATCACTTAAAGCAAGCAGCAATTTGCATTTCCTTTCAGATAAGAAAAGTGAACTCTTCCTTTTACTCTTTCTGAGCCTTTCTCCTTTCCTTTCCCTATAGGACCATTCTTGTCTTCTCACTGAATTTGGATCGTCCGATATCATGACTACCCCAATTAGTCTAGGAGGATCGGATGCCTACCCTTTTGTCCTCTCGTTAGTGCAACTTTCTAGAGGAATTCAACTTTCTCGGCCATTTAAAAATAAATAAATAAAAGAGCAATAAAAACTAACACAACTATTTGATGGCAACAAATGCTGAATCTGCTTTCATCAACAGCGTTTCCTTTTCTTTGTCTACCTTTGTTGATCGATTTATAATTTTCTAAAACAAAGATTATTAGAATGATAAATAAGGAAAAAAAATCATTAATTACCCACCAGCTGTATCCAGCGTGCGACACTTGGCACGCCCTGGTTCACAGCAAACGCCATGTAATAACCAGGTGGAGCAACCATGCCATTTGGCGGCCCCGTGCACCCGATTTTGTAACGGCCAGTACTGTCCGGAATAGCGCTCGTAACGGCCAATTTCACCAGCCTTTGACCCTGCGAGAATGAATGCGTTGCAAAAGGCGCGCTTCCCAAATTCACTTCCACAATCCCCACAACGGGCAACGAAACCGATATGAAGGCATCGAAAACCTCCCCGTAACGTACCGTTTCCGGAATTCCCTCAATCACGGGTCTGATATTCGCCCGGTCCGCCGACAAGTATTCCGGCGAGAATGCTTCGATTCGTAACTCCGTCGGATATTCGGCGTTAAATTTGTAAAAATAATGCGGGTTACTACCTGCAATTAGTACCCGCCCGTCCGGTAACAGGTTCGCGGTGGAGTGGTACATTCTGGGCACGGTTCCTGGATTCAAGGTCATGAATCGCAGTCCTATCGGTTGATCCGGTCGATACAGAACGGGGAAAAGACAAGGGTTGGAAGCCATCTCGAACCCTTGGGTCCCTGCCTGGGCCCCATTGATTATCAAGATTTCGCTTGTAGGGAGCATAACCATGTCCCCCATTATCCGTCCGAATGGCATATCTTCCATTTGCCATACCGGATCTGCGTCAGTGGCTACAATGCGCCCGCAACTACCGTGCGCCGGAGTGTCCGTACTCCTCTCGATGAACGCACCGTACTGTGCCCCACCGCACACCACAATCACCGCCGTAGAGTAGTCTCCTTCGAGGGCCAGCATCGCCGACGATCCAGCTGATGGGTAGTTTCGTGGGCCGCCGTCCAAGGGCGGATAATCTCTGACGATTTTATTACTCTCGTGGTCATACAAGACCGCTTTGTTGTTAGCAAAGATGAACAGGTGACCGTTGGGAAGGAGATGAAGGTACGGATATAAATTGTCCATCTGATTATCCTCCGCGTCAGAAAGAAACGGTAACAAAACAGCTCCGTCTCTCGGCGGATAATACTCGACCGTGTTCGTTGCCCTCCCACCCACAATAATCACCGAACCGTCTGGTAATATCTGGTTCGTAGCGTACCACCGCCCATTCGCCAATTCCACGTCTTTCAGTTCGACCCAGTCGCAAAACCCCTGTGCTTCACACGGTTGGAACTTTCGAATCTTCTTCAGCCCGTCGATATCCCCGCCAGTCTGTAACAGCGTGCCGTCCGGTAGAAATTGGCCGGATGAGCACCAAGTGTCAGTAAGAATCATCAAAGGCCGGACCGTGTTGGTTTTCAGGTCGAGAACGACCGAGTGAGCATAGCAGTCGCGCTTGAGAACGACTTCGTTGGGGTCGAACCGGCAGTGGCCCCTTGGAAGCATCTTGCGTGAGGGACCGATGTTGGTTCGATCAAGGAGGACCACAGTGTTGTAGCGTGTGACAGCCGTGTGCATGGAGGCTATGCCGGCATTGGCCACCAGGAGCTCCCAAGTGCCGGGGAGATCAGCACGAGTCAATACGTTGCATTGCGTGATCGTGACTACGAAAACGAAGAGAACCCACCGCGAGAGGACAGAATCCATGAGTGGATAGTGAGAGTGAGACAGTGGGACAGTTGGAGTGACGAAGCTAGTGGGGTGAAGCTTGAACTTAAAGGAAACAACAGAGAGGAATTGGTAAATTAAGTAGGACACAGAAAAGAGGATGAGTGTCGGCCGCCGATGCGAGGTAAGACGATGGACTTTCTCTTCTTCTTGGTCCGATCTGTTGCGGGGTAAAAAGAGACCTACATTCAATGGGAACGGTACTCAAAAGGGTGGGCCGCCCATAGAAGATGAATGAGTGCGTGTGGACCAGAGCCTTGCGGTGACACGTTGGCAATTCGAGGGTCTTATGTGTTCTATAGCTAAGTGGGAATGTGGGTGGCGAAAGCAGAGAATAGGCACTTTCTGGACACAAAGTGGGGCCACCACGTGCGAGATGTCTCATCTTGATTCGACTTCTGTTAGTGCCAAATGTGAACGCCTACACCGCCACGGCCGTAGAAATATTTCACCAATTCTCTCAGTGTTTGTTTTATATGCGTTTATGATATTATTATGATTTTGCTTCTTATTTTTTACGTTATTACACAGATAATTCTGGCTTCCGTTGGTTACAATTGCTACCGTCCAACGGCTCAAAGCTAACAAGAAGAAGATAGTATTTTGTTTTATATTGGCAAGGCAGCTCAGACCAACCCAGCAGATGGGTTTAACATAAACCATTTCTAGTAGTATCTTTAAATTTGACTATCTACTTTAATTAAAATATATATTTCTTTATTTTAACTATCAATTTTTTAAAAATATTATCAGCAGCTTCTCTATTTTAACATTTTACTTTTACTATTCTATTTAAATATTATTTTTCAAAAATTTCTTTATTCTTTTCCTAACATTTATATTTTTAAATATTCATTTTATCGTAACAGTCATATTTTTGAATATTTTTCTTATCCTAAAAATGTCGATTTTTAAATTTTATATTTTACTAACTATTGAAATTTTTAAAATTTTAAGATGGTGAAGTGAACAATAATTTTCTAAAAATAGAAAAGAAAAATTAAAAAGAAGAGAAATATTATTATTATAAGTTAGTGAAGTGAATAGTGGCTCTCTAAAAATAGAGAGTCATTGTTCACATGTTAAACATTTTTGTTAAAATTTGTTAAATTAGAGAGCCTGTTGAGTAATGTTTTTTGGCTTTTTAGTTAAATTGGCTCTCTATTCTAATTAAAATGTTAGAATAGAGAGTCTGCTAGGAATGCTCCCAGAGTCAGTTGAGTCGGTAGTCTTGCTCTCTCTTCAGTTAAGTTGGTAGTCACGAGAAGCATTTGTAATTTGTAAAGTATTTTAAAACAATGTTTGGTTTCGACAAAAGCATTATCGTTATGTTTGAGGGTGAAAATTTTGGATATTGGAGTTTGAAAAATATTATAAAGTAAAGATATGTTATGGAGTTGGTGAAAAAGTGAAGAGGAAGAAGATTTTTAATAAAAATTATGTGATGAATTTTTTATTATTAAACCTAAATTTTTTGTCCCAAATTATTAGGACTCAAACAATACCAACTCTTCAAGTGGGGTCTAAAGACATCTCCATTGCAATGATGTCCCACTTTAACTATCAAATAAAAAACTTCGACAACTGGGGAAAGGACCTAATTTAATGATTCTTCCTTTTTGTAGTGGGAGAAATTATTTCCATTACTTCCAAGTAGGGCTTAGAAAAAAAAAGTCAGAAGGCTTGTTATACTTTCTGTAGGTAATATGGTTGGATCCTCGTTGGAAACTTGGATTTCAATCCAGATGAAAAGCAATCCAACGAGTCCAACAGCCCGGAGGAAATTGTTAGAAAAGAAAAAGGGCAGAAGTTGGCCTCTGCCCTCTCTCTAGCGTTACTTTCCCTCTTCGCCTTAATACCCTCCCTCCCTCCCTCCTTTTCCTCCCCTTTCTTGGCCGGATCTCATCTTTTCCTCCCATTTTCTCACTTCGTTGGTCTCTCTCAGTGGCGTTTTTCCACGTAAGATCTCGACGTTCGAGGTGGATGTTGGCGGCCACGTGCAGGAGGGATGGTCTCAGCAGCTCCAGGCTCCTGCACGTGTCTCCCCTTTTGTGAATCTGCTTGGGTGGCTCCGCTTGTTCTCTCGGGGCCCAGTTTTCTGACTGCATTCAGGCTGGCCAGTGGCTATTGTTTAGTGTGTTGTTCTTGTGTTTGTGATATTTATTTATGTAGGATTTTCTGGGAGGGTGTATGTGGTGACCACCAAGTCGGCGTCTTTGCTTCAGCAGCTGTTGTCCTAGTGGTTTTTCTCCTGCCACTTACCCATTTTTTTGTCATGGACGGTGTTGTCCATTTGTGCTGGTGTGGATTTTCTTTCGGGGTTGTGGATACTTGTTAGGAAATTTTCTTTTACGGCGGTATTATTTACGGGTCTTTGGACCCGTTTCGAATCTAGGAACCTTTTGGTCCGTCTTGTTGAGGCCTTTATGGTCATCAGAAATCTGGCCTGTAAGGCCATACCATATTAGACCTCAGGATTTTAATTGATACTGTAATGGGCTATATGCCCCTACTCTTAGGGTGTGTTTGTGTTGTAAAATTTTAGTGTTGTTAAAATTTTAGGTATTGGATTTAGTGAAAAAGTGAAGAGAGAGGTAATTTTTATATTTTTTGTAGTGAATAGTAGTGATTTGATGGGGGAGAGAGAGATTATATTGTAATTTTTTATTGTGTTAAAATTTTAAAGTGTGTAAAATTTTAGGACGCAAACGCAGCCTTAGTATCTGACTTTGTAGGGTTGTCTGTATTCAGCACATTTTTATGTTTTCCTGTGAAATGAATTTCACGTTTACTTAGGAAAAAAACCGGAGGTTATCGAAGAGTACTTTAGACTAGCTGCCACAATGGGTAGGGTTGTTCATTGCCACCGAAAAATTACGGTGGCACCACCACCGGGTTGCCTGTATCCTGCTTCACCGGTGTTGTTTCGGTGTCGGTTTAAGGTTTTGCAAACAATACGGTGTTATTCCTGGTTTCCTGGTTACTCGGCACCGGGTTTTAAATATATATATATATATATAACGTTTAACCCCCATGGCCCCCTCCCCCCCCCCCCAAATCCCCCATTTCGCATTTTTCCCTCTAGCCCCCTCCTGGCCTCCCGCCCCCCATTAACCATTTCGGGTTTTTTTTTCCACCGGCCCAACTCCTCGGGCCCCCGCGCGAACCCCATGCCCGTATGGCCTTTTAAAAAAACAAAATAATTCCGTTTATTTTTAAACCCCGGACCCCCCTTCCCCATTTGTTCCCTCATCTTGTTGTGATGTTTTATAAGTTTATTGATTTTAGATTTTATTACTTTGGACTTTAAATTCTCATCTTATCTTTTAAAATAATTTTTTAATTTTATTGATTTTGGAATTTGGATTTCATTAGTTTAGATTTTATTGAAATGTGATTAATTGACAAAAAAGAAAAAAGAAAAAAAAATACATTAGGACAAGTGCGTAAAATACTAAAAAAAATAGTTCAATATGAGTGTAGGATAACCGGAAACCATCACTGCTAAAATCGTCACCGCCAAGGTCCTATTTTTGCCCTTAAAGATGTATGTGAAAATTATTTAAAAATCGGCATACCAATGTAGATATCGATTTTGGCTAAAACCAGCACTTATACCGAGGTTGAACAGTCCTAAGAATGGCTAGTAGGAATAGGTCGTACTCTCTATCTATATAGGGAAATGCTAGGCATCCCGCTCCACGTCCCGCTAGCTGACGTGGAGCGAGGCCCAGCATTTCTCATATCATATGAGCACCGGCCGGTTCATGTGGTTATAGTTTTAGACCGGGTCAAAACTATAACTCAGCTTTAACCCACGAACAGCAGCACCCACAAGGTTTTAAACAACAGCTTTAACCCACGAACAGCAGCTTTAACCCTCAACCCACGAACAGCCATTTTGTGCACTTTCTAGTCACGAAAGAGCAGTTTTTGTGTATGATTCTCTCCAGTTGAAGTTTGGTTGTTTCTGAAGGATTATTGTAGTAGTTGACATTAATAAATGAAAATCACAGTACGGGAAATGCCATGGCTCTGAAAGTTTATTACTCTGTGAAAATCCGATTACCAAACAGATCTCACCCTGCCTCATGTGATTTGTCTTATCTATTTCAACCCAGAAGGGAGCCAAACTTTTGTTTATTTGTTCAATTAACAATCTCTTTGAAATGATATAAAGGATGTCTAATGGGAACTCAATAGCTCATCGCTATTACGATAGTAGCCCACTGAGTGAGTTTGTATCAACCTCTTAGCTACCAATGACAAATTAAAAGTCATTCTCAACCAAAAAAATTTAATCTCACAAAAATTTATCAAAGTACATGATTTTGGAAAAAAAAATAGCTTATAGATGTTTCATTTTGACAAATGCAAGAAATATGTCAAAGATAAATACAGTTGCATTTATAACATTAAAAGGTAAGAAATCATCATCAACCAAGAATTTAGAACTTATTCTCAATTAAGGATTTAGAAGTTACAAAAGATTTTCCCTTTAAAATATATCCTCAAATGTCACAAGCCTTCTTCATAGGCAATTTTCATCCAAGCACCATTTGTTGCTTCATCCTACAAGAGAATCAAGAAATCATTTTTGGTACCCAAGCCTTTTTGGGTCCTTCAATGTTAGTTTTGGTTCCTAATGGAACCTATGTTTTCTTGAGAGTCTTGCTCCCAAGTTCCTTTCGTGCACAGTAAAAAATCAGATGTTCATCTCTATTGCAAAAATGACATATTTGAGTATGTGCATTAAAAGACTTAACCTTCACAAAATAATTCTTAAAATATTTTTGGTGAATAGAAAGCTTGTAGCCTAAGCCACTTTTGTCAAAGACACATCTTTGACTACTAAGCATGTTTTTCAAAGTTTTGCTTCATTGAGTAAACTTCTCAATAATTTTGCTTTGAGAAACTATTTTATTGTTTAAAACAAATTTTTTATTTTCGAATTCTAAAACTTTTTGTTGGAATAAATCATTTTCCAGCTTTAGAGTATTTTGCTCATTTTTCAATAAATCAAATTCTTTTGATATAAAAATGAGTTTCTTTTTCAAGGATGTATATTTTGAACCAAGTTTTTCAAATTGACAAAGAAGTTCTTCAAATGTATATTGTTGTTCAATGTAAGAAAGATTAGGTTCTTCATTCAAAGAGTATACCTCATTATCATCCTCAAATGTCATGAGGCACATGTTAGCGATTTCTCCATCTTCGGAGGAGGAGGAGGAGGAGCTTTCATCGTTAACATTCCAAGATGTATTCTTGTATTTGAGGCTTTTTTCTCTTTCTTTCTTTTGAGGAAGTTCTTGAAATTTCTCGTCATCAAGTTATGTCTTCCTCATCTTCGATTATGGAAGATTTGAAATCAATCTTCATCTTTTTCTTGCTCTCATTTTCATTCTCGAGGAAGCTTGATGAGGTCCTTGGCTTTTTGTATGGCGGTCACTTTGGCCTCACATGTCTTTGGTAGTGACCTAAGGATTTTTCTCACCAAATCGGAGTTAGTATAAGATTTATCAAGTGCATTCAATGCATTTATAATTGTGGTAAATCTAGTATACATGATAGTAATGGATTCCTCTCGTGTCATTTTAAACAGCTCATAGTTATGAACAAACATGTTGATTTTTTACTCTTTGACTTGACTTGTTCCTTTATGAGTAATCTCTACAGCATGTCAAATTTCCTTAGTGTTTGTGTATGGAAGATACTCTATTAAATTCATTTCTCTCTAAAGCACAATAAAGAATGTTCATAGCTATAGCATCTAAAGAGATTTTCTTTTTGTATATGTCACTATATTCATCTTCGTTTTTTAGGGTTGCAAACTCTCCAACTTTCTTTGTGGGAATATGTGGACCATTCAAAATGCATAACAATAAATCATAATCAATGGATTCAAAATAAATATGCATCCTAACTTTTCAATATGCATAATCACTTCCATTAAAAAATGGTGGTCTAAGTGTGTAAAGTCCTTCAACTCGAGTGTTGAAGCTTGAAGTTGTCATTCTAACTCAAGTTTATTAAATCTTGTGAGTCATAGTATTAAGACAACCCAAGAGTGGATGATTTGGTTTTTCTAAATTTTTCGTTTTTAACCGCCAAAGACGTGTTTGCAAAGTAAATACTAATTTAGCACAAGTATATATACAACAAGTATAAATAAATGCTAAATATAAAGAGAAGGGTTTAGAGAAGCAAACACGTGATTTTTAGGTGGTTCTGCAATCCCGCCTACATCCACCCCTCAAGCTCCTTCACCGAGCCTTGAGGTTTTCCCACTATTTTTTCCATTGGCACGAAAGTAAAGTTAAAGAGGTGGAGATTTTCTCCCCATATTCCTAATTCTAATTTTGTTGACGTCCCACTTTACTGTGCCATTGAAGCACAGTAAAGTGGGACGTCAACCAAAGGAAATTAATTACTTAATTTCTTAGACATTTTGATCGGAGAAAGCCATGCAGATGAGAACCTACGTCTGAAACGGGTCCTCTAGAATGTGCTCAATCGCGGAAGAAAGACATTTTTTTTCTTCTTCAGCGTGAGGGTTTGGAGAGGCACCTCTTCAAACTAGGTTATTAGCCTAGAATGAATCACAAGTGAAAAGGTTATTAGCTCAGTTACCGACTTAGCATATATGTGCCTATGCTCGGCCAAAATATTCTCAAAGTACTCAAGCTTTCTAAGACTCAACTATTCTCTCGATGATCTTTCCTAATGCGCCTAAGGATGTTTATATTGACATCATTAGGAGCTTACAAACCCTAAACTAAATAATTTAAATCTAAATCAAATCAGCTCCTTAAATCAAGTAGATTTGATATTACAAACCTAATAATTTGAATTCAAAAAGGAAAGGATAAGTTTCTAGATATTCGGAGACATGTCTGGATCAAGACAATTTGAATCTCCTTCAAAACGAAAATCGAGCGCGTTCGCTATGCTCTGAACGGGTCTTGAGCTGATCCTGGTCTATCTGCGACTGGCTGGTTGGCATGCCGAGCATAAGCATCACTGGCGTCCTTGTCGGTCAGTACACCTGGGCTGTCTAGGTCGGTCGACATGCTTTGACTGTCCTTGGTCGGTCACTGGCGCTAACTCTTGTCATTCGTCCTCGCCCTCCTGGTAGTCCAGGTCGTGGTCTGCACTGGGGATCCTGTCAGCGTGAGAGCACACGTGTCATCTCGTCGCTAGTTGGCCAATGCTGAAATCTTCTCTAGTCGATATAGATATCGTCTATGTCGGTCATGGTCTTCAAAATCTCTAGAAAAGCGTAGATCTAGCCACCAAAATCGCCGAAAAAAGCCCCTAAAAGTGCCCGAAAATAGGGGTTTATTGAGGGATTCGGTCCCAGATGACAAGAGTAGAGGGGGGGAGCTCCTCCCGCCGCCGGAGAAAGGGGGTGAGAGGGTAGGTTTAGGCGGCCAAAGAGGGGAAAATTCTAGAGAGAGAGAGGCAGATAGGAGAGAGTATAAAAGATTTCGGTTATATAGAACTCCACGTTACTGCCAATTTGTTATATATGTTTCAGATATGAGATATGGACAATTTCTTTGTCGTTGATCCGAGTTCTAGACACAAATCCTACGGGCCAGTTCATCAAGTGGACTGTGATTTTTGTAATTTTGGATAAAGTGGGACGACAGGACAAGTGCTGAGTGTAGTGGACTAGCCCTAAGTCTTTGAAAGGCCCAACCAAGTAAAGCCACTTTTTCCCTTCTGAATGGTTGATCGATGTTTTCTGAAATACATTTGGTTGCCGTTGCCCGTTGAAACCTTCTAATACAATTTGGGTGGGTGTTTGGGCCCTATCCATTTTGCAGATAGCCCAGTTTTGGCAACAATACCTTTTTCTTTTCTTTTATTCTTTATCTTATCTTTTCTTTCATTTATTTTATTTTTTTTAACAACGAAGAGAAATCAGCCAATTAGACTCGCTGAAGTAAAAATCACCTAAACCAAGCTATATAATCTAAGTAAGTCCGATTTTACCAAGGTAGTAGCTCCAAATAATTATTTACACCGAAGAGGAATTCGGACTTGAGACTATAATTAATGCACACAAGTTTCAGGTCTTAATCACTCACGACAACCTTTTCCATTTGCTTTCTTGTTTCTTTTAACCTCGTCCTTAATGTAGCTGATAGAAATAATTGACTTCTTAACCAGGCCTAATTAGCCCCAAATGACAGCATTTCTTCTTGTTTACGTCAATAGAGACTGATTAGCTAGCAAGATATTCTTTTGAGATTTCTTCGTTAGAGCAGTGCTTTTTTTATTATTTTCCCCCCGTACAAATGATAAGACTACTAGCTAATACATCCACTCTTTCTTGTTTTGTTCCAAAAGATTACTTCCAGCCAAACCCAACAAGAACAGCAATTTATACTTAAGTTATCTCTGCTTAACATATTACCATTTGATGACAAATATTTGTGCCCGTTTAGATCTTGTTTCCGGGACATTTAAAATGAATGGGTAATTAACTAAACTTTTTTCTCAATTTCGTGTCTGCCTTGAAGAAGCCGTTACCATTCTTTTGTGGGAGAGAATTTAATTTATTAATTAAAAAGTCCCTTTGGGATTGGTAGAACAAATTATTGCGTTGCCTGAAGTTAGGCAATTCGGGGAGAGAGAGTTTGAGGCGCCAAATTAATAAAAGACGTAGGGAAAGTTAATTGTGTTCGTGATTACCATCGATTTAAAATTCAAAAAAAGCTGAATGAATGACTTGCATAATCACGGTAGGCAGCTTGTATACTTTTTGAAGTTTTAAGTTTCTATAATGCGAACACATGAGACAAGTAAAGTACTTAATCTTGGTTATATATTCATATATGCTACAAAATAAGAACTGTAATTATGCATCTGATCTTCTTGTATTCCTTAATTGTACAAAAACGCCAAAGCAAATAATAAGTCACGTGATAAAAATGCAGAATGGTTTGAGAAAAATTCTAGTACATGAGAAAATAACGTTACACACGTGTATGTCATTAAGCTAGGATAATGTTTTTCTGTTTATGTGATTAATAGTAGTTTCCATATTTGATATTTACTTAATTAAGCAGACATCATTTATAGTTTTGCCTAGAGCCTCAATTTCTATTAAAACGTACATCCGGTAAAGTATGATTAATGTGTTTGTCTTACGTCTATAACCGACGTGGTCTTTACCTATCTCAAAATCTCTCAATATGCGTAGAAAGAGATAGAGATTCCGATTAAAAACAGCATCAGTAAATGAAAGGACCTGTTTAATCAAACGCTTGATTACAATAATAATAATTAAAAAAAGGGCGACAATCCTCCATGCGAGATTGTGTAATAGACCATGATCATCAGCAAAGTGAAGTACTATTGAAAGGCATTTTTCTTGATTGGTGCCGCACGGACTTTTCTTTAAAGTGTCTTTTAGACATTGTACTCTAAGCATCTCACGAATAAAACAGCACATTCAGATCGATATATGATGTTAGAAAACTGTTTAATACTTATCATCTTTCTCGTTTATATGCCTATAACTTTCATCATGGACAAAAGGGTATCATGAGTCTTCACGTTTGGCAGTAGACAGCAAAGAATCAGCATTGTGAATTTTGTGGAGTTCTTTTGGTACGACAACAAGCTGCCTATAGAACTCATGCTTTCATATAATACAGAGAAAAATTATAGAGAACGATAACCCAGCGGTTCATATCAAAAAAAGTCACGGATTTTGAGAGGAATCGAACGTGAGGGCCCGTGAGGCTGTAACCATCGAGCCAAATAGCTCCTCTCTTTTTTTAAGGATTCATATTTCATGTCATTTGATAGAAAGTAAACAAAAAAAAACGTCCATATCCTATAGAACCCTACCATCTGGAAATATATAGATAGGTGATGAGGTGGTGCAGGCACTGAGGGGCCGCCAATATTGATAATAACTGGATATCAGGTTTGAATACGAAGTTCGAGGATTATCGACGGCTCAAAGTTCAAACATGAGGAAAAAGTACTTGAACTGAACATGATGCAGGAGCTTTTATCAATGGAGTTAAAGCTGGCTGTGTTTTAACTCTGTTATCACAGCACAGTGCACGAGATCCCCCCGTTCACGCAACGGCTGACGCAACGACAGTCTTTTGTTTTTGCGTTTCTCCTTCTCTTTCGCTTCTCGTGTTATTAACCTCCCGATCAATCCATCGGTAGGCCTGCGTTGGTTATAAAGACGAACCGTGCCTGTGTAGCCGAATAGGTCAGAGATTCAAAAACTTTCGCTTAATAAAATCGGAACTCATTTAAGTGAATGTCGTGGTAGCATGGATAAGTTTGCATTAGTTTTTCCGAAGTTTATCTGCTTATCATGTGAGTTTATTTTAATAATTTTTCGCACAGAGAAGAACGTTGTAAAAAAAGCAAAAATAAAAATCAATAATTGATCTGACAATTATCTAATTTATATGTGACGAGATACTGTATAGATTTTAAGATTAATTGAGATAAAAGTAAATTGATTCTTACACACAATTAATAAAAAATAGAATAATTTTGAATTTCTCTCCTAAAAGAGGAAATATTCTATGACTAAGAGGTTCGGTTAGTGTGTATTTTGAGAACTTTTTGTATTTTTAAGAATTTTTAGGTGATGTTAACTTTATTGGTATGTCTGTTGTAGTTATTTTTAGATGATGTTAAAAAACATGTTCGGTTTGTATATTCTCAAGATTCTAAAAATGCAAATAAACCGAACAACCCCATAAAATGTAATTGTAATATATTGTGATTTATATAATTTTTTTACTAGCATATCTAATTAGAAAAATATTAATATGCGTCCAACAAAAAACTCAAAAATTAAATTGACAAATTAATCATTTTTTTAACTTTGTTCATCTGAAAATAGTCTTTTCCTTTTGTTTCTGTGTAGAGAAAAAGATTAAATAACTATCTTATTTTCTAAATTTAAATTATTACAACAAATAAGAGGAAGTAAAATTAAACATTTAAATTCATATTTCTTACTCCAGTTAATGTGATGTTCGTTTAGAAAAAATTTGTATTATTTGATAAAATTTTGAATATTTAAACTATGTTAAAATTATATTATTATGCGTATAAAAATTATTAATATTTATAAAAGATATAAAAATATATTATATTTAAATACGTATTTTATAATATTTATATTATAAATATAAAACCAAACATGCCATTAGCCAACTCAAAGCTCACGTCTCACTTCTATGAACGCCCGCCCTGCCGGGAATAAGAAGTAAACCAAGTTGGGAGCGTGGTGGCCACTGCATAAGGAGGGAAGTGGAGCAGGATTTATTCATAACTGTAAAAGTAGCGTACGGTGCGTGCAGAAATGAGACTGTACACTGAAACACCGTTCCGTCGAACGACGGTAAACTCGGGCGCGCGCTATTGTCTGAACTCTGAAGCAAAAGATTTCCCCCCGCTGTCGAGTAGTGTGTGGGTAAAATGGGTGTCTAAACTCTAAAGACAGATAAGAAGCGTTAGCATGACGATGTCACCTGGACATCCCTCATCTCCATCAACAGTGAATATAGTCTGATTTTGTCAGAAATCTGTAGGACGCTAGCTAGCTACGTGGGTGTAACCTGGAACACACACTCTTTTACACTAGCCGATCAGTTTTTGTATAATTACCTCAAAAGCAGCGTTTTAACCTCGCCTTAAAGATTGGGGGACTAATCAGAAGGAATGTTTTTGTCAATTTCAGAGCTAAAAATGGGTGTTTAGCGGGTTCCGCTTTATGTCATTCTGTGATCAGCCTGACACACAAAAAAAAGGGTTCATTTATGCTTCACAGAAAAATCGTGTCCAACTGTTTCATTCAAATATTATAGAGACAAATCATGACGGGCGATTGTCTTCAATGATTTATAACAAGCTTAATGATATCTCATTTAATGTCTTAAATTTTAGAGATTAAATTGATAAATTAAGAATTAAAATCAGGGTAACTCGAGACATTAATAAATGTAAGTAATTATTAAGTTCACTTCTTCTCATCTTTAAAATCTCTCTCTCTAGCTTTTAATTTCTACTGTACTTTTACATGCAAAAACTGAATTACGGGCCCAATCAACTTCTTTGTAGCGTTCCCCCCCCCCCCCCCCACATTGACCCAATTACCAGAGTAAAGCTTCGTTGCTACTAAATTTGGTGGTTACATGTAATCATACTAACATAGAGATGCATAAAATAACATTAACCCTTCCTTTTTTTTTTGCTTTTGGATCCCCGCCAAACTTTTTACCTTTAAAGCCTGATGCTTTAAGTATAATATAGTTGTTAGCTTTTGAGTGCCTATCTGCGAACAGTGCTAAAGGAGCGTCCAAAGGCCTCGACTCTGTTTTTATGGAGTTTCCACGTTCAGATTCCTAATTATTGGAACATACAATTTTAAAGGGGAAAAAGCAACAACAAACTTTAGTTAGTCTACTACAAGTCTCAGGTGATCTTTTTGGTTGCAAAAAATCCTTTAAATTTATAGAAAAAATAATTGTGGTGTGAATATTTAGTTAGATTAATGTAGTTTAATTGTGATTTATAAAATTTGGTGATTGAAGATTTTTAATTATAAAATATTTTTTATTGAAGTTTGCAAAAATGTATAAACATTCATTATTTGATAGATTTTTTTGATAAAAAAAGAGAGATAAGATTTGGTATTTTTTTTAAAAATATATTAAAATTTGTGTTACTTTTTTAAATTTTGGATGTTTGAATTATTATTTTTTTGTATTAAAAAATTTTAGCCAAGAAAGTAGATTTTTTTAGTGGCCAAACATCACCTTAGTAAGCTAAAAGCACTGTAATAAATTTTTCAAATCTTATACGGTTTGACATTGTTTTTTATAATCATTAAAATATCAATTAGTAATATAGTCCATTAACTTGATATTTGTTAGATTTACGAGTTAAAGATTTGTAATATTTATTAAATTGTTTATTTATTTTTTTTACAATAAGGATGATTCGTTCCACCTAGAATCTGTGTATCGAGTTTGGACAGACCTGATCCAATTAGGATGTGCTGATTGTGCATAAAGCGCGATGATTTCCATAAGGCAACTCAGTGATGAATAAACTCTTAATTTTGAGTGGATTAAATGTAGATTATTTAAGGGTTAATTATAATTTTTCCCTCAAACTATTACTCTATTTTCAAATACCCTACAAACTTTAACTCATTGCAAATCACCTCCACAAATTATATTTCTCGGTGCGATTTCATCCCCAAACCTACTGAAGTTGTTATATCGAACGATTTTCGTTAAACGTAAACGACACGTTACCTTCTTCTTACTTGAAAAAACAAATTTGACTAGTTCGATTCTAAGTCAATCATTTTTTTTAATAAAAAATCATCTAACTTATTTTTTAGTTCTACGAATTGCTAGAAGCACGGTAGAAGAATAAAGATGACTCAAATGAGGGTAAAATTATATTGTCACGTAAGGAGAAGGTCATGTGTATGTTACGAAGGATATAAACCGTTCGATATAACAGCTTCAGTCGGTTGAGGAATGAAATCACAATGAGCAATATAATTTTTGGAGTGGGTTGTAATGAGTTAAAGTTTATGAAATATTTGAGAATCGAGTGGTAGTTTGAGAGAAAAAATTATAATTAATCTATTATTTAAACTGATAAGGTTGAATTCCTTTGAAAGCTTTTTTTAATCCAATTTTTATAATAAGTTTTGGGAAATAATTTGATATTGCTTGTGGATAGAAGAGAATGTAAGATCTAACAATTGTCGGATAAGAAATAAATATGTTCCTCTAGTATCGGGTACCAGTAATATTCTTCCACAACAAATTAAATTCAATGCTCTCCAAGGACATCATACTTTATAACTCAAAACTTCCTTTTGAATTTAATATTTCAGATAATAATAATAATAATAATAAAAACCTCGGAAAGCGACAAAAAAAGAAAAGCTTTGGCAGATGAGTGTGGAGAAGGGGAAACTTCAGAGCGTTTCATTCCCTCATACGCGTTCTCACGTGCGTCATCGTCGTCCCTGCTCACCCAATATTATTCTTAATTATTTCTCTCAAAATACACCCCTGCTATCTTTCTTTTTCCGCAAAGAGATTATTCATTACGTAATATTACTTCCAATCAACTTCGGCTGCGTTTGCATGTAAAATTTTTCCCAAAATTTTATCTCTCTCCTAATAAAATACTCCAATATAAGCTCTCACTCTCCCATAAAAAAATATAAAAAATTACAAAAACTATAAACTATTACCTCTCTCTTCATTTTTTCACTAAACCCAATACCAACACTAAACCCAATACCAAAAATTTTACCACACAAACCCACCCTTCGAAGAGGAAGAAAAACCTATTCCAATGAAAAAACAGAACAACTCCTCGAAAACGACAAACCAAAAGAAAAACAAAACCCCTCATGTAAGAAATATCTGACAGACACAGTCAGTTGGTTCAATTATTACTGGAAATAGCCGGTCGTCGTCCGGTTCCTCGAAACCCTATGCGCTTTCTCAGCCACTTCTACGGGTGGGAGAGAAAGAGAAAGATCTGCGTCTTGTGAGTGAGTGAAGTTGTGTGCAATATCAGCGTGTGTGAAGATGCGTGCGTCCATTCCCCCCAAAATACACTCAATCAATTCACGTATCTCCTGGGTTAGCCTGCGCCAGTCTCTGCCGTAACTTTTGCAGCTCAGAATAACATCATGATGGCCTTTCATTTCGTCACCACCACATCTCTTTCACTGTGTTAGCCTCTCTCCTATTATCTTCCTCTTTATTTCCCATAGTACCCCATATTCTTTACCTTTCTATTTCCCTCGCACTGTATCTTTCCTTTTTCTTGGCTATGGCGGACGGTTTCGAGCCGTACCATGTCCCACAACAAAGCAGAAGAGATAAGCTCCGAGTAATCGTCTCTCAGAACCATCCTGGTGATGTTGTGGAACCCAACCCGGCCAACCTCCAAGGGTGCACAGGGTTACTTCCGCTATACGATCCCTCGCTTCTCTCCTCCGATTTGCTGACTTGCGCCAACACCACCACCGCTTCCCACGGCTTCCACTACCAGAACCCCCAGCTTTCAGGACCCACCAACGAAGCTTGCAAAGCCAACCGGAGCGGCTGCTCCGTCAAAGATGAAGGCGTCAATATGATGGGGTTTGTGGGAGGGATTATGAACGGTGGCTCGTCTTCTTCCTCGGCTTCTCCCCATCCGTACTTGGATCCACACCACTCTTTGCCTAATATTCCGAGCTCTATCCAAGACATTAATAGTAACTCTTTTATTTATCCGCCTCGAAGCCTTCAAAGCCTTAGAGATTTCGATCAGAGCTATAATGATGGCGAGGTGGTGGTGTTTAAGCCAGAACCACTGTCTCTCTCTCTGTCATCTCATGCTACTCATCAAAGCAATCTTCCACTAGAGCTGAATGTCCAACGATACGGGTATAGTGGCGGTGGGTATGTGATTCCAGGCATTGTTGGTGGCAGTGCCTTGGCCTCGAACGACGCGTCAAGGAGCTCCCTCCCACTAGGGCCGTTTACGGGATACGCTTCGGTTCTCAAGGCATCGAGGTTCTTGAAGCCAGCGCAACAGTTGCTGGAGGAGTTCTGCGATATCGCAGGTCGTGGAATTTACGCGGAAAAGATCGTGGCGGATTCGTCTCTTATGGAACCCCCCATGGAGAGCCTGAGCGCTGCTGGAGTTGCTGACGATCTTCTGAGTTGTGGGGATGGGGACGAGACAAGGCGAAAGAAGTCGAGGCTCATTTCGATGCTCGACGAGGTATGCTTTGTACTTTACTCGTTTCCATTTTACTGATTTCTGTCACTCCTTTGTGAGTAAACACTTAATGGCTGTTACATTAAATAAGCAATTGTGTTGGGTTTTCTATCTCGCAAATTTGCATCGAAATTTCTCAATGTGATATTCCTTCAAGGTATTTTTTTTTTGGAATGGATCTCTTTGAGGCAGAAGCTTGTTTCTCCCTGTTGAACCAACTTCAGGAATTCTTTTTGATTAAATATATTAATGGTTGTTTAAAGTGTATGGTTGTTCATTGGTTTAACCAACATGCAGTTTGTAGTGTTGCATGGATAACTGCCTTTAATTTGTTATTTATAGCTTCCTCAGCTGTGTTGTCTGTGCATTAGATTCTGCATTAAAGGGTAGATGGCTTGGTGATCGCAAAATCTTCTTTTTGGAAAAGGTGACAGAAGGGAATATATCTACTGAGATTGGCCTTCCAAAGTGTCTGACGGACATAGAATGTGTTCTAGTATGGGAGTTTGTCATCGAGTGTAATGTGTAAAAGTGAGTGAAGAATCCGTTTGAAAAGATTTATACTCGTATAGTGTGTAAATAAAGCATTAATGTTATTCGAATTAGAAATAATAAAATGAAAAGATGACAAGGTCCCTGATTTCTTTATTTGATTGTTTTCAGTGTATTGGATTCATTAAATGAGAAGGGGGCAACATTGCTGTACCCTTTAATCCGTAGGTACAAGGCAAGTTTAATGAAAAAAGCACAGAAATAGAGAGTAAAGAACATTTCTTTTGTGGAACTAATATTAGCGTAACCAGTCAGTTAACTGAAGAACGCCTCATAGTTGCAGGTGACTTGTCCCTTTACAGGCATATTTCTCATGCCCTAGGGTTGAGAGTTACTTTTCGAGTTGCCATTTGTATTGGAGCAATGGAGAATTTATGTGAGTAGTTGGTCTAACATGTCGATTTTATGTCATTTTGACCAAAGAGCACTTAGGATTACAGGAAGATGTTAGTTTCTAATGCAATTTAATAATAGTTATTAATTATGTGTATTAGCCATGGAATGTGGCATGTGGGAAGTACCTCACTTATTTCAAGACTAACTAGTGCTAAACACAATTTAATGAAAGAGGGGACTATGATAAAATTATCTACGGTAGATTGAGTGGGTTTTTGGTGAGTGAAGAAATCAATTCCCTTTCAACTGGGTGAGAAGGTTGTTGAGTTTAGGATTGTTTGCATTGATATCTATGCTGCATTTCTACAATTGAACTATTGCTTTAGTCTCCTAGCTATCAGCTTTACAGAAGCTGAAAATTCCAGTCTAAAGCATTTCTACTACAAAATAATGGAAAGCAGCAAAAATTTCTCAACCCTTGTCATCCAGATGATGAGAATCCATTCCTACTATCTGCGTGTGGTTTTTACTCCACAATAGTTAAGCCTTCAAAAGTGAGTGGAAACTTCTTGGGACATGGGAATTCACGTGGACATCTTTGGAGGGCAAGATTATAGTTTCTCGATCTGTTTACAGTGATAGTACAGGTTCTGTCATCTGCAAGAATGCATTTATGTCCTGATCACTTTTCGGCAGTAAGGTAAGGGGTTAGCAATAGCATAGCAGTGCTTTTGTGAATGGATTAAACATATTCATTTAATGAGGAAGAGCATTTAAGATTCTTATTCCTCATATGAGCATGATGATTTCACACAATTTCTTACATTTATGCTAAATTGTCCTTAAAGTTGATAAACTTTATGTTTAAAACTTACATGGGTCAACTTGCATTTCAACATTTTTCATCAATGCTTTACTTGGATATATTAGATATTTATCCTCTTAACTGGTGGCATCAGAGCCCATGGTTCAGATGCGATGGAAGGTTATGAAGACATGTGTAAGTGTCAAGTCTGGCATCATGCAGATGATTGTCATACTATGAGTGATTAATTAATTGCAGGGTCTGAATTTGGAGGCTTAGTTCTATGGTTACTGATGTCTCAACATATCGTATCAAGACCTTATTTGGGGAACTTTTGGGTCATATCTCTTAAGGTCTTTAGCCAACATCTATTATTAGACGGTAGAACAAGATATATTTAAGAAATGGTCGCTACAACCATGTGTTACATAAAATAACTTTTTGGTTCAAATTTCACTAAATGTAGTCCTTTACTGTCATTGGTGTGCTTCCCAGGATACCTGCCACATTAGATTCCTTCTTATTGATGTATCCGCGTTTATCGCAGAGGCCCTCCTGTTCAGGAGTATGAGCTCCTATCCTTTTGGTGATCCCTGTTTAAGACTCATAAGCAACCATGAGAAAAAGACAGCCACACCCCATCTCAATTACAAGAATGGAATGAGAATGAGTACTGATTAAATTACCCTAATATAGATTATCGTTGGCCTTCTACATTGAAGAGTTGGCAATAGCGCCTCTATGGTAGACAGGTAGAGTAACTGTCACTGAGCACTGTTCTGGGTAGTTTTGTGCTCCTTTTGCGAATGTTAATGACATTCCAGCTGATTAAGACGAATCCTTGTCTGCATGTGAAGCTGAAGTTTTGTTGTACCTTTTTAGTTCTTTGAAAAGTGAGGGTTGGTATTGGAACCTTTCTTCAGTACTGGTTTGGGCTCCACTTCCGGATGTTTCTTATTTGTATGTAGCCCAGTTACTTATAGTGGATGTAACTCCCATTGAACCCTTTATTTCTAATCAATTATGTTTTTTTTCCGTGTGCATTTTGTTCTGAAATCAAGCAACAGGTTATATTATTTTTCTGCCCATCAGTTTCGAGTGAATGAGACTGCAATGAGAACTCATAAGAAGTTTTCAGTGGCTTTGACCTAATATGTAAAATAGCCTCTATTCTGCAAGTTATCGTTAAAGAGCTACATGTAATGAATAATGGTATGAACAATGTTTTTCTAGTCCCGTTGTTGAGTATCTTTTCACGGTTTTCTCATTTCCCCTAGGTTTACAGGAGGTACAAGCAATACTATCAACAGATGCAGGCTGTAGTAGCATCTTTTGAGTATGTTGCTGGGCTTGGCAATGCTGCTCCCTATGCTAACTTGGCTATAAAAGCCCTGTCTAAGCATTTCAGGTGCTTGAAGAATGCAATTACTGACCAGCTTCAGTTCGCCAGAAAAGGTCAGGGTCATGTGACCTATGGGAAAGATGAAGCTCCAAGGTTTGGCAACACTGAAAGGGGACTTTATTGCCAAGGATCTGTACATAATTCAGGATTCCTGGAGCACCAACCTGTTTGGCGACCCCAAAGGGGGCTTCCTGAACAATCTGTAACTGTTCTTCGTGCATGGTTATTTGAACACTTTCTGCATCCGTAAGTAATTCTATAAAACAAAGAAAGAAAAATAAAGAAAATTACTAAGACATTCTAATTTAGTTTCTATGTCTTGTTGCAGTTATCCTACTGATACCGATAAACTAATGTTGGCTAAGCAAACTGGCCTATCCCGGAGCCAGGTATGCTGTTCGTTCATAAACACTAGTGTTATATTCAAGTTTCAATTTCCCATCATTTCATGTGCATATTGATCGGAGGATGATCACTCAATCTCAATTGAGTTTGACAATGTTTACTGGAACCCAGGTTTCGAATTGGTTTATCAATGCAAGAGTAAGGCTTTGGAAACCAATGGTGGAAGAAATACACATGCTAGAAACAAGGCAAGCCCAAAAAGCTCTACATAGGGACGAAAGAACTGCCAACAGATCAAGTGATCATTTGAATTCAGGTAACTCGCTTGTATCTGAACACCCATCCACCTCTACCCAAAGGGTTGAAGACACTCCTTCAAAACGCACTAGAAATGAACTTTCTCATATACCTGTGGGGAGTGAGGAACCGCAGAACTCCGCATACAATGACTTCTCAAGTCATCCTCCTCTGGGTGTTGGCGTGAACATGGCTGGTGGAAATAGCGGTGTTTCATTAACATTGGGTCTTCAGAATAATGGGATCGGTTTATCAGAGCCATTTCCCGTCAATGCCTCTCAACGTTTTGGTCTTGCTCTCGAAGCAAACGGTGAGGGATATGTTATGGGAGGTTTTGAATTGCATAATCGGCATTTTGGAAGGGAGGTTATAGGTGGGCAACTTTTGCATGATTTCGTGGGCTGAATTTGTTCAGTCTAAAGGGCTGTCTGGACATCATTTTAATTGGGCATTATGCTGACAGTTTCTCAATTACATGTGCTTTATCAACTCCCATAGTTGAAGCTGATACAGGAGTGGTCGAGTACGTAGGTGCCTGTTATGTTGTAAGAGGTACGATACATCATGGCATTGTACACGACTCTAAAAGACCCCCCCCCCCCAACATAAATTATTGGTGTAAAATTCTTGTATATTTATATTATATAAAAAAAAGAATGATACCGTGGGATAGGCCAATCATATATAGGGTTAGACTGGCCTTGTGTTGTGCTTTCTGGTGTGAATGAAATCCCCAGTTTCAATGGTTTCACCATCGAGATTCCTTACAAATTGCTGGATGTTTCTTTCACAGTAACTGAAGCCGAAGTCATGATTTCTCCAGTTCGGAGCATGATTAAAATCTTCCAGGTCTACTTTAAAAGAGTGACCTTTTCTAATTTCCTTCATCTATAGGGCTTGTGTTTTCTGTATCGTATCAGGTTTCTTTCATATTATTCTTTTCCGTAGTGTCTGTATCGTATCAGGTTTCTTTCATATTATTCTTTTCCGTAGTGTCTTATTATTCAAACGTTTGCTGCACTGGGGGTTTGAGGGTGGCATTTATTATGCCTCTTTTGGTGCACGTGAATGTATATGTAGGCATAATGGTCTCCTTTCGACCTAAACAACGCTGCACGCATTAAGGGTCAATGCTTATTGCTTGCTTGCATTGTTAGAATACCGCTTTTTTTAGTACAAAGTTTGCTCGAGAAACTTGCAGAGTAACGCACAGCTGCCTAATGCACCCAAAAATTTGTCTTCCTGCTTATAGTCACTAAAACATAATTTATACTATTTAATCTCTCAATTTATGTGGAGGTTTTATTTGTTCTTAACCTAAAAACTATGGCCCATAAAATAGTCTTGATTTAAGGATTTTTGCAGGTCACGACGGGTTACTACCTACCGACTTTTGTGCTTGCGTAACTTATACACTTAATTGTTTACGACCTAATATTACTTAATTTGGTACTTTTGTAGCATAAAAAATGTAGTAAATGAAAAAATAATTTGTAGTGTGATAAACCAATTGTTTTGACCATAAATATAAGGGAATTTGACAAAATAGTCATTGGGTTTATACTCCTTTGGCAAATGGGTCATTCATTTTCAAATTTCAAAATTTTAGTTATTGGGTTTTCGATGTCTGATGAAATGGTCATTCCGTCAGTCTACCGTCAAACATCGAAAATCTAAGGACTAAATTTTTGAAATTTGAAAGTTAAGGACCTATTTGCCAAAAGGATAAACAAATGACCTTTTTACCAAATTTCCTAAATAAAAAAAACAGAAAAGATTCTCTAAAAAGCACAAAAACGACTAGTTAATGGTTGCTTCTACTGAGTTTTTCAAAATGAAATTAATCAATTAATAAAATTGTCAAAATAAAATTAATAAAATCAGCATTATTAACTAAAAGTGAAATACTGGTAAATCTATAAGTAGCGTTGTATCTCTAAAAGTTAAAAGAATATTTATAAATTTTAATAACATTTAAATGTAATATTTCAAATCTCATTGTAAAAGATATCATTTAAGGTGTCGTCTAAGACCATGAACATCAGGTCGGTCATCCGCCAGCTGCTTAATTGGAAAGAGTAGTATTTGCGTTGATCTGCTTTTTCATTGATAACCATGAAAAGGTCCAATAAAAGGTACATAGTAGCATGATAAGACTGAATCATTAGATTTAGGAGTGGAGCTTTTCCCCCGATGGGGTAAAATGCTCCTTGCAAAAGCAAAAGATTTGCCAATCGACTTATACCCATCCCGCCAGTGAGCTCTACCTCAAGTGGAACGTCCTCCTTATGGAGAGGGTTGTTTTTGGGGATCGAATCCCCTTACCTCCATTCTCCTTGCAGGCTTGCCTGCTTTGCCTAAAAAAAAAAAGACTTATACCCATCCCCATTGCTAAATGCGAGATTCTCAAAATGAGTACCCTATCGACCAAAAAACCAAACAGTAAGTACCCTGTCGGGCGTCGGCCAGGTTATGGGGTTGTTCGGTTGTATAGTATTTTGATGATTTTTTTGTATTTTGAGAATTTTTATGTGATGTTAACTTTGTTGGTATGCGTGTTGTAGTTATTTTTATGTAGGGTTAAAAATGATATTTGGTTGTGAATATTTTATATTAAAAAAAATCTTAAATTTTTTTTGTGACCGAAGACTCTATTCGGAAATACTACTCCCTGCTCCTCCGTCACTGGAAAGAAGAGATCAGAGAAACATCATCTCAATAAAACCAGAATGAATTTCACACCAAACAACGACGGTCTGTAATATATTTATAATAATAGTACTTTTAAATATTATATTTAAATATCAAAAAAATTTAGCTAAAAATATTCTATTAGCTTTTATAGATACCATATTACGTACACGTGTATTTATGATTTATTTGCATTTAACTTTTTGATAATGCTGATTTTATTAGTTTTTATATTGATGATTTTATTAATTGATTAATTTTTATTTTGAAAAATTTACAAAATAAATAACCATTATATTTATTATCAATAATATTTAATGTTAAAATAAAATATAAAGAATGAGATAACAAGTCGTTTTTATTTATTTGGGAGAAACTAGTCTGTATTTTTTTATTTTTTTATTAATGGACAAGAAAAATCGTTTATCACATTAAGAATTTTTAATTAAAAAATTAGTTTATCACATTTAGCAGTTTTAATTAAAAATTAGGTCATCATGTGAAGCACTTTAAAATTTAATTTTTTTTATTTGTTAGATACTTTTATGCTAGAAACCGTAGAAAAATAATAATAGGTCGTAGTTGATGGGTTACAATAAAATGATATAAAGGGCCAGCACAAAAGTAGATAGTTAATGACATGCAAAACCCTTAAATCAAGGAAATTTCGTAGGAAATATATATTTTTTGGGATAAAAAACTAATAAAACCTCCACATAAATTAGAGATTGTGATAGTTTAAATTATTATGTTTTAGTGATTAAACATAACGTTGAATATTCTTCAAAATATAGCCTAACAAGGGAAACTCAAATTTTTGGGGCCTTCCTATTGTGGAGGCTAACCCGACCCTAATGTAAAATATTTATATTGACAATATTAAATAGCTTAGGTTTTACGTGTTAGATTTATCTCATTTTAAATTAGGGATAAATGCAAAATCAGTCCCTGTGCTATACGCAAAAATCGATTTAGTCCATGTGATATGAAAAACATCGATTTAGTCCCTATGATTCTATTTTTGTTTGTTATTGGTCCTCCATCAAGGACTAATTTTATCACTTTCTAGAATCACAGGGACTAAATCGATGTTTTTCATATCACAGGGACTAAATTGATTTTTGCGTATAGCACAAGGACCAATTTTGCATTTATCCCTTTAAATTATACTGTACAATTCTCATAAGATTTTAATCGAAAAGTTGGAAATTACTAATTTATCACTTTCTTAGCCCAAAAATAAACCATGGATGACTCTTCCGCCCTACTAATTTAGAGGTTGTTCGGTTAATGTGTTTTGTGAGGATTTTTTGTGTTTTGAGAATTTTTAGGTGATGTTAACTTTATTGGTATGCGTATTTTAGTTATTTTTATGTGGTGTTAAAAATGATATTTGATTGTAGAATTTTTTGTATTCTGAGGATTCAAAAAAATCCTCATAATACAAAGTAACCGAACATCCTCTTAGTATTCCAGCTCTTAGCAAAGACAAAAAAAATTGCTCTTTTAACTACGATTTGTTTTCAATGTGCTCCTGTATGGATGTAACATGGAGATTGTGTCATGTGATTTGTTTTTACCCAGATCAACTGTTGGACTTTCGACGTAGGGGTTAGTAGAAAAAATGTGATAACTTACGAGATTCAATTGATTAGAATAGTATCTTAGGGGTATATTGTAAAATGTAATATTAGTGTAAAAAGGTGCCAAAGTGTATTTTCCGGTTCTCAAAAAAAGGGGATATGAAATCATTCTCAAGATTGGGCTGGGGATACGTTCCGATGGAGGGTCTTAGAGACCCTCTGAAGCCCGATTTTCGTATGGGTCCAAAAGTCTTCTACCTAGGCGGGTCGTTTTTATTTCATTAAGCAGTCCATCGAGGAGATGCATGGGCCTGCTTCCTAATCAGAGTTCTCTGTGTTTGACCCTTTTAAGGGGTGGACGACAGGACGAGATGCCTAGGGGTCAAAGCTACCAGAAGGTAGGCCCGAGCTAAAATCTCCGGGCAACATTTTTTTCTGCGACTTTAGTTGATACATAGTGTGAGGGGTCGTTGCATGTGCCTAGATTTGTGCGAGGTGGTTAATGGTTATCTCCGGTGCGACTTACATGATAAGGGCGGAGATGAGCGGTTGCACGTGTCCGGATTTATTCGAGGTGTTTATAGTTAAAATTGAGTTAGGTCCATCTGAATTGAGTGGGATAAATGGATAAAAAAACTCGAGATTTATTTTCATCACCATAAAAAAAAGAGAAATATAAAATTAGTCTCTATAATTCTTTAAATTTAAAATCTATGGAGACTTTAGTCTCTCTGCCATTCTTTCAAATTGGAAGGGTTTTAAATCTTAGGAATTAATTTGATGGTTTTTAAAGTTTTAAATACAAAATTAGTATTTGTGAGAAAATTAAATAAATTATTGAACTTTAAAACTCATCAAATTAACCATTAAAATTTAAAATCCATCAAAACTTTAGTCCTTCGCAACCTTTTAAATTTGAAGGATTTTAAATATTAAGAACTAATTTGATGAGGTTTAAAATTTAAAGACTTCGAGAATGTTCGTTTTATAAAGATTTTTACGATTTTGATAAAATTGTGAATATTTATGTAAATTTGAGTTTTATAGGTTTTTGTGTAAAAATTGGTGAAAAGTTTTAAGGCTGCGTTTGCACCAAATATTTTACAAAATATTTCACCAACTCCCAATAAAATACTACAATATAATCTATCTCTCTCCCATAAAAAATATAAAAAATTACAAAAAATATAAAAAAATTATCTCTCTCTTCACTTTTTCACTAAACCCAATACCAACACTAAACTCAATACCAAAAATTTTACAACACAAACATAACCTAAAGATGTTTAATTTTTGTTGGAGTTTGTAAAAAGTTGTAGAGACATATGAATTGATGCAATTGTTTAATAAAAAAATATTGGAGTTAGTTGAAAAAATATAGAGAGATAATATTTATTATAATTTTTTTTAAAAAAAAATGTATTAGAGTTTATGTGAACAGTTGTAGGAGACTGTGTAAAAAGTATTGATATTTATGTATGAATTTTTAAAATTTTATATGTTCATTTTATTTATTTTAAAATATTTTTACGAACGAATATATCTTTATTAAATTTTTGGCCAGATCAGGACTAAATTTATATTTATTAAAAAAAAAAACTAACGGTGGGACCTACAAAGGGAATGTTATTCTGTTGGAACATAATTTTTCTTTATTTGGTTGGTCTAACGGAGGACCGAACTGGAGAACTTTGAGAAACGTGTTCAGAGATGCAACGGTTACCTTATTGGAAGAGAAGAGCTATGAGCTTCATGTGTCATCAGCCGCGTTGGTCAAATGGGTTTACTCCATTTTATAAATTTCTACATTGACAATTTGGACGGAAACAACGCATAAATCGTACGATGCAAGGTTTTCACTTGCGAAACGTGTCCTCGAAAACCACTTTTGGAAAATATCTGTGTCCTTCTCGAAACGGTCCTACTAGAAAACCACTTTTGGAAAATATTATTTAATTTAATTAAAATATAAATCATTCTAATAATTAAATAATCAAATAAACCCTTATAACAAAAAAATATTTAAATCTTAAAATATAAAATTTGAAAGTTAAATCTAAAACTAAAACTAAAACCAAAACCCATTTCCAAACAAAACTGTAACAAGCAAACAGAAAGCGAGTAAGAAATAACTAAAAACAAAACAGAAAACAAAACTTAGCGGTTCTTATGCGCCATTGTTCCACGGTATATTCCATCTGAAATGGGGATTTCTTCCAATAGGGCTTCTCTCGCTTCCACAAAAATTCCTCACATATTCCTTACTCCCACGACTCCCTATTTTCCGAACCTAGGGTTTCTGAGATAACTCGCCCATCGTTGAAGCAAAGGTGAGATCTTGCTCACCCATCCTCCTCGTTGTACCAAATAGTAGAGAGTCAAAGAAACAAAGGGTTTGAAGAGAGAGGCTTTCAATATGGACGCCCGAGTGGGTGTGGTTGTCGAAGGAGGCCAGAGAGCTCTGAACACTGCTCATGGGAGCGTCGTCGACCGGAAATTTCTGCAGCAGCAGCAGCAGCACAGCCACACGAAGCATTCACTGAATCCGCAATCGCAGATTGGCACGGTGCAACAACTCCTCGCTGGAGGCATTGCCGGTGCTTTCAGCAAGACCTGCACGGCGCCTTTGGCTCGCCTCACTATCCTCTTTCAGGTCCGTTGTCTCACTCTCTATTTTTTATTTATGATGTATAAGATAGGGAAGATTGTATACGTTTTGTATGTATTGAGATAGGACACTAAATCGTTTGTGAACCTTATTGGAGTTGGCGAAGTGGTACTTATGATGTATGGCTTGGGATTGGGTTAATTGGGAGTGGGACTTATTTTTTTTTTAAAAAAAAACAACCTATTAACGTTTACTTGCCATTTGGGTAGTGATTTTGTTAAATGGCACCCGAATGTGTAAAACAAAGGCTTACTTGGTTTCTTTAACGATACCACAAATGTATCTAGACTGGGGGATATTATCATGAAGCTTTGTACTATTTCATTGCATACGTTTTCCTCTTAGATTGACTATTCTCTATAACATCTCTGTTCAAGAGGGATTTTTCGAGACTTAGAAAAAAGAAGAAGGGATTTTTCGAGCAATGGGGAAGAAAATATCCTTTGTTTCGTCGGGATTGTGGACGGTTTTTGAATGATTGCAACTGTTATTTTTCTTTACAAAATTCGATAGAATTGGCATTAGAAAAATTGCAGATTGAATTACTTGGCTTTTGTTGTCCTTCACCCATTAGGAAGAAGCTGAATCCTGCTTCATTTAGTATATGGTAGAAACTGTTCTACTCAGAGTCTGATATTCTTGTCGTATTTGTTTGTGACAGAATTTTAATTGTTAGCTTCAAGTGAATTCTTCCATTTTCTCATGACTATCAGTGTATTTGTGGACATACATTGTGTAGAAGTTTTAATCAGTGTTATAGCTGTAATTTACGGAAAATTATGCCTAATGCTTGGTTTCAGGCATCCTTGGTATGAGAGAGAATTGAAATAAAATAATGTGGTATTGGTACACATCTTTCTGTGGCAATTTTTTTCTGGTATTTATTTCCTCCAATCGCTTAGCTGTTGGCTGTTCCACATCATTCTTAGGTGCAAGGTATGCACTCTAACGCTGCAGCACTGAGTAAGCCGTGCATATGGCCTGAGGCTTCTCGTATTATCCACGAAGAAGGGTTCGGAGCATTTTGGAAAGGCAATCTTGTTACAATTGCACATCGTCTTCCTTATTCTGCTGTCAACTTTTATGCTTATGAACGGTACAAGAATGTGAGTGATGGCGTTCTTTGAGCAATGCCAATAGTCGGTTAAAATAAAATTGCATATCATCTTGTGATACTTATGATTAAAGCATGCCTCTTATGTTCTGCAGTGGTTGCATTCGATTATTGGAGAAAATCATAGAGGTAATACAAGTGCAGATCTTTGCGTGCACTTTGTTGGTGGTGGATTGGCGGGAATAACAGCTGCCACTTCTACATACCCACTGGATCTTGTAAGGACACGTCTTGCAGCACAGGTAATGTTTGTGTTTCTGGGTGGTTTTTCTTAGGCTGTCGGTGTTGTTAGGGCAAGGAAACTAGAGAAAAGCTAACAGTGAACCAAATGAGGAAAAGCCCATTCCTCGTGTCTTTGTATTGGAACCATTATCTAATTCAGTTACATTTTGCTCTCGGCAGACAAATGCGACTTACTATAGAGGTATCTGGCGTTCATTTCATACCATTTGCAGAGACGAGGGCTTTTTGGGCTTGTATAAAGGACTAGGAGCAACACTTTTGGTATGCTTTTACCTTTCTTAGATTTCTTCTTTATGGGTCCACTTTAGTGACTGACATTGCCTTTTGATGATTTGTATGATACAGGGTGTTGGACCCAGTATAGCTATAAGCTTTTCTGTTTATGAGGCCTTAAGATCTTTTTGGCAGTCTCGAAGGTGAAATTCTTCCTCTTTGCATTGAGGCATAAGTTATGGAGTTATGTTTGCTTTTCTGGGTTGTAGTATTATGCTTATACTTTCTTTTGGCATTAGGCCCGATGATCTCACTATCATGGTCAGTCTTGCTTGTGGCAGTATTTCAGGCATTGCATCATCAACAGGTGAGTGGTCTAAAATCACCGATACCTGTACCCCTAGTTACCTGTTTTTTCCAACTCTGACCATGTGACTTGAATTTTTAGTTGGTGGGTTTTTTAGTCCAGTTGTAAAGCTTATTTCATGTGATGTGATGTGATGGTGTTGCAAAGTGGATTTGAGTGGAAATTTTCTTTAGTGGATGAATAATGTTGCTTTCATTGCCAATCTACGGATTTTTTTTATTGCAACTTATGTTGAGGACGTTTTTGTTTCAGACACCTATTGCAGAGTTGCACGTTTATACTTCTTTTGCAATACTAGTCACTGGGTTCTAAACTTGAAAAAAGAAAACTCGTATTGTTGCTGTACTCTTGCTCTATTCCTGCTAAAGTTATAAACCATATTTTCTGGGAGAAAAAGTTCATTTTATAGACCAAATTTCCTGACGGAAAAGTTGATGTTGTATGTTGACTCTCAATGACACACACTTGGGTACCTGTGCTGTAGACTTTAGTGGCAAACTTCCTCCTCAAAGGCAGGGGACTTTTTTTTTTTTTCAACTTATGTTGAGGACGTTTTTGTTTCAGACACCTATTGCAGAGATGCACGTTTATACTTCTTTTGCTATAGTAGTCACTGGGTTCTAAACTTGAAAAAAGAAAACTCGTATTGTTGCTGTGCTTTTTCTCTATTCCTGCTAAAGTTATAAACCATATTTTCTGGGAGAAAAAGTTTCATTTTATAGACCAAATTTCCTGACGGAAAAGTTGATGTTGTATGTTGACTCTCGATGACACACACTTAGGTACCTGTGCCGTAGACTTTAGTGGCAAACTTCCTCCTTCTCAAGGGCTGTCCCCTGGGTTATGTGCTCCTCATTAAACCTTGGCTCCTTCAGATAATTTGTAAGCTAGTAAAATGAGGTTGAAACGTCTAATCTGAAATGATGTATGAGGCACGGCTTTTCTGGTTGTTCCTGCTTCCTGTGTTGCACTGGCATGAACTGATATATTTTTGGACACATTATCATCCTTGTCGGGAAGGCATAATGAGACGGTCAATTTGTACTGGACTGGACGTAATTATCTGCCAATATTTTTTTATATGACAACATAATTAGTTTTTGCTCTTCCGATTACTTTCCAGCTACATTTCCTTTGGATCTTGTGAGGCGAAGGTTGCAGTTGGAGGGGGCAGGTGGTCGAGCACGTGTCTATAATACTGGCTTGTTTGGGACAATTGGGCAAATAATGCGGACGGAAGGTCTTCGAGGGTTATATAGAGGGATTATGCCAGAATACTACAAGGTTGTTCCTGGTGTAGGCATTGTCTTCATGACATACGAGACATTGAAGATGCTTCTATCAAGCATGCCTTCAAGATTTTAGTTGCCGATTAAGTCGGCCATTTATGCAATTGAGTTTGCCCATCAAAGTCGTATATGCAGTTTGTTTTTTGTTTTTTCATCAACATGGTAAGGTAGGGAAGAGAAAGTTCATAAAAGATACAGTGGTAGGTAGAAGAATATTTTTGCTGTCTGTCGAGAAATGATTGTGGTGGTAAATTTTGTCCTTGCTGCCCCACGAGAACATACTTTTTTTCTTGTATAGTTAGTCAGCAGAATGATACGAATCAACTGACGCAGTTCCAATATGCTGAAGGCTACATAGTACCCTTAGTGATCATATCTTCACTACAGTTTTGTTGTCGCAGGTTGTTTACGTGCCTACCTCGGCAGATTTAAAGTTCTTTTTAACTGTTTGTCTTTCTTGCTTTCAGTGGATTTGAATGAATTCCACGTTACAGAGAAAATGGTTCTTGTATTAAAAGAACTTCATTAAGGAACTTCGTATGAAGCAATTGTAGTAAATGCAATGCCGTGCTGCTTGTCATTGTTTTCAGTCGATTTGCCTTTATTTCAGATATTTTCTAGATGTTAACGGTGACACGGAATTTTTTTTTTTAAAAAAAACTCTTTGATCGACCAAACTGTTTCAAAATATTACAGAGAGATTTGTTGTTCAGAGAATTGAGGTCAAAACGAGTAGATTTCTAAAGAAAGCATACCATTACTTGACTGTGCTACATGGAAGGGAAACAAATTGATCTTTTATAGTATGTTTAATTCACCTTAATTATCGATATAGTCTATGTGGCATTGATTTTTAATAAATTAGGGTATGTGGTTTATTTTTTAGATATATAGGATTTTTTGTTCATCAAACATTAGTCTATTAATGGGAAGACTTCGACTCTATGTAATTAGGGTCGAAACTAGAAATAAGACATAATCATTACTGTAAATAAGACAGTCTATGTGGTATTGACTTTTAATAAATTAAGATATATAGATTATTTTGTTCATCGAACATTAGTCTACTTAGGGGTGAATAGTTGACTAGTCGGAAGCGAAATTTGACATTCCGATATCTGGTCTGCTAACTAGCGGATGACCAAAATAGAGTCCGCTTTCGAGTCGGAAGCGGACTACGGAATTCTGACAATATTTTGGCCCATTTAAGCATTTTTTTTAGAAAAAATAAAGATATTATTCATTTATCACCGTTCACAAACATATCATATTGGAGGTCAAAATGTGGGTTCACCATATGCTGGTACAAAAAATTGATTGTTGTTTAATAAACTGGATATTCTTTTTCATTTCCAATCATTGTTCTAATGTACATAGTGAGGTTTTTATACAGATAGTGCTAAACAGAATATTCTAAGGATCAACCCTACCACAACAAAAGATGTTTCTATAATACACACACAAAAATTTCCTTACAAACCTAGGAAAGCAGTTAAAAGAATAATGGTAATACAGGGCATCTGATGTACAATCTCATGGAGGGAGACAATGATATGACATTTAGCATTATGTAGGCCTCTTTAGTAAATGAATATTTCAATCTGAACTTCAATGTTTGCATCAGTGCATGATGATTGGAGTCAGACAACTAAACAACTAAACAATTAGCATATGAAAGCACAACATCTATTTGAATTCTCAGCACAATGATGAAAATGAATAAGACCATCCCATCTGACCAAACAGCCCACCATCAACAAACATGGTTTACTTGCGTACTTTCTAATCTACCCAGAAATGAATAATGGCTACTCATATTTCTATAAACTCCATCACAAAAGTACCAAATGTTTGGCTTACTTTTCAATGACAAATTATGATTCACATATTCAGTCGGTCGACAACAAACAAAAGACAGCTTAACTAGCTAATTACTCTCATCGAATTGGACAACTACCCTATAAACAGCTCTAACAGTAGGTACTGGGCTACTGGCACTGCAAGTGCTGCTCATAACAATATAGCCAAATGACTAACTATGATATGTGAATAAATAAATAAAAATCGAGAGGTAAGTGTTGCTCATAACAATTAACAAGTGCAACTCATAAAGAATCTAATAAATAAAAACATCTATGGTTTTGTTCCTCGCAATAAGTGTTGCTCATAATTTTTTTTATAGATAAGTGCTGCTAATAATCAAGAAGCTATAGCATTCTGTAATCTGTCCCACACTTCCACTATCAATCGAGAGTTCATAGAGAGAGCCACACTGAGGAAATTTTTTCTAAGGCCACAACTGTAAAACTAGAGACCAGAAAATTGACATATTATAACCTGAATTAATCAACTAGGCAACTGTCAGTACAAATCCTAGCAAAACTATAGCTTCAAAGGGGAATGCTTACAGTCGGTACAAAAACATGAGAAATGGGCACCGATCATAAGAAACCCAAAATCAGAAATGAAGCAGCGGGAGAGAGAGAGAGAGAGAGAGAGAGAGAGAGAGAGAGAGAGAGAGAGCTAGAGAAGCAGCAAGAGAGAGAGAGAAACGTCGAAGGTCGCCGGAGCTCAGTAGTCAGCAACTCAGCAGAGAGAGAGAGAGAGACCGATCAATAAGAGTGAAGAGTGAGGGTCGCAAATCGAAGGAGAGGGGGAGGGTTTTTTCACCGTGGATCAAAACGACACCGTTTTGATCCACGGTATAATATAAATATATATTTTTGTAAAACATTTAAACGGCCTCGTTCTACTTAAGGGGGAGGGTTTTTTCACCGTGGATCAAAACGACACCGTTTTGATCCACGGTATAATATAAATATATATTTTTGTAAAACATCTAAACAGCGTCGTTCTATTTTAAGTAGAATGACGTCGTTTTAATATTTAGTTAAAAAAAACTAACGGAACCGGTTTTCCTTTGAACTGGCGGACACTACCGCTTCTGGGAAGCATCAAATCCACCTCCGGTTCCGGTTCCTGGAATGGGTGGACCTCAACTTCTCGGAACCGGCGACGAAAACGAAAACAGAGCTCCGCCGGAGCCCGGACCGGACTTGCACCTCTAAGTCTACTAACGATAACGAGGTTCGATATAGACTATTTGACTTCGACTCTATGTAATCAGGGTCGAAACTAGCAATAAGACATAAACAGTACCGTAAATAAGACATATAATCAGTACTGTGAATATAGAGATTAGAGATATACAAAGGGATATTACAAAGAAGGAAACAACAAGCTCATAACGTAACAAATATGACATATTATTCGGCTAGGAGAGCCATCAGGGAACGGTCAGCACATCATGAGGTTTTGCTGTTTTCTAATATTGTTGGCTGAAGTCCTGCATCCAGCTTAGTCGCCATCACGTGGCTCCGACAAAGTGTTTGAATTTTTGATATTTTGATCCTGTGACTGACTTGGTAATTTTAACGGTGAAATTTGACTCCATAGTTTGGACTTTGGGAGAACTTGTTTATGCTGAAATTTATGTCATTTCTCAACTTGTGGGATAAAAATGTGGACTAGGCTCATGGTTTCCAGATTAGATGCCATAGATTGAATTTAAAGTGGTAGGAAGCCTATGTCGGATTAGAGCTACTTTGAAAACTCCCTGTCCTTTTAGTGTTACACGGTTTTGATAAAAATTAAGATTTTGCTCTTAAAATTTTTAAAATCCCTCTTTGGTCCCTATATATATAGATTTTGTAAAAATAAATATTTAGGTCCTAAAAAAATGTGAAATTACATGTTTATTAAATTTCAAGATTTTGTTTGAACTTTGACAATTTGTAAAATTTTATTAAAAAATTCAAAGGTTTTAGAATTTTTTTTTCTTGTGACCAAAAACAACTAGACTTTCATAAAATTTGATTAAACCCTTGGGTAAGAATACTATTTCATGTTTTCCGCTTGCATGGTTCAACAAGGTTCTTCGAGGTCTACAAAGATAAGGTTGTGTTTGTGTTGTAATATTTTTGGTATGAGAATATGTGTTGGTATTGGGTTTAGTGAAAAGGTGAAGAGAGAGATAATTTTTTATATTTTTTGTCATTTTTTATATTTTTTGATGGGAGAGGGAGATTATATTGGAGTATTTTATTAGGAGAGATAAAATTTTGGGGAAAATAAAATTTGCAAACGCAGCCTAAATATGGTCCATGCACAGTGGATTATAATCACTCAGCTACTCCTGGATTTGAAAGAGTACTTTATACATATATATATACCTTGCGTATCGATTCAATTGAGAAGGCTTGCTGTGAGCTGGGGAACATTAAGGACTCTTCAAATAGCCAAGGGAATAGAATATGCTTCTGCATAAAAGCTGATGGCGACCATCATCCAACCAAAGAGAAAATGTACAGATGTGGCTCTCCTTTTGATCTTCTCTGTTCATCATCATTGGTAAAAGAGTACTGCTAGCTAGACCCACATCATGACCACATTTATTCACAAAGCTTAGGATTCTTCAATCACAGAGGTAAGCTTCAAGCACACAAAGAACTCCGCTATTCAGGCAGACAAACCTCTGTCGTGTGGGGTTTTTCTCTTCACCAGTATCTATGAGCGTGTTACTATAATCAAGAGAAAATATTTTGTAAAAGCTAAGAAAAATTCTCTAAACCCTAGGAAAAAAGAAGTCAAGGTAGAAACATTGCCTATGAAAAGCAAGATCCCGACTATATCATTGGTTAGGAGAGAACAGAATCATTGTTGATTCTGGTTAGAGCACCTTATCATGGCTTTATACTATATGCGCCCCTTTGTACTTTATTAATAACCTATACTTTGAGGATCATGTTAACATAAGGAACCGTTATAAATTCCTTTCATCATGCTGAGCAAGGGCCTCAAAACCTTCCTGCTAGAAACCTTCTATATATATATACACCTGTTTTCTGTCTTCTCTTATCCTTTCCCGGCCATTGATGTTCAATTGCGCTAGGTACGGGTAATCTGCATCCTGAGGTTTAGATCATCACTGTGTTTGTGTATCTAGTCCTTGGGATGCAGATTACCTCTTCCTTAATCGCAATAGTAAGCTTGTAATCAGCCTGCAGAAGCTAAACTTCGGCTACCATCTAGAGGAGAAACTTTTTAATTTTCTTGTTTTATCAATAATATTTTTTTGTCGTTGCACTCTCAGGTCCCTCTATTTAGAAAGCTAGACAGGTGGAGCAGTCAAGGAACAAGTTCATCTGCCTGATCAGTGTACCGAAGCGGATGCTGGTAAACTGCAGAGCGATTGCTGCTCGCGAGTGAACTTCTGCCGCTGTACTAAAATGTACTGCGTGCTGCACGGCCAGAAGGCAGAAGCTAGCCTTGTGTATAAATGTACGGTATCAAATGGTGACTTCTTCATAAAACGTTAGAAAAATTCTTCACACAAAGTAATGGATTATCATGATGTAGAAAGACTGCTCAAAGTTGTCACTCAAATTCTGGAAGTTCAATTTTCTATTTGTTGAAACCCATAACTAGTGACGAAAAACTATGATTCATGGTACGTGGTACGAGTATCAGATAGTAAGATATTCAATTATTCTTTAGTGGCTTCGCGAAAGTTGCTGGTAATGATTAACTAACAACTGAGAGATGAATAGTTCAATGTGAATTCCTTGATTTGTTTCTGTGCGGACTGTAAAGCTTGGAGGTGTGGATTGTTTACGCCTGTATATATGCAGTTTTGCAAGTCCAGATCCATGGAGGTTAATTATGAAACAAAGCACAATTATTCTCATAATTCCCCCTTTTCTATGAAAGATTGATCTGTGAAAAGATCAAGTTCCACCATTCCGGTCCAGCATACGTGACAAATAGCATCGTCAAGGTTCCTGCATTGCTTTTGAACATGAAAGGGATCTCTAGTTAATTTCGTAGCTCCAATGCTCTCGATCCACTCTTACATTATTTAATCACTCTTCTACTTGATGCGTGGCTAGACAAAGCTATAATTAATATTTAACAAGACTCTAGTACTTGGTTGTAACCAGAGCATTAATGGAGAAGTCAAATCCATGACATTGCTATAAGGATCCTCTCTAATATGGTGTTTGAATTATTAGATGGTCTAATTCAGAGAGAGATAAACACGACATACATTGAATGTTGTACCATCTATACTACCAACAATTAAAGCTAGCTGGTTTGAAATTGGATCACCCGGACAACAATTGGCTAGAGGATCTTGATCCCATGAGGCCTGCCTTCTCACACCATAGATGTAATTTATTCCTTTATTTTAATAGGTGAAATTGCACTCACGGCCCCTCATGAGGTATTCAAAAGTTGCAATTGAGTCTCTAAGGTAACAAATTAGTCATTTAGCTCATTGAGTTAATGCTTGTGGGAAAAAGAGGCCCCTCCATCGACCTATGTCCTTCTCTATTAACTATAAATGCTGACATTTCAAATTAACGTTATATCAATCCAATCAAATTGCGCCACGTGTCTAATCTAAATACATTAGCTGACAAATGTCACGTGAGTATTGCCCCAATCAGCGAATACGCCACACCATTGCCACATCAGTCAAGCTTACAAAATACATAAAAAAACACCTAATTTTTTTCCTACCCATCTCTGCAAACTACATCCCACATTCTTCCTCCAAAATTACAAACTCAATTTAACGTTAAAGGTAGACGGAGAGGCCTCTTTTTTTCAAAATTATTACCTCATAGAGCTAAATGACAAATTTGTTATCTTTGGGATTCAATTGCAACTTTCGAATACCTCAAGGGTCGTGAGTGCAATTTCACCATTTTAATAAATAGTTTATGATGATTTTATGCTAATGATAGTTCATTTAAAAGAATACAATGAATTTTGTGGTAGGCTTGGAATGCTTAGTAACTGTTTTTATTTTTCTTCTGAATTTTATATATTCTCATTATGTTGATTTCAAGGGAACCATGCAACAAAAAAATCAAAAAAACGAAAGGAAATTTGATGTCGTAAATGGAAAGAGCTATATCAGTCTTGTAATTAGTATAGGTACGTATTCTTTCTCCTGAGCTGTTGGTATACTTTTTACCAAATCCAAATCATGTTACTAGGGAAGACTATAAACAGGTACTATGGGGCCTCTTAAACCATTGAGCTAATATGACAGTTCTTTAACAGTTCTTGTATCGTTGATGCAATATGACAGGTTGAGATAGGTACGTGACACAAGATATTTGCAGAATTGGGAACAAGTTCATAGATGCTTAGACGTGACACCTTTTGAAAATCCAAAAAAAGAAAGAAGTCCAGAAAAATCTAGTAGAATCGTATAGGATAGTGTGGGTAGCAATGTCTCTTAAACCTCGACCATCCATGCAGCCAAAAGGTCTGAATACTGCATAAAGCAGCTTAATTTTGAAGCCCAGCTTTTCGTATATCATTTAAAAAGAGTATAAACGATTTGGACCAGGTGCCTTCACCCCCCACCCAACTTGATGATTAGCTCAGAATATTCAGCCTCTATTATTAATTAACAAGTCTCAATCAACTCAACTATACCTTTGCTATTCCCGCGCCTAAGAGCCCAAATGAAGGCCTTCGTAATAGCTCTTTTCTGGCATTGCCCAATACGTGTATCGATTTTAAGCTCATGGGTTGCCCAACATGGTAATTAGGATCGGTTTTTTTTTTTTTTAAATGAAGATCCTCTCTAATTTAATAAAAGACATGGCATTCTGTATTATTACAAAGTCTTACAACATTTAATATTCAATATATCTTTCTTTTATTTAATTAGACCCTTTAATTTAGATAAAAATTAGAGAATATCTTTGTAGCGGAGCATGAAAAGGTTACATATATATTATACACGAATGTCATTATATGGTCAGCAAGACCTTAATTTCCTTTAGAATAGCTCCAGAAAAGTCATCAACTACATGATCTATGTTTGGAAAATGGAAATTTTCTAACCAAAATTTTCTAAAATTTACATGTGCAAAACGTGCCATTAATTAGTACCCCCTTCGACTCTTCTAAAGAGACTTCCAAGAATCCAAAAGATCCTGACAAAGATTTTCCAAGAAAACATTGAGTTTTCTAGTTCCCTGAACACAGTGGCCGTAATTTTCTGGTTGCCTGAACACACGTCGTAACTCATACTCATAAATAAGCCTTTCTGTGTTTATCCGAATGCCTCTCCCATTCAAAAAAAAATTCCGTTCGTGGACCTAATCAAGAACATGCTGAATTCTTGACCGGGGTACTCGTCCGGGTTGATAAGGTGGAACGACTCCGAGTCCCCATTCCCCACCACATGCTCGTAATTAGCCCTCATGTAAATGACCTCCTCCGAGCCCGGCGACCCGAATCCCCCCGGTATGACTCCTGCTCCTACCGTCGTTGACTGCATGGTCTTTAGCATTGACCTGACCCGATCGCTCGCTTTCCTCTTAGCCGCGAACCCAAGCTTGCGGCCATTGCAGCACATGGTCCAGACGGGGATCGAGCGGAGCGGGCATGACCCCAGATCGGACTTGTCACACTCTAGGGCGATCCGGACGTGCCCACTACGCATTTCTTTGACTAGCTGGTTCGTCAAGATGGAGAGTTCGAGTAGGAGAGTTGGTTTGGAGGAGAGGCGGTCGTGTTGGACGCAGAACCAGACGTGGCCACGGCGGGGCCCGAAGATTGTGCCGACCACCATCGATCTGGAGGGGCGAGGCTGGGAGATAGGGCTGGTAGGAGCGGAGGAGGAAACGGTGTCGCTGGAGGTGGAGGAGGTCTGAGAGTTTCGGTCTTGGTTCTTGGAAGCTTGGTCAGTGCCTTCGGGTTGGTCGTCCCGGAGCGAAGTGCTAAGGCGCTTCTTGGGAGTGGTGGTTCTGGTAGTGCTGTTCATGGGTGTGGTGGGGAAGAAGCAGGAAGGGAAGAATCGACGGAGGGAGTCGATCTTTTTCATAATGGTTGACGATCGAAGTAGGTGAAATTAATGTTCTTGATGGAAGTCAATTAAAGAAGAGCGAGCAAGCTGGCGAGAGAGTTGCTTTGGTCCGTGCATGTACACATATAGACACAGGACGCGGGAAGTGAAAATTATAGCCCTTGGAGGGCCAGAGGGGCCGGGGCAAAACGAGAGTGGGCTGTGAATTGTGATTGGCATACGAGGGACAGGATGGACTTACTAGGAGTACAATATAAAGGGCATGAAAACTAAAATATTTGCTAAAATTCTCTTCATTTTAAAAATTTCTATATACAAATAAAAATAATTTAAAATTATCTCTCTTTCTATTAAATTATCTAATTTTATTATTATAAACATAAAATATTCATTCAAATCATTTCTTTATTCATTTTTAAATTTTTATTATTATTTTCTCTCAAAATATAATAACTCTAATTTACCTTAATTTTCACAAGATTTTCAAATTTTTGTAAAATCTTGGTTTGCAAAAAAGCCCTAAATTTTTTCTAGACCTCTAAAAATCTTCTTTTTTTCCTGTATAAAAAAAAAACAATTTACAGCCAAATGTTAGAAATAAAAGTACAAGCAGCAACACTCTATTTCCTTTTTCGGTTAATTATACTTTGCACCCACGTGAGTTGAGGGTCTCGACACTTTGCATCCCGTTCTTTTAATTTTGTCATATTTTACCCACGTGATTCTAAGTTCCTTCAATTTGTACACCGCTATTTATTTATCCCTTTAAATGAACAGAAATCTCAATCACGTGTTCTGCATGTGGCTCACTTGTCCCGCCGTCGATATTTATAAGGATTAATTACACTTTATATCAGCAAGGTTTGGAGAGTTTGACACTTTGCATCACATTCTTTTATTTTTGAGACATTTTGCATCCATGTATTATGAACGTGATTGATTTTTTTGTTCGAAATAATGGATAAATTGATAAGGGGTGCAAATTGAACCAAACTACGTGGGTAAAAATGTGTCAAAATTGAAAAAATGAGGTACAAAGTGACAATACTTCTAAACCACGTGGATGCAAAATGTAATTAACTAGTTCTTTTTTCTACCTCGGATTAGAAAAAAGCTTAGTTAGTAGTATCATTCTGTCGGTCCTCTTAAATTCAGATTTAACTCTACGATGTGGATCTCCCAAGTAAAAGTGGCATGCCAGGTTCTTCTATTTATAGTGGAGAATCTGTGTTATCTAGAATGCCATTAGCAATGGCGCTTCGGATCATTCTGTCATATCATGTTCCTCCTATCGCGTATAACTTTTCTATTTGGATAAGGTTTGGAAAACGATACCTCAGAATGCAACATTTATCAAGAAGCAACAGCGAAATTGCTCTCAGAGAACTTGGTGGATTCTAATCTTGTTGCGATGTATTCTGTGGCCGAAGAAGCGGTCTAATCAAACCCTCTTCCTTCATCATGAAACTCCTTTTCTAAATGTCTTAGAAGAACATTGATGACCTCTATAGTGCCAGGGAGAGGAGAGAAGGAAATACAATTCTCCCGATAGGTTAAGAGACCACATTTCCTTCATGATAATATAAAACATCCCTCTGCTAGCAAATTTTAAGACTTCAATTTATTAGAAACCAAAATCATCCAGTTTATTTGAAGATTTCTGAGCATAGAATAATTTGCCGGCCCCAATTCAGGTTGCTAGACATGAAATAAGAAACACATGCACTTATTGTACCCCACTCCATCTAGCCCAGTCCACAAATTGCATCCCACCATATACATTGTTGGCAAATCGCACACCAACTGTGAAAGCCATGGCGGCGGGTGGAACCTGCTTTGCGAAAGCTGATGCTTCTACCAAACGTTCCAGTCCATTGATGATCTGATAGCGGGTGTTGGAAGAAACTGCAAGAAATACGCCTGCAAGTTTGGGGAGAAAACTCTGACCAATTAGCAGAACAGGAGATAGAGGACAAGTAAACCTCAATAATCATTCTCAAGAGAACAGATTACATAGATGATGAGTAAGACACAAGAATTATCCCCAGCAACCAGTTGATACCCAGAGATAGAAAATGAGGTTGAATAACACACATTATATGCACTGGAAGGTAGGTAAATAGTCTATATGCATATTCAAGGTAGGTAAAAGACATCTGTACTAAAATATTGGTACCACCAAAACATGGACAATGCTGCCTATGTGGCTAATCATGAAATATACTAAACTGCAATGAAACAAGCAAGATCAGTCGCGAGTTTTCCAGTCGAACTGCACAAGCTGCTAGATATTATCAAACAACCTAATGGTTCTTAGTTCACTTTTCAGCAGCAATACTTTTCTTCTGCTGAGATGAGAGATTCTGTGATAAGTTCCTATGGCAGACCACTGCCAGACGCATGTCATGGTCCTGCTGTAATTGTGAGATAGTTCATTGTGATTTGAGGTTCATCATTTCAGTGACATTTAGACCACGAATCTGAACAGCCACAGTACCCAATCAGATAAAGCACGCTGGTAGCAGACAAGTTGTGTAGCTGTCTCTAGCTTTCCCTGATTTGTTAAATTCGGTGGCAACAAAAGTTATGTCGGGCAGCCAGAACATCTGGTCAAATGGTTGAACATCATTCAGGAAGACTGAATTTTGCACGTCATTTAGGGATCTAAAGACTGGGACAAACATCATCTGCTTGTCCCTGATAAGAGAATCAAGATGGAATACAAGGTCAAGCGTGCATGATTACACTCTAAACATCTTAATATACCAACTTAAATCCTTCCTCTTTCTAGATCTCAATTTGGCTTATAAAGAAGCTGAAGACCGTTCTCAACAGCAAATTTTAGAAGCTTGGTTCTGGCGCAATGTGGCTTGGAGGAAACTCTACAACTACAACCTCAACTATCACTCAATTTTCTCTTCGTTTTGTTTAGTAGAAATGGTTGGAACTGTTGACCTCAAAGTCAACACATTCAGCACAGGTGCTATCAATTTGAGACAAATCAGCTCAAAGATGCACAACATGGCAGTGACATTAGCTCATATCTCATTCATCAGAATCCACTTCGGAATTTTCACTAGTATAAATTTGAAGAGGATAGAACTTCAATAATGAAAGGAAAAGGAACAACGACAGTGATGTCACTAGAAACATCGGGGAACGTATCACATAAAAACTTTTTACATACACATCAAAACTGGCAAGGAACTATTGCGAGCAGTATATGTGTACCAACTCATGGAAAGAAAGATCATGTTAAGAAAATAAGCTTGATAATTCAAGGCATACCCCAAAGAGCTGCACTCTTCAGAAGTGGTGGCACAGGTATGTGCCACCACTTCCCTGTGCCACCAGAAACATTCGGGGGAACGTATCACATAAATTTTTTTTACATACATATCAAAACTGGCAAGGAACTATTGCGAGCAGTATATGTGTACCAACTCATGGAAAGAGAGATCATGTTAAGAAAATAAGCTTGATAATTCAAGGCATACCCCAAAGAGCTGCACTCTTCAGAAGTGGTGGCACAGGTATGTCGTCTTCTGATTTCCGTACACTCCTGACATACAGATAAAAAAATGGTGAGAATTGGTCCACCCAAATAGAAGGAAAACACACTCAATAAAAAAAAAGCTAATTAACTTTGCTTTATTGTGGAAGAAACCACAAAGCAACTAATTCCTGCAGGATATGTTGTTCATTGGCCGCATTTGGTGGGCACTGCACAGGGAGGATGGATTGATAAGATTATCCAAAACCAATGTTTGGTGTGATCTTTTGAACGGGTAGAACAATCCTTTTGGAACTTTTAATCCTCTGTACAAATGTATAAGACATTACTGTGGAGGATTTGCACCACAGATGGAGATTATGTCTATCTTAGAAGTCTTCCCAAAAATTGAAATTGGTCCTCTTGATGTCAATCGCAAGAACGCTTTTGGCCATTAAATCTTGTTGCCGGCAGCCAGTTGCCAACGAGTCAAATGTACTGTCAAAGGCTAGCTAGCGTCCACTTAAGCTTATCACAACCCAAGTGTGTTACAAACATGCAATTGTACATTACATATCTGATCCACACGTTCACATATGACATATGGCAGGCAAAAAGCAGCTTTAGTTATGATGTCCATATCACAAGACAAGAATTATGTTCTGGGTACTTTCTATGCATATACCTTTTAGTGCAAGAAAGGACACCTAAAAAACTTTTTGTCCAAAACCACTTCTATCATAAACTGTAATCAAACACAAGTCGCTGTACATCTGAGAGTAATAATTTCACACAGTCAAACTTTCAAGCTTATGCAGAAAGGCCATCTCTCCACCCAAATTAGTAACATGTCTTTTACACAGCTAAAACAAGATAAAAACCTAAAGAGAAATTGTGCTTCTTAACGATTCCCTGACATTACACAGAACAGAGAAATTGATACAGCAAGAACACGGTTGAGAAAGAAGAAAACAGAAACATGGGGGAGACTTATGAAAGATACCACACAAAAGACCTATCATTTAGATATTAAAAAAAAAACACTCAAAAGCAGAAATTAACATGTAACAAGTACAAAGGAGATATCCATATAAGAAGTATACCGCTTGGCAGTCATGATCAAATTTGCAATGCCTTGGCCAATAATCCCACATGCAAATCCAACTGCGCCATACAGGATACCCTGGAAACATGATTTATAAATAATAAAAAAAACAACAAATATACCACAGATTCAACTATGAGTCAGAACAGATGAATATCACCTAATATCACCTACCTTATAAAAGTATGTGCCAATTCTCTGCTTTATTGTAAATCTACAGCCCGGTCGCTCAGCTTCAAACACACTGCACAAGAAGATCACTCAAACGACTTCCTAGAATCTTTCTAACATTATAGAGCTGAACATGCAAAGAAGACACACAACAACTACAAATAGGATCTCAAAACACAAGTTAAAGGCTACATCCGGATCAAGAAAGCTGAAAGCATTTTTTACAAGGAAAACTACTTCTGTACTGTTCTTTGCATGAACTATTTAGCCAAAAGAAAAAAGAAGGCCTCCGACATGAGCTAATAAAACCTGCTAGGAAGAGCTCCATAAGCATGCTGCATTCGTCCAAGTAACCCGTTAGATAGAGATGGTACTCCAATACGAGCATAGGGGGCCAACATGCCAACCAGAGCAACATTAACAACCACTCCAACTAAGAGATCCGCAACATACAACTCAAATTCTGCCCAAAAATCTTTGCCTCTCTTTTGAACCTCCGCAAATGTAGCACAACAAGAATCGATGACGATCTGCATGATATTAGATTCACCAATATAAAATCCATACATGGGTATATTGCAATGACCAAAGCATATCAACGTGCACTAAGACATCATTCGCGTGAAGGCTCTTATGTATGAGCCGTTCTGGCAATAGAGGAATTTTGCCACGATTTCAAAGGGCCTTGAAATAGAATCAGGATAGGCACCAGGCAGTCCAACTTGCCTACTGCATTAATGGCTCTACTGCTTTCCCGAATATGAGTCTATCAATTCTATATTAGACCAGGCAGGCACAACAAGTGGTGGTTTATTGCATGATGCTGATCTAATTAATGCAAAAGTAATCTATTCGCCCATGAATGTTTAAGGGCCCTTAATTTTCCGGGCATGAGTTGATGGCCACATTTATTCCCATTAAAGTTGGGAGATATGGCGCAGTTTGATCCCTAGCATTCAATTACACAGCGACTTGAATTAGAAAAAAAAATCCAAAAGAAGACTAACAAACCTCTGTTCCAACTTTGAAAAGAAAAGATGGATCGGCCAGCATTCGATTCCGAAGCATAGAGCACGACTTCATTGCAAATCCCAAAGGCCAAACTGATTCCTACGGCTCAAATGTCAAAATCATCGGTTATGACGGCAGCAGAAGAGGAAGACAAACGACTGAAACAACAAGATCAAACAGACTTAAGAGAAATAGTTGTACCTGCAAATCCAGATATCTCAAGAGAAGAACTTTGCGTATCCCCACGCTTTTTGCGGCCTCTAACATATCCAGAGGAAGACTAGCTCCCCGAGCCTCCGTCTCCTTCATTACCTCCTCAAACTTCAAAATTGGCCCAAACTCATTTTCTTCTTTGTCATCCCAATTCTGATCACCGTCACCACCTCCACCTCCACCTCCACCACCCCCTCTACCATTGGTAAAGCTCCCATTTCCATCACTGCCACCGAGCACGTCCCCAGTGTTCTCACCTCCATTAGCTCTCGCTTCATACCTACTCTCCAAAACCTCCACACCCTTACCTCCAACGCAACTACTGTCGCTGTCACCTCCCTCTCTGGTGACAGCTACACGGGATTGCAATGAGCCAGGCGGCTCTGACAGTTCCACCACCACCACAAGACTCTGGCTCCCCCGTCTGCACCTGCTGTTTCGAAGCAACACCGGGAAAGCCAACTCCTTTACCACATTCCTGAAACTCATAGTCTCCACGATCGTACTCTTTCTCCACATCTTCCGCCCAACGACCTCGTTTCGCGAACCGACGACTCTTGACACTCCGAAACTCCGTGAACAGCACTCCATGTCTCAGTTAATGATAAACTCAGAGAAAAGTCGACAAATAATTAGTACTTGAAAAGTGAGATCGCCCTCTAACCACAACAAAAACACTGCAGCTAACTGATTGAAACGAAAAATAAACAGCTACAGAGAATGAGAAAATCGCAGGGAAAATGAGCGGAAATGAGGGAGAGGAAGGGTTGTAGTGTATCCTGTCTGGGCATCCAGAAAGCAAAGAGGAAGTGGAGGTCTTTGCGTACTAAGACCGAAGGAAGAGAAGCGGCGGAGTGAGTTTTTATTTTTTATTTTTTTTTCCTTTTCGAATTTCCCCGTATCTCTACTCTTTAGGGTTTTATAGGAAGCTTAAGAAATTAAAGACCCATAAATAGTTTGATTATTTGCTTTCTGATAAGTTTAGTGGTTGGTATAACATTCCTGTTTGGTTCCTCTATATCTTTTGTCCAACTTGAACTGAGATGTCATTGTCAATCACGTGGCCAGATATTATTGATCAATAATTAGGGCGTGTTTGGAAAACATGATTTTTGAAAAAAAGTGAAATTTTTGGCAAAATTAATATGAAAACATAAAGGATGCGTTTGCGAACTCTAACTAAGTTAAATATTTAAAGAAGGCTCTGCAAATTTTATTGGGTTTTGTGAGAAAGTAATAAATAAAGTAGAATTTAATAAAAGTTGGTGTAAAAATAAGGAGAAGAAAGTATAATTTTATGGGAGTTGATAATTTGATGGAAGAAATAGATTATTTTGAAATTATTATATTTGATAAAATTTTGAGATAATTGTGTTTGCAAACTAAAATTTTGAAATAGTGAATTTATTTTATTTTATTTATGTTTTGCAAACGCATTCCTAGAATGTCATCAATTTTCTCCCTCATTAAGGTTATCCATGTAAATGTTTTGGAAGTACAAGTGTTACACCATTTAATGTTGCCCATAAAATTCTAGCACTAAAGTATAGAAAATCCTAATCCACTCAATCATTATTTAATATCCCAATTATTGGTCTAAAAAGTCTACAACCACCTACCACAATATTTTATATTAGTTTCTTACAAAACCTAATAAAACTCTATTCTCCTCAATTTTCACAACATTCCCTAAAGTTTTCAAATTTTTGGGATTTCCTAATCCACTCAATCATTTTTTAATATCCCAATTATTGGTCTAAAATGTCTACAACCACCTACAACAATATTTTATACTACTTTCTCATAAGACTCGATAAAACTCTAATCTCCTCAATTTTCACAACATTCCCTAAATTTTTCAAATTTTTGGGATTTCCTAATCCACTCAATCATTATTTAATATCCCAATTATTGGTCTAAAATGTCTACAACCACCTACAACAATATTTTATACTACTTTCTCATAAGACTCGATAAAACTCTAATCTCCTCAATTTTCACAGCACTCCCTAAATTTTTCAATTTTTTAAGGTTTACAAACACATATTCTTTGTGTATGTTTGTATCATAATTTTGTACCAATTATTACGAGATCAAAAAGTTATAATTTTGTTAAAATTAAATATAAGAAAAAATAATTTAGACGAGAGAGCAAAGAAATAAGAAAGATATAAAGTTTATCTTCAGTCAATATATCTACATACACTGTGAGAGTTGATAACATGTAAGACACTTTTGTATACTTAATAGTGCAATGATTAAATTACAAGAGGAACTTTATTTGTAAGCCTCCAATTATTGATAGAGCGCGATTTTGCAGCGAAAAAGATCGTTGAATCAAAACAGCTCAAGTGTTCTGTCTCCTTCAGCTCTACGCACACAGTTTTTTAGAGAAAGAAAGTTTTGCTAGAGAGAGAGAGTCTCATGTTAAAATGAATTCTCTTACTCTCAAAATGAACTTCTGAGCAATTTATAATGGCTTACTCAGAACTCAAATGTGCTTATGCGTGAGATCTTTAGGGACCTCAAATCTTGCCTGTATCATAGTCATGAAAAAAAAATTCATTAAATCTCCTTATCTTCTGTAATCCGAATTTATGAGGTTCTACAAATTGTGATCATATCCATTAACATATCACAGCTGGCCCCCGAGATAATGAGATTGTTTTTGTGAAATCTCTTTTGCTAAAATCATATGCTTATTTATCCTTCTATCATACTATATTCCACATGAGCTAATAGGATCAAAATAATATCACGGATAAAGTTCCTAGGTCATATAATTTGTAATTCTCAGTCTATACCTAGTTGGACTTCCAATATATATATATATATATATAAGTAAAAACCGTGAAAATTTCACAAAAATTTGCGCAGCATTTTTTATTTTGAGTCCAAATAATATACAAACATAATGAATATATCGTCTCATCAAAAGACTGATGAATTTCATATTAAACAATTATACAAGTTCACTTACTATCCACAAAGCCCAACATTATCTAGAATATTTGATCTGCGAAGATCATTATCAAATGACTTAGTTAAAGTACAAGCACATAACAAGCAAACTTGCATAATATCTTATCTTATAGAGGCACAACGAGTGTAGACTTATTTGTACATTATCATGTATCTTAATTTAAAACAAAGTGAGTCAACAAGGATCCGAAAAATCATACTCCTGACCTCCGATTCATTAATCATTGATCTAACTTTTCTACAAAATTGCTCAATAATATGACATCTAATGTCATTGTAAATATGAAATATTGTGTCATTACATGTACCCAAAATAATATACAAGTGATTAATCAATAACAATAATTATCTCATAATTATTCAAAAATGATTGATTTTGAGGGCATACATCTAACAATAACAAGAACCCAATTGTCATCTAAAGTGACATTATTAGTGGAAATTTTTTATTGAGTTATTTGTTATTTATTATATTCTAAGTAAATACATCTACATGACATTATAAGTGGATCCGTATAATACATTACATCAGTATGATCATGTGTACGAGATACTCTTTGATACCAATAAAAATAAGAAAAAAAGTTGCTAAGGATCTTGATTGTCTGTATTATTATCAAAACTCATGTGCTAATCAAGCTCAAAGTCTAATATCAAAGAGATCAAGAGCACTCACTTTATTCCTCGAACCCATAATTCAAATGACTAAAGGCCATAGACAGTTGCCACACTTGCAATTACCGAAATTGTATAGTGCCGGGCTGATGGGCCGCCCTAGTAGGCCTTTTTTTATTACAAAAAAAAAAGAAAAAAGAAAAGAAAAGAAAGAAAGAATAAGAAGAGGAAGAAGAAATTGTCTGGAGTGGAGAATAAACTTTAAGCTTCATCTACACATTCTAGTAGGACCTGAACCACCCAATCCATTGTTGGCCTTTTGTTTCTGTCTTCGTCCACACAAGAAATACCAATTTCAACAAATTTTGCTGCCTGATTCCTGCTAAACTGCCCTTCCAATCTTGGATCCACTATATCCTCTATCCACGACTTCTTTCCGAGTTGGATATCCCTTTTCACTACTCCAGCAAAGCTTGTCAACACATTTTCTGTCGCCTCACTAGCCTCTGACATCCAATACGAGAGCCGCATACCCTTCACCAGCTCTAAAACCACAACTCCATAACTGTAAACATCAGCTTTTGCTGTGATAGGAAGATTCAAAGCCCATTCTGGTGCCATGTACCCTTTTGTACCTCGAATCTGAGAGAACTCTGTGCTTGGGCTTCCTCTTTGAGACAACTTTGCCAGCCCAAAATCGGCAATCTTTGGTTCATAGTCACTGTCAAGAAGTATATTCTCAGGCTTCACATCACAATGGATAACCCACTCCAGACATTCATGGTGAAGATAGGCTAAACCTTTTGCCGTTCCTAATGCAACTTTAAACCTCTCTTTCCATCCAAGAAAATTTGGGGGGAATAGGTGCTTGTCCAATGACCCATTCTCAACATACTCGTACACTAGGAGTCTGTGACTATTATCTGAACAGCATCCCCACATTCTGACTAGGTTCATGTGATTGATCTTTCCAATGGTACCCAGTTCTGCCCGAAACACTTCTTCCCCTTGATACATATCTCCCAATCTCTTCACAGCCACCACCTTTTCATCTGCCAAAACACCCTTATATACAACCCCCGAGGCTCCTCTTCCCAGCTCTTCCTTGAACTTCTCGGTTACCTTCCTGAGTTCAGCATAACTGAACTTTCTGAATTGACTTGCCATCAAACGGTACCCCTCTTCCATTGAAGTTGGCAACCCCTTGCCTCTGAAAAGGAAAAACCAACCTAATAGTACGAGGAGAACTTCGATGGCCCCAATTGCAGAAACAAACCAGTAGAGATAAACCCATCTCAAATTCTTTGAGCTATTATTGTACTTGGAGAGTGACCCGATCGAAATTTTAGATTCTTGGAGCGTGCACGTCGGATTGGCACCATTAGGACTGTTGGATTCAGTGATTTCCAAAGTTGCTGGCAGTTTTAGATATATACTGCCTGGAAAACCTGGAGATCTGTATCCATTAAAAAGTGTACTTTTTGTAAAACAAAGCCCTTGCCCTGTTAGTCGATAGCTAAATGCTTCGCAGCGGCAGTCCTCAACGCAGAGTTCTCTGCAAGAGTCGATCGAAATTTGGTTACTGTAGTTGAGATCAAACCCATAGAAATCTACCTCCGGAAGCTCCACAAATTTCACATCCTTGGCTTGGCTGCATGTTTGGTTGAACTTAGGCTTGCAACCTTTGTTCCAATTACTTGGATCACTGACCTCAAAGCCCGGCGGACACGAGCACTTGGGATCTGGTGTATAAACACAGATCCCATTTCTGCCACATATCCCATGCACGGTGCACTCTTCCGTGAGAGCTACCCATGTAATATCCCACAATCCCGACGAATTGTTTAAGCTATAAAGTCTAAGGTTGCCATCGTAATCAATTGTCAGCCTTCTTTTAATCCCAAAACCCAGGTCAGTGGCGCTGAACTGCAACCTGTCACTGGATGAGAAACTACCCATCTCGTCTAAAACAGCGATTCTGCTACTATTATAATTCGTTCGTCCATTTTGATACACACTGTAATCAGGATTAGGCCAATACAAGCTGGAAATATCAGGGCCGTCATACAACAACGTCAACACATTATCGCTATCAAAATAGAAACTGAAATACCCAGAGTAAAAAGACTTTCTTGCTAACAGAGAAACCAGTTTCTTGCTCTTTGTCAAGGGTTGGTTAGGAAGAAGAGTATCAGTAGGAAAATCAAAGCTTTGCCATAGAGTTTTACCACCTGGGTCTTTCAAAGCAAGGTTGCCAGAATCCAAAAGCTCAGCTCTGTCAACATTGGCGGAGGTGGTGTCAGTCTCCCACACGCTCGAGCCGTCGATATCGTTTAAGACCATGGCACCGTCTCGCTGCAGTGAGATTCTGGAACCTCGTCCGTTGACGGGTCTGTCTCTGTTAGCCATCCAGACAACGGTTCTGTCCTTGGAATTTGTGAACCAAATTGAGAAGATGTAAGCATTTTCTCCCACCTTGTAGAAGCCGCATGTGAATGATTTATCCTGGGAGGTCAACAGGTCTGAATCAGCCTCAACTGAAAGCGAAGACCCTCTCTCCAAAAAGTTTTTGGTTGCTGAAGTTGCAAAAGAGAGAAAGAAAATAAAAATTAAAAACCTGAGGACAGAAGGAGACTGAAAGGTTTGGTAGCTCATACTGCAGAATTCGGTTCAGAATTGATTTTCTTGCCTCTGAAGAAAAAAAAGCAAGTTAGAGGTATATGTCATTGTAGGAAGAGAGCGAGTCAGTCTGTTCATCCATGGTCAGCCTCTTCGATTTCAAAGGGCCACCATTAAGAATCTTTTCATTTAATATTCCAGACGTGCAGCTCGAAAACATCACGACAATGTGTTGAGAGTAGCCATGAGCACCCAGTTTTGCATCCCCATCCTTGACATAACCATTATAAAATTATAAAAGGAAACACATTGTCCGCAGCGGTATTCTCTCTCTAAGCAAGCTGTATTCCAAAGAGAATCAAACATGACTGTACAGTTCGAGGGATAGAAGCACACGCCGCCTGATGTTCTTCATACAATCTCTGCACTCCTACTACAAGTTAGTGGAGATCCAAAACTCTTTAGTCATGAATGATTTTATTACGCGTAAACCAAAGAGAATCCATGAGAATAACCGCAAAGCGGATAAAATTCATCTGCTCTTCTACAGCAATACCAAAGTGTGGTGTTGGACTCAAAATACATTTTATCCAATCACCAATCACCAATATGCCGTTCTTGTAGGTTCCATACCTACGGGTCAAAGTTTGCGGCTCGCAAACTTTGCATCAACACTACAAAAAAACAGGTCTATAGCGGCGGTCTTTTTAGCGGTGTTTGCAAAACGAGGCTGAAGGGGGCCTATAACGGCGGTCGTCTATAGTCACCGACCGCCACTATAGACCCTTTTTAGCTGCGTTTTTTCGCAAATCGCGGCCAAAGGGGGGTCTTTAGCGGCGGTCGTTGTAGCGGCGGTTGACCGCGATTTGCGAAAAAATGCGGCTAAAAGAGGATACCTGCAGCAGCGGTCGTTATAGCGGCGGTCACTGATCGCCGCTAAAGGTATAGTTATAGCAACGTTTGCCCGAGCAAACGCTGCTAGAATATCCGGTCTGTAGCAGCGGTCACCGACCGCCGCTACATACCTTAAAACTGCGGGTATAGATCCAAGTTGTTGCTATAGAGAAAATTGTCGGAGTCTATAGCGGCGGTCGTCCTGCAAGCGCTGCTAAAAAAATCGGGTCTACAGCGGCGGTCACAGTGACCGCTGCTGTATATCGTACCTTTAGCAGCGGTTTGTTTCGTATACCTATAGCGGCGGTTGTGTTAAAACCGCCGCTATAGGTATAATTGAAAAAAATTAAAAAATTAAAACATTAGAAAATTATATGTTATTTAATTTTAATAATTATTTAATTGTCTATTTTATTCCTTTTAATACATAATTTTATTTTGTCACGTGTTAAGAAAAAAAATTTAGGAGACGTACTTAATAAAATATGGAATTAGAGAGAGTGTTATGAACATTGAAGTTGTTATATAAAATTAAAAATAATGTTATGAAAGTTATATCTATAATTGTTATGGTAATTGTATTTTTATTGACTAAATCTAAGTAGTTTAGACATCTATTATCATATGCTTATAATGAGCATATATATTTGTAATAATTAGTAATATAATAATATTTAATTATGACATATTATTTAATTTCAAACAAAAAGATATTGTGAAATTAATTAGTCTATACAATTAAATTTCATAACTTATTATCTGATAATAGTTGTTATGGTAATTTATATTTTTAAATTATAAATGTTATATATTATTATTATGAACTTGTTTTAATTAAAATTATTACAATAGTTATAAAAAAATATTAAATAATATGTTATGTATTTAATACTATGTATAAAGATTTTCAAATACTATTATAATTACAACTACTTTTAATTTACTAAAAATATATAACTACAAGATATAAAATTATTATAAAAAAAACTACAACTAAATTTTTTTTAAGTGAAACGCTGCCGTTCCCCCACCTCCCCCTCTCTTAAAAACTCACCCCGCGCGCCCTAAACCACGAAAATTCCCCTCCCCGCGCGCGCCCTAAAACGTTAAATTCAACCCCCCTTGCGGTTTCGAACATGTCCGGTCTTCTCCCCTTCTTCGTCTCTGTCCGACACGATAAGTCATATGAATCCAAGAGAGAAAGAGATTAGGGAGAGGGAATTGAGAACAAGAATATGGAGAAAGCTGGAGTTGAAATCCCACTTCGGTCCCTTTTTAATCAACCTGTCCCAGTTTTTGGCATGGGAGTGTTTTTAAGTCTGCGGTTTTTTCTACGTTTCTGTAAGTTCTTTTCCTTTACATGGGGTTTTGGCCTTTCGGTTCTTCGATTAATTTATTTTTCAATAAATTCTTGCGTTTTCAGTCCTTTTTTCCTCTATAGTGTGATCTGACCTTAATTGGGCTTAGATTGTAGGATTCTTGACTCTTCAGACTCCATCTTGTCTCTTAAACCAATTTCATATATTCTGTTTGGTTCTGATTCATTGGGTTAGGCAGATTACTTTTACTTGTGGTTATTTTCCCTCTCTTCTCACTTGGAGTGGGTTCTCTTCAAATTAGGCGGTTTTCCTTAAAAATAAATTTAAGCTCTTATATTTCTTTCTATTGGTCAGGTTGATGGATGTCAAACAAGGTCAGAATAAAGAAGGGAAGACAGTACTCTACTTGGTGTTTTGAGTATATGGACACTGATCTCAAGAAATACATCCGGAGCTTTCGTCAAACTGGAGCGAACATTCCTGCCATGGTCATTTAGATCCTTTTGTATGGTCGTTCTCCTTTTATTCTAGTTTAAGAATGTTTTTGGTGGTTTTTATGCAGAGTCTGATGTTACGTTGGTTCCAAAATCACACTTGGTTGTTCTGTTATATCATATGTTTTCATGACCAATCCATATAATGCAAAGTTTGCCATACATCTACATTATTTATATGTTTCCATGGACAACATCGTTTTCTATTTCTCATGTGATATTTGTTTTCAATTACAGGATTTCAAGAGGACGTTGATATGTGATATTATGTTGTATTTGAATATTTTAGTTGGTCTTTGCTTATGTTAATTTATATAAAGAAATTTTGTTACTTTTTAGATTACTTGTAGAGATTCTTGTATTTGTTGTAAAATGTTATTAATTAATAATAAATTATATTTTGTTGTATTATCTTTGGTCTTTAAAATTTTACATCCAATGAATTATGATTTTTAAAATAAATTTGTATTACCGATTAAAAAAACATATATAGAAAATATAGGAAAAATTTAGTGGTGATTTGGAAATGCTGGAAAAAAAAACAAAAAAGATAGCTGCAAACCTATAGCGGCGGTCACCGACTGCCGCTACAGACCCTTAAGTGCCAAAAAACGCAATTATGCTCGGGCGGTGGTCTCGACCGCCGCTATAGACCCGAGGTCTTCACCAGCGGTCTCGCAAACCGCCGCTATAGATCTACTGCGACGGACCTCTAGCAGCGGTCTCGAAACCGCTGCTAAAGCTATAACATCGGTTTTTTTACCTTTAGCGGCGGTTTCCGACCGCCGCTAAAGGTGGTTTTTTTTAGTGCAAATGCAAGAGTCAAGATTTGCAGCCCGCAAATCTTGCAACATACAGGTTTCCATTAAATGCAGCAGAGCATTTAATGAGATGCAGGAGAAGATTTACACGTCACCGCAAATCTGATAGTTTTGTGATCGGTTTCACACTCTCCTCTCCTGTATAAATTCAACTTCGTGAATGAGTGCGGAGAAAAATTGAAAGAGGTCTGTACGAAGTGCAGTGAGGGAGAAAGTGTGAGAGTTGCAGAGAGCAGCTGTGAGAGTTGAGAGTTGTAATATTTGGTTTATTGAAATCAAAGTTCTCTCCTATGTGGACGTAGACAAAATTGTCGAACTACGTTAAATATTGGCCTCCTTGTATTTGGTGTTTTACTTTCTGTGCTCAACAGTTCTCCCATAGCATCAATGGCCAACTGGCAAGGGGATTCGTGCCACAAAAGTTGGGCAATGAGGCATGTGAAGAATATGTGTTCTAAAGACTCCATCCCACAATTACACCTCACACAAGAAGAACTGTCAAAGGGCAGATTAAGAATTCTGCTAATAGTACTCTTGCACGGTGTAACATTCCATGCAGCTTTCCACAAAAATAGCTTAAGACGGTCTTGGAGAGGTAGTTTCCAGAGCTTTAGCCAATGTGCCCGATCCAATGGATTATAAGAGGATGCCATAGGTAAATCCATTAAGAAATAAGTAGACTTTAAAGAAAATTGTCCTTTGGGATCTACTATCCAACGAAGTTGGTCTCGGCTGGTTGAATAGGTAAATGATTATTAAGAATGCAATCTGCATCCTCTGCCAAAAATAGACTTAGGACTAAATCTTCCCTCCAGAGACGGGTCCCTGAGATAATAAGATCTGTCATTCTAAAATTTTCATCCATAACCACATTAGCATCACGAGGTCTTGGGATAAAGTATTCTGCAGATTGAACCCAGGGATCTAGCCAAATTCGAACATCTTCCCCATACATAATTTGAAAGCATAAGCCTTGGCGAAATAATGGAGAAGTCTTGTAAATACCTTTCCAAAGCCATGAGGCAGAAGGAGAGTGAATTATACCAGATCAGGGTCTTGGGCATATATTTTACTCTCAATGCCTGAACCCAGAGCTTATTTGGATGAGTGCTCTTTTCAACTTGAAGAAACAGGATCATCCGGAGAGGCATCTGGGCCTCCCTCTTGAAGAGGGCAAAAATAAAAGGCGCGTATTTGAAGACTTGTGCTCTCGAGTTAAACAACGCATAAATGGCTGGCAGATGAAGATTCTTTCTCAAAGCGGGACGTTTAGTGCTTATTCGGTCAGTGTCGGCGTCTTTTCCAAGTTATACTATTGAGCCATTTTGCTATGCCGCAGCCTATATGTTGCCGCTTAGACTCAATGATAATGGGGTTTTGGTGGGGAGCAAATGCTAATCATCGATCATGTTCTAGAAATCAGTGGGAAACTTTTGACGTCATCTTTTACTCAGAAGACTTCGCTGTCAAACTCTACATGTGCCCGTCTCCTAGCGTACGGCGTTGACCCATTGGTGCAATGACATCATAATAATATTTGAGAGCATAAATCTAAATATTATTAATAAATACATTTTACGTTCTCAACATATAATAATTTTTACATTTTATATCTTAATTTATTATTTTTATCACATTAATTTCAAACTCTTTCCACTCTACTTTAAAATCTTATAGTCAATTTTAGTTGCAGAACCAGGAATATAATAGAAGGGAGGCACTTTCCTATAAGAAAATGACAAAAAAAATGTTCTTTACCTATTATAATTTTTACATATTATATCTTAATTTATTATTTTTATCACATTAATTTTCAACACTTTCCACTGTATTTTAAAATCTTTAGTTAATTTAAGTGACAGAACTAAAAATGCAATCGAAGGGAGATAAATTATTAAAATAAATGACAAAATAAATTTTTATAATACTTTACTTCGAACAGATTCTGAAGATTTTTTAAATCCTTTTCAGCCACAGTGCTAGCAGCCTCCCTGTAGTATACAGAGAAGTGGAATGGCACGATGATGGCAAACAAAATCATGACCTCAATTAGAACTCGTGAATTTCAATCGCGGATGACTACTCTTATTCTTCCAGTAATAGTTCTGGGTGTAGCCAATATAGGTCAAATTATAGGAACTTTTTATAACAATGTTAAAAGAGAACCACATTCGCATTTTAGAAAATCCAGACAGGCCCAAACCAATCCACCAAAGCTGCGCAAACATTTATTTTCTTCTTTCATTTTCTCTTTTTCCTTTTTAATACATTTCATTAGCTCAAACTAGCCATTCATCACAATCATGAAAGAGGTTGTCAAACTAAAGTAATTGATCCAGATCTTTGAGAACTTAGCAAGAGAACGTCAAACCAAAGAGTTCAAACTAATATACAGTCATTGATCCAAAAACATTCACTAACAAATTGCAGAGAATTTACATTTACATGATTTTTGGAATAAAATTTTAGTAAAACTTTAGGAGTAACAAAATAAATAAAACAATTATAAAAAAAGAAACAATTATAACTATGATAAAATTTTAGGGATCGATTAAAAGTCCATTCTCGTGCCATGTACCCTTTTTTGGATAAATATCGTCTGCAATTTCTAGGTCATTGTACAGGGTGCAATTCCTTAAATCTTAGCCGTTCGTTTAAAATGAAAGGCCAACACAACGCCATGTCGAGATAGCTTAAAACTATCTTTTGAAAAGAATGAAAAACATTAACGGAAGTTTGACAACGTTTGTCGAAACTGAAATTCGTCTTCCTTCTCCTCTTACCCTCCCTCCCTCCTCTCTCCTCCTACTCTCATTCTCTCATCTCTTACTCTCGTCTCCTCCTCTCTCCTCATTCCTCTCTCCTCTTAAAATTGAAATGCCTTATCGTCACTGTCGCCTCCTCATCCCTTCATCACTCACATCGTTCAAACGAAATGACTCGGATGAATCGTTCCCAGGTACCGGATAAGTGTATTGAAAATTTCTTCTTCCCAGGTAGCAACCGAAATGAAAGGACTATTAATGGCAAAACACTGCCACTGGATCTGTGTCCATTATGCAAGGTGGATAGGGAGTTTGGGGAGCATCTGTTTATCTCATGCCCTGTGGCCTGAGTCCTCTTGACTGCAATTGGCTCGACCCATGGATGTCAACTGTCGCCCCCAGGAGAATCTGGCCCTCTTCATTCGATAATTCTTTCAGCCCCATAGTCTTTTGCATTTTCCCAAAGAGGAGGCCTGTTCTGTTGCGCTGCCAGTTCTTCACTCAGTTGGTGTTAGACCCAGAGCTTCCATTGGGGCCTAACCTGGAGGATACTCTAGATCCTGTTCGTGCTTTTTTTTTGGAATCACGTTGGCTGCTCTCTTTGCTGGATTCTCCCGGGAACGGAATTCACTCCCATCTGATTGCAAAGTGGGGCGGCAGCTCATAGCTGTTTTGGATTTATTTCCCTCTCTAGTCTTCCTGCACACCTGTTAGTGAATGCTTTCTCTTCTTTGGACTTTGTTTAATTGGGTGTTTACCGTTGCTAAGAAAAAAAAATTGTCACTGAATGTTCCTTCTCCTTGTTGAAACAATAAGAGGAAAATAAAAATAAAAACTTTACAGAAAAAGGCCAATTATAAAATGAAACAAATTCAAACCCAGAAAATATTAACCCACTAGAAAGAGACAGAAGCATTAGAAACTTCACCGAGAAATCTCTGTAAGAGCTACACTCGAAGAGCTTTTCTGAGGAAATTTGAATTTTAAAGAAAAGATATGCGGTGTGGAGGGAAGATCCTCATGCTGCGGAGGGCTGCCAACTTTCGAAGCAGAAAGAATCATTCAGTGCGTTTGAATTTTTTTAGTGCTACGGTACGTTTTCATTTTTTTAAGCTGAAGGGTGAATCGACGACGGTGGAAAGCCGGAGAGTCTGGTGTAATAAGCGTAAACACTAAATATAACGTCGTTAGTCTGTCTAAGGTGTGATTTTCTATTTTTTAAAACAAACTTCACGCGGATGAATGACCTAGAGTTGAAGTTTCACGCGGATTATTGACGTGTCAGACTCTTGGCCATTGTTTTCAAACTAACGGTTAAGATTAAAAGAATTGCACCCTGTACAATGACCTAGAAATTGCAGACGATCTGTATCCCCCTTTTTTACCTCGAGTCTGAGAGAACTCTGTGCTTGGGCTTCCTTTTTGAGACAGCTTTGCCAGCACAAAATCTTCTATCTTTGATTCATAGTCACTGTCAAGTATATTCTCAGGCTTCACATCACAATGGATAACGCACTTCAGACATTCATGGTGAAGATAGGCTAATTTAGGGGGAATAGGTGCTTGTCCAATGACCCATTCTCTATATACTCGTACACCAGGACTCTATGACTATGTTCTGAGCAGAATCCCCACATTCTGACTAGGTTCATGTGATTGATCTTTCCAATGGTACCCAGTTCTGCCCGAAACGCTTCTTCCCCTTGATACATATCTCCCAATCTATTCACAGCAACAACCCTTTCATCTGCCAAAACACCCTTATATACAACCCCCGAGGCTCCTCTTCACAGCTCTTCCTTGAACTTCTCGGTTACCTTCCTGAGTTCAGCATAACTGAACCTTCTGAATTGACTTGCCATCAAACGGTACCCATCTTCCATGGTCTTAAAAAGACTTTCTTGTTAACAGAGAAACCAGTTTCTTGCTCTTTGTCAAGGGTTGGTTAGGAAGGAGGAGGATGGATTGTCTCCGAAGGCAAATCCATTCGGATAAGGGTCAGCAACCAAGGGCAGCCCTGTTCGGGCAAGTGTGGGTCCCGGGCGGGACCCACACTCCTTGATTTCTGACCCTTGGATGACCGAATGGATAGCTTCTAGCCGTCCATTCGGTCTTCCGGATGGATTTGCCTTCGGAGGCAATCCATTCTCTAGGAAGAAAGTATCAGTGGAAGCCGTCCATTCGGTCATCCGGATGAATTTGCCTTCGAAGTCAATCCATTCTCTAGGAAGAAGAGTATCAGTAGGAAAATCAAAGCTTTGCCATAGGAATTTTACCACTTGGGTCTTTCGAAGCAAGTTGCCAGAATCCAAAAGCTCAGCTCTGACAACATTGGCAGAGGTGGTGTTAGTCTTCCACACGCTCGAGCCGCCGATATCGTTTAAGACCATGACACCGTCTCGCGGCAATGAGATTCTGGAACCTCGTCCGTTGACGGGTCTGCCTCTGTTAGCCATCCGGACAACGGTTCTGTCCTTGGAATTTGTGAACCAAATTGATAAGACGTAAGCATTTTCTCCCACCTTGTAGAAGCCGCAGGTGAATGATTTATCCAGAGAGGTCAAGAGGTCTGAATCAGCCTCAACTGAAGTCTGAAAGAGAAGACACTCTCTCCAAAAAGTTTTTAGTTGCCGAAGTTGTTAAGAATAAAATAAAAGAGAATAAAAATTTAGACTAAGAGAGAGAGAGATGAGTAAGACACAAGATTTAAGTGGTTCGGTCCATAGACCTACATCCACTGTGGGAAGACCCAAATGGGCAGATGTGTGTACTTACTGGTGTAAGGATGAGATTACAGAGAGGCTTTATTTATAAGCCTTTGATTGCAATAGCCCACATTGCTTTAGCAATGTGGGACTAACTCTAATACTCCCCCGCAAACGCAAGGTGGATACACGTTGAGTTTGGACTAGAAAAAGAAATTCTCCATAAGAAAAAATGGCGCCGGAGGATGGCCGGAGAAGGGCAGACAGTCGCCGGAAGTTGGCCGGAATCTGACCGGAGAGGACGACAATCGCCTGAAGATGGCCGGAGAGGGTCGCCGGAATGGGGAAGACGCCGGAAGGTCGTCGGAGGAATGCCGGACGGGGCGCCGGAAGGCCCGAGAGAAGACGCCGGAAGATCGCCGGAGGAATGCCGGACGGGGCGCCGGAAGGCCCGAGAGAAGACGCCGGAAGATCGCCGGAGGAATGCCGGACGGGGCGCCTGAAGGCCCGAGAGAAGACGCCGGAAGGTCGCCGGAGGAATGCCAGACGGGGCGCCGGAAGGCCCGAGAGAAGACGCCGGAAGGTCGCCGGAGGAATGCCGGACGGGGCCCCGGAAGGCCCGAGAGAAGATGCCGGAATTTTACCGGAATGATGCCGGATGGGCGCCGGAAGGCCCAAGAGAAGAACTAAAATAGGCCGGACTGGACTAGGCCTAAACTAGGCCAAGCTAAGCCAACAAGAGTGCTGACCAGCCTGAGCCAAAATGGGCCACAGGATCGAAATGGCTCCGATACCATGTTAAGAATAAAATAAAAGAGAATAAAAATTTAGACTAAGAGAGAGAGAGAGGAGTAAGACACAAGATTTAAGTGGTTCGGTCCATAGACCTACATCCACTGTGGGAAGACCCAAATGGGCAGATGTGTGTACTTACTGGTGTAAGGATGAGATTACAGAGAGGCTTTATTTATAAGCCTTTGATTGCAATAGCCCACATTGCTTTAACAATGTGGGACTAACTCTAATAGAAGTTGCCAAAGAAAGAAAGAAAATATAAATTAAAATCCTGAGGACAGAAGGAGACTGAAAGGTTTGGTAGCTCATACTGCAGAATTCGGTTCAAAATTGATTTTCTTGCCTCTGACAGAAAAAAGCAAGTTAGATGTAAATGTCTGTGTAGGGAGAGAGAGACACTCTCGTCATCATGGTCAGCATCTTCGATTTATCAATTAATTTTTTATTATTATAATATTTATTAAATCTAAATATTATTAATAACTACATTTTACATCCGCTACTTATAACAATTTTAACTTAATTTATTATTTTTATCATATTATACTTATATATTATTAATTTTAAATACATCGTCCTTTAAATTTTTTCGTCAATTTTATCTTCATAAAATAAACCCTCACTAAAAAAAATTAATGGGATAAAATTGTTATTTTAGTCTCTAAAAACTTATATTCAGTTTAAATTTCATAAAACTTAATAGAATATGCAAATCATCTAAAATTAGTATTTGGTGGATATAATGTGAGAAAAATAATAATTTTTTTGTACAAAATATCTATATTCCATAATTAGGAAGTGTAAATTATATATATCTTCAAATATTATTGATGTTGTCTATTTCTTTTCCCAATTTTTATCTTTGCTCTCTTGAGTTTTTTACAGGCATCATCAAAATTATAACTCTTGGACCCAAGTAATGATTCATATTTCATGGTTACTCCATGTATGCATAATCTTCTAGTTGATAATAAATATAAATTGTACCATTTCTATTCTCGTCGATTAGTTTGATACAAATTTTTCATTCGACAAAAGAACTTAAAAGTTATATTTTCTTACATTTTCCGTTAAACCCGATGTGACCCGATATTTTTGAGTCGAACCGAATCGAGTCGGCAAGTTTTTACCCACTCCGGGAGAGGCAAGTCGAGAAAACAAATTATTAATTATAAAAAAGCAAGTCACATTCAAGGAATTGGAGCTGTATTTTACGTATTTTACAAGGTTCTCCGAATAGTAGAAACTATGAAAATTTTTACATAGGAGTAAAATATGACAAAACAAACGGATCCATAGGCTAATCTCTTCGGCTTTGACAAAGCTAATGAACCTTCTTTACGAAACAAACACAATATCCTTCCACAAATAGCCGATGTTTGTCCTAATGGAGTTACAAACTGAATTAACTCTAAGCTGGTGATCTTCAGTTTGGAAAAATACGGCACCGAGAATCTGGACAGAAAGCCAGTCAAATGCAGAAGGAATGCACATTTTTTTTTTTCATTCTTTTCGATAGCAAAAAAATGTGAATATTACAACAGCCTACCCTAATACGGGTCAACTAAGCTCCCCCAATTCCCCCCCTTCACTCAAAGGAATACCTGTACAAACAAATAATTTTACAAAGCAAAAACGTGAATCATTAAGAAATGGCGTTAAAATCTTGCCTCGTTCCTATGGGGGGCAGTGTGGGTCCTCACACTTCAGAAAAGCCATCCGTTGAGATCTTGAATAACCTTGCCTGTTATTAATGATGTCAATGTAATTTCGGAGCCTATACCTGTCTGAGTTTGTGAGGGAAAAGGGGGGATTGAGAAGGAGAGACGGTGCTTCCACTAGAAGGAAGACCAACAAGCGCACGGCTTTTGAATAAAGTGCTGCTGCACTTTCCATATTACCCATGAGCTCCTCAACCTGCCAAACATAAGAGACAACAATCCTTAAAGAGGTTAATTCCAGAATTATTTCGACACCGTCTATCACTACCCAAATTCAAAAATTTCCAAGGTATACACAAGGTTGTGTTCCATTCCATCACATGTCAAATTCAGTGGAACAAGTGAGCATGATTTTGATAGGCAATCAAATAATCTATATAGGCACGGTCTGAGTAGTCAACCGCCATTCATTTCGATGAAGTCAGCAAGATTAAAATATGTCACCAGCATATAGATTTAAAATTGGAAGCCCTATACAGAATTTCATTTAATTTCCCTTTGAGCAACTCACTCAGACACATTGCGAGCAGGTGTCAGAAATTAGCTCATCTCAACTGGCGATATCTACTCTGGAAATTAATCTCATCGTTCCATAGGCAGGAACACAATGCATAGACATAAAACCTTGCCCAGCATCGCCGACTAGTGCAGTGAGTATTCCTATACAGCGGAATGGAGGAATATATGTCATGGTCCCAAATTGCAAGAAAAAGAAAATGAAAAACTCACTCCCCCACGCCTCCCAAAAGCAAGAGCCGATTCAAATATTGTCTCCATTGCATCTGGCATCTCTGTATTTCCTGCAATCACGACGAGGAATTTCCTATTTACAACCCATAAGACACGGAACAAAAGCAGAATTCTTTCGTGGCTATAAATATACAATAAGGAGAAAGCCACCCATATCATAGCCATGCACCACTAAATTGATATTAAGGCCCAAATGAAAAGCCCACTTTTGGCAGGCTGCACGTACAACCACTAGCTCATAGGACCCTAATCCCTAATGAAAATATCTTTGTACTGCATCATAATAAAGGTTAGTAATGTGACGTAGATACATCATATAAGGTCTGCGTCCACATATAACTTTCAAGTTTTAGTCCACGCATCTAGGCCTGACAATTTGAAATTTAAAATTCCCAGTCTCATCACATACTAAAACAGAAAATGCACAGAAATTCGGGGATCAATGAAATCACTTTTAAAAAAGGGTAAGAACAAAAGTCAAACCTACAACCTTTTTGGGCACCAGTGAGCAATAGTGTGCACCAGTGTTGATGTTATATGAACCCAACTCAAAACCGTTTCACATGGTAAAGTAATGTCTAAAATACAAAGTCATACCAGGCTCAATGACCTTGGCGAGCTCTTCAGCATGTTCCACTTCCAGGAGAAATTCTCTCTCAATCTGAGAGGAAATATCTTCTGGCAATTGACTGCTGCAAACATCAAGTCGTTCTTCTGCATCAGGACTACCATACTTCTTGCTGCTGCTCCTCCTAAATCTTGGAGTTTCTTGGCTCGGACTTCCCTCCATAGCTGAGGCAACTTGTGTATGGCATATATGCAACGCTTGCTTCCAGATTGCAAGAATTACAAGCTGAATTGAGAATGCTTCTAGTTGCTTGTCTGCCTGAATTTTTTGAGAAAACTACTATTGTTATAATGCAATTACACAGACAAATAAAAAGTTGTAAACCAAGAGACCAAACGAAAAGGTTTACCATGAACTGACAATGAAAGAATATCACGAATGAAATTTTTCCGGCGACAATTATGTAACACGGATGAACTTGCACCCAAGAATTTAAGCCCCAAAACAAAACATGTCAGATCTCAAACCCGTGTCAGCTCATCAATACTAGTCCACATACTATCATACGCCAACTACACTAAAAGCATAGTGAATATTCCAAAGGAAAGTACATAAATCCAAAGTAAATTAGGTGCTTGACTGAACTAGTGAAGCAATTAAGAAGAATCACTATCTAGCAAATAAATAGATTGAAACCGCTAAACTAGTCTGAGCAAATGGGCTAGACATGTCCTGTGCCACCAAGGGACCAGACAACTTTAACTCAATCACTGTGTGGTGAGGGAGGAAGATGGCAACAATTTTAGTAAGTCCTCTTATCTTTCTACATGACGCACATTTAACTTTCTTTATGTTTGTAAAGACAATAGGAAAGAAACTGGCTTCGTTGCATAAATGGGTAAGCTATCACTTACCTTTTCATTTAATAAATCTTTAATGGCGGATGCACAATGCTGTAGTGATTTAATCCTCGTTGTGCAATGAATTGATGGCTGCTCTAAAGCATCTCCTATCTCCATCGATCCTTGTGAAGTCCCTGGAGCAGAGTTCTGACTTTCCAAGCTTCCAATGCGACCAATGTCAGTGGTCGCTTTTCCAATGATTGGCATTGGGGGACTTGATGTGCTGGCCATATTAACATACGCTTTCGGAGGACACTCCAACTTGTATGGAGAATGGCTTGGCCGGGAGGCACTTGCCGAGGAAGAGGACACATCCATTGAGGGTCCAGACACAACAACATAATCTTGATCAATAAACTCTAGTGAATCCATGACTGCAGAGACCATGAAAATAAGGGGTAAGAATATAAAATTCATGTCTCACTAAGACATGCTGAATCTAGAGACACCATAAACTAAAATGAGATGGAAAAAACATATTCGGATTCTTGGTACCTCCTGATCGAGAGCTCAGTGGTCTCTGGTCCATGGATGTAAGGGGATCAGATAATCTGTTTGTGGGTCTATGCCTGTCCAACCTAGAACTAGTGTTTTCTAACTTATCTGTGGTAATCCCATATCTGGAAGTCAGATTCACATTAGAAGTGGTAGATGCTGCTTCAGTTCTACCAACTTTTTTATCAGGAGAAAATCCATAAGTAGACTTCATTGAAGACCTCCTCCTTAAGAAGGGTGAGGTCCCCTCAGGACCACTAGATTCATCTTCTAGAAAGAAAGGCAGACAATGCTCTTGAGAATTCTCCTCCATATTTCTCACAGGATCATATTCAGACAAAGGAAATTCATCCACTACTCTCGAAGACCTCCTACTCCTGCATGCCAGAGGAATTTTTAATTCAAAACTGATAAATAAGGTCAGGTAAAACCATGAAAATCAATATTATTGTCTTGTTTACCTTTGTGATGCAGCTGGTAGTTTCTGAGAGAGATATGGGTGGTTAAAAAACTCTTCAAAGGTCAGTCTTTCAACTGTATATACAATGACAAACACAGAGATTAGAAAATCCAAAACTAAAGGTGCAATCTCATTTGCCAATTCCAAATCTACTGTAGGCCACATGTCCTATGGCTCTCATCTACCATTCCTTGGGAGATGCAAAAAGTTCCCTTGCTGGTCTCATATAATGTTCCTTAGCTCATTCATCTAGAGTGGTCCATGCTCTCTATGCATTAGGAACTTCTAGCGTGAAGGATAGTTAGGAAACTGAATGTCATACAGCAAAACCCAAAAGTATGCCTCCAGTGTTCTGCGATTGCAGGAACAGGTAGTAGATACATTCTTCTTTTCTGATGAACACAATTAGTTTGAGCCTTGGAAGTAATTTAAGTTATGGAAGTCTGAAACATCAAGGCAGATTCGTTGCCCGTACATCGATTCAAAAAAAGGTATATACTTATTGGCAAACCAAGCAAATTGAAGTTGACATCATGGTATAGGAATCATTGCATGTAATAAAGTTCTTATAATATATGGTTCTTTACAAAATTAGGCAATTGTAATCACTCCATTGACACTTTGAGAAGTTGAAAGAAAACCTTCCAATGCCACAGAAAAAGTTCCTAGAAACTACACACTTCAGTAGGTAACCCTATTAATCCTATGCCATTGGACAATATTGAATGTATTGAAAAATCATACACTTAGAATTTGCTTATATCCAGTCTACTGTTTGGTCCTATTGGCCATTTTTATACATATGGATTGGGTGTTCTACCTGGATTACAACGCAGCAATTTCTGGCACAGATCTTTACAATCAGAACTCAAATCCATATCTTGGGGGAACTGCAATTTGGTTGATTTCACAATGTTCTGGAGCAACTGCACAGCACATTGCACTCAAATCACTCAAGTCAAGATAATTGTAAGGCATGAAGACTATTCTAGCACAGCTTGAGGAATATGAAAAAAACTAGAAGCCTCAACAGTAGGAATTATAAGCACCAAGAGATGAGACCTGCATTTGATTGCCTCCGGTAAATGGAGTTTTTCCTGTAACAAGCTGAAATAGAATAGCACCAACACTCCAGAGATCTGCCTGCACATTCAGTTTAATGTTAATTGGAAGAAACCTGAAATAACTCATGACTACCTGACCAATGGAAACAGGGAAAGTGACCTTTGCATCATACTTCTGAAGTTGCATTATCTCTGGTGCCATGTAAAGTGGCGAACCACACAACGTTTCTGCAAGACCTCTAGGTTGCAGTGATCTACAAAAGGATATGGGAAAAACATTAACATTGAATAAAAAAGACAGGGCATAGGGAGAACCACCTCAGTAAGATTCGTGTGCTTGGTACATTTCCAAGAGTCAAACTTTCAAAGAATTGTAGTGTTTGACAGCCGCGACTTCCCTGTGTCACGTCTTATTAATATGGGTACCCAAAGATGAAGCAAAGTGTCCAGGTAGCAGTAGTGCACTTAGTTTAAAAATAAGGAATGCTCCATGTCTTCCCCGTATCATGTCTTATTAACATGGGTACCCAAAGATTAAACAAAGTGTCCAGGTAGCAGCAGTGGACTTTAATTAAAAAATAAATGATGCTGCTTGGATCCCCTATAAACAACTGATAGAGAGTGAGTTCTATCCCAAACAGGTACACGAATTGTGGTTGCCTAGAAAGACAGTTAAACATATTGTCTATTGGGACAACAGAGTATAGGAGCATTTCTGACTATATAAACTAGAGTATCTACCAAAGCTCTAAGCAGCAAAGGCACCTAAAGGTCAGGAACTTATAGGCACATTGTAAAAACATGATAAGGATTTTACCTTGCAAATCCAAAATCAGCAATCTTCAAAACAGAATTGTTGTCGTTTGTGGAGAGGAGGAGATTCTGTTCCAAAAATGATACACATCACAAATGAGTGAAATTCCATGAAAACATTTCCACAACGACAAGATTGCTACCTACGAAACATTTATTCTATATTACTGTAAACCAAACTATCTTAATGTGAATATCAAAGAGTGTATTTACTGCATCCCCATGGCAATATTCTTAGCCTTCTGCAGTGTTGTTGGCTATATGCACTACCAGACTAAACCATTACCCCAACCATAACGTTTGGATGCTCATGGACTCAAGTATTACAAAAACTAGAAAACACTAATTCTGCCAAGACCTTGCTTCCTGCCTTAAAAAACATAGAATATGGTTTGCCATATGCTTAAAGCCATGCTTGAGTATGAAATGAAGATTGCCACATTCCATTTATAATTGAAACTTAAACATAAAATAATCAATCGAACCTGTGGCTTTAAATCCCGATGTATAAGATTATTATCCCGAAGAATTTGCAGACCAGCCACTGTAGAAAATACACTGACTCAGGGAAGATACTAAAAAAAACGAAATGAAGAACCAACCAGGTAAAGCTCAAACATACCCAACTGCTGCATTAATTGCTTTGCAGTGGCTTCTGGGACTCTTCCATGACGTTGAATGTATATGGAAAGATCCCCCCCTCTGCAGTACTCAAGTACAAGGTGTATCTTTCCAGGAACCTATATGAAGCAACAAAAGACGAACATAAATTTAACGAAAACATAACAACTTTCAAAATGAAAATTTAGTTTGCAACATAACTCCCCAACTCTAGTGCAACCACCACAAGCCCTCCAAAGTAGGCAAATACACTTCCTTCATAAAACAAAATGGACTGCTACCCTAGGGGAAAAATGGACTGTTACTCAGTTCAAGTGAATCAGGCCGAGTGATTTGAGCTTCTCAAGATGGTTGAATTTCCCTAATGATCTAATGATCCTTTGTTTTTCCAGCATTCTCAAAATTTACTAGTTGTTTCTTTTGGGAACTCTGCTCTCTATTTGGTTAATGTAAAAACCAGGGATAGGAAAAGTGGGGGAAAAGGTATAAGCGCCTTTTGTTTTGCTTTCCCACACAAATTCTCAACTTGAACAAGCCAAAAAAGGTCGCATACGCTATGATCGAGACTCGAGAGGAGCTATTGTCTTCTCAAGAATAAATATAAACTTTCAAAATTATGAATTTTTTTTGTTTTATGCGGATACAAGCAAACGATATAGACGTATCCCCAAGCGGAATTTTTGCCGGAATTTTTTCCCGGAAAACCTCGTGGATATTTCACCATACATTCGATAAATGTCCAAGGGGTATCGTCTCAAATCAACCATAACGTTTAAAGAAGTTCCCTACATAATTTCTCTTTGAAACGAACAAAAGCCTAAGGTTTAAGTAAGCAGACGATTCAGTTTACTGTTTCATAATGCATCACGGAAATAAAATAGTACGAACTTGAAAGTTCTTTTTCTTTCACTATCCTGCATCATGTTGGCAACCAAACACGAAATTCTAAAGTCGCTAAGGAAAAATAAACTTCACAAACCTCGATAATATCGTGCAAACGAATAATATTGGGGTGGTTAATCCGCTTCAGGATGAAAATCTCCGACATGAGACTCTCTTGCAATTTCTTATTGAGCCGACCCGTAGCAATCTCCTTGATTGCCACCTCGGTTCCATGGACTCGGTGCCTGGCGTGCCACACCACCGAGAACGACCCGGACCCGATTTGGCGACCCACCAGGTAGTCCCCGATGACCCTACCCCTGCTCGTCACCAGAGCCATTCTCGAAGCTCTCTGGAGCTCAGAAACCCTAGAATCCGAACCCGAAACTAACTCCGAACGCCGAAGTTCAATCGCTCAGACGGATTATCCGACTATTGTACCGGATCTTCCACGATTCGACCCGAAGTTATAGGCTGTATCCGGTCGAGTCGATAAATTATGAGAAACAAAGGAAGGGAGGGGGAGAGAAAGATTAAATGGAGGTTTGTTTAATCCAAATGTATAATAGATATTAATTGCTTCTGATTGAACATTTAGTTATACTTTTTTCTGGAGATGATTTAAGTTAACGAGCATAATTGTGATTAGTATTCCAGGATTGGGCGGAACAGAAGGGGTTTGAATTTGAAGGCGTAGGAATATTCTTAAACCTTTTTACAAACCTTTTATCTAAAAATTCTCAATTAATAATGGTCGGGTGGGGCCGACTTCAATAATGGCTTAATTGGCTTGGGACAAGTAAGATGGATAAAACGTGTTTCTAAGGTTTTATGAAACAGCATTATTAGCATCTCTATATATTTGATTTCTGTATTAATCAAAAAGTATATTTTTCTATTTTAACTATTAACTTTTTAAAAATATTCTCAGCAGCTTCTTTATATTAACCATCTACTTTTACTATTCTATTAAAATATTATTTTTCAAGAAATTTTCTATTCTTTATTTAATATTTATATTTTTGAATATTCGTATTATCATAACGATCATATTTTTAAATATTTGTCTTAGCCTAAAAAATTGAATTTTTAAATTTTTTTTCTAACGGTCATATTTTTTAAATTTTATCTTATTCTAACGGTCATATTTTTAAAACTTTGTCTTATTCTAACGGTCATATTATTTGAAATTTGTCATTTTCCCAACAGTCATATTTTTGAATATTTTTTTGTTTACTGAGCTTGCTCAAGGGTGTGCTCCTCAAGTTAATTATTAATGGTCATGACTACACCGATGAGATATTACCTTGCTGGTGGTATATATTCGCAATGGTCGACATTCGTAAAAACAATCTCAGCCCCAATAGGAGCCAAAAAGAAACATTTTGCTGCAGCACAAGAGTCTACAAGGAAGGATGTAGAGCGTGCTTTCGGAGTATTGCAAGCACGATTTGCAATTGTGCGTGAACTCTTTCTCAAAAGTGTCTTCCTCTATAGAAAAGTTGCTACCCCGTGTTGATTTCTTAGTGTGACTCACATGAACTTGGGGTTGAGAGTGGACAACCGACATCGAAACTTGTTGAGATTGATCCAAAAATGAGTTGTCTATGTTAGCATCTCCTTGTAAAAGCTCAATGAAGGACGTATCACCTTGCTCTTGAGAATCCATCCTAATAAAAGCACATAATAGTAAATGATAGATCTAACTACAAGCGGCACTAGTAAATTAGTAGATGAGTCAATAAACAAGAACCAACAAAAACACTACCAGAAAAAAAATAAAGGAAGTGAAGATCATGAGAGGAGTTGATCAACCAATAGAAACACTACCAGAATATGTAGCACTAAGAGAAAGAGAAATGTACACGACATACAAAAAGAAAATGTAGCACTAAACAGAAGCATAAAAAAACTTACACCAAGGGAATAACCAGAATACAAGATTTCCCAATTGGATCTCTACCAATACGATCATATATCTGTCATGCTCTCGGGTATAAAATTCTTCAGATTCACTCAAAAACATGTGGCAAACTAAAATGCAAGGTGTACAACCTCAACTTCACCAACCACCGCAAGGTAGATGTTCTGAATTATTCGAGCAAACACAAATATAATATCTGAATTATTATTTTTATATAATAGACAAAAGAAGGATGAGATTACTTCTGCTTCATTTACAGCCAAAGAGAACCAAACAAATTGCAAATGGAAGAATATTCACATACTAGATTTCATCCCCAATACTTAAAATCTTTGGCACTAACAGTTGCAGATCTATTTCATTACCCGTGAGGTAATGGACCTCAATATCAGAGAAAGTCTCTAAAAACTAAGTCCAAGCCCTTCAAACAAAATGAATTAAACGTACACAATAACTTATCATAAAACGAGAAAAGAATAAACTTTTTCGATTACTGACTATTAATTTATGGAGAAAACATATCAATGGAAAGAAGTTTTTGTTAATATCGGTGGTCGATCAAAACTTTGGGACCTAGAGGATCAAATACCTCTGCTTGCAGAACCATTTTAACAAGAAACAGTGCCCAACACAGAAATCCCGTATCACATTTCTTTACCCCATTTTTCCCAAGAACAAAACACAATCTCTACCATCAATCGATGACAATAAGATTTGAATCACAAAGAAACATCCAATAATCATCTACTCCCCCATAATGCAAAACCGATAGCAGAATTACAAAAATTAGGAAAAATCCCACTAACCTTTCAAGTAATTGCTCATGCAATCACCGAAGTCGACTTGGAAATCTTGAAGGGAGGACGAGAGGGAATGTGCGAGTGTGAGTTAGTTAAAGACTGAGAAACATAAAACAAGCATATTGGGTTGATGGAGACCAGAGATGGAGCGTCTGAGACCAAAGATGGAGACGGGGGAGAGAAAGAGCGTGTGAGTGGGAGAGAGAGAAAAATAAAAGATAAAGTATATTATTATTTTAATATGAAGAAATGAATAGTTGTTATCTAAAAATAGATAACAACTGTTCACTTGTTAAATTTTTTTGTTAACTTTTGTTAAAATAAATAAGCTGCAAAACTCGCATTTTTAGCTATTTGGTTATATTAGTTCTCTATTCTAATCAAAAAGCTAGAATAGATAACATGCTAATAATGCTCTTAGAGGTTCAATGTTGTATAACTTACTGGCTCCTGCCATATGTAGTTATGTTTGGTTAGTTTGGGGAAGCAAAAACAACGAAGGGTGCGTTTGTGTAACAAAATTTTACCCCCTCTAAAATTTTAACACAATTAGATATTACAATATAATCTCTCTCTCCCCCATCAAATCATTACTATTTACTACAAAAAATATAAAAAATTACATCTCTCTTCACTTTTTCACTAAACCCAATACCTAAAATTTTAACAACACTAAAATTTTACAACACAAACACAACCGAAGAACGATTTTCTTGGGTCATAATAGATTAACTTCAAGTTATTATAATCACTTTGTTTTTTTCGTATTAATTGCAATTTATGTTTTTTATTGGCCATAGGAAACATTTAATTTTTCTTGAGAAAAAAGGTAGGAGGTGAAAATATCTTCCTTATGTTGTTGTAATTCAATTGGGTTACCACTCTTGTGATAATTGGAAATATAACTTAAGTTGCTTTTGTTTCTCTTGAAATATCTTCCTGGAAAATATTTTCAACTTCTCTTGTATTTTGACGGAGGCAAAAAAAAAAGAGGAAAATATCAAGTTACAAGAAAAATTTTACTAGCTAATCCCCTAATCGAGCTAACTCAAAATAATCAATCACCCCCTCCTGCTGACCTCTCCCTAAGCCAATGAAATCTTCCACTACCCACTATCCTTTTATAATTTTTTTGTTCCTTCAGGTAATTACGGTTGTGTTTGTGTTGGAAAATTTTTGGTATTGAGTTCTGTGTTGGTATTGGGTTTAGTGAAAAAGTGAAGAGAGATATAATTTTTTTATATTTTTTGTAATTTTTTAATGAAAGAGAGAGATTATATTATAGTATTTTATTATAAGTTGGTGAAAAATATTGTGATATTTTTAGTGCAAACGCAACGACCAGCAACTTCTCAAGAATTATGTTTCCAGGCATTTTTTCAGAACGTTCTCCCAGTTGTCCACTTTCCTTGCAACATGTCCCCCCTTCACACCTAGCATTCCATCATTCCCTACGATAAGAATCCTTTATGAAATCCTCTTTCCTGTTCAGATTATTTTTAGGTTAACCAAACACTCGAAAACATAATTTTTTAGGTCTCTACCAAACAATGAAATTTTGATTATGTCTTTGAAAATATTTTCAAATGTAAATATTTTCCTATTTTCATTCACACATGTGCCCAAGATTGATAGACTATTATATTGTCTCGCAAATTTTAGACTTCCATCTCTGCTGCGTGTTTTGCGAACCAAAATTTTAGGCAGTCAAAATTTTGATTTATAAAAATTTATAAAAAATGAAGAGAAAAATTATTTAATTTTTTATGTTTAATTGATATGAGAAGAAATCATTTGATAGAGGGTAGAGATTATTTTATTAGGATAAATATAAAATTAGTCTTGTTATATATGCGAAAATTGAATTAGTTCTCATGATTACAAAAACATAAAATTAGTCTCTCAAATGTCACTTTCGTTTACCATTGATCCACTATTAGGAACATATTTTATGCTTTTGTGAAATTAGGAGGAATAATTTTATGATTTTGTTATCACGAGAACTAATTTAATTTTCACATATACCACAATGACTGATTTTATATTTATTCCTATTTTATTAGTGGCCAAAATTTTGACATGCAAACACCATTTAAAGTTTGAGTTCTTGGACCTTGTGAAAATCTTCTTTTATTTTGTGTGAACTTTGATGAAAAGTCATTGAATGATCTAAGAACTTACTATCCACATATATATACTTCAACTACAAAATGAATAGTCAACTTAGATTTTTTGTTGAAGTTCTGATTTAAGGCTCTAGTATTAATGTTAGTCATATCTATATTTTAATTTCAAAATGAGTAGTTAAGGTTGATCTATAAACTCTTTAACGGTTATGAACTTCAGTTTCACTCAGTAGAGAGTCAACTTGAGACTTAGTTCAATATAAAGCTTATTTTCCATTTTCTAAACTTTCTCACTCTATGAGATCAGGATCCTCTCTAATTTCTTGACAAAATTGCTAGTTTAACTTAGAGAGGAAAAAATAATTTTATTGAATGTTGTAGGGTTCACATACTGTGTGTATCTCTTCTTGAATTGGATCATTCTATTCTATCAATAATTTTGAGAGGATATCTATCTTCGGGTGGGTTTGTGTGGTAAAATTTTTGGTATTGGGTTTAGTGTTGGTATTGGGTTTAGTGAAAAAGTGAAGAGAGAGGTAATAGTTTATAGTTTTTGTAATTTTTTATATTTTTTTTATGGGAGAGAGAGAGATTATATTGGAGTATTTTATTAGGAGAGAGATAAAATTTTGGGGAAAATTTTACATGCAAACGCAGCCTCATGTGTGGCTTTTTATGATATTATGCATGTTTGAGCCCCAATTAATTGGGCTCAAAATTTTAGGTTTACTACTAAAAAATGCACCACATAATTTTTTATTATTATAATATTTATTAAAAATCTTCTATCTCTTCACTTTTTCACCAACTCCCATAAAATTTCTTTACTTTATAATATTTCTCAAATCCCAATACCCAAAATTTTTACCCTCAAACATACCCATATATGTGGTAATAGAGTAGAAGTGATGCGAAGCAGGAATCATTGGTGGATGAGGGATAGAGGTTTGAGCCCATAAGAGAGGGCCATAATTTAGATTGAGAATAAAGGAGGAAGGCATGATCCCTTTTAACCGTTTTGTGGTTAAACAAACATAGCCTAATTTGATTATTTGCATGAGTCTTATCACCCATACCAATTCTATAAATTAGATATAATATGAATCTATAAACTTATTCTATAAATTAGATATATTTTATTATTTGAATTATAATCTCTAATATCATTCTTAAAAAATAAAACACATAAGTTGAACCACGATTATCACAAACAACATGATCGTAAACTGCTAACTCTTCAATAGCATCCAAACTCAGTCTGCCACACAATCCCACTGTGCAAAATGTTCAAAAAGTGTTTTGATGGCTAGTATTGAACATGGAAGCCAATTACAAACGGTCATCTATTTACAGATAAAAAACCTGGATCTATGTTGACCATGAATAAAGTAAAAGATCACATATACGTACAATTGGAAATTTACATATTTTCGTTTGACATGCAACATATATTAGAAATTAACAACTGATATGCTGGAGATTCATTTCTTATAGGCTACTTTGGTACGAAGACAATAGAGATGACCGTAGAAGGTGGAGTTTTTGGCTGGACGCTGTTCACTTTTTTTGCATTTATTCTTATCTGTGTTTTTTTTTCCTTTGTGCCCTTTCAGATTATAAGCTTTGTTCAAATCCTTTATTAGACCAAGCTAATCAAGAATATTGCTTATCTCATAAGCAGCTTTGCACTAATAAAAAGTTCCTTAAATTTTGGATTTCTCCTCCTCTATTGTTATAAGCCACTTCTTTTTTGTATCTATAAAAAAATATTTTATATTGAATAAAAAGTAATCAAACCGCCAGTGTCCGGGTGGTGTAGTTGGTTATCACGCTAGTCTCACACACTAGAGGTCCCCGGTTCGAACCCGGGCTCAGACATCGTTTTCTGTCAAAAAATACATTTTATGCTTCTCATTCTTGGAGCCATTCCTTGAACTTTCTTCAAGGCTTCCTCGCGTATCCCTTGCCCCAATTTCTCCTAGATAGGAAGGATCCATCCTCATTCCTCGAATCTCTCTTCCTCGTTCTGTACCAATTCTTTTTTCCCCCCAAACTGTCCATCGAACGTCGTTCCCTCTCGTTTTCATCCTTCCGACGAGGGTTTTATTCTAGGGTTCGCCAGGCGGAAATCTGAGAGCGAAGCGATGGAGTGGGGCAACGTAACAGCGGAGGATCTGATCGACGCCCTCCGCGAGGTAGACTGGTCATCACCACCGCGCCCTCTCGCCGAATTCTTCTCCAGATTCACCATCCCAAGATCTTATGCCAAATGGAACAGCCGCCTCAAATGCAATCTCTACTAGTACGATTCTTCGGGTCAATCTCGCTTTCTTTTAGCTCAGTTATCTCCTCCGTTTAGGCCCTTTCTCTTGGTTGCTTGAGCTTTCGTGTTGCACTGCTTCTTTTGCGAAATTTTCTTTTTAGTTGAAAGGGCTTCTTGTGCAGAAAGAAAAAAAAGCATGTGCATCTAACATAATCGTCAATTTCTATGGTTTCCGAGCAACCGATAAACATGTGTTGAAATCTTGATCGATATCCTACTAGTTCCCCTATGTTTTGGTTCCCGAAATTAGACATAGCTGAATTTGGGCAAATAGTCGTATAGCGCTCTGTAAGTGGCGTTACTAATTCTTCTGTTTTTTGGTTATTTCTATTTGAACAAGAATATGTTATTGAGAAAATAGGATCCCCCGAGTGCTGTACTTTGTCATCTTTTTATGATACAAGTTTGTGATCGTACATGGACTATGCATATTCAAAGCCCTATATTTCTAGCTTGTTTTTCGGTTTTGTTAGATTACAAGTAATGCAGTCACGCGTATATTCGTCGCTAATTTTCCACCTTCAAATGGACTATGTGTTTGCAGCTATCGGACCAACTACTTCATTCTGATAACATTCTTTCTTGGTATGTGAACAAAAGGACTTCTTTCTCATTTCTTTTGCTATAAATGTGTGTGAAAGTGTGTTTTATTTTTCACTTGATGAATTGTAGGATTGGGTTTTCTCCGAAGGCCACTTGCTCTTGTAGCTGCTTTTCTGACTGCACTGAGCATTGCTTTTCTGAATGACAGGTAATCCATTATGTATAATTGTGTGGTTGCGTGTCTGTGTGTGTTTGTTATCTACTTCTGTTATGTCCTTGTCGCAAAAGGGAGTAGGGTTTATTTAAAAAGCTGATCATCAAAAATACCACGGAGACTCTCTCTCCCCCTCTCTTTCTCGTCTTGAGGTGATATAGACCTATATGTTTCAGCATCATAGTGTTGTCCTTTATCTCATCGTTACACAAGCTTTTTAGTGTGGCAAATTGTTTTAACATTTTGAAGTGTTAGTGTTAGGGTTCACTTAAGCTAGGCTTTCAATGGTGTAGGTTAGAGCAAGCAAGTCAGGCTTGACAACTGATAGCTTTTCCTTGCCCAAACAGAGCCCAAGGCTGTTGATATGACCTATTGGGGGACCTAAGTTATGAGAAATGGGTACACTATATGTTACCATGTTCATCTGGATCTTGGAAGTATTAGGTGTGTGCTTATGGGGTCCAATTAAGTAAAATTTTCACCATATGGTTTTACCTGTAATATTTAATCTTACTCTTGATGGGCATAAAACACATGCATGTATGCTCGCCCACGTTTAGATAAATGGTGAGTTGTTCTTTGGTTTTAGATTAGGCAGCTGCACAGATATTATTTGAGAGTGTTGGCAGCGGTGAATGTGCCTGTCGTGGTTTGTGGCTTTTAGTAATGGGGTAATACTACTTGTGATTTCGTGAACAAAGCTGGAGAGGTGGTGCATGGCCTTTGTTCCTGTTGGGAACAATTTTATTCCACTTTAATTTCCAAAAAGCACTGATACAAAGATGTGGCCATGGAAAAACTGGGCAGTTATTCTCACAAAACGCTCACCAAATATTGATTTTTGACAAGTTCAGATTTACGTACTTCAGGAACCAGTTAATAAATAGGCATGAATGATTTTCCATGTTGCCAATCCTTTGGGTTTTCTTGATTGTTCCTATGCTATATTTTCGTCTCTGTTGACTGTCCATGCTCTGTCTTTCTCTCTTTCATCCTCTCTCTCTCTCTGTTTCTTCCCTCACTCTTTGGTGGATCATGGATTACTCTGCTATGAGTGATCCTGTTCTCTAGGTAATTGTGACTTAGAATGTCTCAATATGTGTTTTCCATAAAAGAGGTTCATTTCCATGCATGAACGCCTGTGAAAATGCAGGGATGACAGGAGAGTGTGTCTTTGTTTTCTTCTTTATATTTGTTGCAGTGACAGTATAACCAAAAGATCCAACTTAGGAAGCAAATTTTTGCCTCTCCGGTTATCCTTTTTCTCTTTATACAGTAGTACACTGGTTTGATTGTTTAATGGATTTTCCATTAGGTTTCCCTGTTATGTTTGCTAAGGATCATATCTACAGCTTTGCAGGTGCTTTTACTGAGAAAGTAACCAGAACAGTAAGGCAAATCTCTCCACACTTAGCGGCAAAGATGAGGCCTCCTCTTACGTAAGTGTGTTTGCTTATTATGTGCCAGCCAGTGGCCAGAATGTTGCTTTAATATTCTTTTGTTATTGCCAGGCCTGTTATTCGTGGACGTCCATCTGCGAAAAGAGCAATATATATTTGTGGGCGACCTCGTTGGGTGTCTGTGTTGATATTCTCTACTGGTATTTGAATTCTGAGATTAATCCTTTTTTTTCATGTATATCTCCAGAGCAGTAAAAAAATTTACTTGGAGTGTCCTATTCTTGACGACTTACATTATCTATTTAAATATTTATTCGATGTCCTTTTTATTTCCTGCAGCGAGTTTCCTCCTCTGGTTTGTTTCCTGTGGCATCTTAATGGTCGCATGCGCTCTTGCTATTGGACTTCTCGGTATGTTGCTTTCTGTATATCTTCTGCTGCAGTTTGCCCTTAGCATTTTCTATATTTTCTAGTTAACTCTCTCTCTCTCTCTCTCTCTCTCTCTCTAGCTACTGTCCTGCATGCAAGCTTTAGAACACCTAATTTGAAAGCACGCTTGAACACATTCCGGGAGGAATTTCGTGCAGTTTGGCGCAATTATAGTGAACTGTAGCTTACATGCAGTTCCCAGGATGTGAGTAAATTTTCCTTGAGCTTTATATATTGTTTAACTATTATCATTTACTCTGCTTTCACATAATGATGTTCACTTTCTTATTTTCTGTCACACCTTTCTATTTTTAGCTGTGGGTGGCCTAATTACAATCCAATATCAGATTCTGATTGAGATCAAAAGGATATTTCTATTCACAAGTCATTGAGTAATTAACATATAGTTTACATGAGAACTATGCCCTTGCATAATGGAAACTAGGGCTGGATTTTTGTTGTCTATGAATGTTTCTCTTTCACCTGCGAAGCACAGATAAGAGTATTTATTTGGTGTGCTATTCTTTTCTAGTGAAATAAACAAGTGGGCTGACTAGGTTTTTGTTTTGATTGTGCATGCATGCTGTTGGGGATGGGTGCGCATGTGTGTGTGTGTACACTGGGAGTTTTTTTTTCTCTCCTAAGGCTTAGTCAATTTATATGGTCATCGATGAGTAATATGGTTAAGTTGAGTCAACCGGAGCACAATCTTGTAGAGAATAGGCTATGTGAGCAGATCCTGTAATCTCAGCAATGATTTTAGATCTCGTCAGGCTGGAAAAAAAAATCGAAAACAAAAGATGAGAACCTCTAAGCAGTAAGCACGCAAATATATAATCCCCCTCAGTCTCCTCCTTCCACTCCCCCCCCCCCCTTTCTTTTTGTTTCTCTCTTTTTAAAAAACTTCTGTTATCGAGGAGGACCTAAATAAAAACAAAAAGTAGTAGTAGTGGTTTGACTTGAGGTGGCTGCTGTCCTCTGAGTATCTCCCAGGGCATGGGAGAAATGATATCTAAAATTGATTGCACTTTTCTTGAAATGTGATGCGACTGGATTGGTTAACTGGAAGAATTTTAATGTTCCTTACGTACTTATTGTCAATTGAGATGCTGTTATATGACTTATATATAAAAAAAAAGATTTATATGGATTTTTTTATTACTTCGTTACACTCACAATGAAACATTGGTGTTTGGTGCTTGCATGGACATATATGTAACCTGTTATGGATTAGGAGAAGTGTTAAGGAAATAATAAAGTCTGTACTTGCTGGATCAAAGTAATTTGATTAAACAGATAATTTCTGGACTGTATGAGTTCCTAGCCATGCGTAACATGCAGGACCTGCTGAGGTGTCAAATAAAATGGGATTGTCTCCCTTTTAGGCGCGGTCTTAAAGCTGATTGGATGTGACATCAATTATCTGCCCTTTGCAATATCTGTTGTATATCCCAATTACTCTGTCTCAGCGCAGTTTCATATTGACACTTGTCATGACGGTGAGTTTGAGTGTTAAAATTTTGGTGAGGTTAAAATTTTAGGGTATTGGTTATAGTGAAAAGTAATGATTTAATATGGAGAGAGATTATATTTAAATTATTTTATTATGTTAAAATTTTGGTAAACAAACACAACTTTAATATTGGTGGTGAGATCGTGTGAATACAATTCCCAACAACTTTGTGCTTGTAATTCTCTTTCTTTCTTCCTCGATACGGTCTTTTATTCCAATCTTCTATTGATTAAATTGGTCATGCATTAACTTGCTTTTTGGAAGGAATGTTGCTCTAAGCATCTGCATTGACAAATTGTGGGTTTTCAGACTTCACACATTCTTTCCTTTTCCTTTCATCGGCTGTGTTTTCACACATTCTTTGCTTTTTTCCCGGTATTGTTTGATGCTGAAGCTCGCACAGGTGGTCATTCATAATTTGGGATTAGCTGCTGCTACTGTCGGTAAAAAATAATTTCTTTTGGCTCGACTGGAATTTTTAGGTGAAAGCTGCTCTATGCAGATCACCAAGTTGTAAATTGTCAGGAAGTCATGTTTCTGTAAAGCAAACTATTTCCATTTGTTAACCATATGTAGAAGAAAGCGTGGATCATTCATATCCAGTAGAGACAGTCATTCGCAGGATAATTGGGGCATGCTTTAACTGCCCACTCGCGTTGCATAGAACTCGATGTTGTTTGATATTAAGTTAGCTGTTGGGTTGCCTGTAGGTGGGGTTGTGCGCTTTTTCGCTTTAAAGTTTGCCCTGAACATGTTGTGAGACGCCTTGTGATTTCCACAGATTTGGTATTCCGTTTATTATGAGCGCTGCTGGTAGGTTGAACTGGTATATAGACAGTTCAGCACTTCATATTTCTGGGAAGGAATACTTTTGTGGATGTTTGTTTGTTAGTGGGTTTCAAATTTTCCAGTCAACTATTCACTAGTTAAATTTCCCCTGTTCACTAGCCCTGGGCTTTCCCCAAACGTATGTGTTATCTGAGTGGAGCACAATTCTCTAGATTGAAATCGGAAGGCAGTACGATGACGGGGACGAGCCATACATAGCCTGGTTTCTGCCTTTAGTTGGATACTTGGGGGATGCCTCCTAGGCCACTCATGACTCAAGGGGAATACTTCCAGACTCGGGACGGTCCCCTTGGCTTCTTTAAGAAGTGGCTCCGCCGCTCCGTAGGCACTGACCTAATTGGGGTCTTAGAAAAGAAAAAAAGGACCTAATTTTGGAAAAGTCCACGCGTTATGAATATAACACGTACCTTTTTCTTTATTCTCTTTAAGAAATCCACGATTTGTATGTTTTGGTATTTAGGGTGCGTTTGCACAAAATATTTCATAAAATATTTCACCAACTCTTAATAAAATACTACAATACAATCTCTCTCTCCATTAAAAAATATAAAAAATTACAAAAAATTACCTCTTCATTTCTTTCACTAAACCCAATACCAACACTAAACTTAATACCAAAAATTTTACAACTCAAACATAACCTTAATCGAAAAGCCGCACTTTTGACTGATTCAATAGAGGATACTTAATTGTTTCTCTCTCCCTCCGAACAATAATGAGGATGTTTAGGACGTGGTTAATTTACGCCCCGGTCGTGATTCGCATTTCGCCGTACTTTACAATGTAATATTGCAGGTTATCAGCTATACCAACTATTCTGTTAATACAGTTGGTTGTTAATTAAATGAGCTGGATGATTAGTTGGTTGTTATTCTGTTAGTCAGTTAAAGACGTGAGAGTTGTATATATAACACCTTCACTGTGATCAATACAATTACGAGATTCATTCATTACTTCTCTCATACAACTTCACACTTTTCTCTTATACTCTGTTTTCTTCAACTACTTTCTACAACTTCACTTCTTATCATGGTATCAGAGCCACTATAATGGGTGAATCTCCATTAGTTCCTTCTGTTCCTAGCAATTCTGATAACATGTCCAATCCATACTTTCTGAATAATGGAGACACTCCTAATGCAATGCTTGTTTCGCATATTCTCAATGGAGAGAATTACTCGAGTTGGCGCCGATCTATGCAGATGGCGTTGAGTGCAAAGAACAAGCTTGCTTTCGTTGATGGATCTCTTCCACAACCACAGTCGACATCTTCTAATCATGGAAGCTGGATCCGATGTAATCACATGGTGATTTCCTGGCTTTTGAATTCAATATCCAAAGATTTGGCAGACAGTGTTCTTTATATTGAAACTGCTGCTGGCATTTGGGAAGATCTGACTGATAGATTTTCTCAAGGAAATGGACCTCGAATATTCCAAATTCAGAAGTCCATTGCATCTCTTTCACAAGGACAACATACTGTCACGACATATTTCACAAAATTGAAGGCTTTATGGGAAGAGCTTTCCAATTATAAGCATCGATCTACCTGCACTTGTGGAGCAATGAAACAAATGACTGATGAGCATAATCAAGAGTCTATTATGCAGTTCCTCATGGGATTAAATGATTCATATTCACATATCAGAGGTCAAATATTGCTAATGGAACCTATGCCGACAATTAACAAAGTTTTCTCACTGATAGTTCAAGAAGAAAGGCAACGAGATATCAGTTCTCTATCTGCTCAGTCATCTGAGAACATTGCATTTTTTGCACGAGGACAAGGAGCACAGAGCTTTAACAAATTCAATAGCAGGCCTTCTGGACAGAAAAAGTCTATGTGTAGTCATTGTGGCTTTACTGGCCATACTATGGACAAATGCTACAAATTGCATGGGTATCCTCCTGGGTACAAACCTCGTTCCAAACCCATTCCTACAAGTTCTGTTCATCAAGTGACCTCTGAATTGCCTTCAGCTTCTTCTCTGCCCATTACCTTCGAACAATGTCAACAATTGTTAGCATTGCTACCTACTTCAGACACTGCAACTCCAATCTCTCATGCCACAGTTAACATGGCAGGTATTGCATCAGGTTTACATTTTTGTAATCATGCACATTCTGCCACTAATCCATCTGTTGTCACTGACAGTTCTAATTGGATTATTGATACTGGTGCTAGTAATCACATGGTTAGCTCATTGAGTATGCTCACCTCTATCACTTCCGTTACTCAAACACCTATCAAAATGCCAAACAACCAAACTGTACTTGCCACTCACATAGGCACAGTACAGTTATCTCCTCAAATTTTACTACTCGATGTTCTTGTTGTACCTGTTTTTTCTTTCAACTTGATTTCTGCTAGTGCTTTACTTCGACAGATTTCATGTTGTATAATTCTACTTAACCATCATTTGTTCATCCAGGCCCTACCCACATGGACAACGATTGGTTTGGCTAAAGAATCAAGAGGGCTGTATTTTTTACTTCCTACAATTTCTGGTGTTTCTTCAATTTCTTGTAACTCTGTATCTGCAAATAATCATGCCTTGTGGCATTGTCGTTTAGGTCATCCATCAAGGTCTCGTATGCTTTTTTTGCAAGACTATGTTGGTGATATTCATAGTTCTAAGTTTCATCATTGTACTGTTTGTCCTATGGCCAAACAAAGAAAATTGTCATTTCCCATTTCAGCTTCTAAAACTACTTGTGCTTTTGAATTAGTTCATTGTGATCTTTGGGGACCATTTTCAGTTCCTGATTATAATGGCATTCGTTTCTTTCTTACCATTGTTGATGACTATACACGCTGTACATGGGTATATTTACTTCAATCAAAAGATCAAACCCAACAGTATCTCCTTTCTTTCTTCCAACTAGTTGAAACCCAATTTGATTCCAAAATTAAATCTATTAGAACTGATTTTGGAACTGAGTTTAGTTTTCCTAGTTTTCTAGCTTCTAAAGGTGTTCTTCATCAACATTCTTGTGTGGCTACTCAACAACAAAATGGTCGTGTTGAACGCAAACATCAACACTTGCTCAATGTTGCTCGATCCCTCAGATTTCAGTCCAACATTCCTCTTACTTTCTGGTCTGATTGCATTTTGTCAGCCACTTACCTTATCAATCGACTTCCATCTCCATTACTTGGAAATCGATCTCCTCTTGAAATGCTTTTTCATTCCACACCTGATTACCATCATCTCAGAACATTCGGTTGTTTATGCTATGTTTCTACTCTTGATAGACATAGGCATAAATTTGATCCTAGAGCAAATCCTTGTGTATTTGTTGGATATCCTTGTGGAGTTAAAGGATATAAAGTCTATAATCTTCATACCAAACAATTTTCTATTTCTAGGAACTTAGTCTTTCATGAAGATTATTTTCCTTTCAAATTCTTGTCTATTTCTTCTACTACTCCTACTGTTCTTCCGAATATCATTCTTGATATACCTGACCCTTCTAATACACCTGAGTCCTCTCTGCCTCATAATTCTTTTCTTCAAGTTCCAATTGCAGATCTTCCATCTTCTATTGATCCTCCCATTTCTGTTCCTTCTTCTTCCAATGCTGATATTCCTATGCATTCTGATTCTACTTCTCATCCAAGAAAATCTTCTCGAATTAGAAAAACACCATCTTATTTAGAAGACTATCACTGTCAGCTTGCTCTTAATTCTACAGTCAAACCAGTTGTGACTTCTTCACCCGATTCTCCTAGCTCCACAGATATATCTCATTTACCTGGTTCTGCTTATCTTATTTCTCCATATCTCTCTTATGCTAACCTTTCACCTGCATATCAACATTTTGTCTTATCTGTGAGCACTCATTCTGAGCCATCTAGCTTTAAAGAAGCTATTCTTTATCCTGAATGGAAAGCTGCTATGGATAAAGAAATTGAAGCCTTAGAGCTCAATCACACTTGGACTCTTTGTTCTTTACCTCCTGGTCATCAACCTATTGATTGCAAATGGGTTTATAAACTCAAGTATCATGCTAATGGCTCTATTGAGAGATACAAAGCCAGGTTAGTGGCAAAGGGCTATACCCAACAAGAGGGTTTTGATTACTTTGAAACCTTCTCTCCCGTGGCTAAAATCACACCAGTCAGGCTGTTACTTGCACTTGCTACTTCTAAGCAATGGCATCTTCAACAATTAGATGTTAATAATGCATTTCTACATGGACATCTTCATGAAGACATCTACATGAGGCTGCCACCAAGGTATGATAGAAAGGGGGAGTTTCGGGTTTGCAAGCTGAATAAGTCCTTATATGGTTTAAAACAGGCATCTAGGCAATGGTTCCTTAAGTTCTCTGATTTCTTGCTTGACAGTGGTTTTGTTCAATCTAAGGCAGATTACACTTTATTCACCAAGTGTTCTCCCGATTCTTTCATGGCATTGTTGGTTTATGTGGATGATATCATCCTCACTGGTGATAATTTGAGTTCTATTAATGATTTCAAAGCTGTCATTGACCTCAAATTCAAGATTAAAGATTTGGGTAAGCTTAAATACTTTCTTGGATTGGAAGTTGCTCATTCTACTGATGGTTTGTCTATCTGTCAACGCAAATTTGCCTTAGATATTTTGTTTGACTCTGGTTTTCTTGGATCCAAATCTGTCAAGACACCACTTGAACAAAATCTGAAGCTTGTAAGTGATTCTGGGTCTTCTTTATCTGATCCAAGCATCTATAGGCGTTTGGTTGGTCGTCTACTCTATTTGACCATTACTCGACCAGACATTTCTTATGCTATTCACCTTCTCACACAGTTTATGGATCGTCCTCACACTTCTCATCTTGATGCAGCCCATCGTGTCCTTCGTTACATTAAAGGCACACCTGGTCAAGGTCTTTTCTATCCTGCTCATACTCCACTTCATCTCAAAGCATTTACGGATTCTGATTGGGCAGGTTGTGTTGATTCCAGGAAGTCTATTACTGGGTTTTGTGTTTTCCTTGGGAACTCCTTGATTTCTTGGAAATCCAAGAAACAAACCACAGTCTCTCGGTCCTCTGCTGAGGCTGAATACCGAGCTATGACTTCTACTGCATGTGAATTAACTTGGTTAAAGTTTCTTCTTACTGATCTACAGATTTTACATGATCAACCAGCACTCCTCTTTTGTGACAGTCAAGCTACTCTCCACATTGCAGCCAATCCCGTTTTTCATGAACGGACAAAACATATCGAGATTGATTGCCATCTTATACGAGAGAAAATTCTCACTGGTCTTATTCGCACACTTCATGTTCGTTCTCAACATCAGTTGGCGGATTTATTTACCAAGTCTCTCGGGTCTGATCAGTTTCATTTCTTACTATCCAAGATGCACATTCATAATATTTTCTGTCCATCTTGAGGGGGAGTATCAGCTATACCAACTATTCTGTTAATACAGTTGGTTGTTAATTAAATGAGCTGGATGATTAGTTGGTTGTTATTCTGTTAGTCAGTTAAAGACGTGAGAGTTGTATATATAACACCTTCACTGTGATCAATACAATTACGAGATTCATTCATTACTTCTCTCATACAACTTCGCACTTTTCTCTTATACTCTGTTTTCTTCAACTACTTTCTACAACTTCACTTCTTATCACAGGTAGGCTAGAACGAAAACCCCGACCATACCCGTAACGAGGCTGTGAAATTAGCCAACAGATGACACCACGAGACATTGATACGTAAACTTTGTAAGGATTTAAAAGCTGAGCCAGCCGGATTCTCCCGTATATTGTATGTTTTATCTTCACAGGCTGGCTCATGTTATTTCGGCCTCTTTCAAGCTCAGCCCATGTGAACCGATCTCTCTCTCTCTATCTCTCAAAAGAACAGGTGCAGGTACCATTTTATTCCGCGGTTTGCAGCCCTGTGATGACCAGGAAAAGTAAACTTGGTGTCGCCTTAAGACGACGATGAGAGGTCAAGAAGTAAGGTTCACGAGCGAAGAAAAAGGGGGAAGATGGTGCATTACATGAACTGGTTACAAGCTTTAGCCTCAGCATGGGCCTTCATGTTGCTAGTGGGTCTCATGTGTTGTTGCTTGGCTCCAACTATAGGCAGGGTACGGTTGCCTTAGGCCCCTAAATTAAGGAGGCCCCAAATCAGAATTTTCTTTAATAAATATATTTTAAAAATATTTAATGATAAGGCCTGAAAATTTTAACTTAAAGCTATTTGTATAGAATTTTAGTTAATTAATTTTTATTCTTTAAAGAGGCCTAATAAATCTCATTAATAAAAGTAACCACTAACTCTCCTGTAATTTCTTTTATTAGAGCATCATGAACACTATAAAGTCTAGTTAATTAATTTTTATTTTATATATAGGCCTTTTAAATCTCCTTGAATGAAAGAAACATTAACTCTTCACCTTTTTATAAAGTCTCTTACATCAATCAACCTAACGTCTCATTATTTAAAAGATATTAATTGCAAATTGATTTAAATGAAATTTCATAAAATAAATATCCTATAAAATCTCCTTAAGATTAGTTGGCAATTGATTGGAGAAATCCCATAAAATCTCACACCTAATTCATTTAATTTTTTTAACGTTACTTGACAAACAAAAATAATTCCTAGCCATTTATAACATCTAATCTATTTAGTATTTTTACCTTGTATGCATTAATTAAAAATTAAAAATATATCTTTAAAAAGACTTAATCTATAAACCATTTCACAATTATCTGGGACAATATTTGAATTGTTTGTTAAGTACAAAAACTACTTAAAAATCCACTCAACTATCCTATTTTTTCTCCTCATTTATTGGTGCTTCCAATTCGTATCTTTGGGATCAAGATCACCAGTCGTCACTAAAATCTAGGTGTTATTATTCTAAACTTTTTATTTTATGTTTTATTTGTATTATTTATCATTATCTGTATTGTATTTTTGATTTTCTGGTTTTTATTTAATTTGAAAAAGTTGAAACTTTGGATGAGGATGACTTGAATAAATATTGTCTTGTACTTGAAAATGTTTAAAAACATGAAGATCATGTTGATATTGATGGTTTAGATTTGTTTTTAGAATTGAAAATGTTAAAAGAGATTTTAAAAGTAGAGACTTACACTCCAATTGAAACATTAAATTATATAAAAAGATTAGACTATTTTCTAAATGCAAGTATTGCTTATAGAATATTATTGATAATACCTATAAGGGTTGCTTCTAGATAAAGAAGTTTTTAAAATCTAAAACTAATAAAATACTACTTAAGATCAACTATGACTCAAGAAAGATTAAATGGATTAGCCATATTATCAAATGAAAATGATATATTAACAAATTTAGAATATAAAACTTTGATATGTAATTTTGCATCTCAAAAAGCTAGAAGAATATGTTTTCACTAATTTTTTTAATGTTTTATTTTTAAGTATATTATTATTTTTAAATTATTATAGAAGGCCTCACTTTAAGGTTTGGCCTAAGGCCACAGTTACCTTAGAGCCGCCCTGCTCAGCACCACCCGTCGCCAACCCGGCAATATAGACAGCGGCTCCGACAGTTGTACTTGTGATGGTGGCCATGCTGGAGTCTAACGATTTTACTATTTTCCTGTGAAGCCTGTTGCTAAATAGAAGGTATTCATTAATTATTGCTAAGCTTACGTAATCTTCTACTTAATTTATCCGGAAATATATTTGATTAATTATTATTTAATTACTTGATACTAAGCTTCCTCTTTGTTATTTCTATTCGATACCTTATCGGATGCAGAGACATACGTCACAGAAAAGCTTCACGCTTATACGTTTTGGTGATGTACTTTATGGGGGCCGGATGTTTATACTATAATGGGTTGCAGTCTTGCAGATTTCTTGTCATCACTTTTTGCCGGTGCCACACAATATGGGATCCACATTTTTATCGGCAATTTCTTACTCAAAACACATAGATGGAGTGGGGGTGAAGTCATGCATTCGAGATCCATTAGGTCAGAGATAAGCACGCGAGATCACAGATAGTTCACCTTTTGACGACCTAGCCACCATCCTCGTACCACAAAGAACCAGACATGATCTTTATAAGATGACTAAATATAAATATGTATATAAATAACAGTTTATACCACAATAAGAATGCAAATATAAAGCCAGGCTAGTGGGACGCCTAATCGATGAGCACGTCTAAACGCTTGGCATTGGCCTTGGCTATCTTCCAAAAGGCGCATGGAGGTGGAGCAATAAATCCCTTTGATCGTGCAATAACTCGAAGTTTACTCGCCCACAAGGTCTAAAATAGTGGGTTCTATTAAGCACAGCAGGAAATAAAATAGAAACAAAAATGTTCGACTTTTGCCATTAATCTGTATCTGCGGTATGGTTTGCATATTTGATATTGAAAAGCCTCGCCCTTTGTCTGATCAAATAGATTGCTTCTCTCTCTCTCTCTAAGCATGCACAAGGGTGTGTTTGGGTGTGGATACAGGAGATGCATTAAAGCTAAAATGAACACTCCCTTTTATTGGATTCGATGATTGTCATGGATGCTGTCTCATGCGACCTCTTTGACTGGGAATTGTATTTCATCCAGATAGCTTGTTTCCAGATATGTGTAGATGGAAGACCTGAATGAGTTGCAATAAATCCAACACTCCTGAGAGTGCCGTGTCAATCAATGAAGATGTGAGGATTTGAGGAGAGGACTTTGTAGGTTTTAGGATACATGTCTTCATTAATTGACATAACACCCTTAGGAGCGTTGGATTTATTGCAACTCATCCATGCCTTCCATCTACACATATCTGGAAACCAGCTATCTGGATGGAATCCGAATCCCAGCTCCGACTGTCCTTGACAGATAGAATTTTTGATCTCTCAGATTAAGTCGAAATTGCAGGCCCATCGTTTCTTTTCTTGTTCTTTTATTCCTAGGGGTGCAAATATTATTGCACACTGTCTTTCCCAATGGGCTGCTTCTTCCTTTAGGGAAGGGAGCTTTCTCGAGTTTTGTGGATGTATTTCTCTGTTTCCTTGGGTGTATGCTGGTTGGGACCCTTCTTGTGGTGTCTCTTTTGTACTCTTGTTATTCTATATTAATGCTAGTTATACTTGCTCCCCAAAAAAAAGAACACTCCCTTTTATCGCAGTCTGCATTCCTGCGATCACGACCAGAAGAAATAGACTCGTTGCTGGCTTAAGACGAAGAGAGTTCAAGCTTTCAGCCGCAGCCGGGGGGAAGATGGGCCACTTCATGATTAACTGGTTGCAAGCTTTAGCCTTAGCAGTGGGCTTCATGTTTCTGGTGGGTCTTGTGTGTTGTTGCATTAGCATCACGCCTCGGGAACGCGGCAATATTGATAGTTCATGCACTTGTGAATTTTGATGGTGGCCATATATGCTGGAGTTTGATGATTAATCTTCAAGTAATTCCTCCAAGGCAAATTTCGGTTTAGTTTCTGTAGCCTCTTGATTCTTTAGTTTTACTAGTAGTTAGGAGCGGTCATGAAACCTGTTAATTTGCTATGTAGACAAATAGTGTTGGCGATTATCCCATATTGCTATACTATTTTTCGATATTAATTTCTTGTAATTAAGTGGATATTATTGTTAGTTTATACGTTCCACAAAACGGTTCTTTACGAGATATTGTACCTTCTTCCTTAAACTTTACTACTTATATTTCTCTTGATTTGTATCAATACCTCATTGTTATCGAAGAAAAAAAAAGAGAAAAAACTTAAATCTGCTATATTTCTTGGTTAACACACGTCTACTATCTTTCTCTTAATCATATAATTCGAATAAAAAATTATAAAAAAGATATATTTACAAATTTTAGAGCGGCCTGGTTCCAATATTCTTACTCAGATCTAAAAGCATTCAATTATTAGGCCCCTGAAGGCACAAAAGGAGACTGTGCAACATCCGAACGCTTTCCAAAGATATATGCAATTTCAGTCCCTCGCATAAATGTCAATTTCGGGGCCAATTTGAGCAACTCAGTCGATCCCGTCCCATATAATTTATCGACCCCAAGCCAACTATATATGTAGAAGGGCTTAGATGAAATTTTATCGATTGAGATTGGGCTCTAATCCATTAGAATAGAGTGCGTGACTGAGTGGAATGCATGGACCTTCTTTACATAAAATGAACGTTCTAGACTACAAGAAATTTGGTTATGGGTGACCAAAAGTTACTATTTTCATCATCATATAGACTTTGGATGACAAAAAAAAAATTATCACCCGATTTATCACTATTAAAACATCATAAAAGAGTTTAGGTGATAAATTCTAAAATTCATCATGTAAATCCGAACCCCGTACCCGATTTATCACTATTAAAACATCATAAAAGACTTAGCCGATTTTTGCAACGTGGACCCCGTATCCAATTTGTCGTCTAAATTGACAGATTTCGTCAACACATGCACCGGTCGACCGCTATATGAAGAGGTCGACCGACTCGTCATGCCTCTCATGTTACCTTTGTAGCGGTTGACCGGTTCACGTGTTGACGAAATCTGTCAATTTAGACGGCCAAATCGGGTACGAGGTTCAGATTACAAAAATGTAGAAGATAATGAGTCCAATGTATCAAAAATAAAACATCGGGGTGCAAAGTGTAAATGACCTCAAAGACAAAGGGGCAAAATGTATTTATCCCTACTTTTTAATTACCAAACTTCCTCAAGAAAAAAAACATAAATATCAAACACCTCGCCAATGTGAGTTTTGACTATCGGCAAGCAGTGATACAAATTAAGTACAATTCTAGTAAAAAGCTGATGAATATTTTTTTTTAAAAAATTGTGAGAATTAATAAAATTTAATCCATTAATACCGAACTAAAATATAATGAAGAAATAAAAAATATCTCACAGGTGAAACATTTTTTGGGTGGTAAAACTTGAACTATTTAATTGGGACATATATAATATTTTTTAGGATTTGTACAATTCTTGTGAATATCTGATCAAAGATTTTAATCAGCTTAATTTAGTTATATGTAATAAAAATAAAAATTGAGATAAGAAAGCTAACGAATTGCATGACTGAGAGACAATTATGTATTGCCAATACCTCATTAATTATAACTTAACCATAATTATTAATTATTTGCTGATTTAAAAACGTAAGTTCTGGACTCTTGATCTCAATTGGCTATAGATTCTCTATGTGACAACCACGTTTTGTTTGGCATGAAAGAAAACAATGAACACAACATATGTTCTCTATTAATCGAGTAATTAAAGATTCTCCTGCCTTTTATTCTTCAAAATTCCGGACCCCTGGGAACTCAGTTTGACTTTGATTCTCTACGTGACTAGCAATATGTCAGTGTGATCAAGAAAAGTAGATAACAGTAATCACGTTCTCAATTGACCGAATTATAAAGTAAGAACATTCTTCAATCCATTGTTGAAATGCATTTATTAATTCCTTATTTGTCAAATAAAGCTGGTTCTCAATTGACCCGCAGGTCCGCACGACGCTATCCTCATGAAGGACCAGCTTATAAATATATATAAGAGGCGTATTAGAGGAATTTGTGCCTGTGCTGTGCAGTCATTTGGTAAGTTTACGGCCGGGCATTAATGCCTGCGTAGTCGAAGGAAGATATGGAAAATCTGAGCAAATTAGCACACTTGCTAGCTGCTTTGTGCTGTCTTGGGGACCGAGGGCGTAAGAAGAAAGAAGCTGAAGGACATGGTCATGCAGGAGGAAAACCGATTTTTTCCACCACGATTAATATTGTTAATGATAATGATGATGATGGTGGCGAAAGTAGAGAAAAGGGAGGCGACGAAGGTAGAGAAAAATATGGCAATGAAGGTAGGGACGAGGGTGGCGACGACGGGAGTAGTAGTGACGAGAGTGATAGCGAAGGTGGTGACGGTGGAAATGCTGATGGCGAAGGTGGTGAAGGAGAAGGTTGTAGCAATACTGTTGAGGTTGAAGTGAAGGCTGATCGGGATGCAGTGGTTGTGGACTTACATCTATAGTTGTTGACAGGCGCATCAATATTTCAGATTAATATTGCAGTACCACAGCATGTATTCCTTTATGCTTTGTTGGCTCATTATATATATCAGGCTGATTCGATTTTCTTCCTTTTAGTCTTGAAAATGTAAGACATATATGTACGTTTAGCGGTTGATCAACCAATCGTGTAGCACTACAAATTCAAGCCATGCATGGTGGTAGGTCATTTATCTATAGAACAGTACTGGGCTTATGTTCTGGTTCAAACTTTCAAGAACGTCCTCCAATATGATCGGTGGGTGATCATATATATATATATATATATAACTCTTTTATTAGAGCATCATGAACCCTATAAAGTCTAGTTAATTAATTTTTATTTTATATAGAGGCATATTAAATCTCTTTGAATGAAGGAACCATTAACTCTTCACCTCTTTATAAAGTCTCTTACATCAATCAACCTAACGTCTCATTATTTAAAAGATATTAATTGCAAATTGATTTAAACGAAATTTCATAAAATAAATATCCTATAAAATCTCCTTAAGATTAGTTGGCAATTGATTGGAGAAATCCCATAAAATCTCACACCTAATTCATTTAATTTTTTTACCGTTACTTGACAAACAAAAATAATTCCTAGCCATTTATAACATCTAATCTATTTAGTATTTTTACCTTGTATGCATTAATTAAAAATTAAAAATAAATAAAGAGGGAGTTATTAAGTTCTCTTTAGAATTCTAGAGAGAGGATCTGCAGAATTTTTACCTTTGTGGCTGCCTGACTCTCCCATCTTGCTTCCTTCTCCGGCGGCGGGAGGAGCTGAAGCTCCTCCCGTCCCCCTCTCCTCCTCTACTCTTGTCCTATGTGCCCAGATCTCTCAATAAATCCCTATTTCCGGCGAATTTGGTAGCTAGATCTACGCTATTCTAGAGGTTTTTGAAGACCACAACTGGCGGGGACGCCATCTACATCGACTGGAGAGGCTTTCTACACCGGCCAACTGGCGAACGCCTCCAACTGCTGTTCGTGCCACCATATTTCGCCATTGCCTTTCATTTTCTGCTAATCATATTAGTTTGCTGCCTGATAAGGTTTTTCTGCCCCTTATGGGTCTTTGTATGGCCTTTCGGTCACCCTGCTCGCTGGCCCGCCAACTCTTCGGAGTGTCTGGTTCGCCTTTTAGAGCGTGTTCTTGAGGTTTTTCAACCTCCTTGATTTTACTAATGAAAGGTGCTGCTATTATGATTAAAAAAAATTAAAAATTAAAAATATATCTTTAAAAGGACTTAATCTAAAAACCATTTCACAATTATCTTGGACAATATTTGAATTGTTTGTTAACTCAACCATCCTATTTTTTCTCCTCATTTATTGGTGCTTCCAACTCGTATCTTTGGGATCAAGATCACTAGTCGTCACTAAAATCTAGGTGCTATTATTCTAAAATTTTTATTTTATGTTTTATTTGTATTATTTATCATTATCTATATTGTATTTTTGATTTTCTGGTTTTTTATTTAATTTGAAAAGTTGAAACTTTGGATGAGGATGACTTGAATAAATATTGTCTTGTACTTGAAAATGTTTAAAAACATGAAGATCATGTTGATATTGATGGTTTAGATTTGTTTTTCAGAATTGAAAATATTAAAAGAGATTTTAAAAGTAGAGACTTACACTCCAATTGAAACATTAAATTATATAAAAAGATTAGACTATTTTCTAAATGCAAGTATTGCTTATAGAATATTATTGATAATACCTATAAGGGTTGCTTCTAGATAAAGAAGTTTTTAAATACTAAAACTAATAAAATACTACTTAAGATCAACTATGACTCAAGAAAGATTAAATGGATTAGCCATATTATCAAATGAAAATGATATATTAACAAATTTAGAATATAAAACTTTGATAAGTAATTTTGCATCTCAAAAAGCTACAAGAATATGTTTTCACTAATTTTTTAATGTTTTATTTTTAAGTATATTATTTTTTTAAATTATTATAGAAGGCCTCACTTTAAGGTTTGGCCTAAGGCCACAGTTACCTTAGAGCCGCCCCTGCTCAGCACCACCCATCGCCAACCCGGCAATATACACAGCGGCTCCGACAGTTGTACTTGTGATGGTGGCCATGCTGGAGTCTAACGATTTTACTATTTTCCTGTGAAACCTGTTGCTAAATAGAAGGTTAATATTAATTATTGCTAAGCTTACGTAATCTTCTACTTAATTTATCCGGAAATATATTTGATTAATTATTATTTAATTACTTGATACTAAGCTTCCTCTTTGTTATTTCTATTCGATACCTTATCGGATGCATAGACATACGTCACAGAAAAGCTTCACGCTTATAAGTTTTGGTGATGTACTTTATGGGGGCCGGATGTTTATACTATAATGGGTTGCAGTCTTGCAGATTTCTTGTCATCACTTTTTGCCGGTGCCACACAATATGGGATCCACATTTTTATCGGCAATTTCCTACTCAAAACACATAGATGGAGTGGGGTGAAGTCATGCATTCGAGATCCATTAGGTCAGAGATAAGCACGCGAGATCACAGATAGTTCACCTTTTGACGACCTAGCCACCATCCTCGTACCACAAAGAACCAGACATGATCTTTATAAGATGACTAAATATAAATATGTATATAAATAACAGTTTATACCACAATAAGAATGCAAATATAAAGCCAGGCTAGTGGGACGCCTAATCGATGAGCACGTCTAAACGCTTGGCATTGGCCTTGGCTATCTTCCAAAAGGCGCATGGAGGTGGAGCAATAAATCCCTTTGATCGTGCAATAACTCGAAGTTTACTCGCCCACAAGGTCTAAAATAGTGGGTTCTATTAAGCACAGCAGGAAATAAAATAGAAACAAAAATGTTCGACTTTTGCCATTAATCTGTATCTGCGGTATGGTTTGCATATTTGATATTGAAAAGCCTCGCCCTTTGTCTGATCAAATAGATTGCTTCTCTCTCTCTCTCCCTCTCTCTCTCCCTCTCTCTAAGCATGCACAATGGTGTGTTTGGGTGTGGATACGGGAGATGCGTTAAAGCTAAAATGAACACTCCCTTTTATTGGATTCGATGAAGCATGCACAAGGGTGTGTTTGGGTGTGGATACGGGAGATGCGTTAAAGCTAAAATGAACACTCCCTTTTATTGGATTCGATGATTGTCATGGATGCTGTCTCATGCGACCTCTTTGACTGGGAATTGTACTTCATCCAGATACCTTGTTTCCAGATATGTGTAGATGGAAGAACTGAATGAGTTGCAATAAATCCAACGCTCCTGAGATTGCCATGTCAATTAATGAAGATGTGGGGATTCGAGCATCGGACTTCGTGGGTTTTAGGAGACATGTCTTCATTAATTGACATAACACCCTCAGGAGCGTTGGATTTATTACAACTCATCCATGCCATCCATCTACACATATCTGAAAACTAGCTATCTGGATGGAATCTGAATCCCAGCTCAGACTATCCCTGACAGATAGAATTTTTGATCTCTCAGATTAAGTCGAAATTGCAGGCCCATCGTTTCTTTTCTTGTTCTTTTATTCCTAGGGTGCAAATATTATTGCACACTGTCTTGCCCAATGGGCTGCTTCTTCCTTTAGGGAAGGGAGCTTTCTCGAGTTTTGTGGATGTATTTCTCTGTTTCCTTGGGTGTATGCTGGTTGGGACCCTTCTTGAGGTGTCTCTTTTGTACTCTTGTTATTCTATATTAATGCTAGTTATACTTGCTCCCCAAAAAAAAGAACACTCCCTTTTATCGCAGTCTGCATTCCTGCGATCACGACCAGAAGAAATAGACTCGTTGCTGGCTTAAGAAGAAGAGAGTTCAAGCTTTCAGCCGCAGCCGGGGGGAAGATGGGCCACTTCATGATTAACTGGTTGCAAGCTTTAGCCTTAGCAGTGGGCTTCATGTTTCTGGTGGGTCTTGTGTGTTGTTGCATTAGCATCACGCCTCGGGAACGCGGCAATATTGATAGTTCATGCACTTGTGAATTTTGATGGTGGCCATATATGCTGGAGTTTGATGATTAATCTTCAAGTAATTCCTCCAAGGCAAATTTCGGTTTAGTTTCTATACCCTCTTGATTCTTTAGTTTTACTAGTAGTTAGGAGCGGTCATGAAACCTGTTAATTTGCTATATAGACAAATAGTGTTGGCGATGATCCCATATTGCTATACTATTTTTCGATATTAATTTCTTGTAATTAAGTGGATATTATTGTTAGTTTATACGTTCCACAAAACGTTTCTTTACGAGATATTGTACCTTCTTCCTTAAACTTTACTACTTATATTTCTCTTGATTTGTATCAATACCTCACTGCTATCGAAGAAAAAAAAAAGAGAACAAAAAAAATTAAATCTGCTATATTTCTTGGTTAACACACGTCTACTATCTTTCTCTTAATCATATAATTCGAATAAAAAATTATAAAAAAGATATATTTACAAATTTTAGAGCGGCCTGGTTCCAATATTCTTACTCAGATCTAAAAGCATTCAATTATTAGGCCCCTGAAGGCACAAAAGGAGACTGTGCAACATCCGAACGCTTTCCAAAGATATATATATATATATATATATATATTTATATTGGCCCGAAAATCATGCTTCGCAAGATCCTACTAGCTAGCAGCAATTTCAGTCCCTCGCATAAATGTCAACTAGATTAGGACAAGTACTCGGAGCCAATTCTAAAGAAAAAAGTGTCCAGGATTTCTTGGGTCCATGTATTATTGTTTGATAGGCCAGACTAATTCATAGGTAAATCACCATGCCAAGGCTTGAAGTCAGTGAATATTGGATAAATCGTATTCGGGGCAAATTTGAGCAACTCAGTCGATCCCGTCCCATATAATTTATCGACCCCAAGTCAACTATATATGTAGAAGGGCTTAGATAAAATTTTATCGATTGAGATTTGGCTCTAATCCATTAGAATAGAGTGCGTGACTGAGTGGAATGCATGGACCTTCTTTACATGAAATGAAACGTTCTAGACTACAAGAAATTTGGTTATGGGTGACCAAAAGTTACTATTTCATCATCATATAGACTTTGGATGACAAAAAAAAAATTATCACCCGATTTATCACTATTAAAACATCATAAAAGAGTTTAGGTGATAAATTCTGAAATTCATCATGTAAATCTGAACCCCGTACCCGATTTATCACTATTAAAACATCATAAAAGACTTAGCCGATTTTTGCAACGTGGACCCCGTATCCAATTTGTCATCTAAATTGACAGATTTCGTCAACACATGCACCGGTCGACCGCTATATGAAGAGGTCGACCGGTTCGTCATGCCTCTCATGTTACCTTTGTAGCGGTTGGCTGGTTCACGTGTTGACGAAATCCGTCAATTTAGACGGCCAAATCGGGTACGGGGTTCAGATTATAAAAATGTAGAAGATAATGAGTCCAATGTATTAAAAATAAAATATCGGGGTGCAAAGTGTAAATGACCTAAAAGACAAAGGGGCAAAGTGTATTTATCCCTACTTTTTAATTACCAAACTTCCTCAAGAAACAAAACATAAATATCAAACACCTCGCCAATGTGAGTTTTGACTATCGGCAAGCAGTGATACAAATTAAGTACAATTCCAGTAAAAGCTGATGAATATTTTTTTAAAAAAATTGTGAGAATTAATAAAATTTAATCCATTAATACCGAACTAAAATATAATGAAGAAATAAAAAATATCTCACAGGTGAAACATTTTTTGGGTGGTAAAACTTGAACTATTTAATTGGGACATATATAATATTGTTTAGGATTTGTACAATTCTTGTGAATATCTGATCAAAGATTTTAATCAGCTTAATTTAGTTATATGTAATAAAAATAAAAATTGAGATAAGAAAGCTAACGAATTGCATGACTGAGAGACAATTATGTATTGCCAATACCTCATTAATTATAACTTAACCATAATTATTAATTATTTGCTGATTTAAAAAACGTAAGTTCTGGACTCTTGATCTCAATTGGCTAAAGATTCTCTATGTGACAACCACGTTTTGTTTGGCATGAAAGAAAACAATGAACACAACATATGTTCTCTATTAATCGAGTAATTAAAGATTCTCCTGCCTTTTATTCTTCAAAATTCCGGACCCCTGGGAACTCAGTTTGACTTTGATTCTCTACGTGACTAGCAATATGTCAGTGTGATCAAGAAAAGTAGATAACAGTAATCACGTTCTCAATTGACCGAATTATAAAGTAAGAACATTCTTCGATCCATTGTTGAAATGCATTTATTAATTCCTTATTTGTCATATAAAGCTGGTTCTCAATTTATCCGCAGGTCTGCACGACGCTATCCTCATGAAGGACCAGCTTATAAATATATATAAGAGGCGTATTAGAGGTATTTGTGCCTGTGCTGTGCAATCATTTGGTAAGTTTACGGCCGGGCATTAATGCCTGCGTAGTCGAAGGAAGATATGGAAAATCTGAGCAAATTAGCACACTTGCAAGCTGCTTTGTGCTGTCTTGGGGACCGAGGGCGTAAGAAGAAAGAAGCTGAAGGACATGGTCACGCAGGAGGAAAACCGATTTTTTCCACCACGATTAATATTGTTAATGATAATGATGATGATGGTGGCGAAAGTAGAGAAAAGGGAGGCGACGAAGGTAGAGAAAAAGATGGCAATGAAGGTAGGGACGAGGGTGGCGACGACGGGAGTAGTAGCGACGAGAGTGGTAGCGAAGGTGGTGACGGTGGAAATGCTGATGGCGAAGGTGGTGAAGGAGAAGGTTGTAGCAATACTGTTGAGGTTGAAGTGAAGGCTGATCGGGATACGGTGGTTGTGGACTTACATCTATAGTTGTTGACAGGCGCATCAATATTTCAGATTAATATTGCAGTACCACAGCAAGTATTCCTTTATGCTTTGTTGGCTCATTATATATATCAGGCTGATTCGATTTTCTTCCTTTTAGTCTTGAAAATGTAAGACATATATGTACGTTTAGCGGTTGATCAACCAATCGTGAAGCACTACAAATTCAAGCCATGCATGGTGGTAGGTCATTTATCTATAGAACAGTACTGGGCTTATGTTCTGGTTCAAACTTTCAAGAACGTCCTCCAATATGATCGGTGGGTGATCACATATATATATATAGGTCAAACGGCCTAAACTGGAGTGCTGACGACTCCAAGAGATCTGGATTGTTTTTATAAATTTTGGGGGCTCATGAATCCGTGAAGGATACCATACTTTTAATATCTTTTATTCCCAAGTTTCAACCAGACAATCCCTAAATCGGATATGCATGCTCTTTTATTTTGCGTTTCTTATAAAACCCTTAATTTAGGATTAATTGGAAACTGAAAAATTCATAATCTGTTTTCAAAGTTGCCTCTACTTTCAAGTGGGACGTATTTTCCCTGCCTTGTTTGGTCGAGGTTTAAATCCTTAACTTATGTTTGGAGTATGTGACAATTATTACAAATGTTTGTGCACGATAGCACTGTTGTTCCATGATTTCCCTCGTTACTGATCAAAATACCGAATATTCATTTTTATGAGCAATTAATTCACAGTCGACATCAGTACTTTGACTCTAAAAATTGTGGAACATCGACCCAAGAAGGTCGATCTCAGCCCCCACATTCCCATTTAATCCCTAAAATGGGAGGAGAAAAATTGCTAGCGAGGCGGCCTATAAATTAGCAGCTCCTTTTCTCATCAGTTGAGAGTAATTACCACTGGATCATGAAGCCCACGGACAAAAAAATCAAAAAAGGTTTCACAAAATCCGTGGTCTGTATATATATATATATATATATATATATGAAGACTATCGAAACTATTTATTTTTTCCGAGAGTTATTTCTGAATCCTAACTTTTCTTAACAAAGTAAGTAGACCTATTTAAGTACTTAAACAGATTGGCTAGAAGTTTTAAAAGCTCCGCACGATAAAATTCTCATAATTTTTGACGTTCTTTGATCCTATTAAAAACTAGAATAAAAATGAGAGATAAAAAAGCCAACAAACAATTCCGAATTATAAGATCAGAACCATATTAATTTAATGTTGTTTCACCCTTAACATTGTAGGTGTACGTGGATAATATAGGTGTTCACTGGTGTAGCTGATCTCATTAACTGGGGAGATGCATCCCTGCATTAGGAATATTAATTGCACGCGTCGATCCCGCTTGTCGTGTTGATCAAACAAATTATGCAAGTTCCGGGCTCTGAAAAGTCCACCGACTTATTCTTCTCTACGTGACAGGCATGTTCTATTTGACCAAGAAAAATAAACAGAGGAGAAACAACTTGCTTCCATATTTTAGTCTAATAAGAAACCTCCTGGTATTTTTTGTTTAATCATTTCGGTCCGTCGACATACTATCACGGAAATTACACGACCTTGAAGCACATATATACGACGTTATCATAAAGGATCTGATGTATATTAAGGAGAGGCAAAGAGTAATTAATTTGTGCCTTGATAGTCGTTTCGTTTTTCGGTCATTACCTGTGTAGTCGAAGGAGGACATATAGAATCTACTGCAGTTACTGGCATCTTATGGGCTGTCTTTGGTGCCGACGGCGTAAAAAAGAAGAAGACAAATATGCAGCGCCTGCTGGCCCCAGAAGAGGTAATTATCTTGGCACACGAGTTTCTCAAGGTGGAGGTTCGAATGGCAGAGTAATTGGCTCAAGTGATGGTGGCATGGTTTTCATGACCGATAATGGTGCAGCTGCAGCAGCCACGGCGGATATTGCAGCTGCTGATGGTGGTGGTGGTAGTCATGGAGGTGGTTGTGGTGGTGGCGCCGCAGGAGGCGGAGGCGGTGGTGGTGGTTGTGGTGGCGGCGCCGGAGGAGGTGGGGGATGTGGTGGCGGTGGATGTTGACATTCCGATGCCTCGGTAGTTGTTAACAAGCGTCATATGATTCATATCACTTTGCATCCAGTTTATGTTTATCCGATTGTGATTTGTTGGTTATAGACTTATAGCAATAGTTACTGGGCTTACAAGCTGTTTTGGGCTAATAAGTGCCAAGTGGTAATTTGCTATCTTCATGGGTTGGAAAAATAGTAAAATGGGCCTAGAATTTGAAAGGCCGTATGGTTCGTTTATGGTCAGTGCAAGGGCAAGACTCGAGAAAATTACACGTTAACTTGAACCCAAATCATACTCTTGCATTCGTATTAGTAACTCTTTCCTAATATATAAGAGCATAAATGCATAATTACTACATTCAAGTCCTGTTAATGTCTTGCAACACTCGCGGTTATAATAGTCCTGCAGGAAGAACAAAGGAGTTGGAATCTTAAGCAGAAGAAGCAAAGCAAACCAGTTTCATCAAAAAGAATGTTATTGCATGCATTCGTACCTGTTTTAACTGCAGGTATTTTTTCGTTGTTATGTTGTCTATAGGCTATAGCCGTAGTATTTTTCTTCCCACCTTTTTTGTTTTGCTTGTCTAGACTAATATTGCAGTCAATGTTGTCGCCGTTGCCGTGATGGTACTGGAGTACCTACTGGTTCTGTCGGCGGACCGAACCAGGCATGACATTCGCTGCTGTTACAACGGTGGTGATGTACGTGGCATGCAACTCTGGAAATGGATGTGCATGCATATGGTATAGCCTATAGGATGTGGAGGTGAGTGGCGATGGAGGTTGCATGCTGAGCAGTAATTAAGCAAGGACTCCGAATTATGGTTACTCAAATCCCCTGTTCAAAAGTCAGCCGTGAGAGGCAATGCAACTCAAGTTGGTCAAAATCGATAAGTTTGAGCTGTTCAAATAATGGTTATAATATTCCAATGAGTCTTTGATATGATCCAAGTGAAAAAGATCCCTAAACCTTGCTCATCACTCAGCCAACCCCAATACAGGGCCAACTCTAGCTATAGGCGCGCAGCATAGGCCTAAGGCCCCAAAATTTAAGAGGCTTCCAATTCAAAAAAAAAATAATGATATATTTACAAAAAATTAATATTAATGTCTAAAAAACTTAATGTTAACGAGTATATTGATTAAAAAGGCCTATTAAATCTCCTTTAAGGAGCATTAACTTTTCTCCAAATCTAATATGTCTAAATTTAAAATTTTATGTATATTTAAAGAAAATTTAATATTAAGGCCTAAAAAACTTAACGTTAAAGGGTATATTGATTAAAGAGTCCTATTAAATCTCCTTAATTGAAGGAACATTCAATTTTCTCCAAATCTAAGAGGCCCCAATTTAAAAAAATTTATATATTTAAAGAAAATTTAATATTAAAGCCTAAAAAACTTAACTAAAGAGCATATTGATTGACACTTCTCTATTTTAACTACTAACTTTTTAAAAACATCTCAGCACTTCTCTATTTTAACAATCTACTTTTACTATTCTATTAAAATATTATTTTTCAAAGATTTCTCTATTCTTTTTTTAACATTTATATTTTTAAATATTCGTATTATCGTAATGTTCATATTTTTAAATATTTATCTTATCCTAAAAAATCAAATTTTTTAAATTTTGTCTTTTTCTAACCGTCATATTTTTTAAATTTTGTCTTATTCCAACTGTCACATTTTTAAAATTGTCTTAAAAATGAAAGAGTGAAAAAATATGAAGAAGTGAAGTGGGAAAGAGAGAAAAATAAAAGAGAAATTATATTATTATTTTAATATGACGAAATGATCAGTGATTATCTAAAACTAGATAACCATTATTCACTTGTTAATTTTTTTTGCTAACTTTCTTTAAAATAGATAAGTTATAAAATCCACAATTTTTAACTATTTGGTTATATTAGTTCTCTATTCTAGTAAAAAAAATTGAATAGATAACTACTAATAGTGCTCTAATACACTCAAAACCCAGAAAAACTAACTAGCAGTTCCTATAATAGGGGGCGGACGAGGAGGGAATCAAATTAATAAATAGGAGAGGAGCGCGAGGGTTTTGGGCGTGTGCCGTGGACGCCATACTCGGCGCATCGGGCGGGCATCGGATCTTAAAATCAATGCTGCACGAAGCCATCGATTCCACGAGTGTTGACCCTTAGAGAGTCGGAAGCGTTCTGGAGTAAGGATGGGGAAGGACGAATGACTGTGTCGGACGTCGCCTCTTTATGGCCTCCGGCCCATGGGTTCGAGACTCAATTGGGCCCATTGCTCTCTTTGTGGTTTGTTTGTTCCTCCTCTCTCTCTCTGTGTTTGAGTTTGCGGGAGACATTTGAAAGTGAATTTCAAGTACTGTGAGTTTCTCTCCTTATTAGCTTTCTTCTAGATAGAGAAGAATGTTGGATTAGGGGTGTTCATTGTCGTTCTGCAAGTCATATTTGGGGTCAGCTGATGGAAGCCTCATTAGTGTCGTGTGCGGTGTTGGCTTCATAGCCAAGACGAAGAAACGAAGATAAAACAAAGAGAAAAATTGGATAGATGTGTAATTAGAGAGCTAACTGAGATTATCACTCTAAACTCATGACATAGATTGTATAACAATGACTAACACATTTTGGAAACAAATGAGAAGTGACATTCAATTGGAATGAATAATTTGTACTATTTTGTCCGATCCAACTTCTTTGAAGTGAACATCACTGTTCATTAAAACTGAAATTGTGTATCGGCTCTGATGGTGTTTGTGTAAGTAAAATTTTAGGTAAAATTTTAGTAGTTGCGAAAAAGTGTGGAGAGAGAATGAAAAAGTGAAAAAGTTAGTAAAAAGTAGAAAAAAAGTTAGAGAAAAAGTAAAGAGAGAGAATAAAAAATAGGTGAAAAAGTTAGTAAGAAGTGAAAAAAAAGTTATAAAAAATAAAGAGAGAGAATGAGAATGTAATGATGTTAAAAATTTTGGAGTAAAATTTTAAAAACGCCATGTCAACTTAAAAGAAATTTAAAAATAAAAAACTCGCGTGTTGATTTTTTGTTGTTGTTAAAATAGTGTAAATTCTCTAATGATTTGTTAAAATTTTGTTAGAATTTGTAAAAAAGATATTAAAATTTTAAAAAAATTGTTAAAGTTTTAAAAAAAGTTGTTGGAAATTTGTAAGAATGTTTGCAATTTATAAAATGGTAATTAGAAAAAAATTCAAAATTTTTAGTAATCCATTTACATCTATGCCCTCACTAATTCTGATCAATTAGTTTAAATGTTTGAAATATCTGAATCTTAAGATATTATATACCTTAAATTATCTTTTAACTTACAAAATTGAGAATTAATAGTAAGTAATTAATATAACAGGACGAAGGAAGTAGGCCCTTTTGGTTGTGGAGTACTCAAAGCAGACCTAATGTGACAAATAACAAGTTAGTCCCAAAGAGAACTCCTCCAATCCTTCTGCCTTCACGTGGCGCCTCACTCTTGGAACCATCAATCACAAGAATAAAGAAAGACCTCACTCTTGGACTCAAAAGCCTATCGCTCTCTTGGTGGCTCTTCACCAGTCGCCTCGACACATCTATAACCATTTACGTCATTTTGCATAAAGAAGAAGAAGAAGTTGAACTATTAATGTGTTAACTGACTTAATTTAGGTAGTTATGTAAGTAATTAATGTGGAGGTTAAATGAAAACCTTATTCTAACTTATTAGAACTATACATTTAGCATTAAAACTGAACCCAATCCGCAAATTTTATGACAATATTTTCTCTAGGCTGTTCTGCCAAACAAATCCATCATGTTGTCAATCATCCGGAGAAACTTAATTACAAGGTGGTTGCCTTAGTAAGATCATTGAGCTGACCTTTCAAACCCTGATCCCTTATCTTCTCCAAGACTGTCTCATTTGAACAGATTTTTCTTTGAAACTAGATGGTCCACTTCATGCTAATTTTTAGTGGACCACGTGTTATAATTTTTAGATAATATTTGATTGTCATGTTAAAGGTTTTTCTAATTAAGTATGATTAAATGGTGTTGGTTATAATATTAATAACATAAAAATATAAATCAAAATGATATATGGTCCACTTGATAATATTTAGTTGATTTTTTTTCAAAATCAATAAAGAATATAATATAAAAATATATACATGAAGTGAGCTAGTTAGACAGACCAGCCAGAGAAATTTGGAAAGTAGTTTATGATATTTTTTGACTTGGGCCATTTTCGTTTGCAGAAGTATTCTAGAATATAATAGGATTTCAACAAAATTTAGAACATTCAAAATCTTGAAATTTTGTACACAAACACCAATACCTTTTACACAATTTTTAACAACTTTCCGCACAATCTTCAATATCTTTTTTCACCTAACTTCAATACTTTTTTATTAAACAATTATATCAAATCATCTCTATACATCTTTTTACAAACTCAAACAAAATTAAATATCTCTTAAACTTTTCACTAACTTTTACACAAAAATCTATAAAAATAAAATTTATATAAATATTCACAATTTTATCAAAATTTTAAACCTCTTGTAATCGTAGATATTAGTAATCACTGGAATAAAAATAGTGTTATTGTCTACACTAGGGCGCATATATATGTAATTTGTACTATTTTGTCCCGATCTAATAATGTCTTTAAAGTCAACCTCACATGTAAAGTTATAGTCCCATCTGTACACTAACACTCATGAGATTTTGTATGAGTTCTACTTCTAACAGGCTTTTCTTCTCTTAAGTAACTTAAGTGATTGTCGGTAGAATTAAAATGTTCACGTTTAAAATAAAACTAAATCGGAAGCTTATAGATGCTATAACAAATCTTTGCAAAAAACTTTCTCAACAAATTTATGAGGATGAAATTAGGGGCAAAAGTTATTGTGTGAGTGAGGTTATTGTGTTAGTGTGTGAGTGGATGAGTGAGATTAGAAATTGAGAAATCTAATGGCTGAAAAAATGTCACCACATTTAATGAAACCGGGTCGAACCAATCTCACTCGTCCACTCACACAATAACCGATCCCTGAAATTAGGTTTCAACAACGATTTTTTAAAAATAAAAAGTTTTTGAAGTCAAAAAATAAAATTTTAAAATTTTCAACATATTTTCAAATAAATGTCAATATTGTTCACTTTTAAAAGATTTTTTTTAAAAGTTTCCTAATCAAATAACAAAATTTCAACTTTTAAAATAAATTTCACTCACTAGAAAAAATTAAAAATGACATCAAATGTTCTCTCTAATTTATTTTTAACAAACTTCATTATTTTTTTATTAAAATCTTTTGATCGAATCTTTTATCTCTTTACTTTTCAATAAACTCCAATAAATAACTATCAAATATTCAAAACATAAAAAATTATTAAAATTTATATTAAAAAAAGTTGAGTTTGTAAAAGAACTGACGCAAGCAAACATAAGTTAAAATAGTTTTGGAAAAAAAAATTCAAAACCTTTGAAAGATTTTCACATTTATTAGTGCTTTTATAAAAAAAAAAAGAGCGAGGAAATATGGAATAAAAGCATATTCCTATTTTGTGCTCACCATCAGTAAAATTCGCAACTAAATGCAAAATATCTTCTCAACCTGGATTATCTCTAACCTCCTACTTTTGATATTAATATCTATATACATCAAGGCCTTCATTAATTCTGATCGGTTTAAATGTTTGATATCTTAGATAATATTAAAGTATCTGAATTTAAATTTAACATTTATAGCATTCATAGCTGTTCCAATGTTTGAAATATCTGAACCTTAACATTTTATCTTTTTTCAAAAATTTGAGAATTAATAATAGGAAATTAATATAAGAGGACCTAGGCTAGGAAGTAGGTACTTTTGTTGTGGGACTCAAAGCAGACGTCATGTGTGACTGTCACTCCGTGGTAAAAAAGAGTTCTTCGCAAAGCAGAACTAATCCCCTTCTGCTTCACGTAGCGCCTCACTCTTGCAACATATATAAACAGTCACAAGAATAAAGAATAGACCCGAAGCCCATCGCTCTTAGTAGCTCTTCACCTGTAGCCTCGCCACATCCATACAGGACCATAGACGATACTGGACTCCATGGATCCTAATCGAACTTTTGTCAAGAACGTGAAGCGTCTGATCGTTAAGGTTGTAGACAGTAGTTAAATTCTTCTTTACACTCATTCCCTGCAGTTTCTGCTTTTCATCACTTTTCGGTTTTCTTGTTTATCATTCGTTTATTTGGGGCGGGCTGTGACCAAGTATATTCCTGGCGTTTGGTTTTAGAAAAAACCCAGTATGCTTACACAACCATTGTTACTCCTTGTCATGCCTTTATCGCTTTTCTTTAGTCCCATATTATCTAAGTATGAGTGCATTTGCATGGCGCAGAAAATGACAACATGCGGTCAGTTCAACTCCTGATCAGCTGCAGGAAAAAAAATTAAAATATTGTTTTCTGTTTTTGGTTCAAACGTCGTTGGATGTGAACTCACAACATCCATTTCACATATTGATCAAAACCTGGTAGTGGGATTGTATATCTGCCGAAGGATCGGAAAAAAACTAAAAAAGGTTCCACATTTTGGAAATAAATGGGAAAATTCCAAAAACGAATTTACCGTACATAATCGGTTAAGTGATAAGGTTTACTCATTTGCGTTTTACTTTAGATGAACCTTCTCACTTTTTCAACTCCTATTTTAGCTTTTTGGAGTTTTTTTCCCTCTTTTTCCTCTTACTATGATGATACAAGGCTTCTGAACATTGCCCAACTAGCAGCCTCCTTGCACTATTGTTTCATGAAGATTGGAATCTCGAGGTATACGAATACTTAAATGGTAGTGGAGAAATTGAAAGAAAAAACCGTGTAAAGTGGGCTGCAAATCTTGCAGAAAAAGCATGTTCACTAATTACTACTGCAACAACACCTTTGTTCTTGACATGCTTGAACATTTTTTGTTGCATATCACGAAGCGTCGTCTTGCTCCATTGAGGAACTCTATTATACTGAGGAGGGAAAAGAAAACCAGGATTACCCTCTTCCGTTTTTCACCTTTTATCTTCGAAGCCCTTATGTTGCAAAAATGGTTTATGAACCAAATTTGCTAATTATTGTAGTTTTTTTTTTGCCTGGACCATTAAAGGTTGGAACAGCTGTGGTTACTCGAGGTGATGGAAGACTGGCACTTGGCAGACTAGGAGCTCTCTGTGAGCAGGTAATTAGAGAGGATTTTGAAACTATTTGTTATTTTTGGAGAGCTGAGTCTTTGAATGGAGGACGAAATAGAGAACAGAATTGAAGCAAAAAAAAAAAAGGAAAAGAAAGAGAATTAGGAGTAGGTAGCAGTTCCAGGACAATAATGATTGTAACTGTTGTGACTGATGATATTTGTTTGCGCTTTCAATGAAATTCCTGCAGCTTAAAGAATTAAATTCACGAGGCTATGAAGTTATTTTGGTCACTTCAGGTGCAGTTGGTCTTGGAAGCCAAAGGCTCAGATACAGAAGAGTGGCCAACAGCAGGTCCCCACTATTTCCATCTGCTTAACAAACATACAAACGCACGCACACACAGATTGGTATCAGCATTTTTTTTAATGGAAATCAGGTTTTGAGACTTGTCAGAAACTATACTTGAATGCCTTGGACCTGAAGTTTGTGAGACATATTTACCAGTTACTTCTATTCATACGAAGTAGCAAAAGTCAAGAAACATTCCTCTTAGTATCCTTTTACCGCGGGCGTGTTTATTCAGATTATATGAAGCACCAACTACTTCTGCTGTTTTCTTAATTTTAAAGCCCTCCTATTTTACTTAATTTCCCCCTTCAAAGAGAGAGAGAAAGTGGAGAAGAGAATGAAGGGTTACGTGGACTTATTGTACTATAAACCTAATTTTTCTGTTTGAGGTGGGCATTGAAAAACTAAGAAGAGTGTGACCTTGGCTGAAGAGAAATTCATGCATGTTTTGCAGCTTTGCCGATCTCCAAAATCCACAATTTGAGTTTGATGGAAAGGCTTGTGCCAGTGTTGGTCAGAGTAGTCTCATGGCTCTTTATGATACCATGTTCAGCCAGGTACCAATCTCATATTCGATTTAATGTTTTTCTTGTGATTTTCCAATCTAAACATTTTCACATGCATTACCAGGTTAGGAAGTGAATTGCATTGCATCCAATTTGTTCCTCCCTTCTGCTCCCCTATCTTTCTCCTTCCTCCGGGTTGTTTCCATCTGTTTCAGTCACTTGTCGGTAAGTACTAATACTGTCACCTTCTTTATGCAGCTTGACGTCACCTCTTCTCAACTTCTTGTGACTGATGGTGTTTTTACGGATGATGGTTTTAGAAAGCAAATTTCTGATACTGTGAACGCGTTATTAGATTTGCGGGTTATTCCTATTTTCAACGAGAATGATGCGGTTAGTACTAAGAAAGCACCATACCAGGTATGCAGTCTTCCCTTGAGTTTGGAATTTCACCTGATTCCACAGTTGTTTATGATCTTTCTTCTTCTGCTTTGGTAAGAAATAATCTACTTGTAAGAAAATTTCTGACATTTAGCTTCTGCTAATTCTTGTGATCAACAACTACGAGCTAAAAAACCCATAACCCACCGGCCTTTAGTGTTTGAACCAGACTGGAGTCACTGGAGTCAGTTTCTAAAAGGCATATGAGAAACTCATCTATAGGAGGTCGTAGTTTGGATGAACACCCATGTATTATCACTGTGCATGTAATTGCAGACAGTTTAATACCCTTGAGTTCTCATAGTATGTTTGCTCAAAACACATTCATCTCCATTCTCTTTGCCAAACTTGGTTAAAGTAAATCACTCGCAGAAATGCGCATGCCTCAAAACCTGCTTGTGTTGCTCAGTTTCGCTGACATTACTTCCTGGACGTCATTTTCTTTAAACCTTGGAGGTCCAGCCTCATTTAACAAACAACAAAGGAAAACAGAGAATTTAATTATGGAATTCTGTTTACTCACTTTAAATTGTCCAAAAACTGGATTTTTGTTAGAATGAGGTTTATGAATCATCCATGTATGGTTCCTTTCTTTAAAATATGTCTTTTTATTCTGATAGGAAGCATCATTGCAGGATTCTTCTGGTATATTTTGGGATAATGACAGTTTGGCAGGTATATTGGCCGCAGAACTGAAAGCAGACCTTCTTGTTATGTTGAGTGATGTAGAGGGCCTTTATAGTTGTCCTCCTAGTGACCCAAAATCAAGGTTAATCCATACATATATCAAAGAGAAACATCAAGGGGAAATCACATTTGGAGACAAGTCCCGGTTGGGAAGAGGTGGTATGACTGCTAAAGTTGAAGCTGCTGTCTCTGCAGCTGATGCCGGAATCCCTGTTGTGATTACTAGGTATTATACTGCCAATTGTTTTTATAATTTTAGAAAACTAAAAAGTTGTGGCCTAAAGATGGTTGTCTGAAAAAAATTACAAAAGGAAAAACTTTAACATTCAATTATTTTCAAAGCTGAAGTGCTGACCAGTCAGTGAATTCATAGTTTAGGTACTAAACCTTTTGCATCACCAGCTGCAACCATGTAGTTGTATAGGCAATTTTCTTTCTGAAAAATGGATGGTAGAGTGGAAAGATACCGTCAATTAACTGAATAGCCGCTAATGTGCATGATACATTGACTGATCAATCTTCTGGTTTCATTTATGTACTGTTTCTTTTTTGATAAGCATTTATGTACTGTTTCTTGGTTTCTTTAAATTGATTTTCAGCTTTTTTGAAGTGGTTTTGTCACAGAAAACATTATAAGAGTACTCCAAGGAGAGCATCTTGGTACTCTTTTTCATAAAGATGCACATTTATGGACTCTTGCCAGAGAAGTTCTTGCACGTGAGATGGCAGTTGCAGCACGGGAATGTTCTAGACGGCTTCAGGTACTATCCTCCCGTGTTTCTCCAACGTTGCAAAGCTATCCTTTATGGTCACCAATCACCATAAAATCTCTCAGGGCTCAATTTCTACATTCTTTACTTGTGTGCTTTCCGCATATTTCTGTGGTATTTCATGAAGGTGGTTATATTAACCGCTTCAGTATATTATATGGACCGATTCACTGCAGGCCCTACAATCTGAAGAAAGGAAAAAAATATTGCTAGACATAGCAGATGCACTGGAGGCAAATGAAAGTGTGATTATAGAACAGAATGAAGCTGATGTTACTGCTGCGCAGGAGGCTGGATATGAGAAGTCGCTGATATCACGTTTGGCCCTGAAACCTGGGAAGGTAAGCACTTATTGTTTGGTGCAGTCATATTTTTATGATGGACTTGAGTGTTTGTTTATGGTCTTCACTGTGTCCAATGACGTTCTCTTATGATTTCGAAGGCATTCTTATTTTGTCTTTGTGTTGTTCAGATCCCTAGTCTTGCAAATTCCATTCGCAAACTTGCAGAGATGGAGGAACCCCTTGCTCGTGTTTTAAGTAGAACGGAGGTAATGGACTCGCGCTGAGTTTTGTTCATTTGGGGATATTTACCAAACACAGATGATTTTTCGAGTTTTTCTTTCTTTTATTTTTCAATTTATATTAACATACTCACGAGCTAGATAGAATTGCAAATAATGTTTGTCTTCTACCAAGAAAGTTGGTATATATGTGTAGGATTATGTCCTCCAATAATCACCCACTGGCACTTCTGATAACTGCTTTTGCATCCAGCTTGCAGATGGGCTCATCCTAGAGAAAGCATCAAGTCCTCTGGGTGTTGTCCTGGTTGTTTTTGAGTCTCGACCTGATGCTCTAGTACAGGTGAAAATCAAGATCCCTTGTAAAACCTGCGTGCATCTATTCATTGGTGAGGATGTAGAAGATGAACCATGTAACAATATGCTTGAGCTGTGGTTCATTGGTCAGCACTTGCACATCAGTTTCCCTGAACCTTGAATATGGATATTCTACGGAAGGATTTGTTGGGAATGGGCCTTTTTTGTGTGTGTGGTGTGTGTCAGGTCACTGGCCGTGCAGAATTTCTTTTGTCGTCCCTTCAATTGGGTGGTGGATGAAACATAGGTATCCTTATGCATAAAACAGAGCAAGAGGAAGAGTAAGAGAAAGAGAAGAAGAGAAGTATTACAGGAGAAGTAGAGCAACTGAATGAAAGTTTCAAGCTAAACTAATACTTACCTAGATAAACTAAATTAACAATATCTGGAAACCAAATTTACCGAATTTCCCACTGATTTCACAACCACAATAACTGTAATTAGAAACTTTCTGCTACTTTAGTGATAAAAGGGAAGCATAAATCTTAGAAGAGCTTATCCTGGGTAAAGACCTAAAAACTATGAATTGGAGAAACCTAGACTTTATTTTAGGCGGCAAAGAGGACACATTATTTCATAATACCAGCATAAAGAGTAGGAGAGAGAATTGCATGTGTGCCAAGACGGGGAAACAAATAAAAGTCACTTATTGGCTTCTACATACCATATGCATAAAATCTCATGCAACTGTAGACTTATTGGGACCCTTGAGAAAATTTTAACAATTCTAGTTTTTTATCATTTATAGTCATCGTTTTTCTCATTGTTGTTGCTCCTATTATCATTCTTGGGAGTTGGTAAGCAGGGGAGACTTACCTAACACTTGTTAAAAACAATTCTTTGAGCTTCAAGCGTATAACTATGAAGATTTGGTTGTGTTTGTGTTTAATAGATAGCTTCACTAGCTATTCGAAGTGGGAATGGTCTACTGCTTAAAGGAGGTAAAGAAGCCAAGCATTCAAATTCTATATTGCATAAGGTTTGATTCTGGAAGTTCAGGAAGTTTCTTCTTGATTGCTTCAGAGCTTAGCAATATCTGCTTTTCCATATCTTTGTTTCAAATTGTAGTTTCACTTTGCTTCTTCCTTTTCTTCACTTCTCTAGGTCATTACTTCAGCAATCCCAGGTACCATTGGTGAAAAACTTATTGGACTTGTGACTTCAAGAGAAGAGATTCCTGATCTGCTCAAGGTGGGTTCTAAGATTGATTACTGTTGATGCTTCTTTAACAAAAATTGCAGTTTTTTACTGAGTTCACTCTGCAACAGTTGGATGATGTCATAGATCTTGTGATTCCTAGAGGCAGCACCAAGCTTGTTTCTGAAATTAAGAGTTTGACAAAAATTCCTGTTCTCGGTCATGCTGGTAAGAGAAACAGAACAATTACTTTCTAAACTACAAAAATAATGCTTCAAGTAAGGGTGCTATTTTCACATTGCAGATGGAGTTTGTCATGTTTTTGTGGATAAGTCAGCTAATGTAGATATGGCAAAAAACATTCTTCGTGATGCAAAGATAGATTACCCTGCAGCCTGTAACGCAATGGTATTTTCAGTTCTTCAGCTTTCTTTCCATGGTCACCCTCCTTGGTTGTTGATATGAGTCCAACTGGTTCTAGTGATTCTGGCTCTTAGTATAGAAAAGTCTTCACTAGATGTCTTGAGTGATTAGAATCTCCTGGATTTACGTACTGTGACATTCTCAGGAAACAATTCTTGTACACAAAGATTTTCTATCAAACGGTCAGCTCAATGGACTTCTTGTCGAACTCCAATCCGAAGGTATGGCTTTGTCTGTGTAAATGCCCATCTGCTCAAGATACTGTGTTCATGTTATAAACTATCTCTTGGATACCCTCTCGTGGTTTATGAACTATTTGCAAAAAATACTTTCATTAATTTGATGGATTTCTTGATTTCTAACAAGTATCAACAACTAGATTGGTGTTGTGGACTTAGGTCGCATGAGGTTTCTAAGTATCATAGTTGCAGTCGGCAGAAAACTAACAGGAGGTTGGGTTCTGTCAACAATGGTTTTGGGAAGTGGATGGAACCAACTACCATAGTGGTTGTATGGTCATAATTCCTTCAATGTAGTATATCCTTTGGCTGTTTCATCTAAATCCGTTTTAACTAAAGTGACTCATGTTCCGACTGCTGAACCCAGATTTTGTTTGCTATAGTAGTCGTCTCTGAAAGTCATATTTCTTGTTCTATACTACACTGCAACTCCAGAAGTATCTTCTATAACAACACAATGATGCGAAGTTTCTACCAGAATGATCCAGCAGTTGGACCACTGACCCTTGATCTGATCACTTTTATGCTTTGATGATCCTGATTTTAAAACAGTGGTAACCAGTTAGCATGAATCTTTGCCTAATTGACATTTTTGAACACGGCTTTGATTTAACTGTGTGAGGCATCAGTATTAGTATCCTGGGGATTGAAGTTACATTTTATCCTGTAGCTTCTGAATTTATAGTACTTCTTTTTAAAAGTAGGTTTTGCATAAAGCGAGTTGATGAAAAAGTTATGCCTGCTTCTCTGCTCCGAAAGATATTACTTAGAAAATCCAACATTTATGGGATTAGTGGGATTCTCTACTAATGGAAGGTTCCTGTGTTGCAGCAGTAACTCTATATGGTGGACCAAGAGCCAGCACTTTGCTGAATCTTGTAGAGGCAAGTTCGCTGAGTCATGAGTACAGCTCAATGGCTTGCACCATTGAAATAGTAGATGATGTGTTTGGTGCCATTGACCACATAAATCAGCACGGGAGGCATGCTGAAATCCCTCAGATTTCATTTTTTTTAAGTTTCTGCTTGTGAATATCTTTTTAGATGAAGGTTATAACAAGTAATTCTCTAATTCTGTTCTCTACCTCAACTTTGTTGTAGTGCTCATACTGATTGCATCATTACAGAAGATAGTGAAGTTGCTGAAACTTTCCTACATCAAGTTGACAGGTAGGCTTGCTTTTTACCAACAAATCAGCTTGCGGCATAGGAGAGAGCTTATATGATATCTATCAGCCTCAATAAATTTTTTTCTCATGGGTAATTATTGTTACCGCCTAGCTCTGGAAGCTTAATCATACTACAATCTGACTAGTGACTTCAATGAGCTTGGGAAGTAGGCATACAAATATAATACCTAAAGAAATGCAACAAAAGCGTTGAAATGGTGTTGTTTCGGAATTTCAGCAATCATCTCTCCAAACACAAGTTACCACAGACCACATTCCCATTGGTATCATCTCTGCTCACACAGTTCTTATTCACCAAATCCAAATTCAGACCATCTTATGTGATACCTGTCATAGAAGTAGATTAGACCATTCTCCAGCACTTCAGAAACCAATTCCCTGAAAAGTCTGTTTACCCTTTCACTCTGCTGCAAATGGCAGCAATACCATTGCCATTTTCACTCTTCGCTCTCATCTGAACTACTGCCCAAAGCTTGCATGTTCGGTTGCGACTCCCCTCTTACACCATTTATTAAGCCTCCTGACATCATTGTCAGGCCTCTACTCTATCAGTGGGTCTACTCCTCAGCTTAGCATAGGTAATGTAGTTAGTCTGGACACTATCCAGCCTTTAATTTATACAGATAATATCTTTTGCTCTCCCTTAATTTGTTATATTATTGTCCTCTTCTAGATTTTGTAAAAGCTACTCTCACAAGCAGGTGACCTTTTAGCGAACTCCAGGTTAAGGACATTAGTCTCACAATTGACAATCTTATAAATGGTTGTTGTAACTGTACTAGCCTTGGCAGTTATCTCGTAGCTCACCTCACTTCACTCCGTGAGATGGAGATCGGGGTTTCAAGAACTCTTTTCAGCCTACTACTGGAATGTATGCCTTTTGTCTTCAGTTATCATTTTTCACATCACAGCTCAAATCTCAGTAGTTTCTCCAATCTCTTAAGCCTAAAATTCACATTACCTTGACTTCCAATTTCCATATTTTGGTTGTGCTATTTTCGCTCCCTTGTGGTTGGATCTCCTCCTTGACTGTCAATCGGATGGGAGCTGATGGTAACTGCTGTTGCATAAGCATCATCATAACACCTGTAAAGGATAATGGCTAAAATACTTTCCCATTTTTAGTTATCCTAACGTGAATTGAAACTCTTAAAAGTGCCACTCATCTCAAACATGTGCTCATAAGGTAGTGGTTCCAATGCTCTGTTTGTGTTAACAGTGCTGCAGTATTCCATAACGCAAGTACAAGATTCTGTGATGGAGCACGCTTTGGACTTGGTGCAGAGGTATGGGATCCTCTACTGTCCTGGTGTCAGGACCAATATACTCGGCTTTTCCCCTACTCTTAATCTATTGTTGGTTCTGTTTTAATTGATGAGCAGGTTGGTATAAGTACAAGCAGGATTCATGCTCGAGGTCCTGTGGGAGTAGAAGGACTTTTAACAACGCGATGGTATGGAAATTCTGCATGCTTTTTGTTACGACTATGATTGACTAACATAAGTAAAAATCTTCATGACGTTATCAGGCATCTAATCTTAAACATCAACATGTTGTCAATTATTAATCTTTCTATGGTTTCGTTTGATTGAACCTCTGCTACAAATCCAGGATCTTGAGAGGTCACGGGCAGGTGGTGAATGGAGACAAAGGGGTCAGTTACACGCACAAGGCTCTCTTGATACAGTCCTAGTTAAAATCTGTTCGAGACTGCAATTTGTGGCTGTTTATCTTGTCAGGCCAAGTATTTATCTTTAATTCTGTTTACATTCAACTGCTAGTGAGATCCTTCGTGTGATACTACAACACAAGGAGGGAATTGCATTCGATCGTATATTGTATGATCATTGTACCGCTCCAGGCCCAAACTTCATACGGATAGATTTTTGTATAAAATAAGGTTCTTTCACCATGGATAATCATTTTATCTAGGCTCCAATATTTCAAAACTAATTTTGTACAACCTCAGCAAAATATTCATAAACCGTAAAAAGATCCAAAAATATCAATTCGAGCCCTAAAATTTACATTAGCATATATGATATTTCCAATATCGATGAATATCTTCCAAAATAATGCAATATCGAATTCTCCAACACTAATCTTTAAAAGTATTCTTGCAAAACACGCTTTGAAATACAAATATATCTGAACCTCCTTGAACTTCTCTAATTCTGCCAACTCTGGAAAATATGAGAATAAGGGGTGAACTACGACTAGCTCAGTAAGTAGTAAGTCAATGGGGGTTGGGGAAAAGACAATTTTATCACAATAACCGAAATCCAAAATAAAACACCGTGAGCCATACCGAATCCAAAATATAAGTTTGTAACAAAAATATTCAAGGTCGCGCAATATAGAGAAACCACCAATGGTTACACAGACCTTTAGGCCACAAAGACCTCCAAATATCAGGTCACGCAGACCTCCAAATACCACAAGGGTATCAAATTGGCCACACAGACCACAAAGATTGTTCAGTTCCCCAAATAATATATCAAAACCATATAAAATACGGTGCACGTTTAAAATCTCATTAAATAACCACTTACCTCAACGCTTAATCAATCCTTAAAGCTTCAATCTCTCGAAAACTAGTAGCACAACCTCAATCCAAATTTTGGTCTCTAATAAACATTCTGCGACCATTTATTTACCTCAATCTCTTCAACTTTTAAAATTCAAACATACTTTTATCCATCATTTTTAAATTCAAATATAAGATCCTTATTCATATCTTAACCTTTAAATTCAAACCCAATATCAAATCTCTATTCAAACCTTTAAATTCAAATATAGATCGCATCTTCATATAACACCTTTAAATTCAAAAATACGATTAAACTTCTATCTAAAAATCAAATATAGGATTAAGTCATATATGTTCGTTTAAAATTCAAATTACTCACTTAACACCTTTTTCGGGACGGGTATTACAATCACTTTTGACGAGAAACCTCATGTAATGATCCTTTTTTGACGTGAGACCCTATGTTATGTGTTATGGATGATTTTCCATGATGGGCAAAAGAAGGAAATACATTGCGATACCCATTGGAGTTTGATAGTTTCCTGTACTTCGATTGGTTTGTCTGCTATAATTTTGCGTCTCCAGAAGTCTACAGTAATTATAACTGTAGTCGTTATAGTTTGGGTTTTGGGGTGAGAAGGAGATCGAGAAAACTTAAATTCAAGTTTCACGAACGTGTACTACAATAATTGGTCCCAATTCCAAAAAAGAAGGAATGCTTTCAATAATGATTGAAGACTGCATAAGAATCTCGGTTTTGTGGGGACAAAAGAACAAAGGCAATCCGTTCCGGATGTCGTCCATCCGGACATCCTGCGATTGGGAGCCCGGGAGCAGGTGGGTTCCGCCCAGGACCCACATCTGCACGGGCAACACCCTGTCCGAGCTCCCGACCATTGGATGGATTGCAGGATAGTTTTTGTTTGAACAAACAAAATGATAGAGCGCTTGTTGTCTCATATTTCACCATCCCACAGTTCCTGCAGGCTTTTGTAAGGACTAAGAGTCTCGTGGATTGCAATGTCCCCTTCGAGGAGCCTTCGCTGCATCACAAACCAGTAAAAGATACATCTTAGAGAGCACATGCGTCAAGAGATACGTATAATTATTGTAAGCAGGCTAGCCGGTGCACACATGCATGCATTGCTTTGACGCACACATACCTGGTGGATTCCTGATAATTTTGGGAAGAGCTCTGGAGGAATGAACCAGTAAAATAAGTTTAAATTCTCCTTGATCCTAAATTCATTTACACTTTTTGGGAGGACATTGTGGCCTCTCTGGAGACCCCAGCGCAATGCTACTTGTGCTGGCGACTTTTCAAGCTCTTCAGCAGTTTCAATCAGTTGCGGTTCCTTCAAGACTTCCCCCTTTATCCATGACCCTTGAGATCCCAGAGGAGAATAGGCTTGAAAGGAGAAATCGCGTTAAAATGTATATTGCAATCAACAAAATATACAGAAAAAGCATGACCTGAAGCCACTAAGAACCATAATAGTGTGGCCCACAAGACATAGATCAATATGCTTGAACCCTCTTTTTATTCCTTTCTTTGAATCGAGTCTCAACGATTCCCAAAAAACAAAGTGCTTAAGAATGTGTTTCCTCTACCTTACCCAAAAAAATAATAAAGTGTTTCCTATCATCTGCTTGCTTCAATGAGTAGTTAAGAGCCCTAATATTCAAATTTCTAAAATTCATTGACACAACAAAAAATTTAAGTGGCACCAACCAAGAGATCGGGGAGGGGATCCTTGCAAGTAACGGTAAAAGGCTAGGCTCCGGGGGCTCACACCTTTCCACTTCGTGTTCTTCCATTCTGAGTTGTCCTTCAACTCAGGGAGCCAGCACAGCAAGAAGGCTATCCGTTGCTAATGGGTAAATGTCTGTTAGGGCAACAGCAAGCTCGATTGAGAGGAACGTTTTCGGTTGAAAAATAACAGAAGGTCCTTTCCCAACCTCAGCCCACCCATCATCATTGCCTATGGGTTCTTTCACATTCTCCTGCCCTTTATCAGTTTTTGTGGCACCAGCAACTTCATTTTGTGGCACTTGTCGGTAGAATGCCCAAAACACCCTAGCACTTGGGTCTCAGATGCCACACCAGCGGAGGGGTCTGGATTCAGTCCAGACCGTATGAGTCCAGATGGATCCAGACCCACGGTTTGGATTAAATCCAGACCCAATGGACGGCAGGGAGGGTTGCCACGTCATTTAATGAGCTCTCCCTTCCGTCAGCTCGGCTTGGCTTGTCTCACACGAGGCTTTTGGCTCTAGATCTGTAGTGGTCGGACCACTATATTTTAGGTTCGACTACACCTGCGACCACTACGCTCTTCTATTCTAACACGCGTGTTTTTGGCTCCAAATCTGTAGTGGTCGAACCGCTATATTTTAGATCTGACCACAACTACGACCACTACGCCCCGAATATTCAAAATCCCCTTCAGACCAGAAAATCTCCTTCATTTTCTCCTTCGACGTTCCAGAGATCTTTTCACCCATCTTCTTCCCAAATCCCTCAAATCTCTTAACTTCTTCACCTACAAAATCTCCCTTATTTACAAATCTCTCAAATCCCTTAACTTCTTCACCCACAAAATCACTCCCATTTGGAAATCCCTCAAATCTCTCCATTTCGAAATCCCTCAAATCCTCCCTCCCATTTTGAAAGCTCTCAGTCACTCTCCACTCTCCATGGCAGCTCTCTCCCTCAACTCACTGCTATATTGCGGGTAATCTCTATACTTTATGTCATTTTAAGGTGTAAAGGTGATTTATTTTTTTGATAAGAAGATAATCATGGTGATGAGGCTAATAATGGTGACAAGGGTGATGGTGACGAGGGTGCGAAAGTTCCTCCTCATTATTCAACTACTCGTGAGCAGTCTTCTTCATCCCACACGGCTTGGCAAGCTTCTATAGAGAGTTTAATGGGATCTCTAGGAAATGGTCAGGGGCTGATTCTCGACAGCGTTAATAAGTTGCAAGAGAGCTTTGAGAGATGTTTCCAACCCCGTAACTGATCATTGAGGTGTTTTTCCACCAGATCACTTAGTTTTGTAATTTTATACTTGAGATTTTTCCATGTGTTTGTGATGGTATATGATTGTCTAACTATATGATGTTGCAGGTTGAAGATTTTAGGCAACAAGGAAAGCAACCCAATATTATGGTGTGGTTGAAGAACATGAATATGTATTACTTTATATATGTCAGTAGTATATTTATTAGAGCGGTTTTCTGTTTATGTGTAAGTATATATATGTAAGTAGTAGATTTATTAGAACATATTTGTCAGTAGTAGATTTGAACTAAAATGAAGTTTTCCATGTCAACTGAGTTACCGCTATCCTTTTGTTGGGCTGTTTGATTTATTTTGGGATAAAACTATCAACTTAAAAATATAAACATATAAATAAGAAGTTACATTAAGTAGTCATGCATGCATACGTTTTAACTTTCATATACATAACACAAAAAAGGGCAAATCGTAAGTGACAATGTTTTCTGCCATCAAAGCAAAAACATGTGACTCTATATACGTTTTCCATCATCTTAATTGGATCAATGCGTTATATTTTTCGCTATGAGTTGCTGTACATTTCTAAAAATCTTATCTTTCAAACAAATATATAACTATTTTAGTCGAGTGACGCTGAGTATAATACTCCTAATTTGCAATAGAAATCTTCATGAAACATGCAGCCTTGCAGGTCATAATGGTCACTAAGATCAACAATTTTGTCATAGAGCAAAAATAAAACATAATATTCTGCCACAAATGGATATTCTAGAAGTCGTCGAGGCTTCTAAACCGTCCACATTATGGTTGTTCCTCATCGTCGCTTGACCACTGTAAAGAAATAAAATAAAAAATGAATACAAATAGAGACTAAGTTCTAAAAATTGATAAATAGGGTAGGATAGTACCTCTGGCTCGTCCTCTAATTGTAAATGACGAGCGACTGGTTGGGATGACCTAGTGGTCAGTGCTCATCGTTTTTCCTGTACGTGGTATCAAATGAGACGAAGTCCCCAAATTGTGCATAGTCATTTCGCATGTCGTGGTTAGACCAGAAGACGTTGGTCATACGATCATCATCGTCCAACGTAGCCCTGAAGAAAAAAATGTGAATTCTTATCGTATTGATCACCAAACCAATTTAAAAGAACACCATATACACCACTCTTCATGGTTTTACTTCTTCTGCAACTTAAATAGTTTTTCAGGTCCGTTCGAGTGAATCCCAACTTCTTTTTACCCCCTGCCTGAGCCGCCATTAAATCATGTGCTAGCTTTGGCCGAATCCCGACTCGCTCTGCATCATCTACCTCGAGGCGCTGTACTTCATTGATACTTCTATGTGAGCACAGAAGGTGAGCTTTTGATGGCGTAGATAGTTCATGGTTATGTTGTGCACACCAATCAAAAGCTGGAACTAACTGCTGGAAAAGGAGAGAACCATTTTAAACAGAGACAATAGGAACCTTCTAAGCCTTTTTGGTTTTCTCTAAGTCTAGGGATTTGGAGATTGAGGATTTTGAAATGAGATTTGAGACGGGAGATTCGGGAATAAAAGGGTTAAAACGCCGGTTCGGGGCGTAGTGGTCGAATCTAAAATATAGTGGTCCGACCACTACAGATCTGGAGCCAAAAACACGCGTGTTAGAATAGAAGAGCCGTAGTGGTCGCAGATGTGGTCGGGCCTAAAATATAGCTGTCTGACCACTACAAATCTGGAGCCAAAAAGCCACTTGTGAGACGATCCAAGTCGAACCGACGGAAGGGTGGACTCATTAAATGACGTGGCAGCCCTCCTTGCCGTCCATTGGGTCTGGATTTAATCCAGATCGTGAGTCTGGATCAGTCTGGACCCGTACGGTCTGGACTGAATCTAGACTCCCAGCAGAGACCTGACTTGCAATGGCACTTTTCAGTCCTAAACTCAGGGTCGTATGGTTCACCAACGCAAACACCTTCACAGGCGAAGGTACAGAATAAATGGATGACATTTGTGGAAAGGGAGAAAAGAAGGGAGAGAATAGAGTCAACAAGGGGTTAGAGGTCGAACCCTCCAACCCAGAGAGTAAGGGGGCGACACGCGCCGTCCAAGGGAAGGTCGAGGAATATCATAATTCTCGCCCGTAGAGAGAGTTGTTTTTGAAAAGGGTAGAACTTAAACGAAAGTGGGTGGAAAAAAGTAAATAAAAGTATATCGATAAATGAACACCAGTTCTCCCCCCTCTTTCCCCCGAGTCTAGAGAGAGCCGCTACCCTTTCTCTAGACTTTCTCAAACTCGCAAACTCTTGCTCAAAGCCTTTGAGACATCATCAGGAGCATGGTCACTACACCTGCACATGTTGACAGATGTTGTAATTCAGAGTCAGGAGACGCAATAGTAACATACAGAAAGGACATACAGGCCGGTTCCTAGCCAAATTCACTTGAGCTGAACTACTCAGAATGACTGAACTTAAGTTGAAGTGAAAAAAACATGAGATGAAACAGCTACCAAAGCTTAGATGTGACAAACATCTCACTACGCCGGACTACCCCAGAGGAAAACAGTTCCTTCAGTGCCACCCCAACCTGCATCACGTCAATGTGGTTCAATCATACATCAGAAGGGCATGGCTAACACAACATTGATACATTAGAACCTATGGAAGTTGACCACAACTGATGGAATTGAAGTGCGGTTATTGTAGAGCCTAAAACAACCTAAATTGGAAAGGAAAGAGTACATCTTTCTCATTGTCATAAACACTGGCACAGTCAATATGCCTGTAACCTGCCTAACGGATGGAATCTTAGCTCCATTATTGAGGAAAAATGCAAAGGCACGTATCTAGCTTCTTGATCCATACTCTTTTACAGAACTAAGCTAAACCACGATAAAGAGCAATGTTAACGTCGAAGAGAAAATGGGTTTTAGCCAAAAATTAGAAAAATAACCCCAGTAGGGTTAATCGGTTCTTCCGAGTGAACCAGTTTGGAACAGATGTTTGAGAGAGAGAGAGAGAGAGATCACCGATCGAATAGGTTATACGTAAAATGTTTTAGGGGCCAAATCATGGCAACAACCAACAGGTTAATCTTTGGTTATTCACGCCAAAAAAAATTTGTTGGAAATGTACGGGTAACAATGTTCAGGCTAGAGGCCGTATTTACGGCAAAAGAGTAGCATCTAATTTGATTTCCCGGGAATTTTTTTCTGTTTTTCCTAGGCCGATTTTTCCGAGCACTTCTTCAGTTCCTAAGGCTGAACAAAACAGGACGGTAGACCGGACCAGAACGAATTTGCGGTATGGTCCGATCTTGTTTATTTAAATCTGGTCCATACCTTTTGACAAACCGGTCCGGTCCAGACCGGACTGGATTTATTAATATAAATAAAAAAATAGTTTTTATATTTTTTAATACAAATTACAAACTTAAAAAGTTTAGTTTTAACCTAAACTAAAACTTTATATTTTTATGTCATTCCCCCTTCGAAAGTAACCTAAAAAATTTTAAAAAATGAAACCGGTCCGGACCACTTATAAGTGGTCCAATTCGATCCTCCATATAAGCACAACCGAAAATCCAATTCGGACCAAATTTCCGATTGTGCAGCCCTATCAGTTCCATGTGATAATACTCATATATATGATTCATCTTGACATTCGGTAATTCAGAAAGGCAGCAACCCCGCGGCCCCTCCCGTGTTATAAACGACAGCCAAAATTGGGTCGGACTTCATTCTTTTCGGACCCGACTCCGGAGAAAGGAAGAAGAATGCTGCAACTAAGAGGACGGTTTTAGTCACTACACAAATGCGTGATGAGGCAATGAAGATTTCGCCGCAAAATATCTTTACCCGACGACGCAACATGATTTGGCCAAAAAGAAAAAGAAAAAACTTTTGGTCTCATATCTCATCTTCGATTCTGGGGCCTTTGACATTTTATTAAGGGATAAATATATTTTTTACCTATTCAACACGTTTCACCCTTTATTAAAATTTTCAAGTAAAATGACAATAGTATATTATTGTCAATTCCCTAAATTTTCGGGAGTATTATTTTGAACAGGGTGCAAAATGTTCAACGTTCATAATTTGAGAATATAATGCATCAAAGTGAGTAATTTAGAGCGCAAAGTGTCTAAAATTATTAGTTAGAAAGTTTAATGCGTTAAAATTAATAATTTAAGATTCAATATGTCAAAAACTCTTGAGAGTTAGTAATAATAAAACTAGTCTGACACGTACACAAGTTTTAATTCATAAAGGCATTTGGAACATTTGCAAAATAGAAGCAATTTTTTTAAAGATGCATAATAAACGAGCTTAACAGGGACAAATTATTCAAAGATCCTAGAAACTTCAGAAGTTTTTAAATTCACTTGACCTAACATCGTTGCTTGGAATTTCTAGGTATAATCTTTTCTCGCCCAAGATGATACTAATACAAGCAGATGAAACCCTATAAACGAAGCAGGAGTCCAGTATCCTCTCAAGCCGATAACAATGAAAATACGGACGATCAATCAAGTCATTTATCTACAAAATTCTTGATTTTCTTCAGCCACTCAAGATACTCTTTCTGTTCTTTGTTACCCACGTATTCCTGCAAGAAGTTGGTTGTGCTGGGTTTGATCCCTCGAATCTCAAGATACTTGTGGAAAGCCTTTTGCAAGTTTTCATCCAAGTCACTGAAGTAACAAAACAAGAGTCAGATTATAAATAAATGACTAAGAAAAAGCTAATAAGAGATCCAAAAACAAAAAACCAGAAGGGGAGAGGTTACGACAAGCTTACCTAAATTCAGGTCCTTCGTATGCAAGCTCATCTTCAGAACCTTCTGGCTGCTTAATGGACAAGCTATCAATGCAAATTTCATCTGGCGAAGCAGTGATACCAAACTCCAGGCACAATCCACTTCCTTTGGTTATCCTCACTACCAAAGGAATGAAAGAATTAGCACCAGCTTCTGTATCATTGTCACCATCTTCCTCCTCCTCCATTCCAGGTTGAGGAATGTCAACTTCAACCTTGATGGTTTCGTCTTGGTAGTTTCTCGTAAGTAAAATAGTTCTTTCACCAGGTTTGTCTTCAATTTTAAAAGGGAAATCTTTTGGGACATCTTCTACCTGTTTAAGTTGCAAGAAATATTCAGTTTCTATTGAAGTCAGTTGTATAGAATCCAGGATATCAACAGACAAGAGAAAATACACTTTGTTGCCAAGTGTATTGAACCTTATTAACAATGAAATGCTCTGAATTCCGTATCCTCTAATCTCTTTTTTTTTCAATGGGGGGTGGTGTTTGGTGTTGAACCTTATTAACAATGACATGCTCTAAATAATGCCCACTGAAGTTGCCAAGTGATGCAAGTAAAGAGTGCAGCTGTGCTATAAACAGAGTGTCCACTGAGGACAAGTCCCCAGCAACGAGGCCAACATTCATTCAAAACTAACAATACACATCATTACAAATCAACTCCACTGAACCAGAAATTAGCAAAAAAGCATGAAACAGGATCAGTATAATTTCAAAATCCACTTATCAAAAAGTATAATTTCAAAATCCAAAAAGGCATAGGATTTCGTTTTGAGAGTTGTTTACACACCAACCAAGAGGAAAAAGATACATTTGTGTAGCTAATAATACTCCAAGAAAACACACTGACTCCGAATATCAATAATTCATAGTCGAAATGTCTCAAGCATCCCCCATCAAGCCATAATTGTTCTCTTTAATTGGTCGGAATAAAACAAAAAAGCATCTAGGTTGCATCATCACAAAGTGCTATCTGTCGCAGACACATAGTAAATACCCACTCAACTGGGAAAATGCATAAATTATTTTGGGCGGCTTTGCCTTCAATGGAGGAGAAAATGACCAAAACAAAATTTTGCTAATCCACCATTTTCTCAGCTGTTCCCGAACGAACCGCATTTGAAGCGTACATCCCAAAATCTCGACTACCTCTTTGGTTCCCAAAACAAGTTATTGCTTTCGAAAGTCAGGATTTGGAAATTTAAATAGAACAAGAACTGAAAAAGTCGTAGAAGCTTAAACATTAAAAATCTTTAGAAAAATATAAACCACAACCATACACGCCCTTAAAATTGTCCAAAAAATTAGATAACTAAAGAGAAAATGGAAGACAGAAACAGAATTAATGAGAGGCAGAGAAGAAATGTAAACAAAACTCACGTCTTTTTCAGCTTCTCCCTCGGCGCAATCGATCTCCGATTCCAGGATCCGAATAAGGTTCACATCGTCCTGTCTCGCAGCAGAGGCTGTGGAGAAGCGCATAGATGGGACAAAGCTTCTCCGGCAGAGAGCTTGGGCGAGTTTGCCCTTTTTGGCGATGAGAACGGTGGAGATTACGCCGTGGAAGGCTCTCGGAGACCCAATAGTTCGGACCGCAAGAGGAAGTACGGAAGAGGAGGCCCTGCGGAGCATTGAATAGAAAGCCATTTGGTTGTTCTGGCTCAGCGCGGAACTTAGGTTCAGCTTCTTGTTTAAGGGTTTTGGTGCTGCAGGGTTTATAGGTAAGAGAAACCTGCCTTCCGGTTATGTTTTGTTTTGCTTTTGTTGATTTTGGAATTGGGCCTCTATTCGGTATCCGACTACATGAACTACCTTGGGCCGCCAAAATATGACACCGAGGTTGTATCGGGGGAGCAGTTTTCTGCTTGGTCGAGTCATACTAATTTTAGTTTAAGATATAAAGTTATTTTCTTGTTAAAATTTAATTTTAATTTGGACATTACTTTACTTTTACACGAATACTAATACAACTCAATATTATATTTTTTACAAACATCAATACAACTCAACAATTTCTACACAAATACCAATACAACTCTAACATCACCTAAATATTCACACCATATTTAAAATTCTTAAATTTTTACCAAAATCAACATACCCTAGAACCCATGTAAATATGCACGAATTTAAATATTTATCTCATATTAATCTACACAATAGTTTTCCTCCTTTTTTATGATGTTTTTTTTCTAAATAAAAGATATCATAACCAAAGAGCAGAACAATTCATGGCGGAAACTATGGATTGTCGCTCGAGAGAATATGCATAGGAATACAAGAAATGAGAATATGTCTGCCAACGTAAATGGAACTGTACTTGGTAATTCACTGTCCCAGCCCAACCCTAGCTTAAGGAAATGGTGCCACTACATTTCACCCACCAAGTAGACGCGAAGCTAGCTCAAACGATAAAATTCAATAGACAGTACTAAACCAAAGAAGAAGACCATCGAGATCAAAGACAACCCATAGGATTTTATTAATTTTGTAATATTTGATGACATTCAACTCCAAAGAGCCCGTCCCCCCCCCCCCCCCCCCAAAAAAAATCCAACCCTTGATAAAACTTCTGTTGCCGCCTCCCTCCCCCCAAAAAATAAATACAAATTCATCGATGCTTTTCTTCGTGGCGTAATGCAAAAGGTTTTGTAGTCGTCATACTTCCTAGGCTTTTCATACCCTCTGGTGTCTAATGAAAAGTGCGGTTTTAAACTTTAGGAAGCAAAAATAGATTTTTGTTTTTTTGACTTTTTTAAGGGTCAAAGTAAAAAAAAAAAAGACTGGGAGGCGATTTACGAAATTTATGGGAGCAAAAAAGTGTATTTTCAAAATCTTCCATTCTACTTGAGACGAGGGCGAGGGCCAGTGACTCAAGTCAATGGACCTGTTTTTCGAGATACTTCGCGATTTTTCACCAAGTAATGTTTTCTCCCAATATGCACTGCAAAGGTGAAGCTCCTCAATAAGATTTCATTGAACGAAGAACGATAACAAAAGCATCGTGAGAGAGAGGCAATTTCATTGAAATGTGAAGCAGAACAAAAAACCAGTCTAATAGCATTTCTACGACAATGGAATGTAACTTTGCCATCCTCTCTCTAATATACCAACAATCATATCACCGTTCAGATTTCGCCATCCCAAAGTTCCTCAAAAGTCCTGTACGCACCGAAAGTCTCATGGACAAATGAGGTCCCTTTAACCAGTCTTGCCTGCAGAATTTAGAGAGAAGAGTTCAGGACAATTAGAGACTTATATAATCATATCGATTATTATCGTCTTTATGATGTAGTCATTGGACCTCACCAATCAAACTCAGGAAAAGCACCAATTGGGGAATTAGCATATACAGAATGAAAGTTGATTGCAACACAATTGCTGATAATATAATAGGCCATATTGAATTTGCACACGCTGGTAACAGGAATATATTATATGCCCATGAAAAAAACCAAGTGCAGCTATTCGATCAATTTTACCGATTACTTGCCTGCTCAATTTCAGAGAATTTGGCGAACAAGTCTTCAGGTAAAGACCAGTCGAAGACATCAAGGTTCTCCTTGATCCTTGCTTCATTTGTACTCTTTGGAAGCACACTATGACCGTTTTGCAGGCCCCAACGAAGGGCAACCTGTGCAGGAGTTTTGCCCAGCTTCTCCGCAACCGTAATTATAGTTGGATTCTTAAGGACATCACTCTTGAGCCACGTGGTGCCAGGAGAACCTAACGGTGAATATCCCTAGATATAACGGATCACAGTTTAAGCATAATTCATAGATGACTCAAGATTGCAAGGGAAACTAAGATTGCCAAACGATACGGATGAGCCATTGTAAAACAATTTACCTTTAACAAAAAACTGAAGCAAACAAAAGCAATTCAAAATTTTCTAACTCACAGATAGTTGAACTCCCTTGGCTTTACAAAATGCGTGTAGCTTGGTCTGCTGCCATGAAGGATGGCATTCCACCTGGTTAACAGCTGGAGGAACACGTGCTACCTTGAGCAAATCTCCCAATTTCTTTGACGAGAAATTACTGACACCAATAGCTCGAGCCTTGCCAGAATCAAAGAGTGCTTCCATTGCTTTCCATGTGCTAGGTATATCTGGTTGAACAAGGTTTTCAGGCTTAAAGCCTATTGACCCCTTCCTCATCCGGACTGGCCAATGGATCTTAAAATATTCAGGCAACCTCAATCAATTCCAGTTTCATAATATCCTCCATACGGTATAGTTAAGTAGGAAATAATTGTGTAAATTACTATGACTTCTGACTGTAATTAGGCTCAGAGCAATAGATATTTAAATTTGAAGTAAACTAGAAGCGATATGGCAGTAATATCCTATGTTTGTCAATAAGTGATGCCATAAAAAAGACCCTCTTCTATTCCACCAATTTGTCAGTTCTGTCAAATTTTTCATCAATTAGACTCCAAAAACCATCAATGCAAAAGCTAATTGCCAAGTTTCTTGAGATCTAAATTGAACTTAAGCTTTAACCATAAATACATACAAGGTACAAATCAAGATAATCAAGCTGCAAGGCTTGCAAAGTTCTATCCAACGCCTCTGGAACATCTTCAGGTGCATGATCAATATTCCTGTAGATTATTTCAATTTAAGAAAGAAATGAAGAATAGTAGATAGGATCAAAGACTCATTTATTAAGGAGTAAAGCAGGCAGCAGTATAATTTCAGAAGAGATACTCAATATTTAATAAAACAAACCATAGTTTAGAGGTAATCCACAAATCCTCACGCTTCACCACACCATCTTCAAACAGCTTCTTCAGAATCAAACCAATCTACAGGAAAGGAGAAGATTTATACTATTCTTGCAAAATCCGAGGCAATTTCAAGCATCAGGAACATGACAACATCAAGTTGAGACATCCAAATGTCCAAGGAAACAATTAAGCTGCAAAACTAGAAAAAAAAAACAATTAAGCTGCAAAACAGGAATGTATCACCATTTAGCCCCTATCCTGGTATATGGGTTATGGTAAAACTAACTAGGAATAATCAAGACGAGGCCCCTCACCTATACATCACCATAAACTAAACTGCATAGGCCATTCCAATTTACAAGCAGAAAAATCTCCAACTAAATTACGTACAAGAAAAATAGTTTTCAAGGGTACATCACCAAGAAAGAAGCTAATCAAAGCCATATAGTACTGAACCAGAACGTCATAGAATTGAGACAAATTTTATTGGTAAGGGATGGTACAGAAAGGATGGTCTCAGGGCTCTAAAGAACTTGATGAGAAGATCTAGATCACCATGGATATCAGGTATCTAGAGCAATATCAGCCATCAGACCTCGGGCACATGAGACAATAACAAAAGCTCAAGGAAAGTGACGCCAAAATCTCCAAAAGTATTTGATCTCAAGTGGTCATCGTATTTACCTCTTTCTCGTTGTCATAGATCTGCGCGCAATCAATATGCCGGTATCCAACCTGCAACAAATGCAAAGTAGACCGCTGAGTGCCTAAAGAAATCAGCTAACTAATTGCTACAACTCAACAAGAAGGGCCTGTACTTCTTGCTAACAAACTCTATGATGTGTTTGATTCTACAGGGCCGAAAAACAGACGGTCCAAGCTGAGACAAATAGGACCTCTCTCTTCGCAAAACAAACAGAGTTAAGAAATGAAAAGTATTGCACATTTCCGGAAGAAAGATGTGCAGCGAATGTAACGGCTTACTCAGAAAAGATGAACCTAATGTGTAGGAGCTTTTCATAGCAGTGAACTCGAACGTAACAATTCATATGAAAAAGTAAACAGATCAAGTGATCAACAATTCTGAAGATGTCCTAAAAACACATATATCATCATGGCGTGAAGCTAATACTTTATTTAGTGATGTAGATGAAATCTAAAACCTGTAGGAGTGGCAAATAATGAAGGAAACGAAAGAGACCTTTATGGCGGTGGCCACGGCTTCGCCGACGAGGCCAGGGTCGGACTGCCACGTCCCCAACCCGACCGAAGGCATCTTAGCTCCGGTGTTTAATTCGAAGAACCGAATTCCGTCCGCCATCTTTTCAAACTTTACTAGATTTGCTGGTATGCCACGCCGAAGGGGGGAGAGAGAGAGAGAGCGTACAGATTTCAGGGTCGCTGAAAGAGTGAGAAGCAAATGTGAAGACGCATCCCCGGCCTTTTGTAAGGCCAAAACACCCCGAACAGATTCCTTTTTTCTGCCACCTGGACGGCACATATGATGGATGTTAGCACCTAACACCGCCTCGTCGCAAATTGGGTGGGTACATTTGGCCATTAATCTATAGCTTATGATTTTGGAGCTTTTCTATTTTCTGTTTGGAGTAGTGGATGACGTGTACCGTATTTCAGGGACATTCGAAATGTTTGGTTGAAACCGTCCCTTATAAAAAAGGAAATTCAATTCCAATGTCGTCTAAAGAAGAATCTTATCTTATTTTACATCCTTTTTTTACAATTTCTACAAGAACAACAGCCTCGGTATATCTGCTGTGATCATATTCTATTCTTTTCTTTTTGCTTTGTTTTGTGCGTAATTTGTCATGATTATGAATAGCATGTATATTTTATTAGTTCTACAAGATAAATATATGTTGGTTCATAATATTGCTTTCAACTACTTGTGGAGATGTTTTCTTTTTTCATCTGTGACTCAGATTTCACCGTCTCAGAGATCTCAACAGTCCGGTATACAACAAAATTCCAGTGGACAAATGATCTCCATCGAATTAGGTGACATTCGTTTGGAAGAAATTTGTAAGATTCTGATAAAATTGTGAATATTTAGATTATGCAAAAATTGTATTGGTATGCATGCAGAAGTTGTTAAAAATATTGATATTTGTAAAAAAAATAATAAAGTATTATATTGAATACATATATTTTGTGATGTTTGACATGTAAATATAAAAATATGATATAAATCTTAAAAAAAAATACTCAACCAACATGCTCTTAGTATTGCCTGGAATTAAAAGAAAAGAGATAAACAATTATGAGCGCAAAATAATCATTGTGAATATTGTCGTCACTATAATAAATGTAATCAGAGAGTGGATTAGCATATTATAATCATTAATTTCGCCTGGAAAAACGTTACGCAATAGTAGCTATTTGAGAAGTAAAATTTATAGAGATGATATTTAACTTGTTACTCGCCTGCTCAATTTCAGAGAATTTGGCAAACAGGTCTTCAGGTATAGACTAGTCGAAGACATCAAAGTTCTCCCTTATCCTTGACTCATTCTCACTCTTTGGAAGCACGCTATGACAGGTGGCGGATCCAGGATCAAAATTTATGAGGGTCGAATTTTAAAGGCGAAATGACAAGAATTTTTTTTTCCGTAATGCAAAAAATTGTTTTCCATAAGCTTCTGCATCTGTTTTCTGTGAGCCATCATTTGCAGCAGCTTTTGTTTAGAATCTGTGGGCATTATGGACTCTGGCTTGCAAGTTGTCACGGGAAACTTTTTCAACTCTTCAGTGGAACGTTTACACACATCAAAACAACTTTAGATGATCATACCAGAGAGGCGAGAGCCACTTGACCCCACCAACCTCTGTCGAAGGTTTTCTCTCCTCTTTTTCTGACACTTTATCATCTACGAAGGTCATCTCATCAATATCATAGAAACCCAAGAGAAGAGGTTTTTCTCTCAGTACGCTAGCATTATTTCTAAAAATGTTTCCAAGAAAATCTACTTAATTAGCTCTGGTTCCTTTGAAGATGTGATTCTTAGGTTGCTATGGTATTAGAACACGAAACATCAAAGGAAAAATAAAATATTCTTTTAAAATAAAGATTCTACGCAGTGCTTATACACATCGGAAGACATTAGCCTCGTGATGGAGTACAACAATAAGGAACCTTGTTATCTCATATTCTCAATGATGGTGGATTCTAGGAAAATAAAGCTGGTCATAATTGTTTTTCAGCAAGTGATGTCTAGTACTGTTGGCACAAGGATAAACTAATAGTGCATAAAGATCTTAAGGATGATAAGTTTGTTTTCAATTTGAAAATAAAATGTCTTAGTTGCTGATTTCGGATTTATTAGTGAGATAATATTTCATTGACGTCACTTAATTTCTATAAAGGGTTTGTGTGATAGTTCCCTCTACATGCTATCACAGGGGCTATTTCTAATTGAAAAATCCTATTCAAACACTACCACTGAGAAAATATGGCTCTTGGAAGTTTGCTGTTTCATATCAGAGCCTCATACCATGATGTGGTGTTTCTGTCGAAAGAGCCTACCATCATGTGTAGCACCAAATCTGATTTCTAGACATTCCATGAGGAATCTTTTAAGGACTTTGATAAACAATAACCTCTTTTTAGGCCTAAACTAGAATTTATTTCAGAAAGGAGGTTCTGAAACAGTATTCCGGGATTGCAGCTGGGACTAAAAGGTACTATCTCAGAGTGTTTGCAGGAAAAAAGAACGAAAATGAGGGAAGGGTTACGAATGTGGGGTATAATATACTTGTGTTCAACCTAGAGCTTCTTGTTGAAAGAGTCGTGCTCTATTTTACTGCTGGGAAGGTTACTGGACATGCAAAACACCATATATACGGAGAAACCAAATGATCAAATTCAGCTTGCATAAAAAACTGAGAACTTCACGCATAGGCCACGAAATGAAAAGCCAGACGATCCATTCAGGTTTACAACAATGGTAAATACTCCTGCTCATCAACGGACTAGCAATGGCCTAGAAGAACCACCCAAAACTGATCCATTTGGGTTAACAACATTGACTCCTGATTGTGCCAACAATGTTAAAGCCCAAAAGCAATGAAGTGTAAACTTCGCATATACAACCACAGAACCACTTCGGCCTGGGTCAATGGGGGTCGGGCCCCCATAGGCCCAGGCCAACCTATGAATTCAAAAAAAAAATTGAATGAAAATTTTGTTTGGGGGGATGCAATGGGTGGCGGCCGCCCAGGGCCACACCCCCTGCATCCGCCCCTGGCTATGACCCATTTGCAGGCCCCAACGAAGCACAACTTGTGCAGGAGTTTTGCCTAGTTTCTCCGCAACCATAACTACAATTGGTTACTATAAACAATCACAGTTCTACCATAATTTCTGTATAGCTCAAGGTTACTTACAGAGGTAAAGACTTGCCCAATCACAGATCAATGAACTATCCTAAGATATACAATAACAGTTATTTTGAGTCAGAAACTAATCACCCGACAAAATGACAGTTCAAAATTTAGCTACTCACGGCTAGGTGAACTCCCTTGGATGTACAAAATGTACGTAGCTTGCTCTGCTGCCATGATCGATGGATGGCATTCGACCTGGTTAATAGCAGGAGGAACACGCGCTACCTCGAGTAAATCTCCCAATTTCTTTGAGGAGAAATTGCTGACACCAATTGTGCGAACCCTTCCAGAATCATAGAGTGCTTCCATTGATTTCCATGTGCTAAGGATATCGGGTTGAACAAGGTTTTCAGGCTTAAAGCCTATTGATCCCTTCTTCATCCGTACTGGCCAATGGATCTTTGAAAAATTGGACAGTCTCAGTTAGTAAATGTTCGCAACACAATATATAATGTGAATGGCAAGGTGAATTAATGCAATAACTTTGGTATTGTCAATGTTTTAAACTTTTTTTTTCTAAGCAACATAACCAATATATTAAAAATCGAGAAAGGTACAACCATTACAAAACGTAAAAACAACACGAAGGCCAGCGAAAGACTTAAACAGACATAAAGGCCCTACCAGAAAACGGATCCAACGATCCCGAAGCCAAGCCGGACTACAAAGCCGGATCCATCTACAGCCACAAGGGCAGTAATACAAACTCCATAACCAACCGACCATAAGGGTCCACAGACAATACAACCACAAACTAACCACAAGGGCCAGAACACAATACAAACACCAACACAAATCGGCCACAAGGGCCGGTACATAACACACACAACACAACCACAACACAAAATGGTGGCGGCTTCCGCAAGAAGAAGAGCGCACTTCACAACCATCCGACTCCTTCAAAGTAATCATCACGCAAAGACTGGCTGCACAAGGGGGAGGAGGAGAGGAGACAACGTCGGGCGGCACGAAATAGAGCTGACCACCAACCGGGGGGAGGCAACAGAGGCGGGAAACGGGCCAAACGAACCGACCAGAGGCGACACGGAGCAAAAATGTCGCGCGGACAGGCAGCACACAAGCACAAGGCCGCGCGTGACCTACACGCGCCGGCAAAGCACGACCGGACCGAAGCAAAAAGGATCGCCTGGGGGGCAGAGCATGGCCGGGCAACGCAAAACCGCCGGAAAACACACGAGACAACCAAGAGAGGGGCGAGAGAGCACCGACGCATGAGATCCACGAGCGCACGGGGTGCGCGTGGGACCTCACGCGCCGACAAACGGCCACCGCGCCTGGACAGGTCTGAGCGCCGGACGGAGAGGAAACCCACCAGGGATGCCGTGCACACCGAATAGCACCTGAGAGATGGGGATCTAGCCTTCAAAACGAAGAGAAAAACCAAGTCGAAAAAGAACCAAAAAAGACAGTCGCCGGCCACCAGAAGCGTGGCCAGAGGAAAGAAGAGGAGGGGGAGGAGCCGGAGCTCCCCCCAGACCAGGAGAAGGGAGGAAAGAGTTTTTTCAGACAAGGGGGAGGGGGTTCTAGAGAGAGGGAAGAGACTCTCTTACTAGAACGAAGCTTTTTTAACTATTTTTAACAACATTTTTCTGTCAGTGCTTTAAACAGTTATACTTACAAGGTACAAATCAAGGTAATCAAGCTGCAAGTCTTGTAAAGTTTTATCTAATGCCTTTGGAACGTCTTCAGGTGCATGATCAGAACACCTGCGACATCTCAATTTTAGAAATTGGAAAAGCGTAAGGTAAGATCAAAGACTAGTTAGAAAGGCATAAAGCCTGCAGCACTCTGATTTTAACATTAAGGGATTGCTCGATCTGAATAAAACAAACCAGAGTTTAGAGGTAATCCACAAATCCCCGCGATTCACCACCCCGTCTTGGAACAGCTTCTTCAGAATCAAACCAATCTACTTCTCATATGAAAACCGTTTTTAATATATTGGTTATGTTGGCGTCATATTCAATTCTTCCAAAAGTTGTGCATTTTCATACTAATCCAAAGTCATTTAAGATTGCATATGTACTAGAAGTAAATCGAGTTAAAAACATGCAGGTGCGAACATTCACTCCTAGTACGCAATGTGGACTATGATAAGACTATCTGGGAACATCATGAAGAGGTCCTGTCATCTTGTCACAATTCATACATCTAACTAGAGAGAAACCCTTTTAAAAAAAGGCTTAATATTATTACAGGTCCCTCTGGTATAACGTTTTTACAAATTTGTCCAATTGGTATCACTTTGTACAAAACGGTCTATGTGGTATCACTTCTAGGTAAAAGTTAGTCCCTCCGTCCATCAGACGTTAACACACTAACGGAATGAGCTGGTTGACCGCTACATTAGCCATGTCAGAAACGAATGAGATGATGCGGTCGACCGTTACATTAACCGGTCGACCGCTATATTAACCGGTAGACCGCTGCAAGTTGCCTCTTTGTAACTGTCGACCGGCTCTCATTCTATTTGTGTGTTAACGTCTGATGGACAGAGGGACTAACTTTTATCTAGAAGTGATACCACAGGGACCGTTTTGTACAAAGTGATACCACAAGGACAAATTTGTAAAAAAGTTATACCACATGGACCTGCAATACAATTAAGCCAAAAAAAACTTCGTAGCTTATTTTAATTATCCAGAAGCAGAGACATCTCAGAGTAAATTACATCCATGAATTTGTCCATAATCTTGCATCGACAGGAAAGAAACTAGTCAAAGCTATATAGTAGTGGAATTAAATGAAACTTCTCTAACGAATATGAATGAAATCATACTATAGGAAGACATAAGTAAGCACCAGGATATATCATATACCTAGGCAATTGTAGCCATAACACCTTGGACTTGTTGAGAGAATAATAAAAGCACAGAGAGTGACACAAAATTTTCCAAATAAACAGAATATTCACCTCCTTCTCATTGCCATAAAGTGAAGCACAATCAATATGGTTGTATCCAACCCGCAGCATATGTAAACATGTTTGTTGGTAGAGTGCTCTACGACAAAGCAATCAAATAATTGCATGCGAAAAGTGGCATTTTAAGGAAAAAACCCGTGTTCTAGAGAGAGAGGCTCTGCCTTCTCTCTAGAACTTTCCCACCCCTTAGAGAAACTCGGTTTTTTCCCTTTGTTGCCAGCGGTGGGAGGAGCTTCAGCTCCTCCCACCGTCCCCCTCCTTCTCATTCTTCCTCGCTTCCCCTTTTTTGTTCGGAATTTTGGCTGTTAGATCCCGGTGTTTTCGTCTCTCACCGGTGGGCACTGCCTAGCTAGACGCCGCCCTCTCCTCCCGGCGAGTTCAACCGTCTTAGTTCTGTTCTTTTTGGTCGGCACGTGAAGTCTCACGCGCCCCACGCGCGGCGTGTGGATCTCACGCCCCCGACCCTGTGCTTCTCGCCCGACCTGTTTTCCGGCAGTTTTGACGGTCACGCGCCTCTTGGGTGGCTTCCTCTCCTCTTGGCGAGCTCGGTGCTTCCTCGTCACAGAATTCCGGCGGTGTGTGGTTCCCACGTGCCGGCGGTTGCTTTGTGCCTTCCAACGCGCCGCCGTCATTTTGCCTCTCCGCTCACCTGGTGGTCTCCGGATTCTGTTTTGCTGATGTTTTTGTTGCTGTGATCTGCTGTTGTGTTGTTTAAGTTTTGTTGTGGTTTGTCTATGTTTTTTGTGTTCTGCTCCTGCGTGGGCTTTTCCGATCTCTTGCGGATCTTTTGCTGCCCTTGTTAGGGCTTACTGTACCGAGTTGTGGTGCATATTTGCTGGCAAGCTTAGGTCCAGGTAGTTTAACTACCGTTTTCGGCCACCGCTTCCCCTGCCTAGCATGGAGCATATAGTGGCTTATTCTGATCCTGTTATGGATCTCGCCGGGTTTTTTGCCTGGTCAGTTGTTCGGTTCCTTGTTTGGAACTTGATCTAGAAAAAAAACACTAGAAGAGATGATTGCTTAGAATATTTTTAGGTTGTGTTTGAGTATTAAAATTTTGGGGAGGTTAAAATTTTAGGGTATTTGATTTGGTGAAAAAATGAATAGAGAGATGATTTTTAATATTTATTATAGTAAAAAGTAATGATGTGATGGAGAGTGAGAGATTAAATCGTAATTTTTTATTGTGTTAAAATTTTAGGAGGTGTAAAATTTTTGTTAACAAACGTAGTTAGTAGGCTATAGAAGGAAGGAAAACGACAAATGAAATTACACGCTACTAGGCTAAGCTTATCAATAAATTCTTAACTTAACTAATATTCGAGCTATGATACTAGTTTGAGCGTCTTGGGTGTCAGCCTAATAGTCGTAATTTTTTGTTTTTTTTATATTATTTTTTATTGAAATTAAGGTCAATGATTGGTAAAAAAATTTAGAGGGAAATATTTAATTTGGTCACTAGATCTTACAATTTAGTTATTAGATTTCATTTTTTTGGTCATTGAGAATATAAAGTTGTGACGATCTAGTCTTTCCGTCAAACATCCGTTAATTTTTAACAAAATAGAATGCGGTCGACCGCTACATGAAGCGGACGACCGCTACAATTTATCGTTGTCGCAACGGTATACAAACCGATCGACCGCTATTCCAATTAAAAATTTAACGGAGGTTTGACGGAAAGAACAGATCGTCACAAATATATATTCTCAGTGACCAAATAGTAAAAAAATGAAATCTAGTGACTAAATCGTAAACGTGCTGTAAACTTAGTGACTAAATTGTATATTTCCAAAAAATTTATTAAAAATTAAAATATTTTTGGAATGAAAAAAATCATGTTTTGATGGAAATTTATTATAGGTTTCTTTATTTTTTTAAAAAAATTGTGTTGATTTATCTATAATTTTTTTATTAAAAATTGAAATCAATAAAAAATCATAGATTTAAAAACCTTTTTCAATACCGTAGTCCCGTTCTCGAGAGCAAAAAAAAAAAAAAAAGCACGTAGGACCTTCAACTTCAAAGACATACGGCCGTCTTTTTCCGTCAATATCATAATTCGCATAGATAACCTTTTCTTTCCTGCTGGATAATCAAATCCTCACCTGCTAGTCTGCTACGCCGTTTACTTAAGAAAAGGAAAAGGCCAATACACGTCATTTGTTACAAATTAAAAAAGGAACGGAGAAGTTAATTTGGCATATGATCGAGGAACTGATGATCTTTTTAGGGTTTCTTCACCCTGATGATTTAGGACAAAACTCAACCCTTTCACTTTAGTGTTATCAAATCGAAAGCCAAGAATCCAAACACATTGAAATTTCAAAAGCTTAGCTAGATATTCGTCAACCTATACGTACATGTTTTGTGCGATCGATTTTGGACGGATGGAGCTAATCTGGAGACCTCTGCCTTAGTGTGAGGATTGGGAGGTAAAGGGTTTCCATTTAGGGCCGTCTGCTCGGGAAAAAAAGGCACTGGATATTGCAATTTGCAGAGAGGGAGAGAGGAAATGAAGGATTTGATAGGGAGGCCGGGGTCGGTGAGTGGACTTTTTTTGAGGGTAGGTCAATGTGCATTTGCTTCTGCGGCGATTGGGGTTATGGTTAGTGCCCTGGGATTTTCTAACTTCACTGCCTTCTGGTATTTGCTCTTCTCTTTTTCCTCTGTTTAGAGCAAATTTTTTTGGTTGGTCGTATGTATTTCTCATATTATATAGTACTCAAGAAATCAATCTCCTTTGAGAAGTGGCCACATGTTGGATCACGACTGGTTGGGCTTAGAACTGAATGTTGTATTTCGTTTTCTTAAATCCTAGTTTTTCACTTCAATAATAATTCAGCATGATCTATTTTGGCTTTTGAAATGTACGTTTGCATTGAGGTTATTCATTGGAAATGTTAATTTAAGAAATTAATGAGAAAAGATGGATGGATTATTGCTTCCGCAGTCACTTTGTGTAGCATGTTGGCTGATTTTAGCCGGAAAACTATGAAACGGCACATCTTAAGTAGAACAAAAGAAAAAGAGAGAGAGAAGATTATTGATATTCAATGTGAAGTATCCTATCTTCCCCTCCTAAAACAATTTGTAGGCAAAACTTAACATCCATTACCTACAAGCTTAGTCAGCGATACAACTTAAAGTACGGAATACTTGGCATTGTCTTATTGATACGTAAGCTCAGAGTATTTAGTCCCAGACAAATGCGGCTGTTATGGATGGGCAAGGCCATTGAGGGGCACCTTACCTTGTATTCACTGACAACTTTCCCGTCCTTTGAAGGTCAGGAAGTCATTCACATAGTAAAGGAGGAATCTAAATTTAAATGTCCATACCCAGTTTCATATAGCTGATTATATGTTTCACTGAGTAGGGTCTTGTAAATAGGAATGGCTTATTGTTCCATAAATTCAAATATTTAGTGCCTACTAGAATGCAGCAGTTTTTGGGAACTCAATACCACAGAACACCTAATTTGGCATCTGTGTGCATTGCCATCATAAATGCCCCTAACTGGATGGCCGCAGGAATCATAAGCGTAGTGATGTCAAATGTTAATGACCTATTTCAGATGAACTACTGCACATTTGGCAGATCATCAAGGCTCATATAATTCATGGAAACTGCTTGTTATTTCCAATTAATAAAGGTAGTTGATTTAATTTCCTTGGCCAAGATTTGTGTTGTTGTTGTGTTGTTATGGTATGAGCTATTATGACAAAGATATATCGGATGGAAATCATATGAATGCTAAAACGAGATAAGTCCTTAATTCTTGCAATAGCTCATTAAATATTCAAATGAAGTTTTCTTTGCTATGTGTCTTAGCAGCCCATTAACAATAGTGACTGAGGTGTATATTGAGGTGTCTTCTTCAAAAATTGTATGGAGTATAGAGGATCTAAAGTATCTATTGCTAAATAATTTGAGTAGATCTATACACCTCTTGCTAAGAGATCTAGTTTCTAGGCTCATGTGTGTCAGGTTGAGGCGAAGGGTGTGATGAAGTCAATGATGTGTGTGCAAGCTCAGAATAAGTCAAATGATGCACTTGCAATCTTTTTTCACTTGTCTAATTACTTATGCTATGCTTAACCTGTGACCATCTTATATTCTACTTAATTCATGCTTACATATCGATAATAGTTTTCATAGGTGTTTCTCAAGTAGATTTAACACATTATGCGTTCTTTATTTTAAGTGTGTTTTGGGCTTAAGTAGACTACCTAGCACTTTAGCAACCATTCTTTTGCACCCTTTTGACTGTGATATATGTGCTTTCATTCAGCTATCTGATTGCATCAATGGGGCTTCAAGCGCTGTGGAGCTTTGGACTTGCATGTCTTGATATTTATGCTTTGACAAGAAAGAGAGATCTTCAAAATCCGATCTTAGTGAGCCTGTTTGTTGTAGGCGATTGGGTATCTAACCTGTCTCTTCATTTCGTTACTTCACAATTCTTCTTCCTAGAAAACAAGTACAAACTATAAATCCGATGCTTCATATACAATTTTTCACTAATTTCTGGTAGTTATCACAGTGATATGTTGCTACATGTTGTATTCATTGATATATTTCGTGTTCATATCGGTCACGAGTGTGGCCACTGCGGGCCAAAGGGCTGTTTAGCCTTTTCTAACGGCCAGAAACTCTGCTTACAGAATTCTGTATAAGCAGATCAAATGTTACTAGCCTTCACAGTCGAGAAATTAATGAACCATTGTTAAACCAATCTTCATCTGATTCCATGTTTGACTGTCCACTACATGTGGAAAAACCAAATATCAAAGCAATATATGCTTTCTGGTCCAATGTGCTCCAGGGAACAAGGATGGTCGTATAGCATGCAAGTGTCCTCCTTTAATTCTTAGTTAATAAATATCAATCGAGAGTCCGTGCCTTGGCATGCTGTGGTCTTACTAAATGTTGTTAGGTGAAATAGCATTGAGTCTGGGCGGGGTTTATTATTCTCATCTGCATTTGAGCTCTCTGCCTTTGGGTAGGTTTTCTTCCTGAAATTCCAAGAATGGGATTTAAGGAGTCTTATGTGTTTGAAAAACCACACCACAGAGACAAAAGTTTACAAGCACATAGATATTGCTCTTAAACTCTGTCAGATGCCTCTTTGGTCTCTCCTTTTGAACTTTGGAAGTCTTTGGTTGTGAATTGGATATTGTTGCTGCTTGGTGTGGGTGCAGAATTGATTGCTACTTTAACACTTGCAGTCGTTGGCTTAACAAGTAGTGCTCTAAAATTTGCAGGTGACCGCTACTTTAACACTTGCAGCTGCATGCTCATCAGCGGGGATTACAGTTCTCTATTCAAGAGACCTGGGCTTCTGCAAGCAGCATCTTCATCTGCCATGCAACAAGTTCCAGATATCTGTAGCATTTGTTTTCATCACCTGGAGTCTTACTGCCATATCATCTCATGTGATGTTCTGGATTCTATTAGCCTCAGTTTAGATGACCGAGGCTCCCCAGCCCCTGCAGATAACACGACCGCCAATACACCCTTTTTAACTTTGTTTTTTTTCTTCCTTCTTCCATTTCATTTATGAATGCTGATGTTTCTCTAACATGTGAAATTTTTTTGGGAAATTTTCAGTATCCATCCTCTTCAATTGCATAGCTTGTCTTAAAATTACAAACTCCCAGCCCTCTATTGGGTTAAATTTCACTTTAACACGTTCGTGTTTTTGCACCGTTGCAACCTCTATCTGAACATCTTAAAATGAACTTCACGTCTATGGAAAACGTCAAGCTAAGCAGTAAAATCTGGAAGACATTCGGACTCGTGATCTTCCATTGTTGCAACTTGCAACTGACATCTGATTTCACGAAGTACGTCGGTGCCGCGATCATCCAAGGGTCTGACGGGTCTTCTTTTTGCACGAGTGTGCGCAACCCCATTCACTGGAGACCCCAATTTCAGTTCCAACCACCCAATGGGCATTATATCCATATGGTCATTGAAAGTTCTGGATCAGAAAACATTGCCACGGGCTAGCCTACCCACGTCCTTGCGAATCATGTCGTAAACCTCTGCCCTGTCCCTTGGCTGTAAAGAGATGGTACGTTTTGGCAAGATTTTTAAAATTTAAAGTATTTTAAGAAATTTTAGGTGATGTTGGAGTTTATTTGTATAGAAGATGTTGAATTGTATTGATATTTAAACATGTTCGGTTGGTAAATTCTAAGATTTATGTGTATCCTAGAATATTTGTCAATACCAACATCTTCTAAATCCATCGGAAGACAACAAAACAATTATTGGAAAAATTAGTCGGTAATATTATATATTATTTTAGATGAAAAAAATTTCCTTGTCTAAACCTTTACTTTATCGAAAATTCACTTTTTAGTCCTTAAGTTTTGGACACTTTTTTATTTTAATCATTCACTTTCAAACTTTAAATTTTTAGTCCTTGAATTTTCTTTTTTTGACGAAATGGTTCTTCTGTCAGTCTGCCGTTTATATGCTTCATGGACAAAAAATAAATTTGAAGCGGCCGACCGGATATATGTTTTGAACGTGAGCGGTCGATCGATACATATAGTGGTCGACCAGTACAAATTTACTGACGTGTCAGAAAACTCTGTTAAACATATGGATGACAGACTTATGGAAGGACCATTTCGTCAAAAAAAGAAAATTTAAGGACTAAAAATTTAAAATTTAATAATAAAGGACTTAAAAAAAAAGTACCACAAACTTAAAAATTAAAAAGTGAATTTTCCTTTGTCCTCTTTTGGATTGACGTCGAAAAATGGAACCAACAGTTGAACCCCCTGCGAATGGTTGCGAAGTAAAAAAATCAAATACGGTCCAGCGCACGTTTGCGAAGAAAAAAAAACACGCTTATTCTTTAAACCTCGGAATGTTTGTATACTGTATAATCACCTCACTCTGTCAAGCGATCCCTCTGTCAGTCTCACCGGGACGCTCAGCAGCTCTCTGCCTCTCCCTCTCTCTCGGCCTCGCTCCCTTTCTCTGTGAGTTTCTTTGATATCTGCTTTTAGCACGATTTTGATTCTATTCTGGCTTTGGTAATCACTGTTTATGAAGAAGTTTCTCAGAATCTTGAAATTTTAGTGTAACTTGAACCGACTTTGGTGTATGTGTAAAATTTTGCCTCAATTACATCCTTAAGTTTTTTTCTCTTGCTGAATCTATGCCGTTTTAGGATAAATTACATATTTTGGGCATTGAATATGATTAAATTTTGTTTTCTCTGCGCATTAATTCGTGAATGTTTTGGCTTGGAAACGAAACATTATGGGACGTCTATAATTGTTGCTATTCATCAAATGTTGTCTCCTGTAAGGGTGATCAATGACAGAAATTTTATCTTTAACCAACAAAAACTTGAAATTTTGTCTCAGTTGAATATTCTATAGTGTTTTCCTTAGCGTCGTCGAGACTCTATTGCGTCAGGTTTATTAGCAAACTTTTCTCTGAGCCACACTCTGACTGGCCCTGCATTTGGTGGTCGTGTCAACGTTCATTCGGCTTTTCTCTGTAACAGGTTCTTATTGGTTCACAACTTTTAGAGAAATGGATGTCAGTTTGAGTTTATAAGCTAATAAGAAAGAATCTCCACTCAATATTTATTGTGTCTTTGGTGTTTCTTGTTATCTTGGATAGTATGTTAATTTGGAATAAGCTACTTGCGAAGTCTCATTGTTTATACTACAGGAAAAGAGGGTTAGTCTGTAACCATGAAAGCACTCATTCTTGTTGGGGGGTTCAGAACGCGATTGAGGCCTTTGACCCTGAGTGTACCAAAGCCACTGGTTGAATTTGCAAACAAACCCATGATATTTTTTTTTGATAAGTAACAAACAAACCCATGATATTGCATCAGGTCTGTCTTTGGAACATGTACCTCCTTTTCTTCAAAAATAGTTTGCGGTTGGCTTTTAAAGACTTGAAACAGATTCTCCACTGTTCTTCATCTTCTTTTCCATCTCACGCAGGCACTTATCTTTGCTGATATGTAATCTTGTCTCTTTCTCCTAATTTTCACCTTGAACTTTCCTGATTCCCAAATCAGATTGAAGCTCTCAAAGCTGTTGGAGTGACTGAAGTGATTTTGGCCTTCAACTACCAACCAGGGGTTAACTTAATCCATCCCTCATATACTGGAAACTTCATTTATATCTCGTTACTCGTTCTTGCAGCCAAATTTCGAATCTGCATGTGGATGTAATGCCCATTTCTCCTTCTGCAGCTTATGCTGAGTTTCTTAAAAGAATTCGAGAAAAAGCTTGAGATCAAGATCACCTGCTCACAGGAGACTGAACCCCTTGGTACAGCTGGTCCTTTAGCTCTAGCAAAGGATAAGTTGATTGATGGCTCTGGTGAACCGTTCTTTGTCCTTAACAGCGATGTTATAAGCGAGTACCCGCTAAGAGAAATGATTGAATTCCACAAAATTCATGGAGGGGAAGCCTCCATTATGGTAACTAAGGTTAATATATGCAGTTCTTGCTCACTTTATTGCAACAGTGGTAGAACTGATTCTTATTTTATGGAAGAAGAAAACCATTGTCCTCACTGAAAATAGAAATATCTTGTTTGTTCAAGGTGGATGAACCTTCAAAATATGGTGTAGTGATTATGGAAGAAACTACCGGAAAAGTAGAAAAATTTGTGGAGAAACCACAAATATTTGTGGGCAACAAGATCAACGCTGGAATCTACTTGTTGAACCCATCTGTTCTTGATCGGATTGAGCTGCGGCCCACCTCAATTGAAAAAGAGGTCTTTCCCAAGGTTGTAGTAGACCAGAAGCTCTATGCTATGGTCTTACCTGGGTTTTGGATGGACATTGGGCAGCCAAAGGATTACATTACAGGCCTAAGACTGTACCTAGATTCTTTGCGGAAAAAATCCTCAGCAAAATTGGCAACTGGATCTCAAATTATGGGAAATGTTATTGTTGATGATACTGCTGTAATTGGAGATGGATGTCTTATTGGACCAGATGTAGCCATCGGTCCAGGATGTGTTATTGAGTCAGGGGTTAGGCTCTCACGCTGTACTGTAATGCACGGGGTACGAGTCAAGAAGCATGCTTGCATCTCCAATAGTATCATTGGATGGCATTCCACCGTTGGGAGGTGGGCTCGAGTAGAGAACATGACAATCTTAGGAGAGGATGTCCACTTGGCCGATGAAGTTTACAGCAATGGGGGTGTTGTCCTGCCTTATAAGTAGATAAAATCGAGTATTTTGAAACCAGACAGCTATGTTGAGATAGTGTTCGGGTATCCATTGTGGTTGGTATATACACTTTTGGAGATCTTCTTTGTGCTTTCTTTTCCTCCTTGTCAGCTTTAAGGGCAAAATCCTCCTTTATGCTGCAAAGGCTACATGCTAACATCAGCTGTTTGCTCCTGTCGAAGGTGAAGACATTCTTCTTCTTCTTCTTCACGTGGAATTCTTTGGGCCTAAGAAGTCTTATTAGCCCATAATCAGGGATTGATTCCTTTGACAAGGCATAAACTCTAGATGTTGGCCACAGTTAGGCCTATCAATTCCTTTTGCCAATTGCTTCACAAGCCTGGACCAACTGGAGAAAAGGCTGTAACCGTGACCTACATTTTTCAATAATCTCGAATCACTCTTAATTTTTGGGCCTTTTGGCCCAATAATAGGATGATTTCCTCGAAAACTTGTCCCCCAGTTATTTAGAAAAGATCCCTGGTCTGAAAATGGGAAATTGTCGCACCAAATATAGAAGAACCACAGTTTAGCCATGCAATGAGCTTTTCTACATAGTTTTGGGTCATTATTCGCTATCTATAGCATCTTTCTCTGTCAAGATACTTGGCAATTAAGAAAAGAATTGCAGAAAAGAAAACGTCAACCATACCACAAAGATCAGAAAAGAAAAGAAATAAAGGAAAGGAAAGAAGAACGAACAAGAAAACAAGTAGCTGCTGCTACATTGACATTTACAGTAGATTCAGGATCGGGCATTTTGGCCGTGAAACATCATTTTTTTGTTCAGAGATAACAATACAGATAATTACATCTTACACACATGAAATTTTCTATATCTTCACACTTCACACCGACAACAACAAATCAGAGCGCAGGGTCCCTTTGGTTCTCCATACGCTTATCCCTTACCAATCCAAGCTATAAACCATTACGAGTTCTTCCAATAAGAAGAAGAAAGGAAATAAAAAGAAAGGCAAATTAGACTTAACATCATGGTACGCAAATCCCTCTAGGTACAATTATCGCAGCCCATCATGCACTAATTAAACAAGTTCCATGCCTTCAGCTTTCTTCAGGAACGTCACTTTTTATCCACGATGATCCATGAGGATATCATGTACTCGGCACTCGACGGGGAGTCAAGCGGCAAAGCGGAGACTGAACCCCTGACGACAATATTACTTGGGTCGTCGAAGGAGCCCTAGAAGAAGGCGAAGAAGTCGCAGAGAAGCGATATTCTGAGCTAAAAAGTTGTATATCCGAAGTCTGGAAACGACCCGAATCACCAGGAAGTCGCATGTACGAAGCTGAGGGCGACTCGTTGAACCATGACCCAAGAGGGCCTTGCTTTTCATTCTTGTACTGCATTATGGCCTTGTACACAAAAGGAATAAGACCCTCCATTTCTGATGTGTGCCTGAGAGAGGAAAAGATTAAAAGTTTATCTGGTTTATCTTGGGAGGGGAAGAGGGTGCGAGATTGGTTTAAAAGAGACGGTGCCAAGGGGGTCGATGACGTAGTATACGTTATTGGAGGCCAGCTCTCCACGGCAATCCGCAGGAGACTTCAACGCAAAACCGGACGAAGACCTCGAAAGCAATTGATGAAAGCTATGGTTTAGAAAAAAAAAATTGATGAAAGCTATGTCCAAACTACAGCACTTCTTCATCACATCTCACCAAATTTTAGTCTTATCCGGTTTGTTTATTGCTTTAGTTTAAGTTTTTTTTTCCGAAGGTTCGGTTTCGGGGTCTTTTTAGCTTTTATGACAAGATTAGCCGGCTTGTTTTCTTGTGTTTCTTATTCCTAAATGAATGGCCACAGTTTCCCTATCCATCGCATTTAAATTAGAAGCTCGTTTGTCGGTAGTTTGTGTACAAATTAAATGTGATTTCAAAGTTAGGCATTCTATAAACTTTTAGTCTATTTGGAATCTAATCACGGTTGCCCAATTGTCTACGCAAAATAATATGGCACGACTCAGATCATGTCAGATATTGTGGTTGATTAATAAATTGGAAAGTTTATCTCCCAGAATCTTTCCCTGTTGAACCAAGTGGTGCAAATCCATTTGGGTAATCTCATATAGCTCTTAATTTGGCCATGAGGGGAACGTTAATTAATTAGCAATTTCCTCTTGTCGAACGTTTTAGGAATTGGGATCGTCTTGAAATTAAAGAAAGCATCGGCTTCCCACAGGACTTGACTCGACCGAACAACCACCCAAAATTTTCAGACATGATCACCAAATGATCAGATGATGATAAGTCACTAACAAGCAGCTGCCTCTTGGTTTTTTAATTTGGTTTCGATGCCTTATCCGCAGTTGGTTCGTGCATATCCAGGGAATCCCTAGAAGGAAAGTACGTACACAGATTAGCATAAGACGTACAATACGATAAAACTTTGAAGAAAACATGAAAACCCAGAAGGAAGTCCAAATCGAAAAGCCCCCATCTTATCTTAGAACAGTTAGACTAGAACGGCATTAGATAAGAACGGGAACAACATCGATTAGTCTACCTCGGGGCATATAACTATCAGCCTAGTGATCAGATCAACCGCGTACCGAAACTTCGTTGAATTTCCTGACCGGTACTATCTGGAAAAATTATATTTTATTACCTACAAGGAAAAAAATATATATATATTGCGAATTGTCGTTGACATGTTACTCGTGCCACGCTCGCATGCCTCATCAAACACCATCTCCATTGTCTAAAATCTAAATTACAGATAAAGTCATGGTTTGCATCATCGATCGGAGCACCTGCGGTTAAAAATTATTGTTGTTGTTCTTTTCTTTCTCCACTTGGAAATTTTAGCTTCAAAGCTGAGATTATCAAGGTCTCTAGCTAGCTAGCCAGCTCCTAGAAAACGATATAAAAAATCTGCGTGCATTGGGGTTTATGATATGGGTGTTATGATATGGGTGTTAGGTGAAGAAGAACTTAGAAACCAGCCATGGTACTGTCACAATGTCGTGGTCCAACTTGGTATTATTTTCTCTTTTGATCCGATGGAAAGAGAGGCGGCTAAGACAGGTAGGCAGATGAGACAATGGCTTAAGGCCCTTAATTAGGACGGCTTCTTATTACGAAGGTCTTATATTATAGCAAAATTAAAATTAAGAGAAAAAAACTTAAAATTTTTCAGATAAAATTTAATGAAATGCATACAAAATAGGAATATTTAAAAATTAGTGTATAAAATTAAAATTGAAAATAAGAAATACATTCTAAAAACTATCACTATCAAAGGTTGTGTTTGTGTTGTAATATTTTTGGTATGGGAATATGTGTTGGTATTGGGTTTAGTGAAAAGGTGAAGAGAGATGTAATTTTTTATAGTTTTTGTAATTTTTTATATTTTTTTATGGGAGAGAGAGATTATATTGGAGTATTTTATTAGGAGAGAGATAAAAAAATTTTGGGGAAGATTAACTTTGCAAACGCAGCCAAAGTATCTTTACACAATAATAGCACTATCCAGTTAATTTTTTAAATAATCATCATTCACAATAAATTCTTGGTTCTTAAAATCAAGAACAACAACTACTTTATTGCTAATTAAAATATCAAACAATTAAATTATAATGTAATTTTTTAATGGTACATTTTCACACCAATGTCTAATTAGATTACTATAAAATAATAGCATAATTCACAATAAATTATTTGATCCTAAAACCTAGAACCACAAAAGTTTAGCTACTTTATTGCTAATTAAATTCTCAAACAATTAAATTATAACATAATTTTTTAACTTTACAGTGACACATCAATGTCTAATTAATCTAATAAAATATTAATTTATTTTCAGAATTAAAAGTTTTAAAAGAAGTTACAAAAACAGAAATTATGTACTAACAACTATGTCTCAAGATAGATTAAGCTGTTTAGCAATTTTATCTATCGAAACTAATTTATTGAATAAAATTTAATACAAAAGTTTAATTAGTAATTTTGCATCTAAAAATGCAAGAACCATATTTATAGTTTAATTTTTAAAAAAATTAAAATACCTCATTTTTATGACTTGTCTAAAGCCTCCAAAAATGTTGAGTCACCCTCCATGCAAACCCTCAATGTACCATTTGAAAGATACATCAACATATTTACAGAACCGTTCCTGGCACTTTCATGGTTATGGTATATTGTGAATCTAGCCCTTTCAATCCATTCCGACGTCTTGGTGGTGGGGGCCGGCCAAATCAATTAATGTACATTAATTATGTGTTTGCATATTCCTATGTACGCATCTTTTGTACTTTATGGTTGTCCAATAAATCGGTAGCTAGCTATTTGTCTGACTAATTAATAATAGATTTGCACTTAATTAAGGCCTATTACTGAGCAAAATCTATATAGATTGGACTTGGGAATAAGAAGTACTCCTGCATTCTCTGTTGGCGCTAGCTAGTCTAACTTCTACTCAAACCAGATTGCGAACATATTTTATATACTTCAAGTGGTTGCGTCGACAAATAATTCTCTACCTTCTGGAAAGCTATAACGTAAGAATAATCAATGGGCTTAACTAGGTAGATTGTGTGAAAATTTATGACTGCCGACAAGCTAAAGGTTTAAAGAATGCATTAAAGGCGAAGCGTTCTCCTTTTTTTTCTTAATTAGCAAAAGTTTTATTCAAGAGCTAAAACTCAAGGAGGTTCGAATAAAACCTGATCTAGGTGAAGCTCATGCGCATACTGGTAAGCCATCAGGCAAGCCCGAGCGAAGCGTTCTCTCATATATAATTAGTTCTAACTTTTCTTCTAGCTAAGTCGTTTGGTCTTTTGTCTTTTAATTTGCTCCCTTGGCCTTAGCCTAATTGTTGAGAGGTTACTTTTCATGTATTCGACTCGAAGTATCAAGTTTGAATCACATGACCGTATGGTTGGTGATCTTATTATTAGATAAGTTCCGGACTAAATGCGAATAGAGCTGTGAAGATAGTTCTGTGCGCATCACTCTTAGAGAATCTACCTTGCGGGACACGTTTAAGCCGGCATGATAACTCTCTCGTTGCTTAAACTTCTTAAGCCGTTTTGTCTTTTCTCAGGTTGCTCTACTGGACACCGCAACAAAATCATGCATGCTTGACCAATTGACAAGTTTATCTATGAAGTACTCCTATATGTCCATTGATTAGATGCTTCTTTAATTGGGCTTCCATACTTTTAGATTACTTTTTCTTAGGAGGGGATGGTAAAATTTGATTTATTGAGCCAATTCTTAAGGGTACGGTTCATATTCAACACGCATATTTTTAGGATGCTGGTTTGGGTGCGAATTCGTTCATACAAACGTATATTATATTCTGTATATGGATACGTGTAAACTAGCGATGACATGAAAGCACTGCCCCTATCTGGTAAACTCACACCGGCCCATGGGCTTCAACGAACCAGCCCTCTTGTGGACATCCACTCACTGGGCTAGCTGTGATTGAACCTTCACAGCTTGCTCATCACGCTCTGGCCTCTAGGGAGTTCCTCAAACAAACAGGATAAGTTGAAAGGTTCCGACTTCCGACCATTCAATATTGTTTGGAGTCTGGACTAGCTTCCACGTTATGAGCTTTCTTGGTTGTGTATGGTTTATTTTGCACCTGTTCCAAACAGGTTGCGGCGTTGCGCAATTGATGATATTCTGAGATGGTGACTGCACCACTGAGATGCACGCGTGCTCATTGCCCGATCGATCAGGGAAACATTTTTCCTCTACATGTTATTGCCTAAAGGCAATACTTCTTGTTTTGTTTCTCCAGTAAAGTAGTATCTAGCTGCCACGCAGAAGGCCAGTATTCTATTTCTTTTTCTTCCTCATGGTCCCAAAAGTATATATATTGCATGCAGTACTCTTTTTGTAAAGCAACAAAAGAATGTTTAGCTGCAAAAGCTGGCAAATAGGAATGTTGGAAGGGAACCCTATACGAGAAGTTTTTAGAAGTGAATTATAATGTCTCTGTACGATCCCTAATCCCCAAAGCTAGTAGACAACTTCTCCGTAGTCATTTGGGGGCAAGAAGAGATGGCCAATAATATTACTGCCTCATCTACTTCAAAATAGCCATTTTCCTACTTTAGTTTTCATCTTTCCAGTACATAAATGTATTAAGGATTCGTATTATTTATATGTCATGTTCTTTCCGAATATATCAAAAAAATAAGGGTTAATGTCCTTTTTAGTCCCTAGGTTTTGGGGCGGTGTTCTTTTTAGTCCCTAGGTTTTATTTTTGTTCAAAACAGTCCCTAGGTTATTTACGTTTGTCTTTTTAGTCCTTCCGTCCAATTCCGTCACTCCCGAGTCCAGTCAGCTAACGGCGGGACACGTCACACCCAATAGAATATTGATAGATTATAACCAGGAAAAAAAAAAAGTAAGTTGTCTCCCCAAGCAGCAGTACCTTTTATATGGACCCCTGAAGATCCATGGCCTGCCTTATCTAGTAGCAGTAGGCCCATTTCTGAGCTTGGATAGTTAGGGCCCCCCATCTACGGCTAGCGCGTATATACACAAGGCAAATGCGAGTGCTTGTCCAGAATAGAGTATGTCAGGGCCTGCAAAACCCATCCGTGCCTCAGAAACACAGGTGACGTAGGGGCAGTGAGTGCCTCTCGCTGTCCCATTGCTCTTTTGGTCCGTGCCTTGAATTGCACTCAACCTTTTCCCCCACACCCCCGACCCTACCACTTTCCTCCTCTGAAGCCAATAAGTCGTGAATCTTTTTTGTGTTATTTTTCCTAAGTTGTCAGAATTTCATGGCGTACCTCTTGGTGGTGCAAGCAAAAATATCACTGGTGTTCCACCAAATGGTCTCATCTGTCTATCGAGTTCTCTTCACCAATCTATAAATTCTAGCCAGTTAGAGATGTTAGAGAGTAAGCTGTTTGGACTGTCTTGTCTGGATGAATCACAGAGTTATTCACAATTCAATAACTACAAGAACGGGGTGTTTGAAGAGACCTCCTATGGAATCAACCCTTTACCTGATGTATTTATGATACCTGGACAGACAAGTGCTTATGATGCAGGTCATGACACTGAGAGCAGTTTCATTAGCTTTCCCATAAATTCCGAGCTACACAAAGCACTTGGACAAGCTTTCCAGAGACATACTGATGAAAACCTGCATGATTCATCTTTCTCAGTTGAGGATTCATGCAGCAGGTCAAGTATAACCCACAATATAGATTTCGTCGATGCTACTGAGCCAGCGTGCTGTGCCAAAGGCGATGACGCAGATTATCTTTTGGAAGCTATAGTTGCTAGTGTGTCTAGCTGTGTAGATGATACTTTAACTAATAGATCTAATAGTGCTAGGTCATCTACAACCTTGTCTGGACAATGTGCCGATTCTTTCCAGTCACATTGTCACTCTGAAGCAAGCACCATGATGAATGATGATTCAGCTCCATGGAGACATCTTAGATCATCATTTCCTTCCAGGGACAGAAGTGCCTTCAATGGTTCAGTTTCTTCTGATAATAGCAGTGGGAAATCAATGGATAAACAGCAACAAGAAAAACATGACAGCTGTGTGCAGCGTAGAAAGGGAACGAAGCTATCCAGTGTGAGCAAAAGACGAGCCAGAGTTGGTGAAAAGCAAAGGCCACAACCAAGGGATAGGCAAATGATCCAGGATCGGCTAAAGGAGCTCCGACAACTTGTCCCAAATGGTGCAAAGGTGAGTGCAGTCGCTGGGTTAGTGGTTGTAGCGTTACAAATTGGTAATTACTTGTATGTTTTATTAATTGGCATTGTATTGAAGCAATGGCTACGATAGACTAGTGGGATGATAGGAAAGACCTCTATCAGCATGTGCCCCGGATATTCAAGATCCTCCACGATTATTGGGCATGATTGCAGTTCTTCGCCAAGCTCGAGAGCCCAGCTAGTCCCATTTTGGCTACCATTTCTCGTTTCAGATGAACCCCAATTATTCGGATCAGCCACCTGCAAAGTATTTCAGTTCTGCTTGTCACTTCCATGCATATATAACCTTCTTTTTCAAAGTTCCCATAACTAGCAGACAAAGTAAATAGATAGAAATAAGTGTCTCAAGTGGCCTGAAAATACCGTAAAATTTGCAATATGCAAAAATAAGTATTAATCCCAAGTACATAACATTTTACAAGTTCTGGTCTAACTGGGGCAAATTACTGTACTACCCATCGTCTCACAGCCTTGCCAAGCACGTGAATTCTTAACTTTCTGGGTCAGTGATTGTTTGACTAATTGATTAGATTGTTGACTTAAGACAATAATTTATTGTGTTTAACTGGTTCTGGTGCAATCAGATGCCAATTGATAGAAGCTATGTGGCAGGGAGCTTTACAAACTCCGAAACAGAGTCAAAGATCTCCCATATGATATAGAAGGCAAACCTCAATTTAATTATCTTTTACCCCAACTTCGCTAAGAACCACCTCATTTACCAAACATATACACAGTACTGCTAGTCTGCTACCATATTTGCACCCTCATAATTGTCCAGAGAATTTTGGCTTGAATCCAGTCATTTGTTTGGAAAAGGAGTCATGACAATTGAGAACAACTGTCACTGATGCATTCAAAATGATTGAACTCCCTCCCTCCCCTTCTCTATTTAAAACCAATACAGCCTGTACACTCTTAATTTTATTCTAATCTATGGCCCTCAACATCATTATTTCTCAGTTAGTTGACATATATATAGAAGTCACCCTCAGATTTTCCTGGTGTATGTTGTTGAAATAGAAGTTGCTTGTCCTCCTCAGATATTCCAAAGCGAATACATTTCTTGTAAAATAAATCCAGTAGATATCCTTTTTACATAATAACTGTAAATCTCTGAAACAAAAAGTTCCTTGTGAGGTAATTGATTTAAACAATTCTACCAATACGAGTGAAAATATTAAAATATTAAAAAAAAAAAAAAAAAAAACCAAAAGAAGGGAGATACCCCCGTGGTCACCGCCGAACGGGGAGCCCAGAGTTGGGCTCCCCGTCGACAGGGGTGGCCGGGGGCACTCACCCCGGCGACGGGGAGCCCAGATCTGGGCTCCCCGTCGACGGCGGTGGCCGGGGGCTCCCCGTCTGGCCACCCCCGTTCGCGCGAGGGGTGGCCTCCCTGGCCACCACCGAGCGACGGGGAGCCCAGATCTGGGCTCCCCGTCTGGCCACCGACGAGCGGGAGCCCAGATCTGGGCTCCCCGTCGACGGTGGTGGCCGGGGGCTCCCCGTCGGGCCACCCCCGTTCGCGCGAGTGAGCCCAGATCTGGGCTCCCTCGCGCGAAGGGTGGCCTCCCTGGCCACCACCGAGCGACGGGGAGCCCAGATCTGGGCTCCCCGTCTGGCCACCGACGAGCGGGAGCCCAGATCTGGGCTCCCCGTCGACGGTGGTGGCCGGGGGCTCCCCGTCGGGCCACCCCCGTTCGCGCGAGGGAGCCCAGATCTGGGCTCCCTCGCGCGAAGGGTGGCCTCATTTTGTCGTGGAGGTAATGATTTAAACAGATCAGGTCTTATCAACAAGTGCCGCAAATATACTTTTCTTACACACTATTATCTTCGATGTTGAACAGGGTCCGAAAGGCTTTCATAGGATGGATATTTTCTGGGCTCTTATGCATCTTTGGCAGTGTAGAAGAAAACCCATCTCAAGCAAGTTTTGAACCATTATCGTTTTATAAGAATGTGTGGAGGGTTATATGTTCCGAGGACCAAATCGCTGCACTGACACTAGAAGTAGTTCATCTACGTCAAGTCTTTTGTATTATGTTACAAGGCATCAGAATTCACAGGTCTATCCAATAATCTGTAATTGTTTTTGGACAAAGTCATGCAGTTCTTGCTGTTAATGATGAACTGGTTCCTAAAAGAATAAAAACATGCGCACGAGTTTTATGTACATTGTACATCGTACCTAAGAGAACCTAGTGCACAAATGATGAAAAACACTTGACAAATCCACTATCCTAACAAAACTCTCACCCATTTGTCCTAGTCTACTGTCTTGGAACTTAAAGGGGGTCTTTCAGCCATCAGTAGCGTGTGCCGCCAGCCACATGCGACGTTTTTAGGCTGATATCCATCAATAGAGACGCGAAAAGGTGTGTTTCTGTCTGTCAAATCTCCCAGGCCAAGCTGCCGACAAGCAATGAAGAAAAAGGTCAATGCAAAGCAATAAGATGGCGAGATAATTTAGATAGCTCAATATTTCATCAACAATGTACCGATCCATACTTGTTCCATCCCCAGCTGAATAGTTGGCCATCCTCTTCAAGAAACACAAGCATAGATTAAAGTATGAACTTGTTAACATCATGCTTTACTAAAGTTCATATTTAGTTTGAGATAAAATCATTTTAGGAATGCTAACTCCATATTCTAACTGGGCACGTTGTAAGTGCTATTAAGATCAGAGTTTTCTGACTGATGGATTACCGATACTTTGAATGAAATGAACATCAAACGTATTTTAGCTTCTACGTAATTCGAAAATTAATGCAAAATGAGTTCTTTTTTTTTTAAAAAATATATAGTTAAGATGTTATAAGTAGGCTTGTAACTAGTTTAGAGCTCGGCTAGGGAATTACATGTATAGGGTTGAGCTTGAGCTCTAATTGAGTTTTAGAAGGATATTCAAGCTTAGCTTGAGTATTATAGTCGCGTCCAAACTTGGCTCAAACTCGAGTTTAATAATCAACATAAGCTGACCTTGAACAAAACTTTAACTTTAGCTTAACAAGAAATAAACACAAATCCACCATAATATGAAATGTCATAATCAACGCCCTATCTATTTTTGTGATGTCCCATCACTACATTTAATTGTAACGTCTCTTTTTTTCAACTTCCTGCAGCATGCATTACATAGAACTCATTTTGATTGCCTATGCATGCACAATCACATGGTAACCTCATGGGCAAGACAAACTTGGGGGTGAGAATCCCAATATCTGTGAATCTGCTCAGAAGAAAAGAATATCCATGATTCTGTTTTGTTTTTCGTACTTGCACGACATGTATTAAGATCCAGTATAACGAAAATCAATATACTTTATCAAAGCAAAATGCAATTTACCCTATTTTCTATGACTGTAGTCTTTCCCTGATAAAATCTCCAAGTGGCTTTGGTGCAGTTGAAAAAACATACCTGTCAGTACCACACTGTGACGAGCTCCACAAGATATCATTTTGGCATGCCTACTCTCGAGATTTGGAGCATCCAAAAGCCTAGGTAGATTCTGAAGCAGATAAGGAGTTATTAGCGGATTATATTGTAACATACCACTTTGTTATTCTCATGAAAGACAACCTAAACCATCAGACATCGCCAAAAGAACCAAAATTGGACAGGCGCCACAGCAGAGGTCACAAGTATCTTGCACTTGTACGTTAGTAACCTCATGGGCAAGACTGCTCAATGCAAGGTATGATGTGAGGAGTAGTTACTGTCTTCACTTGAGGGCAAAAGTTATTGTGTGAGTGTGTGAGTGGTAGGGTTGTCCAAGTTCCGGTCCTACCGGCCATTTTGTAGAGTATATAGACCGGACCGGTCACTGCTCAATGCAAGGTATGATGTGAGGAGTAGCTACTGTCTTCACTTGAGGGCAAAAGTTATTGTGTGAGTGTGTGAGTGGTAGGGTTGTCCAAGTTCCGGTCCGACCGGCCATTTTGTAGAGTATATAGACCGGACCGGTCATATGACCGGTCCGGTATGGGCCGGTTTGGGTCGGTTTGTGCCATACCATTTTGGGCCAATTTTGGGTTGGACCATGCCATTTTGGAGAGGTATACTCCGGTCCGGTCCGGGGTTTTCATGAGGGTAACCCGGAACCGGACCGGAATACACCGGTTTACCGGTCCGGTCAACCCGATTTCAAAAAAGTCCACCGGTTTTGTCCAAAACCGGTCCGGTCCGGGTTGACCGGTATTTTGGATAACCCTAGTGAGTGGATGGGTGAGATTATAAGTTGAGAAATCTAATGGATGAAAAAATGTCACGTCATTTAATGAACCCGACCCGGTTTCATTAAATGACGTGACATTTTTTCAGCCATTAGCTTTCTCAACTTCTAATCTCACCCGTCAACTCACACACTCACACAATAACCGGCCTCTCACTCGAGTACCCAAACCTAGCTGCCCTTCACCTCCATAGCCCCAACCCCAGACCTGTCCCATATCTGAAAAACTTTGGTAAAAATATGATACATCAGGTGTTTTGCTTTACATCAAAATTCTTCCATAGCTTTGTACGTAGGTTTAGGTGATGCATAGTATGCCTTGTTGTTTTTCAATACCTAAACCTGTGTAATTTATGTCTTTGTCACCTTCTTTCTTGCAGCCATCAAAGAATTGGGCAAAAAGGATTCAGGAGTGGAAAATCCTGGAGAAGGATTTGCAAGGTGATCTATTGATGCTTTCTGTTCATGTTATGTAATGGCTCTGACTTCCCCATAAGTGGAAACTATACTTTGCAATTAAAACTCAAAAAATGAGTTTGCTGAACATAGCTGTAGAAACAGTGTGGGATGTTCCCTGAACCACCTTTCCTTTCCCCATTCTGTTTAATGCACAACAGGTACAATATTTGTGAGGGTTTATGAAACAAGGATGGAGCTTCTGCGGGCTATCATCATTGGAGCGAAGGGCACTCCATACCATGATGGTCTCTTCTTCTTTGATGTTTTTTCCCCAGTGACTATCCTAATGTACCCCCGGTATGTGATTGAGGCTTTGAACATGTGGCACTTGTTTTTACACCTTCTGGTTTACATAATAAGTCTGACAACTGAGGAAATTGCTTATGCCAACATGTCTATTACCACTCTGGTGGCCTTCGACTGAATCCAAATTTGTACAATTGTGGGAAAGTATGCCTTAGTTTGCTTAACACATGGTCTGGCAAGAAGAATGAGAAGTGGATCCCAGGTGTATCAACGATACTACAAGTGCTTGTCTCCATACAAGGGTTGATTTTGAATACAAAGCCCTATTTTAATGAACCCGGGTATGCACATATGAGTGGCTCAGCCTCTGGTGAAATGAGGTCCCAGCAATACAATGTGAGGATACATTTATCCTGTCATTGAAAACAATGATGTACACAATGAGGAGGCCACCAAAGGTAAGATTCCCTAGATTATTCCTCGTTCAGTTTTTCATGTTTTTAGTATGGTATCAATGTCCGCATGCTGAGATTGACATAGAGGTATACTTTAAGAAAGTATTTTTAACCTCATCGGTAGGCTTTCTGTTAAAGTTTCGTTGGCACGATCCGGTGAATCAATTCATGAAGGTTCCTGGTTACATTTTTTATACTTAAATGAAATGGTAAAGTACTATAGTCTTAGCCACAACCATGTCATGTGCAGTAGTTGTGCAACTTTGAGAAGAAGAGTTACAAGGGCTTCATGGTTGATGCAGGGGGATTTGAGCTAGATGATGCTGAGCTGTCAGATTGCTCACTAGTGGCGCTGAATTACCTGGAGCGGGAGGATCATAGCAAATATGGAAAAAATCATGATCTACCCTAATTGGGGCAGTTTCCGTGCACGCGTCAGTTTTTTTTGCCATAACTTTGGCTACAAGTATCTGATTCGCGCCCGTGAACCCAATTCAGAAAGCTCTTTTCGGCGCGCAAGTCATAGCCACCGAGCTACGCTCAGTGCACATCGTTTCGAGCCCCAAATCCGCTGATTTCATTTTCGAATCTCCATTTTTAGTTAATTTTTGCTATTTTTGGTAATTTCCTTTTTGTAGATTAGGAAATAATTCTGAACCCGATTTGGGCCAAATTTTTGTCAATCTCTTGATTTCTTTCCGTACTTTGTTTTGGTAAGACTTTTAGGGTTTTGCTATTTTTGGCAAAATTCTATCAAGGGTCGAATTTCAGCTATTTTAACCCGGCTTGTGGGTTATTTTGATTCATTCCTGATTACTACGAATTTTATTGAATCCAGAGTGTTTCTGAATTCTTTGGGTCGAAATTCTCTCTTTCCTTTCTCGTAAATTGCCTTTTGTTTTAGCCTACAGAATAATCTCTATTCTGTCCGGCGTCAATTGGTATCAGAGCTCAACATATTCTTGAAGCAGTATTTTCATCAGTATTCGTGGTCGTGGTGGTTGTCGTGGACAGGTTCCGAATGAGGAAGTCCCGCACCGTGATCGTAACGTTTAGGATGTCATGATTGAGGATTTGCAGAGGCAAGTGACAGAGTTAACCCAGCGTCTGGCGGCGCAGGAAATTGGTCATCATGATGTGGAAGATTCTGATACCGGCAATTCCACCCTCGAAAACCCGTATCACAATCAACTTCGGGAGTACCGTGGTCGAGAGAACCGTTATGGAGACCTCGGCTTCAGAGTTGATTTGAAAATTGAATATTTTATTAGGTGTTTTTGGAGTATGCATACAAAGGACTCTTTGTATCCAATTACACGTAGGGCACTGGGTTCTCTCTAGAGCATTCTCAGCTGAAATTCCGGTTATATCGGAAAGGCTTTAGGTTGTTGTTGGAGTAAAGAGAGAGCATTTCTGCTATTTGACTTCTAAAAGTCCCCCCCCCATGGACTCGATATTCACAATTTGTATTGAAGGATATTGATGCTTATGGTAGTGAGACTAGATCCAACTGTTGCATGAGACATGGGGTCATTCAAGCATTTCTCATTTGAGCATGTTCTTATAGAGGTTGGAGTTGAATGTTGGATATATTGTTACCGCCATTGAAAATCAGAAGGTTAAATACACTTTATGCAATTGTGCTTTGATTGAGTATGAGTTGCCTAGTTATGGTTTAAAAGTTAAACCTTACACAGTTGAGAGCAATCTTTCAATAGCTTTTCAAGTTCCAGTCATTGAGATCTATATGCATAAACCATGTGCCTGGAAAAGAGAAGGTATTAAATACCGCAGCAATCTCATTACAATCTGCCTATTGAGCTCATGAAACTAAAACTAAATCGAATTACATGTGGGCGAAGTGCAACTTTTTAACTGAGGGCTTGCAACGCAAACTTGATGCAAGTCATAGGTAAAGTGTGGTTTTCAATTTAAATTAGGTCCTTGACTGTTAATCTCATTCTGCTCTCTTCTCTTTCTCTCTACACCCACTTACTAACATGTTTCCTTCTAACTCATTTGTATTACATGTAATTGGTTGTTTAGTTTGGGATTCTGAAATAGAGTAAGCATGTAAATGTAGAACGAAGGTAAATTTTTTGTGGTCTATCTGATCGTATTGCTGAATCATCACCATTGGCAGCCAAAAAAGTCCTATATTTGTCATTCTGTCTTTATTGTACATGTGAATATGGCTTAGTGCTGTCACCTCTACAAACGTGCTAGTCATTGATGGAAATGATGCTGCCACGAATTGTCTGTTTCAATCTGTGTGGAGAAGACATTCTTGATGTATCACTTTTCTTCTGTCTGAGTTTTCAACATCTAATTCCATGTCCTGTGTGGCTGCAGCATTTTGAGGACTTTGTTCTGGGGCATTTCTGCAATCGCGCACACGATATTCTTGTGGCATGTAAAGCATATATGGATGGTGCTCAAGTAGCTCGGGGCGTTTGTTTCCCGATTTTTCCAATCCTCAACATTTCCAAACAATCATAAAATAATACCTCTCTCCTCATTAAATTATAAAATAATATTATACTATTCAATTAAATTTTCTCTCTCCTCATTTTTTCATAAAATACTATATTTTTTCAAACCCCAATACTCAAAATTTCCAAAACCCCAATATTTCCACAAACAAACACCACCGGATGTTTGGTCAAAGGTGGGGTACAGGATGTTGATGTGAGCGACAAGAGCTGCTCAAAAAGGTTTAAGCAGTCTTTGGGTGCATATGTGGATATGCTTGTGAAAGCATTCACCCAAATCGGAGCTGAGAACTGTGAGAAATTCCTATCAGCTGCAATGAATGGGAACAAGCGGTCATCTCATACGCCTAATGCTGCAACTGGAACACTTTCTTCTTGAAAGGCAGATTGGGAGTTGAGACAAATTGTTCTACACTCATGACATATGCAACTTAGGTTTCTGATTTTATTTTGAATAGTATAGAGCTAAAATTATAGAGTATCTATATCCATATCTTCAGGTTGTGGACAGCTAATATTGGATACTGTACATAGTCGCAGAAATGGATGAGCTTAAAAAGATTGTCTAATTGTTTGGGGATGGAGTTGGATCACCTTGTAAGTTACCTAAGGCTTCGTTTCCAATCTTGAACAGAGTTCAGTCCAGAAGGTTTATGTTTATAACCTGGGACACTTGCTTTACGACGCATTTATCTAATTTTAGAGAGGATGGTATTTTTTTTTTGTTCGCATGGTATGAGAGTATATAATTATTCTCTCGATTCGAGACCTTAACAACAAATTGACAAACTTGTAATTGAATTTTAAGAGATGTGATGTCCTTTTCATTTTGCTGATTTCATGTCATATACGGTAATGCAAACTTGCAAATTTAAGTGTACACTCCTTGAGATGTCTGATCGAATACAATCCAAATCTTTAGTGAACTTGCTACTAAAGGAAAAATTCATTTGAGATGTCTGATTGGATACTATAGGCAGGGTAGGCGGTTGCCTAAGGCTCCTAATTAATTTTTTTAATAGGTATATTTAAAAAATATTAATGATAAGGCTTCAAAAATTTAACATTAAAATTTGTGTATATAATTTTAGTTAATTAATTTGTATTCTATAAAAGGCCTATCAAATCTCCTATTGAAGTAACCATTAACTCTTCAAAAGTCTCTTGCATCCATCAACCCTATCACATCTCTCTATTTAAAAGATATTAATTGCAAATTGATTCAAACTAAATTCAATAAAATCAATCTTATAAAATCTCCTTTATTAAAACATCTATCTACCTATAAAATCTAGTTAATTAATTTTTATTTTAAAAAGAGACTTATTAAATCTCTTTGAATGAAGTTATTATTAACTCTTCACCAATTTATTTAAAAATTATTAATTACAAATTGATTCAAAGAAATTTCATAAAATCTGTATCCTATAAAATCTCCTTAAAATTGGTTGGCAATTGATTCGAGAAATCCTATAAAATCTCACACCTAATTCATTTAATTTTTTTACTCTTACTTGACAAACAAAAATAATTCCTACTGTTTATACCATCTAATTCATTTAATTCTTTTTACCGTTACTTGAGAAACAAAAATAATTCCTAGCCGTTTATACCATCTAATTTATTTAATATTTTTACCGTTGTATTCACTAATTAACAACTAAAATTTAGCTATGATTCTAAAACAAAGAGTGAAGTAACATGCTTAGCTGCATATGAGTTTGAAAATTTTGAATTTTTGTTAGGCATAAATATTTGGTATGATATATTGTTTGTTTTACATTCAGTTAGTAAGAACTTACAATCTAAAGACATGCATATAGATGTTGTTATTGATCAATTGAAAAGTCTTATTTCTTATTTAAAAATTTATAGAGAAAATAGATTTACTTATGCTTTGAATTCAACTAAAGAAATTGCAGTTAAAATGAAAATAAAACCTATATTCCTAAAATGAGAGTAATCTACAGAAAAAACAGTTTGATGAAAATACTGATAATTAAATAATACGATCAATAGAAATAATCTTTTCGAGTTTATATATGTAGTAGATCATGCTATTTCTTCAATTGAAAATATATTTGAACAATTTACAATCTATGAAATAAATTTTTAGTTTTTTATTTAATTTGAAAAAGTTGAAATCTTTGGATGATGATGATTTGAAAAAACATTGTCTTGTACTTAAAAATGTTTTGAAACATGAAGATCATGCTGATATTGATGGTTTAGAATCTTTAGCTTTATTTTTAAAATTAAGTCTTAAAAGAGAATTTTAAATAGAGACTTATACTCAAATTGAAACATTAAACTATGTAAAAAGATTAGACTCAAATGCAAGTATTGCTTATAGAATATTATTGACAATACCTGTAACTATTGCTTTGCAGAAGAAGTTTTTCAAAACTAAAACTAATAAAATTTTACTTAAGATCAACTATGACGCAAGAAAGATTAAATGAATTGACCATATTATCAATTGAAAATAATATATTAACAAATTTAAATATAAAATTTTGATAATTAATTTTGCATATAAAAAAGCTAGAAGAATATGCTTTAACTAATTTTTTATTAATAATTTATTTTTTAAATATATTATTTTATAAGACTTCATTTTGAAATTTCGCTTATGTCACACGAATTACGCTGCCCCTGCTTTGCCCACCCCAAGTTTGTTGGAGGGAGGGGACTCGTCTCCCTTCCTTCTTCCCGGTCCTCTGCTATAAACGGAAACCCCCCACCCCTTACGCGATTCGAGGGCCAACCCTTGGGTTTGTCTAAATTTTTCGAGGACGTTGCGGCAAAGATTATTTCCAACTTGTCTCGGAAGGGCCATCCACAATGAATCCCGCAACATCTTTGAACAATCTGTCTAATGGACTGCCTAAAGAAATCGTCTCTATGACGTCCTTTTCCTTGAAATTCGGTCAAGGGACAGAGATTGGCTCTATCTCCTTTTCTCGTGTTCTGTTTATGCATTTTTACTTTGGGGTTGTTTGTGGGGGGGGGGGGGTGGTTGCCACCCCTTCCATCTTGTATAACTAACGTATAGATATCTTAGTGAGCTGTTGCTCCACCTCCTCCCTTTTGTGGAGGGATGGATTCGGGGTCAAATCCCTTCGACTGCAGGCTTGGTACTGCCCCATATTTGCCTTAAAAAAACTAACTAACGTATAGATATAATATAATATTATCTTGCTTTAGAAAACTACTCTCTCTTTAGATGTCTCTTGTGCTCGCAAATGCGACATAGCAATTTGTCGTCTTCTTCATTGTTAATTGCGTAGAGACTGACTTGCTACATTATATAATGTAGAGATGTCTAATGAAATTATTTTGGTGAACTTTCAACCATAACATCTTGGAGATTTTTCCTTTTGTAGTTAGCTCACATACAAAATAAGATTGAATTCAGTCTCATTCATCTATTTCTTTTTTTCCCTTTCTTTTTAATCTCATTTATCTGGTTTTCAGGGTTCTTTTAAATGGTTGAGAAAATTGAGCAAAAAAGAGAGTGTCATATAACAAACACTTTCCAGTTCGTGCTTGCCGTATCATTTGGTTTGGACAGGGGGAATGAATTTCCAAGCTGGCAACTTCTTCCATGGCGACCTTTCCAATGACTTGGAATTTTTCTAACCTAATCCAACGTTCGGGGCCCAATAAAGAACACCCGATTTTGACGGCACAAACCAAAGGTCAAGAACACATGGCCCTTCGAAAATTATTTGCTCCATTGAAAGTAGCATAGATTTGTCCAACATTCTCATCTCTGGGAGTGGCCTCACCCTTGTTCCAAGGGGTGCACTCGACCATTTCTCCGTTTTGTTGGGATATAATCTAAGATAATATCTTGTCAGTTGTCACAAAAGAGGTATATGAGAATTTATAGAACTATATTTTGTAGATGTTGATCCTTGTATTCACCAAAACCTTAGCAAATATTATACGATCTGATTTATTTTATTCCTTTCTTTCAGTTCCTACACTTCCATAATCTTAAATCAATTGTCCCCACCATTTGACCCTGTATTTGGGTTCCAAGATGAGCCAATTACAATTGACGGTCAGCTGCTTCCAAGTCTTGGAATTTAAAGCTGCCCCTACATCACTCCAAGCAACGACTATTGAAGATATTGCGGTGAATATTCAAAGCTACTAAGCACTGCACAGAGAGTGACATAGCCACATATTTGTATATAAACCAGATATGTATTCCAGTCTTGACCCACATATGGTGCCTTTTCTTCTTGTTAATTGTTCTTTCACTCCAAGAAAGAATCTATGAGCAACATCATGGTGCAGAACTCTTCCGCAATGTCCAGCCCTTCACAAAGATGGCACACACTGACATGGCTTCTCATGTTTTTCTTCTTGTTCACCTCCTTCTCTTTGAACCCTGTCTCGTCCTCAAGAACTCAATACTCTCATTATGATGATTGTTCTTCAACCGTACCAGGATCCAGCGCACGACTCGCAAAATTTCCCGTTGCGCGATCCTATCATGGTTACTATACTGGTGGCAGTCCAGTTTTGGACCCAGACCGGTATTCATATGCCTCGGCTTTCTCAAACTCCATCTTACTTCGCACCTTGGCTGTCTATAAGACTGATATCCCAGGCTTGTTCAAGTTTGAAGGACGTTTAACATTTCCAAACGCGAATAAAAACAACTACGAGGAAGATTTCTTGTATGGCCACAAGTCATCCTATAGCTACTCCTACGGTAGGCATCAGAAAAGTTTGATAAGTTTTGAACTTCAGGGGTACTGGTCACAATCGAATGGGAAGCTTTGTACTATTGGATCGGCTTCTGTGCGCACTAAAGAAGGTAATTTAGTTCATATTGGAGCCGTTCTTAAACTCAATAATCTCACCAGTTCGAGTAGTATTACAAGTTTGATTACTGGAACTTTAGAGAACTTGAGTTCTGCCAAGGGTGCAGATAATTTTGATCTAGTTTCTATAATGCTACTTCCTCAAATGAATTATGAATACACTTTTGTTTCGGAGGATCACAAAAATGAATGCTCTGGTGGAAGTGAGATTCTGCCAGGTTTGTCACTTAGTTCTCTTCCAAAAGGAACAATCTGTTCAATTGCCTCAAGGGCAGTTAATCAATTCAATTTGCGATATGGCAAGGATTGCGACTCTGCAAAGAACTGTAATCCACTGGAGGCAGGCATCCGATATGTGCCTCGTGTCATGTCCCTATATGGCTTTGAATGCTCTGAGGACAAAGAAAGGATGTGAGTTCTGGTGGAGTTTTCTAACGGTACCCACGTTGATTATTACCGGAGTTTCAATCCCCAAACGACTCTGGTTGGGGAAGGATCATGGGATGAGAGCAAACACCAGCTCTGTATTGCTGCTTGCCGATTTTTTGGAGTCAAGGAATCTTTGGCTAGTGCTCGTGTGGGTGATTGTTCAACAAAGTTGACCTTGCGGTTTCCTGCAATCTGGTCAATCAAAGAAGCTAGTAGCATTGTGGGGCAAATTTGGACTAACAAAACCGAGAAAGAGTCGGGTTACTTCGATCGGATTATGCTTTGAAGTTCTTCGAGTCCTCCCATTGTGGTTGCTGACTCGAAGTATGAATATACAAAAATTGATAATGCTAGGAAGTTGTGCCCTAAGCCCGAAAAGCCTGCTAAAACCCAGGGGGAAAGATATCCAAACGGGAACTTTGACGTAATGAGATTCGACATGTCAGCGAAAAATTCTACAGGAGCACTAATTGCATGGGGTTATTCGGTTCCCTTTTTCGTTGGCGATCAGAATTATGACTACTCAAGCTCTCAAGGCTCTGTGGTGCCATATGATTCCAGCAGCCGCTCGGTTAATATCAGCTACAATATAGGCCTCAGACCTTATGGAAGAAATCTCCGTTTAACACTTCGTCAGTTTCATACGAGACATTCGATATTTTAGCAGAAGGGACTTATCATGCTGAAACAGGAAGCTTGTGTATGGTAGGCTGCCGATATCTTGCCTCAGACAATCAAATACCATCAGGTGATTCTTTGGATTGTCGGATTCTTGTCAAATTGTATTTCCCTCTAGTAAACTCAAAGAAGGTAGGTTATATCAAAGGAAGCATTAATAGCACATGCGATAGATCTGATCCACTTTACTTTGAACATTTAGACTTGTCTTCAGCTTCTTTTTACGATGATGGATTCTCCATTTGGAGGATCGATGTGGAAATTATCATGGTACTTATCTCAACCACACTGTCATGTGTCTTTGTGGTGCTACAAATCTTTCATGTGAAAAGGCATCCTGACGTGCTTCCATTCATCTCCCTTGTCATGCTATCAGTTCTTACTTATCTCGACCACACTGTCATGTGTCTTTGTGGTGCTACAAATCTTTCATGTGAAAAGGCATCCTGACGTGCTTCCATTCATCTCCCTTGTCATGCTATCAGTTCTAACTTTGGGTCACTTGATACCTCTAGTGCTTAACTTTGAAGCCTTGTTTTTTGATTATCCTCGTGGGAGGAACAAATGGTTTGGAAGTGGCGGATGGGTTGAAGCAAACGAGGTGATTGTAAGGGTGGCTGGAATGGTACCATTCTTGTTTCAATTCTGTCTTCTGCAAAAAACGTGGTCAGCAAAATGGGGTGATGGAAATAAAAAAGGTTTGTGGAGTGCGGAGAAGAAGACTCTCTTTGTGGCTTTAACGTTATACGTGGCTGGAGCCTTGGTTGCTGTGGTGAGGAGTTGGTGGAATAGCAACGATGATGATGGGATGCCTGCGAATTCCCCTACAATTCTTCAATCCGGTTCTCTTTGGGGGCACTTAAAATCTTATGCTGGTTTGGTTTTGGATGGTTTTCTCTTGCCTCAATTTCTGCTAAACATCTTGTGGAACTCAAGGCAGACAACACTTTCTTGCTCATTCTACATCGGAAACACTTTCGTCCGATTGCTACCACATGCATATGATCTTTACAGGGCTCACAATTTTGCTCGTCACTTTGATGGGTCATACATATACGCGAGTCCTGGTACAAATTTTGACTCCACTGCTTGGGATGTTGTTATCCCTCTTGGGTGTTTGCTTTTTGCAATGATTATTTACTTGCAGCAGAGGTTTGGTGGTCGATGCTTCTTTCCTCGAAGGTTTAGAGGGTTGCCTCCAGTATATGAAGCGGTGCCTGTTGTCTGTGATGCATAATTACCATGGAAATCTTCACACTTGGAAAAAGTGCCCTGTCCTGTTTAGTACTACTCCTTGGAATCATCTCCTTTAGTGGTTTTATCTGAGCAAGTTCGTATGTTGGCAGTATGATCTCTGTGCATTTATCAAACCAGTTGTAATTTGTTGCTTTTCTTAATGCATGTCCTAGGTAATATTGAACTGATGTTATTAGTGTTTTATTTTACTGGTGCTTTGTTTCAAATAAGGGTCAAATTCCCTAATGTTTGCTTCTGACCTCTAAGGATTCCTATAATCTTTCATGGAGTTGGTCAGAAGACTGCATAATTTTACCCCTTCTTGTGGTTACCCTCTAGTCTCCATGGTGAATCTGGATATCCTGTCTCTTTGCCCTGCTTATTTTACAAGTTTTCCACCTCTTTGGAATCATCTCCTTTAGTGGTTTTTTCACAATTTCTGAGCAAGTTTGTATGTTGGCAGTATGATCTCTGTGCATTTATCAAACCAGTTGTAATTTGTTGCTTTTCTTAATGCATGTCCTAGGTAATATTGAACTGATGTTATTAGTGTTTTATTTTGTTGGTGCTTTGTTTCAAATAAGGGTCAAATTCCCTAATGTTTGCTTCTGACCTCTAAGGATTCCTATAATCTTTCATGGAGTTGGTCAGAAGACTGTATAATTTTACCCCTTCTTGTGGTTACCCTCTAGTCTCCATGGTGAATCTGCATATCCTGTCTCTTTGCCCTGCTTATTTTACAAGTTTCCCACCACTTTCCTCTCTCTCTAGTTTTTTTAGCCCCGATTTATGATATTCCTCTAGAAAGGCTACTGGCACGTTACTGTTGCTAATAAAAAAGACCCACTTAACAGTCATGAAGAGACATTAACCTGATCTTATCCACTTGCATTGTACCTCAGTCGGTGGAAGTTCGACAAAAGAACCAAAACTCGTTCATTACTTCAATGTTTTTGATTGATCTGGTGGAAATTTCTTAGTCTTACGACATTGACAGGTCTTTAGTTCTCTATTCTTCTTCTTCTTCTTCTCTCCGTCTGTTTTATTTCTCTTTGGCAGTAGACTTTTCTTCCTTTCGGTTCATCCCTATAGAACTACTAAGGTCTGTAGTTCTCTACTCGAGCTTCATTGGCCTGGTGGAAATTTCCTTCCGCTGTGAGCCTGTGACATTTGACACACCTTTACTTCTTTCATAAGGCCCACTACCCAATCGGCCTCTAGGGCCACACACAATCGGTCCCAAAGGCCCATATTCCTAACCCATGTACTAGTTAATACATGGGTTGAGGCCGTTGAGCCCTAATCCTCCAATGTGATTCCCAAATAATTTCACACTCATCAAAAGAATAAAAAAAATTACACTACCTATATAATGTTATCTTTTTTTTTCTAAGTCTTGTATAATGTTACCTTAAGACACCTTTTTCTTTTTTCCCCAAGTCATAACAATTGAGCAAGTCACCTGCTTATGAGTGAGGGGCTCCAAGTCAGATAGAATTTCGTTGTGATCTCAAGTTTTCTTGTGATTATTTTTCTTAACCAATAGTACTGTATCTTTGTTAAAATAAGAGATAAATGTAAAACAAGTTCATGTGTTATATGCGAAAATCGAATTAGTACTCGTGATAATAAAAACATAAAATTAGTCACTCTAGTTTTACTTTTGTTTGCTGTTAGTCCTCCATCAAGAACTTATTTTATATTTCTGTGAAAGTAGGGAGACTAATTTTATTCTTTTGTTTTCACGAGGACTAAGTCAATTTTCCTGTATACCACAAGAACCGATTTTATATTTATCCCTTAAAATAATTTGGATATGTAAGTTCTAAAATGAAATATAATCAATTGAAGTAGTTGAGGGACTAAATATGACATTAATTCTTGTGGGAATGTGTTTTTCTAATTGAATTATTTCAAAATTTTATTTTACACCCTTTGATTAGTACATCTTCAGTAATTCGCACTTAAAGTAACTAAACTTGACAGAATATTACTCAAAACTATCAATAAGTTGCTCATTTTGAATCCCATTTTAAAGATCTTATAGTCAAATCAATGAAAAAATGGGAATGGTAATGGTAATATTATATGGTAGGATACAAATTGAAATTCATGAATTGAGAGTTTGATGTGTGAAGTTTGATATTTAAGTTGTAAAATTATAAAAATTGTGGTAATTAGATAGAGGACATAAAATATGTATGTTTTTCTTTATTGTGTAGCTTCCCAAAGAAAAGTGGCAGGCTGGTTGTGCCTATGACTCAATGCTTGCTCTTAAAGAAGGTTCAAATCACACAAGTTCTATTATGATTTGGTGGTCTATGTGTTATGTGAAATTCTCTAGTTTAAGTGGTGATGAGTTTCGACTTGACTTCATGATGATACATCCTCTGAAAGCTTTTTTTATTGAACAAAAAAAAAAGGAAAAAAAAACTTCCAAAAAGAAAAAGAAAAATGAAATAAAATCTCAAATGGAGAAAAATTTCTATCCTAAAATGTTGATCCTAACTTAACATAAAGTTCTAATATTTTTAAGACCTTAATTTTTTTATCAATTATTCAATCGAATCAATCTATGCATTAATGATTTAGTTAAAAAATGTAGAATTGAATTATTAATATATTAGTTATTTCAATTTGGGTAATTGATAGAATAGTTTAATGTGTGCAGCCCCCTCGCCCGAAGTATTCATTTCCTGTCAGCCACAAAAAAAAACATACCACTGTACAAACACTGGAAAGAGAAAGGAACCATGATAAGGAGCTCACCTTCCCTCCACCTCCGAGCTTTCAACACTCATCTTCTGCAGCCAACCGCAACCCGTTTTCCTCTGTCACTCCCCAAGAGCCAGAATTTCCCGAAGCCACTTTTAACCACCAGCGGCAAGCTTCCAACCGTTCACCCGCATCTGGTTTTAGCGAAGTCTCCGAATTCGGACCGGGCACCCCGGAAATTGGAGGAAGAGAAATTTACCCATGAAGGTTCGGTGACCGAGTCGCTCCCAAACGGCATGTTCCGGGTTCGCTTGGACAACTAAGACATGATTATCGGTTACATTTCTGGTAGTATCCGTAAGAACTACATCCGTATACTGCCGGGAGATAGAGTCAGGGTTGAAGTCAGGCGCTACGACTCCTCCCGCGGCCGCATAATATATAGACTCCGTAACACCAAAGATGGTTCTTCCTAATTTTGAATTTTTTGGGATTTTTTTTTTCTATTTCTCTTTTCTGTGTATTTATTTCCGTAAGTGAATTCCTCAATTCGTAATGGTAGAAGTTTTTAATCATTTTCTCAACTATTTCTTGCTCTTTATCTTGGCTTACAAAATCTTTAAGAAAGAATTCATAACAGTAATATAAACAGATATCAGTATGTCTTTTAAAATTTCTCATTTGTTTTCAGAATAACATAAGCTTGCAATAAAACAAATATTCCACAAAATCTTTTGTGAAAACCTATTCGTCATGTTTGAAGAAAAACAGTATAGTAGCTCCGCTTACCCGACTTGCTTTGATAATCAAACCGCCCTAAAATCCACGTATCACAATGATCCAAATAACCAAAGAAACTTGAAAATACCCAACAATGGCCGCATTGATAACGAGAGATATAAAAAATCATAGGCGAGAGAGACTTGAATAAAAGGTGATGGTCTCTTTTATAGGTGAGAGAGACTTGAATACAAAGTGAAAACCGTCCAAAATGGAATACCATCAGACGTCTATTCACAAACTTTCCATTGATGCCCTTAGTCGCCAAAACGCATAGAAACTTCTAGAAATGAGCGTTGGAAGTGAAAAGCCTAAAAAATCAGAAGAAAAGGTGCTAAAACAATCGAAAAATTGGAGAGGAAGAGAGAGAGAAAGGCAATTGATGAGAGAGAAACTGAAAGGTTGAAAAAGACAGCTAGGGCAGAAGAATTGTGACTTTCAGATTTGGGGAAGAAGATAGCTGAAACGCACCGCTTCACTTAAAATTCCAAATTGACTAAAAGTAGTTTAAATAAAATAAAACTCCACATATAATCACAGAAGTGTGCCCGACTCAGTGGTCTTCCCTGTTTAATCCTGGAGTTCGACTTCACATAAAGAGAATGTCACGTATCTATTACGTGAGATATAAACCGTTCGATACAATGACTCTACTCGATTGAGGGATGAAATTGCAATGAGAAATATAGTTTATAGGGATGAGTTGAAACGACTTATTAAAGTTTTTAGGGATGTTTGAGAATTAGATGGTAATTTAAAGGCAGTAATTATAATTAACCCAGAAAAATACAAATCAATAAGGTGGTGTTCAGGGTGGAAATTTCCACCACTCAAAATTTTCACTCATTAAAAAATTATAAAATAATCACTCTCATCATCAAATTATTATTTTTATTGTTATACTATTCATTTAAATCTTATCTCTTCACTTTTTCATCAAATCTCATAAAATATCTTTTCTTTTTTCACAAAACCCAATACCCCAAAATTTCCAACCACCAAAATTTTTACTGCCGAACACCCCCTAAATTACACAAATAAATAAAGGGTTAATTACAAAAAAACCCCTCAAACTTTCCCACTTATCACATTATCCGCCTAATCTTTAACTCGTTGCAACCCGACTCCACAAACTTACAAAAATGTCACAGTTTAATGTTTTACTCGTTTTTTAACAAAATCTTCAACGTTTTCCGTTACGCGTGTGTGACACGTGAGGTCGTTCATATCAAAGACCAAAATGCCTCAAATTAACCCTAGATTTGTTTTAGCCCTCGGTCTTTCATCAATTTCCGCACCCTTGCCACCTGATCCCAGCACCCCTCATTAATTCTGAGTCGAACTGCTTTTCAATCTCATTTTCATGTATCCGGTACTTTGCTGCTAGAGTACGAATGCAAGATTAAGAACTTCACCTCGCTAAAATTATCACACTCACTGAACCATCTAAGCCAACGACGGAAAACACCAGAAAACCAGTTAATAGTCTGGATGCTATCCTGTAAAATAAGCAGAGAAGTTGTACGGGGATACCTTTCAGATGTTGCTAGTCCATATCGCAAAAGTTTCTTTTTTATGGCATTAACAGGAGCAATAATCTAAGTGATTGTGTCAGGTTTGCTAGAGCTAAAATTTGGCAACAGAGCAAGAGTAGAACCTGTCTCAGAAGAAACATATTCTTATGCACGCCACTGAAATTTATAAAAGGAGTCCCTCAGCTCTTTGGGAAGCGATGACTCCTCTGTAACATACTTAGAAAGGATAATTTCCTCACTCTTTGCTGCTTTTGCTTTAACATCTTGCATCCATATATTTAGCAGAAGCTTGTACCAATGATCACTTTCCATACCAACTTTCCGGAAAGAGCCAATCTGGTTCAAAACAGAGTTGTTGTCAGCCAAATGCTTGATTTCAGACTCTTTAACCATGCCCAAATCATGACCCATCCATTTCTTCCCAAATCTAATAGTCCTAGCATCCCAGGCCTCTTGCTTTTGTAAAGCAAACAACTCAATCTTTTCCTTTAGCTTGTGTACAACTTTTATAGCAGGGCTTTCTCTTACACTTCTTCTGACCAAATAGCCCAGAAAGTGTTTCCCTGGAGGTCCCTTGCATGGTGATGCCTAGGGCTGTCCAAAAAATCGGCCGGACCGGACCGGTTTTCTGAAACAGGTTTTACCGGACCGGGAAATCGGTGCACTTCGGTCCAGTTCCGGGTTGCCTATATGGAAAACCGGACCTCGACCGAAGTATACCACTCCAAATCGGTCCTTACCAGTAAAAAAAACCTCCAAAACACGCGTTCAAGGTTAGGGTTTTGGAAAAAAAAAGACTTTTTAAATCATGTGCATGTAGAGTTAGTTTGACTACCGACACATGGACTTCAGTGCAAAACTTAAATTACATGACTCTCACATCACACTTTGTTGATAATGATTAAAAGTTGCACAAAAGGATTATAAACTTTGAGAAGTTCCTAATCATAAGGGGGAACAATTGGGAAGTATGTGGAAGTTTGCTTACTAGATTGTGGTATTGATAGAATCTTTTATTTTATAGTTGACAATGTTTCTTCTAATGATGGTGCTATTCGTTTTTTGAGAAGGTTTTTGAAGGATAATTTATTAGAGGACATTTATCTTCATATGAGATGTTGTGCTCACATTCTTAACCTTATTGTTTGTGAGGGGTTAAAGGATTGTGATGAGTCTATTGTGAAAGTCTGGAACACAATGAGATATGTGAGATCATCTCCATCAAGGTTGGAGAAATTTTAAGCTTTGTGCTGATTATATGAAGATTGGTACAAAGAAATTGGTTTGTCTTGATGTGCAAACTAGATGAAATTCAACATCTGCTAGTGTTGATTTTACTATGGATGGTGTCTCTGGCTCTAGTGGCATAGTAGACGTCCCATATTTTGAGATGTATGAGCAAGATAATGAAGTTGAGTATGTCAAGTCTGAAATTGAAGCATATCTAACAGATAGGTGTGAGTCACGTAATACCCCGTCTTTTGATATTTTGACTTGGTGGGGGAACAATAAATCCAAATATCCAATACTTGCGAGGGTGGCGAGGGATGTGCTGGCTATACCTATTTCTAGAGTTGCTAGTAAGTCAGCATTTGGCACGGGGGATCGTGTGCTTGATCATTTTCGCAGTTCTTTGTCTCCAGTCACAGTTGAGGATATTGTGTGTTCTCAAAATTGGTTGAAGCATCCAATTAAGTTAGATATTCGGGAGTCACATGATGAAGTTGAGGTCTTTGAGGCGTTAGAATCAGGTAATACTATTATATTTTGTTTCTATATTGGTTAATTTTTTTTAATTTTGTAAGTTCTAGTTATTTATGAAGATTTGAACATGTTTTTGTCCTAAATTATTAGGAATAATGTTTAACTCACTAGTGGCTCGGCTTGAGATAACTAAAGACTAATTTGATTTGATTTTATGGTAAGTTTTTATCTTTTTTTTATTATTTATAGTAATGTCTATTATATTGTTTATTAGTTTATTATCTCACATGTAATTTTTTTACAGCTTTCATGGGAGATTGACAATTCACAACCGGACAGCGGACACATTAATGAATATTTTAATGACATGTTTATTAATTATACTTTTAGTTTTTTGATTTGATTATTTTGTTGCTTGTTATGGCTTGTAATAGAGTAGTGTAGTTAGTAATTACTAATTAGTTTTACTTGAAATTCTATTTGATACTTTTATTTTAGACTTCCTTTATATTGTAATGTCTATTTATTTTGTTGATGTTAAATGTATGCTTTAAAGTTTAAGATTTTGATTTATTATCTTAAAAAACTAGGATTTAGAACTCTTTAATTAGAGCTTAGTATTTTCTTCAAATCAAATGTAACAACTTTTACAAAATTTGATTGAAATGTAGCCAAATATTTCATGTAAAAATTGGCCAAAAGATTGATGTAAAGATTCTAAAAAACCCAAAAAATGGTCTCAAAAAGTCTAAAATAAAACCCCAAAAAGGCATAAAAAAGTATAAATGCTAAGAGGCTCAAACAAAAAAAAGGCACAAAATTTAATGGCCCAAATTGACCCAAACCGTTCAATCCGAACCGGTGAAACCGGGGATCAGATCGGACCGGACCTGTTAGAACCGGTTTGGTCCGGTATGAGAGCTGTGCGAAATTACAGGTTTGGCCAGCCGGACCGGACTGGACCGGCCATTGGACAGCCCTAGTGATGCCAGTGTGGGGTGCTAGGATCAGGTGGCAAGGGTGCGGAAATTGATGAAAGACCGAGGGCTAAAACAAATCTAGGGTTCGGTTGGGACATTTTGGTCTTTTGATATGAACGACCTCACGTGTCACGGAAAGCGTTGAAGATTTCGTTAAAAAAACAAGTCAAAATGAAACTGTGACATATTTGTAAGTTCGTGGAGCCGGGTTGCAACGAGTTAAAGATTAGGGGATAATGAGATAAGAGGGAAAGTTTGAGTTTTTTTTTTAATTAACCTATAAATAAAAGATTACCTAAATCACCGAGCAATTGGTGCTGTTAAGCCTGTAACAGAAAAACCCTGGCAAAGTGCCCAAGCTAAAACCCTCCAAAGAATTCAAATCACTTTCTTCCAACTTCATAAACCCCTTTTCATCGGAAATCTGCTCAATCTCCAAATTGAAATTGCTGCCAATAGAGGAAGGCATGACCGAAACCCAAACCTATGTTTATGAGACCCTAGGCCCTCTATCTCTTTCCACCGCCGATAAATCCCCGTCGTCCGATCAGCTCGAGCCCTGCACCGTCTTCCGCAACGAGATCTCTGTCGCCACTCTCAACTCCTACTCCCGTGAGATCGCCGCACCTGATTTCTTCTCTCTAGACGTCGGCACAGGCGGCGTCGACAACTCCGAGCCTATTTCTGCTACGCCGGCTCGAGAGGCGAAGGCGCCGTCTTGGGAAGCTGGGACGCTGAGGCTCGAGAGGGGTTGGTTCCGGGGGAATTTTAAGTTCAAAAGCCCAATGCTTCATCTCCATAAAGGTAGTTAACTTTGAATATTCAAGATTGTGATGTGTTACAACTTTGTGTAGTTCAAGATGAAAAACAAAAAAGTTAATGTACCGTGTTTTATTTGCTTTGAATTGGACTTTTCTGAGTTATATTAAAGTTACTGTTTTCCTGAAATAATATTCAATAATTTTATTATAGTTCCTCGTAATCTCAACAATATAGGAGATTCACCTGCCAAACGCTAATTTGGAGCGACGCCCAGTATGTTAGTGGCTTTATTGATCACTTCTGTGTAGTTTTTGTAGACTCTCATAATGACTTTTGAAGCAATGTGTTATCTTTTTTTTTCTTCTTAAATTTCCTTTTTTTGGTTCACCCTTCAAAAAATTAGTCCTTCCGTCATTGGAACATTACTTTACTTAACGGCATGGTTGGCCTCGAGCAAAGGAAAAGCTTCAGGTGTGGTTTCAGTGAAGACGATGGCTAGGGCTGGCGTCGTTTTGGGCAGATTTGATTGAGTGTCTTGATGACGTGGATTACTAGAGGTGAAGTGACAAGGCAGTTGACGTGTGGGGCACTAACGTTAAGTATGGTTCTAGTGATAGGACTTATTTTTTGAAAGGTCAAAAATTCAGTGACTAAAATTTAAATTTTTTAAGCCTACTGAATAATTTGTAAAAGAGATAAAATATAAGAACTAAAAATTAAATTTCTCTTTCTTTTATTTAAAGCTTCATTAATCAATTATCGTCTAGGAAATTAGTAAAATAGAATTTTCCACTAATTATGCACTGTTTGGGCCTCTTGGGTCCTATTGGACCCTAATGGGCCAGATTGGTAATTTATAAAACTCCCTAGGTTTATTTAGGGGTATTGGGCATAAGGTTCATTTGTGAACCTTAACTGACTTTGTGATTTGGGCCCTCTAGACAACTCAGATTGGGCTCAAATTTTGACTCATTTAACATTTTTTGTGGTCTAAATTTTGACTCGAATTTTGTCATAAACCTAGATCCTTATTTTAGACACTATTACCCCATTGTTTACCCAGAGATACTGTAACTGCCCCTCAGGATTCCAAAGGGAATTTCAAACCTTTACATATGTTATTTTCACTACAACAATGATTTTTTCAATATATTTATATTTATTGGAAAAAAATTATAAGTATTTCACGGGGACGTAATCTCACATAGAAAATTTTTCGACGTGATGGCACTAGATACTGAGTCTAGTCTTAGCCAGCAACGAACGAGAATCACTAAGAGTTTATAGTCGAGAGACAATCATAAAACTATATAGTGTGACCACGAAGAACTGACATCAACACCTGAAACCATGATGCAACAACAGTGGCATGTCTAGGATATAAAATGAGAGGGATCGAATTTTCAAGGCAAAATTACCAAAAAAATTTTTTACACATAATGTAAAAAGTGTCTTAAAAACCCATCCATTATCTAAAAAGAACAAAACAAAACAAAACAATTTAAAATGTCCATCAACATATGAGGAAGACAATTCTTAACACAAAAGGACAATAAAGACAATATAGACACAAAAGGTAATAAAATATAACATACTTGTTCATATAAAGACTGTCTGAGGTAATAAAAAAGATAGCCATAAGCATTAATTCAAACCTTAAAAACAAAACAACAAACTTTAAAAACAAAATTGCACTAGTTTTAAAACTAGATTAACATTGGACTAACACCAACTCAACTCATATCCACCTAACAGAAAGGAATTAGACATCAACCACTAACCTTGAGGGAGAGAACTTCAGCAGTAGATGTCGACGAACCAGTCTCGTCCACCCCCTCTTTATAAGATTCAGGCAAGCCCCTAGCCTGTTATGTTCTCAACTTATCTAGACTTCCCCGGAGCTCTTCATTTTGTTTGAGACAATCTTTCACCTGCAAAGTCATGTGTCAAGCAGGTTCTAGTTTCTTGAAAGAACCAATAATATCAGAATAACAAACAGAAATTGTGTCTATTCTTGGAAGGATTAAGCAAACAAATACAACCAACGCATCATCAGAACAACATGAAAACTAGCTGTGATTATCAAAGTGTAAACATATGAGCTCAGTGGCTGACCTATTACCACAAAACCGAAGGACCATGAGATGTATTCAGCAACCAATGGAATAAGAGCAGGAGGTAGAAACATTGTTCAACTTTGAGGATCAAAATATGGATTGATTCTGTAGACAGACTCTAAAAGGCCAATGGATAGGTTGCAGTCCTCTCAAAACCTTCATAGATAACATTTCTTTGGTGCAAAATGATCCAAAATAACTTTTTGGCATCCGTATATACAACTGTGTTCAAATATATACTATAGTTAATCTAATGTTCCTTGTTCTCCGACCCAGAGTATATACCCATAAGATTTAGGAAATGTCCAAGGGCAAACTGTGTGTAAAGATGACCAAGAAATAGGTTGGTACTCAAATGCATTTTTATCCACAGAAGTAAACAAATAATCATGAGAAATTAGAAATTAATCATGAAATGATTAAAATTTGAAACTCTAAATGGCTAAATTGAAAAATTAAATTAAACTAAATAGTCTAAAATTCGGATAAATTAGTCCAAAGGGAACAAGAGTAGCACCAAGAACAATTGAATCAGTCGATCAAAACCCCCATCCCAAACTCCGAATGCCACTTGCGAATAACCTAGATTTCAATTCAGAATCATCAACTTCAACCTCACATTTGGTACCTCCTAATTCATACCTAACATCAACCCAGCTAAACTAGATATCCCTCTTAAGAAACGTACAGGTTACATCGTCGAAAAAAGTGCAGAATTTTGCACAAAACAAATCCACATCTTTCAAGCACTCATCCCCGTTTTCCACATTCAAGATATCAGACAAACACTTTAGTCTTCATAGACCTACAAACCGGCGAAAAAAAAAGAACCAAATTCGACCTAAGAATAACATGCCCATTCTTATTACAATTCGAAAGCGTACCAGTCACCAAATCATTGACAATGAGAGAATGGCTGGTAGAACGGTGGTGCTGGCCGGTGGGCGGCACCTGAAAGCAGAGGCAAGATGTGAGTGAGAGAGAATGAGAGAGATGGTGGGGCAGTAGGCTTACCTGGGTTGGGCGACATCGGCGGGCGGGCGCCGGGCGGGGCAATGGCAGCGGCAGCAGTGAGTGAGAGAGAGGCCGGAGGCGTGAGGGCTGCTGGGCTGAGGGAGAGCCGGAGCCCGGAGAGATCGCACTTCGCAGAGAGGCCGGAGGGTGCGATTTTTTTTTTAAATCAGTCACCCTCTGATTGTTAAAAAAGAAATCGCACGAAGCAGGCCACACGACTGGGCCAGCGGGTGCGCCCCCGCTGGCCCAGTCCCACCCCCACTGGCCCTGGAAGCAGGCCTGGGCGTCAGGGCCAGTGGGGGCAGGCCTGCTTCAAAAAACACAGAGGTAAAAAATTTTCAAAGGATTTTGGGAGCCACGATTGTGCTGGAAGTTTCTGGAAGATGAAGAACTTTCCCTGCCTTCGAAGTTTCAACGAGTGATTGACACGTGGTGGGGCTAATACAGTATTCTGTATATTATTCCTCGTCGGCCGTTTAAATTAAAATATTATGTTTTTAGTCGGTTCTTCGTGGTTTCACGCTGGATAAGGAATCTACCTGCCAGATGTTATCCAGTGCGTTGGTTGCGTGACAGTAGTAGGTCCGTTCAAATTCGACTGCTTTTGATCACTAATGTCCACGACGGCTTTTAGGTATGTTTGAGAGTGAAAATTTTGGGTATTGGGGTTTGTGAAATATTATAAAGTAAATATAAGTTATGGGAGTTGGTGAAAAAGTGAGGAGAAAGAAGATTTTTAATAAGTATTATAATAATAATAAATTATATAATGAATTTTTTATTATTAAACCTAAATTTTTTAGCCTAAATTATTGGGTCCCAAACATACTTAAAATATTTAATGGCCACTTAAATAAAAACTACTGTACCTTCGTTGGTTAATTCATAAAGGAACACATGTCGTTCACGTGGAACTCACAATCATTTTTTTTATTATTTATTTATAAAGTAGGATTGCTAAGTGTTCGTATTAACTAAACATAATTGAATCTTTTGTAAAAGGAAAATTCAACCTTTGGTCTCGGGGGTGTTTTGTTTTGTTTTTTTGTTATTATTTTCCTGAGCGTTGGGTTACTAATGATTCTTCAGGGCTGACTTGCGACCCTTGTCTTTCCCCCACACACCTCCCTGTTTGGGCTTTCTTTCTAAGCAGGTCCAAGAGTAAGGCCTTGAATTGCATGAGAGAGCAAAGATAATTAATAATGGGGTTTTGGGCCGAAAGTGCATGTTTTTAGAATGAGACTATTTAATCATTTATTAAAGATTTTTTTTCTTCTTCTAAATAATGCCGAAGGCTTAATTTAAATTAGGCTGTTTAAGAAAACTAGCAAGATCCTAAAAGGGATAGGAGAAATCACTATATATTCCGGACTAAGTAGAGGTTTGATGACCGGATATATAAGACTGTTAATTCTGATTATAATTCCTTACTCCAAGTGCAATTTAGAATAAAAAGCGTGATGATTGGAATTTTAATATGAGTATCATTAAATAATATAATGAATCCACCGATCTTAATCAAATTAAAATTTTGGCCCATTCAATGCTTCTTTGAGATTGGTTTTTTTTGGTAGATTCACAAAAGATAAATCTCATCAGCCGAGAATACTAAAATCCAATCATAGATTGGTGTAAGTTATTCGTAATTGAAATCTTTACAAGATGTTACGCCTATTTTTTTTATTTATTTCAACAGCATAAAGTTTTATGAATAAGGAGTCCAACATTGTAGAGAGCTGGTAAGAAACTTGGAGTGGCACAAACAGATCTTGCAGCCGGACAACTCACTTTAATGTTTTGGCTAGAAACCAGTCACGGTGTAGCCCCCATCAACACATATTATCTGCCCGGTGATGTATGAAGCAGCAGGGAGGCAGAGGAATGCCACAGCTGGTGAAACCTCATTAGCATCTGCAACACGACCAAGAGGAGTTCGAGAAATTGGGTTGGCATAGTCGCCTGAGCGATAAGCAGCCTGAGGAAAAACGGGGTTTGACATGTTAATTACTCGCCTGTGGTTGGTATCTACCTCACAGAGTAACAACAATAGGATGAACCATATAAATTTCAACCACTTTGACGAGTTATCCTAAGAACGTTGAATATAAACATATAGTAATGGGTGGGAGATATTACAGGTGGTACATTCTCTCGTTTGACAGCCCATGGCGCAACAGCATTTGCCCGAATATTGTCCTTTGCCCATTCACAGGCCAAGTTCTTTGTTAATTGGTTGATAGCCCCTGAAAATTAGCAAACAGAGAGCAGAATGAGTTGTTATGAGGCTCCTTCCATTTTGTTTTCCCCTGTATATCTTATCAAGCCTATAACTTGCCTTTGGATGCTGCATAGCTTGAAACTTTAGGTAGAGCTATTACACCAGCGATGGAGGATACGAAAACAATACTTCCAGCTCCTGATGCCTTCAAAAGGGGATGTGCAAGTTGGCAAAGATGGTAGGGAGCCTCGATATTGACACTCATCACGGTTGAGAAGTCTTCAGAAGTATGCTCTGTAGCATCTTTAAGCGCCCACGTTCCAGCACTGTTTACCTAAGGCAGCAAACTAAAATCAGGAGGACCATAGACACCATACAGTTGCCATACAGGTAATTGCTAAACTTGCCATATCTTTCCATCGTAACGAGCACTATGTTCACCAAATGGAATGCCTTCAACCACGCAGACCATATTCAGCTCCTCAATCGTCTAGGCCCTCTGGGGAGTTTTAAGTCCAGACCCTTACGGCAGATATTTTCTCTTTTAGATCTCAAGGTAGGACGCTTATCAAACCGATATGTTATTTTAAAAATATCTCTAGGTCCTTAAGCTTCTACAATCATCTTGTGTTTTTTAAGGCTTTCACCATAGAGATATCGTCTCAACAACCAGTATGAGTAGGGTTATCAGATCCTTCATCATTACGATTTCTGGTTCTCTGTGGTGATAGCAAAATTTTTGTAAGGTAGATCATAAAACTAGAGCAGAGACGGGTATCCGCTGTTCAAGGAACCCAACACTTTCATGTGACTCTATTCTGGAATTGATATTCTCTAACCAGCAAAGATAAAGTTGTCTGAGCATATGCTGACAAAGATATTGATAAGAGGAAAGATATTGCAAATCTTAGGATCTTATCCATCCGTTGTCTCTTTGTTGGTCATTGACGGAAGTTTCTTTTTAAAGTCAGGTTAACAGTGAAGATTAATTTTGCAGAATTATCAGACACGAAAGAGCTGGGGAGGGAGCTCAAAAAGAAAGAAAGAAAAGGGTTCACAAAGTTAAAAAATGGGGAAAATAAAAGGATAGGATAAAGAGTGCAGCATGTGGGAGCTAAACTTACGAGGATGTTGAGCTTGCCATCAAAAACAGAGGACACAGTTTCAATCAACTTCTCCCGCTGGGCTTTCGATGTCACGTCACAGGCTGAACCGCTTACTTTGAACCCTCTACCCTCCCATTCTCGTATCCTCTCATTGACCTCTGTTAGGTTACGGGAACAAGTATGCACCGTCGCCCCAAGTCCTGCTAGTTCTTCTACTATGGCATATCTGATGAATAAGGAAAAATAGGATAACAAATCAGTGCAAAAAGAACAAAAAAAGAAGAAGCAAAGTTATAGAGAGAGATAAGGCTCCTAAGCAGACCCAATGCCTCTGGTTCCACCAGTGATGAGTGCGGTCATGCCCTTAAGAGACCATCTCTGGTCTCTGAAACTCGGCTCTGCCTCTGCCATGTTCGTTCTGTTCTATTTTTTCTTCTCCCTTCGAGTATTAAGAGGCAAAAGCTTGTAAGCACTAACAGCTTAAAATGGGTATATTGACTGGGTGGAGTTTATAAAGGGATCGAATTGTGAAAAAGATGAAGAAGCAGAATGCGATGTTATCGGCACATCAAAAAGAATTTGTCTCCGTCTCATTACTCACAATTGGCCGAAGCTTACAATTGGCTGCAGCTCCAAAAGAAATCCAACTGCCTTTACAGGGGTGGTCGCTCAGTTGTACACGGGCTGTGCCTAGTGCCCAAGAGTTTCTCCAACAACGTTCAAATCACAATAGCCCTATTTTATTGCAGTGATCCTACACGTTATGTAGAATTTTCGATGCTCTAATGATGAAATTCTTGAATTTAAATAGTGGTGAACTTTAATCTAATTTTATAATGGTTAATCATAGCCTTTTTCTTTATTAAGTTAAAAAAAACTGCCCTTACAGTAATGCAATTATTCCTTAAGAACAAAGATTAAACAACTCCAAAAGGTAATTCCGGCTAAAGAAAACTCAGAAACGGCCAAAAGGATCAAAATCTGGGCCTCTCTGGAACTGATATAAATCAGACGAAACTCTTGACCAGTTGACCTCCTGAGGAGACAAACCTCCATTTTATCCGGAATTTTGAAAAGAAAATGTTCCCATGCTCAAAGAATAGTAATATGGTTGTCAACCTGTCAACATCATAATATACGGCTATGATCTTGGGTATCTCTAGCACGCTCTATTATTTCATCAATATTCAAATGTTCATTCATTTTTCAGAGCATGTATAAGTTGTTCATTTATCTTTTTTCCCTTATGAATGTACAGCTTATTCACTTCATTTAGATGCTCCTCGATGTTCTAAGAAGTATCTTGTAATACCCCCACTACTGGAAAGGGAGGATAAGTACTGAGAAAATGATTAATGTACAAGACTAAGTCCAATATTAGTTCTTTAATGGATACTACTGTATGAGTTTTATAATGATTTCAAAAAACTTTTTTTTCAAAAAAATCGATTAGTATTTTTGAAATCAAAGAGCATATATATAACTAGCGCTCTCTTGGACAAACCAGGCAATTTGTAGTTTTGATTCGGACAATCAATGTTAAGGCATGGATTTGACCTTTCTTTATTTTAAAATATAAGCATAGGTTGCAGCACCTAACCTTCACACTACTACTTTTATTATAGAAACTTGAGACAAGTTGTAGTATCACCACTTGGTTGACTCGCAGTTCAAAATATCTCTTTACCAACTACGCGAAAAGGACATGACATCAGTTAAGGATTTTCTTAAGCAAGGTGGTAGTAAGTTTCAAAATTGTATAAAGGAAAATTAACAAGTTTAGTCTCTCGATCTTGGGTATTTTTTTATTTTATTTTTTTACTTTCAAATTTTTAATTTTTTAATTTTTGAGTTCTCTTTGTTTGATAAAAATACTCATCCGTCAAGTTGTCGTCCATATGCTTAACGAAACTCTCTGACACGTCAGCAAATTTGTACCCGTCAGCCGCTTCATGTACTAGTCGACCGCTTCATATATTGGTCGACCGCTCACGTACCAGATATATTTCAAAACATATACCGGTCAATCGGTACAAATTTACTGACGTGTTAGAGAGCTCCGTTAAGCATATGGACGACAAACTGACAGATGAGTGCTTTTGTCAAAAAAAGAAAATTCAAGGACTAAAAATTTGAAGTTTGAAAATGAATGACTAAAATGAAAAAGTATCCAAAATCTAAGGACTAAAATGCTAATTTCCTTTGTATAAAATATTGTCTCGTTTAATCTGTACTGTTTGAGATTGCATTGTGTACTTAAAGAAGACCATAACATAAAAGTCTCCAAATTGACATTAACTGGGGAAAAAACTAAGGAACGTTAAGAGATTTTGATTAGGGAATAACCGAAAAAAGAAATGCTGCAGGTAGAGGTTGCGAAGCACTGAGGAACTGGGCCAATGGCCCCCCTGAAGCACAAGGGGAGACCAAGGGATGGTGAAAACCCACGGGCCTAATTTTAAGCAGTTATTTTGAGTCTTTTTAGGAATTAAATGACTTCTCAAGCCGACATAATGGGCCTTCTATCCATTTAGAAATTGGGCCTCCAGCAATCATCCGAAAGCTAAGTGACGTCCCGCATATTGGAAACCCTTTGCACGAAATGATTCTAATACGAACAAAATTCTCATATTGAGTTCCTAATTGTATACATTTCTTGATTCTGGCATTGGGTTTGATAATTCAAACACCCAAGTTTAAGATCGAGTTTGATATTTGCGTTAGGCTTTTCTCTCAAATTATGATTTCCTTTTTCTTGGATTGTCCGGACTATGATACTTGTCCCGATCTTCGAATCATCGAGTCTAAATAGAAAATACAGGAGATTTCTATCGAGTCTCCTAATCTTCAATCTAGAAACAAGCTAAAATAAGGTGAAAAGGAAAAAAATAAATAATTCTGTAGTTAACTGATCAGTGCTAATTAATTGATAAAATTTAACACATCGAAATAAATAAAACTTTGTAATTGGGTTGCTTTATTAATATTTGCAGATTTTCTAATTTTAATATTTTCCTTTTCCTCTATGATCTAATTTGATCTTTTAATCAAATATCAGGTGATCATTTTCTCCCCCGCGCACGGAGACTGCATGCATGCAAAAGGGTCCAAAACATCATATAACGGTACTTTTAACCAAACTATATATAAGACCCATCAGGGAGCATATTCACGCAAGCATTGTGCCTAGTGTGACATATAATATATATATATATATAACAATGGTGTGACATATATATTGAAGACCATTCAGTACCCAGAACAGAAGCTGACAAATATTTAACTTCAAGACCCATGAAACATGGTTGGGTATTTCCCTTAATTCATTGCCGTGTTACGAGTTAGCTCAGAGGACTAATTATTTTAATAATCTATCATTATTGAACTCAATGATCGATCGCGGGTTACCTCCATACCTCACCCAGGGAGGGCGGCCTTGATCTCTTTCTCATAACGTGACACAGTACGTACTTATATATATAGTTAAGTATTTATCCAGAGACCGAAGGTTTTATATATAGGACAAAAGTGACAGTGATATTCAACCAAATCCCTCCTACGTCCACCATCCAAGTAGTCCTTTTTATTTATTTATTAATGATTAATGGTCCCTCAGTCTGGTCTGGCCTAGAACGTGGTCGATCTAGAAGGAAATGATCTTATTAGGCCAGTCAAACAGTTGAACCAAAAGTCTTGCCCAGAGACAATATTTAAGCTAGAGCAAAAGGAATTAATTAAAAGCTGGTCTATAGTAATTAACGATCGAACAATCGTTTTGCCATCAAGTTTTATTGCAAGAGAAAGAAAAATTACTTCGTCTTATATATATATAACCTTGGAGTTATTTTGTCCAAATACCAATGTCTTCGGTCGTTTGGACGAATCCCGACATTCCATGCAGTGGCATCTGCCCGTAGATTCGTCCTTTATTTTTGTTAGAAAAATCGGAATGGTTTGAAAGAAAATGACATCACCGGCATTTTCCACAAGCAAGTTGCTTAAATTGTAGATGGGAAGATACGTACATAGAGAAGGTCCGAAGAGACTACTGTTAATTTGACTGCTGTTCATCCCTTTTTCAAACCACTCCGTATTACGCTCTCTTTGAATGATTTCTTTTTCCCTCTTTTCATATTTCTTTTTTCTTTCTTTAAACAGGCCTATGTTCGAACTTTCTTTGACGCTGTCTTTTTCACCACAGGAAAACAAGAGCTACGCAGTCCAATTAGAATGTTTAAGAGTCTCCTTTCATCGGTCTAGCTTCCAGTAAGAGTCAGGACATGCATGTTGGGTCAACTGCTAGTGTTTAGACAAGCTTAAAACTGTATGACATGAACAAATTCGCTGACAAATTGATCATTATATTTTTTTGTTGGACCACAGAACCGCCACGTAGTATAAAGTTTTTTATCCAGCAGACTAGTATATTCAATGGAATTTCTGTACTTTTGGGCTAGTTAATTATCTAGAATTCTCTCAATTATTTGTCTATTATTGAATAATTTCCCATTCGGCCCATATCTCACGCAATATAGAACTACTGGCCCCATAACACAATATTATTCCACAGACTTAGCCCTAAATTGTTTCTCAGGTATGGTAGTAGTACGTTTATTGATCTAATATGGAAACCATATATACTTTTTTGTAGGTCTAGCCTACTCCGTCTTTATTGAAAGGAGAAAGCTAAAAAACAAAAAACAAAAGGCAATATTTAGCTAGCTACGCGTACCGGGTCATGAGTACGTAAATAATATATTCTTTAAAATATAAATTACCTAATTTGTATATGCTTCTTAAAAGCAATGTTGAGTTCTAACTGGAACCTGCAGAATTGAGTTTTACATGGACGTCAGAGAGTCAATTTCACCACCAGAAAATAGTGTAGTTAGCTAGAATGCAACACATGCAGTCGGTGAGACAAGCTAGGGCCCCGCCCCCCGCGGCCTGATCCCCTCGCCTCCCCTCCCTCTAAATAGTATGGCTTTAAGGCTATAGGCATTCGCCCTTAATTTCCCTAAATAAAAAACATAATTATGACCTTTTAAAATCTCTTTATTCAAGTGCGAAGTAGAACGGAAAAAAAATAATTCTTGCCTTCAATTTTTTAATAAAATGACAATCATTTAATCCGTTAAGTACTATCACTTACAATATGTGCAGAGTGCAATGACCAAATTACTAATTTCTTTACGGTGAATCAAATACATAGAAACAATTATATATCAAAGCATAACAAGTGGACACTTAATTCATATTGTTTAACAACATCTTCATATGATATGCATGAAATCTTGGTTAAAGTTTTTATTACCCTCTAGTTAGCATGACATTATGTTATACTAAGTTTGCTTCTGTGTTTTGTTTAGTTGTAAGAAATAAATTATATTCTTGGTATTTATTGATTATGTACATTATTTTATTCAGATTTTAAATTATATATAAATTTAGCACGCGATGATAATGTGCTAATTTTTCCAATCAAACAACATCTTCTATTATATATTCTTTAAATAAATGCTCAAAACATATATTACATCACACTATAAACTTATATATATATATATACACACACACACACACAAAGGATTCCTGAAATTTTTTGTGTTCTATATATCTTATATATATATAGGTTGAAAACATATACATTTGTATCCTTATTTTTTAATATAATATTAATATATTAAGAATTTTGTTTTATTTAAATTTTCAGAAATAATAAAACTATTCTTTCGTTCCGCCCGAAAAAATTTCTGGCTCCACGGCTGTCGACCCTCGTGCTTGTTTTTCTTGGATTATGATTTCCTTCATGTGCTCGATGAAGGAGAGATGACTAGACCAGGAAGTTTTCTTCATTGCCAAAATGTTTGTCGCCTCTTCTTTACTATTGTTGAAAAGGTCGCCTAAATATCGGAATTTAATTAAAAAGGTCAAAGATGATTCCATCTGAACAATGTACTGCGGATATGTGCATAGATATGCCGTACTATTCCCTCATATGTAAATCAGAGGTTACAAGGAAATTGACCCTTCGCCGTGTGCTATATATTCTGAGTGGAACTTTGAGTTATATTGTGCGTAGGGTGCATTCGAACACCTATATTGTCTCGAAGTAATCTTTTGCTGAGTTGTTATGATACTATCGAATCAGTTTTGTATTGGTATTATGACCTGTCAACGTGATGTTTATATGTCTCGAATTCCCTTCCCTTTTGAGATACCTTTTAGAGTGAGTTTTCCTTAAAACATATAACAAATAGTGTCAGAACCTACGTATGTACTATGCTTTCTAGGTACACTTTATTAATGTATTTTGTACTGAATGCTTCAGTATGAAAATATCATTATATCAGTGGTATCTTCAAAAGTGATAATATTATAAAGTACTGCTAGAGGAAAATAGAGGAAAAACAAGTGTTCCAACGTCACATGTGACCACAGTGGTTCGCTGTTAAAACATCATGCTACCTTTCTCAGGATTCGCCTAAGAGATTTGAGTCAGATTATTGCAGTTTGTCTTTAAGCACTCCTCTTTTTTTTTTCCTCAATAATTTAAGCACTCCTCGATGTACCAGGTAGACTCATCAGGACCCACTCGAGTGGTTTTCTAAATCGTAGCTTCCCCGTGTCAAATAAAATTTTGGGGAGAATAAAGGGAGGATGGACTACCCAATTCAGGCACTAATTGACTGCATCAATTAGAAGCCTACCGCAAATCCCCCAAAAGTAGCTACAGTAATACAGCGAGCTAGGGAGGAGTAGTACTGCCCACCACTTACGTCTAATTCCAAACAACTCTCTAAGCTCATCTAAGCCTTCTTTGCCTTCTAGACTCCATGTAGCAATCAATCTTCCAACTTTGCTATAGACGAACTTCATTATATCTACGTTCATCTTTTCCTCCTCTTTCTTTAATTAAGGGCTTCTAGTACCATCCCCATAATTCTTGAAGCTTAATTAGCAGATTGTTACGATGGAACTATCACAATATCGAACAGGGGCGAAGAGGAAGCATAGTTGGAATTCTCAAATTCGCACACCGACGAGCCTTTTACTCAATAATTCATGGGAAGAACAAGCTTTTGCAGAAGATGCCACTGGTCCTTTAGGAGGGTGCATATGGCCTCCACGATCTTATTCTTGCAGTTTTTGCAGAAGGGAATTTCGATCGGCTCAAGCTTTAGGGGGGCACATGAATGTTCACAGGAGGGATAGAGCAAGATTGAAGCAGTCTCCAAGTTCCTACAACGGAACTCCCCATCATAATGATCACAACCCTATCCAAAATTCCCTTGCATCGTTAGGTTTTCAGTACCCATCCCAGGTATGTACCTCGGTTTACAACCCTAACCCTAATACTTCCAATCATGGTATTATGGCATCGCCATCCTCACCTTCAAGGGTTTCAGCTCCACCAACTCATGAAGATTATAGCACACAAACTTTCAACCCTTCTCATTCTTCTTCTAGGGCACAAGAACATGACCAAAAGAGGTCCACTATTTCTTCCCCTTCATTATGGCCAAATTTTGTTGCCGAAAAATATTGTAGTATTTCCGATCTTAAAACCCAAGAAGATAAAGATTCAAGATTCCTAGAATTAGGCAGGGCTAAAGGGGATTTTGTCTCAAATGACTTGTATGTGAGCTTGAATTTGGTTGTCTGTCGATCTCACCCGCCTGTGTTGGGCGGTACAGAGGAGAGTACTACTGTTAGTTGCAAGAGAAAGAGAACTGATGCTTCACCCTTACCTTTCTTCCTGGAGCCAAGAACAGTTGCTGGACAACATCTCCCAGCAAAGGTACTTGAAATAAGCCCCGACTCCATGGAGGACTTAGATCTTGAGCTCAGACTCACCTCAACCACCCTCAGGTAAAGTCGATTGAACCCAAGTGCTAAGAGCCTACGACGGACGAATATCCTTTGTATGCATAATGCATGCCTCCTTTGCCTTTTCCATGTTCCTTTTGAACAAAAGAACGAGGCCACTTTTGCTCCGAGTTTTACAACAGACTCTATTTGGGTTTCATGAATTTGTTGTGTGTAATAATAACAAGACGTATATCGCATAAAGCATGAAAATATTGTTAAAATACCAGGATGAGAAAGATATACTGTATATCAGCTTGTTCTTAATCATACTATGATTAACTTCTGGTCATTTATTTTAGTCGATCTTTGGAAAGGTACGCTGGAAATTAGTTCAAAGAAGGATCGATAATCTCTGTGCCACTTAATTCACAGTTATTTAGAACTTGTTTGCCACGTTTACTGGGGAAAACTAGAAATATTGTCGTGACTTGGCTATCAAAATCTGTGATGCTAGATTTAGGGCTTCACAGGTATTGTCTCTTGACCCAATCTATCAAGTCATTCACTTGTTCTATTCGTTTAATTAGTCCGAAGGCCAACTCCAGAAAGTTATCTTTCCATTTTGTTAGTTTAGGATTGAGGTTTCATGAGATGGACCATATGACGCAGTTATGATCAAATCTACTATTATGTGCAGTGCTACAGATGATAAACTGTCAGGAATGAGCACTTGTCATGAAACTAGGTTAACATGGAATGTCTGAGGAGTGTTCGTGTGTATGTACCCACGAGATAATTGGAGAGGGAGAGAGAGGAAAGAAGAAGAAGAAAGCGAGAGCTAAGTTGGATGTTCAGATAGTAAGATTAGGCCATGTTTGTGGGTATTAAGAGGAGATCAAGGAACTGGTCCTAAAACTACATGCAATCTCGTGAGCTCTTTCCCCAGTGTAGACATACCTAACTGACATTCTGTCAGACTTTATTAAAACTAATCTACAACCCACATGCAGATTAGGTTTTCCAAAGTCACATAAGGCCAGATATATCCCAACATCGATTCCCTTTTCTCGTGTTATTATCATCACCGAGAGACCCCCTTACAGTTTTAGTATCGCCCTCCACAGGACCACAGAAATCCACTTGCTGGTGTTCTCTTTAACTTTTCTCTCTCCCTTCTCCTCTCAATCCCTCCAAAAATTGCCACCAACTCCGGAATCCATCCAATTAAGTATTGCATTCCATGTAGCAACATACCCTATTTAATGACAGAGAATATTACCACGTCACGACTGTTTAGCGTTACCTAGCTACGTTTTTTGTTTTTGTTTCTTTTTTTTTTGTATAATTTAGTGATGTTCTGTCTCACTGATATATTCTCTATCCCAAAAATTGAATAATAAATCATAAAATTCCAAATCCCCTATATATATATATTAACCACAACCCTAGGTACACCACCCGAAATCATGCAGGAGAGAATGAGTGGTTTGTCTCTTATTTCAAATGAAATGTGATGGAGCTTCTCCTAGGGTTAATGGATCGGTGGGAAAATAAATAAAGAGCTTGTACATTCGTGAGGATTTAAGCCCTCCACACAAAACATTTTCCATTGAAGTCTACGATAAAGGAGACTGTTTGAATGATCATTTAAGGGGATATTTCGATGTGGCTCTTTGTTTTAATATGATGAATGTGAAGGGGTAAGGTACAAATTAGGAAAATGGTATGTATCAGAGAAAGCGAGATCGTTTGCTTTGGCTTCTACGAAGTGCTAAATCTGTGTAAGACGATTTAATGGTGATTAGTTGTGCTTTGTCGTCTACAATGTTGTGAGTTGGATGTGTCTGTTATATGCAGAGAGATTTAAATGTCTTTTGGGAGGCAGTGGCAGAGGTGCACATGGTCCTCAGATGTCGCTTCCTCTTTATTTTTGAGGGAATTAGTACAGAATTGAGCTAGGGAATGGAAATTATTCCCCGTTGGGTAGCGTTTCTCTGTTTGAGGCATTTTGTTAATTCCAAACTATTGTTTAGGTAACAAGATTTTTGACAGGAGATCACCCAGAGTCCTAACGTACTGGGTTGTTTATGATTATTTTGACAACTAAGGTATATTTGCATTGGAAGGGGTGTCCTTACTCACGAGCTCAACTTCAACCTGGAATATTATGATCCCCAAGTCCGATACCATTGATGTCCAATTGCTTTGATAGTTTTGCACAATATCCTACCAAAGGATGCATCAAACGTGATTGATTAGGAAGGATGCCACACAAATTTGCTTATACTTCTTTGGTCATTGCATTTATGGATCATATTATACTGAATTTTATGCGGATTAATAAACTATTACTCAATTCTCTTGTTGGGATCCATATATATATATATATATATATATATATATATATATATATATATATATATATATCTGCACGTATGTATGTATGCTCCTATTAATAATATTTATGGCCATATATATTTTCACAATAATAAATATAAAAATTGGCGAAATTACACCCATGGCCCCTGAGATATTCAAAAGTTGCAATTGGGTTCTCGAGATAACAAATTAGCCACTTAATTCCCTAAGGTAATAATTTTTAGAAAAAAAAGACCCATCCATCGTCCCCCTCCGTTAACGGTAAATGCTGACATGTCAAATCAAATAAAATTGTATCACGTGCACAATCTAAATGCATCAATCCACAAATGTCATGTCAGCGTTGGCTCATTCAGCCACTTATGCCACAAAAGCCAAGTGTACAAAACACAAAAAAAAAAGACACCTAAGTTTTTCTCCCTACCCATCCCTGCAAACCACCCCTCACAAAATCTCAAGCTCAGTATAATCTCTACATGCTAGCATTTACCGTTAACGGAAGGGGACATAGGTCAACAAAGTGGCCTCTTTTCCCGAAATAATTAGCTCATAGAGCTAAATGACTAATTTGTGACCTCAAGGACCCAATTGCAACTCTCAAATACCTCAAGAGTTGTGGGTGCAATTTCGATTAAAAAATTCATTCAAATCATCATTTCGATTTTCACTTTTTCACCAAATTTCATTATAAAAAATTTTAACCCCCAAAATTTTAACATACAAAATACTATCTAAATTGTGGCGTATGACACGTGTCAACCGATAGAGCCTTTGATAACTATAACTGATTGGGCTTTATTTCTTTTCTCTTTTCTCTTTGCTTTTTTTTTCAACTTTAGTTGGCCGGGCAATTCTTCTGATCACAAAACAATACATGTTGAGGCTGGACCAAATTACTCCTGCCAAAAGTCGGCCTTTTATTGTACTAATACAAATGACGTACACTTCAAAAGGAAATGGGCCTGAACCCATGGATGACTAATCACTCATCAGTATAATGCATGCGTGTTCCACCGCTAAAGTAAGGTCAGCTACAAGCCTACAAGGGTCGGTTCCTGAGCTTGAGGCTGGCAAGGGATCTGTGCTGAATAGTTTAAAGCAATATCAAGGATATTTCAGACACTTATAATAATTAATAGGTGATGAGTTCTCTAATATCTAATGAAGTCAAGCAAAAACTAAGTTGTGTGGCAAAATTCAACTGGCAAGACGGACAAAACAAAGAAGCAAGAAATTATATTGTGTTTAAGTTAGTCCGCGGAGCAGTTCTTTCTTCCCCACGTGGCTCACCTCCAGTTATTTGATGTCCAAGATCTTTAAGACTTTATCTGCTGATTAATGATGACGAAATAGTCGGTTAATATAGGACCAAAGCCCCCGGCCACACCTTTATGTAATTGTTATTCTGGACGGTACTTAGATTCATGCATCAGGGACAATATGCTCTTAATTAAATGTGTGTTGTCATGATCAGCACCCAAACCCTAAGAAGAAGTGTCATCTACGGAGGTTGTCGTCATTCATCAGGACCGGATGTGCCATCTGACTGTATATGTGGACCATGTACGCTCTTACCGAACGGTGACATGTCCGACGTAGGATCTTCGTCGACCCATGGCCACTAAAAATTAGAAAACTGTCAATTCATTCACCGCTCAACCGAAGAATATACAGCTATCGATCGAGTAATTTTACTCCGAAGTGTATGTCAGGCTACGCGCTTCTACTAGCATCTAGTAATTAACGCCATTGCCTCTTCATATATATATATATATATCTGTGGTCTTTACACGCGTACAAATTTGTATATCCACCTCCCCTGCATGTTAATTGGTTGCTTTGGGTCCGGACGGCCGAATTAGTTTACCCTTATGGGTGCAATATTGATCTTGCTGGGTCTCATAATGCTGCATGTCAACCATTGATAATAAATTGATTACGTAAAGGGGTTCATTTGAGAAATGCCAATAATCGTGCGTTTCAAAATATAAAGTCTTCAGAAGAGTCGGGCTTGCCGCTGCATATCCAAAGCACTTATGTCAGCAACAGTACTGCGTGGAATATCGTGTTAATATAACGTTAACTTTCTACTTTTTTTTTCTAAGCACGTTGTCTTTCTATATGTTGTGTAGTACTGCATAAAAGAGCAGTCGTACAATAAATTTAATCCTAATTGCTTGAGTCCAAAATTAAGAAATTATAAATGTATTATCCGAAAGAAAACTATAATATATATATATATCCCCAGTTGTGGTACGTACATACATCCAATTCAATTTAGCAACCACTATTTGCAAAAGGAAACAATTCTTCTACCTCATGATCACTAAGAGTTTCCGCACACACAAAATCATTCCACTTTATGCAGTCAACTTCTTCATGTAAGGAATTATAATAATAGACAGAACGAGGTGATCATAAATTAGTTTCGTTTTTTTACTTATAAAGCAGATTTCGACAAAGAAAATTTAAATTTTATAATTTCAAATGAGTTAAATGTTATATACTCTAAAAGCCTGTAATCTTGGCGTGTGTGTGTATATATGTTGATGGTCATGTCGACATCAACATGTCATAGATAGATGAAGTGTTATTTTCAAAAACTATAATTAATCATGACCAGTCCACTCTTTCGTTTTAATAAAGATCATTTTTCTATTTTCCTCCTCTTTATTTGCTCTTAAGTGGTTGAGAGTTTGGTGGGGTCTCGACTTTTGGCATGCACTCCGCTTGGATGGAAGTGGCTTAAAGAATGGAGAAGCGAAGAAATTGAGGGTATGAGAGATGCAGGGAAAAGGAATCGAGAATTGACCTTAATTTTCAGGATGCATGGGTTTGGATTAATACTCTGATGATCTCCTTGTTGTGAACAACTACCTATCGAGATCAACAAAATTAGAAGCCAGAGATCAAAGAGAGAGAGAGGAGAAGGAACTTCACCCGAAAACCCATAGGGAAAAGTAATGAAAGGGAAGGGCAAGAGACTAAAATTTTCTCCTTGCATGGGCTATTTCCGGCCTTTGGAGCCACCGCCCCCTGGTCAGATCCAGCTCCTCTGGGCATTCAGATCTGGCCGTTTTGTTCCATTTCCGGCAGCATGTGGCTCTCTGTGCAGGCTCCATACTTCGCCAATAGGTTTCAACAACCTGATTTGCTTCCCGAAAAATATGTATTTGCACTGTTGGACCTTAACTATTAGAAAATTGCAACGAAAGAAGTACTTAAAAGGAACTCTCTCCTAGCAGGCATTATCTTGAGTTTACAGTTTAAATGCTGATAAAATCTAGTTATAACATCGAGAATTTGGAGATCATAGTACTAAGGCGTAAAATCAGGATAATTTTTCAGCCTTGATTCCAACATCTTTTCAACGGCAACCGGCTTCCAATGCAAAACTAGCTATCCTTCTTTAGTGTACAAAGAATTGACAGTTGTGAATGACGCATGACATTGAACGTACGTGAGGGCATGCATTGGCTTTTAAGGAAAGCCAAGTGGTTCTTCTTTGCTCTTCCAATGGATTGTTGCCGTGTCCGAGACAGTAACTGAGGAGCTTAAAAGGTTGACTGTGGCTGCCAGACCCTTAACACGTACGTGGACGTGCATGTAGTGACGGACCCAAGGGGGGTCAAGCCGGGGCGGCCGCCCCCATCCGGTCTCATTTTTTTTACATGTGGGTATGTTATCATTTTTTTCTCTTAGCAACTGTGGGTATCTAACCATTTCAATGCAGTTTTTGTGCAATCTTTGCGTTTTTAACCTAGAAAGTGAGAGGGAATATATGTATTGGGATGTTTTGGATTTCTCATGTTTATAATTCTGAAAGATGAGAAATTTCTAGACCAACCAAATAATTATACTCGAAATAAGTTGCTAAGTGGATTTCTTTTTCTGCAAAAAAGGATATTTTTTAACAAACACAATTCTCAGGTCCTTAACAAAGAAATGTGTTATGACTTATGAGGAAGTTAAGTCTCTGACTTCTAAAATTTCCTGAAAATTGAATCGATTCTTTATTTCTAAATGTCGGACTGTTAAGTCATCATTCTTCTCAAAATCAATTGGTGTCATGGGAGCGTCACTCAAGTTTTTTATGACATTCGACATCGCACCCAGTAGACCTGTTCTAAGAGCGCTTACATGGAGCGGCATTGTGGAACTCCAATAATCCCCCTTCACGATGACACTTCCTCGAGTCGAACCCATGACCTCTTGGCTCTGATACCACTTGTCGGACCGTTGGGCTGTCATTCCTCTCAAAATCAATTGGAGTCAAGAGAGCGTCACTCAAGTCTTTTATAATATTCGACATCGCATCCAGTAGGCCTATTCTAAGAGCACTCGTAGGGACTCCAACATTAAACATATTTACTTATAGGTGCCGATGCTGTGTATATTAAGTAGATTTCATTCTAAATGCTATGTTCATCAATTGACTGTCCATGTCAAAGTCACGAAGTCACTTTGTGAACACTTAAGTTACAAATTTCTGCTCAATCAAGTCTATGCTTAATTGGATTTTGAGATTGTTTATTCACACATAGTCAATTGCGATTTGTTGAAGGTTATTGTTATTAATTTTGATTAGTCATGAATTGGTTGATGAATTTTTGTTTTGTTTAAATAATGGATAAGTTTTTGATAAAAAATTCAGCCAGCGTGGAGTCATCTAATACTCTTAAAGTAGAAAAAATGTAACTCTAAGACATTTTTTGCATTACATATGATTTTTTTTGTTATTTTGCCTTTATAATTTGTCCCCCTCAACTTGAATCATGGTTCCACTACTGCGTGCATGGAGGCAGCAAATTGATTCTAGCCAAGCTTATATATATAATCATGATGGTGGAGAGGAGCGCTAGCTGCAAGTGATATTCGAGACTCTTCAATGGGGAATTAGTGTTCACCATTTCAGATTTGAGTTATGTGACGCGCATAGAAGGAGCCATGAGAGGAAGTGGATATATATATATATGTTGAAAATATTAGACTAAAGAAGACTTAACTAAAGAGAGAAGAGATCTAAGATGGTTCAGTATCGAAAAAGCTACGTCCACGACAGAAATCAGATTAATGGACTACATCTTTACTTCTTAATGTGTATTTAATTCGTATATAGAACGGCCTATTAATTTATAGGACCCAAATTACAAAGAACCACATTGGTTAAGAATATAAATTGTCTTCGTTCCACATTGGTTATGAATGTGAGTTGAGTCTTATAAAAGACAATTTATGTACAAGTTAAAAACACCTTGAAAAATAAAGATGTAGCCTATTGGACTTTCTACCGTGGACGTCGATCTCTCCAGACCTGAGGCAGATGGTGGTTGGTGATGGAGACACCAAAAATCGATGAACAAAAGGCTCTGTTTCGGCCTGAAGAGACCGACGTCTACCGTAGAAAACCCAATGGACTACATTTTTTTAACTTGTACATGACCCAATTGACAAAAAAAACTTACATACTTAACCAATATTGTAAGACTTAGAAAATTTATATTCTGACACTAAAAACATACACAGGCCCTAGGGCGCACAGTACCACATGTTGCAGATTTAAGCTGTTAGATTTGCATGATGGGTATGATCTCCTTTCTACAGTGGACGTCGGTCTCTCCAGTCAAGAGGCAGATAGTGGTTGGTGATGGAAACACCGAAAATCGATGAATAGAAGGCTCTGTTTCGGTCTGAAGAGACCAACGTCTACCATAGAAAGCCCAATGGGCTACATTTTTTTAACTTGTACATGACCCAATTGACAAAAAAACTCACATACTTCACCAATGTAAGACTTAGACAATTTATATTCTAACACTATAAACATACACTGGCCCTAGGGCGCACGGTATACCACATGTTGCAGATTTAAGCTGCGAGATTTGCATGATGGGTATGATCTCCTTTCGTTTGAACTGGCCGGTTTGTATGCTTGAGAAAAGCGAGATACAATTTCTCTCTCTGTTTTCTTTTTCTAGGCACATTTCTATAACATGATTAGATCACTAGCTAGCTACTTGTAGGGCGTAAAAAAGAGAACCAATTCATATGTGTAAGCATCGATGCAAATGCACCTGTTCATCTTATCCCCCCTCTCAAAGAAACAAATAACCAAACTTCAAAAATTGCTGAAATTCCACCACCAGGCACCAGCTCTTGGTGCTTACTAGAAGTTTTTTTTTTGTCCTTTTTCCTTTTTCCCCTGGCCTGCCCGATGTTAGGATTTGTAGAGATTAACGTGCACATGTACACTAAGGAAGAGTGTAACGTGTAGAATATACCTCAAGATGGCATACTAACTTCTCTCTCTCTCTCTCTCTTGTTTTTGTTATTAACTTTTCTTTCTCACTGATTAATAGATGAACTTTTCACGTCTAGCAAGTGATAGGTCAACCTTTTTGAACTTGCAAAGGTTACAAATTAGTTTCCTAGTAATAATTTTTTTTACCGTATAGATCCTCCTTCTGAAATCCAAAGAAGACGTCTAGTAGAGTCCTTGAATGAGCACAACAGATTTCAATCCACGATTTCGACTAAGTAGAAAGTCGCATATTTACTTTAAATGAATATATTTTTACTCTATCTCTACTCCATTAATGAACCTATATTTAGAGATCGTTTTCTCATAAGAGGTAAGCAAAAGTAATCATTGAATGAATTATTACATCATGTACTAGATCTTGGACAAATTGAAAAGTTTAGTGATGAACGGAAGTTAAGAATTACTGACTTATCTAATGTTCTAGCAACTTTTCAATATTAATCAGAGTACACAATCATGAATTAATATCTTTTTCACCGTCTAAAATAATATTTTTATCATTTAAATATAATTGAAATAAAATGGAGCACCTCTCTTTGATCCATCTAGTACTTAATATCACATCCAGCTTATCAGTCTCATGATTTCAATTTAAGATCAACAGTATATGCACATAAAATACTACGTGCGCAGACTATTTTACAATAAAATTAGTTTGTTCATTTAGGGAAGTTATAATCTAGAAGAAAAGAGTACTGCTGCTGCAGTTCATCATTAACAATATATCAACAGACCAGTTGACCCTCTACTCCGGGCCCCCTCCCCAATCTTCCCATATCTTATTTCGATATTTTGCCTCGTATCACTTTATCAGGCCCTGGAATATGGCGATTAATCCCAAAAACTTTGTAAAGTCTGACCAGATGAAGTGGGGATCTGATGACCAGAACTCAAGCCAAGTCAGGTCCTATACCTGTGGTTTTTGCAAGAGAGGCTTTTCAAATGCACAGGCTCTTGGGGGGCACATGAATATCCATCGAAGGGACAGGGCCAGGCTTAAACTAGCCGCCGATGAAAACTTTCTCCCTTTGGAGATCACAATGAATCCCTCCGATCATGAGCTTCAAGCTTTGAGGGAGAAATTTTCATTCCATGATGAAAAAAGCTTCTCTAAGAAGCCACTCTCTCTTTCTATTGAAGATGATGACAGTAGCAAAGCAGTTGCCGAAGAAATTCATCAGCTTCCCTTGTTTGTTGACAGAGCAGGCGGCCATAATCATGAAGAGAAGGGGATGCGGTTCAGTCATGTTTCGCAGCCGACTGCAGAAGTGGACCTCGAACTGCGGTTAGGACCCGAGCCTCAAGAGATATCAACAGTGAGCACAAGAGAATTCTTTTAAATCTGGAGTCAAGGACGCTGTATGTGGTCTAATAAAAGAGGTTCTTTTTTCGTATCCTCCTCGTCATCTATCCTCTCAAGTCAGAAGATACTATCAACTACTGCCTTGATCCTGCGATTGATGGTTCGTAGATTAAATGGCAATTAGCGTTGATATTGTATGTAGTTGCTTCTGTTACAGGAGGGACGGATCCGCAACCCCAAACCCACAAAAAAACCTAGGTTTTTTCATTATTTTATTGTTAATTGTCACAAAAAAAAAAAATCTCCCATATATCGCCGGATTCCCCCTAAATTGAGTTCGTACATCCAGTCCTTATTATGACTGGCTCCGTACGTAGTTCGTTGTGTATCTCTGTTATTTATTACCATTCTCTATTTATTTTTACCATTTAGAGTATTTATTAGTTTAGCGGAATTGTTTTTTTGTTTTATCTTGCAAGGAAGCTGTAGTTAATTTGTTGCGTCGTGTATTCCTTTTAAGAGATTCAAATCAATAATATTTCATATACTGGGTCTTTTTTGAAATATTGTTGGTGATGGATTGACCGTTTGTGAATTGCTGTTGAGAAGCGAGCCTGGTTTCGAAATCGTTATTCTAGCTTCATACAAGAAAGTTATATGTATGTTCAAGTTTTCCTGCGACGTTAATCAGACAAGATAGGAGAAACCAAGTTTGTAAGGAGAAACCCTAGGCACCAAGTTATATGGTTTCGCCTCTCCCAGACATAGAAAGCACCAAGTTCTCTATTATATATGTAAGGAGAAAGCCCAGGCATGGAAATATACTCCTTCACAGAAATAAGTCACCACACCATGAAGCCCTATAGCTTTCAAAATAGAAAATACAAAAAATCTTATTTCTCCGTCTCATGAGTCTGAAATATTATATCCACATATATATATATATATATATATATATATTCTGTCAATATAGAGTTCTGCTGAGATTTCCTGAACAAGCTAGTAGCAATATTTCTATTTTCTTTCACTTCACAAAAGCCATGTTAATTATGGTTACCATCATGATAAGCTCAGGGACCACAACTTTCAAAAAAGTACCAAGGATTTGGCAGTACGTGTATATATATATATATAACTGACCATCCATTCTATGTCACATATTCTCCCGACCCACCATGCCCTGACCTTTATTGATAAAACCAATAGAAGATCCCTCTCCTTAAATTAAGGAGAACATCGTTGGGTTAATTTAGAACTTATGTTTTCGTAAAGGAGGATATATTTTCTTGAAATTAAAATTTCTTTGTCAGGTTTGCAACACTCGCTAGTATAACCCTTCACAATTCTTCTTCGATCCTTTCAGAGTTGATGGAACAAGAAATGATCACCATTAATCTTGTTTCAAAGGGGCCGGGAAGACCACGTTAACCCTAGCCAGGATGCAAAGAGAACAAAACTCGCCGCTGCATGCATGCATTTGTCAAGTTTTATGGGAATCGACAATCATTTCCCCCCTATTGATTCTGAACCTGACGAACTCTTTTATACCCAGAATATATCGATAAAAAAAGCATGCATGGCCCCACCTTAAAAAGGGCAAACATAGTACAACTATCAGACGTAAGATAATTAATCATGAAGGGAAAAAAAACTATCAGGAAGATCATGGGCTTTTGACTCAAAGGGAGAGACTTAATATTAATGTAAGCCTCAAAGGAAGACGATCTTCAAAATGCATGTGTTGCTTATCAATTATGCTTAATCATACTGCCACTACCTCGAAATCATACTCCAAATCTGAGGCTTCCCTAAGGATCCAGTTAGACTTGAGATGCCTTACTATGAAGTAAAATTGATTTGAGGCCCAAAGATATGAATGGGATTTAATCTCTGCTATGGCCCAAGGAAGTGTTTGACTTTGTCGAGTGATATGCAGCACAAAAAAAAAAACCCACCTGTGAGAAAAATCTCGGCTTGGTCAAAATACCATGAGATGAGACGTAGCTTCTAGCATCTTTCAACCCCGATGTAGGTGTCGGTTTTGGTCAAAACCGGCACTTACATTGGATAGGTTGGTTTTTAAATAATTGTCACCTACACCTACACCATTAAGTACAAAAATCGGTCCTTAGCGGTGGCGGTTTCCGGTTAACCTACATTTATATTGGGTCATTTTTTAGCATATTACACACTTGACACTTCTCTATAGCTTGTAATGGTGGAACAAGAAAAAAAATAAAAACTAAGAGTCTGAAACAGAACAACATATTCCATCTAAAAAACATAATTTATCGACATTTAAACTAAATTCCAATAAAGTGTTGTGTATCTTGTTAACAAAAACTCACCATGGGAGTTGTGCCACACATTTCACTAGTGTATACTCCTTCCTTGTAAAATCGGAAGCCAGTCACCACCTGAAATGCAACACTCACTGGCCTAACAATTGCAACTGCATGCTTTAGCTCGTCTTCAGCACCCTGCAAACATTCATATACATTAGAACAGTTTAGAGAAGAACTTCAGGTAGAGCAGGACTATAAAAAGCAGAAAACATTAAAAAAAACTTCAGGCAATCTACCCAAGATGCTTACCAGGGTAATGTTGACAGAGTCAATGACTTGGACACCAACATTTTTCACTGACATATTTTGGTACCAGATTCATATTATAGTATTGTGTCATCTTTTTTCTTATGAAATTCCTCAACTCTTAAGAACTTTGGAACACTTCCCAAGTCCAATCAGCAAAGTCTCTTCGATAAAATGAACACTATCAACTCGGAGTTACTAAGAATCTTCAATGGTGGGTTTGTTAGAATGTTTCCTTAAGGTGACCTAATTGACATATGTAAATAATCTTTTAAAGTTTAAAAGATTATGATGTAAGTTAAATAAGATTATGGAATCTGTAGCAGATTCAAATTTAGAACTAATTGGATAAAGATTGCAATTTGATTTCTGATTTAAATTAGAATTCAAATTGTAACCAATTAGATAAAGATTACTATTTGATTTTGAATTTGAATTTCCTTGATGGAAGGAACAAATCAGAATCTACAACAGATTGAGGGTCCCTGACCTAGCCTATAAATAAGAGGTATGTGTATACCATCTATGACATACTCTGTAAGGCATAGGCATAGGTTGGAAGAGCCTCACTAAATTACAAATTCATAAGTTACTCTGCAGAGATTCCAAGTTTGAGTGCTGAGCAAGATGGCTGGAGGTAAAGATTCTGCTATATTTTATTCCGCTGCATTCACAATCGTAACGGTTGATTGTGATTTTACTCTTACATGTGGTATCGGAGTCATCCTTCAAGCTTCTTGTTCAATGAAGCGATCTACTGATTAAATTCAGATTGTCGCTTGAATCAAGAACTAAAGGTTCTCTGTATCAATTTTTTTTTAAAAGAAATTTTTTTTCTTTCTTTGACCGAATCTCTATTATGTTCGGTATAAGTTTTTTTTGTATCTTTGGTGACAATGCAATTTTGCTAATGCCTGTATGAAACTGTACACGGTGTGCTTTTCGTTACTGTTATCTGCCATAACTTTTGTTTATGAAAAAGAAAAGGCACTTTGATGTTTTGGTGCAAACAAAAACATATTTTGAAAAACCCGTATGGATTTGGGTTTTGATTTTTGATTCTTGAAACTTTTCATGAATCTCTTGGTTTTGATTCAAAAGAATTCCAGAGAAACGGACCCACAAGGAGGAGGTGAAGCTCACCACCTCCGTGCGGTAGCCCAGCCACGGGTTAGAAACCCGTGGCCTTCAAAGGCTGCCGGCGACGAAAGGCTCTCTGCCTTCTCGTCGTCGGTGCAGGCTGGTGCAGGCGGCGGCATCCATTAGGGACACCTGGTAGTGCAGCGGCGTCCCCTAGGATGCCACGCCGCTAGCATGAGTTGCGACGACAGTTGCCGCCGCAGGTCTGTGTTTAAGATAACCGGGTCAATGACCCGGTTATCCGGGTACGGTTTCCTACCCGGACACGTCAAGCCCAGCCCAATTCACGGACTTAAGTCTGGGCTGACCAGGGCCTTGAGGCCCGAATCGCCTCTGACCAGATAGGCTGGACTGACCATTGGGTCAGCCCAAAGGCCCTTAGGCCCGAAGGAAAACAAATCGGCCTTCCGGCCGGTCATTGTTGACCCGCCTGGACCGGGTCGTGCGACCCGCGTGGGCGGGCCGCGGGTTGGACCGCCGGTCCGGTTGGACCGGACTGACAGATTAAATTATTAATACTTTTAATTTAATTTGTATCTAAAAAAAACTTTTATGCTTTTATGCTTGCATTAATTCTAGAAATTATTTGGATGTTCAATGTTTAATTGATTAAATTCTAGAAATATTAGTTTACTTTTATGCTTGCATTAATTTCTAGAATTACTTAGATGTTCAATGTTTAATTGTTTAAATTCTAGAAATATTAGTTTATTTTATGCTTGCATTAATTTCTAGAATTATTTGGATGTTCAATGTTTAAATTGATTAAATTCTAGAAATATCAGTTTACTTTTATGCTTGCATTAATTTCTAGAATTATTTAGATGTTCAATGTTTAATTGATTAAATTCTAGAAATATCAATTTACTTTTATGCTTGCATTAATTTCTAGAATTATTATGATGTTCAATGTTTAATTGATTCCATTCTAGAAATATTAAGTTTATGCTTGATTTATATAGATATGTTGATCATGCATAAAATTTTTGATTCCTAGACCAAACATGATTAAATGAACCTACTAAGGTTGGTGGGAATATGGGGTATGATCGAAGAATACAGGTCATGGACAGTTCTGGCTAAGGCAAGTATTGGTATTTAAAGGTCCTCAGACCTACCTCACTTACCTGGGAGCTCTCCTGCTTGTGTTTTAGAAAATACTATTGTCCCACCTTAAAGATTGGTTCATTTTTTTATTCTTGGATTAAGATTAGGCATCTATAAAGTTGACGGATATTGATGAAGTTGTAATTATCATAATGATTTTCGAAGAGCCACAACATCCCAATTTTATATTGATGATTACATCAAGATTAATATATGAACTTCATAAAGAGAAATTAATATCCGTGTATTAACTAAATTATAAAATTGATTACTTTCCCCGCAGGGAAACTTTTTAATTTTGTGACTTAGTTAGATTAAAATAATAAATTTTGTATTAACAATAAAATTTTCTTAGGCCCACAGGTATGGAGAATTTTATTCTTAATATTTAAAATTGTTAGATTTAATAATAAAGAGTAAATTTCATGCATATGCAACCTTTGCCCACAGGTAGGTCGAAATTTACTATTAAATTGACATTTGTTGATTTAAATAAGGTCAATTCATAGCAATTAAGTAGTTTTATGTTATATTGCAGTTATTTATTATTCTCTAATTGATAGTTCGTTGCGTGTTCCAATGCTAAATGGTGATAATTTTGCTGACTGAAAGTAAAGTTTGCTTTTCACTCTGGGGTGTATGGAATTAGATGAAGCGCTCCGTGTAGTGGAACCCACTATCACAGAATCAAGTACGCCACAGGAGATTTATGTTTATGAACAATGGGAGCGATCAAATCGCCTCAGTTTGATGTTCATTAAATCTCACATCATCAAGAGCATTAGGGGTTCTATCCCTGAATGCTTTAAAGCTAAGGATTTTTTAAAGTCCGTTGAAGAGCAATTTGTTACTTCTGAAAAGGCATTAGCCAGCACCCTGATGAGAAAGCTGTCAAGCAAATCAATAAAGAGTTCAACTAGTGTGCGTGAGCACATAATGGAGATGAGAGACATTGCATCTCAATTAAAATCTTTGGAAGTTGAAATTTTCTGACTCGTTCTTGGTTCATCTAATTTTGAACTCTCTACCAAATGAGTATGGTCCGTTTAAAATATCATACAACACACATAAGGAAAAATGGTCAATGAATGATTTACTGACTATGTGTGTTCAAGAGGAAGAGAGGCTGAAACTCGAGAAATCTGAAAGTTCTCACTTTGTTTCTCGTGCTAAGGGAAAGACCAAGAAAGGCAAGGTTGTCCACAACTTCAAGAGGGAGAACAAGGTGCCAATAAAGATTAATGGCACTAAGGATACTTGTTTCTTCTGTAAGAAGAAAGGGCACATGAAGAAGGATTGCCAAAAGTACCTCAAGTGGCTCGAGAAGAAAGATATATTCCTCTCTCTTGTTTGTCATGAATCTTAAGTTGTTGAATCTCCTTGCAATACTTGGTGGATTGATTCTGGTTCTTGAATCCACATTGTGAATATATTGCAAAGTTTTCTCACAACAAAGAAGTCGAAAAGAAATGAACGAGTTTTACTCTGGAAATAAAATGTTCTCAAATGTGGAAGCGGTTGGGATTTAAAGAATAATTTTGAAAACTGGTTTTGTTTTAGATCTTGAAGATGTATTTTTATTCCAAACTTTTCAAGGAATTTAATTTCAATTTCAAAACTTGATATATTGGGTTATGGTTTTTATTTTACAAATTCAGCTTTCAGTTTGTTTCGAAATAATCAAGTTGTTGATGGTGGAATAAAATTTATGGTCTTTACAAAGTTGAATTAGATCCCAACTTTGAGAATAATTGTTTGTCAATACATACTATTGACATAAAGAGAAGGCTTATAAATGAGAATTCCAGTTTGTTATGGAATAGGAGATTAGGACATATCTCCTTTGAGCGAATCAAAAGGTTGGCTAATGACGAAGTTTTACAAAACTCTTGATTTTACTGACCTTGGCATTTGTATAGACTACATAAAGGGAAAGTAGACTAACAAGTCCACTAAAGGTGCCAAAAGGAGTTCTAAGATTCTAAAGATCATACACACTGATCTATGTGGACCTTTTCCTACTCCATGTTTCAATGGTCAGAGATATTTTATCTCATTCATTGATGATCATTCTCGTTTCATGTATCTCTACTTTATTGATGAAAAGTCTGAAGCGTTGAATGCCTTTAAGACTTATAAGGCAGAAGTAGAGAACCAAAAGGAAACGAAAAATCAAGATCATAAGATCTGATAGAGGTAGAGAATATTATGGAAGGTACACAGAAAAAGGACAAATGAGTGGTCCATTTGCGAAATTCCTTGAAGAGGAAGACATTGTTGCTTAATACACAATGTCTGGTACACCACAACAAAATGGTGTAGCATAAAGAAAGAATCGCACACTTATGGACATGGTAAGGAGTATGCTTAGTAATTCTAGTCTCCCTCAGTATCTATGGAGTGAAGCTTTAAAAACTGCTGTGTATATCTTAAACAGAGTTCCATCCAAGGTTGTCCCAAGGACACCTTTTGAGTTATGGAAAGGATGGAAACCTAGTTTAAATCACTTACACATATGGAGTTGTCTTGCTGAAGTGAGGATTTACGATCCGAATATAAAGAAATTAGATCCAAAGACAACCGGTGGATTTTTTATCGGCTATCCAGTAAACTCCAAAGGATTTAGATTTTACTGTTCTACACATAATACTAAGATTGTTGAATCAGGAAATGCTAAGTTTTTAGAGGATATTGAACCTAGTGCAAATTCCCAAAATGTTGAATTTAAAGAAGCACAAGAGTTGACTGAATCTTCTCCTTGTGGAGAAAGATTGTTGGTGTTTAGGAAAGATCAAATTGATTATCTTGAACCACAACTAGTTCAAGAAGAGTCAGCTCATACAGAACAGGTTCAAACTGAGTCTACCCAACCTCTGCAAGATGTTGAGGAAGTAGAATTAAGACGATCCTCTAGAATAAGGAAATCAACAATACCTAGTGATTATGTTGTATACCTTCAAGAGTCTGGCTTTGATGTTGGACCTAAAAATGATCCAAATACGTTTTCACAAGCCATGAATGGAGATAACTCCTTGTTGTGGTTTGATGCCATGAAGGAAGAGATGAAATCTATGACAAAGAATCAAGTCTGGGATCTTGTTGACTTACCAAAGGGAGCTGTAGTCATTGGCTGCAAATGGGTTTACAACACCAAAAGGGAAGCTTCCGGTAAAGTTGAACGATATAAAGCCAGACTTGTAGCCAAGGGTTTCACTCAAAAGGAAGGCATAGATTATCATGAAACCTTCTCTCCAGTATCAAAGAAGGATTCGTTTAGGATAATCATGGCATTAGTAGCTCACTTTGATTTAGAGCTACAACAGATGGACGTGAAAACAACCTTTCTAAATGGGGATCTTGAGGAGGAGATGTATATGAGACAACCTGAGGGGTTTGATGATAAGAATCAGAAGGCATGTAAATTAAAGAAATCTATATATGGACTAAAACAATTCTCCCGTCAGATGGTATATTAAATTTCACAAGGTCATAACTTCATTCGGGTTTTTGGAGAATCTTGTGGATCAATGTATATACCTTAAGGTCAGTGGGAGTAAAGTAATCTTTCTAGTCCTTTATGTAGACGAAATTTTACTTTCAACAAATGACTTGGGTTTGCTATATGAAACTAAACAGTTTATGTCTAAACACTTTGAAATGAAAGATTTGGGTGGAGCCTCTTATGTCATTGACATAGAGATTCATAGAGACAAAACAGAAAATATTACAACTGTCTCAGAAGGCCTACATTAAAAATTTTAGAAAGATATGATATGAGCAAATGTGCTCTTAGTGTAGCACCTATAAGTAAAGGAATTGGAACAACGGTTATGTAGCCAGTGATTTTGTTTGGATCAATGTCCCAATAGTGAATTGGAACAAGAACAATTGAAAGATTTACCATATGCATCTGCAATCGGCAGTTTGATGTATGCTTAGGTCTGTATTAGACTTGATATTGCATTAGCAGTTGGTATACTGGGAAGATACGTGCTATGAAGCCACTACACAGGCATTATGGTTAAGTGGTCTCAATATTATTGAGTCTGTTGAGAGACCAATTAAGATCTTATGTGACAATTCTGCGGCAGTATTCTTTTCTAAGAATCATAAAAGTGGAAGCAGGATAAGCACATAGATATCAAAGTATCTTAGTGTGAGAGAAAACATCAAGAGACGTGTTGTTTCTATAGAGCATATAAGTACTAAGTTGATGCTTGTTGATCCCATGACTAAAAGTTTACCGGTAAAACAATTTAAAGGTCATGTGGACCATATGGGGCTTGCTAATTCGTTTTGTACTTAGTTTCTCTCAATTTTTGACTTACAGACATGAAGTTATTAAAATAAAGATTTATTGCGCAAAATATTTATTATTTATTGTTATCTATGAAGATAAATAAAAGGACCTGAATGACTTATAGGAAGTTCATTCATAAAGTTTTGATTCCCATAAAGTACTCATATAATGAGTATTGTGCTGGTAATACATGGAATGGACGACCGATTATGTTATGGTTTTACCGCCATGATTCGTGTGTAGCATTCATTATGTGGGTGGGAGGATTCCATAAACAGTTGGCCAAATTAAAGAACTCAAGACATCATTAAGACTTATGTCGTCAAGGTCAAGTGAGAGAATGTTAGAATATTTCCTTAAGGTGACCTAATTGACATATGTAAATAATCTTTTAAAGTTTAAAAGATTATGATGTAAGTTAAATAAGATTATGGAATCTGTAGCAGATTCAAATTCAGAACTAATTGGATAAAGATTGCAATTTGATTTCTGATTTAAATTGGAATTCAAATTGTAACCAATTAGATAAAGATCGCTATTTGATTTTGAATTTGAATTTCCTTGATGGAAGGAAAAAATCAGAATATACAACAGATTGAGGGTCTCTGACCTAGCTTATAAATAAGAGGCATGTGTATACCATCTATGACATACTCTGTAAGGCATAGGCATAGGCATAGGTTGGAAAAGCCTCACTAAATTACAAATTCATAAAGTTACTCTACAGAGATTCCAAGTTTGAGTGCTGAGCAAGATGACTGGAGGTAAAGATTCTGCTATATTTTATTCCGCTGCATTTATAATCGTAATGGTTAATTGTGATTTTAATCTTACAGGGTTAACCTTATAACTCATCCCACTGAAGTTTTGTTTAATGATTAGGATCTGAAGAGTATTCAAAGATTATTTTTCACATCATTGGTTCTTGACGAACGGTAAATCAAACCATTATAACTCGTTAAAAATTCAAAATTGATTGTACAACTGCAGAATACGTCGCACGAGCGGGTTACTACAGAATAAACAAAGGCTGGCGTCTCGACCTATAAAACAGGTGACCAGTCGGGTAATGAAAAAGGAGATCCCTCAGCAAATGAAACAACAAACGCCATGGGTTAGTAAAAGTCAAGCTGACCAGAAAGCTAACCGGTTTGGGCTATATGTTGACGAAGACCTAGAAGGTGGACCTAGTACACGCCTTATGAAAAGAACACAAAAGCTCCAGAAAGCATCTCAAGCCAAACCAAAAGCCGTTGTGCCGCTGCCGCCTGTGCGCAGGAGAGGGAAAGTCGGGAGAGAGAGGCACGACCACGGGTGGGGTAGGGAACGTCGAATAAATTTGTTGGGTGGGGGGACTGTGAAACTACGTCGTTCTGTAGTAAAAAATTATTATTATTATTTTATAATAAAATCCTGGTATTTGAAAAGATCGTGCCAAGTAAACTGGGACTTAGAATTATTCTCGGATTTTACAAAAATACCGAATCAGCGCCGGCACCGATACCGGTGAAATGGGATACCAATATTCCGGTGCCGCCACCAAAAAATTCAGTGGCACTGACCAGCCCTAACTGGCATCCACTGAATAGCTGTGCTCTATAATTAATGACTTCGAACAATTAACCATAAAGTCCAGATAACGATTTGGGCTTTAAACTAGAAAGTCTGGACATGGACGCTACAGGTCCATATTACCGGTCAGGCCTATCCCAAGGCAAAGTATCCGGGATAGTCTCTGCTCCGTGCCCATGGGCCACACATCCATTAGTTAAATCCAAGGATGAAATTTGTAGGATCAATATGGAGAATTAATTAACAAAATATACTTTGCGTACTTTGAAAATTGCTAAAATTAATTAAATCTTCTTATTTTCCATTTTGCTATTTGGGTCTTCTGCGACACTGCATCTGTCAAGCTTTTGAACCCAGCGGCAGCGTGTAGTCAATACTCAATTGGTATCAGAACGTTAATGTGAAAGTTCCATTTTCTTCACGTGATAAATCCTGTCCACGTGGTCCAATCTGCTTCTGTATTTTGAAAAATCCCATTTATCTTTTGAAAGATTGTGTCAAAATTTACTTTAAAATTATTCCTCTAATATTGTTTGTCGTATATAATTGTCCAAAGGAAAAGAAGATTAAAAATATAAACTAATTCCAAGTACCCTTGGAAAGTTTTTATTCTTATTAATTTGTTTGTATTTCTAAGCAAGGAAGGGTAGTGTAAACTGGACACGTAAATCTGTACATATATATATAGGTGTCGAATGGCCGGACAACGGAATATACATCACTGCGCCCAGTAATAGGAAGCCTAAAGCAGCATCCTTAGGAACCCATTGGTAAACACAGAACATATATATGTGCTACAACCTTTGTCCATCAGCCAGCAGGTTTATCGATCGGATTCGTCTTACCTAATCAATCCACAGGTAGATCACCGAAAACACGTTTAGTTAAAAAGTAAAAATAAAAATAAATTATTGTTAGCTTGCATTAAAACGAATTATAAAAAGGAAATACTGAAAAGAGAAATTCCTGAGCAGCTCTTTTTTAACGTGCAACCTTCAGGCGTCAGACGATGAACACCTGAACCGCTGTGATAGTCTGCAAGGAATTTCAAGTTTATATATATCCACGAGAATCCTCATCTTGTTCTTCTGTTTTGGGAATGAGAAGTTGCTGATTGAAATCCTTCCTTGTTTTCTGCCAGTATTCCATTTTTTATGGGTGGAGTTAGAGAAATGTCTTCTACGAGAGTTATAATTCAAGACCCCTTCAAAGCCTGGAAGTTCCTAGTTTTCCAAACGAGCAGAAGTAGCCACGCCTTCTTCATATTTTGTACGGTTGCTACAATCTCGTGTATCTGTTACCTTGCTTTCTCAACCCACTCCCTGGGTTGCCCTGACCGTCATACACTAATCACGAATCAGAAGCTCGTTGAAAGAGGTATCTCCGGAGGTCACGAAAAGACAAATATATCTCATATCTTATTCGGCATCGGAGGCTTCTCCAAGACATGGAACAAGCGCCAGCATTACTCCGACCTGTGGTGGAAGCCAAACGTCACCCGCGGGTTCGTTTGGCTGGAGGAGAAGCCTTCAGACGAGGTGACTTGGCCGGCGACGTCGCCTTCGTACAGAGTCTCCGCGGACACGTCAAGGTTCAAATACACATGCTCCTACGGTTCGCGCTCTGCGATCCGGATTGCGCGCATTGTGAAGGAGAGTTTCGAGTTGGGGTTGGACAATGTACGGTGGTTCGTGATGGGTGACGACGATACAGTGTTTTTCACCGAGAATTTGGTTAACGTGTTGGCGAAATACGATCACAATCAAATGTATTACATTGGTGGGAATTCGGAGAGCGTGGAGCAGGATATGGTACACTCGTACACAATGGCCTACGGGGGTGGTGGATTCGCCATTAGCTATCCTCTGGCAGCTGTGCTCGCTGGGGTCTTAGACGGGTGCATTAATAGGTACGCACAGTTCTACGGCTCTGATCAGAAAGTGCAGGGTTGTTTGACCGAGATTGGCGTACCTGTCACTAAAGAGCTTGGTTTCCATCAGGTCTGTCTCTTTTTCTAAGGAAACAAAATCATGCCTTTGATTCCGTTTCAGAACTTAATTTTAGCTGATTGAAAACGGGATTAATTTCAGGTTGACATACGAGGAAACCCGTACGGTTTATTAGCGGCACACCCATTGGCGCCATTGGTGTCGTTGCACCACCTAGACTACATCCAGTCTCTCTTTCCGAACCGGTCCCAGATCAAGTCGCTGAAGAAGCTAATAGGTTCTTACGAAATGGATCCGGCTCGGACCCTGCAGCACACTTTCTGTTATGAATTAAGACACAATTGGTCCGTGTCAGTGTCTTGGGGTTACACCGTGCAGTTGTATCCGTCGTTGGTGACGGCAAAGCAGCTAGAAACGGCGTTGCTGACGTTTAGGTCGTGGAAGACTGGGAGCAGCAAGCCCTTCACGTTTAACACACGGCCGGTCAGTTCTGACCCGTGTGAGAGACCGATTGTGTATTACTTGGACCGGGTCGAGAGGTTCGGTACTGGTCAGACACTGACGACGTACAAAAGGAACGTGGACGAGTCACAAAATAACTGTGACCGGGTTGACTACGCTTCAGCCTTGGCCGTTCGATATTTCAACGTCTCAGCTTCCAACTTCAATCCTGACTTGTGGAAAAAGGTAACCAAATTTTCCTCTTGCTGGTTGTTTTCCCGAAGAAAATTGTGGGCCGTGGGCGGATAGAAATTTCACCATATTGGTCTAGTGGCCAGTGGGTGGATTCTTGAGTACATTTTCCGTAGTTAGATTCTATCGTGGGCCACCCTATATAATGTAGCTGCCCTATCAGAATTTGACAATCTTGCTTTCTATGGTCTATGTAGGAATTTAAGAGCCTACTTGAGATGGACTTTATTTAGGACCGCTCCCAACGTTGTCCCAAGTTTCTTTGTTAGTTCTCCTACATTTTGTGCGCAATTAGTGCAGCAATTTGTTGTTGATTAGTGACTAACTTGTTTGGGGCTCGATTGAATGAACAGGCGCCACGAAGACAGTGCTGCCAGATCATCAACGGTTCAGAGCGGATTGACAGCGTGGTTCAAGTCAAGATCGGAGACTGCAGGCCCTTTGAGAGTGTCACTGCTCCATAGCACAACACGTTTTCTTTCTTTCTTTTTTTCTAAGAGAAACATGCGAATGCCAAACACGTATTCAAGTTTGTTAACCAGTTGCTGGAGTACTCCTAATGGAATTTTCATAGACGTGTAAGAAGTCCTGATCGGAGACGTGTATTTAAGTCATTCTCCTGGATAGGGTTGTTCAACTCCGGTGTAATTGTCGGTTTTTAAATAATTGTCAAATACACCTACATCATTAAGTGTAAAAATCAAACCTTAACGGTGACGGTCTAAGCGGTGGCGGTTTCCAGATATCCTTCATTCATATTTGATCATTTTTTTAGCATTTTACGTACTTGAACCAATGTATTTTTTTTCTTTTTTATTTTTGTCAATTAATCACGTATCAATTAAATCTAAACTAATGAAATCCAAATTCAAAAATTAATAAAATTAATGATCATCTTAAAAGATAAGATGAGAATTTAAAGTCCAAAATAATAAAATCTAAAATCAATAAACTTAGAGAACATCACAATAAGATGAGGGAACAAATGGGGAGGGTGCCCGGGGAAAAACGCAAATGAATAAATGGGACTCAAGAATTCTGGAAAATGTAAATTTTTGCAGGCCTAAAGTGCGCAGTGTAGCTCAATTAAGGAAAAACCCAAATGAATAAATACCGCATACTATAGACATAGCGAGGCCTCCCAAGTGATCACAGCAGACGTTATAGCCGTCTGTCGCGTAATTCTGATTCGACTAGGGCATGCTGGATTTTTTCGTGTGTTGTCTGCACTCTACCTACGATTAATGTAATTGGCTAATTCTCCGTATGATTAGTCTGAAGGATGTGGTCGTTAATTACTGAAAATTTTATTTTTAGAACAATTATTAACCCTTATAACATCTGAAAATGTTAATTTATTAAATTTGGAACTTAGAGAATTAATAGAATAAGCCGGTTGACAAGTTTTTTGGGCGAAAATTAGGCATGATTTGTGCTTGGGCTTGCCAACTGGGCTCTGGATTGACACGGGTCAGAGACTCGGGTCATCCTCATGCGTGCCTGTGGGACAACAATATGCGGGTCAACGTGCTGGTCTGGAGCCGGGCCAACATGCTGCAGGTGTTGCATGCGTGTTTCTCTTTGGTGGGCTCTCTGGACTGGACAACATTATTGGGCTTGAGTGACCTCTCATTCTGGGCCACGGCTTCTTTTACCATTTTCTTCTCTTCGACCTCAATTTTGAGCTGAATGAGACAGCCCACAGATTTTCTTGCAGTTCTCTGGGCCACGAACTGGACTCAGTTTTAGGATTGAAGGACCCAGAAGTGTTATTTAAAACGGCAGCGTCTGATTTAAGTGGTAGAGGCAAAAATACAGCGTTTGGCATGAAGTTTTTGACCGTTCAAAGAAACGACGTCGTGTTCGTCGCCTTCTTCCTCGGCCAGTGTCTGGTTCTGTACTTCTAGTGCCGGCAACCATATGCGGAGGCAAGGGTGCGAACTGGGGCCATCGCCTCGGTTGGCTCCCCCAAAAATTATTTTTTGCACCTAGTTTTAGTTTTTACAGACCCGTCCCCCTTGTTCCACTGAAAACTCAGCCCGCCCTACAAGAATATGCTTGTGTTTTATTAACCAAAATGCTTGTGAAAATACTGAAAATGTTTCATTTTATGTATTCTATTTTACTAAGAATATATATATATTAGTTGGTACTTCATGATGTATTGAACAATAAGAATATAATCCTTAATTTTTAATATTTTAATTCTTGATATATTTTTTTATATTAGTAGTATTTTTCCTTAAAAGTCTGCCCCTTCAATTATATTCCTGACTTCACCACTGCCTGCAACCCCAAATTCTCCGGCTAGCCACTCTAGACGGCTATATATCCACACTTTATACCTCCACACTTTATACCGACCGGTGAATGTTCTCGAATACTTTTGAAACCTGGTTCAGGAATAACGACGGTGTTCTCTGGTGGAACCGAATAAAACTCTGTTTTGGGTGAACCATAAAATGGGATGCATCGACTGCCAAATACTCCTCTCTTTCTCTCTCGTACATTATCTCTCGCATTCATGCAACGTCTTCAACAATGTAATGAAGACCACCAACTGTGATTTGAAACAGCTTACAACCCGGTTAGAAAACATCTCTCACATAGTTATAGAATGTGATGAGAGAGAGCGTAAAAAAATTGGTTACAATTAGAATTTAGACATGTCACGGGTGTTAATTATAAGCTAAACCTCCATTTCAATGCACCCATTCGGACAACTGGTTCAGTGTCACGCGGTGTTATTTCTTGCAACGTAGGTTGCATATATGGTTCAACAGTACACAGATTTATAAGTCCGTAAAATGCTGCCACGACAAAAGATGTATTGATCTTCCTTGTTGCTCTTTAATCGGAAACGGAAAGGGATAGTTATGTTACATGCCTTAGGAGAACTCACCCCCAAAAGCTAGTTCAAGAGGGAAGGGAGCCCAAGGCATATAAACCCCACATTGACATCTCATACTACTAATGTGGGACAGATCTCATACTCCCCAAATGGTTCATAACATTCCACCACATTCCGCAGCCCCAGCACCCACGCGGGCTGGCTGTGCACTAGGTTTTTTCTAGTCTCGAGCTAACACTGCAATACCGACGTCACCCCCCGCTCCGTACGATTGCAACTCGGAGGCATGGTGTAGGCTCTGATACCATTTGTTACATGTCTTAAGAGAACTCACCTCTAAAAGCTAGCTCAAGAGGGAAGGGAGCCCAAGACATATAAATCCCACATTGACATCTCATACTACCAATGTGGGACGGATCTCATACTCCCCAAATGGTTCATAACAAGTTAATTAGCACCAACTTGGTCTCCAAACCTCTGAATGGAATGTGATGGAGCCATTTTTAACTGGTCTATTACAGTGTTTATTAGGTCAAGAACTCGAGGGACTTAGGCCTTAAGTCCAGCGCTTGAAATGGGTTGAAAGGCTCAAGCTCTATTTCCTTCCTCCTACAAGCAAAGAAAACAAGCTTGGACTCGAGGTCTCCCCCGCAGAGGGATCTCTTTGATGTCATTGTCAGTAGCCATTTTTTATATCTTTTGTTTAATGATTTGATTACGAGAGAGAGAAAGAGAGTAAGAAAGCGAGTTTTTGTCCATTTTGTTTGCTCTCGTTTCCCCTATATTCTCATTCCCTCTCCCTGGGCCGGAGACTTCTTGGGTCCCCTTCTATCCTCTTAGCCCTATTATTTTAGATTTTTTCCATCCTATTCGTCTTTTTAACGAAGGTTAACACTGTTAGAGTTGGTCCCCTCTGAGTTGGCTTGACTTGACTGATCATTTTCCCTTCCCTCCTACTTTTTGGACCGTCACTCAGTGGGCAGAGGTGGAAGGATCCAGGGGCCGGTGGGGCACAGCCGCCCCCCATTGCCTGAAAATTTAGTTTATTTTTTATTTTTATATGGGCTAAGCCCAGGCCTGCCCCCGTAGACCTAGGCCCCCAACGTGGACCTAGACCCAGGCACCCAGGCCCGCCCTGCGTGGAGAGCCCAACCCGTATTTTCTTTTCAAAGTTCCAATTTACCCCTTCTCTCCCTCACGCCCAAGCCTCTCCTCTCACAGATCCCCACCTACAAACAGCCGACATAGCTCCAGCCTCAGTCTTTGACTCCCGCCGGCCTCCCAACGCCTCCAGCTAGCCCTCTCTCACTCTACCTCTCCTCCTACACAAAACACCGGAGGCCCGGGTCTCTCTCTACCTCTTTTCTCAGTGCTCTCTCTGTGCCTCTCTCCTCCTCCACAGAACATAGCTCTTTCTCTCTCTCTCTCTCCCTCTCTCTTGCTCTTACTCTCTCTCCAGCCTCCAGGTTCTATCTCTCAATTCTAGTCTCTCTCTATTTTTCCCAATTAAACAGATTCTTCACAATCTATTAATTGTGTTGTCAAGTCATTTTAATTCTCGATTAAACAGAAATTGTGAAGTTATAATTAGGATTAACTAATTTTTGATGAATAATTGATTAGGATTATTGTGATTATGAATTTGTTAGGGTTCCAATACCAAAAGATCACTTTACTGCACTATGATCATCATATCCTTTACACTTGATTTTCATATATAACAGTAGGTTGTTCTCTTAGACATTTTGCAAGTGGTTTTGATTTAATTTTCTACTCCATTCAGAGTAATTCTTTTCGAGATGTATGAGAACATGATCGAAAAATATAACAGGGGATATCTTTGTGTTTCCAATATGACTTGTTCATCTGTTTAGACATTTTCTTAATTTTTGATATTTTAGCTCTTAAGACATTTTTTAATCCTTAATTGTTTTCTGATATATCTATTTGTTGTTCCAGGATTCGAAGTTGTTTTCTTCGTTCATCCTTGAGATGTTTTTGAGGTAAGCTTTTCCTTTTCGGAATTAAAACTTCAAATACTTGTCGTCATATTCTTTGATTTTTATATTGGGAGTTTGTACTATAATTTTCTTGTTTCTACTGGAAGCTCCCACCATTAATCAATATTAAAAGCCCAGAAAGCAATCAATGAAGTGAAATTCCTATGTACACTTTATTTTTAATTTTAATTTTAACTTTTACTTTTCCTCGTTTGTAAGCTGAAGTATGACTCTTGTTTGTCAATAACAATCATGTGTTGTGTACGCACCAACCAATTAGTGGGCAGATAGATTTATAACGATCATTATCTCCTCAATCTTAATATGTACAGTACTCTTTAGTTGGTACAATTATTTGAACTCAACCTGATGTTGTCTTTCTTTATTTGGTGCCAATAGTTGTTTGATGCCAACAAATTTTTGGTTGTACAGGCCCATGTTTCCGTTTCAACTTGTTTGACATAGATCTCTAATACATATTGGTAGGATTCAATTGTCACCTCTCAATCTCAACAAATAGTACGGTACGTGTATTTCAAATTTTTTAATGCTTTTAGTCCTTAATTTTTATATTTTAACTCTAAGGCACTTTTTGCATTACGTATGAATTTTATTTTTTTATCATTTCGCTTTAGAGTTTGTCCTCCTTCTGATTGAGTCCTAATTTCGCCACTGTCAGTAGGTAATCAAGGAGTAATCATAGTTTCTTACGTGAACTTCTTTACCCGATAAAGCATCACTGTCATACTGTTCTATAGATCTTTAATCACTGAAGGGTGCATACTATATCAAATGTGCTGGTTCTTACCTCACTATTTTGAGGTTTAGATCAGAGGCTTTTGTAATAAGGGGAAATTCCTCATCCATCAGTGTATATTTATTAGGAAAGCGGGTGTAGCAATGAGAAAACTTGGCCAAGTTGATTTCGTGCCTTCGGATGGTCATAGTCCTCTACTTGACGACATCTTTGGAGTCTGGAGTCCGGAAAGGAATAAACAAGATTTCTTCCATTGGTGGGCCAGGATCCAATTGAAGTCTTGGTAGAAAAGAAGGAACTCATGAGGTCCTGACTCCTGCATGCGCAATTGTGAACTCAGATGTACGTTCTGTGGACTATGATCTCAATGGGAAAAGGCGCACAAGTGAGCTTCAACTAACACGGTTAAGATTCGGTAAACTTGACTCGATTTACGAAAGAAAAACAAACCAAAAGACAAGAAGGAAATAATCATTGTCAACAAAGACAAAAGGCGTTGAGATATATTATTCTAAAGTCTCTTAAGGAATCTGAAGCATATAAAACAAATTGTTGACAATGAGTAGTCTCGATCGAGTACTGTATAGTTGATTGATCCAAATGTCAATATTCCACATTTCACTGTCCATATTGCCTCGTGTTCCCATACTGTTGTTTGACAAGGTCAGGATGTTTGTCATAAAAAATTTCACAAAATATTACACTCTTTTACAATAAAATATTACAATATAATCTCTCTCCCATCAAATTATAACTTTTCACTACAAAAAATATAAAAATTATCACTCTCTTCATTTTTTCACTAAACCCAATACCTAAAATTTTAACAACAGAAACCCACCCACGAGCTTCGGCTCTTGTTTTCACCTCTTCCATTCAACGAGTTTATCAGATATAGATTCCTTTAATTTGGTAATTATTATTGTAAATAATTAAACTGTTTCTGAAAAAATGTAACATCAGCAACACAATGAATATTTGACTTAAATATTTCCTTCTCTTTCTGCGCGCATCCGTTTGTTTGCTTGTAAATTAAATTTGGAAATTTATTTTACTTATTTTTCAGCTATTTGGCAAGCACTTGAAAATAAAATTAAAGTAAAAAAAATTTCCAATCAACAATAAAAAGCTAGCTCTATTGTTTTTTCAGAAAACAAACTAACTTCAAATTTTTAATTAGTAAGCCAATTTTTTTTAGTGAACAACATAGCACATCATAGCACACTCCATATCTATGGGAAAAAATCAATAAGTCTCTCTAAAGCTCCAAAATATTTTATTTTGTCCCATATATTTAAAAAACAATCAATTCTCACCTCCTGTATTTTTTGGCCTTTAAATCACATGTAAAAGGACCAAATGTCCCTCCAAGATAAAATTACTAGAAATATTGAAACATATAAATGATTTATAAATAAAAATTAATATTTTAAAAATAAAAATATTGAAAATTTATTTCATTAATCTATTTACTTTTTAAATTTTTTCTTGAATTTTTTTAAAAAATATCTTTGGAGGGGCATTTCAGTCAATTCATATAACTTTCCATAGGACCTATCGACCAAATCAAACAGAAGTCAAAATCAAACTTCACAGAGTAAAAGTTGAAGAAAATGTCGACTAAGGCTGTGCAAAAAAACCGAGACCTAACTACTGAAGCCGGAATGTTCATCACATGAATATTATTGGAAGTAATTTGTTAGAAATATGTTTAGTTGGCATTCCTTCGTGTGTAAGCTTGTTGAAACTCCTGAGATGTTAGGTTTGTAAGGTTCCTGGGAAGAGCTGAAATCTGCATTACAAAGAACTTGGGATTACTTCAGAAAAGGCAAGTCAGTTTGAAGTCAGCTACAAGTCAGACAGAAATGCGATTCAAAGAACGACGTAACAGAAATTGGTTAGTTCAGTTTTAATTATATTAAAGACACCCAGAAAGACCAAAATGCCAGAACCTTCTACGTGGAAATTGAGAGTGACCCATAGCTTAAAAGCCTCTCAATATCCATCACAAAAGCACTTAGAAAATCGAGAACTACTGTGCCTTCTTTGATAGACTTCCTTTGTGCTAAGTTCTGCCCCCCTTAGGTTTTCTGAGCCCTTGATGAACTGAGAATAAAGCCTCAAAGAAAAACCCCATCTCTTTAGGATTCTTAGTTCGAAAGATTGATCACTGTATTTGGTTTCCACACACAAAGAATTTCAAGACTTCAGAGTTTGCTGAGATCTTGAAGATTTGAGTGTCAGGCTCGTGGGTTTGCTGCTGGTGCAAGTTTGCAAGAGAAGTCAACAAAGGTATGAACAACTAGGTAAGTGGTGTTAGTTTTTCAAATGGAAGAGAGGGTCTCTGTCCCTGCGTTGGTGCAGATCCGAATGGTGTAGTTCGGGTAAGGTTGCAAGAGTGTTAGACTAGGATATTGGGTATTCGAGAGTCTATTGATCACCTTGTAATTCGAGTTTGAAAAACTAGTGAAACTGTTACCTGGCTTACGGGCCCGGAGAGTTTTTCTCTTTTGGAATTTGTTTCCAAGAGAGTTTCTCTTCGTAACCAAAAGACTTGTGTCATATTATTGTGATTGATCTTTTATTTACTGTTCTTGTATTAAGGGTTAATCATCTTGAACTGCTTACTGAATTCTTAAGTGATTGTGCTTAGTGAAAGAATCTTGATTATAGATTCTCTGTTAAATTGATTTCCTGATAGTGTGTTCTTTATATTGCTGTGAAATGTGTTTACAGTGAACTTACTAATATTGGTTTGTGAAGTTTGTGCAAGAACTTTTCGTGTTGATTGAAATAGTTTTAAGATTGCTGTTGAAGTGTGTTTATATACTCTGTGTTGTCTATGTGTAGAGTGTGTAGTATCTTCTTGTTGAAAAATTTGTAATAGGAAGTTTATAAAAAATTAGATAACCTATTCACCCCCCCTCTAGGTTAAGTTGGTATCTGATTGAGTCTTAAACTAGTTTGTTCAATTGGTATCAGAGGAGATCTCGATTCCTTAGACTCAATATTATAGAGATGGACAGAAGTCAATCTCTAGGGGTACCACCATACTTTGATGGTTCTAACTACGCCTATTGGAAAGTTAGAATGCGAGCATTTCTAAAATCCATAGATGAGAAAGTATGGATAGCTGTAACTAATGGATGAGAAAAACCTACTGTGACAGTTAATGAGGTCACGAGTGAAAAAAATTCACAACTGTGGAGTTCAGCTGAAAGAGAAACAGCTGGCTGGAATAGTAAGGCTATTAATGTCATTTTTATGAGTGTCTCTACTGAAGAATTTATTAGAATTTCTAATTGTGAAACTGCAAAAGAAGCTTGAGATATTCTATGTACTACTCATGAGGGAACAAAGACTGTAAGGGATTCTAAGCTTCAAATGATTACATCTAAGTTTGAAGAACTTAGAATGAGAGATGATGAATCATTTGATGAGTTTCATGGTAAACTTACAAATTTAGTAAACTCGAGTTTCAGCCTTGGTGAAAAAACGTCTGAATCTAAAGTGGTTCGTAAGATTTTAAGGTCATTACCAGAAAGATTTAGGCCTAAGGTAACTGCTATTGAAGAGAGCAAGATATTGGATTCTATAAATCTAGATGAGCTAGTAGGATCTCTTCAAACTTATGAGATGACTCTTCCTACTATAAAGAAAGGAAAATCAATAGCTTTGAAAACTATTGAAGAGACTTCCGAATCTGAAAATGGTAGTTTTAATGAAGATGATATGACCTTATTTGTTAAGAAATTTAGGAAAGCCTTTAGGTTTAAGAAAGGCAGGAATTGGAAAGGCCAAAAATCTAATACTAAATCATTTGCTAAACCTAATTGGAAGAATGATGAGCAGAAAGATAAATCTGAAAAGAAGGATTTTAAAAAGAAACAAGAACAAGGTTTACAATGTCGTGGGTGTAAAGGATTCGGTCACTTTAAAGCTGAGTGTCCTACTTACTTAAAATCTAAAGGGAAGAGTGCTTTGAAGACAACTCTTTCAGATTCAGATGAGGAGTCAGATTTTTCAGAAAATGAAAGCACCAACAAGGAAAAGGTAAATTTTCTTGCCTTTACATCTTTAATCAAAACTGATGAGATTTCTACTGTTACTGATGCAGGTGAAACTGTCATCGAAGATGATGATGACTTTGAGTCCTTGAAAGAGTCTTATCAAGAAATTTATGAGGAAAGCGTCAAACTGAAAAAGGAAAGTATTCTGTCTCTTAAAAGAATTATCCTGGTTGAAAATGAAAAAAGATGAATTGAATAAAGAGTTAGAAGAGAAAAATAAACTGATTTCAGAACTTAAGTCCATGAACACTTCCTTAGAAGAGTGTGTTTCTAGAATATCAAAAGAGTTGGACCAAACTAAAGAACAATTGGAGAAGTTTTCTTGTGGTATCAACAAACTTAATAAGATGCTGAGTATAGGACAATCTGAAGGTAACAAACGAGGTTTGAGTTTTGATAATTCTATTTCTGTACCTATATCTTCTAACAAAGTTGTTTTTGTGCCTGCTAGTCTGAAAAACAAGAGTTCACCCAATGTTCCAGAAAAGGTAGTAACTAAAACTTCTACTCTTGTGAAATCTAAATTTTCCAGATTTATTCCTACATATTTTTATTGTGGTAAAGTAGGTCATACTAAGCCTAAATGTTTTGATTTGTTAAAAAATGAAAAAAGACATGTTCAGTCATTTTCAAACAATGTTACTAATTCTGAATTTGATAAATTGATAGTTCAAGTAAGTAGATTATCTCAACAAATTCAGCATATAAATCAAAAGCTAAATCCACATGTTAAACAAAAGTTAGTTTGGAAAAAGAAAGAGACTAACCCATGTTTTGTAGCACACATTGCCTTAAAGGCAAAGAGCATCTTCACTTGGTATCTTGACAGTGGCTGTTCAAAACATATGTGTGGAGATAAGAGTCTCTTCACAACTTTTAAAGATAGCAAAGAAGGTGCTGTAACATTTGGAGATGGAAGCAAGTCTGAAATTCTTGGTAAAGGATCTATAACTCTTTCTGGAAATTTGGTTTTTAATGATGTGTTTTATGTGCAAGGTTTAAAATCAAATTTATTAAGCATAAGTCAGATATGTGATGCTGGTTTTGATGTTAAATTCACCAAGAATAATTGTCTGGTAATGGACTCTAAAGGTAAAGCCATGTTTAGAGGTACTCGTACATCAGATAACTGTTATGGACTAGTTACCAATGCTGACATATCTTGTAATCATGTAAAAAATGATATAACTCAACTTTGGCATCAAAGATTAGGTCATTTGAATTATCATGAGTTATCAAATATTTGTAGTATAGTTAATGGTGTTCCAAAATTAGGTAAGAAAGTTGACAGAATTTGTGGACCATGTCAACTCAGCAAACAAGTTAGAACATCTCATAAGAAAACTACTAATATTCGTATCTCAAAATGTTTAGAATTATTGCATATGGACTTAATGGGGCCAACAAGAACTGAAAGTCTTGGTGGCAGAAAATACATCCTTGTTGTGGTAGATGATTTCTCCAGGTATACCTGGATTGAGTTACTAAGAGACAAGTTTGAAACCTTTGAGAAGGTTAAAAGACTTTGTAATCGTGTACAAAATGAACAAGGGTGTAAAATCTTAAGAATTAGAAGTGACCATGGAACGGAGTTTGATAATACAAATCTACAAACATATTGTTATGAAGAGGGAATACATAAAGAATTTTCAGCACCAATTACTCCACAACAAAATGGAGTAGTAGAAAGGAAGAACCGAGCTCTTCAAGAAATGGCTCGGGTGATGATTCATAGTAAAGATATTGCTCAAAAATTCTGGGGTGAAGCAATAAACACTGCATGTCATATTATAAATCGTGTCTATCTTCGTCCTCAGACTCACAAAACACCTTATGAAATATGGTATGGTAAAAGACCTACAGTGAAGTATTTTAAAATATTTGGTAGTAAGTGCTACATTTTACGTGACAGAGAAAATTTAGAAAAATTTGACACACGTAGTGATGAAGGAATATTCTTAGGATATTCATCATCTAGTAGAGCTTATAGAGTGTATAATTTACGTACACTTACTGTTATGGAGACCATTAATGTGAAAATAGATGATGATTTATATGATACTACTAATCCGAGTAATCTTGAGAATGGTGTTGAGAAACAAGAAAAACAGATTGAAGAAGAAGAGCATGAAGTTACTGAAAATTCAGAATTGACAGAAGAAAATGTTGATCAAGCTGATACAGAATCTGATGGTAATAAAGACTCTGACTTTGATGAAGCCAAAGAACCCTCTTCACGTGTGAAATTGAATCATCCCAAACAAAATGTTATTGGCCAAATCAATGAAGGTATGAGACTACGAGGTAGAGTCCTAAACCAAATCTTATATTCATGCTATGTGTCTTTAGTTGAACCGAAAAATATTAATGAGGCTTTAAAAGATGAATGTTGGGTAAATGCCATGCATGAAGAGCTAAATCAATTTATTAGGAATGATGTGTGGTATCTAGTACCCAGACCCTCTAATAATAATATTGTTGGTACAAAATGGATATATAAGAACAAATCTGATGAACATGGTGTAGTGGTTAGAAATAAAGCCCGTCTAGTAGCTCAAGGCTATTCTCAAATAGAAGGCATTGATTTCGATGAGACCTTTGCACCAGTAGCAAGATTAGAATCCATTCGTATTTTATTAGCTATAGCTTGTTCAATGAGTTTTAAATTATTTCAAATGGATGTAAAATCTGCCTTTTTAAATGGAATTCTGCAAGAAGAAGTTTTTGTAGAACAACCAAAAGGGTTTGTAGATCCTAAGTATCCTAATTATGTGTTCAAACTAAAAAAGGCCCTTTATGGGTTAAAGCAAGCTCCTAGAGCTTGGTATAAAAGATTGACCACATATTTACTTGAAAAAGGATTTGTTAGAGGAGGTGCTGATCGTACTCTCTTTATAAAGAAAACCAACAAACATATTTTAATAGCCCAAATTTATGTAGACGATATAGTGTTTGGTTCTCCAAAAGAGTCTCTTGGTAATGAATTTGCAGAATCTATGCAAAAAGAGTTTGAAATGAGCATGGTAGGTGAATTACATTACTTTTTAGGACTGCAAATTAATCAAGGCAAGGAAGGGTTGTTTATTTCACAGTCTAAATATGCGAAGAATCTAGTAAAACGCTTTGGCTTAGATAATAAGAAACATACCAAAGTGCCTATGAATATTTCTATTAAATTGAGTGTTGATTCTAATGGGAAAGATGTTGACCATACCATGTATCGTAGCATGATAGGCAGCTTATTATACTTGACTGCTAGCAGACCAGATATATCTTTTAGTGTAGGAGTATGTGCTAGGTTTCAAGCAAAACCCAAAGAATCACATTTGGAGGCTGTTAAGAAAATAATTCGTTATGTAAATGGTACTATTGATTATGGAATCTGGCTCTAAAGAATCCAACACTTGTTTAGTAGGATATACTGATGCTGATTGGGCAGGAAATTCTGATGATAGAAAGAGTACATCAAGTGGTTGTTTCTTTCTGGGCACTAATTTGGTTGCTTGGCTAAGTAAAAAGCAAAACTCAATATCATTATCCACTGCTGAGGCCGAATACATAGCTATGGGTAGCTGTTGTACTAAACTTTTATGGATGAAAAAAATGCTCTGTGATTATGATATTCATCAAGATTCTATGCTTGTTTACTGTGATAATACAAGTGCCATCAATATTTCTAAAAAACCATGTTCAACACTCAAGAACAAAACATATAGATATTAGACATCACTTTATACGTGACTTAGTTGAAAAACAGATTATTTCTATTACACATGTGCCTACAGAAAATCAACTTGCTGATTTATTAACAAACCACTTGATTTTGTAAGATTCGAATTTTTAAGGCAAGCAGTAGGTATATGTCAAATGCCTAAATAATAACTAGAAATTAATTTATTTATTTTCATTGTCATATTTGTTTCTCAACTAATCTGCAATTAGAAGTTTGCTTGTAGTTTAACAGGTGGCAATACATTGCTGGGAGAGACGAAGTACCTTGGTTATAAGGGTGAAAAGAAGTGCCAAAAATTGTCTAAGTGTTAATAAATGTTATGTCACATAGTGTGTTGAATATTCAATGTTCATAGGCTACAAAAGAAAAAGTTTTTTTTTTGTTTTTATATAAACTTGACATTCGCTCGAGCGTGTATCAGGCGAGGCTCGAGCGACAACTATCTGGAGCACGTAAAATTGACTTCGCTCGAGCGCTTCTCAGGCAAGCATCGAGCGACACCTCTCTGGAGCAAGTAAAATTAAAGTCGCTCGAGCGTGTGATAGGCAAGACTTGAGCGACAACACACTGGCAAAAATTTTTTTATCACTTTCCAATTTTACCCTTAATGAAGTGTTAACCTGCTTTTGACCTAATATTTTCGACACTTTTCGTAACTTCTCAAGTCTTCTTCTTCTCTCTTTGCGCCGCTCCTCTCTTATTTCTGCTCCATACCTCATTTGATTTCTCACTTACATCTCAAGTGTTCTTTGGTTCAACATCAATTAAATCTTCAACAAGGTACTCAACTCTCTCTCTCTCTTCATGTTAGTTTGATTATATGCAAGATTATTGTTCCCACACTAGTTCGGTTTATCCTCTTTTCATTGAGTTTTGTATTTTTTTTCTCCTTTCACATATGGTTCCAACAAATATATCTTCACTTATTTCTCTAGATTACCTGTATATGCCGATTATTAGAAGTATTTGAAAACTAGGGTTTCAAGGTTTACTCATTTACTGTTTAATTTATTTTGAAATTATTGGTAAATCTCACACCTATCTGATGGTTTATAGGTGAGCTCACTGTATACTCTTTCACAGATGGTTAGGATCAAACATGCTGCAGTGAAAAATGCTGAGAAAAGGCCTTTGTCTCCTGTGAAGTCCTCCCACAAACATTCTTCCTCTCCAATGACAGAACCCATATCCAAACGTACAAAGAGTCAAGTGGCTCAAAGCTTCACTCGAACTGTTAAAGGAAAGGAAACTCTTCAGGATCCTTCACCCGAACCTGTACCATTGTATAAGTTCTTTAATGCTGAAGCTGAGTCATTCTATACGAAAAAATTCAGCTCTAAAGGAGTTATACTGGAGCGAGAAGTTCTTTTACATGAACTTTCACATTTGCAGTTTTCAGAAAAAATTATATCCAGAGGCTGGGAAGGATTACTTACCCAATTGATTCCTCCTTCTGAGGAGGTGGTAAGAGAATTCTATTCAAACATTCATGCAATTTCTGATACAAATTCATTCTCTGTTTACTTTAGAGGACAATACCTTGATATTCACCCCTCTTTCCTTGCTCAGTGTCTAGGTATTCCTAGAGTGAATCGTCCAGTCTTTCCTTATAATGCTTCTACTCGACATTCACCTAGTTCTATGGCCACTCTATTTGCTGATAAGAATATATCTTTTACAGCCAAGGAGTTCAGTTCTCAATATTTTTCTGCTGACAATCAAAACATTAGTAGAATAATTTCTACTAATATCTTTCCTACTAAATCTTTATCTCAATTATCCTTCGAACGCATGCGTTTTCTTTATGCGTTTTTAGTCAATGATAGCATTGATCTGCCCTCTCACATATGTGCTCACATGTTAAAAGTCTTTCAGTCTAACTCCACCACCAGTTTACTGCCCTATCCATGTCTTATCATGAAATTTCTGAGTTCAAGTTGTATTACTATTTCTTGCACTGAACCTCGTTTAAAGCTTGCTCAACCTCTTGGGCCTACAACTTTAAAACAGAGTCAGTCTCATAAGGGTCCTAAACCCTCCTTTCCATCTTCTAGTCCAGGTCCTATGACCTCTGATATGAAGTATGTTGTTGAGGCATTGCAGCTACTTACTGAGCGTTCCAATACTTCCTCTTCTGTACAATCCACTTTGCTTGCAACTCAACAGACCATGCAACTTACATTGATTAAAGTGTTGCATGATGTTGCCACTATTTGTCAACATTTACAAGTGGTGCCCTCACGTGGTGCCTCCAGTATGGCTGGCGGCCTTGGAGATCCTGATTGTTCTGCTTCTGATGATGCTCCTTCTCCTGGTGCTGCTACTAATCATGACTCTGATGCTATTGATTCTGATTGACTTATCTTTGGCTTCCTTCTTGCCAAAAGGGGGAGAAGTTATTTTGTTGATCATGCTTTGTTATGCTTGCTTTTGAGTACTACGTTGGGGTATTGGTGCTTATTTTGCTGTTATGACCTTAACTGTTTATTGTTTATTGTCACTATGCTAATCTGCTGAACTTATATGTCTCTGTTATATGTTGGGATAAGTTGGACTGTTGGACTCGATTTCTGTGGGAAGTATAAGAGTTCTTTATTTTGCTGATTTACTGCATTAGATTGATTAGCATGAAGTGTTAAGTTTCAATGTGCTGATATTGTATAAACATGCTAATACATAGGGGGAGAGTCTTTCTATTCTCTATTTATTTTAGAAGGGATATTAATCTCAGGGGGAGATCCCTATTTGCATTGATATTACTGTTTATCTAACAAAAGTAAAGATTATGCTTTGCTGAGTTGTTTGCTGCAGGTATTTGGAAATCTCAGGTAGTTATAGAATAGGCTATGATAGAGTTCATAGCCTATGGGTTCTGTGGTGGTGATCAACAGAATCCATGTCCTTGGGCTTGTCAAATGTAAATGGGTTCTGTGGTGGTGATCAACAGAATCCATGTCCTTGGGGTGGGATAGTTTGTATTTTTATATTTGTCACGAAGAAAGCCAAAGGGGGAGATTGTTAGAAATATGTTTAGTTGGCATTCCTTCGTGTGTAAGCTTGTTGAAACTCCTGAGATGTTAGGTTTGTAAGGTTCCTGGGAAGAGCTGAAATCTGCATTACAAAGAACTTGGGATTACTTCAGAAAAGGCAAGTCAGTTTGAAGTCAGCTACAAGTCAGACAGAAATGCGATTCAAAGAACGACGTAACAGAAATTGGTTAGTTCAGTTTTAATTATATTAAAGACACCCAGAAAGACCAAAATGCCCAGAACCTTCTACGTGGAAATTGAGAGTGACCCATAGCTTAAAAGCCTCTCAATATCCATCACAAAAGCACTTAGAAAATCGAGAACTACTGTGCCTTCTTCGATAGACTTCCTTTGTGCTAAGTTCTGCCCCCCTTAGGTTTTCTGAGCCCTTGATGAACTGAGAATAAAGCCTCAAAGAAAAACCCCATCTCTTTAGGATTCTTAGTTCGAAAGATTGATCACTGTATTTGGTTTCCACACACAAAGAATTTCAAGACTTCAGAGTTTGCTGAGATCTTGAAGATTTGAGTGTCAGGCTCGTGGGTTTGCTGCTGGTGCAAGCTTGCAAGAGAAGTCAGCAAAGGTATGAACAGCTAGGTAAGTGGTGTTAGTTTTTCAAATGGAAGAGAGGGTCTCTGTCCCTGCGTTGGTGCAGATCCGAATGGTGTAGTTCGGGTAAGGTTGCAAGAGTGTTAGACTAGGATATTGGGTATTCGAGAGTCTATTGATCACCTTGTAATTCGAGTTTGAAAAACTAGTGAAACTGTTACCTGGCTTACGGGCCCGGAGAGTTTTTCTCTTTTGGAATTTGTTTCCAAGAGAGTTTCTCTTCGTAACCAAAAGACTTGTGTCATATTATTGTGATTGATCTTTTATTTACTGTTCTTGTATTAAGGGTTAATCATCTTGAACTGCTTACTGAATTCTTAAGTGATTGTGCTTAGTGAAAGAATCTTGATTATAGATTCTCTGTTAAATTGATTTCCTGATAGTGTGTTCTTTATATTGCTGTGAAATGTGTTTACAGTGAACTTACTAATATTGGTTTGTGAAGTTTGTGCAGGAACTTTTCGTGTTGATTGAAATAGTTTTAAGATTGTTGTTGAAGTGTGTTTATATACTCTGTGTTGTCTATGTGTAGAGTGTGTAGTATCTTCTTGTTGAAAAATTTGTAATAGGAAGTTTATACAAAAATTAGATAACCTATTCACCCCACCTCTAGGTTAAGTTGGTATCTGATTGAGTCTTAAACTAGTTTGTTCATAATTAAATTGTTTCTAAAAAATAACATCACATGAATTTTTGACTTAAATATTTTTTCTTTTCCCCCTCTCAAAGAGAGGAAATATGATGCGCAAAGAGAAGTTAATTTATGTCGTATTTACAAAAGTAATACTGTAGACGAAAGCTAAGAAAACTTGAGCTAGGTAATTAACCGCCTTTCTAGGTCATGCAGTGGTATATATATATATATATATATGTATATATGTATTCTTCAACTAAATATTAATGGAGATTTCCTATAATATTTGTATAGGGTCCTTTCTCATCAATATTCCTTTCAATTTAAAGCTACAAATTTATTTAATATTAATTAAGTACTATGTCCTCATTTTAAAAGTGATTTAGTTTTTTTAATAAAAAAATACCATACTTTTGAAATTTATTCCAAAACCTTACCTGTAAAGTATAAAACTGAGGAAGTGATTCCGATTTTCACATTGAACACTATAATACATCTTGCGTTTTAACTAATAACATCAAATAATTGGTATTTAATTAATTACCTACCATCCATGAAGTACTTAAGGGTACACCGCGTACATGACATGGCATGTCTGTCATGAGTCGACGACCGACAATGCAATTTATGAAAATACCATATCATTTAACAATTTTAAAAAAATTAAACTAGTTAGAAAATCATAGCGCGTAAACAAAACATTGAAAAAAATATATACAAAACTTAAAACTAAATAGCATAAACAATTATAATTAGTTTAACAACCCTAGTAGTGAATCGCATAAATTAGTAATTAATTAGATGAAACACTTAATGAATATTCTTTTATACGGAAAATTCGATCTCACGTAATTATTATAAATCTGCATGTCACGATCATGCATGCCTGCAAGTTATGGCGCAGAAGGTGATTTTTTTTTTAATTAAATCAATTCTAGTTTGCTTCTTGACCATTTGGATGGTGCGAAATATTGGTGAATGTTTTAATTTGGAAAAATTCGTAATGAAGACCGCGGACCAAGACTGATCTTGTAATGAAATTGAGATTGGGTTTTATTTGTCTGAGGCTACAAAGGGGTAATTTCACAGTACACTCATCACTACCTAAATCAACCTCTCCAACAAAAAAACTAAAAGAAAATAAATAAATAAAAAAATAAAAAATTAATTAATTATTGAAATAGAGTTTTAATATTTTTATTTTAAAAAAATTACTTTTTATATATTATTTTTTAAAGAATTTTGTATTGAAAAGACATTTTCATCTAACTTAACGCGAAGATGGATATATCATATATATATAAAGGAAGTAAATTGCTATTTAATTTGAAACTTAGGAGAGCGAGATATTTTGACCTATAACGAGGACTTACCAGGACATTACCCCTAAATCAAATAAGGAAATTTTGGTCGTGTTTGCAACGTTTAAATTTATTTATGCTTTTCACGTAATTCCAGGAATTCTCGACAGATCCAGAAAGAATTACAAACTAGAACGGGCACGAGTGTTGAAAGTCTAATACTTAATCTCCACAGATTTTTTTTTGTTTTAATTCGTCCAAAGGAATTTCAAATATCGATCAATTGCCTCCGTCATAATCGAAGAGCATTATCTTATTCGTAGCACGTAATTAAATCGCGTTCAGTAATTAAAAAAAAAAAAAAACAGAGAGCGAGAGAAAGAAACGTTCAGGCGACTAACACTTCCCATGAGTACCTGAAATGTTAAGCAAGTCTGTAAGGGATTTCAAGTTATGTCTACAAGAATCCTCATCCTGTTCCATCTCTTTCGGGAATGAGAAATTGGTCGATCGAAATCTGTCGCTATTTTTTTTTCAGGATTCCATTTCTAATGGTAGCTAGGAATCAGAGAAACGTCTTCAGCTACTAGAGCGATAATTCAAGAACCCTTCAAATTAAACCATGAAATTATTTGTTTTCCCAAAAATAATGACAACCAGCCATGCTATTTTTATATATTGCATGTTCGCTTCAATCTCATTAATCTGCTACCTTGCTTTCTCAACCAATCCCTTGGGTTGGCCCCAATACCATGCCAAAGTCGCGAAGCCAGAGATTGATGGCAGTGGTATCTCCGGCAGTTACGAGAAGACAAAGATATATCACATTCTATTTGGCATCGGAGGCTCCTCCAAGACATGGAACAAGCGCCAGCATTACTCCGAGCTATGGTGGAAACCAAACATCACCCGCGGGTTCGTTTGGCTGGAGGAGAAGCCTTCAGAAGAGGTGACTTGGCCGGCGACCTCCCCGCCGTACAGAGTCTCTGGGGACACATCAAGGTTCCACCCTACCTCCTGGAATGACTGGAGCTCAGCCAACCGGATTGCGCGCATTGTGAAGGAGAGCTTCGAGTTGGGGTTGGACAATGTCCGGTGGTTCGTGATGGGTGACGATGATACAGTCTTTTTCACCGAGAATTTGGTTACCATGTTAGCGAAATACGATCATAATCAAATGTATTACATTGGCGCGAATTCAGAGAGCGTGGACCAGGATATTCAACACTCGTACACAACGGCCTTCGGGGGTGGTGGGTTCGCCATTAGCTACCCTCTGGCGACGGAGCTCGTTGGGCTCTTAGACGGGTGCATTAATCGATACGCGCACTACTACGGCTCTGATGAGAAGGTTCACTGCTGCCTGAGTGAAATTGGTGTAACTATCACCGTAGAGCATGGTTTCCATCAAGTATGTTTTTTCTCTCTGTGTTCGTGATCTATGTGCGAAAGAAACGAAGTCATTGCATAGCTTTGATTCTGTAGCTTTCTCAGTACTTAGAAGAGTCTTATTTCGATTCTTTGACACTCCTATTTGAAACTTTTTTAGCTGATTGACAACGATATTAATTTCAGTTTGACATACGAGGAAACCCGTATGGTTTAGTAGCGGCACACCCATTGGCGCCATTGGTGTCGCTGCACCATCTAGACTCCGTCGAGTCTCTTTTTCCTAAGAGGAGCCAGATTAACTCACTCAAGAAGCTAATCGAGGCTTACGAAATTGACCCAGGTCGGACCCTGCAGCGCAGTATCTGTTACGACTTGAGCCGCAATTGGTCTGTCTCGGTGTCTTGGGGTTACACCGTGCAGTTGTATCCGTCTTTGGTGACGGCTGACCAGCTCGAAATGGCGTTGCTGACGTTTACGTCGTGGATGAGACGGGGCACGAACAGCTTCACGTTTAACACGCGGCCAGTCAGTTCGGATCCGTGTCAGAGACCGGTTGTCTATTTCTTGGATCGGGTCGAGAGGGTCGGTACGGGTCAGACATTGACGACGTACGAAAGGAACGTGGAGGAGGCACAAAATAACTGTGATGGGTTTGACTACGCCCCAGCCTTGGCCGTTCGATATTTCAACGTCTCAGCTTTCAACTTCAATCCCGACTTGTGGAGAAAGGTAAACAAATTGTTTCCTTGTTGGTCATTTTTTGGAAGAAAATCCTGGACGACTAAAAATCACAGCATACCAAGAACTGGACGGTTTAGATTTACCAGATTTATCTGGTGAGCTCTTCAGTAGACGTTCTCAATGGCCCACATTTATTTACTAAGTCCTTTGACAACTTAAGTCAGTTAAGTGCATGCCCTATTAACCTCGAGAGGTGGACCGGGTCAATAAAAAGGGAGGCCTAATGCAAAAATGCAAAGTGAGTTTTTTTTAATATAAATAGTAAAAAGTAAAATTTTTTAATAGATATTTACTTAAAAATACATGCAATAAAAATTAAATAAGTTATTTCACAAAAGTTCAAAATAGAACTACTCATGGGTTTTGAAAATAAACAATTTTTGAGCCCTACAAAAAATTATTCATTTCTTTTTCTTTTATATTTTTGTTTTCCTATTCATCGCTCTTACTTGAGGCCTGATGGGAGGTAAGGACTGCCTACCCCTTGAACTAGCCCTGGTTGGCCAAGTAGTTACTACATGGGTGGTGTATTCAAAATTTTGACCCTTAATTAAAAAATAATCACTGTTTATCAAATTATTTTTTTATTATAATATTCATTAAAATCTTAGTTCTCTTTAATTTTTTCACCTCTTCCCACAAAACTATCTTTACTTTTTTATCAACTCTCAAAACCCAAAATATTAACCACCACAGAGATTTGGTGGAATGCTTCGTCCAAAGACTCATATTCAAAACTTCATAAATACTACCAATCTTTTAGGACACCTCTCAAAGCATTTGGTGTGGTTATTACCCAATTTATCTAAAACAAAGAAGAGTGCGTAGCTCTCTAGATTAGTCAAGGGGCACCTAAGCTAGCCTCAAAACTCAGTTAAGAAAAAAAAATATACATGCCTTATCATATCTTGCAGGAATTTGGAACTTAACTAGGGGATTTTATTTAGGACAGCTCATAAAATTTATCTTAATTAAAAAAAAATTTGGCTACATTTCCTAACGCCGTGTGGGGATTGATTGAATGAACAGGCGCCACGTAGACAGTGTTGCGAGATCATGAGTGGTTTAGAGGGGGTGGACAGCGTGATTCAGGTAAAGATCAGAGGGTGCAAGCCCTTTGAGAGTGCGACTCCTCCATAGAACATGCGTTCACGTGTAAGAAGCCCTGATCAGAGACAAGCACAAAGTCAACTCATCTACTCAATCACCACGTGTATACGTGATATTGAGCTTTACTATTTTGTCTGTTTCCATGTCACTTATACGCAATTTACTTTATCTTTGACTCTTTAAAATACTATCCAACATATATTTTGAGGTCCTCACTAGGCACGCGCGCGCCTGAGTGGCATTCCATATTTATCTATTTAATAGGTTTAAATATAGTTTGTCTATTTATTTTTGGAGTCATTTATATATTAGTGTATTATTTTTGAGACAATAAATTTATAAAGCTACACATTTTTTCGATTTAGATATTGTACCGTAATTGACCGTTAATTTAAACGGATTTCGTCAAAATCTACCTCTCACGTTTATATATTACCCTCCTTATCTTTAGGAGTATTTACACATTGCTCCTCTTATTTTTAGAGTATTTACACATCTCACTTAGGGTTCATTTAAATTGAGGCTCAATTTCGGTACATGGTCTAAATTGAAAAAATATGTAACTTTATAAGTCCAATGTTTCAAAAATAATACATCATGATACAATGCGTAAATACCTCAAAAAATAAGGGGCAAAATGTATTTAACCCTATTAATAAAACAAACAGTAAGTTACATTAATGATTCCAAAAATATTATGTTCCTATTTTAGTGTTGAAATTTAAAGGATTTTGGAATATATATCGACTGTATTTTACATTAGTACTTGCCTATTTTCAATTCTAAAATAAAAAATTAAAATTTCGAAAACAATAACTGAGATTTAAAGGAGTCAATTTAATCGAATATTCTAAGATTCTTAAGGAATATATCCAAGAAAGCCTAGGATCTCGAAGGCAATAAGATACAATGATTTACAATTTTATTCCTATTTTAGAGATTTAGGAATATATCAATTAAATTATGCATCACTCCATTGACTTCTAAAATCATTCAAATATTTAGGATTAATTACAACTTTTCTCCTTAAACTCTCACTTAGTTCTCAAAATGCCCTACAAATATTTAATGTTAATTACAATTGTTTTTTCACGTAAGGGGAATGATCACGTGACTGTTACTTAGGATAGAAACCGTTCGATATAACAACTTCAGTTGATTGCGGAAAAAAATCGCAATAAAAAGTATAATTTATAGGGATGAGTTGTAACAAATTAAATTTTATGAAATATTTGATAATCGAGCAGTAGTTAAAGAGAAAATTTTTAATTAACCATGTATGGATGAAACGTTGAAATTCATTTGATACTGAAACACGTGTTATCATAGCTAGCACTAGACTAAGTTGTTGTTGCTGGGCCGGGCTTAGAGTGCTTAGTACTCCACCAACTCAGTGTGAACTTCTCACTAACCCAAAGTGTACGCAGGGTAGCTTAATGAGAAAATTCCAAATGTTTTAAAACAAGAGAACTATTCTAAAGAGAGAGAGAGAGTCTTGTTTCTTCCTAACCCCGGCACAATCTCATGTGACCGAGATTTGTAAAAATCTCTTCTCCCGGCTTGTTTCTTCCAATTCTTGCTCAGAGAGATGGAGGTTAGATCCTAGTACATATGGTGACTTTTAGAGGATATACACTAACTAGTGGATGTTTTTGTACTAGTCGAGCGCTAGTCGAATGACGCGTGACGGTCGATAACACACAAGATTAAAACTTGGTAACTATGTTACTTGAAGCTCATTTGTGTGCTTTTGAATTTCCTATATGTGTATACAACCTTGTAAGCCTAAAAAAAGAGAAAACGCCAAATGTGCCATGCATGGACTATGAAGAACAGCACATGAGGTACTCCCGATAGTTAGGTTTACCGGCTGGTTAAGGTTAGATTGCTTTGTGCGTCGTCTGCGTACGTTAACGTTCTTCTTTGCTTTTTTCCATATTGTCAGTCGTCTGCGTACGTTAGCGCTAAAAGACAGTTTTTAAGGAAAGTGAAGGAGCAATGATAAAAGTTGGCAAAAACATGATTCCGTGTCTTTGGATAGTCAAAGGTCTTATACTTGACTAATGTACGTTATGACTAAATCTTTTGGAGTTGAGAGAGGGATACGCCAAATTCTTCCAATATTGGTGGCCCACGATATTAGCACTGCAGTTTGAAGTCTTGGCAAATGGCAGCGGAATTTCAAATCTCTTAAGTAAAGAAGGGCACTGAGGTCCAGCACTTGTGAACTCAGATGTACATTCACAAATGATCGAGCTTCGCGTAACACGGTTAAGACTCGGTAAACTCGACTTCATTTCGGAAATCAACACAAAAGAAATGAGAAAGGAAGGAAATCATAAACATAAAGACAGAAAAAAGCGTATAGATTATTCATCATCACTTGGGCCCGGCCCGCCGGATAAGGTTTATTGTCTTCAAGAATTAAGAGCATATAATTATTTAATTAATTAATTAAACAAATTGTTGACAAATGAGTAGTATTACTTTTGATTGTGTGCATGGGTTCACATTTCACTAATTTCCATGCTTGTACGTACGTGTTCCCACCCTGTTGTTTAATAAGCAGTCCCCATATGTTGCGAGAGGAAGTCATCAAAAGATATTATGACAAAAGTAGTGTTCTTGTGGTGATTTATGGGCAGTGCTCTTTCCTGTTAGGACGGGGCTGTATGAATCTCGCTAATGTCTTAATATGCATGCAATTTTTGCTCTTTTAGATTGAAACTAATCGCTAGGGTTTAAGATATTTTACAATTTAAGAATTCTTCATAACCCATAAAAAAAAGTTTTAACAAGCCTCTAATGAATCCCATAAAGCAATAATCTACACTCAATTAAAACTCTTTTCTCTATAAACTCCCTTTTAATTCAATTTTAGCATGCCATTTTTCCACTAGCTAATGGCAGAAGGTAGAATTTGTTCTAGTTTGCGTCTACGGCTATGCATTAGTGAATCGATTTTATAATTCCACACTTTGAAAGAATTTCATCTATATTATATTATTAACAAGTTTCACGTTTCATTAGGGTGGTTTAAAAACAAAAATTTACCCTTCCTATGTTTGAATTAACAACTTTTTTTATATATAATAATGATCCCTAAACTATTTTTTTTTATATTCCTATTCCACTTTTTACTTTCCAATGTGAATGTAAGAATATTGTAGTCATAAAAAAGCTAGCCCATCCCAAGGGTGAGTGTTACATTTGAGGCTATTTTTATAATCAAATATTAATTTATGCTTCCGCATCATTTCCTGAATTTTGATATAGGGACCCACAATCTCATTGTCTTGTGAGATAGATTATATTGTAATATTTTTATTGTGTTAAAATTTTAGAAAGGATAAATTTTTTTGTTAAAAAACGTAACCTTATTAGACGCGGAGATGCTTAAAAAAGAAGTATTGAGAGAGTCTACCATCCTCCAAATTTTTTGAAGTATTTTTTTTTTTCAAAAATAGAATTTTCCTCCCGCGAGAATCGGAGAACATCATCTACAGTAGAACTTCCAACGTTGAAATTAAACTAAAATCAATGATTCAACCCCCAATCGAAACAGAAGTACGTACTAGGATAAGTCACACCTGTCACTCCCTCCCTCTCGTCTAAATTATACAATTCCCCGTCTTCCTACTTTGCATTAATACCAACTGTCCAAACGCGTCAGATAGAAGGAGCTTCGAAATGTCCTCCTCTCTCCAGCGCTCCAATTCCCACCACTCCTTCATATACCCAAGTCCCTCTTCTCTAATCTCCACCCCAAAACCCTACCCAACTCTCTACAACAACACAAACAGCCCCAGAAACATCCACACCTCAAAATTAACTACGGGGTAAGCCATTGGTTATGGTCGTCGCCACCATGGCCTGGCTCTCTGGGGCCACGAAGAACATCCACCTTTTCTCCCACCACGATAAGTCACCCCCGGCCACCCTTGGAATCCTCGCCTTCGAGACTGCCAAGACAATGTCCCGACTCGTTTCTCTCTACAGGTCCCTCTCCGACGATGAAATCTTAAAGCTCAGGAAAGAAACCATTCCTTCCAAAGGCATCGCCTACTTGAACTCCAAAGACGAAGGCTTTCTTCTCAACCTTGCCTGCGCCGAGCGACTCGAGGATCTCAATCAAGCTGCCGCCACCGTCTCTCGATTTGGTCGGAAATGCTCCGCATTGGGACTCAACAGGTTCGACCTTGTTTACACTGATTTGAAACTGGGAATTATTGACATGAGCAAACTCGAATTCGGTACGCGAACCATCCAAAAAATCATCGAGAGAATGGAGAAATCGATTGCTGCTACCTGCAATCTGTACTCAGCGTTGGAATCCCTTGCCGAAATGGAAGTATCGGAGCGAAAAGTGCAGCGCTGGAAGAACAACCTCGGTCCCAATCAGAAAACAAACTTGGATTACTTAAACCAGAGAATCGCGTTTCAGAAAAAACAGGTACAACACTACAAAGAAACCTCATTATGGAACCAGAGCTTCGACAACAGCGTCAGAGTCATGGCCCGAATTGTTTGCGTGGTCTACGCCCGACTCTGCACCATTTTTGGTCCCAACAATCCGGGTCTACCTTCACCCTCGAAGAATTTATGTCTCACTTCGATCCTAAGAAAGCAACCTTTTTGGATCCACCATGAGAGCGACCATTCCAGTATAGAAGACCAAGAGATCTCTGGGAAAAACTATTGCCTTATCGAAGAACGAGACCTCAAGGAAGAACGCACATCAAAATCGGGTCCGATACCGAAGAACTCTAAGAAGGGTATGGTCCGTTTCTTGAGTCGCGAAGCCACCCCAATTTTCCCGGACGACATCATGAACTGCTGTGCGGTTGGAACGAATAACCGAGTGTTCGGATTGGCCCCCCCATCCACGGTGGGAGGGTCGGGCCTCTCTCTGCGCTACGCGAACGTGATAAATTACGCGGAGCAGTGTTTGTACGCGCCGGCCACAATTGGGGAGGGTGCTCGAGAGGCATTTTACGACATGTTGCCTGCGAATCTCAAAGCGACAGTTAGGGCGAAGCTGAAGAGCCATTGGACAAAAAATCAGGATGAAACCAATTGGCGCGATGGGCACTCGCTGGCGGATGGATGGAGGGACGCGCTAGAGGAGATAATGGCGTGGTTGGCGCCCCTGGCTCACGACACGGTGAGGTGGCGGGCGGAGAGTGTTGGGAAAAGCGACACGAAAATTCAAAGTAAGGAACACCAGATTTACGTGGTTCGGCCCCGGATCTCACGTGCTCACGTACCTCTTCTCTATAACATAAGCCTCTTATTTATAGGGAAGAATACAAAGAGAAAACCCTAAGAGAATCCTAGATAAACTACAAGTAGGGAGCAAGTAGACTTCCACAATAAGTCTACTTCTATTCTAAGTTTATCTCTTATGGGTGTGGACCCCAACAAATCTCCCCCTCCATAACCATAAGAGAAGAATTTGTTCCTGACATCTTTCGGTTGAGTGCTACCCGGGTTTTCAACAGTAGAAACTTCCTGCAACTTGGTGTCTGTTGCTCCCCTTGCTCACCACCCCTTGCAACCTTATTCTACTGGCACTCCAACCTCGTCCTTGTCATCAGACGACCACACTCTCATCCGAGTGTCCTGCACCCCCGCATAGGGTGCCCGCATCCCCTGCTTGTACAGCCGGACCCATGTAGAACAGTATCTCCCCTTGCTCTTGCATCTCCTCCGGCTGGTACCAAGCACCTTCGTGTGCTACACGAAGCCGAAATCATCAGTCACCACCGAGGCTTCTGATGAATTCCCTTTCTCTGCTTTTTACTTTGGACAGTTCCGCTTGATATGTCCCTCTTGGTCACAATAGAAGCAGATAATCTTGCGACCTCTTCCTCTGGATTGATCCCGGCCACCTGTATTCCAGCTGCTTCTTCTGCCTCTTTCTGTGATGAGGGCTTGTGATCCACTGTAGTCATAAGTCCCCATCTCCTTCCTTCGTGCCTCTTCACTGAATAGAGCGTCTTTGACCAACTCCATGGTCAATTTCCCATTCGGTGCTGAATTTCCAAGAGAAACAACAAGAGTCTCCCAACTATCCGGCAAGGAACTCAGAAGCAGTAAAGCTTGAACCTCATTTTCGAAAGTCATTTCGACACTGTTCAATTGATTTATCAAGTTTTGGAACTCACTGGTATGTTCCGCCACCGACTTCTCGTCTCGCAGCTTCATATTCACTAGCCTCCTCATTAGCAGGGCTTTATTCCGCGAAGTCTTTGACTGGTACATTGTCTCCAACTTCTCCCATAATTCAAAAGCGCTCGTCACTTTGGCTACGTGATGGAATACCTCTGGCCCAATCCACTGTCGAATCAACCCTATAGTCTTCCGGTTGATCTTATTCCACTTTGCCTCGTCAATCCCCACCGGTTTCTTTCCCTCGTTCTCCAATGGATCATACATATCCTTTGCATAAAGGATATCCTCCATCCGTGGCTTCCAGCTCATGTAGTTTGCAGCAGTCAACATCATCATACCGGTAATCATATTCTCCGCCATCATTCACACTGATTGAGGCCGAATTTCACAATTCTGACTGCACCAATGGATCCGGGATGGCCTAAAACCTTAGGAACCGGTCTGACCTGCTCGAAAACCGGCCTAAAAGCCCCTGAACCGGCCAAAAAACCACTCTGAACAAAAAAACCGGAATATTCCTCGGGAATATTCTCTGATGACGTGGCAAAGCTGACGTGGCACGCCGACCCTGATCCCCTGCTGACGTGGCAATGCTGACGTGGCGGATGACGTGGCACTGCCGACTCAGATCTCCTGGGACCCACTGCTGACGTGGCGATGACGTGGATGCTGACGTCACAGGACACGTGGCAGGCTCTGTCGCTGGCGCGTGTGGCGCGTGGAGAGAGTGAAGACCACTCGCCCTTCTCTGTTCGGCGCGTGCGGGCGCGTGTGACGCGTGGCGGCGCCTTTTCTTCTTCCTGCGGCGCGTGGAGGCGCGTCCCGGCGATTCTGACGACACGTTTCGACCAACGACTTCGTCTCGATCTCCTCTGCAGGCTGGTGTTCTCCAATCTCAGATCGGACCACTTTGAAAGTTTCGGACTTTCTCCGCTTCTCCCGAAAAACTACTCCGGCTCCTCGAACCAGGCTCCGATACCATTTGTTGGGAAAAGCGACACGAAAATTCAAAGTAAGGAACACCAGATTTACGTGGTTCGGCCCCGGATCTCACGTGCTCACGTACCTCTTCTCTATAACATAAGCCTCTTATTTATAGGGAAGAATACAAAGAGAAAACCCTAAGAGAATCCTAGATAAACTAGAAGTAGGGAGTAAGTAGACTTCCACAATAAGTCTACTTCTATTCTAAGTCTATCTCTTATGGGTGTGGACCCCAACAGAGAGGAACTTGGAGAAGCAGAAGTTCGATCGGAAGCCTACGGTGCTGTTATTGCAAACACTGCATTACTCAGATTTGGAGAAGACGGAGTCGGCTATTGTGGAGGTTTTGGTGGGGTTGAGTTGCATATATGCGTACGAGAATCGATGGCTCCCTGGCTCCTGTGCTGGTCAGTACATATGAATATATGATACGGGGTTTCCAAAGCTTTTAAGAGCAGATTTTTCATTTAAGACAGTTAATTATTTATTTTTTACAAAACATAGGAATAAATTCTTTTCTGGACTTGTTTAGGGACTCGGATTCCCTCCTAAGAGGAAATCAGCGAGTCCCTCCTAACCGCCCGTCGGATGGGTGACAGCGAATTAATGAACCCATCCGACGGCCGGTATTAAAATATCATAAAAAATTCGAACCGACAGAAATTTAACAAGTAACGGAGAGCGAAACTCACCGTTTCATTAAACTGTCCCCAACCTCTCTTGTCCGAGTCCAACTCTCACTCTCTAACTGCCCTATCTTACTCTACTACTTCTCTCTCTCTGTCTCTTTGCAAAACCGGAAGAGTCGGTGCCTCTTGGTGCATGGAATGACAGATTACCGGATAACACCGCCAATGAATCTGTGGACGTCTGACGACAACCCCTCCGTCATAGAGTTGTTCGTGAGCTCTAATATTTCCTCCTTCTGGCCTCCTCCTCCGCAGCCCAGCATCAGCAACTGCTGGTTCAATCCTCGACCTCCACGTCCGCGGACCCCACCAAGGCCCTCGCCCAATCCCACCCCTCCATGGCTCTCTTCAACCAGGAAACCCTCCAGCAGCGTCTTCAAGCTCTCATCGAGGGGGCTCGCGAGAACTGGACCTACGCCATCTTCTGGCAGTCTTCCTACGACTACTCCGGTGCCTCCGTCTTGGGCTGGGTGACGGGTACTACAAGGTGACGACGACAAATCCAAAGGTCTTGAGCGCATCAGTGGCGCCAGTCCTATATGGAATTGGCACTAATACAATTACAAATGCACCAATCGAATCAATGCGTATAAAAAACAAGAATATGTGTTGGGATCAACATGATTTCTGATATATCATAAAATAATTAAAAAGTTCAACAAGATGCGAGTTACATATTGTAAAAAAAAAAGGAATAGTGTAAAAAATAACAAACTGAAGTCAATGGAAGAAAGTCAATGCAGAACCTTTACAACAAGGACATGGTAGAATTTCCATGGCTTTAAGGCACCGACTACTAGTTAACATCTTACGAAAAAATAGGGGAGACTAAAACCTTTGACCATCGAAAGACTATAATTCCGTGACTGGGCTTCTCGATATAATTCTGGTTTAAAGAAGAAATTGAGCAACTTCCTACAAATTCGACAGTGAACCGCTTGGTTGTTTCGAACAAGGTTCAACACCGTTGGATGCATCTTGGTAGACCCAGGAAGAGATGAGGTGATGGGCAATGGCAAATGGCCCAGGGATAAACATGGGAGCAAGTTCACCACTTTCCACGTTGAAATCTGCAGCCAAGCTCTGTCCGCTTTCAACTCCCTTGCACATCTGTTCTCCCTTGACTGCAGCAGTTTCTTGAGCTTTTTGGTATTCAGCAAATGTCAAAGCTTTCTTCACATCTTCTCTACTGTGCCACTGAGCATCTAAACAAAGAGAAGTAGCAATATTTCACTTTTTTAACTTTTATATCTTCAAACAAAGAGGCAAGGAAAAGAATTGAAAAGAAAATCAAAATAGTGCTAAACGTTCACAGTACCTTCCAACTCTTCCTTATCCACGTTTATTTCCAGCGATTTTGCATATGCATGAAAGCCAACCATCAACTGGCATGGCATGCTATTGGGTCCCACTGGGGGAAAAAGAACATAAGAGAACAGTAATCAACAGTAGGGAATTGAAAACAAAATGAAATTTTGGATAGATTGACTTCATATATATCACCAGGGACGTAGTGACAGTCAATCGTTAGTTTATCTTTCTTCGCGATAATAAATAAACTTTTAGAAGGAAGAGGGGCAGATGGCAGTCGGGGAATGTTCCATCACCTGGATGCCTCGAAAGCAACCATAGAAAAAAAGCCAATAAATGAAGCTTTAATTAATACATAACGTGATACTTTCAAATGTTGGGCGGGGCTTGTCGCGAGCGCCCCGTGAGCGGCGTTGCGCGCGCGACAGGGCAAATGTTGCCCAGCGCGAGACAGCGCAATTTGGCCTGTCGCGCGCGCACCCCTGCTCACGGGGCGCGCGCGACAGCCCCGCGCAACATTTGGCCTGTCGCGCGCGCACCTTTGCTTGCGGGGGGCGCGCGACAAGCCAATTGGCTGTCGCGTGCGCGACCTTGTGCGCGGGGCGAGCGCGACGTAATTACTTGGGTTATTCTGCCCGTTTCTTTTTGTCCCTCCATCCCTCGGTTCTTTTTCCACCCTCCCGAAACCCTCTCCGACCTCAAGGACTTCCTCCACGTGCACTAATATCCTCTCATCGACCTTTCTGACTTGCATTCTAGCTCTCACCGATTCAAAAAATCGTCGAGCAAGTCAAAGAGGCAGCCAGAACATGGGACTCAGATTTCCTCCTAAGATATCCATGCCTAAGGTCTATCTGATAATGAGTATCAAACCAGTATCTGATACATTTCAAAAGTTAACACTATGTGTCCAGCTATCACAGAAATAAATGACACAATGTTGATTTCACCACACATACTGCCAAATTAGACGATATCACTCAAATATACTGAGTGAACATAAAAATCATACAGATAAAGATGCAATCAGTTGTCGTATTCAAAGGAGCTTAATCCACAACACGTAATCCCGGAAGAAAATAAATTCATGATACCAAGGCCCTATTGCGCTCCCAGCGCGCAATGCGTAAGCACTATGCCCTGTTTCTGTTATAAATAAGCTTGCTCTCTCCCTAGCTACTTTTGCCCCCCTTGACTTTTGTGAGCAAAATAAGTAAACTGCTGATAAGATGCTGAATGACACAGGTGAGCAATGTTGTTGTTGGGGTCACGACAGACAAGAAGTAATCCAATGCGATACAGAGAGCTACTGCTGTTAGTTTAAATTTGTAAGAAGATCAAATCCATATTAAGCATCTCTGGAAGATGGACCTGGAAATTGTGTGTATATGGTGGGATTGCCATGATTGACATTAACTAAAGAAACTACTTACAATATAAGGTTGCCAAGAATTTGTACGTGTGATAAGAGGATAGGCGGATAAGAAGCAGCTTGCTCGGAGAAGAAGCACAGTATTTGGCGGGAAGAAATATTCCGCTTCAGCTTCGTATTCGTAGTTTAATGAAACGGTGAGTTTCGCTCCCCGTTACTCGTTAACGCCCCGATTTCTTTCCATTCGAATTTTTTTATGATATTTTAATACCAGCCGTCGGATGGGCTCATTAATTCGCTGTCACCCGTCCGACGGGCGGTTAGGAGGGACTCGCTGATTTCCTCTTAGGAGGGAATCCGAGTCCCTTGTTTAGGCCTCTAAGAGGGATCTTTTTCTTTCTTTTAAGTGAGCAAATGGAAAAGACCAATTATTACTCTCGTTCTAATCTTTTATAATTACTCTGGTTCATTATGTTTGGAAAGATTGATCCCGTCTTTGATTATGGGCAATAACTGGTAGGCAAAAGTGAAAATGTTGGTTCGATGTTGTTCTTATTTTTCTCTTTTAGGGGAACCAAATTCGAACGTAGATGGTAGGAATTAGACAAGATCCCTAGGGAGAATCTTACACACGAGTGAAGAAAATCATTCAACAGAATAGCTTAATAGTGCTAGTGGGATGAACAGCTATGCACCTAGAAATACGGAGAAATCATATCACCTAGAGGTGTTTAATTGTGATTCCTGTGCCGATTATGGCCAAACTGGCACTGGATCGATACTGTTAAACACGCAGATTTTGACACCAACATCGGCACATTATGGCCACAAAAATTGGTCTTTGCCGGTGTTGATTGAATGGTAACGGCGACAGACGATTACTAGGTGGGGGGAGAGAGTGAGTAGAGAGAGAGGAGGGCGAGGGTTGGGATCGGAGAAACAATCGGGGCAAGAGGATCTTGGGACTTAGGGTTAGCGTTTTGAAATATATTACCTGATGAATTAGTAGTTTTTGTTCTTGTTTCTTTAGTACCTCATGCCACTCCTCTTCCTGTCTCGAAAGAAAAAAGAATTAGCCATGCTAATTGCAAGAGCGGTTAGGCTTGACGATGAACCACACCGGTACAACAAGCTACAGCGACCTCTATGCTTCGTCCCGGTGTGTAGGGCTGATCCCCGTGAGCTAGTGGGAGGTTCAAAAAGTTTGTGTTAAACATATAGTAGGTTTTTGTCTTGTTTAGGCATTTGGTGTCACTGTGCGTTTGCGGATGAAATCTTTTTTTGGCTTTCCTCTCCTTGTGGTTAGTTTGGGTGGTTGACGGTTGTGTGACCTTTGTTTTTTTTTTTTTTTTCATTTGTGGTTCTTTTCTTATTTGCGGATGAAATTCCCTAAGAAGGGTTAGAATGGCAGTTCATGTGCCTTGATTTGAAACGACGCAATTTCAATTAACCCTTCCAATGAAAAGAAAACAACGCTCATTTCGTGTGTGTTTTGTTTAAAATAAAAAATAAAAATAAAGGTGAACCATTACGAGTACCAGTACCAAAAACCCGCCGGTTGCAGTACCGTGCTGGTGAAGCTTAAACTGCTGTTTTGCACAGCCCTAGTTGGCATCACCCAGGAATACTCAAAGAGGCAGCTCAACAAGTATTCTCATTCCTAATAGGCTGAGGGCAAAGCCAACGAGTAAGAGCATGTGCTTGATCGAGGCCGGTTATTGTGTGAGTGAAGCTATTGTGTGAATGTGTGAGTGGACGGGTGAGATTAGAAGTTGAAAAATCTAATGGCGACAAAATGCTAAGTCAATTAATGAAACCGGGTCGGTTATACGGGTCGGGTTCGTGGGTCGGATTCATTAATTGACGTGACATTTTGTCAGCCGTTAGATTTCTCAACTTTTAATCTCACCCGTCCACTCACACACTCACACGATAGAACTTTTGCCGTGCTTGATCTCTATTATACTAGAAGAGGAAACTTAAATTCGTTGGCCCAATTACTCACCTAATCCTGATTAAAAGCGAACTGAGGCCCATTTTCTTTGGGTGGGCCGGATAGTTTATTTTTGGGTCAGTAGGCTGGAAAAGCTTTAATAACGTCTAACACCAAATTGGACATGCGCCCGCATTGAAGAACAGCGTGGAAGGAACAAAGAGCCGAAGTAATGGAAAATAATAAAATATGCTACATTCATGGATCGCTTTCACGTTAGGGGTGATTAATGGTAGTGTAAGTGACGGTTTGACGAAAATTGTCATCACAGTTGACGGAATCACATATTTGATACCGTCACCGCACCGCTAAGGTACGATAACCGCCCTTGCCGGTGACGATATTAACGGTAATGGTTATATGGTAACCCTTAAACCGTATAACCGTTGTGCAAAAAAATGGACCTTCTCCTTGGACTTTTTCATTGTTTTGGGATGTTTAAATTTTCAATATAATATCATAATCAATAATCATATCAAATAGACAAATATCAAAACATATTCAAACATAATATCATAATCATTAATGATCATAACAAATATAATAAGTTGTCCAAAAGTCCAACATAATATCACATTCAAACATAAATACTAAAGTCTAATAAAAATGTCCAACAATGTGATATAAACCAACTAACATATTCCAACAAAAGTATGTCACATAATCAATTAATCATCTCAAGTCTCAATTAGGAGCGGTTAACGGTAGTATAGGTGACGGTTTAGTGAAAACAGTCACCGTCAACGTAATTGACGGAATCACATATTTGACACCGCTAAGGCACACTAACCGCCCTTACTGATTACAGTACCGATAGTGATAATAATTTTAACAGTTAAAACGACCACTACCGATGTAAATGAACACCCCTACCAAACACAAGATAGAACATGAAACGTACGTGAAGCTCGGTGATTGCCCACTCCACCCCATACTGCAATCAACCAAACGAAAATCACGGGTCATGAAAATGAGATGTCATCTTGAGCTTATGACACGTTCTCTACCCAAAATGGAAAGAAAAAAAAAAGAAGAAGAACCTGGAATTCATATTTGTCTGGATTCTACCGCGTGGCAGCCACAAGATGAGGATGATTAGAAATTTCAATATCTTCACTTCACAGCAGAAGTTTCTCGACTTGATCTAGCTTCTACTTTTTTTGGCATTCCTCTCCTTGTGGTTAGTTTGGGTGGTTGACGGTTCGAGGAGCTGGGCAGAAGGAAAAGAGGCTCCTAGCTAAAGGTAGCTTGTCTCGCCCAGGAGGTGGGAACAGTTGAGAACAAAGTGGCGAACGGGTGCGTAACGCGTGGGAATCTGCCGAACAGTTCGGGCCAAATCCTGAATAAAGCTAAAAAGCGCTGTTTGATGAGCCTGCGTAGTATTAGGTAGTTGGTCAGGTAAAGGCTGACCAAGCCAATGATGCTTAGCTGGTCTTTTCGGATGATCAGCCACACTGAGACTGAGACACGGCCCGGACTCCCACGGGGCGGCAGTGGGGAATCTTGGACAATGGGCGTGACCTTTGTTTTTGTTTTTTTTTTCATTTGTGGTTCTTTTCTTATTTTACTCCGAAGGTGTCCTATAAGGGAGAGAAAATAGGCATATATTTTGCCAGGACTAATCCATTCAACGCACAGTCCTTCGCTCTTAGTCCTTGATGTGTATTAAATATAACAATGCGCATTCTTTGTGTTCGTACTCACTCCAGCTAAACGGCATGTGATAGACTACAATCACAACTTCTTTACGTGGAATAAAAGCAGAGATGCTAGGTTGTTGAAGATTTGTTCATAGTGTGTTGTTGACTGTTTAACATTTGTTAGCTAATATTTTACAGTCAGTTATTATTATTTTTTTTATTTTAGGAAGTCTTTATTTTAAGAAGTAGTGGTCCTAATTTAAGGAAAAATTATTAGTAGTTATTTATTTAAATTTTGCTTGAAGCATTAATAAAATTTAGCATATTTTTTAACGAAACAACTTGAGATTCGTTCACACTCGAAGAGAATTCTATCAACTTTGTTATAGCTCTGACTGAGACCTATCATTGGTTTTAAAGTCTGGTTCAATGGCCACTCACAAAGAGATAATCAAGAGTTTAGAAGCAAGAGTTGGCAGCCTTCAAGAACGCTTCCACCAAATGTTTCTTGGTGTTGCTAGCAAACTCCACCAATTGGAAGCTTGGATCAACTGCTTGTCCAAGGCTTTGTTTTCTCCCAGCATCAGGACCAGTCATTACCATAATGACCGTTCTCGCACCACAGAGGCAGAAAATAGAGATGACACGGATGGAGGCCTGCAAATTTTTTCATTAAAAATGACTACGATCGAGTTTCCAATGTACTCCGGTGATGACCCTTCTAAGTGGTTCAACTGCATTGATCTATTCTTTGAATATCAAGACACTACGGAAGCAAAAAAAAAAAAGTTTCTTTGGAGTCATTCAATCTTGAAGGTAAAGCAAGGAATGGTGGCAATGGATGCGCCAAGAGCAAAGGAAGCATGGCTGAACGGTGACATTGACAGTTTTTTGAGGAGAATCCACATGAACTTTGAGGAAAAGGATTTACTGAAAGGAGTATCGATAGACCACGATCCTAACTTCTTTAAATGGAGTAAAAAGAGAAATGTATTGGACTGTTGAAGACTTGTTCATAGTGGATGTTGACTTTTATCATTTGTCAACTAATATTTTGCCGTCAGTTATTGTTTCTTTATTTTATGAAGTTGTGATTCTAAGTTTAGAAAAAGTTGTTAGTAGTTGTTTATTTAAATTCTGCTAGAAGCTTTAATAAAATTAAGCATATTTTTAAAGAAACATCTCACACGAAGAGAATTCTATGGACTTTACTGTAACTCTGACCCGGACCTATCAGCATGCAGATAAACCCGTCAGCCAGCATACGCAAATATGTGTCAAATGTTGGCCCCTCCACTGTCGTTTGTAACGCTCCTTTTGGGTTCTGTTCTTTGTTTTCCTCGATTGTAATTTTTGTTTGTGTTTTTTTAATATATCATCGTGAGTTTCAACAAAAAAAAAATGTGACAAATGTCTTGTACAACTAGAACAAAAGGAAACTCATGTTGGCCTGATCTCTTAGCAAAACCCATACCCACGGGCCACTATTGACCAAAATCCACGCAGTTTTGCCTGAATCAATCGAATATGACAGCCTACTTTGATCTATACAGGCATATCTACCAGTGGGAAACGTTTCAGATATCAAAATATTAAGGAAACCTTGTGCTAGGTGAGACCCAGTAAATATTATAATCTCACACTTGCCTCAGACATGCACTAATAAATAATTCAAGTTAGGATATAGGATCTCAATTAGTTCAATGCTTCCCCTTTGACTCATAATTATATTGTAAAAAGAACGTACCTACATATAAAGCTCGATTAATTTTAATGTTATTTTTTTTCCTTAGAAGACTCTGATACCTAATTCAGTAATTTGGGTGGCGAATAGAGAGAACCTCAAACCCCAACCTCAAACCCGACCGAGTTCCGAGAAGCCTCCATTTTGTTTGTAACCAGTGTCTAAGTCTCGGCCAACATTCCAGAAACCAGCGTCCATCTAAAACCCAAGAGCCAACCTAATACAGCCAATCCCCATTTGTCTAGCCGTTGGGAAATTCGTAAGCCACAGGTTTTCCTTTCTTTTTCTGGGGGAGGACGACGCGATTTCCATTTCGCTTTCACTTTCTCCGCACTCCAAAGCTCATCCCCTATAACCTCTCAGCCTCCTCTCTTTCCCTTATAGACAACACCCCAAAAACAGTTTTTTCATTTTTTCATCTTTTAGTTCTTGGTCTCCCACTCGATCACAACCTTTGGGACCTTCTGTGATCAATGGCTGCTTCAGTTCCAACTGTCGGAGCTGTAAACAGAGCACCGGTACTGTTTTTTTTTTTCCCAGCCCCTTTCAAATATCATATACTGCAATTTCCTTTACACTTCGGTTTTACCGAAATCATTCTTGAATCTGCTCTCTTTTTGGAAATCTTTATCTTTTCCTTTGCTTTCATCGAAAATTCAGCCAGTCTAATTTGCAGTTCTGCGTATTGCTTCACACTTTCCCTCTGTTTTCGTATGATGTCATTAAAATGATTAAATTTGCTCCAATATCAAAGAGATATAGGAAAAGTTTCGTTTGCTGCGTTTATCAGAATCATATAATGGAATCAGTGATTTCATTTCCATATTGTTGTTTATTGGATGTAAGGAAAATACTGTCTTTTGCAGTTGAAATTGAATGGCCCTGGGGCCGGAGCTTCGGTTCCAAGCTCCGCATTCTTGGGCAGCAGGTTGAAGAGAGTGACCTCCAGGATCACACACACAAGAGGATATCTTATGGGAATTTCAAGGTTACTGGGGAGTACGATGAGCAGGAGCAGACATCGAAGGACCGATGGGGAGTGTTGGGTACAGATCTGCCTCTGATACCTTGTTAAGCACATAACGAGAAAAACACAAACACAATGAGACCAATAATATTTTACGTGGTTCGACAACTGCCTACGTCCACGGAGGAGAGTATTTTGATTTCACTCACAGAACCAAAACTTTACAAACTCTCAACTCTCACACCGCACATTTCTCCTCAATCTCTCAACCCACGATGAGTGCTCTTCAACTGAGAGGCAGCCCTTTTCTCTCCACTCACTGGTGCTCTACATCGGAGAGTCACACACCGAACTCTCTCAATAGAGTTCGTATTTATAGAGCAAACATCACCGTGTTAAATGGAGGAGAAATTTCTTCAAGATTTGCAGCTTGCAAATCTTCTCTTCGGTGCAATTACTTCTGTCAGAGGCCGGTGGCATGACATTTCAAGATTTGCGGCAAGCAAATCGTTTTCTTTCGGTGCCTTAACTCTTTTGTCAATGCAGCTGAGGACTAGCTTGATTTGCGGCTCACAAATCTTGACATTTGTGGCAGCCGCAAATCAAGACTTTGGGGCATGGACTTCACGCCAACAGGGAGGACTGGCATTTGACACTTCGGACGACCAGCAGGACATTACAAGAGGAAAGGGAATGGTGGACACTCTCTTCCAAGCCCCCATGGTCTCTGGGACTCACTATGCTGTCATGAGTTCCTACGATTACATCAGTGCTGGTCTAACTACCAAGCAGATTGACGAACTGGGCATCGAGCTCCTCCTCCAATTCAATGAACACAACCCCAATCGACTCCAATCCCATCCTTCTTCCTTCACCTATGTTGCCAGTTCCTTATTCCATCACAACACCATTTACACCATCACAACAGTCACCAACTAGGTCACTTCATTAGTGCCACTATTAGTTCTATAACATACTGAGTGAGTATCATCCAATGCACACATGCTATTTTCAAGAATAGGCCCCATTCCTAAGAGATTGAAAAGCTGTAAGCGTTTTTGATAGTTTCTATACCTTATTAAAATACCACTAAGAAAAGCAAAATCAATGAAGCAAGGAACTATAGATGGGACTACTTTGGCTAAAAGTTCAGCTTGCATGTCACACAGCTAAAAGGATCCACTACAGCGAGTCCATTTAGATCAACACTCAAGAAGAGAAAACAAAGCAGAGCAGAAAAAAGAACCAAGTGAATCCATTGAAATGCTTGATAACATGTAATATTGCATATAAGTTTTGAATACTACAATGTCCCAAGAGTTCATCAATTAAGGCAATCCAAAGAACAAGTTTGCACCTGTCCTAATGCTTGCAGGCAAAGTGCTCGAAGAACTCCTTCTGCTAGGTCTACTAGAAGATTTCTCCTACAAGCAAACAACAGCAATAAGAAAAAAATGAAGCTTGATCCAATAAGGCAGTTGGTATTAGTGCAAGTCTTTCAACTATAATAAGGACAAAGGGAGATTAGGACAATGGAAAAGGCGTACAGATATCAATTTCATGGACAAAGGGAAATTAGGACAATGGTAATATCTATACCTATTTGCAGAATGGTTAAAAATCAGACCCACATAAAACGGAAATACCAAAATTTTCCTTCCTACCTCGGCAACCAAAACAGACCCAACTGCAATAAAGACCACTTCGCAACCAATACCACTTAAGCTAGCACACCCAATATGAAGAAACAGAGCTCTTTCCAGAGACATTAGAACATATTTTAGCAACAATCAGTCCAAACGAAATTTTAAGAGAAAAGTAAATACATCAAAATCTATGAAGTCAATGCAAGCAATTACGACAAAACAATAAGAAATGTAACATTTTATACACAATCCACAAGTCTTCATCTGAAAATTTTCTGGGCAACTCAATTCTCGAAAAAATTTGATATACATAATTTGAACCCAGAAAGGAAGCCAAAGAGTAAATAACAAACTCATAAAACTGGGTATGTTCAGGTCTCCATATAAAATGTACCAAAGAGAATAAAGAACAAGAAAAATGGGTACTATCTAGAGAACGCAAGAACTGCCTTATTGGATCAAGAACTCAAATTCTAATAGTTGTCCCAAAAACTCAAATTCTCTTGCCTTTTCTTCCAATTTTCCAGAAGAAAAACTAATAACAAAGCAAATATTCATCTAACAAAACAAAAATCAAACTTGACAGAAAAAAGCAACGAAAAAAAAATTACGAACCACCACGAATAAGGCACGACGTTTTGAAGCTTGAGCGCAAGCAAGAGAGTGAAGGAGAAGAGCTAGCCATGGGCCACAAGAGCCTGAAGGGACTTCGCCACCCTCCTCCAGGTCATCACCCTCCTCCGGACCAACATTCCCAGAACCAAAAATTAAGAAGAGAAAATAAAACAGAGAAGAAATAGGGCTTACTGTTAAAAGTACAGCAACTAAAAATCCCCAAAATCTTGGAGCTTTGACGAAGAGAGGAAAAAAAATGATCGAAATCAAACAGAAGCAAGAATTCATTACAAAAACAATATCTTTTTATTTGAAATTAAATAATATGTCATAATAATTAGCATCATATTATTGATTATTCAAAATATATATGTTCATTATAAGTATGATAATAGATGTTTTCGAAACTACTTAGAATTAGTCAATAAATATGTAATGACCATAACATATCATATAACAAATTATATTTTCATAACACTCCTACTAATTCCATATTTTATTAAGTAGGTCCTTTAAAATATTTTTTTACTAAAATACATCACAAAATAAAAATATATATTAAAAGGAATAAAATAATGATTAAGATTAAATAATTTATCATTAATAAATAAAAGAATTATTTTAATATATACCTATAGCAGCGTTTGTTGACAGAAACGTTGCTAAAGGTCGGTCCCTACATCGGCGGTCAATGTGACAGCCGCTGTAGATACCAAATTTTTAGCAGCGTTTTTTGCAAAAACGCTGCTAAAAGTTTCATCTTTAGTGGCGTTTTTTTTTTAAATGCCGCTAAAGTGTGTCTGTAAAGGCGATCACTAACGCGAAAAACGCTGCTAAAAGTTTCAACTTTATTGGCGTTTTTTTTTTAAAAATGCCGCTAAAGGGTGTTTGTAGAGGTGATAACTAACCGCCACTAAAAATCTAATTGTTCGCGGCATTTTTCAAAAAAAGAAACGCCGCTAAAGACACGTTTTAGCGGCGGTCGGTAACCGCCGCTATAGGTCTAATTGTTAGCGCTGTAAAACGCAGCTAAAAGGTGTCTTTAGCGGCGAGCTGACTAGTTAATGTGATTTTTAATATTATTTTATGTGTATTTCAATAATTTTTAATGCTTGTAGTCTTTAATTTTTTATATTTTAACTAAGAAACTTTTTGCATTATGTAGGAAGTTTTTTTTGTCATTTCGCCTTAAGAGTTTGCTGCCCTCAACTTGAGTCCTGGTTTCGCCACTCATGACCGTTCAAGGTGTCATGAGGGGTTTAAACAAATCCATTAAGGGCTAGGCACGTTCTCCATGACAAAAAACCACAAGAAACAAAACATTCCATTAATATGTGATTTGCTGCCCATCACGTTACAAACCCAAAATGCAAATGCACACAAGCAAAAAGAACATTACACATGTAAATTTACGGACTATCAGTATATAAAACCCTAAATACATGTGTTGGCTGAAAGGCACATGGATTATTCAGAACTCAGTTCAATCTAAAGGAGCAGATTATAATAGGTTTAATTATATTCAACTAGTCTCCGAGGGAGGCTTCATTTTAGTTTTGATCGCAGACAACAACTGATCATAAGCTTCTCCCCAAGCATTCATCATCTCCGGCGACCACATTTTCGGCACTGCTTCGTTTATAGTTTCCAGCATTGCAAACCTTGTCACCTGAGATCCATTCACATGCTTATTAGTAACGTATTTACGAAACATGGTAATTTCGCTCTCTCTTTAGCATTTCACTGTTTTAATTAACTTTATTTGGCAACCGTATGAGAATTCAGTGTTCTACCTCGTAGTGCTCATCGACCACCCCAAGTTTAAAATGGACAACACCAATTCTTTTCAACCTAGACTCTGTCACAATAACTTTGCCAGCTTTCGTCGTAGGATCAAAAATAAAAACCTTCCAAACAAAGTATATGAATTTAACCTCCAGAGTTAGCCTACAGATTAACGCTATGGCTTTAGTAATTTATTTTTCTAGAAATTCTAACGATGTAATTACTCAGGTTATGTAAGACGAGAGAACTACACGGGCTCCAGATTTTTTTGTGTGCAACCACCCCCGAGACAGTGGTTGATTTTGTAAGGTGGTTTTTTAAAATTTGTTGCAGATTTGAGGTCATTTCTTATGTTGTTGGAAATTTGAAGTCTGGGCTTATGTGGGTTCTTTTAGTTTTTGACAAGTTGTCAAAATTGAAATTTGTGAGTTGTGAATTGTTGATTTGTTGATGTGATTTTCAATATTACTGTATGTGTATTTCAATAATTTTTAATGTTTATAGTCTTTAATTTTTGATATTTTAACTCTAAGAAATTTTTTGCATTATGTAGGAAATTTTTTTTTCTCATTTCGCCTTCGTAGTTGCACCCACAACTGGAGTCCAGGTTCCGCAAATGACGACCGTAATTTGGTGTCATGAGGGATGTAAACATAATCCATTAAGGACTAGGCACGTTCTCCATGACCAAAAAGCACAAGAAATTTTTTTTTCCATTAATCTGCGGTTTGCTGCCCATAACGTTACAAACCCAAAATGCAACAAATTACAGACTTCTCTTTTGTCAACAAATTACGGAGATATCTAAATTGCTGCGGTGAGATTTTGACAAATTTCAGATATATAGCTTCTATACCGATCCTTGAGAAAGATGAGAGTCAAATCTTCGTGGCTTGAAGAGCCATATTCTTTGGGGTCTACATTCGGGTGATAGCGCGTGCCTTAAAACCAGCGGCTGCTTGTGGTGAGGAGAACATGGTTTTTGCTTCATCTTGAGTTGAGTTGCTAATAGGCTTGACAGTAAGGTCTTACCCTCGTACGTATGCTAATGGGCATCCAAAAACCGAATAATAAACTATATAGTACATAATTATCCAACAAATGTCCATAACCAAGTGTTCTGCCATATTCTATGCACATACTAATCTAAATTAATCTTTATTCTTATTCAGCTAGTTGTCCTAGTAATTTTAACTCTTCATATACTCGTAATAGTGTCTACCATAAACATTCGTTAATTAATTTTGTTTTCTAATTTTACGTTAGCTAGCACAAGTCCTCTCTTACATATTACAAAAGGGAAATGGAGTTTGACATTTACCTAACACCCACTTATTAAATATGTTTAAGCCTCACCATGATGTGCTTTTTTTGAATCTTTTTTAAACACTTTTTTTTTGTCAGCAAAAAATAGTCCCAGAACAGGTCGAATCTGTAAAACTACTTTCATAAACGATAACTGAATTATGGTTTACGTACTAACCCTTCGAGCTTCGTAGAGCCAGACATCATTTATACGCTTCGCCCTATGATTTGGAGCCGACGAATTCAACAGATTTGTTGACATTAGAGTATTCGGTGACATCACGAGTAAAACGTTGTCCTCGGTCCACCCCCTTCTTTCTTTTAATTTTATATATTTTTTGTGCTCTCCCTATGCCTTCCAAAAGGGAATTAGTCGGATTTCGGATTAAAGTTTCTTACAAAAAAAACTTTAGGAAAAAGGAAATATGGCAAAAAAAGATAAATTTCTTTTTACCTTTTTTTGTGATAAATTATTTCTTTTCACGGTTAGTAATTTCAGTCAGAAAATCCTTTTTCGTCGTAGGATTAAAAAAAAACCTTCCAAACAAAGTATATGAATTTAACCTCAAGGGTTAGCCTACAGATTAAAGCTATGACTTTGGTAATTTATTTTTCTAAAACTTCTGACCATGTAATTACTCGGGTTATGTAAGACGAGAGAACTATAAAGGCTCCAGACTTTTTTTGCGCAACTACCCCCGAGCCAGTGGTTGATGTTGTAAGGTGGTTTTTTAAAATTTGTTGGACATTTGAGGTCGTTGCATACGTTGTTGGAGATTTCAAGTCTGAGCTTATGTTGGTTCTTTTGGTTTTAGACAAGTTGTTAAAATTGAAATTATTGTGTTGTGAATTGTTGATTTGTTGATGTGATTTTCGATATTACTGTATGTGTATTTCAATAATTTTTAATGTTTTTAGTCTTTAATTTTTGATATTTTAACTCTAAGAAATTTCTTGCATTATGTAGGAAATTTTTTTTTCTCATTTCGCCTTCGTAGTTGCGCCCACAACTGGAGTCCAGGCTCCGCAAATGACGACCGTAATTTGGTGTCATGAGGGATGTAAACATAATCCATTAAGGACTAGACACGTTCTCCATGACCAAAAAGCACAAGAAAGAAAACATTCCATTAATCTGCGGTTTGCTGCCCATAACGTTACAAACCCAAAATGCAAATGCACACAAGCAAAAGGAACATTACACACGTAAATTTACGGACTATCCGTACATAAAACCTTAAATACACGTGCTGGCTGGAAGGCACATGGATTATTCCAAACTTAGTTCGATTTAAAGGAGCAGATTATAATAGCTTTAATTATATTCAACTAGTCTCCGAGGGAGGCTTCATTTCAGTTTTGATCGCAGAAACCAACTGATCATAAGCTTCTCCCCACGCATTCTTCATCTCCGGCGACCACATTTCTGGCACTGCTTCCTTTATAGTTTCCAGCAGTGCAAACCTTGTCACCTGTGATCCATTTACTTGCTTATTAGTAACCTATTTACGAAACATGGTAATTTCGCTCTGTACTTTAGCATTTCACTGTTTTAATCAACTTTATTTGGCAACCATATGAGAATTCAGTGTTCTACCTCGTAGTGCTCATCGACCACCCGGAGTTTAAAGTGGACAGCACCAATTCTTTTCAAGCTCGACTCTGTCACAGTAACTTTGCCAGCTTTCCGGAGTTGCACGGCCGATTCACAGGTCTGCGATAAGTGTCGAAAATCTCCCATAAGTCGAAAGTATTAGGCTGAACATGCTTTTCGGGCTTCGATTGAATGACGAACCGTTCGCAAAATAACACGCGTCGCTGTTCTTGCAAGTTGGCCTTAGGCCCATGTGTGAACCCAGCAAAATACGGGCCGACTTTAAAACCATGAATGGGCCCGGAGCCCATATACAAATACTAAAGTATAGATGCTATTTTTATAAGTGAAAAACAAACACCCAAAAGATCGTAAGTAAACACAGTTGAAAGGGCTCACGAGCCCATATATCGAAAACATTTTTTTTTCCAAGCCTTGGACGTTAAGAATTTTTTTTAACAATAACTAACAACTACTTTTTCACCGACTCCAATACCTTTCTACCAACAGCATTTTTATAAAATTCATCAACTATTTACAAACATTATTACCTATTCGAAACTCCAAAACCTTTTTCATCAGTTTGAACGTACTAGTTTCAACAATTTTTGCCCATTCAAACTTAGCCTAAAACATATTAGGTGACAAACAAGTAAGCTGGAACCTGCATGCTTACCATCATAAAGACATTCGTGGCGTGGGACTTGAGCTTTGACTTTCGCTCCAGAGGAACATTAGAGTCTTTCAAGTAAGAGAACAACTTCTGAGCTGTCGGTGCAATCTCGAAAATCCTACAAAAAAGGAACCCAACAGTTTACCGATCGCTCCTATCTGTTTAATGTCCAAATTCCAAAAAGAAATATAAAAAACACGACACGCATTTTCTTACTTCAAGAAGAATTTGAGAGCCAATTCTCCCGCATTCTTCTTCATTACTGTCCATGACTTCACCACCAAAGCTTCTTGGTCTTCCGTGAACTCTCTCCCTTCCACTGTGCTCATGTTATTTCGTTTCGATTCTGGAGTTTTTGAATCTGATAGTACAAACTACAGACTTATCTTTTGTCAACAAATTTCGGAGATATCAAAAATGCTGCGGTGGGATTTTGACAAATTTCGGATATATAGCTTCTATACCGATCCTTGAGAAAGATGAGAGTCAAATCTTCGTGGCTTGAAGAGCCATATTCTTTGGGGTCTACATTCGGGTGATAGCGCGTGCCTTAAAACCAGCGGCTGCTTGTGGCGAGGAGAACATGGTTTTTGCTTCATCTTGAGTTTAGCTGCTGATAGGCTTGACAGTAAGGTTTTACCCTCGTACGTATGCTAATGGGCATCCAAAAACCGAGTAATAAACTATATAGTACATAATTATCCAACAAATGTCCATAACCAAGTGTTCTGCCATATTCTATGCACATACTAATCTAAATTAATCTTTATTCTTATTTAGCTAGTTGTCCTAGTAATTTTAACTCTTCAT